>JASDDO010000001.1:191793693-193047597 GCA_030015575.1 Agapanthus africanus
CCGATAATATTTTGCCCCTAACGTTCTATGACCTTGACGAAAGCCAACAAACCATAGTCCGTTAGTCAAGTTCAACCCGAACACTTCTTGATTGAATTAAACCCAGCCGTACGTCCCTTGACGAAAGCCAACAAAGCCGCACGACTACCCTAACCCAATCTCATCATATGTAACAGATAAGTAATAATTAGCTACCGCACACTACGCCTTGACGAAAGCCAACAAACGCAGCACGAATACTAAGTATTACCTATCTGAAATGTCGGAGGGCTACGCAGGTTTTTCAGAAAACCCTGAGCGTAATGAACTTGATGTCGTGGTAGAATCGTGTAGTTTTGAAAAGGAGTGTTTTGAGGCTTTTCTTAGTTTCGCTAAAGGGGTCACTCCCGGTGAAGGGATCGTCGGCCCTTTCCTCATCGAATAAGGTGCAGGATATATCATATATACCGCTGTGCAAAGCAAAACACTAAAAGCAATCAAAAGACAAACCGCGTTTTGTAGCATCTGCCAGTTTTGCTAAAGGAGTCACTCCCGGTGAAGGGATCTCGGTCCTTTCCTCATCGAACAAGGTGCAGGATATATCGTATATATCACTGTGCAAAGCAAAACTGTAGCTACCCTTTTTATTAAGTTTTGATTCTACAACATCTTTAGGTTTCTTTTCTTTTATTAATCTCATTAATAAAATCCCATCAGCTTATGCTTCCTAAGCATCACAGAAGAAACGAAAGCAGTAATATTTATATATCAGCATATATATATAGTATAAGCATTCGTCTCAGGCAGTAATATGATCTCATCACAGAACATTGCAGCAGAAGAACATATATGAAATATTGGATATACTAGGACGTCCGTGTTTTCAATACGAGCCTGTATAAAACACGGATTCCACGGTCGCGACGAATAGCCAAACCCACATCCCAAGACCCCTACGAGAGCGGCAAGTAACACTGCCAATTCTAGGGTTAGGAGACCCGGTCTCGACTCCTCGAGATGGCCTCCCACTGGACCCTAGAACCCGGTTACTTGTGCTCTCCTCCTTGGGTCTACCTAATGCGGAAAAGTAAATAATATACACTGGTGACATCAACCGCAACCAGGAAGTGCCCCAAATAAAAGAATATTACATTACAAATGAATTTTACATGAATGAAAATAAAAACCCTCATCTCACATAAAACCCCCGGCTATTCAGAACGCGACGATCCAATATAACATATCACAGCAACACATAATATCACATATCATCAACGTAAGTAAATATGCGCATCCCAATTGTCGTTGAATCATATAGCAACGAAACCGGCGATATCACATATTACACTTACGGTCACAGAAAAGAAAGTGTAAAACTACAATATTTGGAATCCACAATCACTTTAGACATCGTAAATCCGAAATATCACATACTCCGTATTTCATGCCTAACTCTATGAATTCCACATATTGTATCACAATCCAGATAAATAAACAGTATTAAACTTTTCGAACGGATAATCAAACACCCAAAATTTCCTAAACTGCTCAACTCTTGAGCGGGGTTCAAATAATCCCAGAATATGTCACAGTACCGGTGATCCAGCCGTAGAAGGGTCAAGCTAATGCCTCACATGTGGCACGCCGTACTGCCCCAAACCCGAAGGTTCAAAAGGCAGTTCAAGACGGTCAAATAATCGAGTTAAGGTTTGTTGTCTTCTAGAGGGTCCACCGCTTAACTTGTACAATTTTCCGAAAGATTTAAACCCGAATAAATTTCAACACTTGAAAATTTGCCGTACCGGGAAACAGTAAGTTAATGATATCCGTTCAAATAGTTTAACAGTTTCTAAATATCCGGAAAAAATACGAATTTAAAATTTCCGATCGAGTCTACTATTACAAAACAAACCCCAGAATTTTAAACACCTGGAACAGATTAAAAATACCCAGAATAGTCAGCAAGTACCTACGGTCAATACCACGAAGCCACGTGTCCCAATCCTACAGTCAGGCCGCGGAACCGCCGCGACAACCATGTTCTTGCCGCGTTTCCGCGCTCCGTCGGTGGAATTGTGGGCACGTGTTTCATGGTAATTCTTAGAATTCCCTGCTGATTTTTTTACATATTTTTAATTCTGAAAAATCCCAAAATTTAAAAAATTTCCAGAGAGGGGTCTTTTTTTGTCGTTTCGGGTTCGATCGGAGTTTTAACTTCGTAAACACATCGCCTAATGCTCTAGCTAGGCTCTGATACCACTGTAGGGTTCCTAGGCACTCTTGTGAAGGTTCAAAAGGCATCAAACATGCCCAGATTAAATTTTAGACGTGCCGAACAACCCAAAGACGGGATCTTTGCTAGATTATTAGGGTTTAACATGCATTAAGATAACTTTTATCTAAGTGTGAGGGATTACAACCTTTGTAGTCCGCTCCTTCACTTCACAAGCTCCGAGTAGAAGTCCTTTTGCCGCGATCCACGATCTCCCGGACTCATGAGAGGCTCCACGACTCGAACGATCCATTCTAGCTTGTCGTATTCCAAATCTCCGATGATCTACCTTGAAGTTGCTTCGACTCAAGCTTTCTCACTCAAAAGAGAAGAACACACTAATCCCATGGGCTAGATGAGATGAGGATGAGAGAGTAGTGATTTTGCTTTCTTTTTAAATCATTTTCTCAATTTTTATCATCACTTTAGGATTTTCAAGAGAGCTTATCAAGAGAGAAGAAGAAGCTAATGGAAAATCTAATCCTTTTGTGATGAATAGAAAATAAAGTATATGATTGATATGTAAACCATGGTCAAGGATGAATGGATAAGAATGAGTAGAGAGTTAACTAGAGTTAGGGTTTGGTTGGGTTAAATGAATGTGTCATTCTAAATATCTTAAGAATGACAAAAGAAGAAACCTTCTAGAAGATGCATGAAACATCTAACCCAAATTAAACCCTAATCTCAATTAATCATCCTTAAACATGTTTAACAATTAATCATAACATGTCACAATAATATATATCACATATATATTATATATTTGCAACAAAAGAAAATAATACAATTAATATATATCGCATATATATCAATGTATCATCCACTGAGAAAATGAAATAATAAAGCGAGCCAATATTAGATAATGTAATACAATATATCATATATATTATTATACATTAAATCATCGAATCAACACTTGATTCGACGATCCGGCTATATCGAATATTACCGACTAATATATCATGTACCGATTCATCGAATCAACACTTGATCCGATGACCCGGTTCATATCTATATATCAGCGAGAATATAATACGGTATCCCATATCGCATTATTCTCGTTCCTGCGCATATCACATATGCGCCACTACTCCGTTTCGCCTGAGCCAAGAAACCTCTGTGTAGGACTCTAAAGAATCGTCAATACGCCGGTAGCAGGTGATGATCATATCAAACACCCACAAGCTGCAAGCGGTCAGCTAAACGTAACAGCCACCCAGGTATTGAGCGATCAGAAGATCAACAAGCTAGCCTGTGCGTTCTCCTGTGAATCCAACCAGTAACACTCCCGTACAGTCCGGTCTGTTCGTCTGATATGTCGCATATCAAGTCTAGGGGTGGTATACGTCAGACCCCAGTAACCGATAAGTCGTGTCGATGTGTGGCTCATAACGGGTCGAGAAACTACTAGTAACACTTACCAGTAAATCTCTATATCAGCCCTGGCCAGGGACTTCCAGTTATAGCCAATCGAACACAGCACAACATTAACTCCCTATACCGGGAGAGACGAATCCCCTCCTATCGCTCATTGCCTCCATGTGATTCGGGACTGTACCCAAAATCCACCGTTTTGCACGCCCTCTTGGATGTGGTAAGGTGGAAATCAAAGCACAATGGGAATCACACAAGACTCCATGACGATCTCGGGTCTACAGACTACCCTGTACCAGTGTCACCAGAGAACTGCCATCTGACGTGTGGTATATCACCATCTGGGAGTTCTCGGCGAGTCCGTCCAGTGTACCCAGTCTCCACTGAGCACCCGTACACCATCTCTGATGTCTAACACCGATGGATATGGGATCATCCATCGCCCATCATATGGGTCAAGATGCGTATACGCTAGTCTACTCTGGCGTATCGATGCCCTGTCTCGATATACCCTCGACTAGGAACAGTTATAGGATATACTCATCGACTACCGCGGCCCCACTAGTATGATCTCATCATAGTCCCAGTAGTCGAGTACAAATCCTAAGGGCTTTATCAACATGTGAGAGTAAAACAGTAAACCAATACAAGTCAACATGTTAAGATAAAGTGAAACCAAATAGCATACTATCATGACGAGCAAGAAAGTCATCTCTATATATAACCAAGCATCCATTATAATATACATCATATGTACAACAATGGCCTCTAGGGCATATACATAACTAACAATAATTTCGTATCCGAGTAGTTAAATCTCATGTAGTTTGCTAGCTATGGTTTATGATCGATCCTTAGTTCTAGTCAGTGTTGCGAAGCCCATAAAAATCATTTTTTGCAATTTCCGCCTCCCGCGAGCACATGGGGTGCACGACATCGACATACAGTGGTATCATAGCCACTCATAAACCTTAGATAGCTTGTAGCGACATTAGAAATCCACCGTTTTTATCGCGCAAAACTACCGATAAAAACAGTTTCCAAAATTGATGTTTTGAGTTGTTTGCACACCCCGCGGGCTCATGGTTTTAACCGAGAAGATGTGGGGTGGAGATTGCACACCCTGGGGACCCCCCAGAGGGGACCAAACTATTGGCTATAGTGCCCTCAAGTCAATTATTGGATCACAGGCACGTGATTGCAATTATTGAGGGAGGACCTATACCGGTAGGACAGTCTTATTCGAGATGACAGTATGCTATCTGGTATGTCTTTATCATCGTGTACATTCTTCAGGTAACATTACAGATCACTATTACATGTTGATACAGCCTATAGGATTCTTGCTTGACTATCAGCAGTATGATGGAAATCATATACGTGAGAGTTGGGTGGTCTATAAGCGCATCCTTAAAGTGTCCCTAGTCATGGGAGTTTCGAGACTTGGCATCGATACTCCATGAGTAGACTAGTGTATACGGATCGAGACCCCGACGAGGGGCGGTGGCCGGTCTCACAAGCAATTGGTGTCAGTTGCTTCACCTAAGATGTATACATGTGCTCATTGGGTTATGAGTACACCGGACGGACTCGGCGGGAACATGCTAGTTGATATTAGACCTATTGTCAGATAGCAGTTCTCAGGTGAAATGTGTACATATTAGTCTATCGACCTGAGATCGTCATTTGTCTCGTGTGAGTTCCCACTGTGGTTTGATTACTACCCTACCACAGCTCAAAGGAGTCGTGCAAACAGGTTTTAGTTAGGTACAGTTCCGAGCCACATGGAGACAGTGAGCGGATCGTCAGGGGATTCTTCTCTCCCGGTATTGGGAGTTGATGTCGCGGTGTGCACGGATGGCCATCACTAGAAATCCTTGGCCAAGGTAGTCGAGAAATACCGATTTAGGATCGGTAGTTTCTCAGGTGGTGATAGGCTTCATACCGACCTGAATATTGCGTTATTAGGGGTCTGACTTTATCCGCCCCTAGGCGATACTCATAGATGAACGGACCGGACTGTATGGATATTATCATGTCAGGCTCAATAGGGTTTCAGGATGAGTTCGCTCGTCGGCCTCCCTTTCGCTCAATACCTGGGCAGCCGTTACGTATAGCTAGTGCCATTGACGTGCTTGTAGTTAAATCCACTTCCAGCATATTGACGAGTCATTACATTCCTACACAGAGAGTTTCCCAAGTTCGGGCGAAACATTGTAGAGGCCGTATGGTTTTATGGAAGGGTTCGATCATATATGTGCACAGATCATGATCGGACGGATGATACTAGTGGGCTTTGGTTTAAGCCGGATCCTAGTATTAGATTATTGGATTATTTTTGTCTCGTTGTATTCGTATTTAGTCGGAATGCGGATGCAAGTATGTATATATAGATGAGGGGTATTCTAGTAATTCGTTATGAGTTTACTTTACAAGATGCCATTGATTAGTCGAAAATATTGTATCTTCTAACCGGCAATTTCCTCATCATCTGCATTCATATAGAAGTGTTCGGCATTCATATAGCACATATTAGCAAAACCGTCGCAAAATATCAGATTACATGTGTTAGACCTTAAAACCGGCATTTCTAGGGAAATTGACTGCATTTCATAACATGGCATCATTTCTATATATCGCAACCCGTGTTTCAAAGTCCATGCAGGAAAATCAGAAGCTTGCTCAAACTTACACCGCTAAAAGTGTTAGTGTATATGCCCTAGAGGCCATTACTGTATCATACTAGTTTGTATATTACTTAATGGAAGCTTGGGATATTCACCTTGTATAAACAATCTTGCTCAATATAGTAGTATGCTACTTGGTTTGTTTCTACTTCAATGTGTACATGTGTTTATTTTGCGATAGCACCTATACGCATTAGTGGAGCCCTTAGGATCTTTGCTTGATTACCAGCGTTGTGATGGCAGTCACACTAGTGGGGGCTGGGTAATCTGTAAGCACATCCTTATACAGGTCCCTAGTCGCAGGACTATCGAGACAGGGCATCGATACTCCGGAGTAGACTAGCGTATGCGCTTCTCATCCCAGTGTGGGAGATGGTCTGTCCCACAGCCATCAGTACGTCGTACTGGAGATAGTATACGGGTGCTCATTGGGTTACGAGTACACTGGACAGGACTCGTCGGGAACTGACAGGTTGGTATTATACCTATCGTCAGTTATCAGTTCCCAGGTGACATGAGTACAGCTTAGTCCGCTGACTTGACACTGGCACTTCGCCTCGAGTGTGTTCCCACTGTACTTTGACTACTACCCTACCACGGCTCAAAGGAGTCGTGCAAACAGGTGGTAGTTGGGTGCAGTCCCGAAGCACTTGGAGGCAGTGCCGGTTAGACAGGATTCGTCTCTCCCGGTATTGGGGGTTGACATCGCGCTGTGTCTAGGAGAGCCATTACACGAGTAGGCCCTGGCCAGGGCAAGCGAGATATACTGGTAGGCTTCCAGTGTTATCTCAGGGTGTTTTGGGCTTCACTCCGACACGACTTGTACCGCTATTGGGGGACTGACGTTTTACCGCCCCCTAGGCCCGACATGCGATGTATCAGATGAACAGACCGGACTGTACGGAGAATGTCACATTCAGACTCGGTAGGACTTCAGATGGGGTTCACCTCATCAGCCTTCTTGTCGGCATCTACCTGGGGACCGTTACGCACAGCTAGTGCCGCTTGCGGTCTGTGGTTAAACCCACTGCCAGCGTAGTGTCGAGTCTTTAGAGTCCCACACAGAGGGTATTCGCCTCTGGGCAAAACAGAGTAGAGGTCGTATGGTTTTGCGACAGGGTTCGTTCTCATGCGCGCACTTGTGCACGTTTGGAGTCCGGACGGATATTGCCAGCGGGCTCTGGTTTGAGCCGGATACTGGTATATGTTTTGGGGTTACTTTTCTCTCTTAGTATTCATGTTCCTCGGAACAAGAATGCAGGTGTGTATGCACAGTTGTTTGAGGCGGAAGAAGAGGTTTTTCATTAGGGTTTCGGAACGGGTGCGCATGCACAGTTGACAGTCGTCTTTTTTCCAAACCCTAATGAATTAGTGAGATATCTAATAATAATAGTAATTAAATGAAATTATGTTATGGTTGGTTTTGTTGACTTAGTTGACCATGGTTGACTTGTTGACCATGGTTGAATGTTTGACCATCATCATTATTTTGCAAGGATGCTCCTTGATTCTTGCCAACATTCATTTAATGAAGTATGATAGTGGTCATTCCAAAACAACCATCAACTATTCTCATTTGAATTATTATTACTAATTAGATAATTCTTTTTCTTTTGATATGGTTGCAAAAAGAAAAAAGATAGCTCATTCTATCATAATCATTCTCTCTCCTCACTTCATCTTCTTCTTCTTCAAGCTCAAGGAGAATCCTTCTCATGTGTTGAGAATCCCTCTCCTTGAAAAGAAAACAACCCGTAGACACTCTCTACTCACTCTAGGATCAAAGGTTTAGCAAGCCGAAGTTTCTAGTTCTCTCAAAGTTCGAGAAAGAGCCCGAAGGTTGAACCCTCAGGTGGATCCATCTTCGACGGAAGAAGGCGACGTGGAAAGAACCATCAATCTCTACAAAGTTTGAAGAAGAAGGAGTTCAAGTTTAGGTATAACCATCTTTCCGAGTAGCTAACTCTCTTAGCTTGTTTGCTAGTTTTAGTTTAGGAAAAGATCCCGACTTTGTTAGTCCATGTTGCCCCATGCGCTAAAAATTTGATTTTTATACCGTTTCCGCCTCCCCGTAAGAACCGTGGGTCGCAATATGGACTTACAGTGGTATCAGAGCCTAACTAAACTTAAACTAGCTTGGTAGCGAAGTGTATGGAAGTTCGAAACCGAAAAATCACAAAACCGGAAAATCCAAAACCCTAAGTTTCTGTTGAAATTTTTTGTGCTCTAAAAGTAAAACTTTTTACTCCTAAAATCGTCTCAGGGTTTTGTGAGAACACCCACGAAAAACGATCCCATGATTCATTCAAACCGCCGCGGATCCGCGGCCTCAGCTATTCTCTTAGCCGCGGATCCGCCGCCGTTTAGCCGCTTCATGCGATCCTGTTTTGTGCAGTGTTCTTCTGGTAGGGTTTTGGGATTTTTAAAATATGTTATATGTGCCCAGATTTTCCAGAAAAGAAATTTACTTTTGGGGTCCTATAAATCCGTATTTTTTTTCGAACTTCGCTACACTTTGGCTATATTGGTTATATCTGTGATGTTTGTATGTATTGAACGTCGGCTAATCGCTATAAGTCGATTAGTCGGGATTATACATCTCTGTGATCTGTGTTTGACATTGGAATGTGTATATGAATGTGTTGGACTGTCGCGGGTGAATAGCCGGGGTGGATGTGAGATGAGCTTTTGTTTTTCTTTCATTCATTTGTAAATGTAAATTGATGTAATAATATTATTTGTTTGGCCGCACAACCGGGTCGGGGTTGTAGCCGTCATTGTATAATTCTTTTTACTATTTTTGCTCCTAGGATAGACCCATGGAGGGGTGCACAAACTACCGGGTACTTGGCGGGTAGTTTGCCGCAGCCGTAGGGGTCTTGGGTGGGGTTTTGGCTATTCACCGCGACCGTGTAATCCGCTTTTCGTTGCAGGCTCGAACGGATTGCGGATTCCTAGTATATCCAATGTATTCATCTGTGATCTGTAATGTCTATCATTGCTTTATATTTAGGCGTTGCTTATGTTTTACAGCCGCGCTAGCCCAGCCCCCGCTCTGTCGTTTGTTAAGTAACCTAACGGGTGATGACGGGACCCCGTGGCGAATGCGAATGGCATAAGCGTACGTCATATTTTGGTTGTTTTCTGCAATGGTAGGATTAAATGATGGGACACATTAAAAGAACTAATGCAAGAATATCACGCATTAAAAGAACTAATGCAAGATAATAAACCAAGCTAAAGTCGTTGGAACACTTTCGAAAAACCACTCGGTTCTTTTCAAAACTAACTTTTAAATGCGGAGCTTGAGCCACTCCTTCTAAAAGCTATCTCGTTCCATCGATTATATCAAGTTCACTACGTTCACGGTTTTGCCAAAACCATTCGTAGCCCTCCATCATTTCAGTTAAATATACGGTAGTATTCAAGCTATGTATTTTGACCTCACGCCAAGGCATAGTGATTGGTAGCTGCCGGATATTTATCTGTTGCATAGATAGAATGCGTTGGTTTGAGACAGTCGTACTACCATTTTGGCCTACGTCAAGGGTAGGTACGGATGGGTTCAAATTAACCAGGATAATGATGGGAAGAACTTGACATGTGACTTATGACATTTTGACCTCACGCCAAGGTCATAAGAGCATGGGGCAAAAATCCACATCGGGAGTTTCATAAGTACTGAAACTTGCTAGATTTGCATACCATTTGGAGTGTGATGATTCTGGTACGATTCCTTCAATTTCGTCACGCGATGATATTTGGATCCCGATCCTACTGTGAGTATATGCTACTCCTCGGGAAATTTCTCACTAAACGATCAATGCTATAAACCTAGTAAGTGCCTAGAAAGGTGTTAGCGGGGCTACGCCCGCAGGGAAAAGAGGTTCTTAAATTAAGGAACTTCGCGAAAGCGTTGGAAAACCTCCCTCGAAGTACCGACACTGGCCTGGCTGAACGGTTAAGCAAGTATTGTACGGTGGGATTGATCCCGACTGATTCTTCCTTTATGGTTTGAGGAGGGATTCGAGAGACAGTGGGAGCCATCCTGTTTAGACAAATTAAAAACCATTCTAAACTTGCAAGAGCATCGTGCTAAGTGTTTCTTCTCTCCCCCTGCAGCGACCAAATCGAAATGACTGGACTTAAGTTACTTCTAGATAAAAACATACTGACAGGGCCAAACTACAAAGATTGGCTCAGGAATGTAAAATTGGCAATCACTTACGAAAAGCTGGGGTATCTTCTTACCACCAATGCTCCCCCCGTCCCAGGTCCCACCTCCAGCGTCGCGGATAAGGAAATCCGTAAGACTTGGGAGATTGATTGCGCGAAGGCCAGGTGCCTCGTGCTTACCTCTATGGACAACGAACATCAGAGGAGGCATGAGAATATGGACCTCGAGTCCATATTTCTCCATACAAAAGAACTGTTTGGAGAGCAGTCTCGTATCGCAAGATACGAAGTGTCGAAGAAGTTATTTTCGACAAAGTTGGCCGTCGGATGATCGGTAGCGGACCACGTGCTTAAGATGATTGGCTACACTGAGGAGCTCGCGGAACTTGGGACCACGTTGGACAGTGAACTCTATACGGATTTAATTCTCCAGTCCCTTCCTTCCACTTACGCCCAGTTCATACTGAATTTCAACTTGCAAGAAAAGGAAGTTGAACTTTCAGAACTCCTCAACATGCTGAGGAGCGCAGAGGGCACCCTACAGAAGGGTAGGGAAACACCCGCTTTGTTTGTAGGAGGATCTTCTTCCTCTAGGTCCAAGGCGAAAGCCAAGGGAAAGAGGAAGAAAGCCCCCGCCAAACCAAGGGGCGGTGTTAGTAAAGTGGGAACGAAGGGAAAGGAAAAGGCAACAAAGATAGCGGGGAAGCTTGTGGGTAAAGAGGAATGCTTCTATTGTCACAAGAGTGGACACTGGAAGAAAGATTGCAGGGCTTGGAAAGCCAGGACACAGGAACTGAAGCAGGTTGCGGCTTCAGCTTCAGGTGTGTATGTTATTGAAAACTGTCTTTCTATAAACTCTACTTCCTGGGTATTGGATACCGGATCAGGATCTCATATCTGTAATTCTTTGCAGGCGTTGAGAAACCGTAGGGTTTTGAAGGCAGGTGACATGACCCTCAGAGTTGCGAACGGAGCTAGCATGGATGCTAAAGCCGTGGGGGACTATCACCTGGGAATGTCAGATGGGCATGTTTTGGTTTTGCGTAATTGCTTTTTTGTACCCAACGCAACTTGTAATATCATTTCTGTATCTTTGGTTTCTAAAGAAGGTTATGAATTTGCGTTTGTAAGTAATGTTGTGAACATTCACCTTAATCAAGTTCTGATTGGGTCAGGTACACTGAGCAATGGTATATACGTATTAAACCAACCACAGATTTTCAATATCCAGAATACACACAAAAGAAAGTCTCCAGATATCAATCAGACTTTCTTATGGCATTGTAGACTGGGTCACATCAATGAGAGAAGGTTGACTAAGTTACATACAGAAGGATATTTGGATCCGTTCGAATATCAATCGTATGCCACTTGTCAATCCTGTCTCAAAGGAAAGATGACAAAGACTCCGTTCACTGGACACGGAGTAAGAGCGAGCGAGCTCTTGGGACTCGTACACAGCGACGTGTGCGGTCCAATGTCTACACATGCGCGAAGCAGTTATTCTTACTTCATTACTTTTACGGATGACTTTTCAAGGTACGGTTATGTCTTCTTAATGAAACATAAGTCCGAAGCTTTTGAAAAGTTCCAGGAATATAAGAATGAAGTTGAAAAACAAACCGGCAAAAGTATAAAGATTCTAAGATCGGATCGAGGTGGAGAATACTTAAGTGCCGAGTTCCTGAATTACTTAAAAGAGAATGGGATTCTCTCTCAGCTTACTCCTCCATACACTCCGCAACATAACGGTGTATCGGAGAGACGGAACCGGACCCTATTGGATATGGTATGGTCCATGATGAGTAACGCTGAGTTACCGCGATCATTCTGGGGGTATGCGCTAGAAACAGCTGCATACCTTTTGAACCGAGTTCCTACTAAGACAGTGCCTACCACACCATATGAGTTATGGAGTGGGAAGAAACCCTATCTTCAGTACCTGAAGATTTGGGGATGTCCAGCTTATGTCAAAAAGCAGCATACGGACAAGCTCGAGGCACGCTCAGTACTGTGCAAGTTTGTGGGATACCCAAAGAACTCCAGGGGGTATCTTTTCTATTACGCAGAGAAACAAAAAGTCCTTGTTTCTCGTAATGCCCATTTTCTGGAACATCAGTTCTTAGAAAAAGAAGTAAGTGGGAGCGCAATAGAACTGGAAGAAATTCCAGAACCTCAGACTATTACTGAAAGCTTAGTGGAACCAGAAGGTTCGAAAGAACAAGACATTCCTACGCCGCTCCGCAGGAGTAGTAGGCAGTCTCATCCGCCCGAGAGATTCTACGGTTTTCTCATAGACGGGGATAGAGAGGATTGCATCATAGATTATGATGAGCCTACTAGCTTCCAGCAGGCCGTTCAGAGCATTGACTCGGTAAAATGGCTGGATGCAATGCGGACCAAAATGGAGTCCATGTACACCAACAAAGTATGGACGTTGGACATTGCTCCAGACGGGGTAAAACCCGTAGGATGCAAGTGGATCTTCAGAAGGAAGATTGGTGTAGATGGACAGGTTGAGACCTATAAAGCTAGACTTGTAGCAAAGGGTTTCCGTCAAAGACCTGGCTTGGACTATGACGAAACCTTTTCTCCAGTGGCTATGCTGAAATCCATTCGGATCCTTCTTGCCATTGCTGCCTTCCACGATTATGAGATTTGGCAGATGGACGTAAAAACCGCTTTTCTAAATGGAAATTTAGAGGAGTGTGTCTATATGGATCAGCCAGAGGGTTTTATTCAGAGTGGGAGCAGCGGAAAGGTGTGCAAGTTGCTTAAGTCTATCTATGGACTAAAGCAGGCATCGCGGAGTTGGAACATCTGTTTTGATGAGACGGTCAAGGAATTTGGCTTTATCAAAAATCCAGATGAACCATGCATCTATAGTAGATTTGTAGCGAGAACTGTAGTATTCCTCGTTTTATACGTGGATGACATTCTCTTAATAGGAAATGACATTCCTATGCTACAATTTGTCAAGGGGTTCTTGTCACAAAGCTTCTCCATGAAAGACCTGGGTGATGCTTCGTACATCCTGGGGATCCGGATCCATCGTGATAGATCCAAGAGGATATTAGGACTTTCACAGTCCAGGTACATCGATACTATACTGAAAAGATTCTGTATGGAAGATTCCAAGCGCGGTAACCTACCGGCTTGTCACGGGATCACCCTCTCTAAAGAGATGTCTCCCAAGACTGATTTGGAGAGGGATCGCATGTCTATTATACCCTACGCTTCTGCGGTAGGCTCTATAATGTATGTGATGTTGTGTACCAGACCGGATGTCGCTTATGCACTGAGTGTGGTAAGCAGGTATCAGTCAAACCCTGGGGAGAAACACTGGATAGCAGTAAAGAACATTCTCAAGTACCTAAGGAGGACTAAGGAGATGTTCTTGGTGTATGGCGGAAAAGACCTCCAGATCGAGGCCTTTGCTGACTCCAGCTTCCAGAGTGACAAGGATGATTCCAAGTCCATGTCGGGTTTTGTCTTTACCCTCAATGGAGGGGCGGTGTGTTGGAAGAGATCCAAACAGGAAACCGTTGCAGACTCGACAATGGAAGCGGAATACATCGCTGCATCTGATGCCGCAAAAGAAGCTGTCTGGATAAGGAAGTTCTTAAAAGAACTTCAGGTGGTTCCGTCCATTGTTGACCCAATACCTCTGTATTGCGACAACAACGGGGCTATAGCTTTAGCGAAGGAACCCAGGTCCCATCAGAGATCCAGGCACATCTTGAGGCGGTATCACCTGATCAGGGAGATCGTGGATCGAAAGGAGATCGAGGTTCGGAGGGTTGCTTCAGAAGAAAACACTGCAGATCCATTCACCAAGGCCCTACCCCAGACTCAGTTCGAGCGGCTGATCGAGATGATAGGTCTTCGATACGCCAGTACATGGCCTTAGTGCAAGTGGGAGATTGTTAGTGTATATGCCCTAGAGGCCATTACTGTATCATACTAGTTTGTATATTACTTAATGGAAGCTTGGGATATTCACCTTGTATAAACAATCTTGCTCAATATAGTAGTATGCTACTTGGTTTGTTTCTACTTCAATGTGTACATGTGTTTATTTTGCGATATCACCTATACGCATTAGTGGAGCCCTTAGGATCTTTGCTTGATTACCAGCGTTGTGATGGCAGTCACACTAGTGGGGGCTGGGTAATCTGAAAGCACATCCTTATACAGGTCCCTAGTCGCAGGACTATCGAGACAGGGCAACGATACTCCGGAGTAGACTAGCGTATGCGCTTCTCATCCCAGTGTGGGAGATGGTCTGTCCCACAGCCATCAGTACGTCGTACTGGAGATAGTATACGGGTGCTCGTTGGGTTACGAGTACACTGGACAAGACTCGTCGGGAACTGACAGGTTGGTATTATACCTATCGTCAGTTATCAGTTCCCAGGTGACATGAGTACAGCTTAGTCCGCTGACTTGACACTGGCACTTCGCCTCGAGTGTGTTCCCACTGTACTTTGACTACTACCCTACCACGGCTCAAAGGAGTCATGCAAACAGGTGGTAGTTGGGTGCAGTCCCGAAGCACTTGGAGGCAGTGCCGGTTAGACAGGATTCGTCTCTCCCGGTATTGGGGGTTGACATCGCGCTGTGTCTAGGAGAGCCATTACACGAGTAGGCCCTGGCCAGGGCAAGCGAGATATACTGGTAGGCTTCCAGTGTTATCTCAGGGTGTTTTGGGCTTCACTCCGACACGACTTGTACCGCTATTGGGGGACTGACGTTTTACAGCCCCCTAGGCCCGACATGCGATGTATCAGACGAACAGACCGGACTGTACGGAGAATGTCACATTCAGACTCAGTAGGAGTTCAGATGGGGTTCACCTCGTCAGCCTTCTTGTCGGCATCTACCTGGGGACCGTTACGCACAGCTAGTGCCGCTTGCTGTCTGTGGTTAAACCCACTGCCAGCGTAGTGTCGAGTCTTTAGAGTCCCACACAGAGGGTATTCGCCTCTGGGCAAAACAGAGTAGAGGTCGCATGGTTTTGCGACAGGGTTCGTTCTCATCCGCGCACTTGTGCACGTTTGGAGTCCGGACGGATATTGCCAGCGGGCTCTGGTTTGAGCCGGATACTGGTATATGTTTTGGGGTTACTTTTATCTCTCAGTATTCATGTTCCTCGGAAAAAGAATGCAGGTGTGTATGCACAGTTGTTTGAGGCGGAAGAAGAGGTTTTTCATTAGGGTTTCGGAACGGGTGCGCATGCACAGTTGACAGTCGTCTTTTTTCCAAACCCTAATGAATTAGTGAGATATCTATTAATAATAGTAATTAAATGAAATTATGTTATGGTTGGTTTTGTTGACTTAGTTGACCATGGTTGACTTGTTGACCATGGTTGAATGTTTGACCATCATCATTATTTTGCAAGGATGCTCCTTGATTCTTGCCAACATTCATTTAATGAAGTATGATAGTGGTCATTCCAAAACAACCATCAACTATTCTCATTTGAATTATTATTACTAATTAGATAATTCTTTTTCTTTTGGTATGGTTGCAAAAAGGAAAAAGATAGCTCATTCTATCATAATCATTCTCTCTTCTCACTTCATCTTCTTCTTCCTCAAGCTCAAGGAGAATCCTTCTCATGTGTTGAGAATCCCTCTCCTTGAAAAGAAAACAACCCCTAGACACTCTCTACTCACTCTAGGATCAAAGGTTTAGCAAGCCGAAGTTTCTAGTTCTCTCAAAGTTCGAGAAAGAGCCCGAAGGTTGAACCCTCAGGTGGATCCATCTTCGACGGAAGAAGGCGACGAGGAAAGAACCATCAACCTCTACAAAGTTTGAAGAAGAAGGAGTTCAAGTTTAGGTATAACCATCTTTCCGAATAGCTAACTCTCTTTAGCTTGTTTGCTAGTTTTAGTTTAGGAAAAGATCCCGACTTTGTTAGTCCATGTTGCCCCATGCGCTAAAAATTTGATTTTTATACCGTTTCCGCCTCCCCGTAAGAACCGAGGGTCGCAATATGGACTTACAAAAAGATACGCCAACTCAAGCATTTGGAATCTGGTATTGTTCTAAGAAGCATTCAGAGAATCAACATATCAGATACATACCCTAAAAGAGGTCCAGAGCAACACAAGAAAGATCCAGCCCCAAGGAGCCCAAATGGCCGTGGAACCGTGGCCTAAGCCGCCTATTGCCGCAGTTCCGCGGCGGTTTGTCGACATCACCACCTAATCTTTGCATCAAAATTCTTCATTCAGGGCCCACATTCATCTCATATACTTCAAGTTCCATAAGACTCCAGAGACTTCTGCCAGATCAGCAAACTAGGGTTTCTAATGCTTAATTAATCCTAGCTTAAAGCCTAAGCTAGCTCCTAACAAACTATCTTCTAGAAGCCTCAACAAACTTTTGGAGGGAATTGTAATTTCAAACCTATACCTAGGGTTTGGGAGATCTATAAATAAGACCCTAGGCTCACTTGTAAAGAGATGGAAAGATCCCTCCATTAGTTCATTTTAGTAGCCAATCTAGATTCATTCACCTCATTCTTCATCTTCTTCCACAAGTCTAGTGAGAAGGCTTGTGTGAAACCCTAACCCTAATTCCAATCAAAAGCCAAGATCCCGAGTACCAAATCAAGCAAGAAGCCCGTCAACCTGTTATGAGCGGAGCCGATCTTCAACAGAGCAAGTGGTCCAAGTAGATCCACGACTCACGGAGAAAAGCGACGCCAGATCGACAATTTAGTTCTTCCTCTTGTAGTTCTTGAGCGACTGTAATCAAATTGTTGATATAAATAAAAGGTGATATTCTTTTATCTTGTTTTCTTTAAATTCTTGCATCATGATATCTTTTCAATTCTTGAATGCTTTCTGTGTGATGATGTGTGAATAAACTCCGCTCGTCGAGGAGTCGAGACGATCAATAGAATGATGATGTAATATATCTTAAAACGATTCTTGATTCCTACGAGTTTTGTAAACCCTAGCAAGTTCAAGAATCGACGACCCAATTTTGTTGCGATGCTTTCTTGATTGATATCGCTCGAAATTGGGGAGTTGCGATCGTTTCTTGAAATTGCTAGAGGCTAGAATGTGAATGATATCGACGAAAGAAGAAGGGTTAAAAGATGAAACCCTAGTTTCACGAGAAATCCCTAACTCTCATCGATCATCATTGATCTAGTATCAATTCTTCGAAGGACAAGAACACGATATCTTGATGATTACATCACGTCTATAGATCCGATCGATTCCTACGAGCCTCATTTAGATTCTTGACATTTGGTTGGAAATATCATCGAAACCCGATTCTTGATTGTTTATCATTTTCTTGATTCTTGAATAGAATAGTGACACTTGAAATAATTGATAAATCTTGAATCATGCTTTCTTTTCTTTTTGATTAACTTTTCAATTCAAACAAATCGAACATTGAAACGAATCGCACAATCCCTGTGGACGATCCGCACTCGCTTACGATCTACAACTGACACCGTAATTGATTGCGGTCAAATATAATTCTTTGGTTGTGATTTCTTTATACAATTTTTCTAAATACTGATACAAGATACTGTTATCGATCAAATGAAACCGTTATCGGGAAACAATTGATTCGATACTTGCTTTTACTTACACAATCCGGAAATTAACCAATCAAATGGCTCCGTTGCCCGGGATCATTTGATAAACACATCCAAGAAAATTCAAACAATCAAATGGCGCCATTGCCGGGGATCGCGCGCTAATTCGTTTCATATTAAAGTTTGAATTGAAATATTTATTCCATTGTGATTTTTGAGATCAAAATTCGTGCAAACCCTAAACGATTTGTTGTGGTTCCTTGCAAGGAGATCTGGAGATTGCTGGAAATTGGAAAAAAAATTTGGAATATACCAGAGAGCAGAGGGAGTCTACAGAAGCTCTCTGCTGAATTTTGGTCGAGTGATCTCATCATCCAACCGCGGAATCGCGGTTTAAGTACCCATATGCGGCGGAACCGCGACATTCTTGGGGGATCTCTGCAAAATTTTTGCTTCAGGTGATTTCTTACCTTCTCCTCTCTCCTCTTTTTAGCTCCAACTAATAATTTTCTGCAGGTTTCTTTGCAAATAATTGCAGCTCGCAAATTGCAAAAGTAAATTTGTGCGTGATTTTGTTT
The DNA here is from genome assembly GCA_030015575.1 of Agapanthus africanus. NCBI lineage: Eukaryota > Viridiplantae > Streptophyta > Magnoliopsida > Asparagales > Amaryllidaceae > Agapanthus > Agapanthus africanus. The sequence continues at coordinate 191,812,330 of JASDDO010000001.1, forward strand.
CTTGGTTGTTTGCATTCTAAATACGGATATTAAGGGGCACGGCCAAATCCAAATTAGGTTGGGATTTCATTAACCTTCCTAGGCCCCAAAAATCGCAAAACTTGCATCCTCATTGACCCACATTAACTAAAAAATATCTAGAGATGACTCTAAGGACCGTCACGCTCACTTAGGACAGAAGAAGGCCGTGGGTAATTCATTGCTTATCCGCGTTTTCTTATGGTGCCTACGCAAGTGTGTCTAAGGCTAGTGGTTTTTAATTAGGACCACTACTTACGTAGTGGAGTACCTTCCCACTTACCTGGCACTTATCCGGCCTCAGGGGGACAAGGAGGCAGTGGAGGATTCTATCATGCGACTTGTCTTTTGGCAGTTAGGAGCGGTCTAGAGCCGGACCTAGGTGACTACTAGATTCTAGGGTTTTTGTTGTTGCATTTGTTTTGTAGCATCATTTTTTCAAAAATCCGTCCCCTTTTCAAAAGCAAACACCGCATTCATTTACCCCTAATTATAAGTCAACGCTGCCACTTGTACTAACCCTTTTTAGTGCAAGAAAGGCTGGACACGGGATTCTAGTGCCCGTTTAGTCCGCGTACCCTTCATCGACTCCGAAGTCGATATTTCTCCATTTACCTTTCCTTTACTCACTACCACACCCACTCCGATGGATCCGAATCCATCAAATTTCTTTAACCCTAATCTGCCACCGTCTGTTGGTGCGCAGAATCCACCCCGCATCTCTCTCCAGGAGAGGTGCTACCCTATTCGAGGTCCTCTTTCGACCTATTTATCCACACCACCAGCCAACGGGGATAACTTTGAGATTAAGCCCTAGTATATCAATCTTTTACCTAAATTCCACGGGCTCGAGACTGAGGACGCTTACGTTTTCATTACCAAATTTGAAAATGTATGCGCAATGATGGGTACGTTACAACTTTCAGTGGATGCTATGCGTCTACGACTTCTTCCATTTACTTTGTGCGATATAGCCGAGAAGTGGCTATATAACACTACCGCACACTCTATTACGAATTGGGAAGAATTCGTCGCTGCATTCCTTAAGAAATTTTACCCAATACAAAAGACAGCTCGAATCCGTAGCGAACTGAATCAATTTGCCCAGCTCCCTACTGAACCATTCTATAAATGCTTTGATCGTTTCAAGGATCTATTGGTTCAGTGTCCTCATCACGGCATCCCGAGATGGGAGCTTTGCCGAATCATTTATGAAGGCATTAACCCAAACACTAAACAGAGACTTGAAAACATGTGTCAAGGTACTTTTATGACCAAAGATGATGGGGAAGCTTGGAAGTATTTAGAAGAGTTCGCTGAAAAATCACTACAGTGGGAGAGTGGAACCCAACCATTGAATAGGGGTGGCATACATCAAATAGATGTGTCCATAGGTGTTCGAGCTGAAATGGCAGCAATGCAAAAGAAGCTCGACGCTATGGAACACAAATTTGCAGCAGCCTCCCTAAACCCAGTGTCGCTCCCCAAAACTGTTTGTGGGTGCTGTTCTGATCCGTCTCATTTAACGGAAGAATGTCCATTAAACTCTGCGTTTCAAGGTCACGAGCATTCTAATGCCACATTTCAAAGACCTCGAAACGATCCATATTCTTCCACGTACAATCAGGGTTGGAGGAATAACCCGAATTTTGCTTGGAACCAAAACCAATCTATAAACAAGGTTCCAAACACGAATCAATTTCAAAGGGCTCTTCCTCCACCACAGCAGCCCCTTCAACTCACTCAGCACCCCTATCAGTCACAAAATTTCCAAAATCAGCTCAACACTCCTGCACAGTCTAATCCTATGACCTGTTCTGACGAGTTCTCTCAATTCACTCAAACCATGAAATCACTTTTGTCAAATTTCATAGAGGTTTCGGCTGAGATTAGATCTTCCGTCGGTGAGATAAAGAAAAACTCAGCGTCCCAAGCTGAGAGTATCAGAACGATGGAAGCTGAAATCGCACGACTTAAAGCCGAAATGAGTGCGAGAGAAAAAGGGAAACTTCCCTCTCAACCCCTACAGAATCCTGGGCATTACAATGTAAATGTCGTCACGACGTTGAGATCGGGAAGAGTGCTAAACAACCATGTTGGGGAAGAAGTTGATGATACTGAAAATCATATCAACACCCCGGCTGAGACCTTTCCACACACACACACACTTCTCCTTCTGATCCTTCTTCTTCTACCACACCACCTTCTCGCGAGCCTATTCTCCATTTCCCACTAGGCTCGACACCTCAGTATAGCCCTTCTAGTTCTCCACAGACGGTCCCCACACCTCTTTTGGGATCTCGTCTACCCCTTCTTCCTTCTCCTATGATGGACTCGACGCTCATTGCGAAAGCTCCTTACCCGAATCGGTTAAGGGGTAATAAAACGAGTCCACATATGGAGAAAATTACAGAAATGTTCAAACAGGTTAACATCAATATCCCTTTCCTAGATGCGATTCAATAAGTCCCCGCTTATGCGAAAATTCTTAAGGACTTGTGCACTAGGAAGAGGAAGACTTAAGTGCCGAAGAAGGTCTTCATGTCTAATAATATCAGCACTGCTTTTATCCCACAGCTACCAAAGAAACGTAAGGACCCAGGATGTCCTACAATATCGATTTCTATTTGGGGTAAAAACATAAATCGTGATCTTTTAGACCTTGGCGCAAGTGTTAACCTACTCCCATATTCTGTATATGAGCAATTAGGGATTGGAGAGTTGAAACCTGCTCACTGCACTCTCCTAATGGCAGGCCGTTCAATCACCAAACCAAGGGGTGAACTAGAGGATGTGTTGATAAAGGTCGGGGAATTTGTTTTCCCTGTAGACTTCATTGTACTCGATACACAGCCTGTAGCAAACCCCCGGGGCCAAATTCCGGTGATTCTGGGTCGTCCTTTCCTTACCACTTCCAACGCTGTTATAAACTGTAGAAACAGTTCAAAGAACTTATCATTTGGAAATATGACCATTGAACAAAATATCTACAAAGTTGGAAGTTAGCCATCAGAACCCTCTGCTCATATTTTAGATGTGTGCTCTGTCCACGAGATCGCTCCCGATAGTTGTGGAGCTGAGGATCTTTGCTTTCTAGATCTCGACGACATTACCACATCTCTGCTTGATCTTACACATGATCTTAGTGAGGACACTTTTCCTACACTTGAGTCCTGCACTCCTGACTTTTCTCCACCCGAGTCTGTATCTTTCACAGGCTCTGAACTTCTTTGTAACTCCAAAAATCATTCGATGATCCTTCCTTCTATTATTTCTCCGCCCACATTAGATCTAAAAATTTTACCTTCTCAACTTAAATATGCTTATTTAGGTGAGAATGAGTCTTTACCGGTTATCATTTCCGCTTCTCTTGCATCAGAGCAAGAGAATGCACTTTTATCGGTATTAAGATCTAATAAAGAGGCGTTCGGTTGGAGTATGGCGGATATCAAAGGGATTAGTCCCTTGATTGTTGAACATCATATAAATGTGATGGATGATGCCAGACCAACCCGAGAACCACAGAGACGGTTGAATCCCGTCATGAAGGAAGCGGTGATGAAAGAGATCGTCAAATGCCTTGATAATGGTATTATATACCCCATCTCCGATAGCCAATGGGTGAGTCCTATACATGTCGTTCCTAAGAAATCCGACATCACTGTTATAACCAATGAGGCAAATGAGTTGATTCAGACACGCGCCCAAACTGGGTGGCGTGTACGGATTGATTATAGAAAACTCAATACTGCCACGAGGAAAGACTACTTTCCTCTACCATTCATTGATCAAATGCTGGAACGCTTAGTAGGACGAGAGTTTTATTGCTTTATGGACGGATACTCAGGCTATAATCAGGTCCCCATCGCCAAAAAGGATCAAGATAAAACCACTTTTACTTGTCCTTTTGGTACCTTTGCTTACAGTCGCATGCCCTTTGGGTTATGCAATGCTCCCGCTACCTTTCAGCGGTGTATGATGGGGATATTCTCTGATATGGTAGAGAATTTTCTGGAGATCTTTATGGACGATTTCTCGATTTTTGGAGACTCTTTTTCTGATTGCCTATCGAATCTTGACGCAGTTCTTACTCGTTGCAAAGAGAAGAACTTAACATTGAACTGGGGGAAATGCCATTTCATGGTCCAAGAAGGAATTGTACTTGGACATGTTATTTCACAGAAAGGCATTGAGGTTGACAGAGCTAAGATAGATGTCATTCAAAACCTCCCTCATCCCAAAAGCGTCAAAGATATTTGATCTTTCCTTGGCCATGCGGGCTTTTATAGGAGATTCATTAAGGACTTTAGCAAAATTGCTAGACCTTTAACTCTTCTCCTGGCCAAGGATACGACCTTCCACTTTGACTCGGACTGTAAGACAGCTTTCGACTCACTTAAACACTCACTCACTTTAGCCCCCGTTTTATCGTCTCCAAATTGGGACTACCCCTTTGAGCTGATGTGTGACGCATCCGACTTTGCAGTAGGTGCAGTCTTAGGACAGCACATTGAAAAGATGCCACACGTGATCTATTATGCAAGTAAGACCCTGAATGATGCTCAAATCAATTATACAACCACCGAGAAAGAACTTTTAGCGGTTGTATTTGCATTAGAAAAATTCAGGCCTTACTTAATTGGCTCTCCTATAGTTGTGTACACTGACCATTCCGCCTTAAAACATCTTCTGGCGAAGAAAGATGCAATAGGTCGACTAATACGTTGGATCCTTCTGTTACAAGAATTTGATCTTGTTATCAAAGATAAGAAAGGATATGAAAACGTTGTAGCCGACCATCTTTCATGCATCATTTCTTCCCCTGTGACCCTGCCGATCAATGATTCGTTCCCTGATGAACAACTCTTGAACGTATCCGCTGAACCATGGTTCAGGGATATTGTGAACTATCTTGTCACGGGACTTATACCGAGCGATTGGACAAAACAGGACAAATACCGTTTTCTATCCCAAGTAAAACACTTTTACTGGGATGATCCATATTTGTTTAAATATTGTCCTGATCAGATCATTCGCTGGTGTGTCTCGAAAGAAGAGTTCAAAAGTGTTCTTTCTTTTTGTCATGATCAGGCCTGTGGGGGTCACTTCGGTCCTAAAAAGACAGCGGAAAAGGTTTTGCAATGTGGATTTTATTGGCCGACCTTATTCAAAGACGCTTTTGAGCATTGCAAAACCTGTACACAGTGTCAGTACACGGGTAGAATATCCCGGAGAAATGAAATGCCTCAACAACCCATTCTGGTTGTTGAAATATTCGATGTTTGGGGCATTGATTTTATGGGTCCTTTTCCCAACTCCTTTGGGAATTTGTACATACTGCTGGCGGTTGATTATGTCTCAAAGTGGGTTGAAGCCATTCCATGTCGCACTAATGACAAAAAAGTTGTCATTAAGTTCTTAAAAGAGAATATCTTTTCGCGATTTGGACACCCACACGCTATCATTAGCGATAATGGGACACATTTCTGCAACAGATCTTTCAAGACTCTGATGCGGAAATACGCAATCAACTACCGACTTTCTACACCCTATCATCCCCAAACGAGCGGGCAGGCTGAAATCTCAAATAGACAGATCAAACTTATCCTGGAGAAGACTGTTGCTAAGAATAGAAAAGACCGGTCGACCAAATTGACGGATGCTCTTTGGGCATTCAGAACTTCATATAAAACCGACCTAGGGATGTCTCCATATAGGATAGTGTTCGGGAAGGCATGTCACTTACCCGTCGAGATAGAGCATAAAGCATTGTGGGCTATAAAGGAAATAAATTTTGATCTAAACCAAGCCTGCACCTTTCGGAAGCTGCAACTAAATGAGCTAAGCGAACTCCGCGATGAAGCTTATGATAACGCTGTAATTGTATAGAATAGGACTAAGGTTTTTCACGATAAAAACATTTTGAGGAAAACATTTTCACCTGGTCAACAAGTCCTTCTTTATGATTCACGATTACACCTTCACGCGGGTAAGCTCCGATCTCGGTGGAAGGGACCTTTTATTGTGCGGTCTGTATACCCGCACGGGACAGTAGAAGTAGAAAATGTTAAAAACGGCACATTTTTCAAAGTGAATGGACAAAGACTAAAGCCGTATTTTTCCACTGACCCCACGGAGGAGCTCTTGTTCTTACAAGAGCCAGTTTATTTGGATTAAAATTCCTCCGTCTCACCTTCATGTCCTGTATATCACTGCATCATGTTTTGAATGAAGGTGAGTGAAAAGAATAAGTTTGGGGGAAGTTCTTCGCTTATATATTTTGCCCCCACTAATAATTCCTCCCAGGCTTACAGTTTTTGTAGGTATAGCGATTGGCAACAGTGAGGACACTGTTGAAATCAAGTTTGGGGGAGGTTTGTGCTTATTTTTGCATCATTTGCATATCATCTGCATAAGCACAAAACATTTCTTTTAAAAATCTATAAAAATTTAAAAATTTTCAAAACCCACAAAAATTTAAATATAAAAATATTTTAATATTTAAACTTTTTTGTACATAAATAAGATAATAAAAGTTTAGATAATGAACAATTACATCCATGAGATTAGAAAAATTTAAGAAAACTAAGAAAATTAGAAGTTTTCTTATACGAACTAGTAAAAAGTAGTTATGAGCCGTTGTCCCAAGGGTTAGTAAGATGAAAGAAGTCACTAATCTGAGGATAAAACTAAGTCTGAAAAATAGTTTCTATTCTGGAAGCCAAACATTTTGAACATTGCTACCCTGCTATTCGCACTTACACACGTCTTGAAGCCCGGGATAGTAGAGGATACCTTGAAATGCTCTTGTCTTAAAGCCGATGTATGAAGGAAATAAAAAAAATGAATAAAATATATAAAGTGGTGAGAAAAATGGACACTGGTTTTGTTATCACCGAGGGCAATAAAAATGTATAGCGAGGGTGCTTCTTCACCTAGTGCCCTAAGGCCAACTGGTCTGGGAGTCACTGCTATGCCTGAGATGGTGCAAGACGAGGAAAATACACCAAGTAAGCAAGCACAGGAGTAATCGGTCGGTTAGTACCTCAAGAAGTATTAACGGTCGCATGAAAGTGTGTGAGCAATCTCATCTAAATATTCATTAATTAAAAAGTACTGAGGCTGATGGGCAAGAGTATGATAGCATGAATTGAATTCTCCGGGTGTAGGGATGTCCTTTACACACACGCAGGGTTATATGATCGATGTTTGGAAGAAAGATAGGAATGAAGAATAAGACGATGTTTTATTGAGGGAGGACGTGATTTCTGACATTTTTTTCATGACCATTAAGATAGGGCTCATGACAACCGAAAAGCTAGCTTAGTTGGAAACCCTAATTTTCAAGGCTTTTCTTTTACAATTCTAGTCTTTAAATGTAATATGCATGATGTTTCTTTTATTATTGGATTTTGTGGGTGCAATCCGCTGAAAACCCTCAGGAGACAACACTCCTCCTACTAGGGACACCTAGAGATTTAAAGGCTTGTTGCACGTGCTCAGTGCAATCGTGTTGCCTACGAAAGTGTGCTAGTTAGATTTTCTCTTTCTTTATTTTCTCCTTTTCTTTTTAATAAAACAGTTCACTCGAGACGATCGAAATTAACTTTGGGGGAATTTGATTAGTCGAAAATATTGCATCTTCTAACCGGCAATTTCCTCATCATCTGCATTCATATAGAAGTGTTCGGCATTCATATAGCACATATTAGCAAAACTGTCGCAAAATATCAGATTACATGTGTTAGACCTTAAAACCGGCATTTCTAGGGAAATTGACTGCATTTCATAACATGGCATCATTTCTATATATCGCAACCCGTGTTTCAAAGTCCGTGCAGGAAAATCAGAAGCTTGCTCAAACTTACACCGCTAAAAGATACGCCAACTCAAGGATTTGGAATCTGGTATTGTTCTAAGAAGCATTCAGAGAATCAACATATCAGATACATACCCTAAAAGAGGTCCAGAGCAACACAAGAAAGATGCAACCCCAAGGAGCCCAAATGGCCGCGGAACCGCGGCCTAAGCCGCCTATTGCCGCGGTTCCGCGGCGGTTTGTCGACGTCACCACCTAATCTTTGCATCAAAATTCTTCATTCAGGGCCCACATTCATCTCATATACTTCAAGTTCCATAAGACTCCAGAGACTTCTGCCAGATCAGCAAACTAGGGTTTCTAATGCTTAATTAATCCTAGCTTAAAGCCTAAGCTAGCTCCTAACAAACTATCTTCTAGAAGCCTTAACAAACTTTTGGAGGGAATTGTAATTTCAAACCTAGACCTAGGGTTTGGGAGATCTATAAATAAGACTCTTGGCTCACTTGTAAAGAGATGGATAAATCCCTCCATTAGTTCATTTTAGTAGCCAATCTAGATTCATTCACCTCATTCTTCATCTTCTTCCACAAGTCTAGTGAGAAGGCTTGTGTGAAACCCTAACCCTAATTCCAATCAAATGCCAAGATCCCGAGTACCAAATTAAGCAAGAAGCCCGTCAACCTTTTATGAGCGGAGCCGATCTTCAACAGACAAGTGGTCCAAGCCGATCCACGACTCACGGAGAAAAGCGACGCCAGATCGACAATTTAGTTCTTCCTCTTATAGTTCTTGAGCGACTGTAATCAAATTGTTGATATAAATAAAAGGTGATATTCTTTTATCTTGTTTTCTTTAAATTCTTGCATCATGATATCTTTTCAATTCTTGAATGCTTTCTGTGTGATGATGTGTGAATAAACTCCGCTCGTCGAGGAGTCGAGACGATCAACAGAATGATGATGTAATATATCTTAAAACGATTCTTGATTCCTACGAGTTTTGTAAACCCTAGCAAGTTCAAGAATCGACGACCCAATTTTGTTGCGATGCTTTCTTGATTGATATCGCTCGAAATTGGGGAGTTACGATCGTTTCTTGAAATTGGTAGAGGCTAGAATGTGAATGATATCGACGAAAGAACAAGGGTTAAAAGATGAAACCCTAGTTTCACGAGAAAGCCCTAACTCTCGTCGATCATCATTGATCTAGTATCAATTCTTCGAAGGACTAGAACACGATATCTTGATGATTACATCACGTCTATAGATCCGATCGATTCCTACGAGCCTCATTTAGATTCTTGACATTTGGTTGGAAATATCATCGAAACCCGATTCTTGATTGTTTATCATTTTCTTGATTCTTGAATAGAATAGTGACACTTGAAATAATTGATAAATCTTGAATCATGCTTTCTTTTCTTTTTGATTAACTTTTCAATTCAAACAAATCGAACATTGAAACGAATCGCACAATCCCTGTGGACGATCCGCACTCGCTTACGATCTACAACTGACACCGTAATTGATTGCGGTCAAATATAATTGTTTGGTTGTGATTTCTTTATACAATTTTTCTAAATACTGATACAAGATACTGTTATCGATCAAATGAAACCATTATCGGGAAACAATTGATTCGATACTTGCTTTTACTTACACAATCCGGAAATTAACCAATCAAATGGCGCCATTGCCGGGGATCATTTGATAAACACATCCAAGAAAATTCAAACAATCAGCCATTCTTTTTGTTTAAATATTTAGTTTAATGTTTTCTTGTGATGGAAATTATGAGCATAAGTTTTGGCCTTGGGCATTTATTGTGGCATGTGCTCACTTGGTGACTCATGGTCTTGGGTTTGGTGTGTGATATTTTATGCTAGGATTTTTCTTTATCTCATAAAAATATCACACAATACATACACACACATGAGATGGGGCAGCCATCTCTTTTTCTCTCTCTTGGCTTGCTCACTTGCTTCTTTCTTGAGCTTTACATTTTCCATCCATGGCTTCTTCAACCTCCATCCATACCCTATCATGTGTTGAGAATCAATGGATGTCTTGAGACAAAATGATCACATACACTCTCTACTTCATCTTGGTCATCTCGGCTAGCAAACTTGATGTCCGAGTAGCTTCGGTTTATAAGCGGGAGCCTGTATAAAGAATCCTCGACGTGGTCTTCGACGAGCGAGACCGGAGAACGAACTTCGTCGAGGTAGCCGCGAGGAGCTTGGGAAGAGGTTGAAGACCGAAGGACACAGATCGATCAGTATAACCTCTCCAAACTCCTCTTTGCATGTTAGCTAGTATAGGTGTTAGTTATATGTATGCCCTAGAGGCCATTACTGTACATACGATGTATATTGTAATGGATGCTTGGACATATATAGGGAGGACTTTCTTGCTCGACATGATAGTATGCGATCTGGTTGTACTTTATCTTAATATGTACTCTGATTGTCTCTATATTACATGTTGATAAAGCCTTAGGATATGTACTCTACTACTAAGACTATAATGAGATCATACTAGTGGGGCCACGGTAGTCGACGAGTACATCCTATAACTATTCCTAGTCGAGGGTGTATCGAGATAGGGCATCGATACGCCAGAGTAGACTAGCGTATACGCATCTTGACCCATATGATGGGCGATGGATGATCCCATATCCATCGGTGTTTGGCATCAAGGATGGTGTACGGGTGCTCAGTAGAGACTGGGTACACTGGACGGACTCGCCGAGAACTCCCAGATGGTATTATACCTCACGTCAGATGGCAGTTCTCCGATGACACTGGTACAGAGTAGTCTATTGACCCGAGATCATCATAAAGTCTTGTGTGATTCCTACTATGCTTTGATTTCCATCATACAACGTCCAAGAGGGCGTGCAAAAAGGTGGCTTTTGGGTACAGTCCCGAATCACATGGAGGCAATGAGCGATAGGAGGGGATTCGTCTCTCCCGGTATAGGGAGTTGATGTTGTGCTGTGTTCGATTGGCTATAACCGGAAATCCCTGGCCAGGGTTGCTGGGATTTACTGGTAAGTGTTATCAGTAGTTTCTCGAACTGTTATAGACCTCATATCGACACGATTTATCGAGCTACTGGGGTCTGACGTTTACCACCCCTAGGCGAGATATGCGACATATCAGACGACGAGACCGGACTGTACGGGAGTGTTACTGTTTGGATTCACAGGAGAATGTACAGGCTTGCTTGTTGATCTTCTGAGCGCTCAATACCTGGGTAGCTGTTACGTTTAGCTGACCGCTTGCAGCTTGTGGGTGTTTGATATGATCATCACCTACTGCCGGCGTATTGACGATTCTTTAGAGTCCTACACAGAAGTTTCTTGGCTCAGGCGAAACGGAGTAGGGGCACATATGTGATATGTGCGGGACCGAGGATAATGCGATATGAGATACCGTATTTTATTCTCGCGATATTTGATATCAGCCGGGTCATCGGATCAAGTGTTGATTCGATGAATCGGTACGGATAAATATTAGTCGGTTATATGTGATATAGCCGGATTGTCGGATCAAGTGTTGATTCGATAATTTAATGTATAATAATATATATGATATATTAAATTACATTAACTAATATTAGCTCACTAAAAGATTCTTTTTCTCACTCGGGTAATACATTGATATATATGCGATATATGTTAATTGTATTATTTTATTTGGTTACAATAAATATTATATATGTGATATATAATATTGTAACATGATATGATAACTAATGCAACATGTTTAGTTAAGATTAATCAAGATTAGGGTTTGATTTGGGTTAATGACTTCTAGTAGATTCTAGAAGGTTTTCTTTTTTGTTTTGGAAAAGATATTTTCAAGTGACTCATTCTTAACCTAACCCAAACCCTAGCCTTGGTTAATTCTCTACAAAGGTTAAGTTAACCATGGTTGCATTATTGATCATTATCTTCTTTGCATTATTCATCACAAAAGAAATTCTATCATCATTCTTCATCTTCTTCCTTCTTCTTTCTTCATGGAAAAATCTTACTAGCTTTTTCTAAGTGATGAATAAATGTGAGAAAAAGATAAATAAAGAGAGAAAAATTCCTACTTAATCATCCTCATCTTCCCTTGCCCTTTAGATGAGAGTGTTCACTCAATTTTAGTGAGTGTTAGCTTGTGTTAATGAAACTTCAAGGTAGATCATCTTTGTATCGAAGATCGGAAGCAAGACTGCATCTTTCTCTTCGTGGAACCTCTCGAGAGTCCGGAACCCGATAATCGTAGCGAAGGGACCACGACACGGAGCTTATGAAGTGAAGGACCGGATCTACAAAGGTTGTAATCCCTCTCACTTAGTGTTAAAGTGTTTAGCATGTTAGTTTTCGCCTAATCTCTAGTTTAAAGATCCGGCTTCGGGTTGTTCGGCACGGTTAATTTTTTAATTGGGCATGGTTGATATCTCGTAGACCCTTATGGCAGTGCATAGCAACCCTACAGTGGTATCAGAGCCAAGTTAGAGCTTTAGGCGAAGTCTAGACGAAGTTTAAAGTCCGATCGAACCCGGAAAACCCGATAAAACCCCTTCTCTGGAAATTTTTCAAAAATGTGATTTTTTTCATATTAAAAATACTCAAAAAATTCAGCAAGGTATTTTAGGAATTACTGTGAAACCCGACCCCCTAAATAAACCAAAGCGCCGTGGAACCGCGGCCAAACCCTGGTATTGGCGGCGGTTCCACGACAAGAAGTGATGATTGAGGGATAGGGTTTGCGCAGTAACAACCGTTGGTACTTCCTGATTCTTCTGAGAGTTTTTAATTCTTACTCAAGAGTTGAGTTTTCTAGGGTTGTATTGGGGACTCATTGATTCGATCGGATATTTTAACTTTGTTTAGTTTGTCCGGATAATTTTAGAAACTGTTAAAAAGTTCGAACGGATATCAATAACTCACTTTTCCCCCTGTCGGAAAATTTTTCAAAAGTTGGATTTTTTCTCGAGTTTAAGAACGTTTTAAGTCGTGTAAGTAACGCGGTGGACCCTCTAGAAGACAACAAACCTTAACTCGATTATGTGACCGTCTTGAACTGCCTTTTGAACCTTAGGGTTTGGGGCAGTACGGCGTGCCACATGTGAGGCGTTGGCTTGACCCTTCTACGGCTGGACCATTGGTACTGTGGCATGTGATAGATGTTTTTAAACTGATTTCAAGTGTTGAGATATATTGGGGAAATCTTGGGTGTTTGATTATTCGATCGGAAAGTTTAACATTGTCTATTTATCTGGAATGTGATACAATATTTGGAATCCACAGGTAGTTATGAGATAACTAATTTGAATGTTATAAATCTAGCACTTCAGTCTCAGATGATCGGTTGCCACGGAATTTTGATGTGATCAAAACTCCATCGCAATCACATAGCGTACGCGGATACTCGCCGGGTAAATTTAATAGACAGCTACGCCCCATAGCCCCGACCAAGTGACTGTAGGAGAACCCCGTCGCCGAAAGCATCCGTTCGGGTGCTCGCGGCAGTGGTGTTCCGCCTTAGTGCACTTCGTCGACGGCATCTGGGGGTGCGGCCGTCTACTAAAGTTTGCGACGAGCATTCGATCAGAATGTCGGGAATCTTGTTGAATTGCCCGACTTGATATTGAAAAGAGTTTTCGATAATGAGACTAAAATGCGGGGTTTATAATTATTAGGCATGCGATGTCTAAGGAATTCATTTAGTTAGGCATGCGATGTCTAAGAAGATTGCGGATTCCAACTGTTGTAGTTTTACACATTCTTTTCTGTGACCGTAAGCGTAGTATGTGGTGTATCGCCGGCTTCGTTGCTATACATAAACGACAAACGGGATACACATACTTGCTTACGTTGATGATATGAGATATTATGTGTTGCTGTGATATGTTATATTGGATCGTCGCGTTCTGAATAGCCGGGGTTTTTATGTGAGATGAGAGTTTTTTCTTTTTCATTCATGTAAAATTCATTTGTATGTAATATTCTTTTATTGGGGCACTTCCAGGTTGCGGATGATGTCACCGTTATATATTATTTACTTTTCCGCATTAGGTAGACCCAAGGCGGGGAGCACAAGTAACCGGGTTCTAGGGTCCAGTGGGAGACTATCTCGAGGAGTCGAGACTGGGTCTCCTAACCCTAGAATTGGCAGTGTTACTTGCCGCTCTCGTAAGGGTCTAGGGATGTGGGTTTGGCTATTCATCGCGACCGTGGAATCCGTGTTTTATACAGGCTCGTATTAAAAACACGGACGTCCTAGTATATCCAATATTTCATATATGTTCTTCTGCTGCAATGTTCTGTGATGAGATCATATTACTGCCTGAGACGAATGTTTATATTATATATATGAGATATATGTTATATTGCAGATTTCATTTCAAATGTGATGCTTGTGAAGCATAACAAAATGGGACTTCATTAATGAGATTAATGAAATAAAAGAAACCTAAGATGCTGTAGAAACTTGTTTAAAAAAAAACTGGTAGCTCTAGTTCTTGCTTTGCATAGCGGTGTTCCTTGTAGAACATTCAGCACCTTATTCGATAAGGAAAGAGCCGAGATCCCTTCACCGGGAGTGACCTCTTTAGTGAAACTAGCAGATGCTACAAACTCGGTCTGCCTTTTAATTGCTTCTATAGTTTTTGCTTTGCATAGTGATATTTGTGAAATATCCTGCACCTTATTCGATGAGGAAAGGGCCGACGATCCCTTCAACGGGAGTGACCCCTTTAGCAAAACTAGAAAAGCCTCAAAAACACTCTATTTAAAATTCACTCAATTCTACAACGATATCAAGTTCATTACGCAAAAGGTTTTCTTAAAAACCTGTCGTAGCCCTCCGTCATTTCAGATAAGTACTTCTTAGTATTCGTGTTGCGTTTGTTGACCTTAGCCAAGGCGTAGTGTGCGGTAGCTAATTAGTGCTTATCTGTATAAGCATATAATGCGATTGAGTTAGGGTAGTCGTGCGACTTTGTTGACCTTAGCCAAGGGTCGTACGGGTAGGTTTAATTCAATCGGGAAATGACGGGTTGAACTTGGCTAGCACTTATGATTTGTTGACCTTAGCCAAGGTCATAAGTTGCTAGGGGCAAAATTATCAGGAATTTCAAGTGTTGAAATTTGCAATGAGATTGCATACCTTCTATGAGATAGTTGGATCCCGATACCCGCTGCGAGTAAGAGTTACTCCTGGGAGAGTTTTTACACATTACAATTAGCCGATCAAGTAGGTGTCTAGAAAGGTCTTAACGGGGTTACGCCCCTGGGAAAACGAGGTTTACTTTAATTAGGTTCGTGCAAAAGCACGGGGGACCTCCCTCAAAGTACCGGCACTGGCCTGGCTGAAAGATTGGCGAACTTGTAGCGTGTAATTAATCCCGGCTAGTCTTTCCTTTTAGGGTTTGAAGGAAGATTTGATTAAAACAGTAAGAGACATCCTGATTAGATATATTAGATAACCAATCTAATCTTGCAAGAGCATACGCTGAGTGTTTTCTTCTCTCTCTCTCTAGGTAGCGACCATATCACGCCTTAATCAAGATAATAATACGGATGAATTGACCGAACCCGCTTGTTATATTGAGCTGGGGAACGTTGGTCCCGCTCCAACTTATAATTGTTATAAGACAGAGCAGGAAATTGGGGAATACTAGATTTCCCGTGCCGCCCAAAAGAAGAAAGTGCATGTTGATGCATCATCTTCGGGTGTGTTCATTACAGAGAACTGTTTCTCAGTATCCTTTACGTCCTGGGTATGTGATACCGGATCAGGATCCCGCATATGTAATCTGTTACATGGGCTACAGATAGGTAGAGAACTGAGAACGGGTGATAAGTTTCATGAGATAGAAATGGTGCAAGTGTTGCAGCCAAGTCTGTTGGTCACTATCACCCTGTATTACCAGAATACATTGATTCTGAACAAATGTTATTAGATACCGAACCTGATATACAACATCATATCAGTCTCTTTATTAGTAAAGAAGGATATAATTTTGTATTGTTGGATAATGTTTTGAACATTTCCTATATCAAGAGTTGATCGGTCCAGGCACGTTATCTAAAAGCATTGACGTTCTAAATCAAACTACAGTTTTCAGTATACAGAACACACACAAGAGGAAGAGTTCAGAAATGAACGAATCCTTCTTGAGGTATTGTAGACTAGGTCATATCAATGCGACCCGACTGTAGGGTTCCTAGGCACCCTAATGAGGTCTCACAAGGCATCAACCATGCCAATTTCAAATTTAAACGGTGCCGAGAAACCCTAGAACGGATCGTTGGCTAGATTTCTAGGCGAAACAATAAACTAGTTAACACTTAACTACAAGTAAACGGAAATACAACCTTTGTAGATCCGGTGCTCCACCTCCATAGCTCCGCAACGAAGTCCCCTCGCTGTCCAAATGAATTCCCGGGCTCTAGCGTCGGCTTCGTCGGAGAAATGGTGAGCTAGGTCGTCGATGTCCATACCGAAGATGATCTACGTCGAGGCATCGCTAGATCAAGCTCCAACTTCACCAAGTCAAGAAAACTTGTGAAGGAAACACACTCTACTACTTGGCAAGAGGTAGAGGATGAAGAAATAGGAAGTGGGTAGACTTTAGAATTGGATTTCTCACTCATCTTCATCAATCACCATTGATGAAGTGAAGCTTTCTTCTTTGAAGATGAAGAAGAAGAAGAAAATAATGAATATGATAAGTTGTTTTTCAAAAAGAAAAGAAAATCAAAACTTATCATAATCCAACCATGGTTATGTGTAGAGACTAAACTCAAGTTAAGTGAATGGTTAGGTTTGGTATGAAGACAAAAATGGTGACTAAGTCAAAGCTTCATGAAGCTTCAACATATATCCAAATTAGCCACCATTTTCCTTTTGCCAAAAAGAAATAAACCATTCAATAAATGAATGAATAAATATATAATAACCCTAACCATTTACTTAACTAAGGTTTAACTCTTTACATAAACCCTAGTAATCTTGCATCATCAAACATGATACAATCAAGTGCACAAAAGTATATCACATATACAATGTGCACACCCGAGTGAGAATATCCATTTAAAGTGAACCAATACTAGTTAGTGCAAAGTAATATATCAAATATATAATTATGCATTAAATCATTAAATCAACACTTGATTCAATGATCCGGTCATGTCGCACACAACCGACTAGTATTCAATGTATCGGCTTATCGAATCAATACTTGATTCGATAACTAGGTTATATCGCATACAACCAATCGATACATTTATCGCGAGAATGGAATGCGGTATCACATACACGTATTATTCTCGGTCCTGCACATATCTCATATGCGCTCCTATTTCGTTTCGCTTGAGCCAGGAAACCTCTGTATAGGACTCTGAAGACTCGTCAATACGCCGGCAGCAGGCGATGATCATATCAAACACCCATAAGCCGCAAGCGGTCTGCTAAACGTAACGGCCACCCGGGTATTGAGTGATCTCAAGATCAACGAGCAAGCCCGCTCACACTCCAGTGAATCCAACCAGTAACACTACCGTACAGTCCGGTCTGATCGTCTGATATGTCGCATATCTTGCCTAGGGGTGGTAAACGTCAGACCCCAATAGCTCGATAAGTCGTGTCGATATGAGGTCTATAACAATTCGAGAAACTACAGGTAACACTTACCAGTAATTCTCAGCAACCCTGGCCAGGGATTTCCTGTTATAGCCAATCGAACACAGCGCAACATCAACCCCCTATACCGGGAGAGACGAATCCCCTCCTATCGCTCATTGCCTCCATGTGACTCGGGACTGTACCCAAAAACCACCGTTTTGCACGCCCTCTTAGACATGGTAAGATGGAAATCAAAGCACAGTGGGAACCACACAAGACTCTATGACGATCTCGGGTCAACAGACAACTCTGTACCAGTGTCACCAGAGAACTGCCATCTGACGTGAGGTATAATACCATCTGGGAGTTCTCGGCGAGTCCGGCCAGTGTACCCAGTCTCCACAGAGCACCCGTATATCATCTCTGATGTCAAACACCAATGGATATGGGATCATCCATCGCCCATCTGTATGGGTCGAGAAGGTATACGCTAGTCTACTCTGGTATATCGATGCCCCATCTCGATACACCCACGACTAGGGACTTTCAAGGATGTACTTATGGACTACCATGTCCCCACTAGTATGATCCGCATCATAGTCCAGGTAGTCAAGTACACATCCTAAGGGCTTTACCAACATGTAACAGAGAGACAAACAGTGTACACGTTAAGGTAAAGAGCAATCAGATAGCATACTATCATGTCGAGCAAGAAAGTCTTCCCTATATATGTCCCAGCATCCACTACAATATACATCCTATGTATAGTAATGGCCTCTAGGGCATACATATAACTAACAATCTCCCACTTGCACTAGGGCCATCTGATAGCAGTGGTTGCAGTATCTCATACTCAACCATCCTATAAAAGTCTCTCTCTGGGAACTGGCCTTTGTGAGTGGATCCGCTGTGTTGTCCTCTGAGTCTACTCTCCTAACCTCGATCTCCCTGAAGATCAACCATCTCCATGATCAGGTGACACTGCCTTAGAATATGTCTGGATCACTGATGGGACGGACGTTCCTTGGCATAAGCCACAACTCCATTGTCACACAATGGGAGGAACATAGTTCATCTCATGAACCAATATACACCCAAACAGCCTCTTTGGTAGCATCTTAAGTAGCGATGTATCCAGCCTTTATCGTCTAGTATGTTACGGTATCTAGCTTGGAACTCTTCCAACATACCGTCCCTTTGCTTAGGGTAAAGACAATGCCTGTGACTGACATTCAGTCGTCTTTATCACCCTGGAACACTTCCAGTGATTCTCCCCAGGGTCGATTGATACCTTCTCACTACAACTAGTGAGTATGCTAATATCCAATTAGATCTATCTCATAGATCCAAATACCAGGATTTAGGAGGTATCATTTTGTACCTACACGGAGAATCTTTGTGATAAACGGAGATTGATCGAGCGTAGCATAAGAAACTCCTTTCTTATCAAAAGTATGTCATCCACGTACTCTACGAGGATCACCACCATACTCCCTACTACCTTTTTGTTTATACAAGGTTCATCTACCATTTTGATGATGTCAAACTCTTTGACTAACACATCAAAATAGATGTTCCAACTCCGCGATGCCTGCTTTATCCTATAAAGCATCTTGCACACGTTTCCGCTGCTCCCACTGTCTACGAGGCCCTCTGGCTGTGTACTTATAGACGCATTCTTCTAAAATATCATTTAGAAAAGCAGTCATGACACCCAACCGTCAGATATCGTAGTCATGGTATGTAGCCGTGGCAAGTAGTAACTGGATGGACTTAAGCATAGGTACTGGAAAAGGTTTCATCATTATCCACGCCTGGTCGATGACGAAAACCTTTAACTAGTCTAGCTTTGAAAGTCTCAACTTTTCCAAGTACACCAAGTAATCTTCTCAAGATTTACTTGCTCCTGATGGGGGTTTAACCCTTCAGATATAGCAACTAAAGTCCATACTTTGTCGGTGTATAAGGATTCCATCTCAGATCACTAAGCATCCAGCCATTCTTATAGAGTCCCACTCCTGATGGCCAGCTCGAAACTCGTTGGGTCATCATCTCATGATGCAATCCTCGCTCCCACTGTCATAGAGAAACAGAAGTATCTCTCAGGTGGGTGAGGAACCCTACTAGATCGGCGGAGAGGCTGAGGTTCGTTGGAATCTACTGAATTCTTTGGTTCTATCAAATCATCAGCTGTAGTTTGTATAGCTGGAACCTTTCCAGTTCTACATTACAGACCTTGCCTCGAGCTTGTCCGGATTTTGCTTTCAGACGTAGGCCGGTCAACCCCAAATCTTTAGCTAGCTTAAGACATGGGCTCTTCCCTTTCCATATCACATATGAGATGGTAGGCAACTGATTTGATTGGAACCCTATTCAATAGGTATGCAGCTTCTCAAGTGCATAACTCCCAAAAGGAAATAGGTAACTCAGTAGTACTCATCATAGAGCACACCATATCATATAGGGTGTGATTGCTCCGCCCCGATACACCATCGTTTTATGGTGTATTCGGAGGAGTAATGCCGAGAGAGAATCTCATTCTCCTTTAGAATAGTCCAGGAATTCCGTGCTCAAGTATTCTCCTCCTTGATCTCATCATAGGACATAATACTTATACCCGTATTGGTTCTCTACTTCTAACTTATATTCTGTGAATATCTCAAAAGGTTCGGACTTGTGTTTCAACAGGAACATAGGTCTGAATCTCGAAAGATCATCAGAGAATGTAATGAAATAAAAAGAACCGGTCTTGGTATGTGTAGACAGGGGACCTACATACATCAACATGTATCATCCCAAGAGTTCATTAACTCTTTCTCTGTTCCAATAAACAGAGCTGGTGTCATTATATCTTTGTGACATGACTGGCAAGTTTCACAAGATGTAAATTCAAACTAATTTAAATATGCATCTTTATGAAACTCTAGCTAGTCGGGTCGCATTGATATGACCTAGTCTACAATACCTCAAGAAGAATTCGTTCATTTCTGAACTCTTCCTCTTTTGTGTGTTCCGTATACTAAGAACTGTAGTTTGATTTAGAACATTAATGCTTTTAGATAACGTGCCTGAACCGATCAACTTTTGATATAGGAAATGTTCAAAACATTATCCAACAATACAAAATTTTATCATTTCTTTACTAATAAAGAGACTGATATTATTTTGTATGTCAGGTTCGGTATCTAATAACATTCGTTCAGAATCAATGTATTTGGAATACAGGGTGACAGTGACCAACAGACTTGGCTGCAACACTTGCCCCGTTTTCTGCCTCATGAAACTTATCACCCGTTCTCAGTTCTCTACCTTTCTGTAGCCCTATGTAACATATTACATAAGCGGGATCCTGATCCGGTATCACATACCCAGGACGTAAAGGACACTGAGAAACAGTTCTTTGTAATGAACACACCCGAAGATGATGCATCAGCATGCACTCTCTTCGTTTGGGCGGCACGGAAATTCTGGTAATCCCCAATTTCCTGCTCTGTCTTATAACATTTATAAGTTGGAGCGGGACCAACGTTCCCCAGCTCAGTATAACAAGCGGGTTCGGTCAATAATCCGTATTATTATCTTGATTAAGGCGTGATATGGTCGCTACCAGGAGAGAGAGAGAAGAAAACACTCAGCATGCGCTCTTGCAAGAATAGATTGGTTATTATTTTATCTAATCAGGATGGCTCCCACTGCTTTTTATCAAATCTTCCTTCAAACCCTAAAAGGAAAGACTAGCCGGGATTAATTACACACTACAAGTTCGCCAATCTTTCAGCCAGGCCAGTGTCGGTACTTTGAGGGAGGTCCCCCGTGCTTTCGCACGAACCTAATTAATGTAAACCTCTTTTTCCCAGAGGCGTAACCCCGTTGACACCTTTCTAGACACCTACTTGATCGGCTAATTGTAATGTATAAAACTCTCCCAGGAGTAACTCTTACTCGCAGCGGGTATCGGGATCCAACTATCTCATAGAAGGTATGCAATCTCATTGCAAATTTCAACACTTGAAATTCCCGATAATATTTTGCCCCTAGCTCGCTATGACCTTGACGCATGCCAAACAACCCATAGTCTGCTAGTCAAGTTCAACCCGTACATTTCTTGATTGAATTAAACCCACCCGCACGACCCTTGACGCATGCCAAACAATGCCGTACGAATACCCTAATCCAATCGCATCGTATGCTAGCAGATAAGCTCTAGTTAGCTACCGTACACTACGCCTTGACGCATGCCAAACAACCGCAGCACGAATACTAACTAGTACTTATCTGAAATGACGGAGGGCTACGACAGGTTTTTCTGAAAACCTATTGCGCAATGAACTTGATATCGTTGTAGAATCAAATAATTTTAAAATGGAGTGCTTTTGAGGCTTTTCTAGTTTTGCTAAAGGAGTCACTCCCGGTGAAGGGATCGTCGGTCCTTTCCTCATCGAATAAGGTGCGGGATATATCATATATATCACTGTGCAAAGAAAAAACTCTTAAAAGCAATCAAAAGACAAACCGAGTGTGTAGCATCTGCCAGTTATTGCTAAAGGAGTCACTCCCGGTGAAGGGATCTCGGTCCTTTCCTCATCGAATAAGGTGCAGGATATATCATATATACCGCTGTGCAAAGCAAGAACTGTAGCTACCCTTTTTTATTTTGAAATTCGATTCTACAACATCTTAGGTTTCTTTTATTTCATTAATCACATTAATGAAGTCCCATCATTTAAGTACCTAAACATCACAGATAAAAACGACGTACACTTATGCCATCCGCATTCGCCTCGATGTCCCCTCGTGCACCGTTAGGTTAGGTAACTAACGGCAGAGCGGGGCATGGCTAGCGCGGTTGTAAAACATAAGTAACGCCTATATAATATATCATATATACTATATACTGTATCTATCACAGAACATCACATGATCACATCACAGATATCGCAGCAGAAGAAACATATGAAATATTGGATATACTAGGACGTCCGTGTTTTTAATACGAGCCAGTATAAAACACGGATTTCACGGTCGTGATGAATAGCCAAACCCACACCCCTAGACCCTTACAAGAGCGGCAAGCAACCCTACCAATTCTAGGGTTAGGAGACCAGGACTCGACTCCTCGAGTTGGACTCCCACTGGACCCCAGAACCTGGTTACTTGTGCTCCCCTCCTTGGGTCTATCCTTGTGCGGAAAAGTAAATAATATACAAAGGGTGACAACTTCCGCAACCTGGAAGTGCCCCAATAAAAGAATATTACATACAAGTTTTTACATGAATGAAAATGAAAAACACTCATCTCACATAAAAAACCCCGGCTATTCAAACACGACGATCCAATATAACATATCCAGCAACACATAACATCACATGTCATCATCGTAAGTAAATATGCGCATCCCAATTGTCGTTGACATATAGCAACGAAACCGGCGATATCACATGTTACACTTACGGTCACAGAAAAGAAAGTGTAAAACTACAACAGTTGGAATCCGCAACCACCTCAAACATCGCATGCCTGACCAAATGAATTCCTTAGACATCGCATGCCTAACAATTATAAACCCCGCATTTTAGTCTCAAAATCGAAAACACTTTTCAATACCAAGTCGGGCAATTCAACAAGATTCCCGACATCTTGATCGAATGCTCGTCGCAAACTTCAGTAGGCGGCCGCACCCCCGACGCCTTCGACGAAGTGCACCAAGGCGGAACACCGCTACCGCGAGCACCTGAACGGATGCTTTCGGCAACGGGGTTCTCCTACAGTCACTTGGTCGGGGCTATGGAGTGAGGCTGTCTATTAAGTTTACCTGGCGAGTATCCGCGTACACTACGTGATTGCGACGGACTTTTGATCACATCAAAATTCCATGGCAACCGATCAAGTGAGACTAAACTGCTATGTTTATAACATTCATTCAGTTATCTCATAACTCTTTGTGAATTCCAATTATTGTATCCCATTCCAGATAATTAGAAAATGTTAAACTTTTCGATCGAACAGTCAAACACCCAAGTTTTCCCGATATAGCTCAACACATGAAATAAGTCTAACAACATTCAGTTCGTGCCTCAGTACCAACGGTCCAGCCGTAGAAGGGTCAAGCCAACGCCTCACATGTGGCATGCCGTACTGCCCCAAACCCTAAGGTTCAAAGGGCAGTTCAAGACGGTCACATAATCGAGTTAAGGTTTGTTGTCTTCTAGAGGGTCCATTGCGTTACTTGCACTACTTAGAACGTCGTTAAACTACGGAAAAATCCAACACTTGGAAATTTCCCGACAGGGGAAAAATTGGGTATTTATATCCGGTCGAACTTTTTTAACATGTTCAAAAAATTATCCGGAAAGCCACTTAGACAAAATCTGATACTCCGATCAAAACACCGAATCCCCAAAACAACTCCAGAAAATTCAACTCTTGAATAAATTTTAAAAATACCCAGAGAACTCAGCACCTGAAACAATGAATTACTGTGCAAACAGTAAGGGCTGACGTCATGATTCTGCCGCGGAACCGCCGCATAAGCTAGGCTTATGCCGCGGTTCCGCCGCCGATTACACTGTTCATTCAAAACTTTTTGCGCCGTAATTCTTAGATTTCCCTGCTGAGTTTTCTGCATATTTTTAATTTGGAAAAATCCCAGTTTTTGAAAAAAGGACAGAGAGCATGTTTCGAGTTCGGGTTTTGGTTCGATCGGACTTCAAATTGCGTCTAGACTTCGCCTAAGGCTCTAGCTAGTCTCTGATACCACTGTAGGGTTCCTAGGCACCCTAATGAGGTCTCACAAGGCATCAACCATGCCAATTTCAAATTTAAACGGTGCCGAGAAACCCTAGAACGGATCGTTGGCTAGATTTCTAGGCGAAACAATAAACTAGTTAACACTTAACTACAAGTAAACGGAAATACAACCTTTGTAGATCCGGTGCTCCACCTCCATAGCTCCGCAACGAAGTCCCCTCGCTGTCCAAATGAATTCCCGGGCTCTAGCGTCGGCTTCGTCGGAGAAATGGTGAGCTAGGTCGTCGATGTCCATGCCGAAGATGATCTACGTCGAGGCATCGCTAGATCAAGCTCCAACTTCACCAAGTCAAGAAAACTTGTGAAGGAAACACACTCTACTACTTGGCAAGAGGTAGAGGATGAAGAAATAGGAAGTGGGTAGACTTTAGAATTGGATTTCTCACTCATCTTCATCAATCACCATTGATGAAGTGAAGCTTTCTTCTTTGAAGATGAAGAAGAAGAAGAAGATAATGAATATGATAAGTTGTTTTTCAAAAAGAAAAGAAAATCAAAACTTATCATAATCTAACCATGGTTATGTGTAGAGACTAAACTCAAGTTAAGTGAATGGTTAGGTTAGGTATGAAGACAAAAATGGTGACTAAGTCAAAGCTTCATGAAGCTTCAACATATATCCAAATTAGCCACCATTTTCCTTTTGCCAAAAAGAAATAAACCATTCAATAAATGAATGAATAAATATATAATAACCCTAACCATTTACTTAACTAAGGTTTAACTCTTTACACAAACCCTAGTAATCTTGCATCATCAAACATGATACAATCAAGTGCACAAAAGTATATCACATATACAATGTGCACACCCGAGTGAGAATATCCATTTAAAGTGAACCAATACTAGTTAGTGCAAAGTAATATATCAAATATATAATTATGCATTAAATCATTAAATCAACACTTGATTCAATGATCCGGTCATGTCGCACACAACCGACTAGTATTCAATGTATCGGCTTATCGAATCAATACTTGATTCGATAACTAGGTTATATCGCATACAACCAATCGATACATTTATCGCGAGAATGGAATGCGGTATCACATACACGTATTATTCTCGGTCCCGCACATATCTCATATGCGCTTCTATTTCGTTTCGCTTGAGCCAGGAAACCTCTGTGTAGGACTCTGAAGACTCGTCAATACGCCGGCAGCAGGCGATGATCATATCTAACACCCACAAGCCGCAAGCGGTCTGCTAAACGTAACGGCCACCCGGGTATTGAGCGATCTGAAGATCGACGAGCAAGCCCGCTCACACTCCAGTGAATCCAACCAGTAACACTACCGTACAGTCCGGTCTGATCGTCTGATATGTCGCATATCTTGCCTAGGGGTGGTAAACGTCAGACCCCAATAGCTCGATAAGTCGTGTCGATATGAGGTCTATAACAATTCGAGAAACTACAGGTAACACTTACCAGTAATTCTCAGCAACCCTGGCCAGGGATTTCCTGTTATAGCCAATCGAACACAGCGCAACATCAACCCCCTATACCGGGAGAGACGAATCCCCTCCTATCGCTCATTGCCTCCATATGACTCGGGACTGTACCCAAAAACCACCGTTTTGCATGCCCTCTTGGACGTGGTAAGATGGAAATCAAAGCACAGTGGGAACCACACAAGACTCTATGACGATCTCGGGTCAACAGACTACTCTGTACCAGTGTCACCAGAGAACTGCCATCTGACGTGAGGTATAATACCATCTGGGAGTTCTCGGCGAGTCCGTCCAGTGTACCCAGTCTCCACTGAGCACCCGTATATCATCTCTGATGTCAAACACCAATGGATATGGGATCATCCATCGCCCATCTGTATGGGTCGAGAAGGTATACGCTAGTCTACTCTGGTATATCGATGCCCCATCTCGATCACCCACGACTAGGGACTTTCAAGGATGTACTTATGGACTACCGTGTCCCCACTAGTATGATCCGCATCATAGTCCAGGTAGTCAAGTACACATCCTAAGGGCTTTACCAACATGTAACAGAGAGACAAACAGTGTACACGTTAAGGTAAAGAGCAACCAGATAGCATACTATCATGTCGAGCAAGAAAGTCTTCCCTATATATGTCCCAACATCCACTACAATATACATCCTATGTATAGTAATGGCCTCTAGGGCATACATATAACTAACACCGACTAGCTGAAGTTACATATAGATGCATATATAAATTAGTTTGAATTTAAATCTTGTGAAACTTGCCGGTCATGTCACAGAGATAAGATGACCAAAGCTCTATTTATTGGAAGCAGAGAAAGAGTTAGTGAACTCTTGGGATTGATACATGCTGATGTATGAAGGTCCCCTATCTACACATGCCGAAACCGTTTCTTTGTACTTCATTACATTCTCTGATGATCTCTCAAGATTCAGACATATGTTCCTGTTGAAACACAAGTCCGAAGCTTTTGAGATATTCACAGAATATAAGTTAGAAGTAGAGAACCAAAAACGGGTAAAAGTATTATGTCCTTTGATGAGATCAAGGAGGAGAATACTTGAGCACGGGATTCCTGGACTATTCTAAAGGAGAATGAGATTCTCTCTCAGCATTACTCCTCCGTATACACCATAGCACGTTGGTATATCGGGGCGGAGCAATAACACCCTATGTGATATGGTGTGCTCTATGATGAGTACTACTGAGTTTCCTATTTCCTTTTGGGAGTAATGCACTTGAGAAGCTGCATACCTATTGAATGTGGATTCAATAGTTTCCAACGAACCTCATCCTCTCCGCCGATCTTGTAGGGTTCTTCACCCACCTGAGAGATACTTCGGTTTCTCTATGAAAGTGGGAGCGAGGATTGCATCATGAGATGATGACCCAACTAGTTTCGAGCAGGCCATCAGGAGTGGGACTCTGTAAGAATGGCTAGATGCTTAGTGATCTAAGATGGAATCCTTTTACACCAACAAAGTATGGACTTTGGTTGCTTTATCTGAAGGGTTAAATCCCCATCAGGAGCAGGTATATCTTGAGAAGATTACTTGGTGTACATGGAAAAGTTGAGACTTTCAAAGCTATGCTTAAGTCCATCCAGATCCTACTTGCCACGGCTACATACCATGAATACGATATCTGGCGGTTGGGTGTCATGACTGCTTTTCTAAATGATGTTTCAGAAAAGAGCGTCTATAAGTACACAGCCAGAGGGCTTCGTAGATAGTGGGTGCAGCGAAAACGTGTGCAAGATGTTTTATATGATAGAACAGGCATCGCGGAGTTGGAACATCTGTTTTGATGTGGGAGTCAAAGAGTTTGACTTCATCAAAATGGTAGATGAACCTTGTATATATAAAAAGGTAATAGGGAGTATGGTGGTGATCCTCGTAGAGTACGTGGATGACATACTCTTGATAGGGAAGGAGTTTCCTATGCTACGCTCAGTCAATCTTCACTTATCACAAGGATTCTCCATATAGGATCAAAATGATACCTCCTAAATCCTGGGTTTTGGATCTATGAGATAGATCTAATTGGATGTTAGGATACTCACTAGTTGTAGTGAGATGGTATCAATCGATCCTGTGGAGAATCACTGGAAAGGTTCCAGAGTCATAAGGACGACTGAATGTCAGTCGCAGGCATTTTCTTTACCCTCAGTAGAGGGACGGTATGTTAGAAGAGTTCCAAGCTAGATACCGTGACATACTAGACGATTAAAGGCAAGATACATCGTTACCAAGGATGCTACCAAAGAGGCAGTCTGGATATATATAAGTTCATGAGATGAACTTCGTTCCTACCATTGTGTGACAATGGAGTTGTGGTTTTAGCCAAGGAACTACCATCCCATCAGAAATCCAGATATAATTCTTAGGCAGTATCACCTGATCATGGAGATAGTTGTCTCCAGGGAGATCGAGGTTAGGAGAGTAGACACAGAGGACAACAGCGCGGATCCACTCACGAAGGCCTTTTCCCCAGTAGAGACTTTTATGGGATGGTTGAGTATGAGATACTTCAACTGCAGCTATTTGTTGGGTATACGATACCACAACAGATGGCCCTAGTGCAAGTGGGAGATTGTTAGTTATATGTATGCCCTAGAGGCCATTACTGTACATATGATGTATATTGTAATGGATGCTTGGACATATATAGGGAGGACTTTCTTGCTCGACATGATAGTATGCTATCTGGTTGTACTTTATCTTAACATGTACTCTGATTGTCTCTATATTACATGTTGATAAAGCCTTTAGGATATGTACTCGACTACTGGGACTATGATGAGATCATACTAGTGGGGCCACGGTAGTCGACGAGTACATCCTATAACTGTTCCTAGTCGAGGGTGTATCGAGACAGGGCATCGATACGCCAGAGTAGACTAGCGTATACGCATCTTGACCCATATGATGGGCGATGGATGATCCCATATCCATCGGTGTTTGACATCAAGGATGGTGTACGGGTGCTCAGTAGAGACTGGGTACACTGGACGGACTCGCCGAGAACTCCCAGATGGTATTATACCTCACGTCAGATGGCAGTTCTCCGGTGACACTGGTACAGAGTAGTCTGTTGACCCGAGATCGTCATAGAGCCTTGTGTGATTCCCACTGTGCTTTGATTTCCATCATACCATGTCCAAGAAGGCGTGCAAAAAGGTGGCTTTTGGGTACAGTCCCGAATCACATGGAGGCAATGAGCGATAGGAGAGGATTCGTCTCTCCCGGTATAGGGAGTGTATGTTGTGCTGTGTTCGATTGGCTATAACCGGAAGTCCCTGGCCAGGGTTGCTGAGATTTACTGGTAAGTGTTATCAGTAATTTCTCGAACTGTTATAGACCTCATATCGACACGACTTATCGAGCTACTGGGGTCTGACGTTTACCACCCCTAGGCGAGATATGCGACATATCAGACGACGAGACCGGACTGTACGGGAGTGTTACTGTTTGGATTCACAGGAGAATGTACAGGATTGCTTGTTGATCTTCTGAGCGCTCAATACCTGGGTAGCGTTACGTTTAGCTGACCGCTTGCAGCTTGTGGGTGTTTGATATGATCATCACCTACTGCCGGCGTATTAACGATTCTTTAGAGTCCTACACAGAGGTTTCTTGGCTCAGGCGAAACGGAGTAGGGGCACATATGTGATATGTGCGGGACCGAGGATAATGCGATATGAGATACCGTATTTTATTCTCGCGATATTTGATATCAGCCGGGTCATCGGATCAAGTGTTGATTCGATGAATCGGTACGGATAAATATTAGTCGGTTATATGTGATATAGCCGGATTGTCGGATCAAGTATTGATTCGATAATTTAATGTATAATAATATATATGATATATTAAATTACATTAACTAATATTATCTCACTAAAAGATTCTTTTTCTCACTCGGGTAATACATTGATATATATGCGATATATGTTAATTGTATTATTTTATTTGGTTACAATAAATATTATATATGTGATATATAATATTGTAACATGATATGATAACTAATGCAACATGTTTTGTAAAGATTAATCAAGATTAAGGTTTGATTTGGGTTAATGACTTCTAGTAGATTCTAGAAGGTTTTCTTTTTTGTTTTGGAAAAGATATTTTCAAGTCACTCAATCTTAACCTAACCCAAACCCTAGCCTTGGTTAATTCTCTACAAAGGTTAAGTTAACCATGGTTGCATTATTGATCATTATCTTCTTTGCATTATTCATCACAAAAGAAATTCCATCATCATTCTTCATCTTCTTCCTTCTTCTTTCTTCATGGAAAAAGCTTACTAGCTTTTTCCAAATGATGAATAAATGTGAGAAAAAGATAAATAAAGAGAGCAAAAATCCTACTTCATCATCCTCATCTTCCCTTGCCCTTTAGATGAGAGTGTTCACTCAATTTTAGTGAGTGTTAGCTTGTGTTAATGAAACTTCAAGGTAGATCATCTTTGTATCGAAGATCGGAAGCAAGACTGCATCTTTCTCTTCGTGGAACCTCTCGAGAGTCCGGAACCCGATGATCGCAGCGAAGGGACCACGACACGGAGCTTATGAAGTGAAGGACCGGATCTACAAAGGTTGTAATCCCTCTCACTTAGTGTTAAATTGTTTAGCATATTAGTTTTCGCCTAATCTCTAGTTTAAAGATCCGGCTTCGGGTTGTTCGGCACGGCTAATTTTTTAATCGGGCATGGTTGATGCCTCGTAGACCCTTGTGGCAGTGCATAGCAACCCTACAATAGGGTTTTTGGTTCGATCTTACCGGGTTTTGTTTGCGCCTAAATTTTGAAAGTTTTTGTTCCACATTTGGCTACGGATTGAAGGACGGGGCGCCGAAAAAACCCAACAAGGTATCAGAGACACCCTAATACCTTAAACTACCTAGTCGCTATATTAGAAATTCACGTTTTTTTTGGCATCGAAAACAGTCGAGAAAACAGTCCCGAATTTTTGAGTTTTGAGATGTTTGCACACCCCGCGGGCTCTCGGTTTGAACCGAGAAACCGCGGGGTGCTGCGTGGCACCCCGGGAGACCCCGGTAGGGACCGAACGGCTAGGACCACTCCCCAAGACCACCATAAGGTGGTCTTGGGGGTGGGGACCCGAAACTGCCCCAGCATGGGCAGTTTCGGGTCTGCCTCACCCTCTGGCCACCTCGTGGTGGCCTTAGGCGTGGGGTACCATCTCTAGGCTCCCCAACTCGAAGTTAATTTCGTGCTCTAACTCCCCGCGAAAGTTCGGGCCCGTTTCGTTTTGATTCGGACCTCCTAATTGGCTCAAAACTCGATTTTTTTGGATGTTTTGTGCACTTAGTTTTTAATCCTTAGTATATTAGGGATGTGCACTAATTGTGTTTTGGAATTCTAATGTCGTGACTTCGTTTGCATGCGTGGATGTGTTGGTAACGTTGTATAATTGCTATATGCTCAATTAGACCGGGTTACACACTTGATTCGGTTACTTGTTTCTATGGATAAATCTGGTTATTGTTTGTGCGGATTGTCGTGATGGATAGCCTTAGGTCAATGGTAGTATAGTTTAGTTTCATTTGTACATTTGATATTTCGGGGCGAGCTTCCGACATGTGGAATGCCGTCACTGCCTGTTTGTATATTATTTGTTTGGGGTACGACCGGGTTGATGTCGATGTCACCATTATACATAATTACTTTTCTGTACTAGGATTACCCCGTGGTGGAGTGCACGGATAGCCAGGTTCTAGAGGGAAACGGGTCCGCATCTCATGGCGTTGATAAGGAGGGGGCCTCACTCTAGAATTGGCAGGCTATTCGCCGCACTCGTAGGGGGTACAGGTTGACCCAAGGAGGAGTGCTCAAGTTACCGGATTCCGTGAAGTGCTGGGTGGCCCATTCACTTTAATGAAGGGGGATGCCTCGCTTCTAGTTTTGGCGGGTAACTTGCACTCGTAGGGGTCTAGGCTTTCATTGCACAGGCTATCCACACGACCAGGGGAACGTCGGGTTTCACTTGCGGCTCAAAGGAAACCCGGGGCTCCCAGATTATCTGTATTGTTCTGTGATGCTTATCGCTTGTCTGTGATGTTACATTTAACATACCTGGAGCGATTATTATATATTGCTATATGTATACTACTAGTAGATGTTGTATATGTTTTACACCCGCGCTGGTCCAATCCCCGCTCTATCGTTAGTTAAGTAACCTAACGGGTGATGACGGGACCCAATGGCGAATGCGAATGGCATATACATACATCATATTTTCGTTCTTTTGTGGTGTGATTAATTGATGGGACTGCGTTGATTCGGATCAATGCAAGGAAAACAGACCTATTCGATGTTGTTGGAACAATTTTCAAAAAGCTGTTATTACAAGGGCATTTTCTTTTTTTTTGCACAGTGGTATTCGGTTATGAATATCCAGCACCTCATTCGACGAGGCAAGGACCGAGATCCCTTCAACGGGAGTGACCCCTTGGGCAGAAGTTTGCGTCAGGGTAATAACTTCACTATAGTCGATTACTTTTTTCTTTGCATCGTGGTATTCAGTGAGAATATCCTGCACCTCATTCTACAAGGAAAGAGCCGAGATCCCTTCACCTGGAGTGACCTCTTTAGCAAAGGTTTTCACCACTATATATTTGTAAAAAGCTATCCGGTTCCTTCAACGATATCAAGTTCATTACGTTAAAGTTTTTTCGCCAAAAATCATTCGTAGCCCTCCTTCCTTTCAAACGGGTAGCACTTAGTATTCATGCTATGTTTGTTGGACTTAGTGAAGGCATAGTGTATGGTAGCTATTTATTACTTTTCTGTTGCATAGATAGATGTGTTGGTTTGGGACAGTCGTACAGCCTTGTTGGCCATAGTGAAGGGCGAGTACGGGTGGGTTCAAATTAACCTGGACAATGACGTGTAGAAATTGACATGTGATTTATAATTTGTTGGCCTTAGTCAAGGTCATAAGAGCATGGGGTAAAAATCACATCGGGAGTTTCAAACATACAGGAAACTTGCCAGGCATGTCCATACCTTCTGGAATGTGATAACGTGGGTAGATTTCATCAGGTTATTCTGCGATGATTATTGGATCCCGATACCCACTGATGAGTTGGTTTACTCCTCGGGTGATTTTAGATGATCCCGACTAACTCTTATTTCAGGTTTGGAGGAGAATTTGAGGAGACAGTGGGAAACATCCTGATTAGAAAAAGTGATTAACCTTTCTGATCTAGGTTAGAGTGCACGCAGAGTGTTTCTTTTCTCTCTCTCTTTGGCAGCGACCATGTCCCGACCCTATACTATAACTCAGTGACCAAGTTAACCGAACTTTCTTAAAACACTGGCTTTTGGATTGTCATAGTTGCATACTTCATTGCCACTCCTACTTTTACCCATTGCTTTTCTCCGGAACATTCCGTATCACTACGAAGATCCACAGTTATTGGATATAACCATCATATAGTTACATACGAACTCGAAGAAACTTGTTTCAGATTCGAGGATGGTTTCCGGTTCTGGAGAAATTGAATAGGACTATTCAGTTGTCTTTTCCTTTTACCTTCTCTCAAGTTGTGAGGGCTCCTAGGATTAGGAGAGGGTACACCTACTGCGCTTATTGGATAGTCTTCTTCCAAACCATAGGCAGGTGCCGAAAGGTAGGAAAAGGAGAAAACCAATTAGCCTAAGTGTGGTGTACAGGAGGTAATAAGTAAAGACAGATAAAGGTATTAGAAAGAGGGCAAAATAAATTGCGACTGTTATCATTCACGACCAAACCACGTATTTCATCGCAACTCCTACTTCACCTTTGTATTTCTCCAGAACTCCCCGTATCACTACGAAGATCCATAGTTATTGGATAATCCTTCGTATAGTTACATACGAACTCGAAGGAACTTGTTCCAGTTCGAGGATGGATTCTGGTTCAGGAGAAATAGAATAAAAATTATTCAGTTGTCTTTTATCTTTACCTTCTCTCAGGTTGCGAGTACTCCTAGGATTAGGAGAGTACACCTATTACGCTTATTGCATAGTCTTCTTCCAAACCATAGGCTGGTGCCGAACGGTAGGGATGGAAGAAAAACCATTTAGCCTAAGGGTGGTGTACAGAAGGTAATGAGTAAATACAAATAAAGAGATTTGGAGAGATGGCAAGGAAATATACGGTTATAGTCATGAATCTAGATAATGGAAGAGGCATTACTAGGAATACCCGGATACCCTTTCGAAACATTTTTATGTTTCAGTTTCACTATGCGTTGTTAATTGAAAAATGCTTTCCCAATTAGATCCTTATTCCATGGTATGTATTTACCAGATTTGATTCTCACATCTGTATGGTTTTACAGATGATGAGTGGGAGTAAGTTATTGGGAATTACGTGATTACATCCTCCTTATATCAGAATTCGTTGTAATTGTTGATATTTGAGGAAATCACCTGGGTTTTTGTCTGATGGCAAATATTTGGTTTTGAATATTCGTTGTTATGCACCAATTTCAAACTGATATATCTGTAAGTTTATTTTATAAAGTGAGATATGACTTTTTGAAATTATGTCCATGACATTTACCTATATTAGTTGATGGTTAGGTAAGGAGCAATAAACAGCGGTGTAATTCTTTTTAACCATAATTACAGTTTTCAATCTACGATGCACAGGGTTTGAGTTATTGAACTCAGGGGACTTATACAAAGTATTGTATGTTGTCCAGTGTCCATTAAGACAGAGGAGTTGGTACTCGTACTATATTCTGTTTACTTGTGACCTCTCTAGTTTTAGACAAGTATTTTGTAGAAATACAAGGTCCAAGTTTTGAGAAGTTATAGGTATAAGAATAAAGTAGAGAACCATGTATTGCAAGTATCAGGATTCTTCAAGGTGGTCGAAGATGTAGATATTTGTGTTTGGTATTCAGTTGATGGTAATGGTTTTGAGAACTTGCTTCTCTTTCAGGTTTCTCATATCCGGATGCACTCCTAAGTTGAGTAATGCTGATCAGCCTCTCTCCATTTAGTTGAAATGCACTGGAAACAGCTGCATGATTTGAATCTGGTTCCAATTAAATCAGTGCCTCTGTTTCTATATTATATATAGAATGGTTCATATCTTAACGATGTTAAGGTATATGGAGTTGTCCGGCTTATGCTTAAAACCAGACTCTGAATAACTCAAGGCACGTTTCTGTAATGGCAGTTTGTGGGTTAACCCGGGCTATGACGAGGGTTAACTTTATACCATCTGGAAGATCAATGGTGATATTGTTCTTGACTTGCCACAGTTTTAGTAAAAATGGACTTTTTTAGAAAACAGTAGTGGGAGTATGGTAGAACTGGAAGTGATTCCAGAACCACAAACGATTACTGAAAATTTAATAGAACCTAAAGATTCAATCGAATTGACTTTCCATTAGCCACTACGCAAATATGGTGGGTAACCTCAGGCACCTAAGAGATACTCCGGTATCCTCAAGGACGGTGACAAGGAGGTTCTTGTTTACCTAGACTTAATATTATTGCTGTTCTGGGCTATGAGATCCAGCAGGAGGATGAGTATAGCGTTGTTCTAAACTAGTTTTAGAAGTGCACATGTATATGACTCTGCCAGAGGGTTGTTATAGTTAGTGGAAACAGCGGAAGCATAGTGGACAAGTAGCTTGTGTTTATTTATAAACTAAAGCGGATATAGCGGAGATCGATCATCTATTTTTGATGTGAAAGTCATAGGCTTTGACTTTATCAGAATAGGAGATGGATCTGTTAAGAAGGTAGTAGGGTGTGATGTCCTGATATTTGGATGACATGCATATTGTAGAAAGTGATATTGCTATACTACAATCGGTTATACTGTGGTTGTCACACAGTGGTTTCTCCACATAGGATACAGATAAAATATCTGGCATTCTGGTTACTAGATCTATGGTTTTAGATCTAGATTTTGGTAGATTCCCAATCCGGGTACTGAGACAGTATTCTAATAGTTTTTTAGAATGGATGACTCCTGGCATGGTGGTGTACCTGCAGGTGATGGAGTCGCCTGTAAGTGCACGGCGGCGCCCCGGCCGTCAATCCGACGGCCAAATGCGGAAGCGGTGATAAACTTTAATTTTACTTGAACTGGCAAACCGCCGCGCACTAATACCCGGATCGAACCATTAATTAGTCCTAGCTATCTACAAGAAAGGGAATAGAGATATACCGACGATCCTAGTCCTCCGGTCTTCTCGTCATCGTCCCGATCACCTGCGGAATGTCCCGTCTCCTCCTCGTCGCCGGAAGTGCACCACATCGCCTACTTCTTTTACGGGCTCCCACCTCAATGCCGAGGCAACTCGGGCACGAAGCCGGCTACTCGACGTGCCCAAGATTCGCTGTAGAAAATAGTAGAACTAGTGTCTCATTTGGGGTTTATGGAGGTGCCATTTTGGTGGAGGAAATGAGGTATGAACTTTTGTGGAGGAACTTGGGGATTTTTCTAGCATCAAGAGAGCAAAAATCCCCACTACAAAAATGGGCAACCCACCCTCATGGTGGCCGGCCATCACTAGAGGAGAGGGAGAGTGAGAATGAGGGAGAGTCTCAAAAATAATGGGAGCCATTCTCAATAATACAAAGGAGAGAGAGAGAAGGTTATCATGCAAAAAGGGAATGATCACAACAAATCCAACACTCCAAGGCAACCATCATCTCATGCATGATGGCTTCAAAAAGTCAAGCCATCATGAGAAGAAGAAGTCAAGTGATGGTGCTCATCATGAAAACCATCATGATAAAACAAAAAAGCAAAGACCCCCTCCACAACCACTTATTTGCAACAATGCAAATAAGCCCTCCTCCACCAATCTTCGGCCAATGAACGATACAAAGGAAATCGACCGAAACGAAAAGCAAACTGGCAACTCCAGAAAACTGGTCCCGTAATAAATTACAGGAAAACCCCGATACTGTGCATACACACCCGCATTTGTATTCCGACCGAAATACAAATGCAATGAGACAAAATCTACACTGTACTATACTAGGATCCGGCTTAAACCAAAGCCGGCCAGTAATATCCGTTCGATCCTGATCCGTGCAATACCGCACGTATCTGATCGAACCCTGCCATATAACCATACGGCCTATAGTACAGACTGTCCGATCCTGATCCGTGCAATACCGCACGTATCTGATCGGACCTTACCATATCTCCATACGACCTCTACAACCTTTCGCCCGAAAGCTGAGTAACTGAATGTGGGGGACTCTAAAGACTCGTCAACACCTTGGTTGTGGATTTAACCACTAGCACGTCAGAGGTATAAGCCAATACGTAACGGGCTACCAGGTACTGACTAAAAGGGATGTCTGTGAGCGAACTCAGCCTGACAACCCTACTGAGCCTGTCAGTGACAATATCCGTACAGTCCGGTCCGTTCGTCTATGAGCATCGCATGGCGGGCCTAGGGGGTTGGTAAAAGTCAGACCCCCAAAAGCGGTACAAGTCGTGTCGGAGTGTAGCCCAGAACACCCTGAGATACTGCTGGAATACCTACCAGTAAATCTCCTTGCCTCGGCCGAGGGCTTCGTGTAATGGCTCTCCTAGACACAGCACGACCTCACCCCCAATACCGGGAGAGACGAACCCCTGAAGATACGCTCACTGCCTCCATGTGGCTCGGGACTGTACCCAACTAAAACCTGTTTGCACGACTCCTTTGAGCCGTGGTAGGGTAGTAATCAAAGTACAGTGGGAACTCACACGAGACAAATGACGATCCCCAGGTCGATGAACTAACCTGCACACATGTCACCAGGGAACTGCCATCTGACGTCTGGTATATGACCAACTAGCATGTTCCCGGCGAGTCCTGTCCGGTGTACTCATAACCCAATGAGCACCTGTATACATCTTAGGTGATCCAACTAACACCAGTGGATTGTGAGACCGGCCACCGCCCCTCGTCGGGGTCTCGACTGTATACACTAGTCTACTATGGAGAATCGATGCCCTGTCTCGAAACTCTCACGACTAGGGACCTTTTAAGGATATGCTTATAGACCCCCAGCTCCCACTTATATGATCGCCCTCATACTGCTGGTGGTCAAGCAAGAATCCTAGGGGCTCTATCAACGTGTAATAGCGACGTGTCAGGTCACTTAAAACAGTACACGATGATAAAGGTAAACCAGATAGCATACTATCATCTCGAGTAAGACTGTCCTACCGGGATAGGTCCTCCATCAATCATTACAATCACGTACCTGTGACCTAATAATTGACTCTGAGGGCACTATCTCCAACAATCTCCCACTTGCACTCAAGGCTAATTATTGCGATGTCGCATACTCACAGCCCGTGTGATACCGAACACCCAACTCCTCTAGTAGTTAGTCTCACAAAGCTCGTTTGCGAAACCATTGCGTTCGAGGAATAGCCTCAGTGAGTGCATCCGCTTTGTTGTCTCTTTCCATGTCTCTCTATATCTCAAGTTCGCGGAGAAAGCCATCTCCCAAAAAGAGCAATACCTGTCTCAGAATATGTCTGGATGTCTGATGGGACCTCGCTCATAAATGAACTCCAAATCCAAACTTCTTAGACTGTATCGTCAACTGAACTTAATCAGTATCCTGCGTGCCATGCCTCCCTCAGTATTGCGTTGGACCACCTGTCCAAAATACTGCCCCTCATCAGAAGGAAAACTATAACTCTGACAACCTCATTGTCGTCCATGTCACCTTGGAAGCCTGGAATGATAACTGTCTCCTGAATGAGGCTGTCGTTATCATCTCCCTAGAACATCCACTTATGTTCTAAAACTGCTTCCGACTGTTTCTCCAGGATTGGATTAATGTCAACTTATTGCATCTAGTGCAAGAACAACATCTGGTGTGGTACTTGACATCTCACGATTGACTCAATTGCCTGAGCAAGTGATCTGCCAATCATGCCCGTCCCTCTCCCCTTTAGTCTGTAAGACACCTTTGGAGAGGGTGACTCCATTACCTGCAGGTACACTACCGTGCCAGGAGTCGTCCATCCCAAATACTCTTAGAATGCTGTCAAGTACCCTGATTGGGAAACCACCCAAATCTAGATCTAAAACCATAGATCTAGTAACCAGTATGTCTGATGTAAAATCCAAGTCCCATGTGGAGAAACCACTGTGTGACGACCAAAGTATAACCGATTGTAGTATAGGAGTTTCTTTTCCTATTCTGTGTATGTCATCCATATACCAGGATATCACACCCTACTACCTTCTCAACAGATCCATCCCCTATTCTGATGAAGTCAAACCTATGACTGTCACGTCAGAAATAGATGATCTATCTCCGCTACATCTGCTTTAGTCTATAAATAGACATAAGCTACCTGTCCACCAATGCTTCCGCTGCTCCCACTGACTACGACAACCCTCTGGCAGAGTCATATACACGTACACTTCTAAAACTAGTTTAGAACGACGCTATACTCATCCTCCCGCCGGGTCTCGCACCCTGGAACAACAGCAATGGTAATTGTGGGTAAACAAGAACTTCCCTGTCACCGTCCTTGAGGCTACCGTAGTACCTCTCGGGTGCCTGAAGTTACACACCTTATCTGCGGAGTGGCCAATGGAATGTCAATCCAGATTGAATCTTTAGGTTCCTTATCAAATCTTCAGTAATCATTTGTGGTTCTGGAATCACTTCCAGTTCTACCATACTCCCACTACTGTTTTCTGAAAAAAATCCATTTTTAATAAAACTGTGGCGAGTCTAGAACAATATCGCTATTGTTCATCCAGATGGTAGAAAGTCAACCCTCGTCATAGCCTGGGTCAACCCACAAACAGCCATTACAGAAACGTGCCTTGAGTTGTCCAGTGTCTGGTTTTAATCATAAACCGGACAACTCCCCGTACCTTAAACATCGTTAAGATATGAACTGTTCTATATCCAATATAGAACCAGAGGCACTGATTTAATTGAACCAGATTCAAATCATGCAGCTGTCTCCAGTGCATGTCAACTAAATGGAAGGAGGCCGATCAGCGTTACTCAACTTAGGAATGCTTCCAATTATGAGCAACCTGAAAGAGAAGCAATTTCTCTTAATCACTACTATCAACTGAATACCACATACAAGTATCTACATCTTCGATCACTTTGAAGAATCCCGATACTTGCTACACCTGGTTTTCTACTCTATTCAAATACCTATAACTTCTCCAAATTCGGACCCTGTGTTTCCACGAAACACTTGTCTAAAAACTAGAGAAGTCATAAGTAAACCGAATATAGTACGAGAACCAACCCCTCTGTCCTGATGGACCCTGGACAACATACAATACTCTGTATAAGTCCCTTGAGTCTGATAACTTATTCACTGTGTGTCGTAGGTTGAAAACTATACTTATGGTTAAGAAGAATTACACCGCTGTTTAATGCTCCTTACCTAACCATCCACTGATATAGGTAAATGTCGTAGACATAATTTCAGAAAGGTATATCTCACTCTATGAAAATAGACGTACAGATATATCAATTTGAAATTGGTGCATAACAGCGGATATTCAAAACCAAATATTTGCCGACCGGCAAACAGCCCAGGTGATTTCCTCAAATATCACTGATTACAACGAATCCCGATATAATGAGGATAATCACCCAATTCCCAATAACTTACTCCCACTCATCATCTGTAAAACCATACAGATGTGAGAATCGTACCTGGTAAATACATACCCTGGAGTAAGTATCTAATCGGGAAATCAGTTTTCCTTTAACATTACACAGTGAAACTGAAACATTGAAATGTTCCGATGGGGTATTCTGGTATTCCTAGTAATGCCTCTTCCAGATTCACAACTGTAACCGTATAGTTCTTTGCCACCTCTCCAAATCCCTTCATATGTCTTTAGTCTTTACCTTCTGCACACCCCTTTAGGCCAAATGGTTTTCTTCCTTCCCTACCGTTCGGCACCAGCCTATGGTTTGGAAGAAGACTATCCAATAAGCATAATGGGTGTACTGTCCCAATCCTAGGAACACTCGCAATGCGAGAGAAGGTGAAGATAAAAGACAACCGAATAAACCTTATTCCTATTTCTCCTGAACCAGAATCCATCCCCGAACTGGAACCAGTTCCATTCGAGTTCGTATATAACCATACGATGGAGTATCCAAATAAACTGTGGATCTTCGTAGTGATACGGAGTGTCCTGGAGAAATACAAAGGTGATGTGGGAGTGGTAACGAAATATTTGGTTTGGTCGTGAATATCTGTTGCAATTTACTTTGCCCTCTTACTAATCCCTTGCTTTGTCTGAACTTAATACCTTCTGCACACCATCGTTATGCTAATTGGTTTTCTTCATTCCCTACTGTAAGTCCACGTTGCGACCCCCGGTTCTTACGGGGAGGCGGAAACGGTATAAAAATCAAATTTTTAGTGCAAGAGGCAACATGGACTAAACTAGGTCGGGATCGTTACCTAAACTAAAACTAGCATACTAAGCTAAAGAGATTTAGCTACTATGGAAGATGGTTATATCTAAACTTGAACTCCTTCTTCTTGAAATCTTGTAGAGGTTGATGGTTCTCTTTTGTCGCCTTCTTCCGTCGAAGATGGATCCACCTCGAGGGTTCGACCTTGGGCTCTTTCTCGGACTTGGAGTGAACTAGAATCTCCGGCTTGCTAATCCTTTGATCCTAGAGTGAGTAGAGAGTGACTAGGGTTTGCTTTTCTTTTTAAAGAGAAGGATTCTCAACTCATGAGAAGGTTTCTCTTTGCTAGAGGAAGAAGAAGATGAAGAGAGGAGAGAGAATGAGAATGATAGAATGAGCTATATTTTTTTCTTTCTTGCAACCATAATGCAAAAGAAAAGAATTATCTAATAATAATAATTGAAAATGAGACT
Organism: Agapanthus africanus; assembly: GCA_030015575.1. Taxonomy (NCBI): domain Eukaryota; kingdom Viridiplantae; phylum Streptophyta; class Magnoliopsida; order Asparagales; family Amaryllidaceae; genus Agapanthus; species Agapanthus africanus. The sequence continues at coordinate 191,853,958 of JASDDO010000001.1, forward strand.
AGTTGATGGCAATTTGGAATGACTACAACCATGCTTCATTTAAAAATGTAAGCATAAATCAAGGAAGACTTTTGAAGCATGATGGTGGTCAACTTTCAACCATGGTCAACAAGTCAACCATGGTCAACAAGTCAACAAAATCAACCATAACAAAATTCTCATTTAATTACTATTATAAATAGATAATCCATAAATCCATTAGGGTTTGGAAAAAGATAACTGTCAACTGTGCATACGCACCCGTTCCGAAACCCTAATGAAATACCTCATCCTCCGCCTCAAGCAACTGTGCATACACACCTGCATTCTCGTTCCGAGGAACAAGAATACCAAGATATAAAAGCAACCCCAAATATATATACCAGTATCTGGCTCAAACCAGAGCCTGCCAGTATAATCCGTCCGGACTCCAAACGTGCACAAGTGCGCGGATGAGAACGAACCCTGTCGCAAAACCATGCGACCTCTACTCTGTTTTGCCCAGAGGCGAATACCCTCTGTGTGGGACTCTAAAGACTCGACACTACGCTGGCAGTGGGTTTAACCACAGACCGCAAGCGGCACTAGCTGTGCGTAACGGTCCCCAGGTAGATGCCGACAAGAAGGCTGACGAGGTGAAACCCCATCTGAACTCCTACTGAGTCTGAATGTGACATTCTCCGTACAGTCCGGTCTGTTCGTCTGATACATCGCATGGCGGGCCTAGGGGGCGGTAAAACGTCAGTCCCCCAATAGCGGTACAAGTCGTGTCGGAGCGAAGCCCAAAACACCCTGAGATAACACTGGAAACCTACCAGTATATCTCGTTTACCCTGGCCAGGGACTACTCGTGTAATGGCTCTCCTAGACACAGCGCGATGTCAACCCCCAATACCGGGAGAGACGAATCCTGTCTAACCGTCACTGCCTCCAAGTGCTTCGGGACTGCACCCAACCACCACCTGTTTGCACGACTCCTTTGAGCCATGGTAGGGTAGTGATCAAAGTGCAGTGGGAACACACTTGAGGCGAAGTGCCAGTGTCAAGTCAGCGGACTAAGCTGTACTCATGTCACCTGGGAACTGATAACTGACGATAGGTATAATACCAACCTGTCAGTTCCCGACGAGTCCTGTCCAGTGTACTCGTAACCCAACGAGCACCCGTATACTATCTCCAGTACGACGTACTGATGGCTGTGGGACAGACCATCTCCCACACTGGGATGAGAAGCGCATACGCTAGTCTACTCCGGAGTATCGATGCCCTGTCTCGATAGTCCTGCGACTAGGGACATGTATAAGGATGTGCTTTTACCCAGCCCCTACTAGTGTGACTGCCATCACAACGCTGGTAATCAAGCAAAGATCCTAAGGGCTCCACTAATGCGTATAAGTGATATACTGAAATAAACACAAGTACACATTGAAGTAGAAACAAACCAAGTAGCATACTACTATTTTGAGCAAGATTGTATATACAAGGTGAATATCCCAAGCATCCATTAAGTAATATACAAACTAGTATGATACAGTAATGGCCTCTAGGGCATATACACTAACAATCTCCCACTTGCACTAAGGCCATGTACTGGCATATCGAAGACCTATCATCTCGATCAGCCGCTCGAACTGAGTCTGGGGCAAGGCCTTGGTGAATGGATCTGCAGTGTTCTCTTCTGAAGCAACCCTCCGAACCTCGATCTCCTTGCGATCCACGATCTCCCTGATCAGGTGATACCGCCTCAAGATGTGCCTGGATCTCTGATGGGACCTGGGTTCCTTCGCTAAAGCTATAGCCCCGTTGTTGTCGCAATACAGAGGTATTGGGTCAACAATGGACGGAACCACCTGAAGTTCTTTCAAGAACTTCCTCATCCAGACAGCTTCTTTTGCGGCATCAGATGCAGCGATGTATTCCGCTTCCATCGTCGAGTCTGCAACGGTTTCCTGTTTGGAACTCTTCCAACACACCGCCCCTCCATTGAGGGTGAAGACAAAACCCGACATGGACTTGGAATCATCCTTGTCACTCTGGAAGCTGGAGTCAGCAAAGGCCTCGATCTGGAGGTCTTTTCCGCCATACACCAAGAACATCTCCTTAGTCCTCCTCAGGTACTTGAGAATGTTCTTTACTGCTATCCAGTGTTTCTCCCCAGGGTTAGACTGATACCGGCTTACCACACTCAGTGCATAAGCTACATCCGGTCTGGTACACAACATCGCATACATTATAGAGCCTACCGCAGAAGCGTAGGGTATAATAGACATGCGATCCCTCTCCAAATCAGTCTTGGGAGACATCTCTTTAGAGAGGGTGATCCCGTGACAAGCCGGTAGGTTACCGCGCTTGGAATCTTCCATACTGAATCTTTTCACTATGGTGTCGATGTACCTGGACTGAGAAAGTCCCAATATCCTCTTGGATCTATCACGATGGATCCGGATCCCCAGGATGTATGAGGCATCACCCAGGTCTTTCATGGAGAACCTTTGTGACAAGAACCCCTTGACAGATTGTAGCATAGGAATGTCATTTCCTATCAAGAGAATGTCATCCACGTATAAAACGAGGAATACTACAGTTCTCGCTACAAATCTACTATAGATGCATGGTTCATCTGGATTTTTGATAAAGCCAAATTCTTTGACTGTCTCATCAAAGCAGATGTTCCAACTCCGCGATGCCTGCTTTAGTCCATAGATGGACTTAAGCAACTTGCACACCTTTCCGCTGCTCCCACTCTGAATGAAACCCTCTGGCTGGTCCATATAGACACACTCCTCTAAATTTCCATTTAGAAAAGCTGTCTTTACGTCCATTTGCCAGATCTCATAATCGTGGAAGGCAGCAATGGCAAGAAGGATCCGAATGGATTTCAGCATGGCTACTGGAGAAAAGGTTTCGTCGTAGTCCAAGCCAGGTCTTTGACGAAAACCCTTTGCTACCAGCCTAGCTTTATAGGTCTCAACCTGTCCATCTACACCAATCTTCCTTTTGAAGATCCACTTGCATCCTACGGGTTTTACCCCGTCTGGAGCAATGTCCAACATCCATACTTTGTTGGTGTACATGGACTCCATTTCGGTCCGCATTGCATCCAGCCATTTCACTGAGTCAACGCTCTGAACGGCCTGCTGGAAGCTAGTAGGCTCATCATAATCTATGATGCAATCTTCTCTATCCCCGTCTATGAGAAAACCGCAGTATCTCTCGGGCGGATGAGACTGCCTACTACTCCTGCGGAGCGGCGTAGGAATGTCCTGTTCTGTTGAACCCTCTGGTTCCACTAACCTTTCAGTAATAGTCTGTGGTTCTGGAATTTCTTCCAGTTCTACTGCGCTCCCACTAATCTCCTTTTCCAAGAACTGGTGTTCTAGAAAGTGGGCATTACGAGAAACAAGGACTTTTTGTTCCTCTGCGTAGTAGAAAAGATACCCCCTGGTGTTCTTTGGGTATCCCACAAACTTGCACAGTACTGAGCGTGCCTCGAGCTTGTCCGCATGCTGCTTTTTGACAAAAGCCGGACATCCCCAGATCTTCAGATATTGAAGATAGGGTTTCTTCCCACTCCACATTTCATATGGTGTGGAAGGCACAGTCTTAGTCGGAACTCGGTTCAAAAGGTACGCAGCTGATTCTAGCGCATACCCCCAGAATGATCGCGGTAACTCAGCGTTACTCATCATGGACCGTACCATATCCAATAGGGTCCGGTTCCGTCTCTCCGATACACCGTTATGTTGCGGGGTGTATGGAGGAGTAAGCTGAGAGAGAATCCCATTCTCTTTTAAATAATTCAGGAACTCGGCACTTAAGTATTCTCCACCTCGATCCGATCTTAGAATCTTGATACTTTTGCCGGTCTGTTTTTCTACTTCATTCTTAAATTCCTGGAATTTTTCAAAAGCTTCGGACTTATGTTTCATTAAGAAGACATAACCGTATCTTGAAAAATCATCCGTAAAAGTAATGAAGTAAGAATAACCGCTTCGCGCATGTGTAGACATTGGACCGCACACGTCGCTGTGTACGAGTCCCAAGAGCTCGCTCGCTCTTACTCCATGTCCAGTAAACGGAGTCTTTGTCATCTTTCCCTTGAGACAGGATTGACAAGTGGCATACGATTGATATTCGAACGCATTCAAATACCCTTCTGTATGTAACTTCGTCAACCTTCTCTCATTGATGTGACCCAATCTACAATGCCATAAGAAAGTCTGATTTATTTCTGGAGACTTTCTTTTGTGTGTATTCTGGACATTAAAAATCTGTGGTTGGTTTAACACGTATATACCATTACTCAGAGTACCTGACCCAATCAATACTTGATTAAGGTGAATGTTTACAACATTACTTACAAACGCAAATTCATAACCTTCTTTAGAAACTAAAGATACAGAAATGATATTACAAGTTGCGTTGGGTACAAAAAAGCAATTACGCAAAACCAAAACATGTCCATCTGACATTCCCAGGTGATAGTCCCCCACGGCTTTAGCATCCATGCTAGCTCCGTTCGCAACTCTGAGGGTCATGTCACCTGCCTTCAAATCCCTACGGTTTCTCAACGCCTGCAAAGAATTACAGATATGAGATCCTGATCCGGTATCCAATACCCAGGAAGTAGAGTTTATTGAAAGACAGTTTTCAATAACATACACACCTGAAGCTGAAGCTGCAACCTGCTTCAATTCCTGTGTTCTGGCCTTCCAGGCCCTGCAATCATTCTTCCAGTGTCCTTTCTTATGACAAAAGAAGCATTCTTCCTTATCCACAAGCTTCCCCGCTATCTTTGTTGCTTTACCTTTTCCCTTCGTATCCACTTTACTAACACCGCCCCTTGGTTTGGCGGGGGCCTTCTTCTTCTTTCCCTTGGCTTTCGCCTTGGACCTAGAAGAAGATGATCCTCCTACAAACAAAGTGGATGTATCCCTACTTTTCTGTAGGGTGCCCTCTGCGCTCCTCAGCATGTTGAGGAGCTCTGATAGTTCAACCTCTTTTTCTTGTAGGTTGAAGTTCAGTATAAACTGGGCGTAAGTGGAAGGAAGGGACTGGAGAACTATATCCGTATATAGTTCACTCTCCAATGTGATCCCTAGGTCAGCGAGCTCCTCAATGTAGCCGATCATCTTTAGCACGTGCTCGGCTACTGATGATCCGACGGCCATTCTTGTCGAAAACAACTTTTTCGACGCTTCGTATCTTGCGATACGTGATTGCTCTCCATACAGTTCTTTTGTATGGAGCAATATGGACTCCATGTCCATATTCTCATGCCTCCTCTGATGTTCGTTGTCCATCGAGGCAAGCAGGAGGCACTTGGCCTTCGCGCTATCAATCTCCCAAGTCTTGCGGATTTCCTTATCCGCGATACTGGAAGTTGGACCAGGGACAGGGGGAGCTTTGGTGGTAAGAAGATACCCCAGCTTGTCATAAGTGATTGCTATCTTGACATTCCTGAGCCAATCTTTGTAGTTTGGCCCTGTCAGCTTGTTTTTATCTAGGAGTAACTTAAGTCCAGTCATGTTGATAGGTCGCTGCAATTAGGAGAGAGAAGAAGAAACACTCAGCATGATGCTCTTGCAAGTTTAGAGTGGTTTTTAGTTTGTCTAAACAGGATGGCTCCCACTGTTTCTCGAATCCCTCCTCAAACCATAAAGGAAGAATTAGTCAGGATCAATCCCACCGTACAATACTTGCTTAACCGTTCAGCCAGGCCAGTGTCGGTACTTCGAGGGAGGTTTTCCAACGCTTTCGCGAAGTTCCTTAATTAAAGAACCTCTTTTCCCTGGGGGCGTAACCCCGCTAACACCTTTCTAGGCACCTACTAGGTTTATAGCATTGATCGTTAAGTGAGAAATTTCCCGAGGAGTAGCATATACTCACAGTAGGATCGGGATCCAAATATCATCGCGTGACGAAAATGAAGGAATCCTACCATAATCATCACACTCCAAATGGTATGCAAATCTAGCAAGTTTCAGTACTTATGAAACTCCCGATGTGGATTTTTGCCCCATGCTCTTATGACCTTGGCGTGAGGTCAAAATGTCATAAGTCACATGTCAAGTTCGTCCCATCATTATCCAGGTTAATTTGAATCCACCCGTACATACCCTTGACGTAGGCCAAAATGGCAGTGCGACTGTCTCAAACCAACGCATTCTATCTATGCAACAGATAAATATCCGGCAGCTACCAATCACTATGCCTTGGCGTGAGGTCAAAATACATAGCTTGAATACTACCGAATATTTAACTGAAATGATGGAGGGCTACGGATGGTTTTGGCGAAACCGTGAACGTAGTGAACTTGATTTAATCGATGGAACGAGATAGCTTTTAGAAGGAGTGGCTCAATCTCCGCATTTAAAAGTTAGTTTTGAAAAGAACCGAGTGGTTTTTCGAAAGTGTTCCATCGACTTAAACTTGGTTTATTATCTTGCATTAGTTCTTTTAATGCGTGATATTCTTGCATTAGTACTTTTAATGCGTCCCATCATTTAATCCTACCATTGCAGAAAACAACCAAAATATGACGTACGCTTATGCCATTCGCATTCGCCACGGGGCCCCGTCATTACCCGTTAGGTTACTTAACTAACGACAGAGCGGGGGCTGGGCTAGCGCGGCTGTAAAACATAAGCAACGCCTAAATAGAAAGCAATGATAGACATTACAGATCACAGATGAATACATTGGATATACTAGCAATCCGCAATCCTTTCGAGCCTGGAACGAAAAGCGGATAACACGGTCGCGGTGAATAGCCAAATACCCCACCCAAGACCCCTACGGGTGCGGCAAACTACCCACCAAGTCCTCGGTAGTTTGTGCACCCCTCCATGGGTCTATCCTAGGAGCAAAAACAGTAAAAAGAATTATACAATGACGGCTACAACCCCGACCCGGTTGTGCGGCCAAACAAATAATATTATTACATCAATTTACATTTACAATGAATGAAAGAAAAACAAAAGCTCATCTCACATCCACCCCGGCTATTCACCCGCGACAGTCCAACACATTCATATACACATTCCAGCACATTACAGATCATGTATAACCCCGACTAATCGTCTTATAGCGATTAGCCGACGTTCAATACATGCAAACATCACAGATATAACCATCATAGTCAAAGTGTAGTGAAGTTCGGAAAAAAAATACGGAATTATAGGACCCCAAAAGGAAATTTCTTTTCTGCAAAATCTGGGCACATATAATATATTTAAAAAAAACCAAAACCAACACAGCAACACACTGCACGAAAAACGATGCAGAGAACAAGACAACACGCGGCGGTTCCGCGGCAACTACCTTGGTTATGCGGCGGAAGGGCGGTGCGTTCATCGAATCACTGTATCGTTTTTCTTGGGTGTTCATACAAAACCCTGAGACGAATTTACATGTATAAAGTTTTTCATTTTGAGCCAAAAATTTTTCAACAGAAACTCAGTTTTTGTAATTTTCCGGTTTTGTGATTTTTTTTTCGGTTCCGAACTTCGTTACACTTCACTACCAAGCTAGTTTAAGTTTAGTTAGGCTCTGATACCACTGTAAGTCCACGTTGCGACCCCCGGTTCTTACGGGGAGGCGGAAACGGTATAAAAATCAAATTTTTAGTGCAAGAGGCAACATGGACTAAACTAGGTCGGGATCGTTACCTAAACTAAAACTAGCATACTAAGCTAAAGAGATTTAGCTACTATGGAAGATGGTTATACCTAAACTTGAACTCCTTCTTCTTGAAATCTTGTAGAGGTTGATGGTTCTCTTTTGTCGCCTTCTTCCGTCGAAGATGGATCCACCTCGAGGGTTCGACCTTGGGCTCTTTCTCGGACTTGGAGTGAACTAGAATCTCCGGCTTGCTAATCCTTTGATCCTAGAGTGAGTAGAGAGTGACTAGGGTTTGCTTTTCTTTTTAAAGAGAAGGATTCTCAACTCATGAGAAGGTTTCTCTTTGCTAGAGGAAGAAGAAGATGAAGAGAGGAGAGAGAATGAGAATGATAGAATGAGCTATATTTTTTTCTTTCTTGCAACCATAATGCAAAAGAAAAGAATTATCTAATAATAATAATTGAAAATGAGAATAGTTGATGGCAATTTGGAATGACCACAACCATGCTTCATTTAAAAATGTAAGCATAAATCAAGGAAGACTTTTGAAGCATGATGGTGGTCAACTTTCAACCATGGTCAACAAGTCAACCATGGTCAACAAGTCAACAAAATCAACCATAACAAAATTCTCATTTAATTACTATTATAAATAGATAATCCATAAATCCATTAGGGTTTGGAAAAAGATAACTGTCAACTGTGCATACGCACCCGTTCCGAAACCCTAATGAAATACCTCATCCTCCGCCTCAAGCAACTGTGCATACACACCTGCATTCTCGTTCCGAGGAACAAGAATACCAAGATATAAAAGCAACCCCAAATATATATACCAGTATCTGGCTCAAACCAGAGCCTGCCAGTATAATCCGTCCGGACTCCAAACGTGTACAAGTGCGCGGATGAGAACGAACCCTGTCGCAAAACCATGCGACCTCTACTCTGTTTTGCCCAGAGGCGAATACCCTCTGTGTGGGACTCTAAAGACTCGACACTACGCTGGCAGTGGGTTTAACCACAGACCGCAAGCGGCACTAGCTGTGCGTAACGGTCCCCAGGTAGATGCCGACAAGAAGGCTGACGAGGTGAAACCCCATCTGAACTCCTACTGAGTCTGAATGTGACATTCTCCGTACAGTCCGGTCTGTTCGTCTGATACATCGCATGGCGGGCCTAGGGGGCGGTAAAACGTCAGTCCCCCAATAGCGGTACAAGTCGTGTTGGAGCGAAGCCCAAAACACCCTGAGATAACACTGGAAACCTACCAGTATATCTCGTTTGCCCTGGCCAGGGACTACTCGTGTAATGGCTCTCCTAGACACAGCGCGATGTCAACCCCCAATACCGGGAGAGACGAATCCTGTCTAACCGTCACTGCCTCCAAGTGCTTCGGGACTGCACCCAACCACCACCTGTTTGCACGACTCCTTTGAGCCGTGGTAGGGTAGTGATCAAAGTGCAGTGGGAACACACTTGAGGCGAAGTGCCAGTGTCAAGTCAGCGGACTAAGCTGTACTCATGTCACCTGGGAACTGATAACTGACGATAGGTATAATACCAACCTGTCAGTTCCCGACGAGTCCTGTCCAGTGTACTCGTAACCCAACGAGCACCCGTATACTATCTCCAGTACGACGTACTGATGGCTGTGGGACAGACCATCTCCCACACTGGGATGAGAAGCGCATACGCTAGTCTACTCCGGAGTATCGATGCCCTGTCTCGATAGTCCTGCGACTAGGGACCTGTATAAGGATGTGCTTATAGATTACCCAGCCCCCACTAGTGTGACTGCCATCACAACGCTGGTAATCAAGCAAAGATCCTAAGGGCTCCACTAATGCGTATAAGCGATATACTGAAATAAACACAAGTACACATTGAAGTAGAAACAAACCAAGTAGCATACTACTATTTTGAGCAAGATTGTATATACAAGGTGAATATCCCAAGCATCCATTAAGTAATATACAAACTAGTATGATACAGTAATGGCCTCTAGGGCATATACACTAACACCTACCGGTCGGCACCAGCCTAAGGTTTGGAAGAAGACAATCCAATTTGCGTAATAGGTGTACTACCCCTAAACCAAGGAGTACTCGTAACCAGAGAGAGGGTAAAAGGAAAAGACAACTGAATAATCCTATCCGTTTTCTCCAGAACCGGAAACCATCCTCGAATAAATTCTTTCGAGTTCGTATCTAACCATACGATGGTTTTGTCCAATGGAAGTGGACGTTCGTAGTAAAACGGGGTGTCCTGGAGAAAAGGGTAAAAGTAGGAGTGGCAATGAGGTTTGCAACTCTGACAATCCAAAAGCCGGTGTTTAAGAAGGTTCGGTCAACTTGGTCACCGAGTCATAGTCTTAGGGTTGGGTCAATGGTCGCTGCCAAAGAGAGAGAGAAAAGAAACACTCAGCGTGCACTCTAACCTAGATCAGAATGGTTACCAATTTATCTAATCTGGAATCCTCCCACTGTACCTCAAATTCTCCTCCAAACCTGAAAGAAGAATTAGTCGGGGTCACCCGAGGAGTAAACTAACTCATCAATGGGAATCGGGATCCAACTCTCATTGCATGACAACGTGACGGAATCCGCTCACGGTATCACACTCCAGAAGGTATGCGCATATCTGGCAAGTTTCAGTTCTTTTGAAACTCCCGATGTGATTTCTGCCCCATGCTCTTATGACCTTGACGAAGGCCAACAAATCATAAGTCACATGTCAAGTTCTACCCGTCATTCTCCAGGTTGATTTGAACCCACCCGCACAAGCCCTTGACGAAGGCCAACAAGGCTATACGACTGTCCCAAACCAACGCATCTATCTATGCTGCAGAAAGGCAACAAGCAGCTACCATACACTATGCCTTGACGAAGGCCAACAAACATAGCATGAATACTACGTGCTACCCGTCTGAAATGACGGAGGGCTACGAATGGTTTCTGGCGAAAACCTTTAACGTAAAGAACTTGATATCGTTGAAGGAACTGATAGCTTTTTGAAAATATAGTGACGAAAACCGTTGCTAAAGAGGTCACTCCCGGTGAAGGGATCTCGGCTCTTTCCCCGTAGAATGGGGTGCAGGATATTCCAAATGAATACCACGGTGCAAAGCAAAAGTAATCGGCTATAGTGAAGTTAATGCCCTGACGCAAACTTTTTGTCCAAGGGGTCACTCCCGGTGAAGGGATCTCGGCCCTTGCCTCGTCGACTGAAGAGCAGGATATTCTAAATGAATACCGCGATGCAAAACAAAAGTGAACGTCCTTGCAATAACAGCTTTTTGAAAAGTGTTCCAACAACATCAGATTAGGTTTGTTTTTAAACTTGCATTGATCCGAATCAATGCAGTCCCATCAATTGATCACACCAAAAAGAACGAAAATATACTGATGTACGTATATGCCATCCGCATTCGCCACTGGGTCCCGTCATTACCCGTTAGGTTAGCTAACTAACGACAGAGCGGGGACTGGACTAGCGCGGATGCAAAACATATACAACATCTACTAATATATATACCAATATATTATATTCGCTCAAGGCGTGAAAGAAATGCAACATCACAGAAATGTACAGCATCACAGAAACAATACAGATATCTGGGATCCCCGGGTTTCACAGAGCCGCTGAAACCCGACGTTCCCCTGGTCGTGTGGATAGCCTGTGCAATGAAATCCTAGACCCCTACGGGCGCGGCAAGTTACCCGCCAAAACCTGAAGCGAGGCAGCCCCCTTCAGCAACGTGAATGGACCACCCAGCACTTCACGGAATCCGGTAACTTGGGCACCCCTCCTGGGTCAACCTGTACCCCCTACGAGTGCGGCGAATAGCCCGCCAATCCTAGAGTGAAGCCCCCTCCGTCTCAATGCCATGAGATGCGGGCTTGTTGCCCTCCAGAACCCGGCTATCCGTGCACCCCTCCGCGGGGCAATCCTAGTACAGAAAGTAAAATATACATACAACGGGTACATCGACCGCAACCAGGTCGTGCCCCAAAATAATAATACAAACAGGCAGTGACGGCAGTCCACATGTCGGACGCTCGCCCCGCAATATCAAATGTACATAATACAATCACAACTGTACTAGCATTGCATCCAGGCTATCCCCCACGACCGATCCGCAACATCACAGCAAAAACAGAACATCAACGTGAAAGTCACGTTCGCAAATCCGTCTAACCGGGCTATAGCAGTTAGACCGGATTTACCGATCGAGTGACATTCACGGTCGCAGATATAATGTAAATACTGTGAAATAATGTGTTTAAAATATCCGATCGATCAAATTTTAACAAGTGGGCCCCCAAACAATACTGTAGCAGATCAAGAAATTCTGGGCCCAATATTAATGTTCCAAAACCCCAATTTTAAGCCCACAAAGACACTGTAGAAATTTGGTGCAGTGATCTCCACAGTGCGCGGCGGAACAGCGGCGAAAAGGGGGTTTGTGCGGCGGTTCCGCGCTCCCACAGTGGAATCACTTCATCGAATTTTTACAGAGCTCTTAGATTTTCCAGTACATCAATATTTTACAACCTGAAAAAATTTTCGAGACCAAAAATTTTCAACAGAAAACTGTCGATAGGAAAAACACGGTTTTGGAACTTTTTGATCGATCGGAAATGCAAACACATTAAACCAAGCTAGACTAAGTTAATGGCGAGGCTCTGATACCACTGTAAGTGCACGGCGGCGCCCCGGCCGTCAATCCGACGGCCAAATGCGGAAGCGGTGATAAACTTTAATTTTACTTGAACTGGCAAACCGCCGCGCACTAATACCCGGATCGAACCATTAATTAGTCCTAGCTATCTACAAGAAAGGGAATAGAGATATACCGACGATCCTAGTCCTCCGGTCTCCTCGTCATCGTCCCGATCACCTGCGGAATGTCCCGTCTCCTCCTCGTCGCCGGAAGTGCACCACATCGCCTACTTCTTTTACGGGCTCCCACCTCAATGCCGAGGCAACTCGGGCACGAAGCCGGCTACTCGACGTGCCCAAGATTCGCTGTAGAAAATAGTAGAACTAGTGTCTCATTTGGGGTTTATGGAGGTGCCATTTTGGTGGAGGAAATGAGGTATGAACTTTTGTGGAGGAACTTGGGGATTTTTCTAGCATCAAGAGAGCAAAAATCCCCACTACAAAAATGGGCAACCCACCCTCATGCTGGCCGGCCATCACTAGAGGAGAGGGAGAGTGAGAATGAGGGAGAGTCTCAAAAATAATGGGAGCCATTCTCAATAATACAAAGGAGAGAGAGAGAAGGTTATCATGCAAAAAGGGAATGATCACAACAAATCCAACACTCCAAGGCAACCATCATCTCATGCTTGATGGCTTCAAAAAGTCAAGCCATCATGAGAAGAAGAAGTCAAGTGATGGTGCTCATCATGAAAACCATCATGATAAAACAAAAAAGCAAAGACCCCCTCCACAACCACTTATTTGCAACAATGCAAATAAGCCCTCCTCCACCAATCTTCGGCCAATGAACGATACAAAGGAAATCGGCCGAAACGAAAAGCAAACTGGCAACTCCAGAAAACTGGTCCCGTAATAAATTACAGGAAAACCCCGATACTGTGCATACACACCCGCATTTGTATTCCGACCGAAATACAAATGCAATGAGACAAAATCTACACTGTACTATACTAGGATCCGGCTTAAACCAAAGCCGGCCAGTAATATCCGTTCGATCCTGATCCGTGCAATACCGCACGTATCTGATCGAACCCTGCCATATAACCATACGGCCTATAGTACAGACTGTCCGATCCTGATCCGTGCAATACCGCACGTATCTGATCGGACCTTACCATATCTCCATACGGCCTCTACAACCTTTCGCCCGAAAGCTGAGTAACTGAATGTGGGGGACTCTAAAGACTCGTCAACACCTTGGTTGTGGATTTAACCACTAGCACGTCAGAGGTATAAGCCAATACGTAACGGGCTACCAGGTACTGACTAAAAGGGATGTCTGTGAGCGAACTCAGCCTGACAACCCTACTGAGCCTGTCAGTGACAATATCCGTACAGTCCGGTCCGTTCGTCTATGAGCATCGCATGGCGGGCCTAGGGGGTTGGTAAAAGTCAGACCCCCAAAAGCGGTACAAGTCGTGTCGGAGTGTAGCCCAGAACACCCTGAGATACTACTGGAATACCTACCAGTAAATCTCCTTGCCTCGGCCGAGGGCTTCGTGTAATGGCTCTCCTAGACACAGCACGACCTCACCCCCAATACCGGGAGAGACGAACCCCTGAAGATACGCTCACTGCCTCCATGTGGCTCGGGACTGTACCCAACTAAAACCTGTTTGCACGACTCCTTTGAGCCGTGGTAGGGTAGTAATCAAAGTACAGTGGGAACTCACACGAGACAAATGACGATCCCCAGGTCGATGAACTAACCTGCACACATGTCACCAGGGAACTGCCATCTGACGTCTGGTATATGACCAACTAGCATGTTCCCGGCGAGTCCTGTCCGGTGTACTCATAACCCAATGAGCACCTGTATACATCTTAGGTGATCCAACTGACACCAGTGGCTTGTGAGACCGGCCACCGCCCCTCGTCGGGGTCTCGACTGTATACACTAGTCTACTATGGAGAATCGATGCCCTGTCTCGAAACTCTCACGACTAGGGACCTTTTAAGGATATGCTTATAGACCCCCAGCTCCCACTTATATGATCGCCCTCATACTGCTGGTGGTCAAGCAAGAATCCTAGGGGCTCTATCAACGTGTAATAGCGACGTGTCAGGTCACTTAAAACAGTACACGATGATAAAGGTAAACCAGATAGCATACTATCATCTCGAGTAAGACTGTCCTACCAGGATAGGTCCTCCATCAATCATTACAATCACGTACCTGTGACCTAATAATTGACTCTGAGGGCACTATCTCCAACATCGCCCTCTTTAAAGGTTTCTTACAGACTAAAGGGGAGAGCGATATGCATGATTGGCATATCACTTGCTTAGGCAATTGTGTCAATCATGAAATGTTAAGTACCACACCAGATATTGTTTTTGCAGTAGATGCAATAAGTTGATATATTAATCCAATCCTGAAGAAACATTCAGAAGCAGTTTATGGACATAAGTGGATGTTCTAGGGATTTGATAACGTCAGCCTCTTTCGGGAGACGGTTATAATTCCTGGCTTCCAAGGTGACCTGGATGACAGAGTGACTGTCAGAGTTATAGTTTTCCCTCTAACGAGAGGCAGTAGTTTGGACAAGTGGTCCAAGCGGAGACTGAGGGAGGCATGGCGCAAGATACTGATTAAATTCAGTTGACGATACAGTCTGAGAAGTTTACTGGATTTGGAGTTCATTTGTGAACTGGGTCCAATCAGATATCCAGACATATTCTAAGACAGGTATTGCTCATTTCGGGAGATGGCTTTCTCTGCGAACTTGAGATAAAGAGAGACATAAAATGAAACATCAAAGCGGATCCACTCACTGAGGCTATTTCTTGAACGCAGTAGTTTTACAAACGAACTTTTTGAAACTGATTAGTAGAGGAGTTGGATGGTCGGTATTACACGGGCTGTGAGTATGCGACACCGCAATAATTAGCCTTAAGTGCAAGTGGAAGATTGTTGGCTATAGTGCCCTCAAGTCAATTATTGGATCGCAGTCACCTAATTGCAATGATTGAGGGAGGACCTACACCGGTAGAACAGTCTTACTCGAGATGATAGTATGCTATCTGGTTTGTCTTTATCTGGTGTACATACTTCAGGTGACATTACAGATCACTATTACATGTTGATAGAGCTCAGAGGATTCTTGCTTGACTACCAGCAGTATGATGATGATCATATACGTGAGAGTTGTGTGGTCTATAAGCACATCCTTAAAGTGTCCCTATTCATGGGAGTTTCGAGACTGGGCATCGAGACTCTATAAGTAGACTAGTGTATACAGATCGAGACCCCGACGATGGGCGATGGCCGGTTTCATAAGAATTGGTGTCAGTTAGTTCACCTAAGGTTTATACGGGTGCTCATTGGGTTATGAGTACACCGGACAGACTCGCCGAAAACGTGCTAGTTGGTATTATACCTATTGTCATATAGCAGTTCCCAGGTGACATGTGTACATGTTAGTCTATCGGCCTGAAATCGTCATTTGCCTCATATGAGTTCCTACTATGCTTTGATTACTACCCTACCATGGCTCAAAGGAGTCGTGCAAAGAGGTTTTAGTTAGGTACAGTCCCGAGCCACATGGAGGCAGTGAGCGAATCGTCAAGGGATTCGTCTCTCCCGGTATTGGGGGTTGATGTCGCGGTGTGCACGGATGGACATCACTAGAAATCCTTGGTCAAGATAGTCGAGAATTACTGATCTAAGATCGGTAGTTTCCCAGGTGGTGATAGGCTTCATACCGACACTGAATATTGCATTTTTAGGGGTCTAATTTTATCCACCCCCTAAACCCGATATGCGATACTCATAGACGAACGGACCGGACTGTACGGATATTGCCACGCTTAGTAGGGTTTCAGGATGAGTTCGCTCGTCGGCCTCTCTTTCACTCAATACCTGGGCAGCTGTTACGTACAGCTAGTGCCACTGACGTGCTTGTGGTTAATGTAACACTTTAGAATGCGATTAGTGTTAATTAAGCGATAATGCGGGTTTTCTGTAAAAAGTTTACCAATTTGATTTCCTCACATTTTATAACATTTAAATAATAATTTATTATTAATTGTTTTGGGCTTGCACACAAGTGTGCACGTTAATGTAAGGGTTTTTTGTGCTAATCTAGTTAGTGACCATGACAACTTAATCCAAATCCTAATCCTTGCTTTGCTTTAAACCTTAAACCTTTGATTTTTGTGGGAGATATTTTCCTTTTGGGTTTTGGATTGGGAGGAGGTGGCAAAGGTGAGTCAAGAGAGAGCCATGCTTGCATTAATGAAGAGTTAATGCTTGGTGCACTCACCCTTATTCTCACCCCTCTCTCTCTCTAACTCACTCACTCACTCTCATTCTCTCTCACTTATCTCTTTCTCATTATTTCTCATCTCCTCACTTCCTCAAACTGAACACTTGCTCATTCATCACAAAACCTTCACTAAACCTTCACTAATCTTCATCAAAACATCACCAAATCACTTCATAAACCTTGTTTAGCCTCTTAGATACCTTGGAGCTTGGAAAGCTAGGATCTTTGAGCTTGTGGTAGTAGGTAATGATCTCTAGCTGTTAATTAAGTCTTTTAATGTTTTGTAGCTTGCAAGATTCAGTTTAGAACACGTAAAGTTTCATTTCGTGCAAATATCGTATTTTTAGTGTAGATTTGTGTCTCGGATAATCTGCTATCAAACCAGGTATTTGTTGGAAAAGTTCCCATCACAGTGACCTTGTGTAGTGACATAGAACCCACTGTAAAAACCTGAGCCAATTCCATAAACAGTAGGCCGTAGATTTATTGCTTCTGGCAGCAATTTGCGGCCAGAGTAGGGGCTGGGGGTTGTGTTTTGGTCTGGGGGTCTCTGGGGTTGTGTGTGGTCTTGTGGTATGTGCAAGTTTTACAAATTGTTTGGGTAGCAAAATCTGGGATCACTTTGCTTATTTCTAGTGTTTCGATTACGCGCGTTATGTTATACGATACGGTCCGTGTCTTTGTGTATCTGTTGCTTTTGGGTTAGTTTCATAGTGTCTCTACGCTCGTTAGCCACTAGACGAACACTTGAGAGTATGTGTGGAGTTGATGCATCGGTCAAACGTAGTTGGTACGTGTAATTGGTCGATTGCTAATATGAATACGTTATATTGTTGTTTTATGATCTAGGGTCGCAGGCGGGGACTTCAGACTACGAAGAAGGGAAAGCGAGTGGTTGGCTTTACTTAGCCCCAGGATCATCAGTGAGTAGATTTAACATCTATTAGGAAATCGCCCGCATGGCATTATGCGTCAGGGCAAGATATGATATTATATTAGCCGCATGTTTATATTGCATATATAGAGTTTGCTCATAAACTTGATTGCATACTATTACTTGTTGAGCTTGGACTTGTACCCTTTGGACACTGCACTATTATTGACGGCTCATGTTGCACGAGCACTGATTGTATGCCACTCACACCGTCAATAATTGCCATGACACACACAACACACATACATATATGATATTGTATGGTTAGGGACATTGAGACATTGATTCATATTCCATTGTGCATATGACATATAGCATACCTGTATACCAACATGCTTACACATATGCCTTTCCATAATTACATACTAGCTACCCATATACCTATATGGTATTGTACCATTAGAGATAGGTATTTACTCATATGAGACATAGCTACATGTACATCTTGCACACATATTTACATGTAAACCCGTATACCTTGATATAGTTACACATATACCTGGAGGGTATTGTATCATTATTGACATGCATATACACATACCTAGCTTGATATAGCTGCACATATACCTGGAAAGTATTGCATCATTACTGATAGGTAGATACACATATCTTTCTATACCGACATGGTTACGCATACATGGCTATAGCTACATGTTCACCTTTATATATGTTGCGTTTGGTTTCGGAGAAATTAGGAACCGCATGATATATTTAATAACTTGCTGTAGTTAAATAGCGGTTTTCCTTTATATGCTCATATTACTGTTTCATGTTGCATATATTATATTTCATGGATTCGCATTGATATATGGATTTCATATGATATTTTCTGGATGTTTACTTATGGGTTTATATATCAGTGGTATGGGACGCTGATATATGTACATGTATATATATCAGTGGTATTGGACGCTGTTATATATTTATACCTTATATATATATCAGTGGTATGGGATGTTGTTATATATGTATACCTACAATATATATATATATATATATATATATATATATA
The DNA here is from genome assembly GCA_030015575.1 of Agapanthus africanus. Lineage (NCBI taxonomy): Eukaryota > Viridiplantae > Streptophyta > Magnoliopsida > Asparagales > Amaryllidaceae > Agapanthus > Agapanthus africanus. The sequence continues at coordinate 191,872,499 of JASDDO010000001.1, forward strand.
TATATTATCATAATGATCTGTGTAAGTATTCTTATTCATTATATATGAGGGCCGATATTATGGCCAATGTTAGGGGCCTATGTGCCCGATGTTAGGGGCCTATGTGCCCGATATGAGGATGACATGTTTTATTCCGTACTTCACATTTATTTTGATATGCATTTCTTCATGTATTAGTAGTACCTGATAGAGTACCTTTCATGACTGTTGCATATACATATTGCTGTTTATTGCTATCATCTTACATGTGATAGATTAGCGCAGTACGTGCATACTTGCGATTACCTACATATGTTATTTACTATTCACGAGTTGGCAACTCACCCACGTTATGCCACAGGGTTGTACAGGTTGTCCCTCAGAGCAGTCAGAGGCAGGGCTTTCATCTATCGTATCTTCTTCTGCAGCGGATACTGCTACGGCTGACTGGGTGCAGTTTTGCTATAGGTGGATTTTGCAGTTATCCAATATTGCTCATTGTATATTCGTTGTATCCAGTACTCTCCATCTACCATTTTCGTATTGACTTAAAGACGAGTTGTGAGGATGATATTGTATATTATTTGTGACTTGGAGATTTTCATGATGTTCACTTTATATCGTCTTTTTCTTCACTACGGCATCGTATATCTGTTGTTGTGGTTGTTTTCCATCTTTGGGCGTGGATTTGCTCCTGTTGGGGATGCTTTACTTATATCTTTTGTTGTACCCTTTTTGGGGGCTTGTTTTACAAAGGAGGTGCTGTCAAATTTTTAAAGGAAGTAAATTTGGACTTTAAGGAATTTGATTGAGATTTCAAAAGTTTTGACAATGTTATTATCACTTACTACTTTTGATAGTTTAGATTGCTGGGTTTTTTGCTTACTTGAATTACGTTACGCCTGAAGACGTTACGTAGTTTAAGGGCCGTCACGTGCTCAATTTTCGGTCGTGACAAAGTTGGTATCAGAGCGCTAGGTTTTACCTTTCGGAGTGTAGGATGACCTTGGTATGATGGAATAGGTACCTTAAGCAGAGTGATGTAGCGTGTTTATGTCCGCGGCATACTTACGACACGGTACTCCGCCTAAGTGACCTAAGTACTAATTGCTTGATATTCTTTCCATGATGATACATATCCTTGTGATTCAATTTCTGTGTTCATATCGAATCCTATTTCCATTTATAACCTTTTACCGCCGATGACTTTGAGGACTCAGAGAGAGGCAGCGAGAGCCAAGGTCAGAGTGGACTCGTTTGGTACAAGGACTGACCAGGATGGTATGCTCGTTGCACAGGAGTAGATTGATCCGCCTTTGATAGATCGTATCGCTAGGCTTGAGGCAGATATACAGAACTTGCGCCAGATGATGGGGTCGTTGATTGAGGCCAGTCGAGCGCAGCGACAGGAGGTTGCAACCCCTGTTACTCAGTTATTCCTTTCTATCAGCACACAGCATTGTGTCACATATACAGCAGCAGTGGATGCAGCCCGTTTAGCTGAGTGGCGTCTTCGCGAGACTTTGGGAGTTCCGAGACCGAGGAGGGCTCGTACAGGTGTATTAGCCCAGAGACAGAGGCTTAGTCGCCGAGACAGATTTTGGTTAAGTCGCGGGAGTAGCTGAGGCTTTGGCCGAGGGCAACTATTTAACTCTTATCCCCAGGAGAGTCAGTAGTTTTCTTCAGGATGTTACCAGTGCGAGAGTTTGAGTTATTGTGTTCGAGTTTGTACTGAGCCACGTGAGGGCGGGACAACTTTACCACATGATACCTTACCATCTTCACCTCAGGGAGATTCTCCTGTTGCACCTGTTGTTGATCCGCCTCAGACTTATATTTAGAGAGGTCGTGGTCGCGGAGGATTTGTTCCGAGAGTACAGGATGGTAGTGTTAGTTATATGTATGCCCTAGAGGCCATTACTGTACATAGGATGTATATTGTAGTGGATGCTGGGACATATATAGGGAGGACTTTCTTGCTCGACATGATAGTATACTATCTGGTTACTCTTTACCTTAACGTGTACACTGATTGTCTCTCTGTTACATGTTGGTAAAGCCCTTAGGATGTGTGCTTGACTACCTGGACTATGATGCGGATCATACTAGTGGGGACATGGTAGTCCATAAGTACATCCTTCAAAGTCCCTAGTCGTGGGTGTATCGAGACGGGGCATCGATATACCAGATTAGACTAGCGTGTACCTTCTCGACCCATACAGATGGGAGATGGATGATCCCATATCCATCGGTGTTTGACATCAGAGATGATATACGGGTGCTCAGTAGAGACTGGGTACACTGGACGGACTCGCCGAGAACTCCCAGATGGTATTATACCTCACGTCAGATTGCAGTTCTCTGGTGACACTGGTACAGAGTAGTCTGTTGACCCGAGATCGTCATAGAGTCTTGTGTGGTTCCCACTGTGCTTTGACTTCCATCTTACCACGTCCAAGAGGGCGTGCAAAACGGTGGTTTTTGGGTACAGTCCCGAATCACATGGAGGCAATGAGCGATAGGAGGGGATTCGTCTCTCCCGGTATAAGGGGTTGATGTTGCGCTGTGTTCGATTGGCTATAACAGGAAATCCCTGGCCAGGGTTGCTGAGATTTACTGGTAAGTGTTACCAGTAGTTTCTCGAAGTGTTATAGACCTCATATCGACACGACTTATCGAGCTATTGGGGTCTGACGTTAACCACCCCTAGGCGGGATATGCGACATATCAGACGATCAGACCGGACTGTACGGTAGTGTTACTGGTCGGATTCACTGGAGTGTGAGCGGGCTTGCTCGTCGGTCTTCAGATCGCTCAATACCCGGGTGGCCGTTACGTTTAGCAGACCGCTTGCGGCTTGTGGGTGCTTGATATGATCATCACCTGCTGCCGGCGTATTGACGAGTCTTTAGAGTCCTACACAGAGGTTTCCTGGCTCAAGCGAAACGAAATAGGAGCGCATATGAGATATGTGCGGGACCGAGAATAATGCGTGTATGTGATACCGTATTCTATTTTCGCGATAAATGTATCGAATGGTTGTATGCGATATAACCTACTTATCGATTCAAGCGTTGATTCGATAAGCCGATATATTGTATACTAGTCGGTTGCGTGCGACATGACCGGATCATTGAATCAAGTGTTGATTTAATGATTTAATGCATATTTATATATTTGATATATTACTTTGCATCAACTAGTATCGGTTTACTTAAGAATGGATTTTCTCACTCGGATGTGCACATTTTATATTCGATATAGTTTTGTGCACTTGTTTGTATCATGTTTGATGATACATGTTTGCTTGTGTTTGTGTAAAGATTGAACCATGGTTATTTAAATGATTAGGGTTTACATTTTCATATCTATTTATTTATTTATTTATTATGGAAATGATAATGAGAAGAATGGTTGCTAGTTTTGTTTTATTCTTTGAACCTTCATGAAGCATTGACTTTAGTCAACCATTCTTATCTCATCCTTAACCCTAACCATTCCAACTAACCTTGGTTTAATCTCTACACCTAACCATGGTTTGCTTATGATAAGAATGGATTTTCTTTTCTATTTTAATAATACTTATCATAACAAAAAGCATCTTCTTCTTCATCTTCCTTCATGAAGAAAACCATTCTTCATCAATGGTGATTGATGAGAATGAGTGAGAAATCCAATTCTAAAGTCTACCCACTTCCTATTTCTTCATCCTCTACCTCTTGCCAAGTAGTAGAGTATGTTTTCTTCACAAGTTTCATGACTTGGTGAAGTGAGAGCTTGATCTTGCGATGCTTCGACGTAGATCATCTTCGGCATGGACATCGATGACCTAGCTCGCCATTTCTCCGACGAAGCCGACGCTAGAGCCCGGATTCTTTTTGGACAGCGGAGAGGACTTCGTTGCGGAGCTATAGAGGTGGAGCACCGGATCTACAAAGGTTGTATATCCGTATTCTCATAGTTAAGTGTTAACTAGTTAGCTTTTTCGCCTAAATATCTAGCCAACGATCCGTAGTCGGGTCTCTCGGGACCTAGATTTTTGAAAATGGCATGTTCGATGCCTTGTGAGACCTCATTAGGGTGCCTAGGAACCCTACAGTGGTATCAGAGCCTAGCTAGAGCCTTAGGCGAAGTCCAGACGGAGTTTGAAGTCCGAACGAACCCGAAAACCCATTTCTAACATGCTCTCTGTCCTTTTTTGAAAACAGTGAGTTTTTCTATATTAAAAATATGCAGAAAAACATGCAGGAATAGCTAAGAGTTACTGTGAAATCGTGTGCCCTAATTCCATTAAAGCGCCGCGTTTCCGCGGCACGAGCATGGCTTGTGCGGCGGAAACGCGGCCTGTTTGTCGTATTATGGGGTGATGTTTGCACAGTAACTCCTATTTGACAGTGCTGGTTTTCCTGGGTATTTTTAATATTTTTTCAAGAGTTGAATTTTTCTGGGTTGTTTTGGGGATTCGAATGTTCGATCGGATTATCAAATTTTGTCTGTGTGGCTTTCCGGATAATTTTTAGAATATGTTAAAAAGTTCGACCGGATATAAATACCCAATTTTTCCCCTGTCAGGAAATTTCCAAGTGTTGGATTTTTCCGTAGTTTAACGATGTTCTAAGTAGTGCAAGTAACGCGATGGTCCCTCTAGAAGACAACAAACCTTAACTCGATTATGTGACCGTCTTGAACTGCCCTTTGAACCTTCGGGTTTGGGGCAGTACGGCGTGCCACATGTGAGGCGTTGGCTTGACCCTTCTATGGCTGGACCGTCGGTACTGAGGCACGAACTGAATGTTGTTAGACTTATTTCATGTGTTGATCTGTATCGGGAAAACTTGGGTGTTCGAATGTTCAATCGGAAAGTTTAACATTTTCTAATTATCTGGAATGGGATACAATAATTGGAATTCACAAGATGTTATGAGATAACGGAATGAATATTATAAATGTAGCAGTTTAGTCTCCCTTGATCGGTTGCCACGGAATTTTGATGTGATCAAAAGTCCGTCGCAATCACGTAGGGTACGCGGATACTCGCCGGGTAAACTTAATAGACAGCCTCACTGTCACGACCCGAAAGTACGGAACGTGACCGGCACTTAGCTTACGAAGCGTCTAGAGGCGCCACGTAACCTAAGTAAGCCGAAGCCCAGAAATCTAAACCATAAAAGAAGAAAAATAAGAAAAGAAAAGAAAACAAGTATAAAAAAAAAATATCAGCAAGTTTTACCAAAAATTTCGGCAGAGTCTCCTCTGTAAAAACTGGCCCCAAAACGGGTACAACAAGTATAACATGAATAAACAATAAAAAGCATCCCCAAAACGGAAGCTAGCATCACGCCCACAGGCGGAACAACCACAACAAGCACAATAATATACAACGCCAGTAGGCGAGGCTCAAAACTCAAAACAAAACCACCAGATCAGAATAATACATGCGCGACTCTAAGGTCGAAATAAAAGACTGGTCCAATAAAGTTATCAAGTAATACAGATATGGTTGATGGAGCTTTCTAGATACAAATGAAATAATAAAAATACAACGGCAGTTCAGATACAAATGAACCAACCTACCGTGCAAATCACCCGAAATGAAAATGATGTGCCAGCAACTGCCAAGGGGAAACCTGTACATCGCACCTGTAAAGAATTTGGCACAACGGGGGTGAGTTGCCAACTCGTGAGTAGAAGACATCTACGAAAAGAAATCGAATGCATGACGCTATCCTAGGTCATAATAATACACTATTATATCCCAATCATCTAGTAATAGCAGGGTCATACTACGTATAAGTGCAAATACTCCGTGTCGTGTCCGTACCTCATGTGATACTATGTCATATGAAATGAAATGCATGCACCATGAATGTAAAGTAACAAATCCTGAAATCTCCACAATGAAATCCATGGAAATCCGTGTCAAGCATCGACACAATACATGTAACCTCAAGTCTCAATATGTCGGGCTCCGTCAGTCCGGATCGGCCCATATCATCAAATCCCACGACAACGGTCGGTATCCTCCGGATATCCGCCGCGCCAGACATCACCGGTAGGTAGCCTTCCCCTGCCAGGCTCATCGTCTACAACTCGATCTTCTTGCCCCGGGGTACCATACCGGGCCCACCATGTACCCGAGACGGTTCATCCACTCCTCGAATCGGGTCTCGAAATCCAATAGAAAACATGAAAAACTCATGGTGGACGACACATACATCACGAGAAAACCGCATCTTATTTTAAAAAGAGAAGAGGAGAGAGAGAAGTTGTTATATCTTTTTGCGGTTTTCCCCAAAAATCCAGAAATCTCATAAAAATCCAAATCTCAAAATCATGAGTAACTATATGATAAGAGTCGGCATTTGCCCATGATACTGCATGACAACATGAAAATATGAATGCATGAATGTCTAAGTAATGATATCATGTCTTATACTAACATCAGAGAGTGATCACAATATTATATCGGTTTAATTGTTAACTGATTCTATCAATAAAAGATAATATGATCTAAAGTGTACGTGACATAGCAATTACCGATGATGATGTGTGTGAGCCGGCAAATAAGTGTGCGTGGAATATGCGCATCATCGGTAATGGTGCTGGTATCCTAACAGGTAAAGTTTATATTGATTATAGCAATATATCAAAGAACATGCACCATGATGATTATAGTATGAATGTAAATGCAGGTGTGCATTATCCACTCCTCTGCGAGATACGAGTACAACTACCATTATGTGAGTCGAACCTAAACCAGTATCCATCTAACATCCTAAGGAACTAAACCTAATAGACTAGTCAGTAAGAAACTAAAGTCTACCTATGGTCTAAATCAATATCTCTAATAGTCGGCGATCCTGCCTCCATAGCGTCACGTACGTAGTACGGCTTTCTCGAATCAAGAGTGCGGATCAATCATCAAATCTAAGCCTCGTACGGTAAAATCCATCCTACGGCATCCCAATATCGGGGTACGGTCAAGTATCTCCTAGGTGTCTCCTCATTCGTATAATGTCATATGTATCATATTGTGATTAAGTCATACTTATGTGATATCGGCATCAGGTCACACCAATATAATGTTGTAATCAAGTTATACATATATCATATCGTAATCAGTCACAAGTTACAGTCCGGGTACTATTCTAGCGTCCCATGTACATCAATATCACACCATTCCTTATAATTTATATATTCATGTTCATTATCTCATTCTCTAATGATCCGCTAACACTTTATTACGACTGTATGGTCAAGAATCACGGCATCCAGCCCAGTTATACTGTTTCATCACACCTCGGATATCATATCACATCAATGAATCACCTATACGTGTTATATATATATAAATATACCTATACCTAGTTCTATATATATACACATACACGTACCCCATGTCGAATTTCAGTGTGTGCGTGGGTGTGTTTCTATCTGAAACCTACGGACCTCTTCAAAGGTACTCATCCTCTGATATGGTTTTCCTAAATCGGTCTAGTCCAGCCTAGGGTCAATACTAGGGTCCTACTAGGGTCACGTCTGGTTTCCTAAAGTCAATAAGTACTATTCCTATTCTACGTTGCGGGGGTGCTAAACGCCATCCACCCGACTTCCCCCCGTAGATATGCATCTACTCACCTGGTCCATGTCTGCCGAAGACAGTGTCGCCATCCTCCTCTTCATCGCTCGCAGTCCACGTGAGGGTACCTAGACGCAAACATATAAATAGTATCGTAAACCGAATCATATACAAAAGTCAAACGATACGAAGAACAAGCACAGGTTAAAACATATGTCCCGTTCTCGCAACAGAACCAAATACCACTCGATATCGGTGTACAAACTCCGATAGATCGAGATAAAGATCAACAAACAACTTGTAGTTTAGAAAACTCGCTACTTATAATATAAAGTATGATTTAATTCATCGAAACACTGAAATCCATCAAATCACCCGATTTCGTAAAACCCGAAAATGCCAATTTACCGTTTTTCATCAAAGCTTGACATCTAAATGAAACCAATGGTCATAAAACTCATCAATTAGCATAACTAGACTATACAACCCCTTACTATATTTTTATTACACAATTTTGCATTAGTTTCAAATTTCAAGTTTGCAACCATTAGCAATTTTCAACATCTTTCAACCAAAATACCACAATTCCACCACAAAACATGAATTTGCATAAATTAATCACTTAAACCACAATTTATGATGATAATGATATAATGAAACTATAATTATATTTTTAATCACTTCTATTTAGAAATTCCTAAAATCTAGTTTACAAAATAATAGCATTTTATTACAATTTTCCAATTATCAAAGGAACTAGTGACCAAACTATGTTTTCCATTCCAATAACAAGTTAATATCCTCACTAAAACCACAATCTTGTGATAACAACCTCAATTAGAATTTTATATCACCAATAATTATGTTTTTTTAAAAACCTAGTTAGCAAAAATACTTAATTTATACAATTTGAATGAACAATTTACAATTCAACCACCATGCATGATTTTCTCATTCTAAAATTGTTAAACTAGTTATTATAAGCCCAATTAATAAATAAAAATTATAACTTGATTTTACAACCCTAACTTGAATTTTGAAAATTTAAATAGAAACCACAACTAAACTTGCAAATAAGCTAGATTAATAAAGCAAACAACAATTTGATTATGGTTTAGGATTTTATACCTCAAGTGATGTGGATCAACATGAAAACTTAGCCTCCCAAAGATGCTAATTTTGCTCCAAGAACCAAACTAAAATGAGCAAGAATGATGGGTAGGAACTTATATAGGAATTTGTGGGTTTTTTATTGAATATTTGATGAATTTTTTTGATGGATTTTAGCAACAAAAGAAGAGAGGAAAATGGGGGGCTGCCTAGAGGAGGAGGCCGGCCATGTTTAGGAGAAGAGGGAGAGAAAAATATGAGTGAAGAATCATGTAGAATGTTCCCCCAAAATATCACCCTTTAATGTCTTTTCAACACTTTAATTAGTTTCTTTCATTTCTTTTCTAAACAACTCAAGAAAATTCTAGAAACATGGTCAAAATTTGCAACTAAATTTTGCATGATAAACACTAAATTCTAATATGCAATGGTTCATTTTTACACCTTAAACCCCATCAAATTTGTAATTTACACTATTTTAGTGTAAAAATAAAGCTTATGTTAATATTTAAAATAATTAATTTAGGAAAAATATTTTATTAAACTAAAAATTTATACGTGGCTAAATAAACACTATTTACTAGTAATTACATAATTAAATAGGTATTTTTGAATTTATAATAAAAAAAACAATTGCGGTTTGATTTTACGAAAGATACATTTTGCTTAACCGAAAATCATAAAATTCACTTAAACAATTTTATTCATTTAATTATTTATTTAATTATTTTTAAAACGTTACAATCTTCCCCCCTTTAGGAAATTCGGTCCCCGAATTCAAATTAAAACTCCCTTTCCAAATACTAAAACATTTAGCAAAACACTCAAATCGTCGGGGCTCTGAAATCATTAATACATAACAAAAATCAACTCCGTCAAGCATGACGCAATCATCGGAGTTATGGCGATAATGAAATATCATAACCCAATGTGAAAACCATCATAATATACATCAATCTATAACCTATATATATAGTTCGCATCCTAGTAAAATCGCCGAATCATCATAATAAAGCAGTATACAAAAACCCCTTCTTGCAAATTGCCGTGCAATGCACGTGTCACGGTCTAAGTAGCGGACGTTAAATTTTTTTTTTATTTTTTTTTATTTTTAAAAATAGCTATATATATATATATATCTTTTATTTAACATAGACGTCCCGCCTGGTTACTAAATCAAATAATAATGATTATGAAAATATACTGCTCAAACTGAAATCAACCCCAATCATATCAATAAAATGTCATGTGCGTCCGGTGCGCACTGAAATCGAAACCAAATGCAGAAACCATGAATACCCACAAAACAAAACTAAGTGCAACAGGTGTGCACCAAAAACATCTGTCAAGTGCAACGGGCGTGCACGACTCAAAATCAGGTGCATCTAATCTGCACAAAACCCCGATTTAGTGCATCTGGTGTGCACAAAATCGCATCAAGTGCGCCAAGTATGCGCAAGAATCCTAATCAGGTGCACATGGAGCACGAAAACATACATCGAATATCAAAATCGAAATCACAGCACAAAAATGCATGAAAACTAGGTCGAAACATATGTCAAAATCATGTGTAACCCCTATGTACGAAGTCAAATCAAAATCTCAATATATATAAAACCAAATCAAGTGTACTGGGTGTGTACTAAACATCATCAATACAACTGGTATATGAAACACAACTAGAATGTAATGAAGGTACACACATGAAATACCAATCGTAAAACGAATTCCTCAAAATGCCAAAATCCAATAACAGAAAATATGGAATTCAAATCACTAAATCACAATCGTAAACACTATCGTCAATGTGCGCCTCTTTCCTCTGATGTCGACTGCTTCGAACTCGTTCTTTCATAGGTGTGCTGACTGCGCTACCAACGGCAATACTCGTGTCTAGAGCCTCCCACATAGTCGATCCCTTCACTTGATATCCGGACTACATTAAACTTTTCGATCGATCCATCAAAATCCCATAATTCCCCGAGAGCTCTGCACTCAAGTACAGTTTAAAAATATCCGGTACATACCCCAGCATCGATGATCCAGCTGTAGAAGGGCAAACCCAAGCCTCACTAATGGCACAGCGGAACTGCCGTAAACCCTAAGGTTCAAGGGCGTTCTCGTGGTCATTATGTCGAGTTAGGGTTTCATTCTTCTAGAGGGTCCATCGAAATACCTGCATGTTCTTCCGAATACTTTAAACTTAGGAAAAATGGTTTTCTGATAATCGTTCGAACCCTTTAACTTCATCCGGACGGCATGTGAATACTCTTCGTCCGTACGCTAAGCAATGCTTCAATCCTCAAGAATAACCAATACTCTAATGGTTATCGCATTCGAGCCGCAGCTCCCTCTGCCCGTGGTAACAGAAACCACCATCCGACATCGACGAAGATAGATCAAAGGAACGAATGAAATACGGTGCAAACAATGTACATCCTAAGGCTCCTTAAGCAGAGTAGCGTATCGTAAGTATGCCGCGGACCATACCCACGGTACGTTACTCTGCCTAAATCGCCTACTCCATCAACCAAGGGTCACCTAGACTTATACAGGGTTAAACCTAGCGCTCTGATACCAACTTTGTCACGACCCGAAAGTACGGAACGTGACCGGCACTTAGCTTACGAAGCGTCTAGAGGCGCCACGTAACCTAAGTAAGCCGAAGCCCAGAAATCTAAACCATAAAAGAAGAAAAATAAGAAAAGAAAAGAAAACAAGTATAAAAAAAAAATATCAGCAAGTTTTACCAAAAATTTCGGCAGAGTCTCCTCTGTAAAAACTGGCCCCAAAACGGGTACAACAAGTATAACATGAATAAACAATAAAAAGCATCCCCAAAACGGAAGCTAGCATCACGCCCACAGGCGGAACAACCACAACAAGCACAATAATATACAACGCCAGTAGGCGAGGCTCAAAACTCAAAACAAAACCACCAGATCAGAATAATACATGCGCGACTCTAAGGTCGAAATAAAAGACTGGTCCAATAAAGTTATCAAGTAATACAGATATGGTTGATGGAGCTTTCTAGATACAAATGAAATAATAAAAATACAACGGCAGTTCAGATACAAATGAACCAACCTACCGTGCAAATCACCCGAAATGAAAATGATGTGCCAGCAACTGCCAAGGGGAAACCTGTACATCGCACCTGTAAAGAATTTGGCACAACGGGGGTGAGTTGCCAACTCGTGAGTAGAAGACATCTACGAAAAGAAATCGAATGCATGACGCTATCCTAGGTCATAATAATACACTATTATATCCCAATCATCTAGTAATAGCAGGGTCATACTACGTATAAGTGCAAATACTCCGTGTCGTGTCCGTGCCTCATGTGATACTATGTCATATGAAATGAAATGCATGCACCATGAATGTAAAGTAACAAATCCTGAAATCTCCACAATGAAATCCATGGAAATCCGTGTCAAGCATCGACACAATACATGTAACCTCAAGTCTCAATATGTCGGGCTCCGTCAGTCCGGATCGGCCCATATCATCAAATCCCACGACAACGGTCGGTATCCTCCGGATATCCGCCGCGCCAGACATCACCGGTAGGTAGCCTTCCCCTGCCAGGCTCATCGTCTACAACTCGATCTTCTTGCCCCGGGGTACCATACCGGGCCCACCATGTACCCGAGACGGTTCATCCACTCCTCGAATCGGGTCTCGAAATCCAACAGAAAACATGAAAAACTCATGGTGGACGACACATACATCACGAGAAAACCGCATCTTATTTTAAAAAGAGAAGAGGAGAGAGAGAAGTTGTTATATCTTTTTGCGGTTTTCCCCAAAAATCCAGAAATCTCATAAAAATCCAAATCTCAAAATCATGAGTAACTATATGATAAGAGTCGGCATTTGCCCATGATACTGCATGACAACATGAAAATATGAATGCATGAATGTCTAAGTAATGATATCATGTCTTATACTAACATCAGAGAGTGATCACAATATTATATCGGTTTAATTGTTAACTGATTCTATCAATAAAAGATAATATGATCTAAAGTGTACGTGACATAGCAATTACCGATGATGATGTGTGTGAGCCGGCAAATAAGTGTGCGTGGAATATGCGCATCATCGGTAATGGTGCTGGTATCCTAACAGGTAAAGTTTATATTGATTATAGCAATATATCAAAGAACATGCACCATGATGATTATAGTATGAATGTAAATGCAGGTGTGCATTATCCACTCCTCTGCGAGATACGAGTACAACTACCATTATGTGAGTCGAACCTAAACCAGTATCCATCTAACATCCTAAGGAACTAAACCTAATAGACTAGTCAGTAAGAAACTAAAGTCTACCTATGGTCTAAATCAATATCTCTAATAGTCGGCGATCCTGCCTCCATAGCGTCACGTACGTAGTACGGCTTTCTCGAATCAAGAGTGCGGATCAATCATCAAATCTAAGCCTCGTACGGTAAAATCCATCCTACGGCATCCCAATATCGGGGTACGGTCAAGTATCTCCTAGGTGTCTCCTCATTCGTATAATGTCATATGTATCATATTGTGATTAAGTCATACTTATGTGATATCGGCATCAGGTCACACCAATATAATGTTGTAATCAAGTTATACATATATCATATCGTAATCAGTCACAAGTTACAGTCCGGGTACTATTCTAGCGTCCCATGTACATCAATATCACACCATTCCTTATAATTTATATATTCATGTTCATTATCTCATTCTCTAATGATCCGCTAACACTTTATTACGACTGTATGGTCAAGAATCACGGCATCCAGCCCAGTTATACTGTTTCATCACACCTCGGATATCATATCACATCAATGAATCACCTATACGTGTTATATATATATAAATATACCTATACCTAGTTCTATATATATACACATACACGTACCCCATGTCGAATTTCAGTGTGTGCGTGGGTGTGTTTCTATCTGAAACCTACGGACCTCTTCAAAGGTACTCATCCTCTGATATGGTTTTCCTAAATCGGTCTAGTCCAGCCTAGGGTCAATACTAGGGTCCTACTAGGGTCACGTCTGGTTTCCTAAAGTCAATAAGTACTATTCCTATTCTACGTTGCGGGGGTGCTAAACGCCATCCACCCGACTTCCCCCCGTAGATATGCATCTACTCACCTGGTCCATGTCTGCCGAAGACAGTGTCGCCATCCTCCTCTTCATCGCTCGCAGTCCACGTGAGGGTACCTAGACGCAAACATATAAATAGTATCGTAAACCGAATCATATACAAAAGTCAAACGATACGAAGAACAAGCACAGGTTAAAACCTATGTCCCGTTCTCGCAACAGAACCAAATACCACTCGATATCGGTGTACAAACTCCGATAGATCGAGATAAAGATCAACAAACAACTTGTAGTTTAGAAAACTCGCTACTTATAATATAAAGTATGATTTAATTCATCGAAACACTGAAATCCATCAAATCACCCGATTTCGTAAAACCCGAAAATGCCAATTTACCGTTTTTCATCAAAGCTTGACATCTAAATGAAACCAATGGTCATAAAACTCATCAATTAGCATAACTAGACTATACAACCCCTTACTATATTTTTATTACACAATTTTGCATTAGTTTCAAATTTCAAGTTTGCAACCATTAGCAATTTTCAACATCTTTCAACCAAAATACCACAATTCCACCACAAAACATGAATTTGCATAAATTAATCACTTAAACCATAATTTATGATGATAATGATATAATGAAACTATAATTATATTTTTAATCACTTCTATTTAGAAATTCCTAAAATCTAGTTTACAAAATAATAGCATTTTATTACAATTTTCCAATTATCAAAGGAACTAGTGACCAAACTATGTTTTCCATTCCAATAACAAGTTAATATCCTCACTAAAACCACAATCTTGTGATAACAACCTCAATTAGAATTTTATATCACCAATAATTATGTTTTTTTAAAAACCTAGTTAGCAAAAATACTTAATTTATACAATTTGAATGAACAATTTACAATTCAACCACCATGCATGATTTTCTCATTCTAAAATTGTTAAACTAGTTATTATAAGCCCAATTAATAAATAAAAATTATAACTTGATTTTACAACCCTAACTTGAATTTTGAAAATTTAAATAGAAACCACAACTAAACTTGCAAATAAGCTAGATTAATAAAGCAAACAACAATTTGATTATGGTTTAGGATTTTATACCTCAAGTGATGTGGATCAACATGAAAACTTAGCCTCCCAAAGATGCTAATTTTGCTCCAAGAACCAAACTAAAATGAGCAAGAATAATGGGTAGGAACTTATATAGGAATTTGTGGGTTTTTTATTGAATATTTGATGAATTTTTTTGATGGATTTTAGCAACAAAAGAAGAGAGGAAAATGGGGGGCTGCCTAGAGGAGGAGGCCGGCCATGTTTAGGAGAAGAGGGAGAGAAAAATATGAGTGAAGAATCATGTAGAATGTTCCCCCAAAATATCACCCTTTAATGTCTTTTCAACACTTTAATTAGTTTCTTTCATTTCTTTTCTAAACAACTCAAGAAAATTCTAGAAACATGGTCAAAATTTGCAACTAAATTTTGCATGATAAACACTAAATTCTAATATGCAATGGTTCATTTTTACACCTTAAACCCCATCAAATTTGTAATTTACACTATTTTAGTGTAAAAATAAAGCTTATGTTAATATTTAAAATAATTAATTTAGGAAAAATATTTTATTAAACTAAAAATTTATACGTGGCTAAATAAACACTATTTACTAGTAATTACATAATTAAATAGGTATTTTTGAATTTATAATAAAAAAAACAATTGCGGTTTGATTTTACGAAAGATACATTTTGCTTAACCGAAAATCATAAAATTCACTTAAACAATTTTATTCATTTAATTATTTATTTAATTATTTTTAAAACGTTACACTCACTCTATAGCCCCGACCAAGTGACTGTAGGAGAACCCCGTCGCCGAAAGCATCCGTTCGGGTGCTCGCGGTAGCGGTGTTCCGCCTTGGTGCACTTCGTCGACGGTATCAGGGGTGCGGCCGCCTACTGAAGTTTGCGACGAGTATTCGATCAGGATGTCGGGAATCTTGTTGAATTGCCCGACTTGATATTGAAAAGAGTTTTCGATTTTGAGACTAAAATGCGGGGTTTATAATTGTTAGGCATGCGATGTCTAAGTAATTCATTTGGTCAGGCATGCGATGTCTGAGGTGGTTGCGGATTCCAACTGTTGTAGTTTTACACTTTCTTTTCTGTGACCGTAAGTGTAATATGTGATATCGCCGGTTTCGTTGCTATATGTCAACGACAATTGGGATGCGCATATTTACTTACGTTGATGACATGTGATGTTATGTGTTGCTGGATATGTTATATTGGATCGTCGTGTTTGAATAGCCGGGGGTTTTTATGTGAGATGAGTGTTTTTCATTTTCATTCATGTAAAAAACTTGTATGTAATATTCTTTTATTTGGGGCGCTTCCAGGTTGCGGAAGTTGTCACCGTTTGTATATTATTTACTTTTCCGCACTAGGATAGACCCAAGGAGGAGGGCACAAGTAATCGGGTTCTGGAGTCCAGTGGGAGACCAACTCGAGGAGTCGGGTCCGGGTCTCCTAACTCTAGAATTGGTAGGGTTGCTTGTCGCTCTCGTAGGGGTCTAGGGGTGTGGGTTTGGCTATTCATCACGACCGTGGAATCCGTGTTTTATACTGGCTCGTATTGAAAACACGGACGTCCTAGTATATCCAATATTTCATATGATTCTTCTGCTGCGATATCTGTGATGTGATCATGTGATGTTCTATGATAGATACAGTATATAGTATATATGATATATTATATAGACGTTACTTATGTTTTACACCCGCGCTAGCCCTGCCCCGCTCTGCCGTTAGTTACCTAACCTAACGGTGCACGAGGGGACATCGAGGCGAATGCGGATGACATAAGTGTACGTCGTATTTATCTGGGATGTTTAGGTACTTAAATGATGGGACTTCATTAATGTGATTAATGAAATAAAAGAAACCTAAGATGTTGTAGAATTGAATTTCAAAAATAAAACAGGTAGCTACAGTTCTTGCTTTGCACAGCGGTATATATGATATATCCTGCACCTTATTCGATAAGGAAAGGACCGAGATCCCTTCAGCGGGAGTGACTCCTTTAGCAATAACTGGCAGATGCTACACACTCGGTTTGTCTTTTGATTGCTTTTAAGTGTTTTTGCTTTGCACAGTGATATATATGATATATCCCGCACCTCATTCGACGAGGAAAGGACCGACGATCCCTTCACCGGGAGTGACTCCTTTAGCAAAACTAGAAAAGCCTCAAAAACACTCCATTTCAAAATTCATTCGATCCTACAACGATATCAAGTTCATTACGCAATAGGTTTTCAGAAAAACCTGTCGTAGCCCTTCGTCATTTCAGATAAGTAGTAGTTAGTATTCGTGCTACGTTTGTTGGCCTGCGTCAAGGCGTAGTGTGCGGTAGCTAACTGGTGCTTATCTGCATAAGCATATGATGTGATTGGATTAGGGTAGTCGTGCGACTTTGTTGGCCTGCGTCAAGGGTCGTGCGGGTGGGATTAATTCAATCAGGAAATGACGGGTTGAACTTGACTAGCGGACTATGGTTTGTTGGCCTGCGTCAAGGTCATAGGACGCTAGGGGCAAAATATTATCGGGAATTTCAAGTGTTGAAATTTGCAATGAGATTGCATACCTTCTATGAGATAGTTGGATCCCGATACCCGCTGCGAGTAAGAGTTACTCCTGGGAGAGTTTTATACATTAAAATTAGCTGATCAAGTAGGTGTCTAGAAAGGTGTCAACGAGGTTACGCCTCTGGGAAAACGAGGTTTACATTAATTAGGTTCGTGCGAAAGCACGGGGGACCTCCCTCAAAGTACCGACACTGGCCTGGCTGAAAGATTGGCGAACTTGTAGTGTGTAATTAATCCCGGCTAGTCTTTCCTTTTAGGGTTTGAAGGAAGATTTGATAAAAAGCAGTGGGAGCTATCCTGATTAGATAAAATAATAACCAATCTATTCTTGAAAGAGCGCACGCTGAGTGTTTTCTTCTCTCTCTCTCCAGGTAGCGACCATATCACGCCTTAATCAAGATAATAATACGGATTATTGACCGAACCCGCTTGTTATACTGAGCTGGGGAACGTTGGTCCCGCTCCAACTTATAATTGTTATAAGACAGAGCAGGAAATAGGGGATTACCAGAATTCCCATGCCGCCCAAACGAAGAGAGTGCATGCTGATGCATCATCTTCGGGTGTGTTCATTACAGAGAACTGTTTCTCAGTATCCTTTACGTCCTGGGTATGTGATACCAGATCAGGATCCCATATATGTAATTTGTTACATAGGGCTACAGACAGGTAGAGAACTAAGAACGGGTGATAAGTTTCATGAGGCAGAAAACGGGGCAAGTGTTGCAGCCAAGTCTGTTGGTCACTGTCACCCTGTATTACCAATACATTGATTCTGAACGAATGTTGTTAGATACCGAACCTGATATACAAAATCATATCTATCTCTTTATTAGTAAAGAAATGATAAAATTTTGTATTGTTGGATAATGTTTTGAACATTTCCTATATCAAAAGTTGATCGGTTCAGGCACGTTATCTAAAAGCATTGATGTTCTAAATCAAACTACAGTTCTTTGTATACAGAACACATACAAGAGGAAGAGTTCAGAAATGAACGAATCCTTCTTGAGGCATTGTAGACTAGGTCATATCAATGCGACCCGACTAGCTGAAGTTACATGTAGATGCATATTTAAATCAGTTTGAATTTACATCTTGTGAAACTTGCCAGTCATGTCACAAAGATAAGATGACCATAGCTCAGTTTACTGGAAACAGAGAAAGAGTTAGTGAACTCTTGGGATGATACATGTTGATGTATGTAGGTCCCCTGTCTACACATGCTAGGACCGGTTCTTTATACTTCATTACGTTCTCTGATAATCTTTCGAGATTCAGACCTATGTTCCTGTTGAAACATGAGTCCGAACCTTTTGAGATATTCACAGAATATAAGCGAGAAGTAGAGAACCAAAATACGGGTAAAAGTATTATGTCCTATGATGAGATCAGGGAGGAGAATACTTGTGCATGGAATTCCTGGATTATTCTAAAGGAGAATGAGATTCTCTCTCAGCATTACTCCTCCGTATACACCATAGCACGATGGTATATCGGGGCGGAGCGATAACACCCTATGTGATAAGGTGTGCTCTATGATGAGTAATACTGAGTTACCTGTTTCCTTTTTGGGAGTTATGCGCTTGAGAAGCTGCATACCTATTGAATAGGGTTCGAATCAAATCAGTTGCCTACCACTTCATATGTGATATGGAAAGGGAAGAGCCCATATCTTAAGTTAGTTAAGATTTAGGGTTGTCCGGCCTATGTCTAAAAGCAAAATCCGGACAAGCTCAAGGCAAGATCTGTTATGTAGAACTGGAAATGTTCCAGCTATACAAACTACAGCAGATGATTTGAAAGAACCAAACGATTCATTAGTAACCAACGAACCTCAGCCTCTCCGCCTATCTAGTAGGGTTCCTCACCCACCTGAGAGATACCTTGGTTTCTCTATGACAGTGGGAGCAAGGATTGCATCATGAGATGATAACCCAACTAGTTTCGAGCTGGCCATCAGGAGTAAGACCCTGTAAGAATGGCTGGATGTTTATCGATCTGAGATGGAATCCTTATACACCAACAAAGTATGGACTTTGGTTGCAATATCTGAAGGGTTAAATCCCCATCAGGAGCAAGTATATCTTGAGAAGATTACTTGGTGTACATGGAAGAGTTAAGACTTTCAAAGCTAGACTTGTTAAAGGTTTGCATCATTGACCAGGCGTGGATAATGATGAAACCTTTTCAACTGGCTATGCTTAAGTCCATCCAGATCCTACTTGCCACGGCTACATACCATGACTACGATGTCTGGTGGTTGGGTGTCATGACAGCTTTTCTAAATGATGTTTTAGAAGAGTGCGTCTATAAGTACACAGCCAGAGGGCTTCGTAGACAGTGGGAGCAGCGGAAACGTGTACAAGATGCTTTATAGGATTAAAGCAGGCATCGCGGAGTTGGAACATCTGTTTTGATGAAGTAGTCAAAGAGTTTGACATCATCAAAATGGTAGATGAACCTTGTATAAACAAAAAGGTAGTAGGGAGTATGGTGGTGATCCTCGTAGAGTACGTGGATGACATACTCTTGATGGGGAAGGAGTTTCCTATGCTACGTTCGATCAATCTCCGCTTATCACAATGATTCTCCACATAGGATCAAGATGATACCTCCTAAATCCTGGGTTTTGGATCTATGAGATAGATCTAATTGGATGTTAGGATTCTCACTAGTTGTAGTGAGATGGTATCAATCGATCCTGGGGAGAATCACTGAAAGGGTTCCAGGGTGATAAAGACGACTGAGTGTCAGTCGCAGGCATTGTCTTTACCCTCAGTAAAGGGACGGTATGTTGGAAGAGTTCCAAGCTACATACCGTGACATACTAGATGATAAAGGCAGGATACATCGCTACTTAACATGCTACCGAAGAGGCTGTTTGGGTGTATATTGGTTCATGAGATGAACTACGTTCCTACCATTGTGAGACAATGGAGTTGTGGCTTATGCCGAGGAACGCCGGTCCCATCAGTGATCCAGACATATTCTAAGGCAGTATCACCTGATCATGGAGATGGTTAATCTCCAGGGGATCGAGGTTAGGAGAGTAGACTGAGAGGACAAACACAGCGGATCCACTCACGAAGGCCTATTCCCAGAGAGAGACTTTCATGGGATGGTTGAGTATGAGATACTGCAACCACTGCTACAGATGGCCCAAGTGCAAGTGGGAGATTGTTAGTTATATGTATGCCCTAGAGGCCATTACTGTACATAGGATGTATATTGTAGTGGATGCTGGGACATATATAGGGAGGACTTTCTTGCTCGACATGATAGTATGCTATCTGGTTACTCTTTACCTTAACGTGTACACTGATTGTCTCTCTGTTACATGTTGGTAAAGCCCTTAGGATGTGTGCTTGACTACCTGGACTATGATGTGGATCATACTAGTGGGGACATGGTAGTCCATAAGTACATCCTTCAAAGTCCCTAGTCGTGGGTGTATCGAGACGGGGCATCGATATACCAGATTAGACTAGCGTGTACCTTCTCGACCCATACAGATGGGCGATGGATGATCCTATATCCATCGGTGTTTGACATCAGAGATGATATACGGGTGCTCAGTAGAGACTGGGTATACTGGACGGACTCGCCGAGAACTCCCAGATGGTATTATACCTCACGTCAGATGGCAGTTCTCTGGTGACACTGGTACAGAGTAGTCTGTTGACCCGAGATCGTCATAGAGTCTTGTATGGTTCCCACTGTGCTTTGACTTCCATCTTACCACGTCGAAGAGGGCGTGCAAAACGGTGGTTTTTGGGTACAGTCCCGAATCACATGGAGGCAATGAGCGATAGGAGGGGATTCGTCTCTCCCGGTATAGGGGGTTGATGTTGCGCTGTGTTCGATTGGCTATAACAGGAAATCCCTGGCCAGGGTTGTTGAGATTTACTGGTAAGTGTTACCAGTAGTTTCTCGAAGTGTTATAGACCTCATATCGACACGACTTATCGAGCTATTGGGGTCTGACGTTAACCACCCCTAGGCGAGATATGCGACATATCAGACGATCAGACCGGACTGTACGGTAGTGTTACTGGTCGGATTCACTAGAGTGTGAGCGGGCTTGCTCGTCGGTCTTCAGATCGCTCAATACCCGGGTGGCCGTTACGTTTAGCAGACCGCTTGCGGCTTGTGGGTGCTTGATATGATCATCACCTGCAGCCGGCGTATTGACGAGTCTTTAGAGTCCTACACAGAGGTTTCCTGGCTCAAGCGAAACGAAATAGGAGCGCATATGAGATATGTGCGGGACCGAGAATAATGCGTGTATGTGATACTGTATTCTATTCTCCCGATAAATGTATCGAATGGTTGTATGCGATATAACCTATTTATCGATTCAAGCGTTGATTCGATAAGCCGATATATTGTATACTAGTCGGTTGCGTGCGACATGACCGGATCATTGAATCAAATGTTGATTTAATGATTTAATGCATATTTATATATTTGATATATTACTTTGCATCAACTAGTATCGGTTTACTTAAGAATGGATTTTCTCACTCGGATGTGCACATTGTATATTCGATATAGTTTTGTGCACTTGTTTGTATCATGTTTGATGATACATGTTTGCTTGTGTTTGTGTAAAGATTGAACCATGGTTATTTAAATGATTAGGGTTTACATTTTCATATCTATTTATTTATTTATTTATTATGGAAATGATAATGAGAAGAATGGTTGCTAGTTTTGTTTTATTCTTTGAACCTTCATGAAGCATTGACTTTAGTCAACCATTCTTATCTCATCCTTAACCCTAACCATTCCAACTAACCTTGGTTTAATCTCTACACCTAACCATGGTTTGCTTATGATAAGAATGGATTTTCTTTTCTATTTTAAGAATACTTATCATAACAAAAATCATCTTCTTCTTCATCTTCCTTCATGAAGAAAACCATTCTTCATCAATGGTGATTGATGAGAATGAGTGAGAAATCCAATTCTAAAGTCTACCCACTTCCTATTTCTTCATCCTCTACCTCTTGCCAAGTAGTAGAGTGTGTTTTCTTCACAAGTTTCATGACTTGGTGAAGTGAGAGCTTGATCTTGCGATGCTTCGACGTAGATCATCTTCGGCATGGACATCGACGACCTAGCTCGCCATTTCTCCGACGAAGCCGACGCTGGAGCCCGGATTCTTTTTGGACAGCGGAGAGGACTTCGTTGCGGAGCTATGGAGGTGGAGTACCGGATCTACAAAGGTTGTATATCCGTATTCTCATAGTTAAGTGTTAACTAGTTAGCTTTTTCGCCTAAATATCTAGCCAACGATCCGTAGTCGGGTCTCTCGGCACCTAGAATTTTTGAAAATGGCATGTTCGATGCCTTGTGAGACCTCATTAGGGTGCCTAGGAACCCTACAGGTAGAGGAGGAGTTCAGCTAGTTGCGGGTAGAGGGACACACGAGCGTTTGCTTTTACTCATCGGGACGCACGGGCGTCAAATGCAGAGTTTTTAGGTAATCTTATTCGAATGTTTTCTTGTTGCACTTGTTTGTTTAATTCGGGATCTATGCACTTGTTTGTTTTGCACACTTCGTACCGAGGATGGGCCGAGAGTCGTGTATGCTAGATCAGTCGTTTGTTGTGTTTACTCCTGTTAGTGATCCTTTGGTTGCGCGATACGTGTTTCGGTCATGTGCCAATTAGGTAGGAGATAAAGATTCGTCCGTCGGTTTAATCCTTCTTGAGATGTTGGACTTTGACGTTGTCCTGGGCATGGACTGGTTAGGTACGTGCTAGGCGTCTGTGGACTGCCGTGAGAAGATAGTCAGGTTTTTTTTTTCCGGTGAGTCAGTTCTTTTTGTGCAGGGGGGACTGTGGTGCCGCCCCTCACAGCTTGTTTTCAGCCTTTTTCGCTTGTCGGCTTTAGAGGAGAGGATGTTGTGGATTCTTGGCTTTCATTTATGATACGGAGCCACAGGGGGTTTGTTGGACCGGGTTCCTATCGTGCGAGAGTTTTTCCGACGTTATTCCAGATGAGCTGGCGGAGCTTAGGGAGCTTAAAGATCTGCTGCAGAGTTGCTAGATAGGGGGACTTATGAGTCCGAGCGTTTCGCTTTGGGGAGCTCCTACTCTGTTCGTCAAGGAGAAGAACGGCAGTTTGAGGTTGTGTATTGATTGATCGTCAATTGAACCGAGTTACGGTGCGGATAAGTATCCTTTACATCGCATTGACGATTTCTTTGATCGGCTCCAGGGTGCGAGACATTTTTCTAAGTTTGCTTTGGGATCAGGTCATCATTAGTTGCAGGTTTGGAGTGATGACATTCCGAAGACCGCTTTTGTGCGCGCTTCGGGTTTTATGAGTTTTTGGTGGTGTCATTGGACTCACCAGTGCCCCAGCAGCATTCATGGATGTGATGAACCAGATTCTTCAGGTCGTTCCTCGACCATTGTATTGTTGTGTTATAGATGACATTCTGGTCTATTCCAAGAGTCGTGAGGAACTTGAGTAGCACTTGAGGATTTCCATGCAGATGTTGAGAGAGCACTAGCTGTTTGCTAAATTCTTGAAGTGTTCTTTCAGGCTTGATAGTGTTGACTTCCTAGGTCTTGTGGTTATGGAAGACGGTTTTCGTATGGACCTGAGGGAGATCGAGGCCGTACAGCTTCGACCCAGACTTGTTCAGGGACAGAGGTCCGCAGATTTTGGGTTTCGCCAGTTTTTACCGCCGTTTCATGCAGGATTTCTTAAGTATCGCTGCACCATTGACCGTACTGATAAGGAAGGGGGTTCCTTTTCTTTAGACTGAGGCATGCGTACGGAGTTTTCAGCAGTTGAAGACTCGGTTGACGACTGCACCAAATCTTTCTCTGCTTTCTGGACCGGCCGACCTTGTCGTTTATTGTAATGTTTCGCTAGTGGGGCTCGATTGTGTAGTGATGTAGCATGATAGAGTTATCGCTTATACTTCCCGACAGTTAGAGGAAGTACGAACAGGATTTATCCCACTCACGATCTGGAGATGGCCGTGGTGGTCTTGCGCTGGAGATTTGGGGATACTACTTGTACGGAGAGTCGTGTCAGAAATTCACGGACCACCAGAGCTTGTGTACATTTTCCTGCAGCGGGTTTTGATTGTTGAGACAGCGCCGTTGGATGGAGCTTGTGAAGGATTATGATTGAGAGATCCTTTATTACCCGTGGCAAGACGATTGTGGTAGCTGATGCTTGAGTCGTAGGCCAGGGGGGTAGTTTGTTCCAGTTGTGCACAGTTCGAAGACAGTCTTCTGCAGATTTACAGTTCTTGTGCGACAGATGAGTATAGCTTAAGTTCGCCTCTACTGAGGGGACAGCTTGCCCATGTCCGTGCTCGTCCACTTTTACTTAATCGTTTTCCTGAGGCACAGCCCGCCGATGCACATGTGTTTGAGATTCTGAGCATGTTCGGCTGGGTAAAGATTCGGAGTTCTGGATTTATGACCCGGGTGTGCTATGTTAGGGATGCGTTGGTGTGTACCCGATACTGATGGGTAGAGACGCAAGGTCCTAAAGTAGGCACATCAGTCAGCTTTGCCACCGAGATGTAACGTGACTTGAGAGTTGGTTACTGGTGGGCAGGGATGAAGTGTGAAGTTTCGGATTTCATTTTAAAGTGCTTGGCTTGTCGGCGAGCTAAGGTTGAGCATTTGGGACCGGCTGGAGAGTTGAGTAGGAATGGGAGCAGATCTCCATGAATTTCGTTGTGGTGTCTACCCAGGTTTAGACAGGGTGTGACTCCATTCAGGTGATTGTTGTCCGGTTATGCTCAGTTTGCTCAGTTGTTCTTCGGTAAGTTTGTGCATTTGCACGGAGTTCCTTCATTCGTTATATCCGATAGAAGCATCCAGATCGCTAGCCATCTTTGGTAGAAGCTTCAGGAAGCCTTGGGTACTGGTTGAGTATTAGCTGCGCTATTCCATCTATAGGCCGATGGTCAGACAGAGCGGACTATACAGACTCTGGCGGATATGATTGTGTATATGTACTAGTTGTTTGTTGACCTGGGATCATCACTTGCCTTTGATGGAGCTCGCCTACGATGATGGTTATCAGGAGACATTTCAATTGGCAACTTTCAAGCCTTGTGTGGTAGGTTGTGTCGATCGCTAGTCTGTTTTACTGACTCTGCGAGAGCAGGATTTTTGGACCCCAGCTCGTCGAGAAGCTTCGGAGATGATCCAGTGGTTCAGGTCAGGATGAAAGCAGCCCAGTGCAAACAGAAGTCTTATGCCGACCGTGGTTGTCGTAGACTTGAGATCGCAGTGGAAGATCATGTATTCCTACGGATTGTTCCGATGAATGGCATGTTGAATTTTGGGGAGCTTAGTCCCGGAATTGTAGGTCCTTTTGAGATCCTTAAAGCGAGTTTGTACCGTTGCCTATAATATGGCACTTCCGCCCAGATTTTGATTATTCATCTCGTATTCCTTATGTTGATACTTGCAAATACCTTCACGACCCTTTTCACATGATTTAGCACCAGACCATATAGCTTGGACACGATCTTTTCGTTCACCGGCAGCCGATAGTGTTAGGAGATCGGAAGGTGGAGAAACTTCGGTCAAGGGTCTTGCCATTTGTGGAGGTTTCTTTAGCGTAGCCGTATAGTGAGGTGATCACTTGAAAGGCTGCGAGTGAGATTGGGAGTTTTGCACTCATCTCTTTGAAGGTATGCATAGTAAGAATTTTAAATTCGGGAACGAATTTTCTATAAGGGGGGAGATTGTAACACTTTAGAATGCGATTGGTGTTAATTAAGCGATAATGCGGGTTTTCTGTAAAAAGTTTACCAATTTGGTTTCTTCACATTTTATAACATTTAATTAATAATTTATTATTAATTGTTTTGGGCTTGCACACACGTGTACACGTTAATGTGAGGGTTTATTTGTGCTAATCTAGTTAGTGACCATGACAAATTAATCCAAATCCTAATCTTTGCTTTGCTTTAAACCTTAAACCTTTGATTTTTATGAGAGATATTTTCCTTTTGGGTTTTGGATTGGGAAGGGGTGGCAATGGTGAGTCAAGAGAGAGCCATGCTTGCATTAATGAAGAGTTAATGCTTGGTGCACTCACCCTTATTCTCACCTCTCTCTCTCTAACTCACTCACTCACTCTCATTCTCTCTCACTTATCTCTTTCTCATTATTTCTCATCTCCCCACTTCCTCAAACTGAACACTTGCTCATTCATCACAAAACCTTCACTAATCTTCATCAAAACATCATCAAATCACTTCATAAATATTATTTTGCCTCTTGGATGCCTTGGAGCTTGGAAAGCTAGGATTTTTGAGCTTGTGGGAGTAGGTAATGACCTCTATCTGTTAATTAAGTCTTTTAATGTTGTGTAGCTTGCAAGATTCAGTTTAGAATGCGTAAAGTTTCGTTTCATGCAAATATCTTATTTTTAGTGTAGATTTGTGTGTCGGATGATCTGCTATCAAACAAGATATTTGTTGGAAAAGTTCCCATCACAGTGACCTTGTGTAGTGACACCAATTCCATGAACTGTAGGCCGTAGATTTATTGCTTCTGGCCGCAATTTGCGGCCAGAGTAGGGCCTGGGGGGTTGTGTTTTGGTCTGGGGGTCACTGGGGTTATGTGTGGTCTTATGGTATGTGCAACTTTTACAAATTGTTTGGGTAGCAAAATCTGGGATCACTTTGCTTGTTTCTAGTGCTTCGATTACGCGCGTTACGTTATCCGATACGGTTCGTGTCTTTATGTATCTGTTGCTCTTGGGTTAGTTTCGTAGTGTCGCTACGCGCGTTAGCCAATAGACAAACACTTGAGAGTATGTTTGGAGTTAATGCGTCGGTCAAATATAGTTGGTACGTGTAATTGGTCGATTGCTAATACGAACTCGTTATATTGTTGTATTATGATCTAGGGTCGCAGGCGGGGGCTTCGGACGCTGCGATGAAGGGAAAGCGAGTGGTCGGCTTTACTTAGCTCCAGGATCATCTGTGAGTTGATTTAACATCTACAGGGGAATCGCCCGCATGACGTTATGCGTCAGGGCTAGATATGATATGATATTAGTCGCAAGTTTATATTGCACATATAGAGTTTGCGCATAAACTTCATTGCATACTATTACTTGTTGTGCTTGGAATTGTACCCTTTGGACACTGCACTATTATTGATGGCTCATGTTGCACGAGCACTGATTGTATACCACTCACACCGTCAATAATTGCCTTGACATGCACAACACACATACATATATGATATTGTATGGTTAGGGACATTAAGACATTGATTCATATTCCATTGTGCATATGACATATAGCATACCTGTATACCTACAAACTTACACATATGCTTTGCCATGACTACATGCTAGCTACCCATATACCTATATGGTATTGTACCATTAGAGATAGGTATATACACATATGAGACATAGCTACATGTACATCTTGCACACATACTTACATGTACACCTGTATACCTTGATATAGTTACATATACCTGGAGGGTATTGTATCATTATTGACATGTATATACACATACCTAACTTGATATAGATACACATATACCTGGAGAGTATTACATCATTACTGATAGGTAGATACACATATCTTGCTATACCGACATGGTTACGCATACCTGGTTATAGCTACATGTTCACCTTTATATGATGTTGCATTTGGTTTCGGAGAAATTAAGAACTGCATGATATACTTAATAACTTGTTGCGGTTAAATAGCGGGTTTCCTTTATATGCTCATATTACTGTTTCATGTTGCATATATTATATTTCATGGATTCACATTGATATATGGATTTCATAAGATGTTTTCTGGATGTTTACTTCAGGGTATATATATCAGTGGTATAGGACGCTGATATATATACATGTGTATATATATATCAGTGGTATGGGACGCTGTTATATATGTACACCTAATATAAATATATATATATACATATATATATATATATATCAGTGGTATGAGACGCTGTTATATATGTATACCTATAAAATATATATCATCATAATGATCTGTGCAAGTATTCTTATTCATTATATATGATGGCCGATATTATGGTCGATATGAGTGCCGATATTATGATCGATATGAGGGCCGATATTATGGCAGATGTTAGGGGCCTATTTGCCCGATGTTAGGGGCCTATATGCCCAATATGAGGGGCCTATATCCCCGATGTTAGGGGCCTATCTGCCCGATATGAAGGGCCTATGTGCCCGATGTGAGGGGCCTATGTGCCCAATGTGAGGATGACATGTTTTATTCCGTACTCCACATTTATTTTGATATGCATTGCTTCATGTATTAGTAGTACCTGATAGAGTACCTTTCATGACTGTTGCATATACATATTGTTGTTTATTGTTATCAGCTTGCATGTGATAGATTAACGCAGTACGTGCATACTTGCGATTACCTACATATATTATTTACTATTCACGAGTTAGAAATTCATCCCCCGTTGTGCCACAGGGTTGTAAAGGTTGTCCCTCAGAGCAGTCAGAGGCAGGGTTTTCATCTTCATATCATCTTTTGCAGCGGATACCGATACGGCTGACTGGGTGCAGTTTTGCTATAGGTGGGTTTTGCGGTTATCCGATATTGCTCATTGTATACTCGTTGTATCCAGTACTCTCCATCTACCATTTTCATGTATTGACTTAGAGACGAGTTGTGAGAACGATATTGTATATTATTTGTGACTTGGAGATTTTTATGATGTTCACTTTATATCCTCTTTTTCTTCGCTACGGCGTCGTATATCTGTTGTGGTGGTTGTTTTCCGTCTTTGGGTGTGGATTTGCTCCCGTTGGGAATACTTTACTTATATATTTTGTTGTACCTTTTTTGGGGGCTTGTTTTATAAAGGAGGTGCTGTCAAATTTTTAAAATAAGTAAATTTGGACTTTAAAGAATTTGATTGAGATTTCAAAAGTTTTAACAATGTTATTATCACTTACTACTTTTGATGGTTTAGATTGCTGGGTTTTTGGCTTACTTGAATTACGTTACAACTAGAGACGATACGTAGTTTAAAGGCCGTCACGTGCTAAATTTTGGGTCGTGACAGTTAAACACACTGCCAGCGTATTGACGAGTCTTTAGAATCCCACATAGAGAGTTTCCCGAGTTCAGGAGAAATGTTTTAGAGGCCGTATGGTTTTATGGCAGGGTTTGATCATATACGTGCACTCGTGCACGGATCATGATCGGACAGATGATACTAGTGGGCTTTGGTTTATGCCGGATTCTAGTATTAGATTGTTGGATTATTTTCGTCTCGTTGTATTCGTATTCAGCCGTAATGCGGATGCAGGTATTGCAGGGTTCCTAGGCACACTAGTGAGGTCTCCCAAGCCATCAACCATGGCAATTTCAAAAATTATAGTGCCTACAAACCCTAAGCTACGGATCGATAACTAGAAATCTAGGCGAACAAGAACTAGTTAACAGTTAACTACTGAGAATACGGAAATACAACCTTTGTAGATCCGGTCCTCCACCTCCACGGCTCCGCAACGGGGTCGTCTCCGCTGTCCAAATCAAATCCGGGCTCTAGAGTCGGCTTCGTCGGAGAATAAGCGAGCTAGGTCGTCGATGTCCATGCCGAAGATGATCTACGTCGAGGCATCGATGAATCAAGCTCCACCTTCACCAAGTCATGAAACTTGTGAAGGAAACACACTCTACTACTTGGCAAGAGGTAGAGGATGAAGAAATAGGAGGTGGGTTCACTTTGGATTTGGATTTTGCTCACTAGAACACAAGTTGCCATGAATGGCATCAAGGTTGCTCACTTGAAGAAGAAGAAGAAGATGATGAGCATAGAATTATGATAAGTCTTTTTTTAATCAAAAAGAAAATCCAGTACTTATCATAACTAACTAGGGTTAGGTGTAGAGAATTAACCATGGTGATTAGAGTGGGTTAGGGTTAAGCAAAATGACAAGAATGGTGGCATATAGTCAAATGTTCATGAAGCATCCAATAAGAAACAAAAATAGCCTCCATTCTTATCATAACTCATAACCTTTTTCATTTAAATAAATAAATGAATAAATGAAATGATAAAGCAAACCCTAATCAACTCTTAACCATTGTTTAATTCTTCACACTTAACCTCAAGAGCAAACATCATCAAACATGATACAAAGATGTGTACTAAAGTATATCACATATACTTTGTGCACAATCCAAGTGATAAAATCCGTTTAAAGTGAACCAATACTAGTTAGTGCAAAGTAATATATCAAATATATAATTATGCATTAAATCATTAAATCAACACTTGATTCAATGATCCGGTCATGTCGCACACAACCGACTAGTATACAATGTATCGGCTTATCGAATCAACGCATGAATAGATAAATAGGTTATATCGCATACAACCATTCGATACATTTATCGCGAGAATAGAATACGGTATCACATACACGTATTATTCTCGGTCCCGCACATATCTCATATGCGCTCCTATTTCGTTTCGCTTGAGCCAGGAAACCTCTGTGTAGGACTCTAAAGACTCGTCAATACGCCGGCAGCGGATGATGATCATATCAAACATCCACAAGCCGCAAGCGGTCTGCTAAACGTAACGGCCACCCGGGTATTGAGCGATCTGAAGATCGACGAGCAAGCCCGCTCACACTCCAGTGAATCCGACCAGTAACACTACCGTACAGTCCGGTCTGATCGTCTGATATGTCGCATATCTCGCCTAGGGGTGGTAAACGTCAGACCCCAGTAGCTCAATAAGTCGTGTCGATATGAGGTCTATAACTGTTCGAGAAACTACTGGTAACACTTACCAGTAAATCTCTGCAACCCTGGCCAGGGATTTCCTGTTATAGCCAATCGAACACAGCGCAACATCAATCCCCATATACCGGGAGAGACGAATCCCCTCCTATCGCTCATTGCCTCCATGTGACTCGGGACTGTACCCAAAAACCACCGTTTTGCACGCCCTCTTGGACGTGGTAAGATGGAAATCAAAGCACAGTGGGAACCACACAAGACTCTATGACGATCTCGGGTCAACAGACTACTCTGTACCAGTGTCACCAGAGAACTGCCATCTGACGTGAGGTATAATACCATCTGGGAGTTCTCGGCGAGTCCGTCCAGTGTACCCAGTCTCTACTGAGCACCCGTATATCTCCTCTGATGTCAAACACCGATGGATATGGGATCATCCATCGCCCATCTGTATGGGTCGAGAAGGTACACGCTAGTCTACTCTGGTATATCGATGCCCCGTCTCGATACACCCTCGACTAGGGACTGTGAAGGATGTACTTATAGACTACCATGTCCCTACTAGTATGATCCGCATCATAGTCCAGGTAGTCAAGTACAGATCCTAAGGGCTTTACCAACATGTAACAGAGAGACAATCAGTATACACGTTAAGGTAAAGAGCAACCAGATAGCATACTATCATGTCGAGCAAGAAAGTCCTCCCTATATATGTCCCAGCATCCACTACAATATACATCCTATGTATAGTAATGGCCTCTAGGGCATACATATAACTAACAATAGGCAGCAACCAGATAGCATACTATCTGGTTTATCTTTATCATCGTGTACTGCTTTAGGTGACCAGACAGGTCGCTATTACACGTTGATAGAGCCCCTAGGATTCTTGCTTGACTGCCAGCAGTATGAAGGCGATCATATACGTGGGAGCTGGTGGTCTATAAGCACATCCTTAAATGGTCCCTAGTCGTGGGAGTTTCGAGACAGGGCATCGATACTCCAGAGTAGACTAGTGTATACAGTCGAGACCCCGACAAGGGGCGGTGGCCGGTCTCACAAGCCACTGGTGTCAGTTGGTTCACCTAAGATGTATACAGGTGCTCATTGGGTTATGAGTACACCGGACAGGACTCGCCGGGAACATGCTAGTTGGTCTTATACCTGACGTCAGATAGCAGTTCCCTGGTGACATGTGTACAGGTTAGTTCATCGACCTGGGGATCGTCATTTGTCTCGTGTGAGTTCCCACTGTACTTTGATTACTACCCTACCACGCTCAAAGGAGACGTGCAAACATGTTTTAGTTGGGTACAGTCCCGAGCCACATGGAGGCAGTGAGCGGATCTTCAGGGGTTCGTCTCTCCCGGTATTGGGGGTGAGGTCGCGCTGTGTCCAGGAGAGCCATTACACATAGCCCTCGGCCGAGGCAGGAGATTTACTGGTAGGTATTCCAGTAGTATCTCAGGGTGTTCTGGGCTACACTCCGACATGACTTGTACCGCTTTTGGGGGTCTGACTTTTACCAACCCCTAGGCCCGCCATGCGATGCTCATAGACGAACGGACCGGACTGTACGGATATTGTCACTGACAGGCTCAGTAGGGTGTCAGGATGAGTTCGCTCATTGACATCCCTTTTGGTCAATAGCTGGTGGCCCGTCACGTATTGGCTTATACCTTTGACGTGCTAGTAGTTAAATCCACAACCAAGGTGTTGACGAGTCTTTAGAGTCCCCCATATTCAGTTGCTCAAGTTTTCGGGCGAAAAGCTGTAGAGGCCGTATGGAGATATGGCAAGGTCCGATCAGATACGTGCGGTATTGCACGGATCAGGATCGGACAGTTTGTACTACAGGCCGTATGGATATATGGCAGGGTTCGATCAGATACGTGCGGTATTGCACGGATCAGGATCGAACGGATATTACTAGCCGGCTTTGGTTTAAGCCGGATCCTAGTATAGTACAGTGTAGATTTTGTCTCATTGCATTTGTATTTCGGTCGGAATACAGATGCGGGTGTGTATACCCAGTATCGGGGTTTTCCTGTAATTTATTACGGGACCAGTTTTCTAGAGTTGCCAGTTTGCTTTCCGTTTCGGCCATTTTCATTTGTATCTTTCATTGGCCGAAGATTGGTGGAGGAGGGCTTATTTGCATTTGTGCAAATAAGCATCTGTGGAGGGTGTCTTTGCATTTTGTTGTATCATGATGGTGCACCAACCATTGACTTGACTTTTTGCTTCATGATAGTTTTCATGATTGCTTGACTTTGGATATGATGATGGTTGTTTTGGTGTGTGGGTTTTTGGTTGTGATCATTGGATTCTCTCATCATCACTTGCTTGCATCATTGCATTCCACCCATCCCTTGACCTTGCTCTCTCTCTCCACTCACACATAAAGAGGGGCCGGCCACTTGTGGAGGAAGGGGATTCATTTTTTTCATGTGTGGGGATTTTTGTATCTTTGGCTTTGTAAAATCCCTACAACTCCATCTCCAAAAGCTTATCTTATTATCCTCCACCAATGGCATCTCCACAAACCCCAAATGAGACATATAAATCTTCACTATATTCTACAGCAAATCTTGGGCACGTCGACTCGCCAGCTTCATGCCCGAGTTGCCTCGGCATAGAGGTGGGAGCCCGTAAAAGATGTAGGCGATGTGGTGCACTTCCGGCGACGAGGTGGAGACAGGACATTCCGCGGGAGATCAGGACGATGACGAGAAGACCGGAGGACTCGGATCAGTCGGTATATCTCTATTCCCCATCTTGTAGTTAGCTAGGACTAGTTAATGGTTCGATCCGGGTGTTTAGTGCGCGGTGGTGCCGGTTTGCTAGTTTGCAAAATTAAAGTTTTTCGCTTCCGCATTTTGGCGTCGGATTGACAGCCAGGGCGCCGCCGTGCACTTACAGTGGTATCAGAGCCTTGCCATTAACCTAGTCTAGCTTTGTATAATGTGTTTACATTTCCGATCGACCAAAATTCCAAAATCCGCGTTCTTCACATGCATCAGTTTTCTGTTGAAATTTTCTGGAGTCGAAAATTTTTTCAGGTTGTAGAAAAGTGATGTACTGGAAATTCTAAGAACACTGTAGAAATTTGATACAGTGACTCCACAATAGGAGCGCGGAACCGCGGCCAAACCCCTTTTTAGGCCGCGGTTCCGCCGCACTATGTTGAGATCACTGCATCAAATTTCATCAGTTGCTTTCTAGGTTAAAATTAGCTTTTTTGGAATATTAATTTTGGGCACAGAATTTCTTGATGTGCTACAGTAGTACTTGGGGGCCCACTTGTTAAAATTTGATCGATCGGATATTTTAAACACATTAGTTCACAGTATTTACATTATATCTGCGACCGTGAATGTCACTTGATCGGTAAATCCTGTCTAACTGCTATAGCCCGGTTTGACGGATTTGCGAACGTGACTTTCACGTTGATGTTCTATGTATTGCTGTGATGTTGCGGATTGGTCGTGGGGGATAGCCTGGATGCAATGCTAGTACAGTTTTGTTATATTATGTACATTTGATATTGCGGGGCGAGCGTCCGACATGTGGACTGCCGTCACTGCCTATTTGTATTATTATTTTGGGGCACGACCAGGTTGCGGTCGATGTACCCGTTGTATGTATATTTTACTTTCTGTACTAGGATTACCCCGCGGAGGGGTGCACGGATAGCCGGGTTCCAGAGGGCAACAAGCCCGCATCTCATGGCATTGAGACGGAAGGGGCTTTACTCTAGAATTGGCGGGCTATCCGCCGCACTCGTAGGGGGTACAGGTTGACCCAGGAGGGGTGCCCAAGTTACCGGATTCCGTGAAGTGATGGGTGGTCCATTCACGTTGCTGAAGGGGGCTGCCTCGCTTCAGGTTTTGGCGGGTAACTTGCCGCGCCCGTAGGGGTCTAGGATTTCATTGCACAGGCTATCCACACGATCAGGGGAACGTCGGGTTTCAGTAGTGGCTCTGTGAAACTCGGGGATCCCAGATATCTGTATTGTTTCTGTGATGCTGTACATTTCTGTGATGTTGCATTTTATCACGCCTTGAGCGAATATAATATATTGGTATATATATTAGTAGATGTTGTATATGTTTTGCATCCGCGCTAGTCCAGTCCCTGCTCTGTCGTTAGTTAGCTAACCTAACGGGTAATGACGGGACCCAGTGGCGAATGCGGATGGCATATACGTACGTCATATTATTTTCGTTCTTTGTGGTGTGATCAATTGATGGGACTGTGTTGATTCGGATCAATGCAAGTTAAAATCAAACCAAATCTGATGTTGTTGGAACACTTTTCAAAAGGCTGTTATTGCAAGGACGTTCTCTTTTGTTTTGCATCGTGGTATTCAGTTGGAATATCCTGCTCCTCAGTCGACGAGGCAAGGGCCGAGATCCCTTCACCGGGAGTGACCCCTTGGACAAAAAGTTTGCGTCAGGGCAATAACTTCATTATAGCCGATTACTTTTGCTTTGCACCGTGGTATTCAGTTGGAATATCCTGCACCTCATTCTACGGGGAAAGAGCCGAGATCCCTTCACCGGGAGTGACCTCTTTAGCAACGGTTTTCGTCACTATATTTTTAAAAGCTATCAATTCCTTCAACGATATCAAGTTCATTACGTTAAAGGTTTTCGCCAGAAACCATTCGTAGCCCTCCATCGTTTCATATGGGTGGTCAATAGTATTCAAGCTGTGTTTGTTGGCCAAAGTCAAGGCACAGTGTTTGGTAGCTATTGGGGTATTCATATGCAGCATAGATAGATGCGTTGGTTTGGGGCAGTCGTATAGCCTTGTTGGCCAAAGTCAAGGGCTTGTACGGGTGGGCTCAAATTAACCTGGAGAATGACGGGTAGAACTTGACATGTTACTTATGATTTGTTGGCCAAAGTCAAGGTCATAGGAGCATGGGGCAGAAATCACATCGGGAGTTTCAAAAGAACTGAAACTTGCCAGATATGCGCATACTTTCTGGAGTGTGATACCGTGAGCGGATTCCATCACGTTGTAATGCGATGATAGTTGGATCCTGATTCCCACTGATGAGTTAGTTTACTCCTCGGGTGATCCCGACTAATTCTTCTTTCAGGTTTGGAGGAGAATTTGAGGTTACAGTGGGAGGTTTCCAGATTAGATAAATTGGTAACCATTATGATCTAGGATAGAGTGCACGCTGAGTGTTTCTTTTCTCTCTCTCTTCGGCAGCGACCATTGACCCGACCCTAAGACTATGATTCAGAGACCAAGTTGACCGAACCTTCTTAAACACTGGCTTTTGGATTGTCAGAGTTGCAGACCTCATTGCCACTCCCACTTTTACCCTTTTCTCCAGGACACCCCGTATTACTATGAACGTCCACTTCCATTGGACAAAACCATCGTATGGTTATATACGAACTCGAAGGGATTTATTTGAGGATGGTTTCCGGTTCTGGAGAAAACGAATAGAATTATTCAGTTGTCTTTTCCTTTTACCTTCTCTCAGGTTGCGAGTACTCCTTGGTTTAGGAGATAGTACACCTATTACGCAAATTGGATAGTCTTCTTCCAAACCATAGGCAGGTGCCGACCGGTAGGGAATGAAGAAAACCAATCAGCATAACGATGGTGTACAGAAGGTATTAAGTTAAGACAAAGCAAGGGATTAGTAAGAGGGCAAAGTAAATTGCAACTGATATTCACTACCAAACCAGGTATTTCATTACCACTCCCACATCACCTTTGTTTTTCTCCAGGACACTCCGTATCACTACGAAGATCCACAGTTTATTGGATACTCCATCATATGGTTATATACGAACTCGAAAGGAACTTGTTCCAGTTCGGGGATGGATTCTGGTTCAGGAGAAATAGGAATAAGGTTTATTCGGTTGTCTTTTATCTTCACCTTCTCTCTCATTGTGAGTGCTCCAAGGATCAGGACAGTACACCCATTATGCTTATTGGATAGTCTTCTTCCAAACCATAGGCTGGTGCCGAAAGGTAGGGAAGGAAGAAAACCATTTGGCCTAAAGGGGTGTGCAGAAGGTAATGACTAAAGACATATGAAGGGATTTGGAGAGGTGGCAGAGATTTATACGGTTACAGTTGTGAATCTGGATGAGGCATTACTAGGAATACCAGAATACCCCATCGAAACATTTCAATGTTTCAGTTTCACTGTGTACTGTTAAAAGAAAACTGATTTCCCAATTAGTCCTTACTCCAGGGTATGTATTTACCAGGTGCGATTCTCACATCTGTATGGTTTTACAGATGATGAGTGGGAGTAAGTTATTGAGAATTGGGTGATCATCCTCATTATATCGGGATTCGTTGTAATCGGTGATATTTAAGGAAATCACCTAGGCTGTTTGCCGGTCGGCAAATATTTGGTTTTGAATATCCGCTGTTATGCACCAAATTCAAATTGATACATCTGTACGTCTATTTTTATAGAGTGAGATATATCTTTTTAAAATTATGTCTGTGACATTTACCTATATCAGTGGATGGTTAGGTAAGGAGCATTAAACGGCGGTGTAATTCTTCTTAACCATAAGTACAGTTTTCAACCTACGACACACAGTGAATGAGTTATCAGACTCAAGGGACTTATACAGAGTATTGTATGTTGTCCAGGGTCCATCAGGACAGAGGGGTTGGTCCTCGTACTATATTCAGTTTACTTATGACTTCTCTAGTTTTTAGACAGGTGTTTCGTGGAAACTCAGGGTCCGAATTTTGAGAAGTTATAGGTATTTGAATAGAGTAGAGAACCAGGTGTAGCAAGTATCGGGATTCTTCAAAGTGATCGAAGATGTAGATACTTGTGTATGGTATTCAGTTGATAGTAATGATAAAGAGAACTTGCTTCTCTTTTCAGGTTACTCATAATTGGAAGCATTCCTAAGCTGAGTAACGCTGATCGGCCTTCTTCCATTTAGTTGACATGCACTGGAGACAGGTGCATGATTTGAATCTGGTTCAATTAAATCAGTGCCTCTGGTTCTATATTGGATATAGAACAGTTCATATCTTAACGATGTTAAGGTACGGGGAGTTGTCCGGCTTATGATTAAAACCAGACACTGGACAACTCAAGGCACGTTTCTGTAATGGCTGTTTGTGGGTTAACCCAGGCTATGATGCGGGTTGACTTTCTACCATCTGGATGAACAATAGCGATATTGTTCTAGACTCGCCACAGTTTTAATAAAAATGGATCTTTTCAGAAAACAGTAGTGGGAGTATGGTAGAACTGGAAGTGATTCCAGAACCGCAAACGATTACTGAAGATTTGATAGGAACCTAAAGATTCAATCTGGTTTGTCATTCCATTGGCCACTCCGCAGATTTGTTGGGTAACCTCAGGCACCCGAGAGGTACTTCGGTATGCTCAAGGACGGTGGCAGGGAGGTTCTTGTTGACCCAGACTTGCCATTGCTGTTGTTCCAGACTGTGAGACCCGGCGGGAGGATGAGTATAGCGTCGTTCTAAACTAGCTTTAGAAGTGTACGTGTATATGACTCTGCCAGAGGGTTGTCGTAGTCAGTGGGAGCAGCGGAAGCATTGGTGGACAGGTGGCTTATGTCTATTTATAGACTAAAGCAAATTTAGCGGAGATAGATCATCTATTTCTGACATGACAGTCATAGGTTTGACTTCATCAGAATAGGGGATGGATCTGTTGAGAAGGTAGTAGGGTGTGATGTCCTGGTATTTGGATGACATACACATAGTAGGAAGTGATATTCCTATACTACAATCGGTTACACTTTGGTCGTCACACAGTGGTTTCTCCACATGGGACTTGGACATTATATCAGACATACTGGTTACTAGATCTATGGTTTTAAATCTAGATTTGGGTAGTTTCCCAATTAAGGGTACTTAGACAACATTCTAAGAGTATTTAGAATGGACGACTCCTGGCACGGTAGTGTACCTGCAGGTGATGGAGTCACCCTCTCTAAAGGTGTCTTACAGACTAAAGGGGAAAGGGATGTGCATGATTGGCAGATCACTTGCTCAGGCAATTGAGTCAATCATGAGATGTCGAGTACCACACCAGATGTTGTTCTTGCACTAAATGCAATAAGATGACATTGATCCAATCCCGGAGAAACAGTCGGAAGCAGTTTTAGAACATAAGAAGATGTTCTAGGGATATGATAACGACAGCCTCATTCGGGAGACAGTTATCATTCCAGACTTCCAAGGTGACCTGGACGACAAGGAGGTTGTCAGAGTTATAGTTTTCCTTCTGAAAAGGGGCAGTATTTTGGACAGGTGATCCAAGGCAATACTGAGGGAGGCATGGCGCAGGATACTGATTAAGTTCAGTTGACGATACAGTCTAAGAAGTTTGGATTTGGAGTTCATTTATGAGCTAGGTCCCATCAGACATCCAGACACATTCTAAGACAGGTATTGCTCATTTCAGGAGATGGATTTCTCCGCGAACTTGAGATATAGAGAGACATAGAAAGAAACATCAAAGCGGATCCACTCACTGAGGCTATTCCTCGAACGCAATAGTTTCGCAAACGAGCTTTGTGAGACTGACTAGTAAAGGAGTTGGGTGTTCGGTATCACACGGGCTGTGAGTATGCGACATCGCAATAATTAGCCTTGAGTGCAAGTGGGAAATTGTTGGAGATAGTGCCCTCAGAGTTAATTATTGGATCACAGGCACGTGATTGCAATGATTGAAGAAGGACCTATCCCGGTAGGACAGTCTTACTCGAGATGATAGTATGCTATCTGGTTTATCTTTATCATCGTGTACTGCTTTAGGTGACCAGACAGGTCGCTATTACACGTTGATAGAGCCCCTAGGATTCTTGCTTGACTGCCAGCAGTATGAGGGCGATCATATACGTGGGAGCTGGTGGTCTATAAGCACATCCTTAAATGGTCCCTAGTCGTGGGAGTTTCGAGACAGGGCATCGATACTCCAGAGTAGACTAGTGTATACAGTCGAGACCCCGATGAGGGGAGGTGGCCGGTCTCACAAGCCACTGGTGTCAGTTGGTTCACCTAAGATGTATACAGGTGCTCATTGGGTTATGAGTACACCGGACAGGACTCGCCGGGAACATGCTAGTTGGTCTTATACCTGACGTCAGATAGCAGTTCCCTGGTGACATGCGTACAGGTTAATTCATCGACCTGGGGATCGTCATTTGTGTCGTGTGAGTTCCCACTGTACTTTGATTACTACCCTACCACGCTCAAAGGAGACGTGCAAACAGGTTTTAGTTGGGTACAGTCCCGAGCCACATGGAGGCAGTGAGCGGATCTTCAGGGGTTCGTCTCTCCCGGTATTGGGGGTGAGGTCGCGCTGTGTCTAGGAGAGCCATTACACATAGCCCTCGGCCGAGGCAGGAGATTTACTGGTAGGTATTCCAGTAGTATCTCAGGGTGTTCTGGGCTACACTCCGACATGACTTGTACCGCTTTTGGGGGTCTGACTTTTACCAACCCCCTAGGCCCGCCATGCGATGCTCATAGACGAACGGACCGGACTGTACGGATATTGTCACTGACAGGCTCAGTAGGGTGTCAGGATGAGTTCGCTCATTGACGTCCCTTTTGGTCAATAGCTGGTGGCCCGTCACGTATTGGCTTATACCTCTGACATGCTAGTAGTTAAATCCACAACCAAGGTGTTGACGAGTCTTTAGAGCCCCCCACATTCAGTTGCTCAAGTTTTCTGACAAAAAACTGTAGAGGCCGTATTGAGATATGGCAAGGTCCGATCAGATAAGTGTGGTATTGCACGGATCAGGATCGGACAGTTTGTACTACAGGCCATATGGATATATGGCAGGGTTCGATCAGATACATACGGTATTGCACGGATCAGGATCGAACGGATATTACTAGCCGGCTTTGGTTTAAGCCGGATCCTAGTCTAGTACAGTATAGATTTTGTCTCATTGCATTTGTATTTCGGTCGGAATACAGATGCGGGTGTGTATACCCAGTATCGGGGTTTTCCTGTAATTTATTACGGGACCAGTTTTCTGAAGTTGCCAGTTTGCTTTCCGTTTCGGCCATTTTCATTTGTATCTTTCATTTGCCGAAGATTGGTGGAGGAGGGCTTATTTGCATTTGTGCAAATAAGCATTTGTGGAGGGGGTCTTTGCATTTTGTTGTATCATGATGGTGCACCATCCATTGACTTGACTTTTTACTTCATGATAGTTTTCATGATTGCTTGACTTTGGATATGATGATGGTTGTTTTGGTGTGTGGGTTTTTGGTTGTGATCATTGGATTCTCTCATCATCACTTGCTTGCATCATTGCATTCCACCCACCCCTTGACCTTGCTCTCTCTCTCCACTCACACATAAAGAGGGGCCGGCCACTTGTGGAGGAAGGGGATTCATTTTTTTCATGTGTGGGGATTTTTGTATCTTTGGCTTTGTAAAATCCCTACAACTCCATCTCCAAAAGCTTATCTTATTATCCTCCACCAATGGCATCTCCACAAACCCCAAATGAGACATATAGATCTTCACTATATTCTACAGCAAATCTTGGGTACGTCGACTCGCCAGCTTCGTGCCCGAGTTGCCTCGGCATAGAGGTGGGAGCCCGTAAAAGATGTAGGCGATGTGGTGCACTTCCGGCGACGAGGTGGAGACAGGACATTCCGCGGGAGATCGGGACGATGACGAGAAGACCGGAGGACTCGGATCAGTCGGTATATCTCTATTCCCCATCTTGTAGTTAGCTAGGACTAGTTAATGGTTCGATCCGGGTGTTTAGTGCGCGGTGGTGCCGGTTTGCTGGTTTGCAAAATTAAAGTTTTTCGCTTCCGCATTTTGGCGTCGGATTGACAGCCAGGGCGCAGCCGTGCATTTACACACCTTGTATTGACAATCTTGCTCAAAATAGTAGTATGCTACTTGGTTTGTTTCTGCTTCAATGTGTACATGTGTTTATTTTAGTATATCACCTATACACATTAATGGAGCCCTTAGGATCTTTGCTTGATTACCAGCGTTGTGATGGCAGTCACACTAGTGGGGGCTGGGTAATCTATAAGCACATCCTTATGCAAGTCCCTAGTCGCAGGACTATCGAGACAGGGCATCGATACTCCGGAGTAGACTAGCGCATGCGCTTCTCATCCCAGAGTGGGAGATGGTCTGTCCCACAGCCATCAGTACGTCGTACTGGAGATAGTATGCGGGTGCTCGTTGGGTTACGAGTACACTGGACAGGACTCGTCGGGAACTGACCGGTTGGTATTATACCTATCGTCAGTTATCAGTTCCCAGGTGACATGAGTACAGCTTAGTCCGCTGACTTGACGCTGTCACTTCGCCTCGAGTGTGTTCCCACTGTACTTTGGTTACTACCCTACCACGGCTCAAAGGAGTCGTGCAAACAGGTAGTAGTTGGGTGTAGTCCCGAAGCACTTGGAGGCAGTGACGGTTAGACAGGATTCGTCTCTCCCGGTATTGGGGGTTGACATCGCGCTGTGTCTAGGAGAGCCATTACACAAGTAGTCCCTGGCCAGGGCAAGCGAGATATACTGGTAGGCTTCCAGTGCTATCTCAGGGTGTTTTGGGCTTCACTCCGACACGACTTGTACCGCTATTAGGGGACTGACGTTTACCGCCCCCCTAGGCCCGCCATGCGATGTATCAGACGAACAGACCGGACTGTACGGAGATTGTCACATTCAGGCTCAGTAGGAGTTCAGATGGGTTTCACCTCATCAGTCTTCTTGTCGGCATCTACCTGGGGACCGTTACGCACAGCTAGTGCCGCTTGCGGTCTGTGGTTAAACCTACTGCCAGCGTAGTGTCGAGTCTTTAGAGTCCCACACAGAAAGCTATTCGCCTTTAGGCAAAAGAGTAGAGGTCGCATGGTTTTGCGGCAGGTCGCATGGTTTTGCGGCAGGTCGCATGGTTTTGCGACAGGGTTCGGTCACATCCGTGCACTTATGCACGTACAGTGTCCGGACAGTTTACACTAGCGGGCTTTGGTTTAAGCCAGATCGTAGTGTACGTATTGGGATTGGATTTATCCAGTATGTATTCGTGTTCCTCGGAACGCGGATGCAGGTGTGTATGCACAGTTGACGGAGAGACAGAGGCAGAGGATTCTCATTAGGGTTGTTGACCGTAGACTGTTGACTATTGACTTTTTGGTCAACCCTAATGAGAATATGATATATGATTAACAATAATATTAATTAAGTATTGTAGTGACATGGTTGTTGAGGGGTTGACTTTGTTGACTTGTTGACATTGTTGACCGGTTGACTAGGTTGGACTAGTTGACCATCATGATGACAATGGCTATCATTTCATGGCAAAGACTTTTTACTTGCTTGTTTCTCTTGTGAGAAATGAGTGCATGAAATGATTTAGCCGTTTTGACTTGAACCATTTTACACAATACTTGATTATTATTTTTGTGATGATGGTTTTGGATTATGAGAGCCAAGTGAGAAAAGTCTTCTCTCATTCTATCATTCTCATTCTCTCTCTTGTTCTTGAGCTCTCATCTCCTTCCTCTTGCTCTCCCTCTCTTAGTCTATGGTTCACTTGTCTCATGTGTTGAGAACCAAGAACCATAGAGAAAATCCCAATACACTCTTCTCTACTCACTCTAGTTCATAAGGTTTAGCAAACCAAGTGAACTAGTTTCTTCAAAGATCGAAGAAGAAGCCAAAGGTAGAAGCTTTCGAGGTGGATCTATCTTCGGCGCGAGGAGACGACGGAGTGAAGCCGATCTGGACAACCATCGAGGCTTGAAGACGAAGGAGATCAAGAAAGAAAGGTATAACCCCCTAACCAAGTAGTTAACAACTCCTAGTTAGGTTGTTAGTTAGATGTTTAACAAAGATCCGGTTTTGAGTCCATGTTACCACCTCTAGAAAATTGTTTTTTCGTCAAATTCCGCATGCCCGAAAGTACTGGGAGAGGTAGCATGGACTTACAGTGGTATCAGAGCCTAGTTAAACTCTATCTAACATGTTAGCAAAGTAACTAGAAGATCGATCAAAGAATAAGTCACGAAACGAACCCGAGATTGTCAAGTTTCTGCCGATTTTTATTCTGTTCAAAAGTTGATAAATTTCATCTTAAAAATCGGCTCAGGCTTTTTATAGAATAACCACAAAATTTGGTCCCATGAACCGTTCAAAGCGCCGCGGAAACGCGGCGGGAGCACGCTCCCGCCGTGGTTCCGCAGCCGAGTTGACTCGGCCGAGGTCCAAATTTGGTGCAGTGTATTTCTGGGGTTGTTTTGGGATTTTTGGAATATGTATTTTCTGCCCAGATTTTCCAGAACG
The DNA here is from genome assembly GCA_030015575.1 of Agapanthus africanus. NCBI lineage: Eukaryota > Viridiplantae > Streptophyta > Magnoliopsida > Asparagales > Amaryllidaceae > Agapanthus > Agapanthus africanus. The sequence continues at coordinate 191,917,036 of JASDDO010000001.1, forward strand.
AAAATTTTGTGTTTGGGGCCTGAAAATCCGTATTTTTTATCGAACTTCTAAAAGACTTAAGCTGACGGGTTTTTCTGTGATGTGATATTTGTATTGAACGTCTGCTAATCGCTATATGTCGATTAGTGGGGGTTATACAAATCTGTGATCGGTAATGTTATTGGAATGTGTATATGAATTCATTGGATTGTCGCGGGTGAATAGCCGGGGGTTGTGAGACGAGAGTTTTCCTTTCTTTCAATTCATGTAAATTTGTAAATTGATGTAATAATTATTTGTATGGCCGCACAACCGGGTCGGGGTTGTAGCCGTCATTGTATAATTTCTTTTTACTGTTTTTGCTCCTAGGATAGACCCATGGAGGGGGTGCACAAACTACCGGGTATGCCGAAGTGCCGAGTGGCCTACTCACGGGGTTGAGGGAGGTTCCTTCACTTCGGGTACTTGGCGGGTAGTTTGCCGCACCCGTAGGGGTCTTGGGTGGGGTATTTGCTATTCACCGCGACCGTGTAATCTGCTTTTCGTTACAGGCTCGTACGAATTGCGGGTTCCTAGTATATCCAATGTGTTCATCTGTGATCTGAAATAGCTATCATTGCAATATATCTATATATGATATTATTTAGGCGTTGCTTATGTTTTGCAGCCGCGCTAGCCCAGCCCCCGCTCTGTCGTTAGTTAAGTAACCTAACGGGTAATGACGGGGCCCCGTGGCGAATGCGAATGGCATAAGCGTACGTCATATTTTGGTTGTTTTCTGCAATGGTAGGATTAAATGATGGGACGCATTAAAAGAACTAATGCAAGAATAACACGCATTAAAAGAACTAATGCAAGAAAATAAACCAAGTAAAAGTCGTTGGAACACTTTCGAAAAACCACTAGATTCTTTTCAAAACTAACTTTTAAATGCGGAGCTTGAGCCACTCCTTTTAAAAGCTATTTGGTTCCTTCGATTATATCAAGTTCACTACGTTCAAGGTTTCGCCAAAACCATTCGTAGCCCTCCGTCGTTTCGTATGAATATTCAATAGTATTCAAGCTATGTTTGTTGACCTTCGTCAAGGCATAGTGATTGGTAGCTGTTGGGTGTTCATATGTAGCATAGATAGATGCGTTGGTTTGGGACAGTCGTATTACCTTGTTGACCTTCGTCAAGGGTATATACGGGTGGGTTCAAATTAACCTGGATAATGACGGGTAGAACTTGACATGTGACTTATGATTTGTTGACCTTCGTCAAGGTCATAAGAGCATGGGGCAAAAATCCACATCGGGTGTTTCAAAAGAACTGAAACTTGCTAGCGTTGCATACCATTTGGAGTGTGATGATTCTGGTAGGATTCCTTCAGTTTTGTCACGCAATGATATTTGGATCCCGATCCTACTGTGAGTATATGCTACTCCTCGGGAAATTTCTCACTTAACGATCAATGCTATAAACCAAGTAGGTGTCTAGAAAGGTGTTAGCGGGGCTACGCCCCCAGGGAAAAGAGGTTATTTAATTAAGGAACTTCGCGAAAGCGTTGGAAAACCTCCCTCGAAGTACCGACACTGGCCTGGCTGAACGGTTAAGCAAGTATTGTACGGTGAGATTGATCCTGACTAATTCTTCCTTTTTGGTTTGAGGAGGGATTCGAGAAACAGTGGGAGCCATCCTGTTTAGATAAATTAAAAACCAATCTAAACTTGCAAGAGCATCATGCTGAGTGTTTTCTTCTCTCTCTCTCTTAATTGCAGCGACCCAGTGACCACACCTAGGTTACATCTAGATAATAAAATGACTGAACCTGACTGTTATGACTGGCAAAGGTCTGTCCAGATGTCCATTACCCATGACAAGCTGGGACACCTCTTAACTAATCAAACCCCTACCGTCTCAGGTCCAGCTTCCCCTGTCACGGATGTTTACATCCGCAGGACATCGGAAAAGGATTGTGCGAAAGCCAAGTGCCTCGTGTTAGCCTCAGTTGATGGTGCAAACCAGAGGCAGCACGAGAAGATGGACTCAGTTTCTATCTTCCTCCATAACAAAGTTTTATATGGAGAGCAATCTCGTATCGCAAGATATGAGACCTCGAACGAATTGCTTCAGGCGAGGTTGGCTGTCGGGTCATCTGTAAGGGACAACGTCCTTACAGAGACCAGCTATTTTGAGCTCACGGACCTGGAGACCACGTTGGAGAATGGGTCAAGTACTGACTTAATTCTACAGTCCCTGCCCTCTGCTTATACCCTGAAGGAAACCAGAGAAGAAGAAGGAAAAGCAAGGGCAAAAGTTTCAGGACTGGATATGGTTAAAGAGGGACGTTCCTATTGTAACGGGAATGAACATTGGCAGAAGGATTGCAGGGCTTGCAAAGCCAGTAGCCAGAATTCGAAGCATGTTGTGGCTTCGGCTTCGAGTGTGTTTGTAATTGAGAACTGTATGTCAGTTAACCCTACTTCCTGGGTATTGGATACCGGATCAGGATCTCATATCTGTAATTCGTTACAGGCTCTGAGAAACCGTAGGGTTATCAGAAAAGGTGATATGACTCTCAGGGTTGCTAACGGAATGAGCATGGATGCTGAATCTGTAGGGGAATATCATCTTGGACTGACAACTGGGCAGATATTGATTTTGCGTAACTGTTTGTATGTACCAGGTGCGACTTGTAATATCATATCTGTATCCTTACTTTCTAAGGAAGGATATGAATTTACTTTTGTAAGCGATGTAGTACACATCCACCTAAATCAAGTTCTGATTGGGTCAGGTACATTACAGAACGGAATATACGTGTTAAATCAAGCTCAGATTTTCAGTGTCCAGAACACACTTAAAAGAAAGTCTCCGAAAACAAATCAGGCTTTTTTATGGCATTGTAGACTGGGTCACATTAATGAGACACGATTAACTAAGTTACATAAAGAAGGGTACTTGAATCCGTTCGAGTATCAGTCTTATGCCACTTGTGAATCTTGTCTCATGGGAAAGATGACAAAGACTCCGTTCACTGGACGCGGAGAAAGAGCGAGCAAGCTCTTGGGACTCATACACAGTGATGTGTGTGGTCCAATGTCTACACATGTGCGAAGTGGTTATTCATACTTCATTACTTTCACAGATGATTTCTCTAGGTATGGACATGTCTTCTTAATGAAGCACAAATCCGAGGCCCTTGGGAAATTTCAAGAATACAAAAATGAAGTTGAAAAACAAACCGGCAAAAGTATCAAGATTCTAAGATCGGATCGAGGTGGAGAATACTTGAGTGCCGAGTTTCTGGGCTACTTAAAAGAGAATGGAATTCTCTCTCAACTTACTCCTCCATACACACCACAGCACAACGGTGTATAGGAAAGGCGGAATCGGACCCTATTGGATATGGTTCGTTCCATGATGACTAAGGCTGAGTTACCGCGATCTTTCTGGGGTTATGAACTAGAAGCAGCTGCATATCTCTTGAACAAGGCTCCAACCAAGACTGTGCCTTCCACCCCATATCAGATGTGGAGTGGGAAGAAACCCGGTCTTAAGTATCTTAAGGTATGGGGATGTCCAGCTTTTGTAAAAAAGCAGCATGCGGACAAGCTCGAGGCACGCTCAGTATTGTGTAAGTTTGTGGGATACCCAAAGAACTCCAGAGGGTATCTTTTCTATTCCGCAGAAGAACAAAAAAATTTTGTTTCTCCGCATGCCCACTTCTTGGAAACTGAATTTTTGGAAAATCAGATAAGTGGGGGCGCAATAGAACTGGAAGAAATTCCAGGACCACAAGCTGTTACTGAAAGCTTGGATGAACCAGACGTTTCAAGAGAACCGGACATTCCTACGCCGCTCCGCAGAAGTAGTAGGCAGTCTCATCCGCCCGAGAGATACTTCGGTTTTCTCATTGACGGGGATAGAGAGGATTGCACAGTTAATTATGATGAGCCTACTAGCTTCCAGCAAGCCATTCAGAGCGGTGACTCGGTAAAATGGCTGGATGCAATGCGGACCGAGATGGAGTCCACGTACACCAACAAAGTTTGGACTTTGGACTTTGCTCCAGAAGGGGTAAAACCCGTAGGCTGCAAATGGATCTTCAGAAAGAAGATTGGTGTAGATGGGCAGGTTGAAACCTATAAAGCTAGGCTCGTTGCAAAGGGTTTTCGTCAAAGACCTGGTTTGGACTATGACGAGACCTTTTCTCCGGTAGCCATGCTTAAATCCATTCGGATCCTTCTTGCTATTGCTGCCTTCCACGATTATGAGATCTGGCAGATGGACGTAAAGACGGCTTTCCTAAATGGAAATTTTGAAGAGTGCGTCTATATGGATCAGCCAGAGGGATTCATTCAGAGTGGGAGCAGCGGTAAAGTGTGCAAGTTGCTCAAGTCCATCTATGGACTCAAGCAGGCATCGCGGAGTTGGAACATCTGCTTTGATGATACTGTCAAAGAATTCGATTTTGTCAAAAACCCAGATGAACCATGCATTTACAGTAAGATTGTAGGGAGAAATGTGGTATTCCTCGTCTTGTACGTCGATGACATTCTCCTAATAGGAAATGATATTCTATGCTACAGTCAGTCAAAGGATTCTTATCGCAGAGGTTCTCCATGAAGGACCTGGGCGATGCCAACTACATTCTGGGGATCCAGATCTTTCGTGATAGATCTAAGAGGATGTTGGGACTTTCACAGTCAAGGTACATCGACACCATACTAAAATGATTCAGTATGGAAGATTCCAAGCGCGGTAATCTACCGGCTTGTCACGGAATCACCCTCTCCAAAGAGATGTCTCCCAAGACTGATTTGGAAAGGGCTCGCATGTCATCAACACCCTACGCATCTGTGGTAGGCTCTATTATGTATGCGATGTTATGTACCAGACCAGATGTAGCATACGCATTGAACGTTCTAAGCCGGTATCAGTCGAACCCAGGGGAGAAACACTGGATAGCAGTACAGAACATTCTCAAGTATCTGAGAAGGACTAAGGAGATGTTCTTGGTGTATGGTGGAAAAGACCTCCAGATTGAGGCCTTTGCTGACTCCAGCTTCCAGAGTGACAAGGATGACTCCAAGTCTATGTCGGGTTATGTCTTTACCCTCCATGGAGGGGCGGTTTGCTGGAAGAGTTCCAAGCAGGAAACCGTTGCTGACTCAACTATGAAAGCGGAGTACATAGCTGCTTGCGATGCCGCAAAGGAAGCTGTCTGGATGAAGAAGTTCCTCACGGAACTTCAGGTGGTTCCTACCAGTGTTGATCCAATACCGCTATATTGTGACAACAACGGCGCTATAGCTTTAGCGAAGGAACCCAGGTCCCATCAGAAGTCCAGGCACATTTTGAGGCGGTTCCACCTGATTAGGGAGATCATTGATCGCCGGGAGATCGAGGTAAAGAGAGTAAATTCAGAAGATAACACTGCAGATCCACTCATGAAGGCCCTACCCTAGACTCAATTCGAGCGGCTAATCGAGATGATAGGTCTTCGATACGCCAGTACATGGCCTTAGTGCAAGTGGGAGATTGTTAGTGTATATGCTCTAGAGGCCATTACTGTATCATACTAGTATGTATATTACTTAATGGAAGCTTGGGATATTCACCTTGTATTGACAATCTTGCTCCAAATAGTAGTATGCTACTTGGTTTGTTTCTGCTTCAATGTGTACATGTGTTTATTTTAGTATATCACCTATACACATTAGTGGAGCCCTTAGGATCTTTGCTTGATTACCAGCGTTGTGATGGCAGTCACACTAGTGGGGGCTGGGTAATCTATAAGCACATCCTTATGCAGGTCCCTAGTCGCAGGACTATCGAGACAGGGCATCGATACTTCGGAGTAGACTAGCGCATGCGCTTCTCATCCCAGAGTGGGAGATGGTCTGTCCCACAGCCATCAGTACGTCGTCCTGAGATAGTATGCGGGTGCTCGTTAGGTTACGAGTACACTGGACAGGACTCGTCGGGAACTGACCGGTTGGTATTATACCTATCGCCAGTTATCAGTTCCCAGGTGACATGAGTACAGCTTAGTCCGCTGACTTGACGCTGTCACTTCGCCTCGAGTGTGTTCCCACTGTACTTTGGTTACTACCCTACCACGGCTCAAAGGAGTCGTGCAAACAGGTAGTAGTTGGGTGCAGTCCCGAAGCACTTGGAAGCAGTGACGGTTAGACAGGATTCGTCTCTCCCGGTATTGGGGGTTGACATCGCGCTGTGTCTAGGAGAGCCATTACACGAGTAGTCCCTGGCCAGGGCAAGCGAGATATACTGGTAGACTTCATGTGTTATCTCAGGGTGTTTTGGGCTTCACTCCGACACGACTTGTACCGCTATTAGGGGACTGACGTTTACCGCCCCCCTAGGCCCGCCATGCGATGTATCAGACGAACAGACCGGACTGTACGGAGATTGTCACATTCAGGCTCAGTAGGAGTTCAGATGGGTTTCACCTCGTCAGTCTTCTTGTCGGCATCTACCAGGGGACCGTTACGCACAGCTAGTGCCGCTTGCGGTCTGTGGTTAAACCCACTGCCAGCGTAGTGTCGAGTCTTTAGAGTCCCACACAGAAAGCTATTCGACTTTAGGCAAAAGAGTAGAGGTCGCATGGTTTTGCGGCAGGTCGCATGGTTTTGCGACAGGGTTCGGTCACATCCGTGCACTTATGCACGTACAGTGTCCGGACAGTTTACACTAGCGGGCTTTGGTTTAAGCCAGATCGTAGTGTACGTATTGGGATTGGATTTATCCAGTATGTATTCGTGTTCCTCGGAACGCGGATGCGGGTGTGTATGCACAGTTGACGGAGAGACCGAGGCAGAGGATTCTCATTAGGGTTGTTGACCGTTGACTGTTGACTGTTGACTTTTTGGTCAACCCTAATAAGAATATGATATATGATTAACAATAATATTAATTAAGTATTGTAGTGACATGGTTGTTGAGGGGTTGACTTTGTTGACTTGTTGACTTTGTTGACCGGTTGACTAGGTTGGACTAGTTGACCATCATGATGACAATGGCTATCATTTCATAGCAAAGACTTTTTACTTGCTTGTTTCTCTTGTGAGAAATGAGTGCATGAAATGATTTAGCCATTTTGACTTGAACCATTTTACACAATACTTGATTATTATTTTTGTGATGATGGTTTTGGATTATGAGAGCCAAGTAAGAAAAGTATTCTCGCATTCTATCATTCTCATTCTCTCTCTTGTTCTTGAGCTCTCATCTCCTTCCTCTTGCTCTCCCTCTCTTAGTCTATAATTCACTTGTCTCATGTGTTGAGAACCAAGAACCATAGAGAAAATCCCAATACACTCTTCTCTACTCACTCAAGTTCACAAGGTTTAGCAAACCAAGTGAACTAGTTTCTTCAAAGATCGAAGAAGAAGCCAAAGGTAAAAGCTTTCGAGGTGGATCTATCTTCGGCGCGTGGAGACGACGGAGTGAAGCCGATCCGGACAACCATCGAGGCTTAAAGACGAAGGAGATCAAGAAAGAAAGGTATAACCCCCTAACCGAGTAGTTAACAACTCCTAGTTAGGTTGTTAGTTAGATGTTTAACAAAGATCCGGTTTTGAGTCCATGTTACCACCTCTAGAAAATTGTTTTTTCGTCAAATTCCGCATGCCCGAAAGTACCGGGAGAGGTAGCATGGACTTACAACTGAAACTTGCTAGTGTTGCATACCATTTGGAGTGTGATAATGTTGGTAGGATTCCTTCAGGATTATCACATAATGATATTTGGATCCCGATCCTACTGTGCGTATCCGCTACTCCTCGGGAGATTCTTCACTTAACGATCAATGCTATAAACCAAGTGAGTGTCTAGAACAGTGTTAGCGGGGCTACACCTCCAGGGAAAAGAGGTTTTTTAATTAAGGAACTTCACGAAAGCGTCGTAAAACCTCCCTGAAGTTCCGACACTAGCCTGGCCGAACGGTTAAGTAAGTATTGTACGGTGAGATCAATCCTGACTAATTCTTCTTTTATGGTTTGAGGAAGGATTCGAGAAACAGTGGGCGCCATCCTGTTTAGATAAATTAAAAACCAATCTAAACTTGCAAGAGTATCATGCTGAGTATTTTCTTCTCTCTTTCCTAATTGCAGTGACCAGGTGACCAGATAGGTTACAAATAGATAATAAAATGACTGAGTTATACTATAGTGACTGGCAAAGGTTTTTCCAGATGTCCATTACCTTTGACAAGCTGGACCACCTCATTACTACTCATAGCCCCGCCTTCTCAGGTCCAGTTTCCACTGTCGTGGATGTTGATATCTGTAAGACAAGGGAAAAAGACCGTGTGATTGCTAAGTGCCTCGTGTTGGCCTCAGTTGATGGTGTATACCTGAGGCAGCACGAGAAGATGGACTTAGTTTCTATCTTCCTCCATAACAAAGTTTTATATGGAGCGCAATCTCGTATCGCAAGATATAATACCTCGAAGGAATTGCTTCAAGCGAGATTGGCTGTTGGATCATCTGTAGAGGACCATGTCCCTACAATGATTAGCTATTATAAAAAGCACACGGATCTGGAGACCACGTTGGAGAACGATTCATATGCCGACTTGATTCTACAGTCCCTACCTCCTACTTACGCCCAGGGAAAGAAAGTTATACTTCAAGTTGAGGGAACCCTGAAGGAAACCAGGGAGACACCCGCTCTGCTTATTAGGGATTCTTCCTCTTCTGGATCTAAGGCGGATGCCAAGGGTGAGAAGAAGAAGACTTCCACAAAGATGATAGGCGGTGTCAGTAAGGTAGAAGAAAAGGGAAGGGCAAAAGTTTCGGGATTAACAGTAGAGAAGAAGGGATGTTCCTATTGTTACGGGAAAGGACATTGGCAGAAGGGATGCACGGCTTGGAAAGCCAGAATCCAGGATCCGAAGCATGTTGTGGTTTCGACTTCGGGTGTGTTTGTGATTGAAAACAGTCTGTTAATTAACTTTACTTCCTGGGTACAAGATACCGGATCAGGATCTCATATCTATAATTCATTACAAGCTTTGAGAAACCGTAGAGTTATCAAGGCAGGTTATATGACTCTCAGGATTGCTAACGGAATGAGCGTGGACGCTGTATCTGTAGGATATATCACATAGAATTGACAAGTGGGTAGATTTTGATTCTACGTAACTGTTTGCGTGTACCAAGTCTAGTATATAAGCGATGTGGTTCACATCCACCTAAATTAAAGTTTGATTGGGTCAGGTACACTAGAGGACGGTATATATTGAATCAAGCTCAGGTTTTCAAACGTCCAGAACACTCTTAAAAGAAAGTCTCCAGAATTAAATAAAACTTTCTTATGGCATTGTAGACAGGATCACATCAATGAAACACGATTGACGAAGTTACATAGAGAGGGATATTTGGATCCGTTCAAATATCAGTCTTATGCAACTTGTCAATCCTGTCTCATAAGAAAGATGACAAAGACTCCGTTCACTGGACACGGAATAAGAGTGAGCGAGCTTTTGGGGCTCATACACAGCAACATGTGTGGTCCAATATCTACAGATGCACGAAGTGGTTATTCCTATTTCATTACTTTCATGGATAATTTCTTTAGGTAAGGATATGTCTTCTTGATGAAGCATAAATTCGAGACCTTTGAGAAATTCCGAGAATATAAGTATGAAGTGGAAAAACAAACAAGCAAAATTATCAAGACACTGAGATCTGACCGATGTGGTGAATACTTAATTGCCGAGTTCCTGGATTACCTAAAAGAGGATGAAATTCTCTCTCAGCTTACTCCTCCATACACACCACAACACAACGATGTATAAGAAAGGAGGAATAGATCCATAGTGGATATTGTTCGTTCCATGATGAGTAACGCTGAGTTGTCGTGATCCTTCTGAAGTTATGCACTAGAATCAACTGCATATCTTTTAAATAAGGTTCCTACTAAGACTGTGCCTACCACACCATATCAGATATAGAGTGGGAAGAAACCCTATCTTCAGTATCAGAAGATATAGGGATGTCCTGCTTTTGTTGAAAAGCAGTATGCAGACAAGCTCGAGGCACGCTCCGTAATGTATAAGTTTGTGGGATACCCAAAGAACTCCTGGGGGTATCTTTCCTATTACGCAGAGAAACAAAAGGTTTTTGTTCCTCATCATGCCCAATTTTTAGAAAATCAATTTTTTGTAAAAGGAAATAGTGGGAGCACAATAGAACTGGAAGAAATTCCAGAACCACAAACTATTACTGAAAGTATGGTAGAACCAGAGGTTTCAAAAGAACCTGACATCCCTGTGGCAATCCGCAGGACTATTAGGCAGTCTCATCCGCCTGAGAGATACTACGGTTTTCTCATAGACGAGGATCAGGAGGATTGCATTATTGACAATGATGAGCCAACTAGCCTCCCGTAAGCCATTCAGAGCGGTGACTCGGTAAAATGGATGGATGCAACGCGGACCGAAATGGAGTCCATGCACACCAACAAAGTATGCACTTTGAACATTGCTCCAGAAGGGGTAAAACCCGTAGGCTTCAAATGGATCATCAGAAAGAAGATTGGTGTAAATGGATAGGTTGAAACCTATAAGGCTAGACTTGTTGCAAAAGGTTTTTCATCAAAGACCTGGTTTGGACCATGATGAAACCTTTTCTCCAGTGTCTATGCTCAAATCCATTCGGATCCTTCTTGCCGTTGCTGCCTTCCATGATTATGAGATATGGCAGATGGACGTAAAGACGACTTTTTTAAATTGTTATTTGGAAGAGTGCGTCTATATGGATCAGCCAGAAGGTTTCAATCAGAGTGGGAGCAGCGGGACAGTTTGCAAGTTTCTTAAGTCCATTTATAGACTAAAGCAGGAATCGCGGAGTTGGAACATCTGTTTTTATTAAGACGGTCAAAGAATTTGATTTTATTAAAAATCCAGATGAACCATGCATTTATAGTAAGATTGTAGCAGGAACAGAGGAATTCTTCGTTGAGTACGTGGATGATATTCTCTTGATAGGAAATGACATTCCTATGCTACAATCAGTCAAAGATTCGTGTCACAGAGGTTCTCCATGAAAGACCTGGGTGATACCAACTACATTCTGGGGATCCAGATCTATCGTGATAGATCAAAGAAGATGGTGGGACTTTCACAGTCAAGGTACAACACCATACCAAAAATATTTAGTATGGACGATTCTAAGAACGGTAGTCTACCGGCTTGTCACGGAATCACCCACTCCAAAGAGATGTCTCCAAAGACTGATTTGGAAAGGGCTCGCATGTCGATTATACCCTACGCTTTTGCGGTAAGCTCTATAATATATGTGATGTTGTGTACCAGACCAGATGTTGCTTACACACTCAGCGTGGTAAGCCGGTATCAGTCAAACCTAGCGGAGAAGCACTGGATAGCAGTAAAGAACATTCTCAAGTACCTGAGAAGGACTAAGGAGATGTTCTTGGTGTATGGCGGTAAAGACCTCCAGATCAAGGCCTTTGCTGACTCCAGCTTCCAGAGTGATAAGAATGACTCCAAGTCTATGTTGGGTTATGTCTTTACCCTCAGTGGAGGGGAGGTCTGTTACAGGAGCTCCAAGCAGGACACCGTTGCAAACACGACGATAGAAACGGAGTAGTTCACTGCATGAAACGCCGCAAAAGAGGCTGTCTGGATGACGAAGTTCTTAATAGAACTTCAGGTGGTTCCTTCCATTTGTTAGTCCAATACTTTAGAATTGTGACAACATATAGCGCTATTGCTTTAGGGAAGGAACCCAGGTCCCATCAGAGATCCAGACATATCTTGAGGCGGTACCACCTCATCAGGGAGATCGTTGATCCCCAGGAGATCGAGATGAGGAGAGTAGATATGCAGAACAACACTGCAGATCCACTCACAGAGGACATCCCTCAGACAGTCTTTGAGAGGCTATTCGAGATATTCGATCTGCGATATGCCAGTATATGGCCTTAGCGCAAGTGGGAGATTGTTAGTGATATATACCCTTGAGGCCATCATTGTATCATACTGGATTGTATATTACTTAATGGGTGCTTAGGATATACACGGATATAGTAACAGTCTCGCTCGAAATGGTAGTATGCTACCTGGTTTGTTTCTACCTCAATATGTGCATGTGTTTTCTTAGCATATTGCTTATACATATTGGTAGATCACTTAGGATCTTTGCTTGATTACCAGCGTTGTGATGGCAGTCACACTAGTGGGGGATGGGTAGTCTATAAGCACATCCTATACAGATCCCTAGTTGCAGGATTATCGAGACGGGGCATTGATACTCCACAGTAAACTAGTTTATACGCTTCTCATCCCAGTAGGGGGATGGTCTGTCCCACAGCCATCAGTACGTCGTGCTGGAGATATTATGCAGGTGCTCATTAGGTTATGAGTATACTAGACAGGACTCGTCGGGAACTGTTGGTGGGTATTATACCTGTTGTCGGGTAGCAGTTCCCAGGTGACATGAGTACAGCTTAGTTTGTCGACTTGCCACTGCTGCTTCGCCTCGAGTGTGTTCTGCTGGCTATAATGCTCTCAAAGTCAATTATTGGATCGCAGGCATGTGATTGCAATGATTGAGGAAGGACCTATACCGGTAGGACAGTCTCACTCGAGATGATAGTATGCTATCTGGCTTGTCTTTATCATCGTGTACATGCTTCAGGTGACATTACAGATCACTATTACATGTTGATAGAGCCCTTAGGATTCTTGCTTGACTACCAGCAGTATGATGGCAATCATATACATGAGAGTTGGGTAGTCTATAAAGCACATCCTTAAAGTGTTCCTAGTCATGGGAGTTTCGAGACTGGGCATCGATACTCCGAGAGTAGACTAGTGTATACGGATCGAGACCCCGATGAGGGGCAATGGACGATCTCACAAGCCATTGGTGTCAGTTGGTTCACCTAAGATAGTATACAGGTGCTCATTGGGTTATGAGTACACCAGACGGACTCGTAGGGGTACTGCTGGTTGGTACTATACATATCGTCAGAAAGAAGTTCGCAGGTGACATGAGTACAGCTTAGTCCGTTGACTTGACACTACTACATCGCCTTAAGTGTGTTCTTACTGCTCTTTGATTGGTACCCTACCACGGCACAAAGGAGTCGTGCAAACAGGTAGTAGTTGGGTGCAGTCCCGAAGCACTTAGAGGCAATGGCGGTTAGATAGGATTCGTCTCTCCCGGTATTGGAGGTTGATATCGCGCTATGTTTGGAGAGCCATTACACAAAGTCCTTGGCCAAGACAAGTGAGATTTACTGGTAAGTATTCCAGTAGTTTCTCAAGGTGTTCTAGGCAACACTCCGACACGACTTATACCGCTATTGGGGGTCTGACATTTACCATCCCCCTAGGCCCGTTATGCGATACTCATAGACGAACGGACCAGACTGTACGGATATTGTCACTGTCAGGCTCAGTAGGGTTTCAGGTTGAGTTCGCTCATCGGCCTCCCTTTCGCTCAATACCTGGGTAGCCGTTACATACAGCTAGTGCCACTGACGTATTTGTGGTTAAACCCACTGCTAGCGTATTGACGAGTCTTTAGAGTCCCACACAGAGGGTTACCCTAGTTCGGGTGAAACGTTGTAGAGGCCGTATGGTTTTATAGCAGGGTTTAATCATATACGTGCACTTATGCACGGATCATGATCGGACGGATAATACTAGCGGGCTTTGGCTTAAGCCAGATCCTAGTATTATACTGTTGGAATATTTTCGTCTCGTTGTATTTGTATTCAGTCAGAATACGGATGCGGGTATGTATATACGGATGAGGGATATTCTTGTAATTCCCTTACGTGTTTACTTTTGAAGTTGCCATTTCTTTTCTTGATTTAAACATTTGGTTTAATGTTTAATTAATGGAGATTGTGAGTCAATTTTTCATGGCTGATTTTTCTTTGTGCTGGGATTTTTTCATGCTGGGAAAATTCGTAGGCTTTAATTTGGGCGTGGGCTATTGACTCATCTTTGGCATTTAATGTTCTTTGTTTTGTGTTTGATATTTTGAGTATGGGTCTTTTGTGAGCAGGTGGAAATTAAATGATATTTTAAGGAGGTAAAATGTGTGGCTGTTTTTTTGGGTGATGGTTTATTCTTGTGCTTGCTTGATATCTTTAATTTACACCACTACTTCTTTTGCAAATCCACAGAAAGCATTTTCTTCCTTGGTCGAGCCCATTTTTCTTGAAGCCAAAAATCCTTTGCTCATAATTTCTATCCATGGCAACTTCATTTACCTCCACCCAAATCATTGGGTGCTTTGAGAAAAAGTATTCACACATTATCTCTACTTCATCTTGGGTATCTAGGCTAGCAAACTGGATGCCCGAGTTGCCTCAGTTTTGAGGCGGGATCCCGTATTACTAATTCTCGAGGTGGATCGTCTTCGACGAGGGAGAACGGAGAGTGGACATGTTCGGCACAGCCACGAGGAGCTTGGGAAGAGATTGAAGACTGAAGGACACGGATCGATCGGTATAATCTTTGAACACATTACAACAGTTTACTAGTATAGGGTTAATGGCACGATCCGGATTTTATGGTTACGTTAGCACTAGTTTATAAAAGTTTTTGTTCCGCATTTGGTCTCGGATTGACGGTCGGGACGCTACCGTAGCCTTACATGGTATCAGAGCCAACCCATTACCACATACTAGTTATTTAGACAATGTTAAAATATCAAAACCGAAACAACCCCAAATCAATACCAACTAGTATTCAATTCTCTGTCAATTTTTCCGAGTCTTCTAAAAATATTTTAGCAATTGCAGAAGACTACTTATTTGACAACTAAAACACACACAAAATACGAGCAAAATATAACATAATTGGACCGGCCACAATAAGGAATTTTCCGAGCCGGCCGGCCATGAATGTGTGTTTGGACTTGGAATTTTATGTGTGGTTTAGTCTATGGAATATTGGTCAGTGGTATTGTTTGTTTAGCCCAGTTTGGATATGCTTTTATCTAGTTGTTTGGGGCTATTCGGGGGTTATTTCGAAGTCGATATTTTCTAACATTGTTTAAAGTTTATAGTACTTACATTACTATCTGCGACCGTAAATGTCATTCGAGTGGTATAACTTGTCTAATTGCTATAGCTCTTTTAGACGGGTTTGCGAACGTGACATTCACGTTGATGTTCTGTGTTGTGCTGTATTGTTGCGGATTTGTCGTGGTGGATAGCTTGGATGCAATATTAGAGTTTAGTTTTATTTGTACATTTGATATCGTGGGACGAGCGTCCGACATGTGGGCTGCCGTCACTGCCTGTTTGTATATTATTTGTTTAGGGCACGACTGGGTTGTGGTCGATGTCACCGTTGTACATATTTTATTTTTTGTACTAGGATTACCCCACGGTGGAATGCACGGATAGCCGGGTTCTAGAGGTCAATGGGCCCGCCTCTTATGGTTTTGAGACGGAGGGGGCTTCACTCTAGAATTGGCGGGCTATTCGCCGCACTCGTAGAGGGTACAGGTTGACCCAAGGTGGGGTGCTTAAGGTACCGAATTCCGTGAAGTACTAGGTGGTCCATTCACTTTGCTGAAGGGGGCTGCCTCGCTTCTAGTTTTGGCGGGTAACTTGCCGTGCTCGTAAAGGTCTAGATTTTCATTGCACAGCCTATCCACAGGACCAGGGGAACGTCGGATTTTACTTGCGGCTCAAAGGAAACCCGGGGCTCCCAGATTATCTGTATTGTTCTGTAATGCTTATTACTTTTCTGTGATGATTGCATTTATCACGCCTGGAGCGATTATTATATATTGATATATATTAGTAGATGTTGTATATGTTTTACACCCGCGCTAGTCCAGTCCCCGCTCTGTCGTTAGTTAAGTAACCTAACAGGTGATGATGGGACCCAGTAGCGAATGCGGATGGCATATACGTACATCATATTTTCATTCTTTTGTGGTGTGATTAATTGATGGGACTGCGTTGATTCAGATTAATACAATGATAAAACAGAACTATTCGATATTGTTGGAACAATTTTCAAAAAATCTTTTATTATAAGGACGTTCTCTTTTGCTTTGCATAGTGGTATTCGGTTATGAATATCCAGCACCCCATTCGACGAGGCAAGGGCCAAGATCCCTTCATTAGGAGTGACCCCGTAGACAGAGGTTTGCGTCAAGGTAATAACTTCACTATAGTCAATTACTTTTTGCTTTGCATCACGGTATTCAGTTTGGAATATCCTGCACCTCATTCAACGAGGAAAGAGACGAGATCCCTTCACCGGGAGTGACCTCTTTAGCAAAGGTTTTCGCCGCTATATATTTATAAAAAGCTATCCGATTCCTTCAACGATATCAAGTTCATTACGTTAAAGGTTTTTTGCCAAAAACCAGCTGTAGCCCTCCATCATCCAGATTAGTATTGCTTAGTGTTCGTGCTACGTATGTCGTGCTTAGCCGAGGCGTAGTGTTCGGTACTATGCAGTGATTTTTTGTTGCATGGATATGCGATTGTTTAGGACAGTCGTGCGGTTATTTTGGCTCATTCAAGGACTCATGCGGGTGGGTCTAATGCAATCAAGATAATGACGGGTTGAACTTGACTAGGATCCTTGGATATGTTGGCTCAGTCAAGGTCACTTGGGTCCTAGGGGTATAAACACACATCGGAAGTTTCTAAAGAAACTGAAACTTGCCAGGCATGCGCATACCTTCTGGAGTATGGTGACTTGAGTGGATTCCATCAAGTTATCATGCGATGATAGTTGGATCCCGATACCCACTGATGAGTTGGTTTACTCCTCGGGTGATCCCGACTAATTCTTCTTTCAGATTTGGAGGAGAATTTAAGGATACAGTAGGAGACATCCTGATTAGATAAAGTGATTAACCATTCTGATCTAGGTTAGAGTGCACAATGAGTGTTTCTTTCTCTCTCTCTTTGACAGCGACCATAACCCGACCCTGGACTATAACTCAGTGACCAAGTTAACTGAACTTTCTTAAAACACTTGCTTTTGGATTGTCAGAGTTGCATACTTTATTTCCACTCCTACTTTTACCCTTTGCTTTTCACCAGAACACCCCGTATCACTACGAACATCCACTTCCATTGGATAAATCCATCGTATGGTTATATACGAACTCGAAGGAAGTTGTTCCAGATTCGAGGATGGATTCTGGTTTAGGAGAAAATGAATAGGGCTATTCAGTTGTCTTTTCCTTTTACCTTCTCCCAGGTTGTGAGGGCTCCTAGGATTAAGAGAGGGTACTCCTATTGTGCTTATTGGATAGTCTTCTTCCAATCCATAGGCAGGTGCCGAAAGGTAGGGAATGAAGAAAACCAATTAAGCCTAAGTGTGGTGTGCAAAAATTAATAAGTAAAGACATATAAAAGGATTAGAATATCGGCAAAGAAATTGTGACTGCTATCATTCACGACCAAACCGCGTATATCATCGCCACACTCCTACTTCACCTTTGCATTTCTCCAGTTCAGGGGAAATAGAATAGGATTATTCAGTTGTCTTTTATCACCATCTTCTTTCAGGTTGCGAGTAATCCTAGGATAAGGAGAGTACACCTATTATGCTTATTGGATAGTCTTCCTCCAAACCATAGGCTGGTGCTGAATGATAGGGAAGGAAGAAAGCCATTTAGCCTAAGTGTGGTATACAGAAGGTAATGAGTAAAGATAAATAAAGGATTTGGAGAGATGGCAAGAAAATATACGGTTACAGTCATGAATCTGAATAGTGGAAGAGGCATTACTAGGAAGACCCAGATACCGCTTCGAAACATTTTCATATTCAGATTCATTATGTGTTGTTAATAGAAAACTGTTTTTCCCAATTAGATCCTTACTTCAGGGTATGTATTTACCAGGTATGATTCTCACATTTGTATGGTTTAATAGATGATGAGTAGGAGTAAGTTATTAGGAATTAGGTGATCATTCTCATTATATCGGAACTCGCTGTAATTGGTGATATTTGAGGAAATCTCCTGGGTTTTTGCCGGACGGAAAATATTTGGTTTTGAATATTCGTTGTTATGCACCAATTTCAAACTGATATATCTGTACGTTTATTTTATAAAATGAGATATAACTTTTTGAAATTATATCCATGACATTTACCTATATCAGCTGATGATTGGGTAAGGAGTATTGAACAGCTGTGTAATTCTCCATAACCATAGTACAGTTTTCAACCTACGACGCACAGGATTTGAGTTATTCGACTCAGGAGACTTACACAAAGTATTGAATGTTGTCCAGTGTTCATTAAGACAAAGGGATTGGTCCTCGTACTATATACTGTTTACTTGTGACTTCTCAGGTTTTATGCACGTATTTCGTAGAAATACAAGGTCCAAGTTTTCAAAAGTTATAGGTACAAGAATAAAGTAGAGAACCATAGGTTGCAAGTATCGGGATTCTTCAAGGTGATCGAAGATGTAGATACTTGTGTTTTATATTCAGCTGATAGTAATGGTTTTGAGAACTTGCTTCTCTTTCAGGTTACTCATATCTGGATGCACTCCTAAGTTAGGTAATGCTGATCGGCGTCTCTCCATTTGGATGACATGCACTGGAGACAGCTGCATGATTTGAATCTGGTTCCAGTTAAATCAGTGCCTCTGTTTCTATATTGTATATAGAATGGTTCATACCTTAACGATGTTAAGGTATTTGGAGTTGTCCGGCGTATGCCTAAAACCAGACTCTGGAAAACTCAAGGCACGTTTCTGTAATGGCAGTTTGTGGGTTAACCCAGGCTATGACGAGGGTTAACTTTCTACCATCTGGAAGATCAATAGTAATATTGTTCTTGACTCGCCACAGTTTTAGTAAAATGGATTTTTTTTCAGAAAACAGTAGTGGGAGTATGGTAGAACTGGAAGTGATTCCAGAACCAAAAACGATTACCGAAAATTTAAGAGAACCTAAAGATTCAATCAGGTTTGAAATTCCATTAACCACTCCACATATATGGTGGGTAACCTCAGGCGCCCGAGAGGTACTTCGATGTCCCCAAAGACGGTGGCAAGGAGGTTCTTGTTTACCCGGACTTGACACTACTGTTGTTCTAGACTATGAGACCCGGCAGGAGGATGAGTATAGCATCGTTCTAAACTAGCTTTAGAAGTGCACGTGTATATGACTCTGCCAGAGGGTTGTTGTAGTCAGTGGGAGTAGCGGAAGCATAGTGGACAAGTAGCTTATGTCTGTTTATGGACTAAAGCAGATAGAGCGGAGATAGATCATCTATTTTTGATGTGACAGTCATAGGATTGGTTTCATCAGAATAGGAGATGGATCTGTTAAGAAGGTAGTAGGGTGGTAAGTCCTGATATTCGGATGACATACACTTGTAGGAAGTGATATTCTTACTCTACGATCGGTAATACTGTAGTTGTCACACAGTGGTTTCTCCACATAGGATTTGGATATTATATCTGGCATTCTGGTTACTGGTTTAAGTGCACGGCGGCGCCCCGGCCGTCAATCCGAGGCCTAAATGCGGAAACGATACTTTACTTTAACTTTTGAACCGGCACAACCGCACACTAAAATCCCGGATCGGGCCATTAATCTAATCCTAGCTAACAAGAGAAGGGGTAGAGAGATATACCGAGTGATCCGTGTCCTTCGGTCTTCTCGTCATCGTCCCGATCTCCCCGCGGAATCTCCGGTCTTCACCTCCCCGTCGGAAGGGCACCACATCGCCGGGTTCTTTTACGGGCTCCCACCTCTGGACCAAGGCAACTCAGGCACGAAGTTAGCGAGCCGACGTGCCCAAGAATTGCTGTAGAATAGTGTTGTGCACTTTTTCTAAAGGGGTTTAAAGAAGTTGCCATTTGGTGGAGGAAATGAACTATTGAGAGAGGTGAGGAATATGTAGCATGCAAAGAATGAGATCAACATTTTCCTCACAACAAAAAGAATTCCCGCTCTTGGAAGTGGCCGGCCTTGCCTTGTGAAGAATGAGGGAGAGCAAATCTCAAGGAGGGTGAGAAGCAATAATACTAGAGAGAGAGAAAAAGTTATCATGAAGAATCATGATCACAAACCAAGTCTCACTCAAAATCAGCCATATCATCAACAACCATGATTACTCCAAAAGTCAAGAAATCATGGACTAAAGAAAAGTCAAGGGATGGTGGGACCATCATGAAACCATCATGATGCAACAATATACAAAGACCACCCTCCACAATTCTAATTTGCACAATTGCAAAAAAAGCCCTCCTCCACCAATTTTCAGCCAAAGAAAGAAACAAAGGAAAATGGCCGAAACGGAAAGCAAACTGGCAACTTCAAAAAACCAATCCCGTAATAAATTACAGGAAAGCCCCGCTACTGTATATACATACCCGCATTTGTATTCCGACCGAATACAAATGCAATGAGACAAAATCTACACTGTACAATACTAGGATCCGGCTTAAACCAAAGCCCGCTAGTATTATCCGTCCGATCATGATCCGTGCAATACCGCACGTATCTGATCGAACCCTGCCATATCTCCATACGGCCTCTACAGCGTTTCGTCCGAAACTTGAGAAAACGGTCTGTGGGGGACTCTAAAGACTCGTCAATACTTTGGTTGTGGATTTAACCACTAGCACGTCAGAGGTATTAGCCATACGTAACGGGCTACCAGTTATTGACTAAAAGGGACGTCGATGAGCGAACTCATCCTGACACCCTACTGAGCCTGTCAGTGACAATATCCGTACAGTCCGGTCCGTTCGTCTATGAGCATCGCATGGCGGGCCTAGAGGGTTGGTAAAAGTCAGACCTCCAAAAGCGGTACAAGTCGTGTCGGAGTGTAGCCTAGAACACCCTGAGATACTACTGGAATACCTACCTGTAAATCTCCTGCCTTGGCTAAGGACTTCGTGTAATGGCTTTCCTAGACACAGCGCGACCTCACCCCCAATACCGGGAGAGACGAACCCCTGCAGATCTGCTCACTGCCTCCATGTGGCTCGGGAATGTACCCAACTAAAACCTGTTTGCATGTCTTTTTTGAGCATGGTAGGGTAGTAATCAAAGTACAGTGGGAACTCACACGAGACAAATGACGATCTCAGGTCGATGAACCAACCTGTACACATATCACCAGGGAACTGCTATCTGATGTCAGGTAAAAGACCAACTAGCATGTTCCCGGCAAGTCCTGTCCGGTGTACACATAACCCAATGAGCACCTGTATACATCTTAGGTGAACCAAATGACACCAGTGGCTTTTGAGACCGGCCACCCCCCTTGTCGGGGTCTCGACTGTATACACTAGTCTACTCTGAAGTATCGATGCCCTGTCTCGAAACTCCCTTGACTAGGGACCTTTTAAGGATGTGCTTATAGACCCCAGCTCCCACGTATATGATCGCCCTCATACTGCTGGCAGTCAAACAAGAATCCTAGGGGCTCTATCAACGTGCAATAGTGACCTGTAAGGTCACCTAAAGCAGTACACATTGATAAAGATAAACCAGATAGCATACTATCATCTTGAGTAAGACTGTCCTACTGGGACAGGTCCTCCCTCAATCATTGCAATCACGTGCCTGTGATCCAATAATTGACTCTGAGGGCACTAACTCAAACAATCTTCCACTTGCACTCAAGGCTAATTATTGCGATGTCGCATACTCACAGCCCGTGTGATACCGAACACCCAAATCCTCTACTAATCAGTCTCACAAAACCCGTTTGCGAAACTATTGCATTCGAGGAATAGCCTCAGTGAGTGGATCCGCTCTGATGTTTCTTTCTATGTCTCTCTTTATCTCAAGTTCGCGGAGAAAACCATCTCCCGAAATGAGCAATACCTGTCTTAGAGTATGTCTGGATATCTGATGGGACCTAGCTCATAAATGAACTCCAAATCCAAACTTCTTAGACTGTATCGTCAACTGAACTTAATCGGTATCCTGCGTCATGCCTCCCTCAGTATCCTCTTGGACCACCTGTCTAAAATACCGCCCCTCGTCAGAAGGAAACTATTACTCTGACAACCTCTCTGTCATCCAGGTCACCTTGGAAGCCTGGAATGATAACTGTCTCCCGAAGGAGGATGCCGTTATCATATCCCTAGAATATCCACTTATGTTCTAAAACTGCTTCCGATCGTTTCTCCAGGATTGGATCAATATCAACATATTGCATCTCGTGCAAAAACAACATCTGGTGTGGTACTTGACATCTCATGATCAACTCAATTGCCTAAGCAAGTGATCCGCCAATCATGCACATCCCTCTCCCCTTTAGTCTGTAAGACACCTTTAGAGAGGGTGACTCCATCACCTGCAGGTACACTACCATACCAGGAGTCGTCCATTCTAAAACACCTTTAGAATACTGTCTAAGTACCCAGATTGGGAAACTACCCAAATCTGGATCTAAAACCATAGATCTAGTAACCAGAATATCTGATATAATATCTATATCCTTATGTGGAGAAACCACTGTGTGACAACCAAAGTATAACCAACCGTAGTATAATAATTTCACTTCCTACTCTGTGTATGTCATCCAAATACCAGGAAATCACACCCTACTACCTTCTTAACAGATCCATCCCCTATTCTGATGAAGTCAAACCTATGACTGTCACATCAGAAATAGATGATCTATCTCCGCTATATCTGCTTTAGTCTATAAATAGACATAAGCCACTTGTCCACTATGCTTCCGCTGCTCCCACTGACTACGACAACCCTCTGGCAGAGTCATATAGACGTACACTTCTAAAGCTAGTTCAGAACGACGCTATACTCATCCTCCTGCCGGGTCTCACAGCCTGGAACAACAGCAACGGCAAGTCTGGGTAAACAAGAACCTCCTTGTCACCGTCCTTGAGGCTACCGGAGTACCTTTCGGGTACCTGAGGTTACCCACCATATCTGCGGAGTGGCCAATGGAATGTCAAATCAGATTGAATATTTAGGTTCTTATCAAATTTTCAGCAATCGTTTGTGGTTTTGGAATCACTTCCAGTTCTACCATACTCATACTACTATTTTCTGAAAAAATCCATTTTACTTAAAACTGTGGCGAGTCTAGAACAATATCACTATTGATCTTCCAGATGGTAGAAAGTCAACCCTCGTCATAGCCTGGGTCAACCCACAAACAGCCATTACAGAAACGTTCCTTGAGTTATCCAGAGTCTGGTTTTAAGCATAAGCCGGACAACTCCCCATACCTTAACATCGTTAAGATATGAACTGTTCTATATCCAATACAGAAACAGAGACACTGATTTAATTGAACCAGATTCAAATCATGCAGCTATCTCCAGTGCATGTCAAGTAAATGGAAAGAGGCCGATCAGCGTTACTCAACTTAGGAGTGCTTCCAATTATGAGTAACCTGAAAGAGAAGAAAGTTCTCTTAATCATTACTATTAACTGAATACTACAAGTATCTATATCTTCGATCACCTTGAAGAATCCCGATACTTGCAACACCTGGTTCTCTACTTTATTCATGTACCTATAACTTCTCAAAATTCGGACCTTGCGTTTCTACGAAACACCTGTCTAAAAACTAGATAAGTCATAGGTAAACCGAATATAGTACGAGGACCAACCCCTCTGTTCTAATGGACACTGGACAACATACAATACTCGGTATAAGTCCCCTGAGTCCAATAACTCATTCGCTGTGTGTCGTAAGTTGAAAAGTGTACTTATGGTTAAGAAGAATTACACCGCTGTTTAATGCTCCTTACCTAACCATCCACTGATATAGGTAAATGTCATGGAAATAATTTCAAAAAAGTATATCTTACTCTATAAAAATAGACATACAGATATATCAATTTGAAATTGGTGTATAACAGCGGATATTCAAAACCAAATATTTGCCGTTCGGCAAACAACCCAAGTGACTTCCTCAAATATCACCGATTACAACGAATCCCGATATAATGAGGATGATCACCCAATTCCCAATAACTTACTCCCACTCATCATCTGTAAAACCATACAGATGTGAGAATCAAACCTGGTAAACACATACCCTGGAGCAAGTGTCTAATTGGGAAATCAGTTTTCCATTAACAGTACACAGTGAAAATGAAACATTGAAATGTTTCGATGGGGTATCCGGGTATTCCTAGTGTAAGTCTACGTTAGCGCCCCGGCAGTCTACAGACGCCAATTGCGGAATAAAACTTTTTAACTTGGCGCTATCGTATACTTTAACCCGGATCTGCCATAATTGCTAAACTAACAAACAGTAAAGAGTGTAGAAATGTTGTACCGACTGATCCGAGTCCTCCGGTCTTCATCTCCACTCCGATCTCCTCGCGGGATCTCCGTCCGTCTCCTCCTCGTCGGAAAGGGCACCACTTCGCCTGTAGCTTTTACGGGCTCCCACCTCAATACCGAGGCAACTCGGGCGCGAAGCTGGCGAATCGACGCGTCCAAGATTTGCTGTAGGAAGTGTAGTGTAGAGGCTACTTGTCTCTTTTGGGGTTTGTTGCCTTTGGAGAAAGGAGGGATCAAGAATGAACTTTGGAATGAAGTGTAGAATTTTTCAAGCATGAAAATGATATGAACCAATCTTTTCTCTACATGAACTCTCTCATTCTCCCACACTTGAAAAAGTGGCCGGCCAATCTATGAAATGGTGGAGAAAAAACCAAAACTAAAACAAAGAGGGAGGTGAGAGTAGTAGAAAGCAAGTGGTGATCCTAAACAAACATACACCATGCTTATGACTTTCAACCCATAACCTTTCATATCAACAATAAAAGCAAGTATGGAAGAAAGATATCAATCCTATCATAATCAAGACAAGTGCAAGAAACCCCCTCCTCAATATGTTATTTGCACAATTGCAAATAACCCCCTCCATCGGAAAAGTCCGGCCGGGAAAGAACAAAGGAAAACCGGCCGGAACGGAATGCAAACTGGCAACTCCAGAAAACTGGTCCCGTAATAAATTACAGGAAAACCCGACACTGTGCATACACACCCGCATCTGTATTCCGTCCGGATACAAATGCAAAGAGACAAAATCTACACTGTACTAAACTAGGACCGGCTTAAACCAAAGCCGGCTAGTAATATCCGTTCGATCCTGATCCGTGCAATACCGCACGTATCTGATCGAACCCTGCCATATACCTATACGGCTACTAGTACAAACCGTCCGATCCTGATCCGTGCAATACCGCACGTATCTGATCGGACCCTACCATATCTCCATACGGCCTCTACAGCGTTTCGCCCGAAAGCTGAGTAACTGAAAGTGTGGTGGACTCTAATGACTCGTCAATACTATGGCTGTGGATTTAACCACTAGCCCGTCAGAGGTATAAGCCAATACGTAACGGGCCACCAGCTATTGACTAAAAGGGACGTCGATGAGCGAACTCATCCTGACACCCTACTGAGCCTGTCAGTGACAATATCCGTACAGTCCGGTCCGTTCGTCTATGAGCATCGCATGGCGGGCCTAGGGGGTTGGTAAAAGTCAGACCCCCAAAAGCGGTACAAGTCGTGTCGGAGTGTAGCCCAGAACACCCTGAGATACTACTGGAATACCTACCAGTAAATCTCCTGCCTTGGCCAAGGACTTCGTGTAATGGCTCTCCTAGACACAGCGCGACCTCACCCCCAATACCGGGAGAGACGAAACCCCCGAAGATCCGCTCACTGCCTCCATGTGGCTCGGGACTGTACCCAACTAAAACCTGTTTGCACGACTCCTTTGAGCCGTGGTAGGGTAGTAATCAAAGCACAGTGGGAACTCACACGAGACAAATGACGATCCCCAGGTCGATGAACTAACCTGTACACATGTCACCTGGGAACTGCTATCTGACATCAGGTATAAGACCAACTAGCATGTTCCCGGCGAGTCCTGTCCGGTGTACTCATAACCCAATGAGCACCTGTATACATCTTAGGTGATCCAACTGACACCAGTGGCTTGTGAGACCGGCCACCGCCCCTCGTCGGGGTCTCGACTGTATACACTAGTCTACTCTGGAGAATCGATGCCCTGTCTCGAAACTCCCACGACTAGGGACCTTTTAAGGATGTGCTTGTAGACTCCAGCTCTCACGTATATGATCGCCCTCATACTGCCGGTAGTCAAGCAAGAATCCCAGGGGCTCTATCAACGTGCAATAGTGACATGTCATGTCACCTAAAGCAGTACACGATGATAAAGGTAAACCTGATAGCATACTATCATCTCGAGTAAGACTGTTCTACCGGGATAGGTCCTCCCTCAATCATTGCAATCACGTGCCTGTGATCCAATAATTGACTCTGAGGGCACTATCACCAACAATCTCCCACTTGCACTCAAGGCTAATTATTGCGATGTCGCATACTCACAGCCCGTGTGATACCGAACACCCAACTCCTCTACTAGTCAGTCGCACAAAACCTGTTTGCGAAACTATTGCGTTCGAGGAATAGCCTTAGTGAGTGGATCCGCTCTGAAGTTTCTTTCTATATCTCTCTATATCTCAAGTTCGCGGAGAAAACCATCTCCCGAAGTGAGCAATACCTGTCTTAGAGTGTCTGGATGTCTGATGGGACCCAGCTCATAAATGAACTCCAAATCCAAACTTCTTAGACTGTATCGTCAACTGAACTTAATCAGTATCCTGCGCCATGCCTCCCTCAGTATTGCCTTGGACCACCTGTCCAAAATACTGCCCCTCGTCAGAAGGAAAAACTGTAACTCTGACAACCTCCTTGTCGTCCAGGTGACCTTGGAAGCCTGGAATGATAACTGTTTCCCGAATAGGGCTTTCGTTATCATATCCCTAGAACAGCCACTTATGTTCTAAAACTGCTTCCGACTGTTTCTCCAGGATTGGATCAATGTCAACTTATTGCATCTAGTGCAAGAACAACATCTGGTGTGGTACTTGACATCTCATGATTGACTCAATTGCCTAAGCAAGTGATCTGCCAATCATGCACATCCCTCTCTACTTTAGTCTATAAGACACCTTTAGAGAGGGTGACTCCATTACCTGCAGGTACACTACCGTGCCAGGAGTCGTCCATTCTAAATACTCTTAGAATGCTGTCAAAGTACCCTGATTGGGAAACCACCCAAATCTAGATCCAAAACCATAGATCTAGTAACCAGTATGTCTGATATTGTATCCAAGTTCCTTGTGGAGAAACCACTGTGTGACGACCAAAAAATAACCGATTGTAGTATAGGAGTTTCTTTTCCTACTTTGTGTATGTCATCCAAAACCCGGATATCACACCCTACTACCTTCTCAACAGATCCATCCCCTATTCTGATGACGTCAAACCCATGACTGTCACATCAGAATTAGATGATCTATCTCCGCTATATCTGCTTTAGTCTATAAACAGACATAAGCCCGATGTCCACCAATGCTTCCGCTGCTCCCACTGACTACGACAACCCTCTGGCAGAGTCATATAGACGTGCACTTCTAAAGCTAGTTTAGAACGACGCTATACTCATCCTCCTGCCGGGTCTCGCAGCCTGGAACAACAACAATGGCAAGTGTGGGTAAACAAGAACTTCCCTGTCACCGTCCTTGAGGCTACCGGAGTACCTCTCGGGTGCCTGAAGTTACCCACCTTTTCTGCGGAGTGGCCAATGGAATGTCAAATCAGATTGAATCTTTAGGTTCCTTATCAAATCTCCAGTAATCGTTTGCGGTTCTGGAATCGCTTCCAGTTCTACCATACTCCCACTACTGTTTTCTGAAAAATAACCATTTCTTTTAAAATGTGGCGAGTTAAGAACAATATCACTATTGATCTTCCAGATGGTAGAAAGTCAACCCTCGTCATAGCCTGGGTCAACCCACAAACAGCCATTACAGAAACGTGCCTTGAGTTATTCAGAGTCTGGTTTTAATCATAAGCCGGACAACTCCCCGTACCTTAACTATGTTAAGATATGAACTGTACTATATCCAATATAGAACCAGAGGCACTGATTTAATTGAACCAGATTCAAATCATGCAGCTGTCTCCAGTGCACGTCAACTAAATGGAGAGAGGCCGATCAGCGTTACTCAACTTAGGAATGCTTCCAATTATGAGTAACCTGAAAGAGAAGCAATTTCTCTTTATCATTACTATCAACTGAATACCATGCACAAGTATCTACATCTTCGATCACTTTGAAGAATCCCGATACTTGCTATACCTGGTTCTCTACTCTATTCAAATACCTATAACTCCTCAAAACTTAGACCCTGTGTTTCTACGAAACACATGTTTAAGAACTAGAGAAGTTAAAAGTAAACAGAATATAGTATGAGGACCAAACCCTCTGTCCCAATGGACACTGGACAACATACAATACTCTGTATAAGTCCGCTGAGTCTAACAACTCTTTCACTGTGTGTCGTAGGTTGAAAACTGTACTTATGGTTAAGAAGAATTACACCGCTGTTTAATGCTCCTTACCTAACCATCCACTGATATAGGTAAATGTCATCGACATAATATCAAAAGGTATATCTCACTCTATGAAAATAGACGTACAGATATATCAATTTGAAATTGGTGCATAAAAGCGGATATTCAAAACCAAATATTTGCCGACCGGCAAACAGCTCAGGTGATTTCCTCAAATATCACCGATTACAACGAATCCCGATATAATGAGGATGATCACCCAATTCCCAATAACTTACTCCCACTCATCATCTGTAAAACCATACAGATGTGAGAATCATACCTGGTAAATACATACCCTGGAGCAAGTGTCTAATCGGGAAATCAGTTTTCATTTAACAGTACACAGTGAACTGAAACATTGAAATGTTTCGATGGGGTATCCTGGTATTCTTAGTAATGCCTCTACCATTATCCAGATTCACAATTATAACCGTATAATTCTTTGCCACCTCTCCAAATCCCTTTATATGTCTTTAGTCATTACCTTCTGCACACCCCCTTAGGCCAAATGGTTTTCTTCCTTCCCTACCGTTCGGCACCAGCCTATGGTTTGGAAGAAGACTATCCAACAAGCATAATGGGTGTACTGTCCTAGTCCTAGGAGCACTCGCAATGCGAGAGAAGGTGAAAACAAAAGACAACCGAATAAACCTTATTCCTATTTCTCCTGGACCAGAATCCATCCCCGAACTGGAACAAGTTCCTTTCGAGTTCGTATATAACCATACGATGGAGTATCCAATAAACTGTGGATCTTCGTAGTGATACGGAGTGTCCTGGAGAAATACAAAGGTGATTTAGGATTGGCGAAGAAATACTTGGTTTGGTCGTGAATAGCAGTCGCAATTTACTTTGCCCTCTTACTAATCCCTTGCTTTGTCTTAATCTTAATACCTTCTGTACACCGTTTAGGCTAACTGGTTTTCTTCATTCCCTACCGGTCGGCACCAGCCTAAGGTTTGGAAGAAGACTATCCAATTTGCATAATAGGTGTACTACTCCTAAACTAAGGAGTACTCGCAACCTGAGAGAGGGTGAAAAGAAAAGACAACTGAATAATCCTATCCGTTTTCTCCAGTACCAGAAACCATCCTCGAATCCCTTCGAGTTCGTATCTAACCATACGATGGTTTTGTCCAATGGAAGTGGACGTTCGCAGTAATACGGGGTGTCCTGGAGAAAAGGGTAAAAGTAGGAGTGGTAATGAGGTCTGCAACTCTGACAATCCAAAAGCCTGTGTTAAGAAGGTTCGGTCAATTTGGTCACTGAGTCATAGTCTTAGGGTCGGGTCAATGGTCGCTGCCAGAGAGAGAGAAAAGAAACACTCAGCGTGCACTCTAACCAAGATCAGAATGGTTACCAATTTATCTAATCTGGAAACCTCCCACTGTACCTCAAATTCTCCTCCAAACCTGAAAGAAGAATTAGTCGGGGTCACCCGAGGAGTAAACCAACTCATCAGTGGGAATCGGGATCCAACTATCATCGCATGACAACGTGACGGAATCCGCTCACGGTATCACACTCCAGAAGGTATGCGCATATCTGGCAAGTTTCAGTTCTTTTGAAACTCCCGATGTGGATTTTTACCCCATGCTCTTATGACCTTGACTTTGGCCAACAAATCATAAGTCACATGTCAAGTTCTGCCCGTCATTCTCCAGGTTAATTTGAATCCACCCGTACATACCCTTGACTTTGGCCAACAAGGCAGTACGACTGTTCCAAACCAACGCATCTATCTATGCTGCATATGAATAACCAACAGCTACCAAACACTGTGCCTTGACTTTGGCCAACAAACACCGCTTGAATACTATTGACTACCCATATGAAACGACGGAGGGCTACGAATGGTTTCTGGCGAAAACCTTTAACGTAATGAACTTGATATCGTTGAAGGAACGGATAGCTTTTTAGAAAATATAGTGACGAAAACCTTTACTAAAGAGGTCACTCCCGGTGAAGGGATCTCGGCTCTTTCCTCGTAGAATGAGGTGCAGGATATTCCAACTGAATACCACGATGCAAAGCAAAAGTAATCGGCTATAGTGAAGTTAATGCCCTGACGCTAACTTCTGTCCAAGGGGTCACTCCCGGTGAAGGGATCTCGGCCCTTGCCTCGTCGACTGAGGAGCAGGATATTCCAACTGAATACCACGATGCAAAACAAAAGTGAACGTCCTTGCAATAACAGCTTTTTGAAAAGTGTTCCAACAACATCAGAATAGGTTTGTTTAACTTGCATTGATCCGAATCAACGCAGTCCCATCAATTGATCACACCACAAAGAACGAAAATATACTGACGTACGTATATGCCATCCGCATTCGCCACTGGGTCCCGTCATCACCCGTTAGGTTAGCTAACTAACGGCAGAGCGGGGACTGGACTAGCGCGGATGAAAAACATATACAACATCTACTAATATATATACCAATATATAGTATTTCGCTCAAGGCGTGAATAAAATGCAACATCAAAGAAATGTACAGCATCACAGAACAATACAGATATCTGGGATCCCCGGGTTTCACAGAGCCACTACTGAAACCCGACGTTCCCCTGGTCGTGTGGATAGCCTGTGCAATGAAAACCTAGACCCCTACGGGTGCGGCAAGTCACCCGCCAAAACCTGAAGCGAGGCAGCCCCCTCCAGCACCGTGAATGGACCACCCAGCACTTCACGGAATCCGGCAACTTGGGCACCCCTCCTGGGTCAACCTGTACCCCCTACGAGTGCGTTGAATAGCCCGCCAATTCCAGACTGAAGCCCCCCCGTCTCAATGCCCTGAGATGCGGGTCCGTTGCCCTCTAGAACCCGGCTATCCGTGCACCCCTCCGCGGGGTAACCCTAGTACAGAAAGTAAAATATACATACACCGGGTACATCGACCGCAACCAGGTCGTGCCCCAAAAGAATAATACAAACGGGCAGTGACGGCAGTCCACATGTCGGACGCTCGTCCCGCAATATCAAATGTACATAATACAACAACACTGTACTAGTATTGCATCCAGGCTATCCCCACGACCGATCCGCAACATCACAGCAAATACATAGAACATCAACGTGAAAGTCACGTTCGTAAATCCGTCTAACCGGGCTATAGCAGTTAGACCGGATTTACCGATCGAGTGACATTCACGGTCGCAGATATAATGTAAATACTGTGAAAACTAACGTGTTTAAATTTCGATCGACAAAATATCAAGAAGTGGGCCCCACGACTTACTGGTGAACAGTAACAAAATCTGGGCAAAAATGATATATATCAAAAACCCCAAAATCCAAGTGAGAACAACCTGACAAAATTTGGGAGCACGTGCTCCCCACGTGGCCGCGGTTGCGCGGCCAAACCAAGGGTTTGGCCGCGCTTCCGCGGCGGCTTCTAGGGATCACGACCCCAAATTTTGTCGTATCTCTTAGAAGTTCCTGCTCTGATTTTTAAGACATCCAGAAATCATTTTTGAGACCGTTTAAAAACAACAGAAACTGTCGGCTTGGATTTTTGCAGTTTTCGATTTCCGGTCGGATCGAAGTTTTAAACGCGTTAGCACAAGTTAGCATAGCAAAATGGTGAGGCTCTGATACCACTGTAAGTCTACGTTAGCGCCCCGGCAGTCTACAGACGCCAATTGCGGAATAAAACTTTTTAACTTGGCGCTATCGTATACTTTAACCCGGATCTGCCATAATTGCTAAACTAACAAACAGTAAAGAGTGTAGAAATGTTGTACCGACTGATCCGAGTCCTCCGGTCTTCATCTCCACTCCGATCTCCTCGCGGGATCTCCGTCCGTCTCCTCCTCGTCGGAAAGGGCACCACTTCGCCTGTAGCTTTTACGGGCTCCCACCTCAATACCGAGGCAACTCGGGCGCGAAGCTGGCGAATCGACGCGTCCAAGATTTGCTGTAGGAAGTGTAGTGTAGAGGCTACTTGTCTCTTTTGGGGTTTGTTGCCTTTGGAGAAAGGAGGGATCAAGAATGAACTTTGGAATGAAGTGTAGAATTTTTCAAGCATGAAAATGATATGAACCAATCTTTTCTCTACATGAACTCTCTCATTCTCCCACACTTGAAAAAGTGGCCGGCCAATCTATGAAATGGTGGAGAAAAAACCAAAACTAAAACAAAGAGGGAGGTGAGAGTAGTAGAAAGCAAGTGGTGATCCTAAACAAACATACACCATGCTTATGACTTTCAACCCATAACCTTTCATATCAACAATAAAAGCAAGTATGGAAGAAAGATATCAATCCTATCATAATCAAGACAAGTGCAAGAAACCCCCTCCTCAATATGTTATTTGCACAATTGCAAATAACCCCCTCCATCGGAAAAGTCCGGCCGGGAAAGAACAAAGGAAAACCGGCCGGAACGGAATGCAAACTGGCAACTCCAGAAAACTGGTCCCGTAATAAATTACAGGAAAACCCGACACTGTGCATACACACCCGCATCTGTATTCCGTCCGGATACAAATGCAAAGAGACAAAATCTACACTGTACTAAACTAGGACCGGCTAAAACCAAAGCCGGCTAGTAATATCCGTTCGATCCTGATCCGTGCAATACCGCACGTATCTGATCGAACCCTGCCATATACCTATACGGCTACTAGTACAAACCGTCCGATCCTGATCCGTGCAATACCGCACGTATCTGATCGGACCCTGCCATATCTCCATACGGCCTCTACAGCGTTTCGCCCGAAAGCTGAGTAACTGAAAGTGTGGTGGACTCTAATGACTCGTCAATACTATGGCTGTGGATTTAACCACTAGCCCGTCAGAGGTATAAGCCAATACGTAACGGGCCACCAGCTATTGACTAAAAGGGACGTCGATGAGCGAACTCATCCTGACACCCTACTGAGCCTGTCAGTGACAATATCCGTACAGTCCGGTCCGTTCGTCTATGAGCATCGCATGGCGGGCCTAGGGGGTTGGTAAAAGTCAGACCCCCAAAAGCGGTACAAGTCGTGTCGGAGTGTAGCCCAGAACACCCTGAGATACTACTGGAATACCTACCAGTAAATCTCCTGCCTTGGCCAAGGACTTCGTGTAATGGCTCTCCTAGACACAGCGCGACCTCACCCCCAATACCGGGAGAGACGAAACCCCCGAAGATCCGCTCACTGCCTCCATGTGGCTCGGGACTGTACCCAACTAAAACCTGTTTGCACGACTCCTTTGAGCCGTGGTAGGGTAGTAATCAAAGCACAGTGGGAACTCACACGAGACAAATGACGATCCCCAGGTCGATGAACTAACCTGTACACATGTCACCTGGGAACTGCTATCTGACATCAGGTATAAGACCAACTAGCATGTTCCCGGCGAGTCCTGTCCGGTGTACTCATAACCCAATGAGCACCTGTATACATCTTAGGTGATCCAACTGACACCAGTGGCTTGTGAGACCGGCCACCGCCCCTCGTCGGGGTCTCGACTGTATACACTAGTCTACTCTGGAGAATCGATGCCCTGTCTCGAAACTCCCACGACTAGGGACCTTTTAAGGATGTGCTTGTAGACTCCAGCTCTCACGTATATGATCGCCCTCATACTGCCGGTAGTCAAGCAAGAATCCCAGGGGCTCTATCAACATGCAATAGTGACATGTCATGTCACCTAAAGCAGTACACGATGATAAAGGTAAACCTGATAGCATACTATCATCTCGAGTAAGACTGTTCTACCGGGATAGGTCCTCCCTCAATCATTGCAATCACGTGCCTGTGATCCAATAATTGACTCTGAGGGCACTATCACCAACACCTAGTAATGCCTCTTCTATTATCCAGATTCACAACTGTAACCGTATATTTCTATGCCATCTCTCCACATCCCTTCATATGTCTTTAGTCATTACCTTCTGCACACCCCTTTAGGCCAAATGGTTTTCTTCCTTCCCTACCGTTCGGCATGAGCCTATGGTTTGGAAGAAGACTATCCAATAAGCATAATGGGTGTACTGTCCTAATACTAGGAGCACTCGCAATGCGAGAGAAGGTGAAGATAAAAGACAACCGAATAAACCTTATTCCTATTTCTCCTGAACCAGAATCCATCCCCGAACTGGAACAAGTTCCTTTCGAGTTCGTATATAACCATACGATGGAGTATCCAAATAACTGTGGATCTTCGTAGTGATACGGAGTGTCCTGGAGAAATACAAAGGTGAAGTGGGAGTGGTAATGAAATACTTGGTTTGGTCGTCAATAGCAGTCGTAATTTATTTTGCCCTCCTTCTAATCCCTTTATTTGTCTTAACTTAATACCTTCTGTACACCACACTTAGCCTAATCGGCTTTCTTCATTCCCTACCGTTCGGCACCAGCCTAAGGTTTGGAAGAAGACTATCGAATAGGCATAACGGGTGTATTATCCCCTAATCCAAGGAGCACTCGCAACCTGAGAGAAGGTAAAAGGAAAAGACAACTGATTAGTCCTATTCGTTTTCTCCAGAACCGGAAACCATCCTCGAATAGATTCTTTCGAGTTCGTATATAACCATACGATGGTTTTATCTAATGGAAGTGGACGTTCGTAGTAATACGAGGTGTTCTGGAGAAAAGGGTAAAAGTAGGAGTGGCAAAGAGGTTTGCAACTCTGACAATCCAAAAGCCAGTGTTTAAGAAGGTTCGGTTAATTTGGTCACTGAGTCATAGTCTTAGGGTCAGGTCATGGTCGCTGCCAAAGAGAGAGAGAAAAGAAACACTCAGCGTGCACTCTATCCTAGATCAGAATGGTTATCAATTTATCCAATCAGGAAACCTCCCACTGTACCGTCAAATTCTCCTCCAAACCTGAAAGAAGAATTAGTCGGGATCACCCGAGGAGTAAACCAACTCATCAGTGGAAATCGGGATCCCACTATCATCGCATGATAACGTGACAGAATCCGCTCACGTTATCACACTCCAGAAGGTATGCGCATATCTGACAAGTTTCAGTTTCTTTAGAAACTTTCGATGTGATTTTTGCCCCATGCTCTTATGACCTTGACGAAGGCCAACATATCATAAGTCACATGTCAAGTTCTACCCGTCATTATCCAGGTTAATTTGAACCCACCCGTACATACCCTTGACGAAGGCCAAAATAGTAGAACGACTGTCCCAAACCAACGCATCTATCTATGCTGCAGAAAAGTAACAAGTAGCTACCATACACTATGCCTTGACGAAGGCCAACATACATAGCATGAATACTAAGTGCTACCTTTCTGAAATGACGGAGGGCTACGAATGGTTTTTGGCAAAAAACCTTTAACGTAATGAACTTGATATCGTTGAAGGAACTGGATAGCTTTTATAAAAATATAGTGGCGAAAACCTTTGCTAAAGAGGTCACTCCCGGTGAAGGGATCTCGGCTCTTTCCCCGTAGAATGAGGTGCAGGATATTCCAACTGAATACCACGATGCAAAGCAAAGGTAAATGACTATAGTGAAGTTATTGCCCTGACGCAAACTTCTGTCCAAGGGGTCACTCCCGGTGAAGGGATCTCGGCCCTTGCCTCATTGACTGAGGTGCTGGATATTCATAACCGAATACCACTGTGCAAAACAAAAGAGAACGCCCTTGCAATAACAGCTTTTTGAAAAATTGTTCCAACAATATCATAATAGGTTTGTTTAGCTTGCATTGATCCGAATCAACGCAGTCCCATCAATTGATCACACCAATAAAGAACGAAAATAATGATGTACGTCTATGCCATCCGCATTCGCCACTGGGTCCCGTCATTACCCGTTAGGTTACTTAACTAACGACAGAGCGGGGACTGGACTAGCGCGGATGCAAAACATATACAATATCTACTAGTATATATATCAATATATAATATTCGCTCAAGGCGTGATAAAATGCAACATCACAGAAATGTAATAAGCATCACAGAACAATACAGATATCTGGGATCCTCGGGTTTCATAGAGCCGCTACTGAAACCCGACGTTCCCCTGGTCGTGTGGATAGCCTGTGCAATGAAATCCTAGACCCCTACGGGCGCAGCAAGTTACCCGCTAAAACCTGAAGCGAGGCAGCCCCCTTCAGCAACGTGAATGGACCACCCAGCACTTCACGGAATCCGGTAACTTGGGCACCCCTCCTTGGGTCAACCTGTACCCCCTACGAGTGAGGAAAATAGCCCGCCAATTCTAGAGTAAAGCCCCCTCCGTCTCAATGCCATGAGATGCGGGCTCGTTTCCCTCTAGAACCCGGCTATCCGTGCACCCCTCCACGGGGTAAACCTAGTACAGAAAGTAAAAATATACATGCAACGGGTACATCGACCTAAGCCCGGTCGTGCCCCAAAAGAATAATATACAAACAGGAAGTGACGGCAGTCCACATGTCGGACGCTCGCCCCGCAATATCAAATGTACATAATAAACCAAACTGTACTAATATTGCATCCAGGCTATCCACCATGACAATCCGCAACATCACAGCACAAGACAGAACATCAACGTGAATGTCACGTTCGCAAATCCGTCTAAAAGGGCTACAGCAGTTAGACAGGATTTACCGATCAAATGACATTCACGGTCGCTGATATAATGTAAATACTGTGAACTAACATGTTTAAACTTTTCGATCGATCAAATTTACCCAAGTGGGCCCCAAGCACAACTGTAGCACTCAAAGAAAATCTGGGCCCAAAAAGAATATCCCAAAAACCCCATTTTCAACTCAGAAGCCCACTGTAAAAATTTGATGCAATGAACAGTCAAGATAGTGGCGGAACCGTGGACAATGCGTGGGCTTGGCCGCGGTTCCGCGGTGTAAAGGTGACGTCACGTGACCAAATTTTCACAGAATGCTTATATTTCCCTGCACGTGTTTCTGCAATGTACTGAAAAAATTCTCGAGCCAAAAATAATTCGACAGAAACTGATGCAAATGGAAACGCGGTTTTTGAATTTTGTTCGATCGAACTTATAAACACGTTAGAGCAAGCTAGACTAGGTTAATGGCGTGGCTCTGATACCAGTGTAAGTGCACAGCGGCGCCCCGGCCGTCAATCCGAGGCCTAAATGCGGAAACGATACTTTACTTTAACTTTTGAACCGGCACCACCGCGCACTAAAATCCCGGATCGGGCCAGTAATCTAATCCTATCTAACAAGAGAAGGGGTAGAGAGATATACCGAGCGATCCGTGTCCTTCGATCTTCTCGTCATCATCCCGATCTCCCCACGGAATCTCCAGTCTTCACCTCCCCGTCAGAAGGGCACCACATCGCCGGGTTCTTTTACGGGCTCCCACCTCTGGACCGAGGCAACTCGGGCACGAAGTTGGCGAGCCGACGGGCCCAAGAATTGATGTAGAATAGTGTAGTGCTCTTTGTCTAAAGGGGTTTAAAGAAGTTTCCATTAGGTGGAGGAAATGAACTCTTGAGAGAGGTGAGGAATATGTAGCATGCAAAGAATGAGATCAGCATTTTCCTCACAACAAAAAGATTTCCTTCTCTTGGAAGTGGCCGGCCTTGCCTTGTGAAGAATGAGGGAGAGCAAATCTCAAGGAGGGTGAGAAGCAATAATACAAGAGAGAGAGAGAGAAAGTTATCATGATGAATCATGATCAAAAACCAAGTTTCACTCCAAATCAACCATATCATCAACAACCATGATTACTTCAAAATTCAAGCAATCATGGACTAGAGAAAAGTCAAGGGATGGTGGGACCATCATGAAACCATCATGATGCAACAATATACAAAGACCACCCTCCACAATACTAATTTGCACAATTGCAAAAAATGCCCTCCTCCACCAATTTTCAGCCAAAGAAAGAAACAAAGGAAAATGGCCGAAACGGAATGCAAACCGGCAACTTCAAAAAACCGATCCCGTAATAAATTACAGGAAAAACCCGCTACTGTATATACATACCCGCATTTGTATTCCGACCGAATACAAATGCAATGAGACAAAATCTACACTGTACAATACTAGGATCCGGCTTAAACTAAAGCCCGCTAGTATTATCCGTCCGATCATGATCCGTGCAATACCGCACGTATCTGATCGAACCCTACCATATCTCCATACGGCCTCTACAGCGTTTCGCCCGAAACTTGAGAAAACGGTCTGTGGGGGACTCTAAAGACTCGTCAATACTTTGGTTATGGATTTAACCACTAGCACGTCAGAGGTATTAGCCATACGTAACGGGCTACCAGGTATTGACCAAAAGGGACGTCGATGAGCGAACTCATCCTGACACCCTACCGAGCCTGTCAGTGACAATATCCGTACAGTCCGGTCCGTTCGTCTATGAGTATCGCATGGCGGGCCTAGGGGGTTGGTAAAAGTCAGACCCCCAAAAGCGGTACAAGTCGTGTCGGAGTATAGCCTAGAACACCCTGAGATACTACTGGAATACCTACCAGTAAATCTCCTGCCTTGGCTAAGGACTTCGTGTAAGGGCTCTCCTAGACACAGCGCGACCTCACCCCCAATACCGGGAGAGACGAACCCCTGTAGATCCGCTCACTGCCTCCATGTGGCTCGGGACTGTACCCAACTAAAACCTGTTTGCATGACTCCTTTGATCCGTGGTAGGGTAGTAATCAAAGTACAGTGGGAACTCACATGAGACAAATGACGATCTCAGGTCGATGAACTAACCTGTACACATATCACCAGGGAACTGCTATCTGACGTCTGGTATAAGACCAACTAGTATGTTCCCGGCGAGTCCTGTCCGGTGTACTCATAACCCAATAAGCACCTGTATACATCTTAGGTGAACCAACTGACACCAGTGGCTTGTGAGACCGGCCACCGCCCCTCGTCGGGGTCTCGACTGTATACACCAGTCTACTCTGGAGTATCGATGCCCTGTCTCGAAACTCCCTCGACTAGGGACCTTTTAAGGATGTGCTTATAGACCCCAGCTCCCACGTATATGATCGCCCTCATACTGCTGGCAGTCAAGCAAGAATCCTAGGGGCTCTATCAACGCGCAATAGTGACCTGTAAGGTCACCTAAAGCAGTACACGATGATAAAGATAAACCAGATAGCATACTATCATCTTGAGTAAGACTGTCCTACTAGGACAGGTCCTTCCTCAATCATTGCAATCACGTGCCTGTGATCCAATAATTGACTCTGAGGGCACTATCTCCAACAACTGGATCTATGGTTTTAGATCTAGATTTGGGTAGTTTCCCAATCTGGGTACTTCGACAGTATTCTACAGATGTTTTAGATTAGATGACTCTGGAATGGTAGTGTACCTGCAGGTGATGGAGTCACCCTCTCCAAAGGTGTCTTACTGACTAAAGAGGAAAGGGATGTGCATGATTGGCATATCACTTGCTTAGGCAATTGAGTCAATCAAAAGATGTCAAGTACCACACCAGATGTTGTTTTTGCGCTAGACGAAATAAGTTGATATATTAATCCAATCCTGGAGAAAAGTTAGGAAGAAGTTTATGAACATCAGTGAACGTTCTAGGGACTTGATAACGGCAGCCTCCTTCGGGAGACGGTTATCATTTCATGCTTCCAAGGTGACCTGGATGACAGAGTAACTGTCAGAGTTATAGTTTTCCCTCTTGACGAGGGGCAGTAGTTTGGACAGGTGGTCCAAGCGGATACTGAGGGAGGCAGGCGCAGGGTACTCATTAAATTCAGTTGACGATGCAGTCTAAGAAGCTTACTGGATTTGGAGTTCATTTATGAATTGGGTCCCATCAGATATCCAAACATATTCTAAGAAAGGTATTGCTCATTTCGGGAGATGGCTTTCTTCGCGAACTTGAGGTTATGAGAGACATAGAAAGAAACCTCAGGACGGATCAACTCACTGAGGCTATTTCTCAAACGCAATAGTTTCACAAACGGGCTTTGTGAAACTGATTAGTAGAGTAGTTGGGTGTTCGGTATTACACGGGCTGTTGGTATGCGACATTGCAATAATTAGCCTTATGTACAAGTGGGAGATTGTTGGCTATAGTGCCCTCAAAGTCAATTATTGGATCGCAGGCACGTGATTGTAATGATTGAGGAAGGACCTATACCGGTAGGACAGTCTTACTCGAGATGATAGTATGCTATCTGGTTTGTCTTTATCATCGTGTGAATGCTTCAGGTGGAATTACAGATCACTATTACATGTTGATAGAGCCCTTAGGATTCTTGCTTGACTACCAGCAGTATGATGGCGATCATATACGTGAGAGTTGGGTAATCTATAAAGCACATCCTTAAAGTGTCCCTAGTCGTGGGAGTTTCGAGACTGGACATCGATACTCCGAGAGTAGACTAGTGTATATGGATCGAGACCCGGATGAGGGGCGATGGCCGGTCTCATAACCCATTGGTGTCAGTTGGTTCACCCAAGATAGTATACAGGTGCTCATTGGGTTATGAGTATACCGAACGGACTCGCAGGGGTACTGCTGGTTGGTACTATACCTATCGTCAGGTAGCAGTTCCCAGGTGACATGAGTACAGCTTAGTCAGTTGACTTGACACTACTACTTCGCCTCAAATGTGTTCCCACTATTCTTTAATTGCTACCCCACCACGGCTCAAAAGAATCGTGCAAACAAGTAGTAGTTGGGTGCAGTCCTGAAGCACATGGAAATAGTGGCGGTTATATAGAATTCGTCTCTCCCGGTATTGGGGGTTGATATCACGCTGTGTTTGGAGAGCCATTACACAAAGTCCTTGGCCAAGGCAAGTGAGATTTACTGGTAGGTATTCCACTAGTTTCTCAAGGTGTTCTGGGCTACACTCCGACACGACTTATACCGCTATTGGGGGTCTGATGTTTACCATCCCCCTAGGCCTGATATGCGATACTCATAGACGAACGGACCGGACTGTATGGATATTTTCACTGTCAGGCTCAGTTGGGTTTTAGAATGAGTTCTCTCATCGGCCTCCCTTTCGTTCAATACCTGGGTAGCCGTTACGTACAGCTAGTGCCACTGACGTGCTTGTGGTTAAACCCACTGCCAGCGTATTGACGAGTCTTTAGAGTCCCACACAGAGGGTTACTCTAGTTCGGGCGAAACGTTGTAGAGGCCGTATGGTTTTATGGCAGGGTTCGATCATATACGTGCACTTGTGCACGGATCATGATCGGACGGATAATACTAGCGGACTTTGGTTTAAGCCGGATCCTAGTATTATATTATTGGAATATTTTCGTCTCGTTGTATTCGTATTCAGTTAGAATACGGATGCAGGTATGTATATACGGATGAGCGATATTCTTGTAATTCCCTTACGAGTTTACTTTTGAAGTTGCCATTTCTTTTCTTGATTTAAACATTTGGTTTAATGTTTAATTAATGGAGATTGTGAGTCAATTTTTCATGGCTGATTTTTCTTTGTGCTGGGATTTTTTCATGCTGGGAAAATTCGTGGGCTTTAATTTGGGTATGGGCGATTGGTGACTCATCTTTGGCCTTTAATGTTCTTTGTTTTGTGTTTGATATTTTGAGTATGGGTCTTTTGTGAGCAGGTGGAAATTAAATGATAGTTTAAGGAGGTAAAATGTGTGGTTGTTTTTTTGGGTGATGGTTTATTCTTATGCTTGCTTGATATCTTTAATTCACACCGCTACTTCTTTTGCAAATCCACATAGAGCATTTTCTTCCTTAGCCGAGCCCATTTTTCTTGAAGCCAAAAATCCTTTGCTCATAATTTCTATCCATGGCAACTTCATTTACCT
This sequence comes from Agapanthus africanus, assembly GCA_030015575.1. Classification (NCBI taxonomy): domain Eukaryota; kingdom Viridiplantae; phylum Streptophyta; class Magnoliopsida; order Asparagales; family Amaryllidaceae; genus Agapanthus; species Agapanthus africanus. The sequence goes on from JASDDO010000001.1 coordinate 191,959,157, forward strand.
CCACCCAAATCATTGGGTGCTTTGAGACAAATTATTCACACACTATCTCTACTTCATCTTGGGTATCTAGGCTAGCAAACTGGATGCCCGAGTTGCCTCGATTTTGAGGCGGGAGCCCGTATTACTAATCCTCGAGGTGGATCGTCTTCGATGAGGGAGACAGTAGAGCGGACTTGTTTGGTGCAGCCGTAAGGAGATTGGGAAGAGACTGAAGACCGAAGGACATGAATCGATCGGTATAATCTCCGAACACTTTACAGTAGTTAGCTAGTAAACGGTTAATGGCACGATCCGGGTAATTGGTTGTGGAAGCGCCAAGTTTTACAAATTTTGTTCCGCATTTGGCAACGGATTGATGGCCGGGGTGCTGCCGTAACCCAACATGTTCCCATTGTACTTTAATTACAACCCTACCATGGTTCAAAGATGTCGTGCAAACAGGTAGTAGTTGGGTGCAGTCCTGAAGCATTTGGAGGAAGTGGCGGTTAGATACGATTCGTCTCTCCCGGTATTGGGGTTGATATCGCGCTGTGTTCGGAAGGCCATTACACAAAGTCCTTAGCCAAGGCAAGCGATATTTAATTGTAAGTACTCCAGTAGTTTCTCAGGGTGTTTTAGGCTATACTCTGACACGATTTATTGCGCTATTAGGATTCTGACAATTACCGCCCCTAGGCACGATATACGATACTCTCAGATGAACAGACCGGGCTGTATATAGATTGTCACATACAGGCTTAGTAGGAGTTTGGATGAGTTAGCTCATCGACCTTCTTATCGACACATACCTGGGTAGCCGTTACGTGCAGCTATTACCGCTTGCGGCTTGTGATTAAACCCACTGCCAGCGTAGTGTCGAGTCTTTAGAGTCCTACATAGAGAGTTTCCCTGCACCGGGCAAAAGATGTAGAGGCCGTATGCTTTTACGGCAGGGCTTCGATCACTTACGCGCACTTGTGCACATATAATGATCGGGCGGATAATTCTAGTGGGCTTTGGTTTATGCCGGATCCTAGTATTATATTGATGGATTATTTTCGTCTCTTTGTATTCATGTTCATCGGAATGTGGATATGGGTATGTATATACAGACGAAGGGTATTCTCGTAATTCCTCGGGATTGGCTTCTAGAAAGGAGACACCTATTAGAGTTTTATTCTTATGGATTAAACTTTATTTGGATGGAGGAAATGAAGTGGATTTTGAGCATTGAACCTAGCATGGCAACTTGGTGACTCATGGTAATGAGTCACCACAAGATATTTGTGAGGGTTTGTCGATATTTTATTATGATATTTATCTCATAAAATATCTCATATTCATCATTCTATCCAAAATGGACAGCCATGCCTCCTTCAAGCTCACAACTCCTTTCTCATTTCCTTAAGTCTTCTTCTTCGTCCTTAAAACCCTAAAATCTCTCATGTGCTGAGAATCCAAGGGTTCCAAGAGACAAATCTCTCCATCTTCTCACTCTACACAACCTAGGACTTCTAGTTTAGCGAACTAGAAGTCGTAGTTACCTCGGATTTGAGGTAGGAGCTCGGACTATAGACTCTCGGGTGGATCATCTTTGACTCGAAGAGGCCGTCGAGGTTGCGTCGATCCGTTCCGATCCTTAGAGCATACGAAGATGAGGAGGACGGCGATGAAGACCCGAAGGACATGTATCGTGAGGTATAACTTTGTATCCGAGTAGTTAAACCTCATGTAGTTTGCTAGCTATGGTTTATGATCGATCCTTAGTTCTAGTTAGTGTTGCGAAGCCCGTAAAAATCATTTTTTGCAATTTCCGCCTCCCCGCGAACACGTGGGGTGCGCGACATCGACTTACACAACCTTACTCTCTAAAATTTCTTGTATATACAAGGTTCATCTACCTTTTTAATGAAGTCAAACTCTTTGACTGCCAAATCAAAACAGATGTTCCAACTCCGCGATGCGTACTTTAAGCATAGCCACTGGAGAAAAAGTTTTATCATAATCCACACATGGTTATTGATGAAAACCTTTTACTACAAGTCTAGCTTCAAAAGTCTCAACTTTTCCATTTACACCAAGAATCTTCTCAAAATCCACTTGCTCCCGATGGGTTTTACCCCTTCAGGTGCAACATTCAAAGTCATAATTTGTTGGTGTACATGGATTCCATCTCTGATTGCATAGCATCCTGCCACTTCACAGAGTCCCCACTCGTGATGGCCTTCCTGAACCTAGTTGGGTCATCATCTACCATGATGCAATCCTCGCTCCCACCGTCACCGAGAAAACCATAGCATCTCTTAGGTGGATGAGGAACCCTACCAGATTCACGGAGAGACCGAGGCTCGTTGGAGACTATTGAATCCTTTGGTTTCACCAAATCATCAGCTGTTAGTTTGTCTAGCTGGAACTCCTTCCAGTTCTACCTCATGACTACTAATTTCTTCCATAAGAAATTCCCTTTCTAAAAAAAAGGTGGCATGCTAAGAAACAAAACATCTTTGGCTCCTCAGTGTGGTAGAAGATATTCCCTCGCAAATGTTTAGGATATCCAACAAACTTACAGAACTGACCTTGCCTCGAGCTTTTCCGGATTTTGTTTTTCAACATAGGCCGGAAAACCCATATCTTAACTCATTTAAGACATGGTCTCTTCCCATTCCATATCTTATATGAAGTGGTAGGCACTGATTTAGATGGAATCCCAATCAATAGGTATGCATCTTCTCAAGTGAATAACCCCAAAAGAAAACAGGTAACTCAGCAGTACTCATCATAGAGCGCACCATATCTCATAGAGCGTGATACCTCCGCCCCGATACACCGTTATGCTGTGGTGTACTCGAAGGAGTAAACTGAGAGAGAATCCTATTCTCTGTTTGGAAAATCCAGGAACTCCATGCCCAAGTATTCCCCTCCTCGATCACATCAAAGGACTTAATATTTCTACCCGTCTGGTTCTTAACTTCAAGCTTATATTCCTTGAATTTCTCAAAAGTTTCAGACTTGTGTTTCAACAGGAACATATGTCCGAATCTTGAGAGATAATCAGTGAATATAATGAAGTACGAGGAACCAGCCCTGGCATTTGTAGACATAGGACCGTATACATCATCATGTATCCGTCCTAAGAGTTCAACAACTCTTTCTCTGTTTTCAGTAAAAGGAGTATTGGTCATTTTATTTTTGAGACAAGACTGGAAAGTATCATAAGATAAAAATTCAAAAAGATTCTAATATTAATCCTTATGTAACTTGGCTAGTCGTGTCGCATTGATATGACCTAGTCTACATTGCCACAAGAAGGATTCGTTCATTTCTGAACTACTCCTCTTATATGTGTTCTGCATACTTTGAACTGTGGTTTGATTTAGAATATATATGCCATTACATAGCATGCCTGATCCAATCAACTCTTGATTAAGGAAAATGTTCACAACATTATCCAGCAATACATAATTATATCCATCTTTAACTCAATAAAGAAACTGATGTATTGTTGTTTATCAGGTTCGGCGTGTAATAATATTTGTTCAGAATCAATGTATTTACCTTTTAGTAATACAAGGCGATATTTGCCAACAGATTTTGTAAGACTACGGTAGCGCCCCGGCCGTCTATCCGAAGCCAAAATACGGAAACGAAAATTTTTCCCAAACTAGAAACCAGCACTACCACATCCTAAAAACCCGGATCGTAATCATTAACCTACAACTAGCTAACTAGAGAGAGGGTAGAGGGCTATATCAAGCGATCCGTGTCCTTCGGTCTTCGGCCACCATCCCAAGCTCCACCCGGCATCTCCGGTCTTCATCTCCTCGTCGGAAAGGGCACCACATCGAGAAGTCTTTTTACGGGCTCCCGCTTCGTCCGAAGCAACTCGGGCACGAAGTGTGCTAGTCGACATGCCCAAAGTTGAAGTAGAGTATGTTGTGATCACTTTGTCTCTTGCATCCATGGCTTTGGATGGAGGTAGAAGGTGTTGCCATTGGAGGAGACAATGAGCTAGAGGAAGAAGAAGAAGAAGAGAAGCTTTCTCATCTTTTCTTTTTCTTTTGTTGTGATGTTATGATAGAATGAGAGAGGGTGATGAAAAAAATAATATGAGAGCTAACAATAACCCCATGGCAGCCCCTCTCTCTCTCTTCTTCTCATATCATCACTAATCAATCCATTAATGTGAAACTTTTGCTAAATAAGAGACCATGACTCATGATATAAGTCCATATCACATTAATGCATTGTCATGATGATTTCTAGCTCATTATTTCCTTAAGCAAACATTAATCCAAATATTTGCCACAACAAAAAGATCCGGCAATATCTAAAGTAAACTCGTGACGGATCACAAGGATACCCCACACCTGTATATACATACCTGCACCCGCATTCCGACTGAATGCGAATGCGATAAGACTAAAATAATCCAACAAATCTAATACTAGGATCCGGCTTAAACCAAAGCCCACTAGTATGATCCGTCCAATCATGATCCGTGCAATACCGCACGTATACGATCGAACCCTGCCATATGTCATACGGCCTCTACAACGTTTCGCCCGAAACTTGAGAAACTGTCTATGGGGGACTCTAAAGACTCGTCAATACTTTGGTTGTGGATTTAACCACTAGCACGTCAGAGGTATTAGCCATATATAACGGGCTACCAGGTATTGACCAAAAGGGACGTCGATGAGCGAACTTATCTTGACACCCTACTAAGGCTGTCGGTGACAATATCCGTACAGTCTGGTCCGTTCGTCTATGAGTATCGCATGGCGGGCCTAGGGGGTTGGTAAAAGTCAGACCCCCAAAAGCCATACAAGTCGTGTAGGAGTGTAGCCCAGAGCACCATGAGATACTACTGGAATACCTACCAGTAAATCTCCTGCCTCGGCCGAGGGCTTTGTGTAATGGCTCTCCTAGACACAGCGCGATCTCACCCCCAATACCGGGAGAGACGAACCCCTGCAGATCCGCTCACTGCCTCCATGTGGCTCGGGACTGTACCCAACTAAAACCTATTTGCACAACTCCTTTGAGCCGTGGTAGGGTAGTAATCAAAGTACAGTAGGAACTCACACGAGACAAATGACGATCTCAGGTCGATGAACTTATCTGTACATATTTTACCAGGGAACTGCTATCTGACGTCTGGTATAAGACCAACTAGCATGTTCCCGGTGAGTCCTGTCCGGTGTACTCATAACCCAATGAGCACCTGTATACATCTTAGGTGAACCAACTGACACCAGTGGCTTGTGAGACCGGCCACCGCCCCCCGTCGGGGTCTCGACTGTATACACTAGTCTACTCTGGAGTATCGATGCCCTGTCTCGAAACTCCCTCGACTATGGACCTTTTAAGGATGTGCTTATAGACCCCAGCTCCCATGTATATGATCGCCATCATACAGCTGGCCGTCAAGCAAGAATCCTAAGGGATCTATCAACGTGCAATAGTGACCTGCAAGGTCACCTGAAACAGTACACGATGATAAAGGTAAACCAGATAGCATACTATCATCTTGAATAAGACTGTCCTACCGGCATAGGTCCTCCCTCAATCATTGCAATCACGTGCCTGTGAACCAATAATTGACTCTGAGGGCACTATCTCCAACAATCTCCCACTTGCACTCAAGGCTAATTATTGCGATGTCGCATATTCACAGCCTGTGTGATACCGAACACCCAACTCCTTTACTAATCATTCTCACAAAACCCATTTGCGAAACTAATGCGTTCGAGGAATAGCCTCAGTGAGTGGATCCGCTCAAAGATTCCTTTCTATGTCTCTCTTTATCTCAAGTTCGCGGAGAAAGCCATCTCCCGAAATGAGCAATACCTGTCTTTGAATATGTCTGGATATCTGATGGGACCTAGTTCATAAATGAACTCTAAATCCAAACTTCTCAGACTGTATCGTCAACTGAATTTAATCAGTATCCTGCGCCATGCCTCCCTCAGTATCCGCTTGGACCACCTGTCCAAAATACTGCCCCTCGTCAGAGGGAAAACTATAACTCTGACAGCCACTCTGTCATCCAGGTCACCTTGGAAGCCTGGAATGATAACTGTCTTCCGAATGAGGCTGTCGTTATCATATCCCTAGAACATCAACTTTATGTTCTAAAACTGCTTCCGATTGTTTCTCCAAGATTGGATCTGTTAGTTATATGTATGCCCTAGAGGCCATTACTATACATAGGATGTATATTGTAGTGGATGCTTGGACATATATAGGGAGGACTTTCTTGCTCGACATGATAGTATGCTATCTGGTTGCTCTTTACCTTAACATGTACATTGATTGTCTCTCTGTTACATATTGGTAAAGCCCTTAGGATGTGTACTTGACTACCTGGACTATTGTCACGACCCGAAAGTACAGAACGTGACCGGCACTTAGATTACGAAGCATCTAGAGGCGCAACGTAACCTAAGTAAGCCGAAGCCCAGAAATCTAAACCATAAAAAGAAGAAGTAAAATAAAACATGAAGAAAAACAAGTTTAAAAGTATCAGCAAATTTTCCAAAAAATTTCGGCAGAGTCTCCTCTGTAAAAACTGGCCCCAAACGGGTACAACAAGTATAATAAACATAAACAATAAAAATCATCCCCAAACGGGTGCTAGCTCAACGCCAACAGGAGGAAACAACCACAACAAGCATAATAATATACAACGCCAAAAGGGCGTGGCTCAAAACTCAAAAGAAAACAAAACCACCAGATCAGAATAATACATGCGCGACTCTAAGGTCGAAAATAAAAAAAAACTGGTCCAATAAACTTATCAAGTAATACAAGTATGGTTGATGGAGCTTACTAGATACAAATGAATGAATAAAATACAATGGTAGTTCAGATACAAGTGAACCAACCTACCGTGCAATTCACCCTGAAAGAAAAGATGTGCCAGCAAACTGCCAGGGAAACCCGTACATCGAACCTGTAATAAAATTTGGCACAACGGGGGTGAGTTGCCAACTCGTGAGTAGAAGAAATCTACGAAAAGAAATTGAATGCACGACGCTATCCTAGGTCATAATAATACACTATTATATCCTAATCATCTAGTAATAGCAGGGTAAAACTACGTGTAAATGCAGATACTCCGTGCTCGTGTCAATGCCTCATATAATACTATGACATATGAATGGGTATGCATGCACCATGAATATAAAATAATCAATCCTGAAATCCAGATATATCTGTATAAGAAATCTTTAGCTGTTATCATAGTAAAATGTGTATAGAAATCTGAAATCTCAACAATGAAATCCATGGAAATCCGTGTCAAGCATCGACACAAACATGTAAATCTCAAGTCTCATAGTCTCAATACCTCGGGCTCCGTCAGTCCGGATCGGCCCATATCATCAAATCTCACGACAACGGTCGGTATCCTCCGGATATCCGCCGCGCCAGATATCACCGGTAGGTAGCCTTCCCCTGCCAGGCTCATCGTCTACAACTCGATCTTCTTGCCCCGGGGTACCATACCGGGCCCACCATGTACCCGAGACAGTTCATCCACTCCTCGAATCGGGTCTCGAAATCCATCAGAAAACATGAAATCTTATGGTGGACGACACTACATCATGAGAAAACCGCATCTTATATTTTAAAAAACAGAGGAGGAGAGAGAGAAGTTTTTATATATTCTTGCGGTTTTCCCCAAAATCTACAAATCTCATAGAAATCCAAATCTCAAAATCATGAGTAAGTAAATGATAAGTGTCGGCATATGCCCCATAATACTGCATGATAACATGAGAATATGAATGCATGAATGTCTAAGTAATAAATGCCATGTCTATACTAGCATCTGAGAGTAATCACAATATTATATATATCGATCTAGTTGCTAGCTGATTCTATCAATAAAAGATAATAAGATCTAAAGTGTACGTGACATAGCAATTACCAATGATGATGTGTATGAGCCGGCAAATAAGTGTGCGTGGAATATGCGCATCGTCGGTAATGGTGCTGGTGTCCTAACAGGTAAGGTTTATACTGATTATAGCAACATATGTAAGAACATGCACCATGATGATTACAGTATGAATGTGAAGACAGATGTGCATTATCCACTCCTCTGCGATATACGAGTACAACTACCACTATATGAATCGAACCTAAACTAGTGTCCATCTAACCTCCTAAGGAACTAAACCTAAGAAACTAGTCAATAAGAAACAAGAGTCTACCTAAGGTCTGAATCAATATCTCTAATAGTCGGCGATCCAGCCTCAATAGCGTGACGTACGTAGTACGGCTTCCTCGAATCAAGAGTGCGGATCAATAATCATATCTATGCCTCGTACGGTAAAATCCATCGTACGGCATCCCAATATCGGGGTACGGGTCAAGTATCTCCTAGGTGTCTCATCATTCGTATAATGTCATCATCAACACATCTTATGATCAAGGTGCTAAACTGTAATCGCATACATCAATCATATATCATTGCCATCATAATATGCATCATTAGTTTATCCTCAGAAATATCATGTCATATGTATCATATTGTGATTAAGTCATACTGATATCATATCGTCATCAAGTCACACATATATGATATCGACGTCAGGTCACACCTATATGATGTTGTAATCAAGTCATACATATATCATATCGTGATCAGTCACAAGTTACAGTCCGGGTACTATTTTAGAGTCCCATGTACCTCAATATCATCACCACCCAATATAATTTATGTATACATGTTCATTATCTCATTCTCTAATGATCCGCTAACACTTAATATGACTGTATAGCCAAGAATCACGGCATCAAGCCCAGTTATACCGTTTCATCATACCTCGGATATCATATCACATCATTGAATCCCATATACGTATTGTGTATATATATATATATATATATATATATATATATATATATATACCTATACCTAGTCCTATATATATATACACATACACGTATACACCATGTCGAGTTTCAGTGTGTGCGTGTGTATGTTTCTATCTGAAACCTACGAACCTCTTCCAAGGTATTCATCCTCTGGTATGGTTTTCCTAAATCAGTCTAGTCCAGCCTAGGGTCATTACTAGGGTCCTACTCATTAAGAATCTAGGGTCACATCTGGTTTCCTAATGACGATAAGTACTATTCCTATTCTACGTGGCGGGGGTGCTAAACGCCATCCACCCGACTTCCCCCGGTAGATATGCATCTACTCACCTGGTCCATGTCTGCCGAAGACGGTGTCGCCATCCTCCTCTTCATCGCCCTTAGTCCACGTGAGGGTACCTAAACGCAAACATATAAATAGTATCGTAAACTGAATCACATACAAAAGTCAAAACGACGCAAGGAACCAGCATAGGTTAAAACCTATGTCCCGTTCACGCAAAAGAACCAAATATCGCTCGATATCGGCGTACAAACTCCGATGGATCGAGATAAACATCAACAAATAACTCGTAGTTTTAAAACTCATTACTTATATTATAAAACATGATTAAATCTATCGAAACCCTAAAATCCATCAAATCGCCCGATTTCGTAAAACCCGAAAATGCTAATTTACCGTTTTTCTTCAAAACTTGACATTTAAATGAAACCAATGGTCATAAAACACATTAAATAGAATAACTAGACTATACAAACCATTACTATATTTTTATTACACAAATTTGTATTAATTTGAAATTTCTAATTTGCAACCTTTAGTAATTTTTAACATCTTTCAAGCAAAATACCACAATTCCACAACAAAACTTGATTGTGCATGAATTAATGTATTAAACTACAATTCATGATGATAATGATATAATGAAACCATAATTATATTTTTAATCTCATTTATTTAGGAATTTCCAAAATCTAGTTTGCAAAAACTAGCATAATTAGCATATTTATCACACTTTATTAACTAACAATTGAAACTAATAACTAGATTAGGTTTTGCACTCCACTAACATGTTAATATCCCTATTAAAACTATAATATAATGATAAAAACATTAATTAAAATTTTATCTCACCCATATATATATATTGTAAAAACCTAGTTAGCTAAATAGCTCAATTAAATCAATTTGAATAAACAATTTATTATACAACAATCATGCAAGATTTTTCCACTTCTAGAAATGGTAAACTAGTTATTATAACCCTAATTAATTTTTAAAAACCACAACTTGAATTTACAAACCCTAACTTAAATTTTAAAATTTGCAACTAGAATTAATATATTAAATCTAATTATGTTTAAAAGAAACATCTAATAACAATAAATAAAAAGGAGAAGATGTATACCTCCAAACTATGAAATCCAAACATGAAATAAGCCTTCAAAATGCATGTTATCCATCTCCAAAATCCATGTAAAGAAGAGCAAAGAATAAAGGGTAGGAAATAAATAGGATTTTGTGCATTTTTTGTTGAATTTTTGATGTAATTTGATGGATATTTGTACAAAAATGAAGTGGAAATGGGGGGGGCTGCCATGGGGTGATGGCCGGCCATGAGAGAGAGGTGAGGGAGAGAAAGAAATGAGTGAGGAGTTGTGTAGAACTTTCCCCCAAAATATCACTTCATATTGTCTTTTCATGAATTTATTTATTTCTTTTATTTCTTTACTATATCAACTCAAGAAAACTCTAGAAAATTGGAAAAATTTGCAAATGAATTTTGCATGATACAAACTAAATTATAATATGCCATGGTTCATTTTTACAAATTAAAACCATTCAAATTTATAATTTACACTAATTTAGTGTAAAAATAAAGCTTATGTTAATATTTAAAATAATTAATTTAAGAAAAATATTTAATTAAACTAAAAATTTATAAGTGGCTAAATAAACACCATTTACTAGTAATTACATAATTAAAATAGGTATTTTTGAAATTATAATGAAAAACAATCACGGTTTGGTTTTACGAAAAATACATTTTACTTTACCGAAAATCATAAAATTCATTTAAACAATTTTATTCATTTAATTATTTATTTAATTATTTTTAAAACGTTACAATCTCCCCCCCCCCCTTTAAGAAATTGGGTCCCCAAATTTAAATTAAAACTCCCCCTCCAAATACTAAAATATTTAGCAAAACACTCAAATCGTCGGGGCTCCGAAATCATCAATACATAACAAAATTCAACTCCGTCAAGCATAACGCAATCATCGGAGTTATGGCGAGAATAAAATATCAAAACTCAATATGAAAACCATCATAATATATATCAATCTATAACTTATATATAGTGCGCATCATAGTAAAACCGTCCAAATATCTGGTTAAGGAAATATGCAAACACCCCTTTTTGAAAATCGCTGTGTGATACACGTGTCACGGCATAAGTAGCGGACGTTTATTAAAAAAATAGGTATATATATATATCTTTTATTTAACATACACATCCCGCCTGGTTACTAAATCAAATAGTAATGATTATAAAAACACACTGCTCAAACTGAAATCAATCCCAATCACATCAATAAAATATCATGTGCGTCCGGTGCGCACTGAAATCGAAACCAAATACAGATACCATGAATACACACAACAACAAAACTAAGTGCAAAAGGTGCGCACCAAAAACATCTGTCAAGTGCAACGGGCGTGCACGACTCATTATCAGGTGCATCTAATCTGCACAAAACCCCGATTTAGTGCATCTGGTGTGCACAAAATCGCATCAAGTGCGCCAAGTGTGCCCAAGAATCTCAATCAGGTGCACATGGTGCACGAAAACATAAATCGAATATCAAAATCGAAATCACAGTACAAAAATGCATGAAAACTAGGTCGAAACATATGTCAAAATCATGTGAAACCCCTATGCACGAAATCAAATCAACATCACAAAAAGGTATTAAAACCAAATCAAGTACACTGATATGTACTAAACAACATCAATACAACTGATATATGAAACACAAATAGAATATAATGAAGGTACACATAAGAAATACCAATCGTAGAACAAAATCCTCAAAATACCAAAATCCAATAACAGAAATATGAAATTCAAATCACCAAATCACAATCGTAAACACTATCGTCAATGTGCGCCTCTTTCCTCTGATGTCAATTGCTTCGAACTCGTCTCTTCGTAGCTGTGCTGGCTGCGCTACCAACGACAATACTCATATCTAAAGTCTCCCACGTAGTCGATCCCTTCACTTGATATCCGGACTATATTAAACTTTTCGATCGATCCATCAAAATCCCATAATTCCTCGAGAGCTCAACACTCAAGTACGGTTTAAAAATATCCGGTACATACCCCAGCATCGATGATCCAGCCGCAGAAGGGCAAACCCAAGCCTCACTAATGGCATCGCGGAACTGCCGTAAACCCTAAGGTTCAAGGGCGTTCTCGTGGTCATTATGTCGAGTTAGGGTATCATTCTTCTAGAGGGTCCATCGAAATACCTGCATGTTCTTCCGAATACCTTAAACTTGGGAAAATGATTTTCTGATAATCGTTCGAACCCTTTAACTTCGTCTGGACGGCATGTGAATACCTTTCATCCGCACGCTAAATAATGCTTCAATCCTCAAGAATAACCAATTCTCTAATGGTTATCGCATTCGAGCCGCAGCTCCCTCTGCCCGTGCGCCCGTGGTAACAGAAACCACCCTCCGACATCGACGAAGATAGATCAAAGGAACGAATGAAGTACGGTGCAAACAAATGTACATCCTAAGGTTCCTTAAGCAGGGTAGCGTATCGTAAGTATGCCGCGGACCATACCCCCGGTACGTTACACTATCTAAATCACCTACTCCATCAACCAAGGGTCACCTAGACTTATACAAGGTTAAACCTAGCGCTCTAATACCAACTTTGTCACGACCCGAAAGTACGGAACGTGACCGGTACTTAGATTATGAAGCGTCTAGAGGCGCAACGTAACCTAAGTAAGCCGAAGCCCAGAAATCTAAACCATAAAAAGAAGAAGTAAAAGAAAACATGAAGAAAAACAAGTTTAAAAGTATCACCAAATTTTCCCAAAACTTTCGGCAGAGTCTCCTCTGTAAAAACTGGCCCCAAACGGGTACAACAAGTATAATAAACATAAACAATAAAAAGCATCCCCAAACGGGTGCTAGCTCAACGCCAACAGGCGGAAACAACCACAACAAGCACAATAATATACAACGCCAAAGGGCGAGGCTCAAAACTCAAAAGAAAACAAAACCACCAGATCAGAATAATACATGCGCGACTCTAAGGTCGAAAATAAAAAAAACTGGTCCAATAAACTTATCAAGTAATACAAGTATGGTTGATGGAGCTTACTAGATACAAATGAATGAATAAAATACAATGGTGGTTCAGATACAAGTGAACCAACCTACCGTGCAAATCACCCTGAAAGAAAAGATGTGCCAGCAAACTGCCAGGGAAACCCGTACATTGAACCTGTAATAAAATTTGGCACAACAGGGGTGAGTTTCCAACTCGTGAGTAGAAGACATCTACGAAAAGAAATCGAATGCACGACGCTATCCTAGGTCATAATAATACACAATTATATCCTAATCATCTAGTAATAGCAGGGTAAAACTACGTGTAAATGCAGATACTCCATGCTCGTGTCAGTGCCTCATATAATACTATGTCATATGAATGGGTATGCATGCACCATGAATATAAAATAATCAATCCTGAAATCTAGATATATCTGTATAAGAAATCTTTAGCTGTTATCATAGTAAAATGTGTATAGGAATCTGAAATCTCAACAATGAAATCCATGGAAATCCGTGTCAAGCATCGACACAAACATGTAAATCTCAAGTCTCATAGTCTCAATACCTCGGGCTCCGTCAGTCCGGATCGGCCCATATCATCAAATCTCACGACAACGGTCGGTATCCTCCGGATATCCGCCGCGCCAGACATCACCGGTAGGTAGCCTTCCCCTGCCAGGCTCATCGTCTACAACTCGATCTTCTTGCCCCGGGGTACCATACCGGGCCCACCATGTACCCGAGACGGTTCATCCACTCCTCGAATCGGGTCTCGAAATCCATCAGAAAACATGAAATCTCATGGTGGACGACACATACATCACGAGAAAACCGCATCCTATATTTTAAAAAAGAGAGGAGAGAGAGAAGTTTTTATATATTCTTGCGGTTTTCCCCAAAATCCAGAAATCTCATAGAAATCCAAATCTCAAAATCATGAGTAAGTAAATGATAAGTGTCGGCATATGCCCCATAATACTGCATGATAACATGAGAATATGAATGCATGAATGTCTAAGTAATAAATGCCATGTCTATACTAGCATCTGAGAGTAATCACAATATTATATATATCGATCTAGTTGCTAGTTGATTCTATCAATAAAAGATAATAAGATCTAAAGTTTACGTGACATAGCAATTACCAATGCTGATGTGTGTGAGCCGGCAAATAAGTGTGCATGGAATATGCGCATCATCGGTAATGGTGCTGGTGTCCTAACAGGTAAGGTTTATACTGATTATAGCAACATATGTAAGAACATGCACCATGATGATTACAGTATGAATGTGAAGACAGATGTGCATTATCCACTCCTCTGCGATATACGAGTACAACTACCACTATATGAATCGAACCTAAACTAGTGTCCATCTAACCTCCTACGGAACTAAACCTAAGAAACTAGTCAATAAGAAACAAGAGTCTACCTAAGGTCTGAATCAATATCTCTAATAGTCGGCGATCCAGCCTCAATAGCGTCACGTACGTAGTACGGCTTTCTCGAATCAAGAGTGCGGATCAATCATCATATCTATGTCTCGTATGGTAAAATCCATCGTACGACATCCCAATATCGGGGTACGGGTCAAGTATCTCATAGGTGTCTCATCATTCGTATAATGTCATCATCATCACATCTCATGATCAAGGTGCTAAACTGTAATCGCATACATCAATCATATATCATTGCCATCATAATATGCATCATTAGTTTATCCTCAGAAATATCATGTCATATGTATCATATTGTGATTAAGTCATACTGATATCATATCGTCATCAAGTCACACCTATATGATATCGACGTCAGGTCACACCTATATGATGTTGTAATCAAGTCATACATATATCATATCGTGATCAGTCACAAGTTACAGTCCGGGTACTATTTTAGAGTCCCATGTACCTCAATATCATCACCACCCATTATAATTTATGTATACATGTTCATTATCTCATTCTCTAATGATCCTCTAACACTTAATACGACTGTATAGCCAAGAATCACGGCATCAAGCCCAGTTATACCGTTTCATCATACCTCGGATATCATATCACATCATTGAATCCCATATACGTGTTGTGTATATATATATATATATATATATATATATATATATATATATATATATACCTAGTCCTATATATATATACACATACACGTATACACCATGTCGAGTTTCAGTGTGTGCGTGTGTGTGTTTCTATCTGAAACCTACGAACCTCTTCCAAGGTATTCATCCTCTGGTATGGTTTTCCTAAATCAGTCTAGTCCAGCCTAGGGTCATTACTAGGGTCCTACTCATTAAGAATTTAGGGTCACATATGGTTTCCTAATGACGATAAGTACTATTCCTATTCTATGTTGCGGAGGTGCTAAACGCCATCCACCCGACTTCCCCCCATAGATATGCATCTACTCACCTGGTCCATGTCTGCCGAACACGGTGTCGCCATCCTCCTCTTCATCGCCTGCAGTCAACGTGAGGGTACCTAAACGCAAACATATAAATAGTATCGTAAACTGAATCACATACAAAAGTCAAAACGACGCAAGGAACCAGCATAGGTTAAAACCTATGTCCCGTTCACGCAAAAGAACCAAATATCGCTCGATATCGGCGTACAAACTCCGATGGATCGAGATAAACATCAACAAATAACTCGTAGTTTTAAAACTCATTACTTATATTATAAAACATGATTAAATCCATCGAAACCCTAAAATCCATCAAATCGCCCGATTTCGTAAAACCCGAAAATGCCAATTTACCGTTTTCTTCAAAACTTGACATTTAAATGAAACCAATGGTCATAAAACTCATTAAATAACATAATTATACTATACAAACCATTACTATATTTTTATTACACAAATTTGTATTAATTTGAAATTTCTAGTTTGCAACCTTTAGTAATTTTTAACATCTTTCAAGCAAAATACCACAATTCCACAACAAAACTTGATTGTGCATGAATTAATGTCTTAAACTATAATTCATGATGATAATGATATAATGAAACCATAATTATATTTTTAATCTCATTTATTTAGGAATTTCCAAAATCTAGTTTGCAAAAACTAGCATAATTAGCATATTTATCACATTTTATTAACTAACAATTAAAACTAATAACTAGATTAGGTTTTGCACTCCACTAACATGTTAATATCCCTTTTAAAACCATAATATAATGATAAAAAACATTAATTAGAATTTTATCTCACCCATATATATATATTGTAAAAACCTAGTTAGCTAAATAGCTCAATTAAATCAATTTGAATAAACAATTTATTATACAACAATAATGCAAGATTTTTCCACTTATAGAAATGGTAAACTAGTTATTATAACCCTAATTAATTTTTAAAAACCACAACTTGAATTTACAAACCCTAACTTAAATTTTAAAATTTGCAACTAGAATTAATATATTAAATCTAATTATGTTTAAAAGAAACATCTAATAACAATAAATAAAAAGGAGAAGATGTATACCTCCAAACTATGAAATCCAAACATGAAATAAGCCTCCAAAATGCATGTTATCCATCTCCAAAATCCATGTAAAGAAGAGCAAAGAATAAAGGGTAGGAAATAAATAGGATTTTGTGCATTTTTTGTTGAATTTTTGATGTAATTTGATGGATTTTTGTACAAAAATGGAGTGGAAATGGGGGGGGGCTGCCATGGGGTGATGGCCGGACATGAGAGGGAGGTGAAGGAGAGAAAGAAATGAGTGAGGAGTTGTGTAGAACTTTCCCCCAAAATATCACTTCATATTGTCTTTTCATGAATTTATTTATTTCTTTTATTTCTTTACTATATCAACTCAAGAAAACTCTAGAAAATTGGAAAAATTTGCAAATGAATTTTGCATGATACACACTAAATTATAATATGCCATGGTTCATTTTTACAAATTAAAACCATTCAAATTTGTAATTTACACTAATTTAGTGTAAAAATAAAGCTTATGTTAATATTTAAAATAATTAATTTAGGAAAAATATTTAATTAAACTAAAAATTTATAAGTGGATAAATAAACACCATTTACTAGTAATTATATAATTAAAATAGGTATTTTTGAAATTATAATGAAAAACAATCACGGTTTGGTTTTACGAAAAATACATTTTACTTTACCGAAAATCATAAAATTCATTTAAACAATTTTATTCATTTAATTATTTATTTAATTATTTTTAAAACGTTACAACTATGATGCGGATCATACCAGTGGGTACATGGTAGTCCATAAGTACATCCTTCAAGGTCCCTAGTCGTGGGTGTATCGAGACAGGGCATCGATATACCATAGTAGACTAGCGTATATCTTCTCGACCCATACAGATGGGCGATGGATGATCCCATATCCATTGGTGTTTGACATCAGAGATGATTACGGGTGCTCAGTGGAGACTGGGTACACTGGACGGACTCGCCGAGAACTCCCAGATGGTATTATACCTTACGTCAGATGGCAGTTCTCTGGTGACACTGGTACAGAGTAGTCTGTTGACCCGAGATCGTCATAGAGTCTTGTGTGGTTCCTACTGTGCTTTGATTTCCACCTTACCACATCCAAGAGGGCGTGCAAAACGGTGGTTTTTGGGTACAGTCCCGAATCACATGGAGGCAATGAGCGATAGGAGGGGATTCGCCTCTCCCGGTATAGGGAGTTGATGTTGCACTGTGTTTGATGGCCAGGGTTGTTGAGATTTACTGGTAAGTGTTACCAGTAGTTTCTCGAACTGTTATAGACCTCATATCTACACGACTTATCGAGCTATTGGGGTCTGACGTTTACCACCCCTAGACGAGATATGTGACATATCAGACGATCAGACCGGACTGTGCGGTAAGTGTTACTGGTTGGATTCACAGGAGTGTGAGCGGGTATGCTCGTCGATCTTCTGATCGCTCAATACCCGGGTGGCCGTTACGTTTAGCAGACCGCTTGCGGCTTGTGGGTGCTTGATATGATCATCACCTGCTGCCGGCGTATTGACGAGTCTTTAGAGTCCTACACAGAGGTTTCCTGGCTCAAGCGAAACGAAATAGGAGCGCATATGAGATATGTGCGGGACCGAGAATAATGCGTGTATGTGATACCGTATTCTATTCTCGCGATGAATGTATCGAATGGTTGTATGTGATGTAACCTAGTTATCGAATCAAGGATTGATTCGATAAGCCGATACATTGGATATTAGTCGGTTATATGCGATATGACCGGATCGTTAAATCAAGTGTTGATTTAATGTATAATTATATATTTGATATATTACTTTGCATTAACTAGTATTGGTTCACTTAACATGGATTTTCTCACTTGATGTGCACATTGTATATGTGATATATTTTTGTGCACTTGATTGTATCATGTCTGATGATACATGCTAGTTTGTGTGTATGTTTAGTTTAAACCTTGGTTAAGTAAATGGTTAGGGTTTTGTTTAATTTATTTATTTATTTATTTATTTATTTCATTTTGGCAAGAAATGAAATGGTTGCTACTTTTGTTTTACATTGAAGTTTCATGAAGCTTTGAAAAAGTCTACCATTTTTGTTTCATGCCTAACCTAACCATTCACCTAACCTTAGTTTACTCTCTACACATAACCATGGTTGCTAATATGATAAGGATCACTCATTTTCTATTATTCAATATTCTTATCATATTATGATATTCTTTTCTTCTTCTTCTTCTTCTTCTTCAAGATGAAGAAAACCTTGCAACCATCAATGGTGACTTGATGAAAAAAGTGAGAAATCCAATTCTAAAGTGAACCCACTTCCTATTTCTTCATCCTCTACCACTTGCCAAGTAGTATAGGGTGTTTTCTTCACAAGTTTCATGGCTTGGTGAAGTTGGAGCTTGATCTTGTGTTGCCTCGACGTAGATCATCTTCGGCATCGAAGTCGACGACCTAGCCCGCCCATTTCTCCGATGAAGCCGACGCTTGAACCCAGGATCCGATGATCGCAACGAGGGGACTTCATCATGGAGCTATGGAGGTGGAGGACCGGATCTACAATGGTTGTATTTCCGTTCACTCATAGTTAAGATGTTAACTAGTTGCATGGTTCGCTTAAACTCTAGTCAACGATCCGTATTAGGGTTTCTCGGCACTTGTAAAATTTGAATTTGGCATGGTTGATGCCTTGTGAGACCTCCTTAGAGTGCCTAGGAACCCTACAGGATCAATATCAACTTATTGCATCTACTGCAAAAACAACATCTGGTGTGGTACTTGACATCTCATGATTGACTCAATTGCCTAAGAAAGTGATCTGCCAATCATGCGCATCCCTCTCCCTTTTAGTCTGTAAGACTCCTTCAGAGAGGGTGACTCCATCACCTGCAGGTACACTACCGTGCCAGGAGTCGTCCATTCTAAAGCACCTTTAGAATACTAAGTACCCTGATTGGGAAACTACCCAAATCTAGATCTATATCCATAGATCCAGTAACCAGAATGTCTGATATAAAATCCATATCCTATATAGAGAAACCACTGTGTGACAACCAAAGTATAACCAATCGTAGTATAGGAATTTCACTTCGTACACTGTGTATGTTATCCTAATACCAGGACATCACACTTACTACCTTCTTAACAGATCCATACCCTATTCTGATGAAGTCAAACCTATGACTGTCACATCAGAAATAGATGATCTATCTCCGCTATATCTGCTTTAGCCTATAAATAGACATAAGCCACTTGTCTACTATACTTTCACTGCTCCCACTGACTACGACAACCCTCTGGCAGAGTCATATACACGTGCACTTCTAAAGCCAGTTCAGAACGACGCTATACTCATCCTCCTGCCGGGTCTCACAGTCTGGAACAACAGCAATGGCAAGTCTGGGTAAACAAGAACCTCCCTATCATCGTCCTTGAGGCTACTGAAGTACCTCTCGGGTGCTTGAGGTTACCCACCATATCTGCGGAGTGGCCAATGGAATGTCAAACCAGATTGAATCTTTAGGTTCTTATCAAATTTTCAGTAATCGTTTGCGGTTCTGAAATCACTTTCAGTTCTACAATACTCCCACTACTGTTTTCTGAAAAAATCCATTTTTATTAAAACTGTGGCGAGTTAAGAACAATATCACTATTGATCTTCCAGATGGTAGAAAGTCAACCCTCATCATAGCCCGGGTCAACCCATAAACAGCCATTACAGAAACGTGCCTCGAGTTATCCAGAGTCTGGTTTTAAGCATAAGCCGGACAACTCCCCGTACCTTAATATAGTTAAGATATGAACTATTCTATATCCAATATAGAAATAGAGACACTGATTTAATTGAACCAGATTCAAATCATGCAGCTATCTCCAGTGTATGTCAACTAAATGGAGAGAGGCCGATCAGCATTACTCAACTTAGGAATACTTCCAATTATGAGTAACCTGAAAGAGAAGCATGTTCTCTTAATCATTACTATTAACTGAATACCATTCATAAGTATCTACATCTTCGATCACCTTGAAGAATCCCGATACTTGCAACACCTGATTCTCTACTTTATTCATATACCTATAACTTCTCAAAATTTAGACCTTGCATTTCTACGAAACACATGTTTAAGAACTAGAGAAGTCACAAGTAAACAGAACATAGTACGAGTACCAACCCCTCTGTCCTCATGGACACAAGACAACATACAATACTCTGTATAAGTCCCCTGAGTCTAATAACTCATTCCCTGTGTGTCGTAGGTTGAAAACTGTACTTATATTTAAGAAGAATTACACCGTTGTTTAATGCTCCTTACTTAACCATCAACTGATATAGGTAAATGTCACCGACATAATTTCAAAAAGGTATATCTCACTCTATAAAAATAGAGGTACAGATGTATCTATTTGAAATTGGTGCATAACAGCGGATATTCAAAACCAAATATTTGCCGTCCGGCAAACTACCCAGGAGATTTCCTCAAATATCACCAATTACAATGAATTCCGATATAATAAGGATGATCACCTAATTCCCAATAACTTACTCCCACTCATCATCTGTAAAACCATACAGATGTGAAAATCATACCTGGTAAATACATACCCTGGAGCAAGTGTCTAATTGGGAAATCAGTTTTCTTTTAACAGTACACAGTGAAACTGAAACATATAAATGTTTCGAAGGGGTATCCGGGTATTCCTAGTAATGCCTCTTCCATTATCAGATTCACAACTGTAACCGTATATTTCTTTGACATCTCTCTAAATCCCTTTATATGTCTTTAGTCATTACCTTCTGTACACCCCTTTAGGCCAAATGGTTTTCTTCCTTCCCTACCGTTCGGCACCAGCCTATGGTTTGGAAGAAGACTATCCAATAAGCATAATGGATATACTGTCCTAATCCTAGGAGCACTCGCAATGCGAGAAAAGGTAAAGATAAAAGACAACTGAATAAAACCTTATTCCTATTTCTCCTGAACCAGAATCCATCCCCGAACTGGAACAAGTTCCTTTCGAGTTCGTATATAACCATACGATGGAATATCCAATAAACTGTGGATCTTCGTAGTGATACGGAGTGTCCTGGAGAAATACAAAGGTGATTTAGGATTGGCGAAGAAATGCTTGGTTTGGTTGTGAATAGCAGTCGCAGTTTACTTTGCCCTCTTACTAATCCTTTTATTTGACTTTACATAATACCTTCTGTACACCATCGTTAGGCTAATTGGTTTTCTTCATTCCCTACCATTCGACACCTGCCTATGGTTTAGAAGAAGACTATCCAATAAGCGTAACAGGTGTACTATCCCCTAATCCAAGGAGCACTCGCAACCTGAGAGAAGGTAAAAGGAAAAGACAACTGAATAGTCCTATCCGATTTCTCCAGAACCGGAAACCATCCTCGAATAAATTCCTTTGAGTTCGTATGTAACCATACGATGATTTTATCCAATGGAAGTGGACGTTCGTAGTAATACGAGGTGTTCTGGAGAAAAGGGTAAAAGTAGGAGTGGCAATGAGGTATGCAACTCTGACAATCCAAAAGCCAGTGTTATAAGAAGGTTCGGTTAATTTTGGTCACTGAATCATAGTCAAGGGTCGGGTCATGGTCGTTGCCAAAGAGGGAGAGAAAAAAAAACACTCAGCGTGCACTCTAACCTAGATCAGAAAGGTTATCACTTTATCTAATCAGGAAACCTCCCACTGTACCGTCAAATTCTCCTCCAAACCTGAAAGGAGAATTAGTCGGGATCACCCGAGAAGTAAACCAACTCATCAGTGGGAATCGGAATCCAACTATCATCGCATGATAACGTGAAGGAATCCGATCACCTTATCACACTCCAGAAGGTATGCATATATTTGGCAAGTCTCAGTTTCTTTAGAAACTCCCGATGTATGTTTTTACCCCTAGGACCCAAGTGACCTTGACAATGCCAACATATCAAAGAGTCCTAGTCAAGTTCAACCCGTTATTATCTTGATTACGTTAAACCCACTCGTACGAGTCCTTGACAATGCCAACATAACCGTATGACTGTCCTAACCAATCCACATATCCATGCGACAGAGAAGCATTACAGAGCTACCGAACACTATGCCTCGGCAATGCACGACATACGTAGCACGAATACTAAGCAATACTAATCTGAAATGACGGAGGGCTACGGCTAGTTTTTGGCGAAAAATCTTTAACGTAATGAACTTGATATCGTTGAAGGAACTGCATAGCTTTTTATAAAAATATAGTGACGAAAACCTTTGCTAAAGAGGTCACTCCTGGTGAAGGGCTCTCGGCTCTTTCCCCGTAGAATGAGGTGCAGGATATTCCAACTGAATACCACGATGCAAAGCAAAAAGTAATCGGCTATAGTGAAATTATTACCCTGACGCAAAATTCTGTCCAAGGGGTCACTCCCAGTGAAGGGATCTCGGCCCTTGCCTCGTCGACTGAGGTGCTGGATATTCATAACCGAATACCACTATGCAAAACAAAAGAGAACGTCCTTGCAATAACAGCTTTTTAAAAAATTGTTCCAACAACATCAGAATAGGTTTGTTTAGCTTGGATTGATCCGAATCAACGCAGTCCCATCAATTGATCATATCAATAAAGAACGAAAATAATGATGTACGTATATGCCATCCACATTCGCCACTGGGTCCCGTCATCACCCGTTAGGTTACTTAACTAACGACAGAGCGGGGACTGGACTAGCGCGGATGCAAAACATAAACAACATCTACTAGTATATATATATATATATATATATATATATATCAATATATAATATTCGCTCAAGGCATGATAAAATGCAACATCACAGAAATGTAATAAGCATCACAGAACAATACAGATAATCTGGAAGCCCCGGGTCTCACAGAGCCGCTACTGAAACGCGACGTTCCCCTGGTCGTGTGGATAGCCTGTGCAATGAAATCCTAGACACCTACGGGCGCGGCAAGTTACCCGCCAAAACCTGAAGCGAGGCAGCCCCCTTCAACAACGTGAATGGACCACCCAGCACTTCACGGAATCCGGTAACTCGAGCACCCCTCCTAGGTCAACCTGTACCCCGTACGAGTGCGGCAAATAGCCCGCCAATTCTAGAGTGAAGCCCCCTCCGTCTCAACGCCATGAGATGCGGGCTCGTTGCCCTCTAGAACCCGGCTATCCGTGCACCCCTCCGCGGGGCAATCCTAGTACAGAAAGTAAAATATACATACAACGGGTACATCGACCTCAATCCGGTCGTGCCCCAAAAGAATAATATACAAACAGGCAGTAACGGCAGTCCACATGTCGGACGCTCTCCCCGCAATATCAAATGTACAAATACAACCAAACTGTACTACCATTGCATCCAGGCTATCCACCACAACAAATCCACAACATCACAGCACAACACAGAACATCAACGTGAATGTCACGTTCGCAAACCCGTCTAAAAGAACTATAGCAATTAGGCAGGATTTACCGATCAAATGACATTCACGGTCGCAGATATAATGTAAATAATCTGAACTAACATGTTTAAAATTTTCGATCGACTAAATTTACCGAAGTGGGCCCCAAGCATAACTGTTACACCCAAAATAAATCTGGGCCCAAAAGGAATATACCAAAAACCCTATTTCCATGTCAAAGAACACTATACAAAATTTGGTCTAATGAAGAGCTAGAACGGCGGCGGAACCGCGGCCAAAATGGGGTTTAGGCCGCGGTTCCGCGGCGTTCCTAAGGAATCAGTCCACCAAATTTCTGCAGTGCCCCTACAAAACCCTGCCTGATTTTCTGCAGTACACCAAATAATTTTTTGACCACAGAAAAATTTCGACAGAAACTAATGAAATGAAAACGCGGTTTCGGAATTTCGTTCGATCGAAGTTCTAAACACGTTAGAGCAAGCTAGACTAGGTTAATGGCGTGGCTCTGCTACCATGTAAGACTACGGAAGCGCCCCGGCCGTCTATCCGAAGCTAAAATGCGGAAACGAAAATTTTTCTCAAACTAGAAACCGGCACTACCGCATCCTAAAAACCCGGATCGTAACCATTAACCTACAACTAGCTAACTAGAGAGAGGGTAGAGGGCTATACCGAGCGATCCGTGTCCTTCGGTCTTCGACCACCATCCCAAGCTCCACGCGGCATCTCCGGTCTTCATCTCCTCGTCGGAAAGGGCACCACATCGAGAAGTATTTTTACGGGCTCCCGCTTCGTCCGAAGCAACTCGGGCACGAAGTGTGCTAGTCGACGTGCCCAAAGTTGAAGTAGAGTATGTTGTGATAACTTTTTCTCTTGCAACCATGGCTTTGGATGGAGGTAGAAGGTGTTGCCATTGGAGGAGACAATGAGCTAGAGGAAGAAGAAGAAGAAGAGAAGCTTTCTCATCTTTTCTTTTTCTTTTGTTGTGATGTTATGATAGAATGAGAGAGGGTGATGAAAAAAATAATATGAGAGCTAACAATAACCCCATGGCAGCCCCCCCTCTCTCTCTCTTCCTCTCATATCATCACTAATCAATCCATTAATGTGACACTTTTGCTAAAAAAGAGACCATGACTCATGATACAAGTCCATGTCACATTAATGCATTGTCATGATGATTTCTAGCTCATTATTTCCTTAATCAAACATTAATCCAAATGTTTGCCACAACAAAAATATCCGGCAACATCTAAAGCAAACTCGTGACGGATCACAAGGACACCCCTCACCTGTATATACATACCTGCACCCGCATTCCGACTGAATGCGAATGCGATGAGACTAAAATAATCTAAAAAATCTAATACTAGGATCCGGCTTAAACCAAAGACCACTAGTATGATCCGTCCGATCATGATCCGTGCAATACCGCACGTATACGATCGAACCCTGCCATATGTCATACGGCCTCTACAACGTTTCGCCCGAAACTTGAGAAACTGTCTGTGGGGGACTCTAAAGACTCATCAATACTTTGGCTGTGGATTTAACCACTAGCATGTCAGAGGTATTAGCCGTACGTAACGGGCTACCAGGTATTGACCAAAAGGGACGTCGATGAGCGAACTCATCCTGACACCCTACTGAGCCTGTCAGTGACAATATCCGTACAGTCCGGTCCGTTCGTCTATGAGTATCGCATGGCGGGCCTAGGGGATTGGTAAAAGTCAGACCCCCAAAAGCGGTACAAGTCGTGTCAGAGTGTAGCCCAGAACACCCTGAGATACTACTGGAATACCTACCAGTAAATCTCCTGCCTCGGCCGAGGGCTTTGTGTAATGGCTCTCCTAGACACAGCGCGATCTCACCCCAAATACGGGGAGAGACGAACCCCTGCAGATCCGCTCACTGCCTCCATGTGGATCGGGACTGTACCCAACTAAAACCTGTTTGCACGACTCCATTGAGCCGTGGTAGGGTAGTAATCAAAGTATAGTGGGAACTCACACGAGACAAATGACGATCTCAGGTCGATGAACTAACCTGTACACATGTCAATAGGGAACTGCTATCTGACGTCTGGTATAAGACCAACTAGCATGTTCCCGGCGAGTCCTGTCCGGTGTACTCATAACCCAATGAGCACCTGTATACATCTTAAGTGAACCAACTGACACCAGTAGCTTATGAGACCGGCCACCACCCTTCGTCGGGGTCTCGACTGTATACACTAGTCTACTCTGGAGTATCGATGCCCTGTCTCGAAACTCCCTCGACTAGGGACCTTTCAAGGATGTGCTTATAGACCCCAGCTTCCACGTATATGATCGCCATCATACTGCTGGCCGTCAAGCAAGAATCCTAAGGGCTCTATCGACGTGCAATAGTGACCTGCAAGGTCACCTGAAACAGTACACGATGATAAAGGTAAACCAGATAGCATACTATCATCTTGAGTAAGACTGTCCTACCGGCATAGGTCCTCCCTCAATCATTGCAATCACGTGCCTGTAAACCAATAATTGACTCTGAGGGCACTATCTCTAACAGATTTGGCTGCAACAATTGCACCATTCTCTACACTTAGGGACATATCACCCATTCCCGGTTCTCTATCTTTCTGTAGCCCATGTAACAGATTACATATATGGGATCCTGATCCGGTATCTCATACCTAGGACGTAGAGGATACTGAGAAACAGTTCTCGGTAATGAACACACCCGAAGAATATGCATCAACATGCTTTTTCTTCATTTTGGGTTGCGTGGGAATCCGGATATTCCCCTATTTTCTGCTCGGACTTATAACAATTATAAGATAGAGTGGAACCAACGTTCCCTAACTCGGTATAATAAGCAGGTTCGGTCAATGCATCCATATTATTATCTGGATTAAGGCGTGACATGGTCGCTACCAGGAGAGAGAGAAGAAAACACTCTGCGTATGCTCTTACAAGATTAGATTAGTTATTATTTTATCTAATCAGGATTGCTCCCACTGTTTTTATCAAATCTTCCTTCAAACCCTAAAAGGTAAGACTAGCCGGGATTAATTACACCCTACAAGTTCGCCAATCTTTCAGCTAGGCCAGTGTTGGTATTTTGAGAGAGGTTCCCCATGCTTTCGCACGAACCTAATTAAAATAAACCTTATTTTCCCAGGGGTGTAACCCCGTTAACACCTTTCTAGACACCTACTTTGATCGGCTGATTGTAACGTGTAAAACTTTCCCAGGAGTAACTCTTACTCGCAGTGGGTATCGGAATCCAACTATCTCATAAAAGGTATGCAATCTCATTGAAAATTTCAACACTTGAAATTCCCGATAATATTTTACCCCTACCGTCCTATGACCTTGACAGAGGCCAACAAACCATAGTGCGCTAGTCAAGTTCAACTCGTCATTTCATGATTGAATTAATCCCACCAGCACGACCCTTGACAGAGGCCAACAAGATCGTACGACTACCCGAATCCAATCGCATCACATGCTTTATAGATAAGCACTAATCAGCTGCCGCATAATACGCCTTGACAGAGACCAACAAATGTAGCACGAATACTAAATAGTCCTGATCTAAAATGACGGAGGGCTACGACAGGTTTTTAAGAAAACCCTTTGCGTAATGAACTTGATATCATTGTAAAATCGAGTGATTTTGAAAAGGAGTGTTTTTGAGTCTTTTGCTAGTTTTGCTAAAGAGGTCACTCCTGGTGAAGGGGTCTCGGCTCTTTCCTAATTGAATGAGTTGCTGGATATTTCATAAATACCACTATGCAAAGCATGAACTAAAAAAGCAATCAAAAACAAAACCAAGTGGGTTGTAGCATCTGCCAGTTTCGCTAAAGTGGTCACTCCCGGTGAAGGGATCTCGGCTCTTTTCTTATCGAATAAAGTGATGGATATTCTTCAAGGGATACCGCTATACAAAGCAAGAACTAGAGCTACCAGTTTTTACAACTGGTTTCTACAACATCTTTAGGTTTCTTTTCTTTCATTAATCTCATTAATGAAGTCCCATCATTTATGCTTCCTAAGCATCACAGAAGAAACGAAACCAGCAATATTTATTATATATCATATATATAATATAACCATTTGTCTCAGAATATCAAGTGATCACATTACAAAATATCAGCAGCAGAAAGACACATATGAAAATATTGGATATACTAGGAATTCCGTGTTTTAAATTAAGCCAGTAAAAAACGTGGATTCCACGGTCGTGATGAATAGACAAACCTACATCCCTAGACCCCTACGAGAGAGGCGAACAACCCTACCAATTCTAGAGTTAGGAGACCCGGTCTCGACTCCTCGAGATGGTCTCCCACTGGACTCTAGAACCCGGTTACTTGTGCTCTCCTCCTTGGATCTATCATAATGCGGAAAAGTAAATAATATACATCAATGGTGACATCATCCTCAACCCGGAAGTTCCCCAATAAAAGAATATTACATACAAGTTTTTACATGAATGAAAATGAAAAACTCTCATCTCACATAAAAAAAAACCCGGCTATTCAAAACACGACGATCCAATATAACATATCACAGCAACACATAACATCACATGTCATCAACGTAAGTAAATATGCGTATCTCAATTTTCGTTGACATATAGCAACAAAACCGGTGATACACCACATATTACACTTACGGTCGCAGAAAAGAAAGTGAAAAACTGCAACAATTGGAATCTGCAACCACCTTAGACATCATAAACCCAATATATCACATACTTTGGATTTCATGCCTAACCAAATGAATTCCTTAGACATCGCATGCCTAACAATTATAACCCCGCATTTTAGTCTCAATATTGAAAACACTTTTCAATAACCAGTCAGGCAATTCAACAAGATTCCCGAAAACCTGATCGAATGCTCGTCGGAAACATTAGTAGACGGACGCACCCCCGATACCGTCGACGAAATGCACTTAGGCGGAACACCGCGGCCGCGAGCACCCATACGGATGCTTTTGGTAACGGGATTCTCCAACAGTCACTTGGTCGGGGCTATGGGGCGTGGCTATCTAGTAAGGTTACACGGCGAGTATCCGCGTACACTACGTAATTGCTACGGACTTTTGATCCACATCAAAATCCCGTGGCAACCGATCACTTGAGACTAAATTGCTAGATTTATAAAATTCAAATTAGTTTTCATAAAACTAAATATTGTGGATTCCAAGTATTGTATCACAATCACAGATAGTTAGACGATGTTAAACTTTTTGATCGAATCAATAAACACCCAAAATTTCCCACAGAACTCAACACTTGAGCACAGTTTAAAAAATACCCAGAACATGCCACAACACCTATGTACCAACCGTAAAAGGATCAACCCTTGCCTCACTTATGGCGCCGCAGAACTGCCACAAACCCAAGGGTTTGGTAGCGGTTTCGGTCAACAGATGTTAGTTATATGTATGCCTTAGAGGCCATTACTGTACATATGATGTATATTATAGTGGATACTTGGACATATATATATAGGACTTTCTTGCTCGACATGATAGTATGCTATCTGGTTACTCTTTATCTTAACATGTTGACTGGTATACTTTACTGTCTTGCTCTCACATGTTGATAAAGCCCTTAGGATATGTACTTGACCACCAGGATTATGATGAGATCATACTAGTGGGGCCAGGGTGGTCCACAAGTACATCCTTTAATAAGTTCCTAGTCGTGGGAATATCGAGACCAGGGCATCGATATTCCAGTGTAGACTAGTGTATACGTTTCTCGTCCCTTAAAGGGCGATGGTTGATCCTACAACCTGTTAGGTTTACCTAGCACCCTATGAAAGGTTTGGAAGCATCACATGTCACAAATATCAAATTTTTATGGTGCTAAGTAAGCATACAAAGGATCTATCCTAGAAAATTAGGGTTTCAAAAACTTTAACCAACATCATATGTAACAAAGGCTAGGGTTTTGAGACTACAACCTTTGTAGCTCCTTTTTGTAGACTCCTTGGCCACTTGAGAGTTGGAAAAAGATTAGCTTGAAGTCTTCTAACGTCCACGACGATCCACCCGAAGCTCCTTTGTCCAAGCTAGCAACTTCACTTTAACAAGAGGATGAAATGAAGCTAACACTCTAAATAAGTGGGCTAGACTTGTGTAGAATAGTGTTGTGGTTCTCTTTCTCACTTCAAAATCCTATCTTTTTGAGTATTTTGCTCACTTGAAAAGTCTAGAGAGCAAGAGATCAAGGTTGAAGAAGATGATGGCTATTTTAAGAAGAAGAGAAGATAAGCTCTAATGAGAAAATGAAAAATATAAGTATATATATTTTCCACTTCTCATTGCAAACCATAGTTAATGATAAAGATATTATTGACTTTGAGTTTAAAACACCAAAGGAAAAATAACCAAGGGTTAATAAGTAGGTGAGCATGGTAAGATAAAGAAGAGTGTAGAAACATTCTATGAATTAACCATTTTTCTTTTTCCTTTTGTTTTAACACAAATGCAATAATAATCCATAAAAAACCCATGGTGTGAGTCTTATATTGCCACCATTCTCAATGTATAAACAATCATGATAGAATGATGTATGTATGCATGTGTGCATGCACATCCATATGTGCATGAACAAGAATGAATGCATACATGCATGCATACATCCAAAAGAAACAAGATAGGATTTCTAGTGAGAAGCTAATGGTTAAATGATAAATCAACACTTGATTTATCAACCCGGTCATATCTCATACGACCCGACCACAAGCAATCCGCCCAATTAATATACGGTATCTCATACGTGCATTTTAACCGGGTACATGCGCATATCGCATACGCGCACCACAACGTTTCGCCTGGACTAGGTAACTCCTTTGTGGGACTCTAAGACTCGTCAATACGCCGGCAGTGGGTGATGATCATATCAAGCACCCCCAAGCCGCAAGCGGTCAGCTAAATGTAACGGCCACCCGGGTATTGAGCGATCAGAAGAAAACAAGCGAACCTGCTACAACTCCCGTCGAGCCAACCGGCAACACTACCGTACAGTCCGGTCTCTTCGTCAGATATGCCGCATATCGAGCCAAGGGATGGTCACGTCGACCCCAATAACTCAATAAGTCGTGCCGGTGAATGGTCTATAACAGATCGAGAAACTACTGATAACACTTATCAGTAAATCTCAGCAGCCCTGGCCAGGGACTTACTGATATAACCAGTCGAGCACAGCACAGCATCAACTCCCAATACCGGGAGAGATGAAACCCCTCCAATCGCTCATCACCTTCGTGTGTCTCGGGACTGTACCCAACGGCCACCTGTTTGCACGACTCAGTAGAGCCGTGGTAGGGTGGTAATCAAAGTACAGAGGGAGAGCACACAAGACTCTATGACGATCTCGGGTCTCCAGACTAACCTGCACCGGTGTCACCTGAGAACTGCTATCTGACGATAGATATAATTCCATATAGGAGTTCTCGGTGAGTCCGTCCAGTGTACCCAGTCACCACTGAGCACCCGTATATGATCTTGATGTCAAACATCGATGAATATGGGAACATCCTGTAGGTTTAGCCTAGCACCTCATGAAGGGTTTGGAAGCATCACATGTACCAAAGATGGAATCTTTAGGGTGCTAAGTTAACAAACATCGGATCGTTCCTAGAAAAAAATTAGGATTTCTAAAACTTGCATATCATCTCATGAAAGAAAAGCTAGGGTTTTAAGAGCAAAACCTTTGTAGCTCCCTACGCTAGACTCCTTGGCTACTTGGGGTCTGCAAAAGCTCCGCTTGAACTCTTCTAGGTCACCGATGATCCACCCGGAGTCCGCTTTATCCAAGCTTGCGACTTCACCCGATCAAGAGAATGAAATGAAGCTAACACTCCAAACAAGTGGGCTAGACTTGTGTAGAATAGTGTTGTGGTGGCTTTTCTCACTTCAAAATCCTATCTTGATGAATATTTTGCTCACTTGAAAATTCTAGAGAGCAAGAGCTCAAGGTTGAAGAAGATGATGGATATTTTTGAAGAAGAGAAGAATAACCCTCAAGAGAAAAAGAAAAACATAAGAATATATATTTTTCTTTTCTCATCTCAAACCATGGTTATCTTTTATGGATATTTAATTTTACTTTAGTTAAAACACAAGAGAAAGATTAAACCATGGTAAAAAGGTGGGTGAACAAGGTTAGGTCAAAAGAAGAGTGTAAAAACTTTTGACCATGATTTAATCTTATCTCTTTTCTTTTGTTTTAGCAAAAATAGAAATAATAATCCATAATTTAAACCATGGTGTGAGTCTTATATATCCACCATTTTCTATGTATAAACAACCATGATAGATGATGTATGTATGTATGTGTGCATGCACATCCATATGTGCATGAATCAATAAGGAATGCATACATGCATCCATACATCCAAAGATACAAGAAAAGATTTCTAGTGAGAATCTAATGCTTAAATGATAAATCAACACTTGATTTATCAATCCGGCCATATCACATACGACCCTAACCAAAAGCAAGATGCCCGATCAATATACGGTATTCTATACGCGCATTTTAATCGGGTCCATGCGCATATCGCATACACGCACCACAACATTTCTCCTGGACTAGGTAACTCCTTTGTGGGACTCTAAGACTCGTCAATACGCCAGCAGTGGGTGATGATCATATCAAGCACCCCCAAGCCAAAAGCGGTCAGCTAAACGTAACGGCCACCCGGGTATTGAGCGATCAGAAGAGAACAAGCGAACCTGCTACAACTCCCGTCGAGCCAACCGGCAACACTACCGTGCAGTCCGGTCTCCTCGTCTGATATGTCGCATATCAAGTCTAGGGGTGGTAAACGTCAGACCCCAATAACCGATAAGTCGTGCCGATGTGAGGCTCATAACGGGTCGAGAAACTACTGGTAACACTTACCAGCAAATCTCAAAATCAGCCCTGGCCAGGGACTTCCCTGTTACGGCCAATCGAGCACAGCGCAACATCAACCCCCAATACCGGGAGAGACGAAACCCCTCCTATCGCTCATTGCCTCCATGTGACTCGGGACTGTACCCAAAAACCACCGTTTTGCATGCCCTCATGGACGTGGTAAGGTGGAAATCAAAGCACAGTGGGAATCACACAAGACTCTATGACGATCTCGGGTCTACAGACTAACCTGCACAAGTGTCACCTGAGAACTGCCATCTGACGTGAGGTATAATACCATCTGGGAGTTCTTGGCGAGTCTGTCCAGTGTACCCAGTCTCCACTGAGCACCCGTATACCATCTCTGATGTCAAACACCAATGGATATGGGATCATCCATCGCCCATCTCATGGGTCGAGAAGCGTATACGCTAGTCTACACTGGTATATCGATGCCCCGTCTCGATACACCCATGGCTAGGGACCTTGAAGGATGTACTTATGGACTACCATGTCCCCACTAGTATGATCCTCATCATAGTCCAGGTAGTCAAGTACACATCCTAAGGGCTTTACCAACATGTAACTGTAAGACAGTATTAAGAGACTAGTATACATGTTAAGATAAAGAGCAACCAGATAGCATACTATCATATCGAGCAAGAAAGTCATCTCTATATATGTTCAAGCATCCAATATAATATACATCATCTGTACAATACTGGCCTCTAGGGCATACATACAACTAACAATCTCCCACTTGCACTAGGGCCAGCTGCTGTAGTATCGCATACCGAGTATCCCGAAGAGTCTCTCAAACTGTATCTGGGGAATGGCCTTCATGAGTGGATCCGCTGTGTTATTCTTCATGTCAACCCTCCTGACCTCGATCTCCCGGCGATCAACTATCTCCCGGATCAGGTGATACCGCCTCAGAATATGCCTGGATCGCTGATGGGACCTGGGTTCCTTGGCCAAAGCCACCGCTCCATTGTTATCGCAATACAAAGGTATTGGATGCTCAATGGATGGAACCACTCCAAGTTCAGTAATGAACTTCTTGATCCAGACAGCCTCTTTGGCAGCATCGTTGGCAGCGATGTATTCAGCCTCCATCGTCGAGTCTGCCACGGTTTCCTGCTTGGAACTCTTCCAGCTAACCGCCCTTCCGTAAAGGGTAAAGACAAATCCCGACTACGACTTAGAGTCTTCCTTATCACTCTGGAAACTCGAATCAGTAAAGGACTCCACTTGGAGTTCTCCGTTACCATACACCAAGAGCATCTCTTTAGTCCATCGCAAGTACTTGAGAATGCTCTTCACAGCTGTCCAGTGACTCTCTCCAGGATCAGCTTGATACCTGCTCACTACACTTAGTGAGTATGCTACATAGCATCGTATACATGATAGAGACTACAGCCGAAGCATAGGGTATTCCTTGCATGCGAGCTCTCTCCAAATTAGTCTTGGGAGACATCTCTTTGGAGAGAGTGACTCCAGAGATTGTGGGTAAGTTCCCATGCTTGGATTCTTCCATACTAAACCTCTTTAGTATGGTGTCAATGTACCTGGATTGGGACAATCCCAATATCCGTTTGGATCTATCTCTATAGATCCTAATTCCCAATATGCAGGAGGCATCACCAAGATCTTTCATTGAGAATCTTTGTG
Source organism: Agapanthus africanus (assembly GCA_030015575.1). Lineage (NCBI taxonomy): Eukaryota > Viridiplantae > Streptophyta > Magnoliopsida > Asparagales > Amaryllidaceae > Agapanthus > Agapanthus africanus. Next base: position 191,993,885 of record JASDDO010000001.1, read on the forward strand.
ATAAGAAGAGCTTGACCGATTGCAGCATAGGAATGTCATTTCCTATCAAGAGTATGTCGTCCACGTACAATACGAGGAAGACAACCTTACTCTCTGCCTCCTTCTTGTAGATACAAGGTTCTTCTACGTTTTTGACGAAATCAAACTTTTTGATAACGACGTCAAAGCAGATGTTCCAACTCCGCGATGCTTGCTTTAATCCATAAATGGATTTAAGCAGCTTGCACACCTTCCCGCTGCTCCCACTATCTACGAAGCCCTCTGGCTGAGTCATGTACACGCACTCTTCTAAATCACCGTTTAGAAAGGCGGTCTTAACATCCATTTGCCAGATTTCGTAGTCATGATATGCAGCGATGGCAAGCATGATCCGGATGGATTTATGCATAGCTACTGGAGAAAAAGTCTCGTCATAGTCCACACCTGGTCTTTGACGAAAACCCTTTGCAACAAGTCTAGCTTTGAAAGTCTCCACTTTCCCATCTACACCAAGTTTTTTCTTGAAGATCCACTTGCTCCCAATGGGTTTTACCCCTTCAGGAGCATCTTCCAAAGTCCATACTTTGTTGGTGTACATGGATTCCATCTCGGACCGCATTGCATCCAGCCATTTCACCGAGTCCCCACTTGTGATGGCCTGCTCGAAGCTAGTTAGGTCATCATCCTCCATGATGCAATCCTCGCTCCCACCATCCAAGAGAAAACCGTAGTATCTCTCAGGTGGGCGAGGAACCCTACTAGATCGGCGGAGTGGCTGGGGTTCATTGGGAACTACGGAATCCTCTGGTTCCACCAGATCTTCTGTTGCAGCTTTTGTAGCTGGAACCTCTTCCAGTTCTACCTCATGACCACTAATCTCTTTTTCAAGAAATTCCTTTTCTAAAATGGTGGCATGCCGAGAAACAAACACTCTTTGTTCCTCAGGGTGGTAGAAGATATACCCTTGTGAATTCTTGGGATATCCTATAAATTTGCATAGAACAGACCGTGCCTCGAGTTTGTCCGGATTTTGTCGTTTGACATAGGCTGGACAACCCCATATCTTAACATAGTACATGGTCTCTTCCCTTTCCATATTTTATATAGAGTGGTAGGCACAGATTTGGTGGGGACCATATTCAATAGATGTATGGCTGTTTCAAGCGCATACCCCCAGAAGGAAATAGGTAACTCAGCTGTGCTCATCATAGAGCGCACCATATCTAATAGGGTGCGGTTCCTCCGTTCTGATACACCGTTGTGCTGTGGTGTATATGGAGGAGTCAGCTGAGAGAGAATCCCATTCTCTTTTAGGAAGTCCAGGAATTCACTGCTCAAGTATTCACCTCCTCGATCAGATCGAAGGATTTTAATACTTTTTCCGGTTTGGTTCTCGACTTCTTGTTTATATTCTCTAAATTTCTCAAAAGCTTCAAACTTGTGTCTTATCAAGAACACATGTCCGTATCTTGAGAGATCGTCAGTGAATGTAATGAGGTACGAAGAACCATCCCTGGCATGTGTAGACATGGGACCGCATACATCACTATGTATCAGTCCCAAGAGTTCGGTAACTCTTTCTCCGTGTCCCGTAAATGGAGTTTTGGTCATCTTGCCTTTGAGACATGACTGGCAAGTGTCATAAGATGAAAATTCGAACGGTTTCAAATATCCATCCTTATGCAACTTAGCCAGTCGTGTCGCATTGATGTAACCCAGTCTACAATGCCACAAGAAGGATTCGTTCAGTTCTGAACTCTTCCTCTTGTGTGTGTTTGTTATGCTCAGAACTGTTGATTGATTTAGAACATAAATGCCATTGCACAACGTGCCTGATCCAACTAACTTTTGGTTACGGAAAATGTTCATAACATTATCCTGTAATACAAAATTATATCCCTCTTCACTCAACAAAGAAACCGATATAATGTTGCATATCAGGTTCGGCATGTAATAGCATTCGTTCAGAACCAATGTATTACCAGTTGGTAATGCAAGGTGATATTCCCTGACAGTCTTAGCTGCAACAATTGCACTATTTCCAACTCTAATATCTTTATCACCTTCTCCAAGTTCTCTACCTTTCCTGAGCCCATGTAACTGATTACATATATGGGATCCTGACCCGGTATCTAATACCCAGGACGTAGGGCAAATGGAGAAACAGTTCTCTGTAACGAACACACCCGAAGAAAATGCATCAACATGTACTTTCTTCATTTGGGTGGCATGGGAATCCTGGTATTCACCTATGTCCTGTTCAGTCCTATAACTCTTATAAGAAAGAACGGAACCAACGTCCCCCAGCACAGAATAACTTGCGGGTTCGGTCAATACATCCATATTATTATCTTGATTAAGGTATGAAATGGTCGTTACCTGGAGAGAGAGAGAAGAAAACACTTTAGCGTATGCTCTTGCAAGATCAGATTGGGTATTATCTTGTCTAATCAGGATGGCTTCCACTGTTTTTTATCAAGTCTTCCTTCAAACCCTAAAAGGAAAGACTAGCCGGGATTAATTACACCCTACAACTTCGCCGATCTTTCAGCCAGGCCAGTGTCGGTACTTTGAGGGAGGTTCCCCGTGCTTTCGCACAGACCTAATTAAAGTAAACCTCATTTTCCCAGAGGCGTAACCCCGTTGACACCTTTCTAGACACCTACTTGATCGGCTAATTGACCTGTGTAAAACTCTCCCAGGAGTAACAATTACTCGCAGTGGGTATCGGGATCCAACTATCTCATAGAAGGTATGCAATCTCATTGCAAATTTCAACACTAGAAATTCCCGATAATATTTTGCCCCTAACATGCTATGACCTTGACGAAAGCCAACAAACCACAGCCCGCTAGTCAAGTTCAACCCGTACATTTCTTGACTGAATTAAACCAACCCGCACGACCCTTGACGAAAGCCAACAAAGCCGTACGACTACCCTAATCCAGTCGCATCATATGCAGCAGATAAGCAGCATATAGCTACCGCACACTACACCTTGACGAAAGTCAACAAATGTAGCACGAATACTATATACAACTTATCTGAAATGACGGAGGGCTACGACAGGTTTTTCTGAAAACCTATTGCGTAATGAACTTGATATCGTTGTAGAATCAAGTGAAATTTTGAAATGGAGTGATTTTGAGGCTTTTATTAGTTTTGCTAAAGAGGTCACTCCCGGTGAAGGGATCTCGGCTCTTTCCTCATCGAATAAGGTGCGGGATATATCATATATATCACTGTGCAAAGAAAAACTCCAAAAGCAGTCAAAAGTCAAACCGAGTGTTGTAGCATCTGCCAGTTTTGCTAAAGAAATCACTCCTGGAGAAAGGATCTCGGCTCTTTCCCCATCGAATAAGGTGCAGGGTATATCATATATACCACTATGCAAAGCAAAACTGTAGCTACCCTTTTTAAAAATTTGATTCTACAACATCTTTTAGGTTTCTTTTCTTTCATTAATCACATTAATGAAGTCCCAACATTTAAGTCACCTAAACATCACAGATAAATACGACGTACACTTATGCCATCCGCATTCGCCTCGATGTCCCCTCGTGCACCGTTAGGTTAGGTAACTAACGACAGAGCAGGGCAGGGCTAGTGCGGGTGTAAAACATAAGTAACGCCTATATAATATATCATATATACTATATACAGTATCCATCAGAACATATCAAATGATCACATCACAGATATCGCAGCAGAAACATAGATATAATGTGGGATATAGTAGGACGTCCGTATTTAGTATTTAGCCATCAAAAGAAAATACGGATTCCACAGTCGTGATGAATAGCCACGCCCACACCCTGGACCCCTACGAGAGCGGCAAGCGACCCTACCAATTCTAGAGTTTAGGAGACCCGGTCTCGACTCCTCGAGATGGCCTCCTACTGAACCCCAGAACCTGGTCACCTGTGCTCCCCTCCTTGGGTCCATCCTAATGCGGAAAAGTAAATAATATACAACACTGGTGGCATCAAGCTCAGCCCGGAAGTGCCCCAAATAAAAGAATATTACATTACATTTGAATTTACATGAATGAAAATATAAAACTCTCACCTCACATAAAAGCCCCCGGCTATTCAATCGCAACAATCCTGCACATCATATCTCAGCAACACATAATATCTCATATCATCAACGTAAGTAAGTATGCATACCCCAATTGTCGTTGATGTATAGCAACGAAACCGGCAATATCGACATACTACACTTACGGTCACAGAAAAGAAAGTGTAAAACTGCAATATCTGGAATCCACATTCTCTTTACACATCGTAAATGCGAAATATCACATACTTCGAATTTCATGTCTAGCTATATGAATTCCACACATTGCATCACATTCCAGATAAATAGACAGTATTAAAGTTTTCGAACGAACGATCAAATATCCAACATTCACTAAAGCTCAACACTTGAGCAGAGTTCAAAAACCCGGAGTGTGACACAGTAGTAGCGGTCCAGCCGTAGAAGGGTCAAGCCAACGCCTCACATGTGGCACGCCGTACTGCCCCAAACCCTAAGGTTCAAAGGGCAGTTCAAGACGGTCACATAATCGAGTTAAGGTTTGTTGTCGTCTAGAGGGTCCACCACAAAACTTGCACGTATCTCCAAAATATTTAAACCCCGTGAAAAGTGAGCAAATGATACTCGTTCAAACACTTCAATACTTTCTAATTTATCCGGAAAAGAAACATAACAAAATTAAATTCTCTGATCGAATCGATGGTAACAAAATGAACCCCTAAATTCTCAACACTTGAGTCAGTTTAAAAATACCCATAAAATAACACAAACAGATACAAGAATTACTGTGCAAACATACTGTCAAGATCTCACTGTATGGCCGCGGTTCCGCGGCACAAGCAGGGTATTGCCGCGGAACCGTGGCGGTCCGTACAGATCATGTCATAATTTTTGCGCCGTAATTCTTAAAAATCCCTGCTGTATTTTTTAAGTATTTTTAATTCACAAAAATCCCAGATTTCAAAAATTGTCCAGAGAGGGGGTCGTTTTGTCGATATCGGGTTCGATCGGGGTTTTAACTTCGTTAACCCATCGCCTAATGTTCTAGGTCGGCTCTGATACCAATGTAAGGTTAGCCTAGCACCTCATGAAGGGTTTGGAAGCATCACATGTACCAAAGATGGAATCTTTAGGGTGCTAAGTTAACAAACATCGGATCGTTCCTAGAAAAAAATTAGGGTTTCTAAAACTTGCATATCATCTCATGAAAGAAAAGCTAGGGTTTTAAGAGTACAACCTTTGTAGCTCCCTACGCTAGACTCCTTGGCTACTTGGGGTTTGAAAAAGCTTCGCTTGAACTCTTCTAGGTCACCGATGATCCACCCGGAATCCGCTTTATCCAAGCTTGCGACTTCACCCGATCAAGAGAATGAAATGAAGCTAACACTCCAAACAAGTGGGCTAGACTTGTGTAGAATGGTGTTGTGGTGGCTTTTCTCACTTCAAAATCCTATCTTGATGAATATTTTGCTCACTTAAAAATTCTAGAGAGCAAGAGCTCAAGGTTGAAGAAGATGATGGATATTTTTGAAGAAGAGAAGAATAACCCTTAAGAGAAAAAGAAAAACATAAGAATATATATTTTTCTTTTCTTATCTCAAACCATGGTTATCTTTTATGGATATTTAATTTTACTTTAGTTAAAACACAAGAGAGAGATTAAACCATGGTAAAAAGGTAGGTGAACAAGGTTAGGTCAAAAGAAAAGTGTAGAAACTTTTGACCATGATTTAATCTTATCTTTTTTCTTTTGTTTTAGGAAAAATAGAAATAATAATACATAATTTAAACCATGGTGTGAGTCTTATATATCCACCATTTTCTATGTATAAACTGTTAGTTATATGTATGCCCTAGAGGCCATTACTGTACATTGGATGTATATTGTAGTGGATGCTGGGACATATATAGGTAGGACTTTCTTGCTCGACATGATAGTACGCTATCTGGTTGCTCTTTATCTTAACATGTATACTTTCTGTCTCTCTGATTACATGTTGATAAAGCCCTTAGGATGTGTCCTCGACTTCCAGGACTATGATGCAGATCATACTAGTGGGGCCTGGGTAGTCAATGAGTACATCCTTCATTGTTCCTAGTCGTGGGAATATCGAGACGGGGCATCGATATTCCAGAGTAGACTAGCGTATATCTTCTCGACCCATGTGATGGGCGATGGATGATCCCATATCCATTGGTGTTTGACATCGGAGATGGTATGCGGGTGCTCAGTGGAGACTGGGTACACTGAACGGACTCGCCGAGAACTCCCAGATGGTATTATACCTCACGTCAGATGGCAGTTCTCTGGTGACACTGGTACAGCTTAGTCTGTTGACCTGAGATCGTCATAGAGTCTTGTGTGTCTCCCACTGTGCTTTGATTTCCACCCTACCACGGCTCTACTGAGTCGTGCAAACAGGTGGTTTTTGGGTACAGTCCCGATTCACATGGAGGCAATGAGCGATAGGAGGGGATTCGTCTCTCCCGGTATTGGGGGTTGATGTTGTGCTATGCTCGACTGGCCATAACAGGAAATCCCTGGCCAGGGTTGCAGTGATATACTGGTAAGAGTTATCAGTAGTTTCACGAATGTTATGGACCTCAAGTCGGCATGACTTATCGAGCTACTGGGGTCTGACGTTTACCACCCCTAGGCGAGATATGCGACATATCAGACGAACAGACCGGACTGTACGGTAAGTGTTACTGGTTGGATTCACAGGAGTGTGAGCGGACTTGCTCGTCGATCTTCTGATCGCTCAATACCCGGGTGGCCGTTACGTTTAGCAGACCGCTTGCGGCTTGTGGGTGCTTGATATGATCATCATCCGCTACCGGCGTATTGACGAGTCTTTAGAGTCCTACACAGAGGTTTCCTGGCTCAAGCGAAACGAAATAGGAGCGCATATGAGATATGTGCGGGACCGAGAATAATGTGTGTATGTGATACCGTATTTCATTCTCGCGATGAATGTGTCGAATGGTTGTATGCGACATAACCTAGTTATCGAATCAAGGATTGATTCGATAAGCCGATACATTGGATACTAGCCGGTTATATGCGACATGACCGGATCATTGAATCAAGTGTTGATTTAATGATTTAATGTATAATTATATATTTGATATATTACTTTGCATTAACTAGTATTGGTTCACTTTAAATGGATTTACTCACTTGGTTTGTGCACATTGTATATGTGATATATTTTGTGCACATGATTGTATCATGTTTGATGATACATGCAAGCTTAGGTTTGTGTAAAGAATTAAGCAATGGTTAAGTTAGTGGTTAGGGTTTACTTTTATCTTATTCATTTATCTATTGATTTTTTTATTTATTTCTTTTTGGAAAAGATAAAGAGAATGGTGGCTTTTTTGTAGTTTTGTGGAAACTTCATGAAATGTTGAAATCTTGACCATTCTTGTTCTTTTCCTAAACCTAACCATTAACCCTAACCATGGTTTATTCTCTACACCTAACTATGGTTACTATCATGATAAGTATCATTTTATTTGATAATTTAAATATACTTATCATATCTTCTTCTTCTTCATCATCTTCTTCCTCCATGAAGAAAGCTTGCTACTCCAATGGCAAGTGATGAAAACTAGTGAGAAATCCAATTCTAAAGTGAACCCACATCCTATTTCTTCATCCTCTACCTCTTGCCAAGTAGTATAGGGTGTTTCCTTCACAAGTTTTCTTGACTTGGTGAAGTTGGAGCTTGATCTAGCGATGCCTCGACATAGATCATCTTCGGCATCGTCGTCGATGACCTAGCCCGTTTTTCCTCCGATGAAACCACCGTGAGAGTCATGGTTCGATTTGGACAGCGGAGAGGACTTCATCACGGAGCCTAGGAGGTGGAGGACCGGATCTACAAAGGTTGTAGCCCCTTCCCTTTAGCTATATTTCCGTTTACTTGCTTGCATCGCCTATATATCTAGTTAACGATCCGTATTAGGGTTTGTAGGCACTTGTAAAATTTCAATTGGCCATGTTTGATCACTTGTGAGACTCCATTAGAGTGCCTAGGAACCCTACAGTGGTATCAGAGCCTAGTTAGAGCCTTAGGCGAAGTCCCGACGGAATTAGAAGTCCGATCGACCCGAAACCCCGATTTTAACATGCTCTCTGGACTTTTTTGAAATTCGTGGATTTTTGTGAATTAAAAATATGCAGAAAAATCAGCAAGAAGATCTAAGACTTACTGTAAAATTCGATGGCCTAATTCCATAAAGTCACCGCGGATCCGCGGCATGAGCATGCTCATGCGGCGGTTCCGTGGCTAGTTTGTCGTTTTGTGCATCGAAGTTTGCACCGTAATTCTTAGTAAGAAGTGCTGGTTTTCCTGGGAATATTTTAATATTTATTCCAGAGTTTTATTTTCTGGGTTGTATTGGGAACTCAGTGTTTCGATCGGATTGTCTAATTTTGTCAGTGTGTTTTTCCGGATAATCTTAGAATATGTTAAAAAGTTCGACCGGATATAAATACCCACTTTTTCCCCTGCCGGGAAATTTCCAATTGTTGGATTTTTCCGTAGTTTAACGACGTTCTAAGTAGTGCAAGTAACGCGATGGACCCTCTAGAAGACAACAAACCTTAACTCGATTATGTGACCGTCTTGAACTGCCCTTTGAACCTTCGGGTTTGGGGCAGTACGGCGTGCCACATGTGAGGCGTTGGCTTGACCCTTCTACGGCTGGACCGTTGGTACTGAGGCACGAACTGAATGCTGTTAGACTTATTTCATGTGTTGAGCTGTATCGGGAAAACTTGGGTGTTCGATTGTTCGATCGGAAAGTTTAACATTTTCTATTTATCCGGAATGTGATACAATAATTGGAATTCACAAGTAGTTATGAGATAACTGAATGAATGTTATAAACATAGCAGTTTAGTCTCACTTGATCGGTTGCCACGGAATTTTGATGAGATCAAAAGTCCGTCGCAATCATGTAGCATACGCGGATACTCGCCGGGTAAACTTAATAGACAGCCTCACTCTATAGCCCCGACCAAGTGACTGTAGGAGAACCCCGTCGCCGAAAGCATCCGTTCGGGTGCTCGCGGTAGCGGTGTTCCGCCTTGGTGCACTTCGTCGACGGTTTCGGGGGTGCGGCCGTCTACTAAAGTTTGCGACGAGCATTCGATCAGAATGTCAGGAATCCTGTTGAATTGCCCGACTTGATATTGAAAAGAGTTTTCGATAATGAGACTAAAATGCGGGGTTTATAATTGTTAGGCATGCGATGTCTAAGTATTTCATTTGGTCAGGCATGCGATGTCTGAGGAGGTTGCGGATTCCAACTGTTGTAGTTTTACACTTTCTTTTCTGTGACCGTAAGTGTAATATGTGATATCGCCGGTTTCGTTGCTATATGTCAACGACAATTGGGATGCGCATATTTACTTACGTTGATGACATGTGATGTTATGTGTTGCTGGATATGTTATATTGGATCGTCGTGTTTGAATAGCCGGGGGTTTTTATGTGAGATGAGTGTTTTTTCATTTTCATTCATGTAAAAACTTGTATGTAATATTCTTTTATTGGGGCACTTCCAGGTTGCGGATGTTGTCACCATTTGTATATTATTTATTTTTCTGCACTAGGATAGACCCAAGGAAGGGAGCACAAGTAACCGGGTTCTAGGGTCCAGTGGGAGACCATCTCGAGGAGTCGAGTCCGGGTCTCCTAACCCTAGAATTGGTAGGGTTGCTAGCCGCTCTCGTAGGGGTCTAGGGGTGTGGGATTGGCTATTCATCACGACCGTGGAATCCGTGTTTTATACTGGCTCGTATTGAAAACACGGACGTCCTAGTATATCCAATATTTCATATGTTTCTTCTGCTGTGATTTATCTGTGATGTGATCATGTGATGTTCTGTGACAGATATTGTATATAGTATATATGATATATTATATAGACGTTGCTTATATTTTACACCCGCGCTAGCCCTGCCCCGCTCTGCCGTTAGTTACCTAACCTAACGGTGCAGACGGGACATCGAGGCGAATGCGGATGGCATAAGCGTACGTTATATTTATCTGTGATGTTTAGGTGGAATTAAATGATGGGATATTCATTAATGAGATTAATGAAAGAAAATAACCCTAATTGATGTGGAATCGAATTTCAAAATAAAAACAGGTAGCTACAGTTCTTGCTTTGCATCGCGGTGTTCATTATAGAACATCCTGCACCTTATTCGATGAGGAAAGGACCGAGATCCCTTCACCGGGAGAGACTCCTTTAGCAATAACTGGCAGATGCTACACACTCGGTTTGTCCTTTGATTGCTTCTATAGTTTCTGCTTTGCACAGTGATATATATGATATATCCCGCACCTCATTCGACGAGGAAAGGGCCGACGATCCCTTCACCGGGAGTGACCCCTTTAGCAAAACTAGAAAAGCCTCGAAAACATTCCATTTAAAAACCATTTGATTCCGCAACGAGATCAAGTTCAAAGCGTTAAAGGTTTTCATAAAAACCATTCGCAACCTTCCGTCATTTTAGGAAGTAGAGTACTGAGTATTCGTGCTGTGTTTGTTGACCATAGTCAAGGCACAGTGTACGGTAGCTAAGTGATGTCTTCCTACACCGCATATGATGCGATTAGTTAGGACAGTCGTGTGACTTTGTTGACCTTAGTTAAGGGTCATGTGGGTGGGTCTAATTAATCACGAAATGATGGGTAGAACTTGACTAGTACTTATAATTTGTTGACCATAGTTAAGGTCATAGGTGCTAGGGGTAAAAATCTTTATCGGGAGTTTCAAGTGTTGAAATTTGCAATGAGATTGCATACCTTCTATATGATAGTTGGATCCCGATACCCACTGCGAGTAATTGTTACTCCTGGGAGAGTTTTGCACTTTGCAATTAGCCGATCAAGTAGGTGTCTAGAAAGGTGTCAACGGGGTTACGCCTCTGGGAAAACGAGGTTTACTGTAATTAGGTCCGTGCGAAAGCACGGAGAACCTCCCTCAAAGTACCGACACTGGCCTGGCTGAAAGATTGGCGAACTTGTAGAGTGTAATTAATCCCGGCTAGTCTTTCCTTTTAAGGTTTGAAGGAAGATTTGATAAAAACAGTGGGAGCCATCCTGATTAGATAAAATAAATAACCAATCTAATCTTGCAAGAGCGCACGCTGAGTGTTTTCTTCTCTCTCTCTCCAGGTAGCGACCATATCACGCCTTAATCAAGATAATAAAATGGATGTATTGACCGAACCCGCTTGTTATACTGAGCTGGGGAACGTTGGTCCCGCTCCAACTTATAATTGTTATAAGAAAGAGCAGGAAATAGGGGAATACCAGAATTCCTATGCCGCCCAAACGAAGAAAGTGCATATGATGCATCTCCTTCGGGTGTGTTCATTATACAGAACTATTTCTCAGTATCCTCTGCATCCTGGGTATATGATACCGGATCAGGATCCCAGATATGTAATCTGTTACATAGGGCTACAAAAGGGTAGAAAAACTGAGAACGGATGATAAGTTTCATGAGGCAGAAAACGGGGCAAGTGTTGCAGCCAAGTCTGTTGGTCACTGTCACCCTCTATTACTAATACATTGATTATGAACAAATGCTATTAAATATCGAACCTGATATACAAAATCATATCAGTCTCTTTATTAGTAAAGAAATGATATAATTTTGTATTGATGGATAATGTTTTGAACATTTCCTATATCAAAAGTTGATCGGTTCAGGCACGTTATCTAAAAGCATTGACGTTCTAAATCAAACTACAGTTCTTAGTATTCAGAACACACACAAGAGGAAGAGTTCAGAAATGAACGAATTCTTCTTGAGGTTTTGTATACTAGGTCATATCAATGCGACCCGACTAGCTGAAGTTACATTTAGATGCATATTTAAATCAGTTTGAATTTACATCTTGTGAAACTTGCCAGTCATGTCACGAAGATATAATGACACCAGCTCTGTTTACTGGAAACAGAGAAAGAGTTAGTAAACTCTTGGGACTGATACATAGTGATGTATGTAAAGTCTCATGTCTACACATGCCAGGACTGGTTCTTCATACTTCATTATATTCTCTGATAATCTCTCAAGATTCAGTCATATGTTCCTGTTGAAACATAAGTCCGAACCTTTTGAGATATTCACAGAATATAAGTTAAAAGTAGAGAACCAAAATACGGGTATAAGTATTATGTCCTATGATAAGATCAGGGAGGAGAATACTTGTGCATAGAATTCCTGGACTATTCTAAAGGAGAATGAGATTTTCTCTCAGTGTTACTCCTCTGAATACACCACAGCACAACGGTGTATCAGGGCGGAGCAATTGCACAATATTAGATATGGTGTGCTCTATGATGAGTATTACTGAGTTACCTATTTCCTTTTGGGGTTATGCACTTGAGAAGCTGCATACCTATTGAATTAGGTTTGAATCAAATCAGTGCCTACCACTCCATATGAGATATGGTATGGGAAGAACCCATCTCTTAAGAGAGTTAAGATTTGGGGTTGTCCGGCCTATGTTTAAAGCAAAATCCGGACAAGATCGAGGCAGGATCAGTTCTGTAGAACTGGAAAGGTTCCAGCTATACAAAACTGCAGTTGATGATTTGACAGAACCATAAGATTCTATAGTTTCCGACGAACCTCAGCCTCTCCGCCGATCTAGTAGGGTTCCTCATCTGCCTGAGAGATACCTCGGTCTCTCGATGACAGTGGGAGCGAGGATTGCATCATGAGATGATGACCCAACCAGTTTCGAGCAGGCCATCGAGAGTAGGGACTCTGTAAAAATGGCTGGATGCTTAGCGATCTGAGATGGAATCCATATACACCAGCAAAGTATGGACTTTAGCTGCTATATCTGAAGGGTTAAATCCCCATCAGGAGCAAGTATATCGTGAGAAGATTACTTAGTGTAGATGGAAAAGTTGAGACTTTCAAAGCTAGGCTTATTAAAGGTTTTAGTCATCAACCAGGCATGGATAATGATGAAACCTTTTTCCAAGTGACTATGCTTAAGTCCATCCGGATCCTACTTAACATTGCTACATACCATGACTACGATATCTGGTGGTTGGGTGCCCTGACTGCTTTTCTAAATACTGATTTAGAAGAGAACGTCTATAAGAACACAGCCAGAGGTCTTCGTAAACAGTGGGAGCAGCGGAAACGTGTGCAAGTTGCTTTACATAATGAAGCAGGCATCGCGGAGTTGGAACGTCTGTTTTGATGTGATAGTCAAAGTGTTTGACTTCATCAAAAGGTAGACAAACCTTGTATATACAAAAAGGTAGTAGAGAGTAAGGTGGTCATCTTCGTATTGTACGTAGACAACATACTCTTGATAGGAAAAGAGTTTCCTATACTACGATCGGTCAATCTCCTATTATCACAAGGATTCTCCAAATAGGATAAAGATGATACCTCCTAAATCCTGAGATTTGGACCTATGAGATAGATCTAAAGGGATATTGGGGTTCTCACTAGGTATAGTGAGATTGTATCAATCGATCCTGGGGAGAATCACTGGAAGTGTTCCAGGGTGATAAAGACGACTGAATGTCAGTCACAGGCACTATCTTTACCCTCAGTAAAGGGACGGTATGTTGGAAGAGTTCCAAGCTCGATACCGTGGCAAACTAGACGATGAAGGCTGGTAACATCGCTATTAATGATACTGCCAAAGAGGCAGTTTGGGTGTATATTGGTTCATAAGATGAACTAGGTTCCTGCCATTGTATGACAATGGAAGTGAGGCTTCGGCCCTAGAACCCTGGTCCCATCAGTGACCCAGACAAATTCTGAGGCAGCATCACCTGATCATGGAGATAGTTGATCTCCAGGGTGATCGAGGTTAGGAGAGAAGACTCAGAGGACAACACGGCGGATCCACTCACGAAGGCCTTTTCCCAGAGAGAGACTCATAAGGGATGGTTGAGTATTAGATACTGCGACCACTGCTACAGATGGCCCTAGTGCAAGTGGGAGATTGTTAGTTATATGTATGCCCTAGAGGCCATTACTGTACATTGGATGTATATTGTAGTGGATGCTGGGACATATATAGGTAGGACTTTCTTGCTCGACATGATAGTACGCTATCTGGTTGCTCTTTATCTTAACATGTATACTTTCTGTCTCTCTGATTACATGTTGATAAAGCCCTTAGGATGTGTCCTCGACTTCCAGGACTATGATGCAGATCATACTAGTGGGGCCTGGGTAGTCAATGAGTACATCCTTCATTGTTCCTAGTCGTGGGAATATCAAGACGGGGCATCGATATTCCAGAGTAGACTAGCGTATATCTTCTCGACCCATGTGATGGGCGATGGATGATCCCATATCCATTGGTGTTTGACATCGGAGATGGTATGCGGGTGCTCACTGGAGACTGGGTACACTGAACGGACTCGCCGAGAACTCCCAGATGGTATTATACCTCACGTCAGATGGCAGTTCTCTGGTGACACTGGTACAGCTTAGTCTGTTGACCCGAGATCGTCATAGAGTCTTGTGTGTCTCCCACTGTGCTTTGATTTCCACCCTACCACGGCTCTACTGAGTCGTGCAAACAGGTGGTTTTTGGGTACAGTCCCGATTCACATGGAGGCAATGAGCGATAGGAGGGGATTCGTCTCTCCCGGTATTGGGGGTTGATGTTGTGCTATGCTCGACTGGCCATAACAGGAAATCCCTGGCCAGGGTTGCAGTGATATACTGGTAAGAGTTATCAGTAGTTTCACGAATGTTATGGACCTCAAGTCGGCATGACTTATCGAGCTACTGGGGTCTGACGTTTACCACCCCTAGGCGAGATATGCGACATATCAGACGAACAGACCGGACTGTACGGTAAGTGTTACTGGTTGGATTCACAGGAGTGTGAGCGGGCTTGCTCGTCGATCTTCTGATCGCTCAATACCCGGGTGGCCGTTACGTTTAGCAGACCGCTTGCGGCTTGTGGGTGCTTGATATGATCATCATCCGCTACCGGCGTATTGACGAGTCTTTAGAGTCCTACACAGAGGTTTCCTGGCTCAAGCGAAACGAAATAGGAGCGCATATGAGATATGTGCGGGACCGAGAATAATGCGTGTATGTGATACCGTATTTCATTCTCGCGATGAATGTGTCGAATGGTTGTATGCGACATAACCTAGTTATCGAATCAAGGATTGATTCGATAAGCCGATACATTGGATACTAGCCGGTTATATGCGACATGACCGGATCATTGAATCAAGTGTTGATTTAATAATTTAATGTATAATTATATATTTGATATATTACTTTGCATTAACTAGTATTGGTTCACTTTAAATGGATTTACTCACTTGGTTTGTGCACATTGTATATGTGATATATTTTGTGCACATGATTGTATCATGTTTGATGATACATGCAAGCTTAGGTTTGTGTAAAGAATTAAGCAATGGTTAAGTTAGTGGTTAGGGTTTACTTTTATCTTATTCATTTATCTATTGATTTTTTTATTTATTTCTTTTTGGAAAAGATAAAGAGAATGGTGGCTTTTTTGTAGTTTTGTGGAAACTTCATGAAATGTTGAAATCTTGACCATTCTTGTTCTTTTCCTAAACCTAACCATTAACCCTAACCATGGTTTATTCTCTACACCTAACTATGGTTACTATCATGATAAGTATCATTTTATTTGATAATTTAAATATACTTATCATATCTTCTTCTTCTTCATCATCTTCTTCCTCCATGAAGAAAGCTTGCTACTCCAATGGCAAGTGATGAAAACTAGTGAGAAATCCAATTCTAAAGTGAACCCACATCCTATTTCTTCATCCTCTACCTCTTGCCAAGTAGTATAGGGTGTTTCCTTCACAAGTTTTCTTGACTTGGTGAAGTTGGAGCTTGATCTAGCGATGCCTCGACGTAGATCATCTTCGGCATCGTCGTCGATGACCTAGCCCGTTTTTCCTCCGATGAAACCACCGTAAGAGTCATGGTTCGATTTGGACAGCGGAGAGGACTTCATCACGGAGCCTAGGAGGTGGAGGACCGGATCTACAAAGGTTGTAGCCCCTTCCCTTTAGCTATATTTCCGTTTACTTGCTTGCATCGCCTATATATCTAGTTAACGATCCGTATTAGGGTTTGTAGGCACTTGTAAAATTTCAATTGGCCATGTTTGATCACTTGTGAGACTCCATTAGAGTGCCTAGGAACCCTACATAAACAACCATGATAGATGATGTATGTATGTATGTGTGCATGCACATCCATATATGCATGAATCAATAAGGAATGCATACATGCATCCATACATCCAAAAATACAAGAAAAGATTTATAGTGAGAATCTAATGCTTAAATGATAAATCAACACTTGATTTATCAATCCGGCCATATCACATACGACCCTAACCAAAAGCAAGCTGCCCGATCAATATACGGTATCCTATACGCGCATTTTAATCGGGTCCATGCGCATATCGCATACGCGCACCATAATATTTCGCCTGGACTAGGTAACTCCTTTGTGGGACTCTAAGACTCTTCAATACGCCGGCAGTTGGTGATGATCATATCAAGCACCCCCAAGCCGCAAGCGGTCAGCTAAATGTAACGGCCACCCGGGTATTGAGCGATCAGAAGAGAACAAGCGAACCTGCTACAACTCCCGTCGAGCCAACCGGCAACACTACCGTGCAGTCCGGTCTCCTCGTCTGATATGTCGCATATCAAGTCTAGGGGTGGTAAACGTCAGACCCCAATAACCGATAAGTCGTGACGATGTGAGGCTCATAACAGGTCGAGAAACTACTGGTAACACTTACCAGCAAATCTCAGAATCAGCCCTGGCCAGGGACTTCCCTGTTACGGCCAATCGAGCACAGCGCAACATCAACCACTAATACCGGGAGAGACGAAACCCCTCCTATCGCTCATTGCCTCCATGTGACTCGGGACTGTACCCAAAATCCACCGTTTTGCACGCCTTCATGGACGTGGTAAGGTGGAAATCAAAGCACAGTGGGAATCACACAAGACTCTATAACGATCTCGGGTCAACAGACTAACCTGCACAAGTGTCACCTGAGAACTGCCATCTGACGTGAGGTATAATACCATCTGGGAGTTCTCGGCGAGTCCGTCCAGTATACCCAGTCTCCACTGAGCACCCGTATACCATCTCTGATGTCAAACACCAATGGATATGGGATCATCCATCGCCCATCTCATGGGTCGAGAGGCGTATACGCTAGTCTACACTGGTATATCGATGCCCCGTCTCGATACACCCATGACTAGGGACCTTGAAGGATGTACTTATGGACTACCATGTCCCCACTAGTATGATCCTCATCATAGTCCAGGTAGTCAAGTACACATCCTAAGGGCTTTACCAACATGTAACTATAAGACAGTATTAAGAGACTAGTATACATGTTAAGATAAAGAGCAACCAGATAGCATACTATCATATCGAGCAAGAAAGTCATCTCTATATATGTCCAAGCATCCAATATAATATACATCATCTGTACAATACTGGCCTCTAGGGCATACATACAACTAACACATCCATCGCCCATCACATGGGTCTAGTATCATATACGCTAGTCTACTCTGGTATATCGATGCCCCGTCTCGATACACCTCCGACTAGGGATTTTTCAGGATATGCTTATAAACTACAGATGTCCCACTAGTATGATCTCTATCATAATCACTGCAGTCAAGCCGATATCCTCAGGGCTTTATCAGCATGTATGAATGAATAAAAGCATGATCAAATCAACATGTCAGATAAAGTAGAACCAGATAGCATACTATCATGTCGAGCAAGAATGTACTCTGAATATATATATATATATATATATATATATATACATGTACAGATACATCCACTATCATATAATGGCCTCTAGGGCATACATACATCCAACAGTCTCCCACTTGCACTAAGGCCAGTTATTGGCGTATCTCATACCCAACATCTCAAAAAGTCACTCATATTGCGGCTGAGGGAGGGCCTTGGTGAGTGGATCTGCTGCGTTATTCTTTGTGTCTACTCTCTTAATCTCGATCTCGCGGCGATCTACAATCTCCCGGATCAAATGAAAGCGCCTCAGGATGTGTCTGGACCGCTGATAGGATCTGGGCTCCTTGGCTAACGCCATAGCCCCATTATTATCACAATACAAAGGTATTGGATCAATAATGGTTGGAACTACTCCTAGCTCCGAGACGAACTTCTTCATCCAGACGGCTTCCTTGTCGGCATCATTTGCAGCAATGTACTCAGCCTCCATCGTAGAGTCTGCAACGATATCTTGTTTGGAACTCTTCCAACTTACCGCCCCACCATTGAGGGTAAATACAAACCCTGAGATAGATTTGCTGTCGTCCTTATCGCTCTGGAAGCTCGAATCGGTAAACCCTCCATTTGGAGATCTGCATTACCATACACCAAGAACAATTCTTTAGTCCTTCGCAAGTACTTAAGAATGTTCTTCACAGCTGTCCAGTGGTTCTCCCCTCGGTTGGATTGATACCTGCTTACAACACTAAGTGCATAAGCTACATCTGGGCATGTACATAACATCGCATACATTATAGATCCTACTGCCGAAGCATAGGGTATAATGCTCATGCAAGCTCTCTCTTCATCGGTCTTTGGACAAGAATCCTTAGAGAGAGTGACTCCATGACAAGCGGGTAAGGTACCCCGCTTGGAGTCTTCCATACTAAACCTTTTTAGGATGGTGTTGATGTACCTGGTTTGGGACAATCCCAATAACATTTTAGATCTATCCCTATAGATCCTTATGCCCAGGATGTATGTGGCATCACCCGGGTCCTTCATGGAGAACCTTAGTGATAAGAAAGATTTGACCGAATGTAGCATAGGAATATCATTTCCTATCAGAAGAATGTCATCCGCGTACAATACGAGGAATGTGACAGCTCTTTCTACAGCCTTCTTATAAACACAAGGTTCATTTGGATTTTTGATGAAATCAAACTCTTTGATAACATCATCGAAACAGATGTTCAACTCCGAGATGCCTGCTTTAACCCATATATGGATTTAAGCAATCTACATGCTTTCCCGCTGCTCCCACTGTCAATGAAGCCCTCTGGCTGATCCATATAAACGCAATCTTCTAAATCTCCATTTAGAAATACTGTTTTAACGTCCATCTGCCAGATTTCATAGTCGTAGTGAGCAGCAATAGCAAGTAGGATCCGAATGGATTTAAGCATGGCTACGGGCGAAAAAGTTTCGTCATAGTCCAAACCTGGTCTTTGACGAAAACCCATCGCCACAAGTCTTGCCTTATAGGTCTCTACCTGCCCATCTACACCAATCTTTCTTTTAAAGATCCATTTGCATCCCACAGGTTTTACCCCAGGGGGTACAACGTCCAAAGTCCATACTTTGTTGGTGTACATAGACTCCATTTCGGATCTTATGGCATCCAGCAACTTCACAGAGTCTCCACTCGTGATAACTTGCTGAAAACTGGTAGGATCATCATCATCCATGATGCAGTCTTCTCCGTCACCATCAATGAGGAAATCGTAGTACCTCTCTGGTGGGCGAGAAGTCCTACCAGACCTTCGGAGTGGCTGAGGTTCTTCAGTTTCTATTGCAACAGCCGGTTCAACCAAGTCGTCATTTGTAGTTTGTGTATCTAGAACCCCTTCTAGATCCACTACTGTAACGTTCTGAGAATCGTTTCGGTGAAATTTCGAAAAAACGGTAAAATAAGGGGGTTTTCTGTAAAAATTCAAAATGCAAATATCTTTATTATAAAATTAAATATACATATTCTAGCTATGTAATTGCTAGTATTTGGTGTTTATTGAGCCACTGGTGAAATTTCAAATTTTCTGGAAAAAAATTATTTTATTATTATTTTAAGCCGTCATTAATACATTTAATTAGGGAAAATTACAAACTGGAATGAGTTGAAACAAATTTTGTGCATCACAAAGCATTAAATAAAATTTTATCATGTGGTTTTTGAAATGAAATGGTTTGCCAAAACGGTTTAGAAAATAACGAAGAAAAAGGCTTTTTTCGGTGAAATTAGTATTAATGGGAATTGGGGTAATACATTCATCTTTTTTCCTAACCCACACACCCACACCCCACCCTCTCTCCCCCTCCCCACATGGCCGGCCCCACCTTGACAGCCCCCCCTCTCTCTCTCCAATTTCCTCACCTTTCAAAAGAAAAGAAAAGAAAAGAAAAAGGGAAATGAAAGAAGTCAAAAGGGGGTGTAGACTTTGTCTTTTTCTCCCCATTTTCTCCACCTCCCTCTCTCTCCTCCCCCACTCCCTTGCTGGCCGAAAATTTCATGCACCAACAGCCCTCTTTCTCCCCTATTGTTCCATCTCTTTTGCTTCAAAAAATTCATCAAATACCCATCAAAAAAATCCTAAAATCTAAATCTAGTTCTTACCCATTTTAGTGTAGCCTTAGATGCTTGGATCTTGGTGCAAGGATTTCATTTTGGAGGTCTAGATTTCATGTTTGATCATGGATTTGTGAGGTATAAATTTTGTGCCCCATGGTTGTTTGTTGATTAGTTGCTTATATGATTTTGTTTATAAGTGTTAAATTCGTTGTTGTGGTTTGTGTGATGAAAATTCAAGAGAAGAACTTGAATGCAAGTTAGGGTTTGAATTCAAATATGGTCATTGTCACTTGTTTAAGTTTACAAAGTGTATTTTGGCATGTGAGGGCATGGAAAAAACTAATTTAGTTGCTATTATGTAAATTGTTGCATTTAATTTGTCCAAATCAAGTTTTTAAGCAAACTAGGTTTTTGGAATTTGATTAAATAATGGAGATAAAAATCTAATTAGGGTATTCATGGCATTATTAACATTTTAAAGTGTAGTTTAATACTTTAGTTCATGAAAATCCAAGCTAGATTGTAGTTTGAGCATTTTTGCTATAAAATTGTTAAAATTTAGGTATTTTGTAAACTAGAATTTTAGGGTTTTTGGAATTTAATGAGATTAAATTATGGGAATTGTTTTTATGACTTATTTAAGATATTTAGTGAATATTGTGGCCGCTAGATTTGTTTGTACATCGAGTTTTGTACTAAAACGGTGATTTGTGCTTGCTAGATTTTCGGAAAAATTGACTTTTTAAGTGAAATTGGGGTTTTTGTGAATTTTAAGCTATTTTATATTATAATTAATGCTTGTAATTGTACAAATGAGTGTGTTGGGAGCTTTCTCGATGGTTTGGCGTTTGTACGCCGACGTCGAGGGTTTTTGGGTCGATTTGTGAAAGCAACCATAGGTTTTGACCTATGTGGGATTCGTGCGTCGTTTTGGTCATGAGTCGGATTTTAATGCGATACGGTGCGTTACGATATGTAGGTACCCCATGTGGATTTCGAGACGACAAGCAAGCGCATGGCGACGTCGGCACCGGCGAGCGAGGACCAGGTGAGTAGATTTATATCTACGGGGAGAAGTCGGGTGGATGGCGTATAGCACCCCCGCAGTTCGTGGTGATGTATACGAACACGTATACACACATATATATATTGTTTATATATTGTTTGAGTTATTGATGATAAATATGGATATTTGGTGTTCTTGGATGATTGAGTGTCGCGAAACCCTAGAGTAGCGGTCGCACCACACTTGCACACACACACCCATACTTGCATACTTTCTTCTTTCTTTTGTGCTCATGAGGGAATATATAGTTATGTATTCACATAGGTATGGGACTATGTGTTCACATACGGATTTGAGAATGATACTTGGGATTGAGATGAGTCGATGAGATTTGTGTTGAGATTGTGATATCGGTGATATGGCGGGATTCGTACTTGAGGTACGTCCTGGTGTTATAGCGGATCTTGGGGCGACGATACGGATGAATAGTATTATAAATAAAGTGGTCGACATGTGATCGTGATATGAGATATGATATGCTAGGATATTGATCCTAGGTTGTATTGGGCGATGTATACCCCTTGATGATGATATGTGCTGATGATATCAGTTTGTACGAGACTGTCGATCAGTAGCCAGATCATGACTATATTGATGATATCAGTATTGTACTATACCTAGGCCAGTACCTTAGACTATGATCTTTGATAAAGAGGATACCGGATGAATAGTGTGATGAATATGATATTGACCCGTACCCAGATTTGGTGATGTCGTACGACGGATTTACGTACGAGCTATATTTTGATGATTGATCCGCACTCTTGACTTTGGATGTTTGATTTTAGATATGGTATCGGATATGATATTATTGAGGCGGGATCACCGACTAATATATATACAGGTATGTATATGTATCGACTCAGATGTTAGGCGGTTTCCTTACCTGTAGTCCAGCTTGTTAGCTTAGCCCTTTAGTTTAGTTTAGTTGTTAGATTAGATTCGATTCTTACCTATTTCAAAAAAACTAACGAATCGTGGGCATTTTAAAAGACAGCCCAAGGGATCCTACGGATATTTCAAAAGACGTACCTTTTCATAAAAACACCGTAGCCCCTATTTTCAAAACCCCACGATTCGTGTTATTTTCAAAAGGCACCATTGTAGGACTTATATTAGGTTAATGCAGATTAGTTATCGTTGCGTCTAGTGTTCAGCTCCCGCTCATTATTGTTGCTCGCTCCGCATCGCATACTTACACTGTTATTTCATATTGCATTGTTGACATTATGCTGTTAGGACACCAGCACCATTACCGATGATGCGTATGTACCACGTACACTTACTTGCCGGCTCACACACATCTTCATCGGTAATTGCCATGTCACGTACACCTTAGAAAATATTATTGCTTAACTTAGCTTGATAGCTAGTAGTTTGACATAATATTAGTGTACTTACCTTATATGCCAGCTTAGATATTGTAGTTATTACTTGTCACTTCATGCATACTGTTATTCATTGTTATGCCGTATTCATGGATTCTTATGCCTATATTCATGGGTTTATATGCTATTGATGATTTGGATTCGGATTTCTATGAGATTTTCTGGATTTGGGGGAAAACCGCAAAACTTGTATAAGCTTCTTCCCTCTCTTTTAAATAAAAAGTGCGGTTTTCCCATGATGTATGAGTCGTCCACCATGAGTTTGCTGATGGATTTCGAGACCCGATTCGAGGAGTGGAGGAACCGTTTCGGGTACATGGTGGGCCCGGTGCGGTACCCCGGGGCAAGAGGATCGTGTTGTTGACGTTGAGCCCGGCAGGGGAGCACTACCGACCGGTGATATTACCCGACGCGTCGGATATCCGGAGGATACCGTCGTGGTCTTGAGATGGATGGTAGGGGCCGGTCTGGACTGACGGCGCCCTAAATATTGTGATTGAGACATTGAGATTTCGATATATTGAGGTACAGAGACTGTGATACAGAGATATCGAGATATTGGGATTACGTTTTGTGCCGATGCTAGGCACTGTTTTATGCTGATTTCATTTATGATATCTCATTTTAAAAATACAAAGGAAATCTCACTAAATTATGAAAACAGTTTCTTCATTTACATGTATTCTGTTTTCATGCATTCACACCTCATTCATATGATATATTGCTACCTGAGGCACTGACACGGGCACATGAGATTACACTCGGGTTAGATATTACCCTAGCCATTGTTATAGGCTGCATGTTATACATATATTTGAGGATATATTATGATCATTGACCTAGGTTGCGTTATTTATGCGATTTCTATTCGTAGATGTTTTTCTATTCACGAGTTGGCAACTCACCCCCGTTGTGCCCCAGTTTCTTGCAGGTTTGCCGTACAGGGTTCTTTACGGCTTTGCGGGCATAGTTTCGTTCGGGTGATTTGCTATTAGGTGGGTTTACTTGTATCGTACCCCAATTATATATATTGTATATCATTATTCTGTTGTATCTAGAAGTTCCATCAACCAAACATGTATTTATTTTTGAGATAGAGACCAGTGATGTTATTCTTTCGACCTTAGAGTCGCGCGTTGTATTTCTGTGGATTTCTTATTGTTTTGAGTTTCTATTTGAGTTTTGATCCTCGCCCTTGGCGTTGTATATTATATTACTTGTGTGGTTGTGACCGTCGTTTGATGAAGAGCTAGCTCCCGCTTGGGGATGCCTTTTTATTGTATACTATTCATGTTGTATCCCGTTTGGGGGCCAGTATTTAAAAAAGAGACTCTGCCGAAATTTTCAGGAAATATTTGATGTTTTTAAAAACCGCATAATTCGGCTTATGCTATTGAAACTACTTTCTTTAAGTTGGTTTTTCCTGCACTCTACATCTTTTCTTGGTTTGGATTTCTGGGTTTTCGGTTTACTTAGATTACGTACGCCTCGAGACGTTCGTAGTTTAAGTGCCGGTCAAGTTCCGTACTTTCGGGTCGTGACAAAGTTAGTATCAGAGCGTTAGGTTTTACCCTCGGAGCGTAGGATGACCCTTGGTTGATGGAATAGGTGACTAAAGTAGAGTGACGTACCGTAGGTATGTTCCGCGGCATATTTACGATACGCTACTCCACTTAAGAAGCCTTAGGATGTACGTTTCTTTGCTCAGTATTATATGTAAGTCGATGTACAACACCCCACGACTTGCGGGGAGGCGGAAATATGAAAAACGATCTTGTTCTTTGCTTAAACATCGACTAACCGCACGAATTGAAGCTAAACGATAACTAACAAGAAACATAGAAGTTCTATACTACTATGTTTAGGGATTATACCTAACGAATCGTGTCCTTCGTCTTTGCGAACTCCTCCTCCTCTACGGCCTTCTCGAAGCAGTAGACGATCCACCCGAGAGCTTTACTCCAAGCTTAGCCTCTAAACTTGAGGCAACTAACCTTCTTTAAGTGCTAATCAAAGAAGCTAGGTGATATAGAGTGAGGGTTATGGTTTAATTAGTCTAACTAATCCTTGTACTCAACACATGAGAGGGGAGGATTAGGGTTTGAAGAGGGAGAGCTTGAGGAGAGAGAAGGTGAAGATAAATAATGAAGTGAGAATAATGAGTTATCATAATATATATCAAGCATTTCTTTTTATCAAGAAAAGAAAAGAAATGAATTTAACAACCATGCTTGATAATATCTAGTGATGATTCACATCCATGAGTCATTAAGCATTTATGATGCATTAATGACATGGATGAATCATCCATATGACTCACTAATCACATTCATTGTATATGCCACCTAAACCTCCTTAGTCACCATCTTCTAGAAGCTTCTCGCGCAATTACGATAACGCCCCTCATTTCCGCAAAAATACGGAAAAACTTTAGACTGTATAAATCCAATAACCGGATACCAGTAACTGGCTTAAACCAAAGCCGACTGGTAAACACTGTCCGAAAGTCGTACGTGCGTAAACACACGTATGCGTCCGAACCCTTGTCGTAAAACCATACGACCTCTATATCGTTTCGCCTGGAGTAGGGAAACTCTCTGTGTGGGACTCTAGAGACTCGACTACTACGCTGACAGTGGGTTTAACCACAGACCGCAAGCGGCACTAGCTGTACGTAACGGTCCCCAGGTAGATGTCGATAAGAAGGCCGATGAGGAAACCCATCCGAACTCCTACTGAGCCTGCTGTGACAATCTCCATACAGTCCGGTCCGTTCGTCTTAGACTATCGCATATCGGGCCTAGGGGCGGCAAGCGTCAGTCCCCTAATAGCGGTATAAGTCGTGTCGGAGGGAAGCCCATTACACCCTGAGAAACTACTGGAACCTACCAGCAAATCTCGCTTGCCCTGGCCAGGGACTTTGCGTAATGGCTCTCTGACACAGCGCGATATCAACCCCCAATACCGGGAGAGACGAATCCTGTCTAACCGCCACTGCCTCCAAATGCTCGGTACTGCACCCAACTGCTACCTGTTTGCACGACTCCTTTGAGCCGTGGTAGGGTAGCAATCTAAGAACAGTGGGACACACTCGAGGCGAAGTAGCAGTGTCAAGTCTGCGGACTATGCTGTACTCATGTCACCTGGGAACTGTTCACTGACGACTGGTATAAAACCAACCAACAGTTCCCTGTGAGTCCTGTCCGGTGTACCCGTAACCTAACGAGCACCTGCATACTATCTCCAGTACGACGTACTGACGGCTGTGGGACAGACCATCTCCCCAAGTGGGATGAGAAGCGTACACACTAGTCTACTCCGGAGTATCGATGCTCTGTCTCGATAATCCAACGACCAGGGACCTGAATAAGGATGTGCTTGTAGACTACCCAGCCCCCACTAGTGTGACTGCCATCACAATGCTGGTAGTCAAGCAAGATCCTAAGAGCTCTATCAATACGTATACTCACATATTAAGATAGAAAAACCAAGTATCATACTACCATGTTTAGCAAGACTGTTATATACATGTGAATATCCTAAGCTTCCATTAAGTAATATACAAACTAGTATGATACAGTAATGGCCTTCTAGGGCATAAACACTAACAATCTCCCACTTGCACTAGGGCCATGTACTGGCGTATCGAAGACCGATGATCTCGAGTAGCCTCTCGAACTGAATCTGAGGTAGGGCCTTCGTGAATGGATCAGCAATGTTCTCTTCAGAAGCAACTCTCCGAATCTCGATCTCCTGACGATCAATGATCTCCCTGATCAGGTGATACCGCCTTAAGATGTGTCTGGACTTCTGATGGGACCTTGGTTCCTTTGCTAAAGCTATAGCTCCGTTGTTGTCGCAATACAAAGGTATTGGATCAACTATGGTAGGAACCACCTGAAGTTCTGTTAGGAACTTCTTCATCCAGACTGCTTCTTTTGCGGCATCGCAAGCAGCTATATACTCCGCTTCCATCGTTGAGTCAGCAACGGTGTCCTGCTTAGAGCTCTTCCAGCACACCGCCCCTCCATTGAGGGTAAAGACATAACCCGACATGGAATTGGAATCGTCCTTATCACTCTGGAAGCCGGAATCAGCAAAGGCCTCCAACCTGAGGTCTTTTCCGCCGTAAACCAAGAACATCTCCTTAGTCCTTCTCAGGTACTTGAGAATGTTCTTTACTGCTATCCAGTGCTTCTCCCCTGGGTCTGACTGATACCGGCTTACCACGCTCAGTGCGTAAGCTACATCTGGTCTGGTGCACAACATCGCATACATTATAGAGCCTACCGCAGAAGCGTAGGGTATAATAGACATGCGTTCCCTTTCCAAATCAGTCTTGGGAGACATCTCTTTGGAGAGGGTGATTCCGTGACAAGCCGGTAGATTACCGCGCTTAGAATCTTCCATACAGAATCTTTTCAGTACAGTGTCGATATACCTGGACTGCGAAAGTCCCAACATCCTCTTGGATCTATCACGATAGATCCGGATCCCCAGAATGTAAGAGGCATCACCCAGGTCTTTCATGGAGAACTTGTGTGACAAGAATCCTTTGACAGATTGTAGCATAGGAATGTCATTTCCTATCAATAGAATGTCATCCACGTACAAGACGAGGAATACGACACTTCTGGCTACAACTTTACTATATATACACGGTTCATCTGGATTTTTGATAAAGTCATATTCTTTGACTGTCTCATCAAAATAGATGTTCCAACTCCGCGATGCCTGCTTTAGTCCATAAATGGACTTAAGCAGCTTGCATACTTTCCTGCTGCTCCCACTCTGATTGAAACCCTCTGGCTGATCCATATAGACGCACACTTCTAAATTTCCATTCAGAAAAGCCGTCTTTACGTCCATCTGCCAGATTTCATAATCATGGAAGGCAGCAATAGCAAGAAGGACCCGAATGGATTTGAGCATAGCCACTGGAGAAAAAGTTTCGTCATAGTCCAAACCAGGTCTTTGACGAAAACCCTTTGCAACAAGTCTAGCCTTATAGGTTTCTACCTGTCCATCTACACCAATCTTTTTCTTGAAGATCCATTTGCATCCTATGGGTTTTACCCCATCTGGAGCAAAGTCCAAAGTCCATACTTTGTTGGTGTACATGGACTCCATTTCGGTCCGCATTGCATCTAGCCATCGTACCGAGTCGCCGCTCTGGATGGCCTGCTGGAAGTCAGTAGGTTCATCATCATCTATGATGCAATCCTCTCTATCCCCATCTATGAGAAAACCGTAGTATCTCTCAGGCGGATGAGACGGCCTACTACTCCTGCGGAGGGGTGCGGGAATGTCCTGTTCTTCTTGAACTATCGGTTCTACCAAACTTTCAGTAGCAGTTTATGGTTCTGGAATTTCTTCCAGTTCTATTTCGCTCCCACTTATTTCCTTTTCTAAAAACTGATATTCTAGAAAATGGGCATTACGAGAAACAAACACCTTTTGTTCCTCTGCGTAATAGAATAGATACCCCTTGGAGTTCTTTGGATATCCCACAAACTGACACTTTACTGATCGTGCCTCGAGCTTGTCCACATGCTGCTTTTTAACAAAAGCTGGACATCCCCATATTTTCAGATACTGAAGATAGGGTTTCTTCCCACTCCACATCTGATATGGCATGGTAGGCACAGTCTTGGTAGGAACCATGTTCAAAAGATATGCCGCTGATTCTAGCGCATAACCCCAGAAAGATCGCGGTAACTCAGCATTACTCATCATGGATCGTACCATATCCAATAGGGTTCGATTCCGTCTCTCCGATACACCATTATGCTGTGGAGTGTATGGAGGAGTAAGCTGAGAGAGAATTCCTTTCTCTTTTAAGTAACCTAGGAACTCGGCACTCAAGTATTCACCACCTCGATCAGATCTAAGTGTCTTGATACTTTTGCCGGTTTGGTTTTCTACTTCATTCTTATACTCTTGGAATTTCTCAAAAGCCTCGGATTTATGTTTCATCAGATAAATGAATCCGTACCTTGAGTAATCATCCGTGAAAGTAATGAAATAGGAAAAACCACCTCTTGCATGTGTAGACATTGGACCGCATACATCGCTGTGTATGAGTCCTAAGAGCTCGCTCGCTCTTACTCCTTGTCCAGTAAATGGAGTCTTTGTCATCTTTCCTTTGAGACAAGATTGACAAGTGTCATAAGTTTGATATTCGAACGAGTCCAAATATCCTTCTCTATGCAACTTAGTCAACCTTCTCTCATTGATGTGACCCAGTCTACAATGCCATAAGAAAGCTTTATTTAAATCTGGAGACTTTCTTTTAAGTGTGTTCTGGACATTGAAAATTTGGAGTTGGTTTAAAACATATATGCCGTTATTTAGTGTACCGGACCCAATCAAACCATGATTAAGGTGGATCTTAACAACATCTCTTACAAACGTGAAATCATAACCTTTATTTGATAACAAGGAAACTGATATGATATTACACGTTAAGCTTGGTACAAAAAAACAGTTATGTAAAACCAAAATGTGTCCACTCGTCAATCCTAGGTGATAATCCCCGACGGACGCAGCTCCCACGCTAGCTCCGTTAGCAACCTTTAGGGTCATATCACCTTCCTTCAGCACTCTACGGTTTCTCAATGCCTGCAATGAATTGCAAATATGAGATCCTGATCCGGTATCCAATACCCAGGAAGTAGAGTTGATCGACAGACAATTCTCAATTACAAACACACCTGAAGTCGAAGCCACAGCTTGTTTCGGTTCCTGGTTCTTGGCGTTCCACGCCTTGCAATCCTTCTTCCAGTGCCCTTTCCTGTGACAATGGAAGCACTCATCCTGGCTAACTACCGGTACCGCAAACTTTTTCTTTCCCTTCCCTCCCACCTTACTAACACCTCCTCTAGGTTTGGTGGCGGCCTTCTTCTTCCTTCCTTTGGCCTTAGCCTTGGACCCGGAAGAAGATGCACCGCTAACAAACATAGCGGGTGTTTCCCTTGCTTTCTGCAAGGTGCCCTCTGCACTCCTTAACATGTTCAGGAGTTCCGGAAGTTCAACTTCTTTTCTTTGAAGGTTGAAGTTCAGGATAAACTGGGCGTAGGTGTGAGGAAGGGACCGGAGAATAAGGTCTGTATAGAGCTCATTATCTAAAGTCGTCCCAAGGTCTGCGAGCTCTTCAATATAGCCGATCATCTTTAGGACATGTTCTCCTACCGATGACCCGATAGCCAACCTCGCTCGAAACAAGTTCTTAGAGGTCTCGTATCTTGCTATACGAGATTGCTCTCCATAAAGTTCCTTTGTATGGAGAAATATGCCATCTAGGTTCATATCCTCGTGCCTCCTCTGATGTTCATTGTTCATTGAGGCAAGCACGATGCACTTGGCTTTCGCGCAATCTAAATCCCAGGTTTTGCGGATTTCCTTATCCGCATTGCTGGATTTGGGACCAGGGACAGCAGGTGCCGTAGCGGTGAGGACGTACCCCAGTTTGTCATAGGTCAAAGCCATTTTGACATTCCGCAGCCAATCTTTATAGTTTGGCCCTGTCAGTATATTTTTCTCTAAAAGTAACTTAAGTCCAGTCATTTTCAGGGTTGCTGCAATTAGGAGAGAGAGAAGAAAACTCTTTAGCATGATGCTCTTGCAAGTTTAGAGTGGTTTTTAGTTTATCTAAACTGGATGGCTCCCACTGTTTCTCGAATCCTTCCTCAAACCATAAAAGAAGAATTAGCCAGGACTATTCTCACCGTACAATACTTGCTTAACCGTTCAGCCAGGCCAGTGTCGATACTTCGAGGGAGGTTTTCCAACGCTTTCGCGAAGTTCCTTAATTAAATAACCTCTTTTCTCTGGGGGCGTAACCCCGCTGACACCTTTCTTGACACCTACTTGGTTTATAGCATTGATTGTTAAGTGACGAATCTCCTGATAAGTAGCATATACTCACAGTAGGATCGGGATCCAAATATCATCGTATGATAATGTTGAAGGAATCCTACCAACATTCATCAAACTCCAAATGGTATGCATCTCTTTGCAAATTTCAGTTTCTTTAGAAATTCCCGATATATATTTTTGCCCCATGCTCTTATGACCTTGGCGTTGGTCAAAATATCATAAGTCACATGTCAAGTTCTACCCATCATTATCTTGTTAATTTGAACCCATTCGTACATATCCTTGACGTTGGCCAAAATGATCATACGACTGTCCCAAACTAACTCATCTATCTATGCAACAAATGAATACCCAGCAGCTACCAAACACTATGCCTTGGCGTTGGTCAAAATACATAGCTTGAATACTACTGAATACCCAGATGAAATGACGGAGGGCTACGAATGGTTTTGGCGAAACCGTGAACGTAGTGAACTTGATATAACCGAAGGAACCTGATAGCTTTTAAAAGGAGTGGTTAAAGCTCCGCATTTAAAAATATCTGTTTTTAAAATTAACCGAGTGGTTTCTTTTAAATAGTTCCAACGATTAAACTTTTGGTTTATTTTCTTTGCATTATAAATAATGCGTCCCATCATTAACCTATCATTGCAGAAAACAACGAAAATACAACGTCCTCTTATGCCATCCGCATTCGCCACGGGGTCCCGTCATCACCCGTTAGGTTACTTAACTAACGACAGAGCGGGGACTGGGCTAGCGCGGGTGTAAAACATAAGTGACGTCTAATAGCTATCATATATAGATATTGTACATTCGTCAGACGCAATAATAGGCATTCCAGATCACAGATGAACTTTATTGGATTTGCAAGCAATCCGTGTTTGTTTTGAGCCTGCAACAAAAGACGGATTACACAGTTGTGATGAATAGCCATTACCCCACCCAAGACCCTAACGGGTACGGCAAACTACCCGCCCGGCAGTTTGTGCACCCCACCTTGGGTCTGTCCTAGGAGCAAAAACAGTAAAATGAAATAATACAACGGTGGCTACAACCGCAACCTGGATGTGCCCCACAAAATAATATTACAACAAAATACATTTACATCAAATGAATTAAATAATAACCCATCACATAACCCCGGCTATACATCACAACAGTCCAACACAGTTCATATCCACAAACAGTAAAAAACCATTACAGAAATGTGCAACCCCCTGCCAACCGACATACTAGCAGTTAGGGAGGTTTACGAACACATTATACAAACACAGATATAATCCAACAAGCAAATACTGTATAATTTCGATCGATTAAACACTTTTAATTTTGCTCCAATACTTCTCTGTAAATCTGAAACCTGAGCAAAAATAAAAACTTCCAGAAAATACCAAATATCACAGAGAAGCAACACAGGAAATTTGGGTTCCTGAATCGCCAACTCGGCGGCGGAAGCGCGGCGGATCGGTGCGATCCGCCGCGGTTCCGCGGCACTTTAGGCGATTCAGGGGCCCAAATTTCTTGGGTGTTCTTCTACTGTCTTTTTAAGCTTTCTGAACCTCCCTGAAAAATTTTTGGACTTCATTTAAAAATCGACAGAAACTTGTGATTTCGGGTTTTTCCGGTTTCGTTTTTTCTGTTCGAAATTCATACAAATTTGCAAGTAAGTTATTTATTGTTTAGCGAGGCTCTGATACCACTGTAAGTAGATGTACAACACCCCACGACTTGCGGGGAGGCGGAAATATGAAAAACGATCTTGTTCTTTGCTTAAACATCGACTAACCGCACGAATCGAAGCTAAACGATAACTAACAAGAAACATAGAAGTTCTATACTACTATGTTTAGGGATTATACCTAACGAATCGTGTCCTTCGTCTTTGCGAACTCCTCCTCCTCTACGGCCTTCTCGAAGTAGTAGACGATCCACCCGAGAGCTTTACTCCAAGCTTAGCCTCTAAACTTGAGGCAACTAACCTTCTTTAAGTGCTAATCAAAGAAGCTAGGTGATATAGAGTGAGGGTTATGGTTTAATTAGTCTAACTAATCCTTGTACTCAACACATGAGAGGGGAGGATTAGGGTTTGAAGAGGGAGAGCTTGAGGAGAGAGAAGGTGAAGATAAATAATGAAGTGAGAATAATGAGTTATCATAATATATATCAAGCATTTCTTTTTATCAAGAAAAGAAAAGAAATGAATTTAACAACCATGCTTGATAATATCTAGTGATGATTCACATCCATGAGTCATTAAGCATTTATGATGCATTAATGACATGGATGAATCATCCATATGACTCACTAATCACATTCATTGTATATGCCACCTAAACCTCCTTACTCACCATCTTCTAGAAGCTTCTCACGCAATTACGAGAACGCCCCTCCTTTCCGCAAAAATACGGAAAAACTTTAGACTGTATAAATCCAATAACCGGATACCAGTAACTGGCTTAAACCAAAGCCGACTAGTAAAAACTGTCCGAAAATCGTACGTGCGTAAACACACGTATGCGTCCGAACCCTTGTCGTAAAACCATACGACCTCTATATCGTTTCGCCTGGAGTAGGGAAACTCTCTGTGTGGGACTCTAGAGACTCGACTACTACGCTGGCAGTGGGTTTAACCACAGACCGCAAGCGGCACTAGCTGTACGTAACGGTCCCCAGGTAGATGTCGATAAGAAGGCCGATGAGGAAACCCATCCGAACTCTTACTGAGCCTGCTGTGACAATCTCTATACAGTCCGGTCCGTTCGTCTTAGACTATCGCATATCGGGCCTAGGGGGGCGGCAAGCGTCAGTCCCCTAATAGCGGTATAAGTCGTGTCGGAGGGAAGCCCATTACACCCTGAGAAACTACTGGAACCTACCAGCAAATCTCGCTTGCCCTGGCCAGGGACTTTGCTTAATGGCTCTCTGACACAGCGCGATGTCAACCCCCAATACCGGGAGAGACGAATCCTGTCTAACCGCCACTGCCTCCAAGTGCTCGGGACTGCACACAACTGCTACCTATTTACACGACTCCTTTGAGCCGTGGTAGGGTAGCAATCTAAGAACAGTGGGACACACTCGAGGCGAAGTAGCAGTGTCAAGTCTGCGGACTATGCTGTACTCATGTCACCTGGGAACTGTTCACTGACGACTGGTATAAAACCAACCAACAGTTCCCTGTGAGTCATGTCCGGTGTACCCGTAACCTAACGAGCACCTGCATACTATCTCCAGTACGACGTACTGACGGCTGTGGGACAGACCATCTCCCCAACTGGGATGAGAAGCGTACACACTAGTCTACTCCGGAGTATCGATGCTCTGTCTCGATAATCCAACGACCAGGGACCTGAATAAGGATGTGCTTGTAGACTACCCAGCCCCCACTAGTGTGACTGCCATCACAACGCTGGTAGTCAAGCAAGATCCTGAGAGCTCTATCAATACGTATACTCACATATTAAGATAGAAAAACCAAGTAGCATACTACCATGTTTAGCAAGACTGTTATATACATGTGAATATCCCAAGCTTCCATTAAGTAATATACAAACTAGTATGATACAGTAATGGCCTTCTAGGGCATAAACACTAACATTATATTCATTCCGATCTAGCCTCATCAGTACCAGTTATGGTTTTGCTGCCATGATTACGAGCAGGGAGAGCTACTGCTAGAGTTGCGGTCAGCACGAGCTCGTCACAAACGAGGACTGACCAGGGCGAAATTCCGGCGACACACGATTGCGGAGATGTGTCTTTTTACTATATTTCCACGCCACGAGCGTTTGGCGGATCGCCTTTATGAGGTTACTGGGATGTGCTGATCGACACTAGAGGATTGAGCCAATGATAGAGGCCAGCCAGATTTTGATGACCGTTGGTGTATTGCTTACTCATGATGATTGAGGCACTGTTCAGCGTGCAGACGGCTGAGCCAGTTGTTGCTGCGAGCGATAAGATATCGCCCCATATGTTGGAGCTATTGCAGTACAGGTTGTACTAAGAGATGATAGAAGGTCGCTAGTCACCCGAGGATGAATGACTAGGACATGTGGTTCGTTCGCCTACCCGATGAGAGGTCATCAGATAGATTGATTCCAGCTAGAGACGACTTCACGCGGAGACGTTGGGAGTCAACAGAGACGATCGAATGTCAGAAGCCTATTATTCCAAGTTTAAAGTATTCGGAAGGGCATGCAGGCAATTCTATGGACCCTCTGGAAGAATGAAACCCTAACTCGACTTAATGACCGTGTGAAAGCCTTTGAATCTTCGGGTTTGCGGCAGTTCTACGGCGCCATTAGTGAGGCTTGGGTTTGCCCTTCTACGGCTGGACCACCGATGCTGTGGTATGTATTCGATACTATTAAACTGTGCCCAGGATGTTGAGCACTTGGGGGATTATGAGGTTTTGACAATCGATCGGATGGTTCGACTTCATTCGGATGCTAGGTGGTGAGATGCATTCTTGGGAGACTCCAGATATGAGGATAGCCGTTGGAGCTCAGTCCATGTAGCCACGATGAGACGAGTTCGAAGCAGTCGACATTAGAGAAAGTGGAGTAAAGAGGTCCGTACAAGATCTCGATAAGACGACGTTCCACTCCGCCGACATCAGAGATGCGATACGCATGACGAGGCATTGTGCTTGGATATACCTTCCAGAAGGAGTCGCGATGAGTATGCAGTCGTTCCAGAGCAAGATGCAGATATAGGAAAGGATGATGACTTCCGGACAGTTGGCAGAGACAAGACATAGAAGAGACCGTGAGCAGGATTCCTTCCAGGACACTGCTGCAATGATACTTGTACCCAGGATCAGATATGTCACGTACATTCAGAGAGCCAGAGGCCGACGCCAGTGATATGCTGTCTTACGAGTGGTCGCGATGATTGACCGAGAGATGACCAGAGAAGTGCCAGAACGGAATCATCCCCGTTAGCACACCTGATAGGGCCGATGAGCCGATGGACCGAGAGATTGGTAATTCACAGTGAAGACCTTGACCCAGGAGTGGTCATTATTACGCACACCAGCAGGCCAGAGTTCATGATCATCGACGAGACGTCCCACTAGTGACCGCGACAGTTGGCCCGAGATTCTTAGAGGATGCACTTGAGCGGTACTATTCCGCCATTATTGATTTCGATGTTTTGGGTGATTTATTCGCATGATTTGATTTTGATGATTGAGGATTTACGATCTTTGCACAGTGTTGCACTTGATATCGTTTTCGTGCTTTGGTTTCATATGTTTGTGATTTTACGGTTTTAGACATTTGAGTTGATTTTGTGCGTATGCACGCACACGATTTGGTTCCTGCACTCTGTATAGTTTATATATACTTGCAGTGCAGTGATACGCCTTTTGTGCACTTAGATGCACTGGACTTCGATTTCGATTGTGATACTCGATATTTGTTTTGTGCACCTTGTGCACCTGATTTGATTTTGCGCATGTTCGGCGCTTGATATTGGATTTCATGGTTTCGTGCATGATGGATGCCCCTGGTTTTGGGTTTTCGCGCATGTTGAGCGCATGTCTTGAGATGCGATTTTGGTGCACACCAGATGCACTAAATCGAGATTCTTCGTGCATGTCAGATGCACCTGATTTTGCTGTCAGGCACCCACGTTGCCCATGACAGATGTTTCGTGCACATCCGATGCACTTAGATGTTGTTTCTGTGCGCATGTATGGCACATATATGGATTTTGATTGTCGTGCACACCAGACGCACGTAGTATTCATACGCGTATCTTGGGATTGATTTCTTATAGAGCAGTACGTTTTTTTTATGATAATTGCGATGTGTTTTCGTACTCAGCAGGACTAGTCAGAGGACAGTACCTGAATGTATTTTGCATGCATTGATAGCTATTGAAGGGAATTCCAAAAAGCGAGCTATAGTCTCAGTATTTACCTACGTGTCTGATATGACGCGAAACGTTTAAAACAAGGAAAACCCTTCTAAATTGTTTCCCAAAACGGCGGAACGTACATTTCAAACAAAGGTATATATGTATATAGTTATTTTCTTATGATAGACGTCCGCCACTGTGCAGTGTTACGTGCATTGCACAGCAACTTAAAGGATTTGGCATGCATTTCCTCCTGATATTTACGTGTATAGTTCCGATTTATAGCATATCGGTCTTGCTTGAGATTTGGCATTTGTGTCTTTACCATGACTCCGATGATTGCAGGATGCTTGACGGAGTTTTGATTTTGAGTTATCTACTCATTACTCATGCGCATGCATTGCACTATGATGTGTTTATGTATTTATGATTTCGGAGCCCCGGCGATTTGATGTTTTTGGCTGAAATATTTTAGTATTTGGGAGGAGTTTTAATTTAAATTCGGGGACTGAATTTCTTTAAGGGGGGAAGATTGTAACGTTTTGAAAATCGTTTCGGTGAAATTTCGAAAAAACGGTAAAATAAGGGGGTTTTCTGTAAAAAGTCAAAATGCAAATATTTATATTATAAAATTAAATATACATATTCTAGCTATGTAATTGCTAGTATTTGGTGTTTATTGAGCCACTGGTGAAATTTCAAATTTTCTGAAAAAAAATTATTTTATTATTATTTTAAGGCGTCATTAATACATTTAATTAGGGAAAATTACAAACTGGAATGAGTTGAAACAAATTTTGTGCATCACAAAGCATTAAATAAAATTTTATCATGTAGTTTTTGAAATGAAATGGTTTGCCAAAACGGTTTAGAAAATAACGAAGAAAAAGGCTTTTTTCGGTGAAATTAGTGTTAATGGGAATTGGGGTAATACATTCATCTTTTTCCCTAACCCACACACCCACACCCCACCCTCTCTCCCCTTCCCCACATGGCCGGCCCCACCTTGACAGCCCCCTCTCTCTCTGTAACGTCTTCAAAATAATAAAATATGATTTTTGGGAAATTTTATAATTTAATATTATTTTAATGAATATTTTAATATTCTGGTATAATTAAATTCAGATAAATGGGAAAAAATTATGGAAAATTCTAAAATAAGGTATTTTAAGGAATTGCCTCGTTTTCTGTGCATGCCCCCATTTCCTCTAGTTTTGACCCTGAGTATGTCTAGTTTTGACTGATTCCATCTAGGGTGAAATCTGGGTTGATTTTCCTATGTTGGTGTATAATTTGGGACTTGTTTTAGCATGGATTTTGGTATTTGGTGATTCATTCCTGTCGGGTGGCGTTTGGACGTCAACGACAAGTGGATTTTGATTGTGTTTACATGCGAGTCGATAGGTTTTTACCTATGCGGGTAGCGTGTGCTATTTTGGTTTCCGATGTGATTTTCATGAGCTTTAGCATTGTGATATACTTGTAGGTACCCCGCGTGATGTTGAGGCAAAGGAGGTGAAGATAGCGACATCGGCTTTGGCACACGAGAAGCAAGGTGAGTAGATTTATATCTACGGGGAGAAGTCGGGTGGATGGCGTATAGCACCCCCGCAGTCCGTGGTGATGTATACGACTACGTATACACACGAATATTTATTATGTGTTGTTTAGGGTTATTGATGGTAATAATGATATTTTGATGATAAGAATATATTGGTTTAGTATAGTGCGAACCCTAGAGTAGTGGTTGCACTCACCCATACATTTACACACATACTTGCATTCATTCTTTCATTTATTAGAGTGCATATGATGGTGCGTATATCTACACATGGGTATGGGACTATGTGTTTATATACGGGATTGGAGGATGATACGTGGTTTGAGATGATACTTGATGTGAGGCCGTGAGATCGGCGATGTGACATAGTTTGCCTTTGAGGTGCGATATGATAGTTTTAGCGGGCCTTTGGACATGTGCTTTACCCGCATTCATATTTTATAGATGGTGTCGATTTGTACTAGACTTACAGTAGTACCCCAGATTGTGTGATCTGATGATAAGTGATACCTGATATGTGATGAGATAGTGTGATATTGACCCCTACCCAGCTATTGGGATGCCGTACGACGATTTACCGTACGAGCCGATATTGATGATAGATCCGCACTCATGACTCGAGGATATCATACGATATGTTATTGAGGCGAGATCACCGACTATCATATCTATATTTATATATTGACTCAGATTAGGTGGTTTCATACCCCTCCTGTCTAGATTATTTAGTAGACATTAGACTAGACCGAGTCATACCTATTTCAAAACTAACGAATCGGAGATATTTTAAAGATAAGCAGAAGGGTTATACGGATATTTTCAAATGATGCATCTTTTCTTAAAACACCGTAGCCCTTACTTTACCAAAAGCCCTGATTCGTCTTATTTCAAAAGGCAAGGTTGCATGACATATCTATTGGGGCAGGTTCTGTACTTTTGCGTTGATCATTCGTTTCCGCATATTCCTGCTATTTGCATTGCATCGCTTGTATTGTTGTGACATTCAGTCATGCTGCTAGGATACCAGCACCATTATCGATGATGTATATGTTCCACGTACACTTGTTGCCGGCTCACACACTCATCATCGATAATTGCCATGTCACTACACTATAGTACTATTGCATTCATGATATGATTCTGGCATGGCATATTGTACACTTATACCTGTACACATATATAGATGATTCTAGCTTGATTGGGGATTTGGGAACCCCAAGATACTCTTTAAAAATAGATTCCTTTTAAAAGAGCGGTCTCCCTCGACATGTGCACATTATTATTCCATGTTGCATGACTTACTGATATGCTTGCATTACTGTTACATGCCGCATACATCATGCTTTGACTGTACGCATTGAGATATGTTGTTTCTATGATATTTCTGGATTTGGGAACCGAGGGTATTTCAAAAGAGAATATGTCATTTCTTTAAAAACCCGGTTACCCTTGATATGATATTTCAGTGCGTCCACCATGTGTTTTCTCGGTGCTGAGAGCGATATGTGTAACCCGAATCGAGGCGTGGATGAGCCGATTGCGGGTACATGGTGGACCCGATATGGTTCCCCTCGGCAAGATGATCGATGAGCTTTGCCGATTGAGCCTGGAGGCGGGCGAGTACCTACCGGTGATTGGTTGGACCTGGCGGTTATCCGGAGGATACCGACCAGAGTCGATAGATGTTTTGGGCATACTGCCGGGGCCGAGGGCCGATACCGCAGACAGAGCCCGCGGGCCGATCCGTACTGACGGAGCCCGATATATGAGGATTTACGTGCCGATGCTGGGCACAGTTTTCTTGATGTTTTCGGGTGTCGATGCTGGGCACCCTGGTTCCATGATTTTGATGTGTCGCGAGGGACACGGGTGGTTATATCCTCATATTATTTCCCATGCACATGATTCATGATATTTACATGCATGGTGGTTATTGTCAGTGGGTGACGAGTGGACGGGATCCACGAGTGTGCAGATTTGATTACATTGGTTATACCTCATATTCATGACATGCTATTACCTGAGGCACTAGCACGAGCACTTGGCACTACACTCATGTATAGAGATTACATTGCCAGTTTAGCATGCTTCAGCTTTATTCATATTGAGGTTTATTTATTATCTGATCGTATTGACCTAGGATAGGTCATGCATTCGATCTCTGCTTGTAGATATTTTATATTCACGAGTTGGCAACTCACCCCCGTTGTGCCCCAGTTCTTGCAGGTTTTTGCCGTACAGATTCCATAGCGGCATTTCTGGCACACTGCTTCCTATGGGTGACTTGCTTGGTTAGGTGGGTTCTTTGTATCAGAACCGCCATTGTTCATGTATTTTTATTGTATCTAGAATTGTCCATCAACCAAAACTTGTAGTTTGATTCAGACTTAGAAATCAGTGTTGTATTGTTTCGACCTTAGAGTCGCGCTTGTAGTATTGCGGTTTTCTGGCTGTTTTTGAGTTTCTTTTCAATTTTGATCCTCGCCCCTTGGCGTTGTATATTATTATTGCTTGCGTGGTTGTGACCGTCGATTGACGAAGAGCTAGCTCCCGCTTGGGGATGCCTTTTATCATGTTATATATATTATTCTTGTTGTACCCCGTTCGGGGCCAGTTTTTACAAAGGAAACTCTGCCGAAATTTTCAGGAAAAATTACACATTTTAAAAAAATTCATATTCGGCTTAGTTATTTAAAAACTTGATTTTCAAACATGTTTTCTTTACCTCTTAAAACTAATTTTCCCTATTTACTCCTTAAATGGTTTTAGATTTCTGGGCTTTTGGCTTACTTGGATCAGATGGAGTCCTATAGACTTCATATGGTTCGAGGGCCAGTCACGTGCTCTTTCGGGTCGTGACAAAGTTGGTATCAGAGCGCTAGGTTGACCTTGGTTCGAGTCTAAGTTTGACTATGTGGAGCCTAGGGCGTTACTTATATACGGAACTTAGGCTTGACCTTACGGAACTTAGACTTGGTCGAGGGGGTATTAGACCCGAACTTTCTTCGCGTAGGATGACCCTTGGTTGATGGAATAGGTGACTAAAGTAGAGTGACGTACCGTTGGTATGTTCCGCGGCATACTTATGACACGCCACTCCGCTTAAGAAACCTTAGGCTGTATATTTCCTTGCATTGTGTCATATTCCTTCCTATGATCTATCTTCATCGATACTGGTTGTGGTTTTGCTGCCGCGATTGCACGGGCAGAGTGAGCTACGGCTCGAGTTGTCAGCATGAGCTCGTCGCGGACGAGGGCTGACCGGGGCGTGATTCCAGAGACATACGGTTGCATTGAGGCTTCGTATTTTGTGTTTCCGCACTTTGAGCGTTTGACAGATCGCTGTTGCGAGATTTCTCGGACGGTACCAGAGGATTGAGCCACTGATAGAGGCCAGCCAGGATGTGATGACTGCTGATATATCGCTTATTCATGATAGTTGAGGCGCTGCTTAGCGTACCGACGAATGAGCCAGTTGCTGCTGCGAGTGATGAGATATCGCCCAGATGATTGGAGCTACTGCAGCATGAGCATATTCTTAGAGATATGGTAGTGAGTCGCTAGTCACCGAGGATGAATGACTAGGACATGTGGTTCGTTCGCTTACCCCGATGCGAGGTCATCAGATAGATTGATTCCAGCTAGAGGCGACTTCACGCAGATTCGTTGAGAGTCGATTGAGACGATCGAAGGTCAGGAACCCATTTTCCAAGTTTAAAGTATACGGAAAGACATGCAGGTGATTCTATGGACCCTCTAGAAGAATGAAACCCTAACTCGACTTAATGACCGTGTGAAAGCCTTTGAACCTTAGGGTTTGCGGCAGTTCCTCGGCGCCATTAGTGAGGCTTGGGTTTGCCCTTCTACGGCTGGACCACCGACGCTGTGGCATGTACTCGATACTGTTAAACTGTACCCGAGATGTTGAGCTCTTGGGGGATTGTGAGGTTCTGACGAGTCGATCGGATGATTCGACATCATTCGGATATCATGTGATGGGACACTGCTTGGGAGACTCCAGATACGAGCATAGCCGTCGGAGCGCAGTCTGTGTAGCCATGATGAGATGAGTCCGAATCAGTCGATAGTGGAGCAAGGTGGA
Source organism: Agapanthus africanus (assembly GCA_030015575.1). Taxonomy (NCBI): domain Eukaryota; kingdom Viridiplantae; phylum Streptophyta; class Magnoliopsida; order Asparagales; family Amaryllidaceae; genus Agapanthus; species Agapanthus africanus. Next base: position 192,036,191 of record JASDDO010000001.1, read on the forward strand.
GTAAAGAGTTTGCACGAGATTTCGACGAGATGACGTTCCACTCCGCTGACATCAGAGATGCGATATGCACGCTGAGGACATGTTCGGCTAGATATCTTCTACTGAGTGATGAAGATACTGAGTTCGTGATTTCGAGTCCGTGTTAGAGACTTCGGGTGGACCGTAGCCGAGGACATTGCAGTGTGCAGATAAAGACGCGACGTCGAATGGTCGATGATACAGACAAGCGGGACAAGAAGTTCGTGCGATAGGCAGACGAGCTGTTACTACACCCCGTTAAGATTAAAGGCCGGACATGCATACAGAGGCGCAGAGATGCGACCAGCTTCCGAGGAGATGTTGTACTAAGGACGCAGAGGTCCAGAGAGCGAGAAAAGATTACGCCAGAGTACTAGCCTCCTTACAGTTTGGCTTAGGCAAGATCAGAAGAGACCTTGAGTAGGATTCCTTCCAGTACACTGCTGCAATAAGAGTTGCACCCAGGATCGGATGTGTGATATGCATTCAGAGGACCCGAGGTCGGCGCCAGAGATGTGCTGCTTTACGAGCGGTCGTGAGGATTGACCGAGAGATGACCAGGGAAGTGCAAGAACGGAATCGTTCCTGTCAGCACACCTGACCGGGCCGATGAGCCGATGGATTGCGAGTTGGTAATCTACAGGAAAGATCAGGAACCAGAGGCAGAGGACGCCAGCCGCGAGTAAGAGGCAAGTAGATATCTTGCGCCGCTAGCATCGGATGTACCGGTACCTTCTCGACCCTGAAGAAGGATATACCGACGACGGTAATTATGATTTGTGATTTTGTGATTTGATTATCACGTATCCGTTGCTTTGGATTTCGGTATTTTGGGCGATCTATTCGCATGATTTAGTCTTGATGACTGAGTTTCATGATATTTGATTTTGTGCACCATGGTTGCACCTACTGGGTATTTATACCTTGTACATAGTTATTACTCTTGAGCTGTTGATTGCGATTTCATGCCTATTTTATGCTGGTGATTTGATTTACGCTTCCAGCAGAGTTTCATGTAATTTTAGTGTTTTGATTTTGCACTCGGTATAGCTTATATGTACTTGTAGTGCATCGATATGTGTTTTGTGCCCGCAGCTGCACACGTTTATGATTTTCTTCATATCTGGATACACCTGGTGTTGCTGTTTACGTATTTGAGTTATTGCTTGGTATTTGTGCATGGGATGCACCAGTTCTATACTTCGTGCATTTGTCGCACCAGTTTTATGTTTCTTGCGTTTATTGCATCAGATTTATATTTCGTGCCTTTGTTGCACCGGATTTATATTTTGTGCATTACGATTGCACCTGACTTCGATTTGATGCCTTTCGGTATGTCGATTTTGATTGTGATATTGATGTGGATTCTTGCACTCCGTGCTTTTGACTGGACTTACGCATATTCGACGTTGCTATTGGATTTTGTGATTCCGTGCATATTGAGTGCGCAGGGTTTAGATTTTCATTCGTGCACGATGGATGCACCGATTTGGATTTCCGCGCATGTTGGGCGCATGTTTTGAGATACGATTTTGGTGCACACCCGATGCACTAAATCGAGATTTCTTCGTGCATGTCAGATGCACCGGGTTTTTGGCTGTCAGGCATACACGTTGCCTATGACAGATGCTTCGTGAACACCCGTTGCACCTAGATGCTGTTATGTGCATCTGTTTAGCACATATATGGATTTTGATTCCCGTGCGCACCAGATGCATAGGGTGGGTTATGTATATTTTTGAGATTTATTCCTTTTGGAACAGTATATTTTTATGATATTGGATATTATTTTCTTACTGAGCAGGACTAGTCAGTGGACAGTGCCTGGATATATTTTGCATGCATCGATAGTTATCGAAGGGATTTCCAAAGAGCGAGCTATAGTCTCAGTATATACCTACGTGTCCGATATGACACGAAACGTTTTTAAAAAAACAAGGAAACCATTCTGATTGTTTTCAAAACGGCGGAACGTGCTTATTAAACAAAGGATATATATATATACATATATAGTTACTTTCTTATGAAAAACGTCCGCCACTGTGCAGTGTTATGCGCATCGCACAGCGACTTAAAAAGGATTTGGTATGCTTTTTCATCAGCTATTCACATGTATAGATTGGATGTCTGCATGTGTAGTTCTGATCCATATCATATCGGTTTTGTATTGGATTTGACATTGTGTCCTTATCTTGACTCCGATGATTGCGGGATGCTTGATGGAGCGTTGTTTTTGAGTTATCTGCTCAGTACTCATGCGCATGCATTGCGCTGTGACGTTTTATGTGTTGATGATTTCGGAGCCCCGACGACTTGGAATTCGTATCGAAATGTTTTAGAATTTGGGGTTTTAAATTTAAATTCGGGGACCGAATTTCTTTAAGGGGGGTAGATTGTAACGTCTTCAAAATAATAAAATATGATTTTTGGGAAATTTTATAATTTAATATTATTTTAATGAATATTTTAATATTCTGGTATAATTAAATTCAGATAAATAGGGAAAAATTATGGAAAATTCTAAAATAAGGTATTTTAAGGAATTGCCTCGTTTTCTGTGCATGCCCCCATTTCCTCTAGTTTTGACCCTGAGTATGTCTAGTTTTGACTGATTCCATCTAGGGTGAAATCTGGGTTAATTTTCCTATGTTGGTGTATAATTTGGGACTTGTTTTAGCATGGATTTTGGTATTTGGTGATTCATTCCTGTCGGGTGGAGTTTGGACGTCAACGACAAGTGGATTTTGATTGTGTTTACATGCGAGTCGATAGGTTTTTACCTATGCGGGTAGCGTGTGCTATTTTGGTTTCCGATGTGATTTTCAAGTGCTTTAGCATTGTGATATACTTGTAGGTACCCCGCGTGATGTTGAGGCAAAGGAGGTGAAGATAGCGACATCGGCTTTGGCACACGAGAAGCAAGGTGAGTAGATTTATATCTACGGGGAGAAGTCGGGTGGATGGCGTATAGCACCCCCGCAGTCCGTGGTGATGTATACGAATACGTATACACACGAATATTTATTATGTGTTGTTTAGGGTTATTGATGGTAATAATGATATTTTGATGATAAGAATATATTGGTTTAGTATAGTGCGAACCCTAGAGTAGTGGTTGCACTCACCCATACATTTACACACATACTTGCATTCATTCTTTCATTTATTAGAGTGCATATGATGGTGCGTATATCTACACATGGGTATGGGACTATGTGTTTATATACGGGATTCGAGGATGATACGTGGTTTGAGATGATACTTGATGTGAGGCCGTGAGATCGGCGATGTGACATAGTTTGCCTTTGAGGTGCGATATGATAGTTTTAGCGGGCCTTTGGACATGTGCTTTACCCGCATTCATATTTTATAGATGGTGTCGATTTGTACTAGACTTACAGTAGTACCCCAGATTGTGTGATCTGATGATAAGTGATACCTGATATGTGATGAGATAGTGTGATATTGACCCCTACCCAGCTATTGGGATGCCGTACGACGATTTACCGTACGAGCCGATATTGATGATAGATCCGCACTCATGACTCGAGGATATCATACGATATGTTATTGAGGCGAGATCACCGACTATCATATCTATATTTATATATTGACTCAGATTAGGTGGTTTCATACCCCTCCTGTCTAGATTATTTAGTAGACATTAGACTAGACCGAGTCATACCTATTTCAAAACTAACGAATCGGAGATATTTTAAAGATAAGCAGAAGGGTTATACGGATATTTTCAAATGATGCATCTTTTCTTAAAACACCGTAGCCCTTACTTTACCAAAAGCCCTGATTCGTCTTATTTCAAAAGGCAAGGTTGCATGACATATCTATTGGGGCAGGTTCTGTACTTTTGCGTTGATCATTCGTTTCCGCATATTCCTGCTATTTGCATTGCATCGCTTGTATTGTTGTGACACTCAGTCATGCTGCTAGGATACCAGCACCATTATCGATGATGTATATGTTCCACGTACACTTGTTGCCGGCTCACACACTCATCATCGATAATTGCCATGTCACTACACTATAGTACTATTGCATTCATGATATGATTCTGGCATGGCATATTGTACACTTATACCCATACACATATATAGATGATTCTAGCTTGATTGGGGATTTGGGAACCCAAAGATACTCTTTAAAAACAGATTCCTTTTAAAAGAGCGGTCTCCCTCGACATGTGCACATTATTATTCCATGTTGCATGACTTACTGATATGCTTGCATTACTGTTACATGCCGCATACATCATGCTTTGACTGTACGCATTGAGATATGTTGTTTCTATGATATTTCTGGATTTGGGAACCGAGGGTATTTCAAAAGAGAATATGTCATTTCTTTAAAAACCCGGTTACCCTTGATATGATATTTCAGTGCGTCCACCATGTGTTTTCTCGGTGCTGAGAGCGATATGTGTAACCCGAATCGAGGCGTGGATGAGCCGATTGCGGGTACATGGTGGACCCGGTATGGTTCCCCTCGGCAAGATGATCGATGAGCTTTGCCGATTGAGCCTGGAGGCGGGCGAGTACCTACCGGTGATTGGTTGGACCTGGCGGTTATCCGGAGGATACCGACCAGAGTCGATAGATGTTTTGGGCATACTGCCGGGGCCGAGGGCCGATACCGCAGACAGAGCCCGCGGGCCGATCCGGACTGACGGAGCCCGATATATGAGGATTTACGTGCCGATGCTGGGCACAGTTTTCATGATGTTTTCGGGTGTCGATGCTGGGCACCCTGGTTCCATGATTTTGATGTGTCGCGAGGGACACGGGTGGTTATATCCTCATATTATTTCCCATGCACATGATTCATGATATTTACATGCATGGTGGTTATTGTCAGTGGGTGACGAGTGGACGGGATCCACGAGTGTGCAGATTTGATTACATTGGTTATACCTCATATTCATGACATGCTATTACCTGAGGCACTAGCACGAGCACTTGGCACTACACTCATGTATAGAGATTACATTGCCAGTTTAGCATGCTTCAGCTTTATTCATATTGAGGTTTATTTATTATCTGATCGTATTGACCTAGGATAGGTCATGCATTCGATCTCTGCTTGTAGATATTTTCTATTCACGAGTTGGCAACTCACCCCCGTTGTGCCCCAGTTCTTGCAGGTTTTTGCCGTACAGATTCCATAGCGGCATTTCTGGCACACTGCTTCCTATGGGTGACCTGCTTGGTTAGGTGGGTTCTTTGTATCAGAACCGCCATTGTTCATGTATTTTTATTGTATCTAGAATTGTCCATCAACCAAAACTTGTAGTTTGTTTCAGACTTAGAAATCAGTGTTGTATTGTTTCGACCTTAGAGTCGCGCTTGTAGTATTGCGGTTTTCTGGCTGTTTTTGAGTTTCTTTTCAGTTTTGATCCTCGCCCCTTGGCGTTGTATATTATTGCTTGCGTGGTTGTGACCGTCGATTGACGAAGAGCTAGCTCCCGCTTGGGGATGCCTTTTATCATGTTATATATATTATTCTTGTTGTACCCCGTTCGGGGCCAGTTTTTACAAAGGAAACTCTGCCGAAATTTTCAGGAAAAATTACACATTTTAAAAAAATTCATATTCGGCTTAGTTATTTAAAAACTTGATTTTCAAACATGTTTTCTTTACCTCTTAAAACTAATTTTCCCTATTTACTCCTTAAATGGTTTTAGATTTCTGGGCTTTTGGCTTACTTGGATCAGATGGAGTCCTATAGACTTCATATGGTTCGAGGGCCAGTCACGTGCTCTTTCAGGTCGTGACACTCTCTCTCCAATTTCCTCACCTTTCAAAAGAAAAGAAAAGAAAAGAAAAAGGGAAATGAAAGAAGTCAAAAGGGGGTGTAGACTTTGTCTTTTTCTCCCCATTTTCTCCACCTCCCTCTCTCTCCTCCCCCACTCCCTTGCTGGCCGAAAATTTCCTACACCAACAGCCCTCTTTCTCCCCCCATTGTTCCATCTCTTTTGCTTCAAAAAATTCATCAAATACCCATCAAAAAAATCCCAAAATCTAAATCTAGTTCTTACCCATTTTAGTGTAGCCTTAGATGCTTGGATCTTGGTGCAAGGATTTCATTTTGGAGGTCTTGATTTCATGTTTGATCATGGATTTGTGAGGTATAAATTTTGTGCCCCATGGTTGTTTGTTGATTAGTTGCTTATATGATTTTGTTTATAAGTGTTAAATTGGTTGTTGTGGTTTGTGTGATGAAAATTCAAGAGAAGAACTTGAAAGCAAGTTAGGGTTTGAATTCAAATATGGTCATTGTCACTTGTTTAAGTTTACAAAGTGTATTTTGGCATGTGAGGGCATAGAAAAAACTAATCTAGTTGCTATTATGTAAATTGTTGCATTTAATTTGTCCAAATCAAGTTTTTAAGCAAACTAGGTTTTTGGAATTTGATTAAATAATGGAGATAAAAATCTAATTAGGGTATTCATGGAATTATTAACATTTTAAAGTGTAGTTTAATACTTTAGTTCATGAAAATCCAAGCTAGATTGTAGTTTGTGCATTTTTGCTATAAAATTGTTAAAATTTAGGTATTTTGTAAACTAGAATTTTAGGGTTTTTGGAATTTAATGAGATTAAATTATGGGAATTGTTTTTATGACTTATTTAAGATATTTAGTGAATATTGTGGCCGCTAGATTCGTTTATACATCGAGTTTTGTACTAAAACGGTGATTTGTGCTTGCTAGATTTTCGGAAAAATGACTTTTTAAGTGAAATTGGGGTTTTTGTGAATTTTAAGCTATTTTATATTATAATTAGTGCTTGTAATTGTACAAATGAGTGGTTTGGGAGCTTTCTCGATGGTTTGGCGTTTGTACGCCGACGTCGAGAGTTTTTGGGTCGATTTGTGAAAGCAACCATAGCTTTTGACCTATGTGGGATTCGTGCATCGTTTTGGTCATGAGTCGGATTTTAATGCGATACGGTGCGTTACGATATGTAGGTACCCCATGTGGACTTCGAGACGACAAGCAAGCGTGTGGCGACGTCGGCACCGGCGAGCGAGGACCAGGTGAGTAGATTTATATCTACGGGGAGAAGTCGGGTGGATGGCGTATAGCACCCCCGCAGTTCGTGGTGATGTATACGAACACGTATACACACATATATATATTGTTTATATATTGTTTGAGTTATTGATGATAAATATGGATATTTGGTATTCTTGGATGATTGAGTGTCGCGAAACCCTAGAGTAGCGGTCGCACCACACTTGCACCCACCCACCCATACTTGCATACTTTCTTCTTTCTTTTATGCTCATGCGTGAATATATAGTTATGTGTTCACATAGGTATGGGACTATGTGTTCACATACGGATTTGAGAATGATACTTGGGATTGAGATGAGTCAATGAGATTTGTGTTGAGATTGTGATATCGGTGATATGGCAGGATTCGTACTTGAGGTACGTCCTGGTGTTACAGCGGATCTTGGGGCGACGATACGGGTGAATAGTGTTATAAATAAAGTGGTCGACATGTGATCGTGATATGAGATATGATATGCTAGGATATTGATCCTAGGTTGTATTGGGCGATGTATACCCCTTGATGATGATATGTGCTGATGATATCAGTTTGTACGAGACTGTCGATCAGTAGCCAGATCATGACTATATTGATGATATCAATATTGTACTAGACCTAGGTCAGTACCTTAGACTATGATCTTTGATAAAGAGGATACCGGATGAATAGTGTGATGAATATGATATTGACCCGTACCCAGATTTGGGGATGTCGTACGACGGATTTACGTACGAGCTATATTTTGATGATTGATCCGCACTCTTGACTTGGGATGTCTGATTTTAGATATGGTATCGGATATGATATTATTGAGGCGGGATCACCGACTAATATATATACAGGTATGTATATGTATCGACTCAGATGTTATGCGGTTTCCTTACCTGTAGTCCAGCTTGTTAGCTTAGCCCTTTAGTTTAGTTTAGTTGTTAGATTAGATTTGATTCTTACCTATTTCAAAAAAACTAACGAATCGTGGGCATTTTAAAAGACAGCCCAAGGGATCCTACGGATATTTCAAATGACGTACCTTTTCATAAAAACACCGTAGCCCCTATTTTCAAAACCCCACGATTCGTGTTATTTTCAAAAGGCACCATTGTAGGACTTATATTAGGTTAATGCAGATTAGTTATCGTTGCGTCTAGTGTTCAGCTCCCGCTCATTATTGTTGCTCGCTCCGCATCGCATACTTACACTGTTATTTCATATTGCATTGTTGACATTATGCTGTTAGGACACCAGCACCATTACCGATGATGCGTATGTACCACGTACACTTACTTGCCGGCTCACACACATCTTCATCGGTAATTGCCATGTCACGTACACCTTAGAAAATATTATTGCTTAACTTAGCTTGATAGCTAGTAGTTTGACATAATATTAGTGTACTTACCTTATATGCCAGCTTAGATATTGTAGTTATTACTTGTCACTTCATGTACTGTTATTCATTGTTATGCCGTATTCATGGATTCTTATACCTATATTCATGGGTTTATATGCTATTGATGATTTGGATTCGGATTTCTTTGAGATTTTCTGGATTTGGGGGAAAACCGCAAAACTTGTAAAGCTTCTTCCCTCTCTTTTAAATAAAAAGTGCGGTTTTCCCATAATGTATGAGTCGTCCACCATGAGTTTGCTGATGGATTTCAAGACCCGATTCGAGGAGTGGAGGAACCGTTTCGGGTACATGGTGGGCCCGGTGCGGTACCCCGGGGCAAGAGGATCGTGTTGTTGACGTTGAGCCTGGCAGGGGAGCACTACCGACCGGTGATATTACCCGACGCGTCAGATATCCGGAGGATACCGTCGTGGTCTTGAGATGGATGGTAGGGGCCGGTCTGGACTGACGGCTCCCTAGATATTGTGATTGAGACATTGAGATTTCGAGATATTGAGGTACAGAGACTGTGATACAGAGATATCGAGATATTGGGATTACGTTTTGTGCCGATGCTAGGCACTGTTTTATGCTGATTTCATTTATGATATCTCATTTTAAAAATACAAAGGAAATCTCACTAAATTGTGAAACAGTTTCTTCATTTACATGTATTCTGTTTTCATGCATTCATACCTCATTCATATGATATATTGCTACCTGAGGCACTGACACGGGCACATGAGATTACACTCGGGTTAGATATTACCCTAGCCATTGTTATAGGATGCATGTTATACATATATTTGAGGATATATTATGATCATTGACCTAGGCTGCGTTATTTATGTGATTTCTATTCATAGATGTTTTTCTATTCATGAGTTGGCAACTCACCCCCGTTGTGCCCCAGTGTCTTGCAGGTTTGCCGTACAGGGTTCTTTACGGCTTTGCGGGCATAGTTTCGTTCGGGTGATTTGCTAGTAGGTGGGTTTACTTGTATCGTACCCCAATTATATATCTTGTATATCATTATTCTGTTGTATCTAGAAGTTCCATCAACCAAACATGTATTTATTTTTGAGATAGAGACCAGTGATGTTATTCTTTCGACCTTAGAGTCGCGCGTTGTATCTCTGTGGATTTCTTGTTGTTTTGAGTTTCTATTTGAGTTTTGATCCTCGCCCTTGGCGTTGTATATTATATTACTTGTGTGGTTGTGACCGTCGTTTGACGAAGAGCTAGCTCCCGCTTGGGGATGCCTTTTTATTGATTTCGTATACTATTCATGTTGTATCCCGTTTGGGGGCCAGTATTTACAAAGGAGACTCTGCCGAAATTTTCAGGAAATATTTGATGTTTTTAAAAACCGCATAATTCGGCTTATGCTATTGAAACTACTTGCTTTAAGTTGGTTTTTCCTGCACTCTACATCTTTTCTTGGTTTGGATTTCTGGGTTTTCGGTTTACTTAGATTACGTACGCCTCGAGACGTTCGTAGTTTAAGTGTCGGTCATGTTCCGTACTTTCGGGTCGTGACAACCACATTGCTATCATCTTTATCTGTGAAAAACTTTTTTTCCAAGAATATGGCATGTTGAGAAACAAATACCTTTTGTTCCTCCTTGTGGTAGAATAGATATCCATATGAATTCTTTGGATTCCACACAAAATCACACATGACCGACCGTGTCTCGAGTTTGTCCGGATTCTGCTTTTTAACATAGGCCGGGCAACCCCAAATCTTAAATCTCTTAAGAGATGGTCTCTTCCCATGCCATATCTCATATGGCATGGTAGACACGGTTTTGGTTAGAACCCTGTTCAGTAGAAACGCTGCAGTCTCCAATGCATGCCCCCAAAATGAGACGGGTAACTCAGCATCACTCATCATGGATCGGACCATATCTAATAGGGTCCTATTCCGTCGTTCAGACACACCATTGTGCTGTGGTGTGTAAGGAGGAGTGAGCTGAGAGAGAATCCCATTCTCTTTTAGGAAGTTTGCAAATTCTGTACTAAGGTATTCCCCACCTCGATCTGATCGAAGCATCTTGATACTCAAGCCGGTTTGTTTTTCTACTTCTTGTTTATATTCAATGAATTTCTCGAAAGCTTCGGACTTGTGCTTTAACAAAAATACATGACCGAATCTTGAGAAATCATCAGTGAACGTAATGAAGTATGAAAAACCGTCTCTGGCTTGTGTAGACATTGGACCATATACATCACTATGTATGAATACTAGGAGCTTGGTAGCTCTTTCTCCGTGTCCGGTAAACGGAGTTTTGGTCATTTTACCCTTGATACAAGACTGGCAAGTCGCATAAGATTTATATTCAAAAGGGTTTAAATATCCATCTTTGTGTAACTTGTTTAGTCTTGTTTCGTTAATATGACCAAGTCTACAGTGCCAAAGAAAAGCTTCATTTATTTCTGAAAGTTTTCTTTTCTTAGTGTGTTGTATACTGAAAACTGTGTGTTGATTTAGGACGTATATCCCATTATTAAGTGTACCATACCCAACCAACATTTGATTTAGGTGAATGTTCATAACATTGTTCTGCAATACAAAATTATATCCTTCATTGTCTGACAAAGAAACAGATATTATATTACATAGCATACTTAGTACAAAATAACATGGGTTCAAAACCAATATACACCCAGATGGCAACCCCAAGTGATACTCTCCCACTGCGACTGTATGTACATTGGAACCATTTCCAACGCGGAGAGTATGGTCACCTGTCTTCAAAACTTTGCTATTTCTCAGTCCCTGCATAGAATTGCAAATGTGAGAACCTGAACCGGTATCTAATACCCAGGAAGCAGAGTTTATTGAAAAACGGTTTTCTCTCACAAACACACCTGAAGCGGAAGCATCCCCATGCTTCTTCTTGAGGTTCAAGTACTCCGTACAGTTGCGCTTCCAATGTCCTGTCTTGTGGCAATGAAAACATTCACCTTTCCCCGAGTCTCCAGCTTTGGACTTTTCCTTTCCCTTCCCCTTTTTAACTCCACCCTTAGGATTGTGTAACCCTTCGAAAATCGTTTAGGCAGTTTTTCGGTAATCGGCAAATTTTTCGGCTTTTTCCGTAAAAAGTCAAAATTGATATTTTTCATTGTAGACCTAATTATACAAAATTTAGGTAAGATATTACTATAATTTTGTCACTAAAATGTCACTTATAATTTTCTAGTTAAATTTTTTTCGTAATTAATTAATTTTTTTATTATTTTAAGCCTTTTTAAATACATTTAATTAGGGATAAATACAAATTTAATTAGGTAAATTTCTTAATTAGGAGTCTTTATAAGCTAAAATATGGTGTTAATAAAATTATATCATGTCTTGCAAACTTTTGGTTTTATGGTGGGAAAATTATGAAAAAAATGATGAAAAAGGGGTTTTTTTGGAAAAAGTTGAAATGAAAAGCATTAAATGATATCATATGATATTTGTTTGACGTAGAAACTTCTTCAAAACTCCCACAACCTCCCTCCTCTACCTCAGGTCGAGCTCAACCTGAGCAAACCCCATTTCCCTCTCTCTTTCTTGCTTCTAAAATCATGAAAAAATCATCAAAATCCACCGAAATCAACACATTTCTTCACAAATTCAAACCATAATCCTATTCCACCTCTTTCCAACCCTAATTTGCTTCAAAACAAGGTAAAAGGAGGCATCTTTCAAGGTCAAGTGCAAGTTAGGGTTCACTTGTAAGGTATAAATCCTAAACTAGTTGTTAAATTTGTAGTTTAAATAAGCTAAATTAGTATTTTAAAGTGTTAATTTCATTGTAATGGTTGGTTTTTGAAAATTCAAGAGAGGTGTTGATGTCCTAATTAGGGTTTGTTATAGGATAAGTGGGTTTAAGTTAGGGTAGTGGTTATCTAGTTGGTTAGAATGGTTGTTTGTGCGATGTAGCGATCGCTACACCGTTAAACCGCGACAATTGCATCGATATTTTTACGTCAATGCTTACTAGTTTTTCTATATTTTTAAGAGGTGATGTTATAGTTAGGGTTTGAAGTTGAATAAGTGTGTTTAGGTTAGTATTGTGGCCATCTAGTGTATTAGGTCGGATATTTGTGCGATGTTGCGATCGCGATATCGTTAATTCGCGATGTTTGCTTTGAAATCGGCATGCTAATTGCTTACTAGTTTTTCTAAAATTTTAGGAGGTGATCTAATTGTGTTATTTAGGTGATATAATTAGCATCTTATACGACTATTAGGGTGTGTGAATGCGGAGTTTTGTTTAGTCGGGTTTTAGTTTTGACAATTGCCCCGAAACGGCGATTTTAGTTAAGGTTTTAGCGATTTTCGTGTATTTTCCGCGTACCGAGTGCACGTTGTGATTAATTCGAGAGCGTCGATCTTTTCATAGTGTGAGTTGCATCATTTCAGAAATCTGTAACCTTATATTGTGTGTCATGCAATTCTAGGATCGGTCGGGGAAACTTCGGATACGGCGTGAAAAGGCAAAGCGGTGGCCGGATCAGATTAGCGGGGATTTCAGGTGAGTAGATGTATTCATCTATGGGGGAATCGTCTGGATGGAGCGATGCGCCCCCCCTAGTTAGGATTACCCTACTTTATGTAAGATTTATATTGTTAGATAGCTTACCCCTTTATGTACATTGCATACCCTCACAGCTAACCGTATGCTAGATTGCATGGACATTCATCTTCATATATGTGATATCACTTCGTAGGACACGAACACCATTACCATTGGCATCTGTTGCACGTTCACTATTCATGTGACACACACGCCTTGGTAATTGACATGCCACGTGCACGATAGAACCTGTTTATCTTAATATCATCACCTGCATTCATACTTGATATATGAAACTGCACCGCATGCACATATCTCGCATCATCATCATATTTACATAGAACTCTAGCCAAAATTCACATCATACACATTGATATCATAGACATTTATCATACATATAACATGTGGACATTATGATTTTCTTGAGGATTTCAGTTTTGCTCCGATTTCTGGATTTTTGGGGAAAACCGCAAGAATTTAACAAAACCTTATCTTTATCATTTTCAAAACAAAAGTTGCGGTTTTCTCGTGATGTATGTGTCGTCCACCATGAGTTTTCATGTTTTCTGTTGGATTTCGAGACCCGATTCGAGGAGTGGATGAACCGTCTCGGGTACATGGTGGGCCCGGTATGGTACCCCGGGGCAAGAAGATCGAGTTGTAGACGATGAGCCTGGCAGGGGAAGACTACCTACCGGTGATGTCTGGCGCGGCGGATATCCGGAGGATACCGACCGTTGTCGTGAGATTTATGATATGGGCTGATCCGGACTGACGGAGCCCGATATTGAGACAGATGTGATTCCTATTTGGTGTCGATGCTTGACACAGGTTTTCAGAGGATTTCTTGATGATATTTAGCTATTATGCAGACATTCATTTTTCTAAAAGTTAAGAATGCAGTAACATTAACATTTAAAACACTTAAAGAGTTAGAAAAGATATTGTATACATGTGCATGCATACTAGAGTTATTATATCACATATGGACATACATGTTGTTCCGCATTGCGTGCATTCTTACGATTGCCTTGCTAGATGTTATATTCTACTCACGAGCTGGCAACTCACCCCCGTTGTGCCACAGTGTCTTGCAGGTCGGACCCGTCAGTCTTGTAGCGGCGGGCTATCTTGTCATCAGTTCCTTTTGCTCAGACTCGCGACATCGCCCGTAGGTGGGTTGCGAGTATACTTTATTTCTTTTTGCTTTATCATTGTATCTAGTATTCTCCATCTACCACTTGTATTGTATATGCGACCTAGTGATGAGACTGAGAGATTTGTATATTTGTGGTTTCTTTTGGGTCGAGCTCACTTGAGCCGACGTGTGTTTTCTGGTATTTGCATCTCTTTTATGCTCTTTTTTCTTGATATTACTATTATATTGCATGTGGTTGTGATCCGCCTTGGGCGAAGAGCTAGCTCCCGCTTGGGGATGCCATTTTTATAATTACAGGTTTATTATCTTGTTGTACCCATTTTGGGGGATAGAAAATACAGGGGAGACTCTGCCGAAATTTTCGGGAATTTTTTGATGTTCTTTTTTTGGATTCTATGCAACTTAATTGATTTCAAAACCGTTTTCATTTAAGGTTTTCCTTCACTCTCTTTTGATTTTGGGTTAGATTTCTGGGCTTTGGCTGACTTAGGTTACGGTACGCCTTTAGACGTCTCGTAATCTAAGTGCCAGTCACGTTCCGTACTTTCGGGTCGTGACAAAGTTGGTATCAGAGCGTAGGTTTTACCTTTCTGAGTATAGGACGACCTTGGTAGATGGAGTAGGTGACTTAAGCAGAGTGGCGTAGCGTGGGTATGATCCGCGGCATACTTACGATACGGTACTCCGCCTAAGTGACCTTAGGACATAATTGCTTGTATTTCCTTTCTTGATTCCTTGCATTCCTTGATTCAATTGCAATGATCTTATCAGTCCTGTTTCTTATTCCAGCTTCGATGCCGCCAAAGACTACGAGAGCTCAGCGGGCTGCCGCTAGGGATGAGATTCGAGCGGGCTCGTCTGAGGCGAGGATCGAGCGGGAGGATACGCCTACCCCTCAGGGTCATACTGATACGCCAGCTCAGCGGCAGATGGGCAGACATCGTGATAGATTATTTCCGGGAGATGGCGGAGGCAGAGGATTGAGACGAGGTCAGTTATTTGGTTCATATCCACAGGCCCAGCAGTCGTCTCCAGGATGTTTTCGGTGTGGGAGTCAGTACCACCGTGTCAGAGACTGTACCATGGGACGCCAGGGCGCGGCGACAGTCCCGCATGTGACTTTACCACCCTCACCACCTTCTCAGAGAGCTTTACTTCCTACTCCTGATGATGCTCCACGCCAGTCAGATGCTTCTAGAGGCCGTGGGCGTGGCGGTCCAGTCCAGAGAGGACGAGGCGACAGAGGCAGAGGCCGAGGTAGAGGCAGAGGACAGCCAGCTATTAGTGGTGGACAGGCCCGAGTGTTCGCATTGACTCCTCAGGATGCACAGGCATCCAATGCCGTCGTGACAGGTACTCTGCCAGTATGTTCTTTTGATGCACGGGTATTATTTGATCCAGGCTCGACACATTCCTATGTATCCACGTATTTTGCACCGAGGTTAGGCCGAGAGTCTTCTCTGTTAGATCAGCCGCTTGTCGTTATTACCCCGGTAGGCGAGTCATTTGTTGCCCGTTTTGTGTATCGATCGTGTTTCGTTCGTATTGGGGAGAGAGATTCTTCAGTAGATTTGATTCTCCTCGATATGCTAGACTTTGACGTTCTTCTTGGTATGGACTGGCTAGCCACCTGTTATGCATCTGTGGACTGCCGTGAAAAGGCAGTCAGATTCAGTTTTCCTGGTGAGCCGGTTCTTATTATTCAGGGAGATCGTAGTGCTACCCTTCCCAGCTTGATTTCATCTCTTCGCGCTGGTCAGCTCTTAAGGAAAGGGTGTCAGGGATTCTTAGCCTATATTTGCGATACTAGCTCCACAGAGATTCCGTTGGACCAGGTCCCTGTTGTGAGAGAGTTTCCTGATGTATTCCCTGACGAGCTGCCTGGTCTGCCACCAGAGCGCGAGATTGAGTTCTGTATTGACTTGATCCCTGGCACGGGGCCTATTTCTATACCTCCTTATCGGATGGCCCCGGCGGAGCTGAGAGAGCTAAAGGATCAGTTACAGGACTTGCTGGACAAAGGGCTTATCCGACCGAGTGTGTCACCTTGGGGTGCTCCCGTCCTGTTTGTTAAGAAGAAGGACGGAAGTATGCGTTTATGCATTGATTATCGTCAGCTGAACCGGGTTACTGTACGGAACAGGTATCCCCTACCCCGCATTGATGACTTATTTGATCAGCTCTAGGGTGCAGGGTTTTTCTCGAAGGTTGATTTACGGTCAGGTTATCACCAGTTGCGGGTTCGGAAGGAGGATATTCCGAAGACCGCCTTCCGTACTCGTTATGGTCATTACGAGTTCTTGGTGATGTCGTTCGGGCTCACCAATGCCCCGGCAGCTTTTATGGATTTGATGAACCGCGTATTCAGGCCGTATCTCGATCAGTTCATCATTGTGTTCATTGACGACATCTTGGTTTATTCTCGGAGCCGGGAGGAGCATGAGCAGCACTTACGTATCACATTGCAGACTTTGAGGGAGCATCAGCTGTTCGCCAAATTCTCCAAGTGCGCATTCTGGCTAGACAGTGTCGACTTCTTGGGTCATGTGGTGACGAGAGATGGTATTTGTGTGGACCCGAAGAAGATTGAGACAGTTCAGCGTTGGCCTAGACCGGTATCAGTCAAAGAGGTTCGCAGTTTTCTAGGTCTGGCCGGCTATTATCGACGTTTTGTCCAGGATTTCTCCCGCATTACTGCACCGTTGACCGGGTTGACCCGGAAGGGGGTTCCTTTTGATTGGACCCAGGCATGTGAGGATAGCTTCCAGCAGTTGAAGACTCGTCTGACTACTGCTCCAGTGTTAGCATTGCCTTCAGGATCAGGCGGGTTCGTGGTATATTGTGATGCTTCTAGAGTGGGGCTGGGCTGTGTATTGATGCAGCACGACAGAGTTATCGCGTATGCTTCTCGGCAGCTGAGGAAACACGAGCAGAACTACCCCACCCATGATTTAGAGATGGCTGCAGTGGTATTTGCACTTAAGATCTGGAGACATTACCTATACGGTGAGTCGTGCCAGATATTCACTGACCACAAGAGTTTGAAGTATATCTTCCAGCAGCGAGACCTGAACCTGAGACAGCGCCGTTGGATGGAGTTGGTGAAGGATTATGACTGTGAGATTCTATACCATCCGGGCAAGACGAATGTGGTGGCAGATGCTTTGAGTAGGAGGCCCGGAGGTAGCTTATCTTGTTTGAGCGCAGTACAGATGCAGTCGACGGCGGATTGGCAGGTTTTATGTGATAGCAGAGTGCAGTTCGAGTTTACTCCTACAGGGGGACAGCTGGCCCATTTCAGAGCACGCCCACAGTTACTTGACCGTATTCGCGAGGCACAGTCCGGCGATGCCCGTATCTTAGAGATTATTGAGCAGATTCGGCAGGGTAGAGTTTCTGAGTTCGTGATTGATGATCAGGGGATACTTCGATTTGGGACTCGACTGTGTGTGCCAGATTCAGAGGGACTGAGGCGTGATATTCTCGAGGAGGCACATAGATCCGTATACAGTGTGCATCCAGGTTCCACCAAGATGTACCGTGATTTGAGAGAGGTTTACTGGTGGGACGGGATGAAGAAGGATATTACAGACTTTGTGTCGAGATGCCTGACTTGTCAGCAAGTCAAGGCTGAGCACCAGAGGCCAGCCGGCGAGTTACAGCCTTTGCCCATCCCTGAGTGGAAGTGGGAGCAGGTCTCCATGGACTTCGTTGTGGGTCTACCCAGGACCAGTCGAGGGTATGACTCTATTTGGGTGATTGTGGATCGACTGACGAAAGCGGCTCACTTCCTGCCAGTGAGGACCACTTTTGGATTTTCTCAGTACGCCCAGGCTTATATTGATGAAATAGTGCGACTGCATGGTGTTCCGACTTGCATCGTGTCCGACCGTGGCACCCAGTTTACCAGCCGATTGTGGCAGAAACTACAGGAAGCTTTGGGCACCCGATTGAGTTTTAGCACAGCCTTTCATCCTCAGACTGACGGTCAGTCGGAGCGTACGATTCAGACTCTTGAGGACATGCTCAGAGCTTGTGTTTTAGATTTCGGTGGTAGCTGGGATCGTCATTTGCCTTTGATCGAGTTTTCCTACAATAATAGCTTCCAGGAGACGATTCAGATGGCACCTTTCGAGGCTTTATATGGGAGGAGATGTCGATCGCCTGTATGTTGGACAGAGCTCAGGGAGAGCAGTATTTTGGGGCCGCAGATTGTGCAGGAGACGACCGAGAAAATACAGCTGATTCGGGACAGGATGAGAGCGGCACAGAGCAGGCAGAAATCTTATGCTGACAGGCGCCGTCGCCGACTCGAGTTCGCTATTGGCGATCATGTTTTCCTGAAGGTCTCTCCGATGAAGGGTGTGATGAGATTTGGGCGGAAAGGGAAACTGAGTCCTAGATATGTTGGTCCTTTCGAGATCCTAGAGCGTGTTGGTCCAGTCGCTTATCGGTTAGCTCTTCCGCCCAGCTTCCCCGATGTTCACCCCGTATTCCATGTCTCGATGCTCCGCAAGTACCTTCATGATCCTTCCCAGACGATTCAGCACCAGACGATCCAGTTAGAGCGTGACCTTTCTTTCACCGAGCAGCCGGTTGTCATCTTGGATCGGCAGGTGAAGAAATTGAGGTCGAAGGTCATACCGTCTGTCAAGGTTCTTTGGCGTGGCCCGAACAGCGAGGAGGTCACCTGGGAGACCGAGGTCGAGATGAGGAAGAGATATCCCCATCTTTTTGAAGGTACGCGTAGTTAAATTCTAAATTCGGGGACCGAATTTCTTTAAGGGGGGAAGATTGTAACCCTTCGAAAATCGTTTAGGCAGTTTTTCGGTAATCGGCAAATTTTTCGGCTTTTTCCGTAAAAAGTCAAAATTGATATTTTTCATTGTAGACCTAATTATACAAAATTTAGGTAAGATATTACTATAATTTTGTCACTAAAATGTCACTTATAATTTTCTAGTTAAATAAAAAATTTTCGTAATTAATTAATTTTTTTATTATTTTAAGCCTTTTTAAATACATTTAATTAGGGATAAATACAAATTTAATTAGGTAAATTTCTTAATTAGGAGTCTTTATAAGCTAAAATATGGTGTTAATAAAATTATATCATGTCTTGCAAACTTTTGGTTTTATGGTGGGAAAATTATGAAAAAAATGATGAAAAAGGGGTTTTTTTGGAAAAAGTTGAAATGAAAAGCATTAAATGATATCATATGATATTTGTTTGACCTAGAAACTTCTTCAAAACTCCCACAACCTCCCTCCTCTACCTCAGGTCGAGCTCAACCTGAGCAAACCCCATTTCCCTCTCTTTTTCTTGCTTCTAAAATCATGAAAAAATCATCAAAATCCACCGAAATCAACACATTTCTTCACAAATTCAAACCATAATCCTATTCCACCTCTTTCCAACCCTAATTTGCTTCAAAACAAGGTAAAAGGAGGCATCTTTCAAGGTCAAGTGCAAGTTAGGGTTCACTTGTAAGGTATAAATCCTAAACTAGTTGTTAAATTTGTAGTTTAAATAAGCTAAATTAGTATTTTAAAGTGTTAATTTCATTGTAATGGTTGGTTTTTGAAAATTCAAGAGAGGTGTTGATGTCCTAATTAGGGTTTGTTATAGGATAAGTGGGTTTAAGTTAGGGTAGTGGTTATCTAGTTGGTTAGAATGGTTGTTTGTGCGATGTAGCGATCGCTACACCGTTAAACCGCGACAATTGCATCGATATTTTTACGTCAATGCTTACTAGTTTTTCTATATTTTTAAGAGGTGATGTTATAGTTAGGGTTTGAAGTTGAATAAGTGTGTTTAGGTTAGTATTGTGGCCATCTAGTGTATTAGGTCGAATATTTGTGCGATGTTGCGATCGCGATATCGTTAATTCGCGATGTTTGCTTTGAAATCGGCATGCTAATTGCTTACTAGTTTTTCTAAAATTTTAGGAGGTGATCTAATTGTGTTATTTAGGTGATATAATTAGCATCTTATACGACTATTAGGGTGTGTGAATGCGGAGTTTTGTTTAGTCGGGTTTTAGTTTTGACAATTGCCCCGAAACGGCGATTTTAGTTAAGGTTTTAGCGATTTTCGTGTATTTTCCGCGTACCGAGTGCACGTTGTGATTAATTCGAGAGCGTCGATCTTTTCATAGTGTGAGTTGCATCATTTCAGAAATCTGTAACCTTATATTGTGTGTCATGCAATTCTAGGATCGGTCGGGGAAACTTCGGATACGGCGCGAAAAGGCAAAGCGGTGGCCGGATCAGATTAGCGGGGATTTCAGGTGAGTAGATGTATTCATCTATGGGGGAATCGTCTGGATGGAGCGATGCGCCCCCCCTAGTTAGGATTACCCTACTTTATGTAAGATTTATATTGTTAGATAGCTTACCCCTTTATGTACATTGCATACCCTCACAGCTAACCGTATGCTAGATTGCATGGACATTCATCTTCATATATGTGATATCACTTCGTAGGACACGAACACCATTACCATTGGCATCTGTTGCACGTTCACTATTCATGTGACACACACGCCTTGGTAATTGACATGCCACGTGCACGATAGAACCTGTTTATCTTAATATCATCACCTGCATTCATACTTGATATATGAAACTGCACCGCATGCACATATCTCGCATCATCATCATATTTACATAGAACTCTAGCCAAAATTCACATCATACACATTGATATCATAGACATTTATCATACATATAACATGTGGACATTATGATTTTCTTGAGGATTTCAGTTTTGCTCCGATTTTTGGATTTTTGGGGAAAACCGCAAGAATTTAACAAAACCTTATCTTTATCATTTTCAAAACAAAAGTTGCGGTTTTCTCGTGATGTATGTGTCGTCCACCATGAGTTTTCATGTTTTCTGTTGGATTTCGAGACCCGATTCGAGGAGTGGATGAACCGTCTCGGGTACATGGTGGGCCCGGTATGGTACCCCGGGGCAAGAAGATCGAGTTGTAGACGATGAGCCTGCAGGGAAGACTACCTACCGGTGATGTCTGGCGCGGCGGATATCCGGAGGATACCGACCGTTGTCGTGAGATTTATGATATGGGCCGATCCGGACTGACGGAGCCGATATTGAGACAGATGTGATTCCTATTTGGTGTCGATGCTTGACACAGGTTTTCAGAGGATTTCTTGATGATATTTAGCTATTATGCAGACATTCATTTTTCTAAAAGTTAAGAATGCAGTAACATTAACATTTAAAACACTTAAAGAGTTAGAAAAGATATTGTATACATGTGCATGCATACTAGAGTTATTATATCACATATGGACATACATGTTGTTCCGCATTGCGTGCATTCTTACGATTGCCTTGCTAGATGTTATATTCTACTCACGAGCTGGCAACTCACCCCCGTTGTGCCACATGTGTCTTGCAGGTCGGACCCGTCAGTCTTGTAGCGGCGGGCTATCTTGTCATCAGTTCCTTTTGCTCAGACTCGCGACATCGCCCGTAGGTGGTTGCGAGTATACTTTATTTCTTTTTGCTTTATCATTGTATCTTAGTATTCTCCATCTACCACTTGTATAGTATATGCGACCTAGTGATGAGACTGAGAGATTTGTATATTTGTGGTTTCTTTGGGTCGAGCTCACTTGAGCCGACGTGTGTTTTCTGGTATTTGCATCTCTTTTATGCTCTTTTTCTTGATATTACTATTATATTGCATGTGGGTTGTGATCCGCCTTGGGCGAAGAGCTAGCTCCCGCTTGGGGATGCCATTTTTATAATTACAGGTTTATTATCTTGTTGTACCCATTTTGGGGGATAGAAAATACAGGGGAGACTCTGCCGAAATTTTCGGGAATTTTTTGATGTTCTTTTTTTGGATTCTATGCAACTTAATTGATTTCAAAACCGTTTTCATTTAAGGTTTTCTTCACTCTCTTTTGATTTTGGGTTAGATTTCTGGGCTTTGGCTGACTTAGGTTACGGTACGCCTTTAGACGTCTCGTAATCTAAGTGCCAGTCACGTTCCGTACTTTCGGGTCGTGACAGATTGGTGGGCTTCTTCTTTTTCTTTCCTTTGGATTTAGCCTTAGGGCGAGAAGAAGAAGATTGCCCAATAGTCATAACGGGAGTTTTCATCGATTTCATAGTGCTCTCTGCACTCCTTAACATATTAAGGAGTTCAGGTAGCTCCTTCTCCATGCCATGCATGTTGAAGTTAACTATGAACTGAGCAAAGGTGGAGGGGAGGGACTACAGAATAATATCCGTATATTGTTCATTGTCCATTGTCCATCCTAGGTCCTCAAGCTCTTCTATAAGAGCTATCATCTTCAGAACATGGTCTCCTACCGGTGTGCCAGGGGCCATTCGCATCTGAAACAATTTCTTTGATGCTTCGTATCGTAATACGCGGGATTGCTCTCCATACAACTCCTTTGTATGGAGGAATATGGTTTGAATGTCTATATTCTCGTGCTGCTTTTGATGTGTATTGTCCATCGATGCAAGCGCGAGGCATTTGGCCGTGGCACAGTCAGCGTCCCATGTCTTGCGGACTTCAACGTCCGCAACTGAGGATTTTGGACCTGGGGTGGGCGGGGCTGAAGCCGTGAGGACATATGATACTTTATCATAAGTCAAGGCTATTTTCAGATTCCTCAGCAAGTCTTTATAATTGGTCCCATTCAGTTTATTTTTATCTAGTAAAAGCTTGAGTCCAGTCATTGGTATCTGCCATTAAGAGAGAGAAAAGAATACACTCAGCGAAAGCTCTTGCATAGATCAGATTGGTTATTATCTTGTCTAATCGATGTCTCCCACTGCTTTAATCAAGTTTTTCTTTCAAACCTTAAAAAGAAAACTAGCCAGAATTAATTACAGTCTACAACTTCGCTAACCATTCAGCCAGGCCAGTGTCGCTACTTGAGGGAGGTTCCCTGTGCTTTCGCACGTACCTAATTAAAGTAAACCTCGTTTTCCCAGAGGCGTAGCCCCGTTAACACCTTTCTAGACACCTAATGAGTTAGCTAGTTGTAAACTGCAAAACTCTCCCGGGAGCAACTATTGCCCATAGTGGGATCGGGATCCAACCATCATATGGAAGGTATGCAATCTCATTGCAAATCTCAACACTTGCAATTCCCGATATGATTTTTACCCCTATTACCTATGACCTTGGCTATGGTCAACAAATCACAAGTACTATTCAAGTTCAGCCCGTCATTTCTTGATTAATCAGACCCGTTTACATGACCCTTGGCTAAGGTCAACAAAGTCATATACCCGTCCTAATTAATCTGCATCATATGCATTGTAGGAAGACATCACTTAGCTACCGTACACTACTCCTTGGCTAAGGTCAACAAACGTAGCACGAATACTAAGTACTCTACTTCCTAAAATGACGGAGGGTTGCGAATGATTTTTAAGAAAATCTTTAACGCTTTGAACTTGATATCGTCGTAGAATCAAATGGTTTTCAAAAGGAGTGGCTTGTGCTCCACAGTTTTTGAAATACAGCTTTTTCATAAAGAGCCGAGTGGTATTCAAATCCGATTCTAAAACATCTTTTTAGGTTTATTTTCTTTACATTAATCATATTAATGTAATCCCATCATTTAAGTCCTTAAGCCAATCACAGAAAAGAAACGAAAATAACACGTACGCTTATGCCATCCGCATTCGCAGCAATGTTCCGTTATGCACCGTTAGGTTACTTAACTAACGGCATACTGGGACGGGACTAGCGCGGGTGTAAAACATAAGCAACGTCTACTATATATCATATATATAATATGTCATTCGTCTCAGATATCTCAGAACACAGGCAGCAGAAACATATATATAATGTGGGATATACTAGGACGTCCGTATTTAGTATTTAGCCAACAATAGAAAATACGGATTCCACAGTCGCGATGAATAGCCAAGCCCACACCCCTAGACCCCTATGAGAGCGGCAAGCGACCCTACCAATCCTGGAGTTTAGGAGACCCGGTCTCGACTCCTCGAGATGGCCTCCCACTGAACCCCAGAACCCGGTCACTTGTGCTCCCCTCCTTGGGTCTATGCTAATGCGGAAAAGTAAATAATATACAACACTGGTGACACAACCTCAACCCGGAAGTGCCCCAAATAAAAGAATATTACATTACATTTGAATTTACATGAATGAAAATATAAAACTCTCATCTCACATAAAAAAAACCGGCTATTCGATCGCGACAATCCTGCACATCATATCTCAGCAACACATAATATCATATATCATCAACGTAAGTAAGTATGCATACCCCGATTATCGTTGATGTATAGCAACGAAACCGGCGATATCAAACATACTACACTTACGGTCACAGAAAAGAAAGTGTAAAACTACAATATTTGGAATCCACATTCTCTTTAGACATCATAAATGCGAAATATCACATACTTCGTATTTCATGCCTAAACTATATGAATTCCACATATTGTATCACATTCCAGATAAATAGACAGTATTAAAGTTTTCGACCGAATGATCAAATACCCAAAATTCCCTAAAGCTCAACACTTGAGCGGAGGTCAAAAAATCCGGAGTGTGACACAGTAGTAGCGGTCCAGCCGTAGAAGGGTCAAGCCAACGCCTCACATGTGGCACGCCGTA
This sequence comes from Agapanthus africanus, assembly GCA_030015575.1. NCBI lineage: Eukaryota > Viridiplantae > Streptophyta > Magnoliopsida > Asparagales > Amaryllidaceae > Agapanthus > Agapanthus africanus. The sequence continues at coordinate 192,061,043 of JASDDO010000001.1, forward strand.
CTGCCCCAAACCCTAAGGTTCAAAGGGCAGTTCAAGACGGTCACATAATCGAGTTAAGGTTTGTTGTCTTCTAGAGGGTCCACCACAAAACTTGCACATGTATCCGAAAGATTTAAACCCCATGAAAAGTGAGCAAACGACACTCGTACATACAATTCAATACTTTCTAGTTATCCGGAAAGACAAGAAGTTAAAATTCCGATCGAATCAATGAACTAAAAACAATCTCCAGAACTAACAGTACTAAATTCAGATTAAAAATACCCAAAAATATATTCAAGCAATTATAAGCATTACTGTATAAAAATAAAAAAAATATAGCCTCTGTACGGCCGCGGAGCCGTGGCCCAAGCAAGCTTTGGCCGCGGTTCCGCGGTGGATTTAACTGTTCATGGGCTCGTATTTTACAGTTATGCTTATATTTACCTGCTGAATTTTTTAAGGATTTTTAATTCTGAAAAATATCAGTTTTCAAAAAATGTCCAGAGAGTGTCCCGTAATTCCGTATTTCGGTTCGATCGGAGTTTATACTTCGCTAAAGTATCGCCTAATGTTCTAGGTCGGCTCTGATACCAATGTTAGGTTTATCTAGCACCCTATGAGAGGTTTGGAAGCATCACATGTCACGATCAAATTTTTATGGTGCTAAGTAAGCATACAAAGGATCTATCCTAGAAAATTAGGGTTTCAAAAACTTTAACCAACATCATATGTAACAAAGGCTAGGGTTTTGAGACTACAACCTTTGTAGCTCCCTTTTGTAGACACCTTGGCCACTTGAGAGTTGGAAAAAGATTAGCTTGAAGTCTTCTAACGTCCACGACAATCCACCCGAAGCTCCTTTGTCCAAGCTAGCAACTTCACTTTAATAAGAGGATGAAATGAAGCTAACACTCTAAACAAGTGGGCTAGACTTGTGTAGAATGGTGTTGTGGTTCTCTTTCTCACTTCAAAATCCTATCTTTTTGAGTATTTTGCTCACTTGAAAAGTCTAGAGAGCAACAGATCAAGGTTGAAGAAGATGATGGCTATTTTAAGAAGAAGAGAAGATAAGCTCTAATGAGAAAATGAAAAATATAAGTATATATATTTTCCACTTCTCATTGCAAACCATGGTTAATGATAAAGATATTATTGACTTTGAGTTTAAAACACCAAAGGAAAAATAACCAAGGGTTAATAAGTAGGTGAGTATGGTAAGATGAAGAAGAGTGTAGAAACATTCTATGAATTAACCCTTTTTCTTTTTCCTTTTGTTTTAACACAAATGCAATAATAATCCATATAAAAACCCATGGTGTGAGTCTTATATTGCCACCATTCTCAATGTATAAACAACCATGATAGAATGATGTATGTATGCATGTGTGCATGCACATCCATATGTGCATGAACAAGAATGAATGCATACATGCATGCATACATCTAAAAGAAACAAGATAGGATTTCTAGTGAGAAGCTAATGGTTAAATGATAAATCAACACTTGATTTATCAACCCGGTCATATCTCATACGACCCGACCACAAGCAATCCGCCCAATTAATATACGGTATCTCATACGCGCATTTTAACCGGGTCCAAGCGCATATCGCATACGCGCACCACAACGTTTCGCCTGGACTAGGTAACTCCTTTGTGGGACTCTAAGACTCGTCAATACGCCGGCAGTGGGTAATGATCATATCAAGCACCCCCAAGCCGCAAGCGGTCAGCTAAACGTAATGGCCACCCGGGTATTGAGCGATCAGAAGAAAACAAGCGAACCTGCTACAACTCCCGTCGAGCCAACCGGCAACACTACCGTACAGTCCCGGTCTCTTCGTCAGATATGCCGCATATCGAGCCTAGGGATAGTCACGTCGACCCCAATAACTCAATATGTCGTGCCGGTGAATGGTCTATAACAGATCGAGAAACTACTGATAACACTTATCAGTAAATCTCAGCAGCCCTGGCCAGGGACTTACTGATATAACCAGTCGAGCACAGCACAGCATCAACTCCCAATACCGGGGGAGACGAAACCCCTCCTATCGCTCATCGCCTTCGTGTGTCTCGGGACTGTACCCAACGGCCACCTGTTTGCACGACTCAGTAGAGCCGTGGTAGGGTGGTAATCAAAGTACAGTGGGAGAGCACACAAGACACTAATACAGTCCGGTCTCTTGATGTCAAACATCGATGAATGTGGGAACATCCATCGCCCATCACTTGGGTCTAGTATCATATACGCTAGTCTACTCTGGTATATCGATGCCCCGTCTCAATACACCTCCGACTAGGGACTTTTCAGGATATGATTATAAACTACAGATGTTCCACTAGTATGATCTCTATCATAATCACTGCGGTCAAGCCGATATCCTCAGGGCTTTATTAGCATGTATGAATGAATAAAAGCATGATCAAATCAACATGTCAGATAAAGTAGAACCAGATAGCATACTATCATGTCGAGCAAGAATGTACTCTGAATATATATATATACATGTACAGATACATACACTATCATATAATGGCCCCTAGGGCATACATATATCCAACACAACCATTGGTGTGTAACATCAAAGATTGTACACAGGTGATCATTGGAGAATGGGTACACCGAACTGGACTCGCTGAGGACTCCTATGTGGTAGTATACCTATCATCAGATAGCAGTCCTCTGGTGACACTTGTACAAGTTAGTCTGTAGACCCGAGATCTTCATAGGCTCCCACTGTGTTTTGATTTCCTCCCTACCACGGCTCAAAGGAGTCGTGCAAACAGGTGGATTTTGGGTACAGTCCCGAGTCACATGGCGGCAATGAGTGATAGGAGGGGTTTTGTCTCTCTCGGTATTGGGGTTTGATGTTACTCTATGCTCGATTGGCTATAACTAGAAGTCCCTGGCCAGGGTTGCTGCTAAGATTTACTGATAAGAGTTATCAGTAGTTTCTCGAACCATTATAGGCCAGACCTCAGCATGACTTATCACGTTACTGAGGAATGACGTTTACCACCCCTAGACATGATATGCGACATATCAGACGAAGAGACCAGACTGTAAAGTAGTGTTACTGATAGGCTTCATGGAGAGTATGGATGAGCTTGCTTGTTGATCTTCATATCTCTCAATACCCGGGTAGTCGTTACATCCAGCTAGTACCGCTGGCGGCTTGTAGGTGATTGATGTGATCATCACCTACTGCTGGCGTATTGACGAGTCATTAGAGTCCCACACAGAAGTTTCCTGGTTCGAGCGAAACGAAGTAGGGCACATATGTTGATATGTGCATGGGCCTGATTAAATATGAGTATATGATACCGTATTGTAATCTGGCAGTTATCTGTTATCGGTTTGGTTATATATGATATAATCAGATTGTCGAATCAAGTGTTGATTTGATAATGTGATATACAGATGAATGATATTAGTCGGTCATATGTGATATAACCGGATTATTAAATCAAGTGTTGATTTAATAATGTGATATATATTATATGTGATATAATTATATCTTAACTAATATCATTAGCTCACTAATTATTCTTCATTATATATATATATATATATATATATATATATATTAATATAAATGATATATATGTGTGTGTGTGTGTGTGTAATAATGAAGCATGGCATGATTTCTATTTTTGAGAAAAATAGAAAAGAGGTGGAAAATGAGAGCATGGTTGCAAGCATGGGCTTTATTCATAGTTTATTCATCTTGACTCACTATTCAAGCACGGTTGCAATTTTGTATTGCAAAATTCCATGCTTGAATTAGTGGGAGTCAAGAGTTGCCATTCATTCTAGTCTCATTCTCAACACTTAGCCATTTTTCATGAGTTGCTCCCATGGTTGCTCTCTAGCTTCATCTTCTTCCTCAATTGCTATGGTTCAAGCATCAACCCTCATATGAGATATGAATCATGAAGCTTGAACACAATCTTGTAAGATTTTAACATCCCCTACTTCAGCATCCCACACCAAACTAGCAATTTGGTGTGGTGTGTTTGCTACACTAAAGGAGTTTAGTGTATAGTTAGCTTGGGTTAAAGGGACTTTGGGTGGATCGTATTTGGCGCGAAGATCATGAAGGAGGGTCGTTCAACTCGAAGAGGAGCCTTGTAGAGTCGCGTGGACTTCAACTCAGAGCTTTAGAAGAGAAGGACTCGAACTACAAAGGTTGTATACTCTTTTCTTCTCTTGGTTTAATCACATCACAAAGGCAAACCATAATAATCTAGTAATGATCTTGTTCGTCTAACATAGCAGCTAGTAAAAATTAAAATGTGGCATGCTTGATGCCTCTAGAACCTTATGGTGGTATTAAGGTAGACATTCATGGTACCAGAGACAAGCTAGAACATTAGGATAACTTGTAGCGACGTTAGAAATCCGCCGTTTTTATCGCGCAAAAACTGCCGATAACAACAGTTTTCAAAATTGATGTTTTGAGTTGTTTGCACACCCCGTGGGCTCACGGTTTGAACCAAGAAGCCACGGGGTAGAGTGTGCGTACCTCGGGGACACCCGAGGGGGACCAGCGGCTGGACCCACACTCCAAGCCCACCACAAGGTGGCCTTAGGGGTGGGTGACCCGAGTGGGTGATCTCGGGTCTGCTAACCCTAGGGGCCATTTTGTGGTGGCCCCCAGGAGTAGGTAACCCCCCGAGGCCCCCCATTCAATACTTAATTTTGGGTCTTTGCCCCCGCTAATATTCAGGAAGGTTTCGAGTTTGTATTGGCTTAAAACGATCGGTTTTGGAACTTTAGCTCACTGGATTTTTCAAGTGTTGGAAAATTGGTTTAGTTTGCTAATTGCGTGCGGAATTCTAATGTCTCGGTTAATTTACAAGCTTTGTGATGTGTGTGATACAATTATTAGTATCCGGATTAATTAGTTTTGTGATAACTAGTTAGTATATTATAAACCTAGCCCTTTAGTCTCAGTTGATCGATTGCCACGAAGTTTTGATTCGGATCAAAACTCCGTCGCAATTGCGTATTGTACGCGATCAATAAGTCGGGAATCTTGTTGAATTATCCGACAACCAATTGAAAAGAGTTTTCATATTGAGACTAAAATGCAAGTTTTATAAGTTAGGCATGAAATCCGGAATATGAGATATTCCGGGTTTATGATGTATAAGGATATTGGGGATTCTAATTATTGCAGTTTTTTGTTTTCTTTTCAGCGACTGTAAGTGTAATATATGGGGTATCCCAATCTCGTTGCTATATGTCAACAAGTTATAAGGATACGCATATTTGCTTACGTTGATAATATGTGATATCATGTGTTACTGTTGATATGATTTATTGGATCGTCGTAAAAGAATAGCCGGGTTTTTATGTGAGATGGGGGTTTTTATTTTCATTCATGTAAAATCTGTATGTAATATTCTTTTATTGGGGCACTTCCGGGTTGAGGATGATGTCACAACTGTTGTATATTATTTACTTTTCCGCATTAGGATAGACCCAAGGTGGGAGCACAAGTAACCGGGTTCTAGAGTCCAATGGGAGACCATTTCAAGGAGTTAAGACCGGGTCTCTTAACTATAGAATTGGCAGGGTTACTTGCCGCTCTCGTAGGGGTCTAGGAATGTGGGTTTTTCTATTCATCACGACTGTGGAATCCGTGTTTTACATTATTGACAAAATTTAAAATACGGACATCCTAGTATATCCAATATTTCATATGTTGCTTCTGCTGCTTGATTCTATGATGTTGATCATATAACTGCATGAGATGAATGTAATATTATATATGATATATAATAAACGTTGCTTATGTTTTGCACCCACGCTAGTCCAGCCCCCACTCTGCCGGTAGTTAAGTAACCTAACGGTGGACGGGGCCCCGTGGTGAATGCGGATGGCATAAGCATACGTTCTATTTTTGTTTCATTTTTCTGTAATGTTTAGGAAACATTAATTGACGGGATTTCATTAATGAGATTAATGAAAAGAAAGAAACCAAAAGATGTTGTAGAATCAAATTTTCAAAATGGGTAGCTCTAGTTTTTGCTTTGCATAGTGGTATTCCTTGATGAATATCCAGCACCCCGTTCGATGAGGAAAGAGCCGAGATCCCTTCACCGGGAGTTACCTCTTTAGCAAAACTAGCAAATGCTACAACTCATTCGGTTTTGTTTTTGATAGCTTCTCTAGCTCCTGCTTTGCATGGTGGTATTGTTAAATATCCTGCACCTTATTCGATGAGGAAAGAGCCGAAATCCCGTCACCGGAGTGACCTCTTTAGCGAAACTAGCAAAAACCTCAAAAATACTCCTTTTCAAAATCACTCGAGACGGCAATGATATCAAGTTCATTATGCAAAAGGTTTCCTTATAAACCTGTCGTAGCCCTCTGTCATTTCAGATTAGTATTTAGTATTCGTGCTACGTTTGTTGGCTTTCGTCAAGGCGTAGTGTGCGGTAGCTACTTACTGCTTATCTGCCGCATATGATGCGATTGGATTAGGATAGTCGTACGAATTTGTTGGCTTTCGTCAAGGGTCGTGTGGGTGGGTTTAATTCAATCATGAAATATACGGGTTGAACTTGACTAGCGGACTATGGTTTGTTGGCTTTCGTCAAGGTCACAGGACGCTAGGAGCAAAATATTATCGGGAATTTCAAGTGTTGAAATTTGCAATGAGATTGCATACCTTCTATGAGATAGTTGGATCCCGATACCCACTGCGAGTAAGAGTTACTCCTGAGAGGGTTTTACACATCACAATTAGCCGATCAAGTAGAGTCTAGAAAGGTGTTAACGGGGTTACGCCGCACGGGGAACCTTCCTCAAAGTACCAACACTGGCCTGGCTGAAAGATTGGAGAACTTGTAGTGTGTAATTAATCCCGGCTAGTCTTACCTTTTAGGGTTTGAAGGAAGATTTGATAAAACTAGTGGGAGCCATCCTGATTAGATAAGATAATAACCAATCTAAATTTGCAAGAGCATACGCTAAGTGATTATCCTTCTCTCTCTCCTGGTAGCGACCAATGAAATGCCTTAATCAAGATAATATTATGGTTGTTTTGACCAAACATATTTATTATATTGTGATAGGTTCCTCTCTATCTTATGATTTTCATAAGTCTGAGCAAAGGATAGGGGAATATTCGGATTCCCGTGCCACCCAAACGAAGAAAAAACATGTTGATGCATTGTCTTCGGGTGTCTTCGTAACCTATAACTGTTTCTCAGCTACCTCTACGTCCTAGGTATTGGATACCGGATCAAGATCCTATATATGTAATTTGTTACATGGTCTAAAGACAGGTAGTGAACTGGGAATGGGTGATATATCTCTAGTAATAGAGATGGTGCAATTGTTGCAGCCAAAGCAGTTGACAAATATCACCTAGTGTTACCAACTGGTAATACAATGATTCTGAGCAACTGTTATTTCGTACCAATAATATTGTGAATATTTTCTTAAATCAAGTGTTGATTGGGTAAGGTATGTTGCATAACAGTATACACGTTCTGAATCAAACTACAGTTCTAAACGTACAGAATACACATAAGAGAAACAGTTCAGAAATGAACAAAATCTTCTTGTGGCATTGTAGACTGGGTCATTTCGATGAAACAAGACTAGCTGAAGTTCCATAAGGATACATTTTTGAATCCGTTCGAATTTACATCTTATGAAATTTTCTAGTCATGTCTAAAAGACTAGGTGACCAAATCTCCGTTTACTGGAAATGGAGAAAGAGCTACTGAACTCTTGGACAGATACATGGTGATGTATAAAGTCCTATGTCTACACATGCTAGGGATGGTTCCACGTACTTTATTACATTTACCGATGTTCTCTCAAGATACGGACATGTGTTCTTGTTGAAACACAGATCTGAATCTTTTGAGAATTTCAACGAATATAAGTACGAAGATAAGAACCAGATGGGTAAAGGTATTCAAATCCATCGATATGATCGGAGAGAAGAATACTGGAGCACGGAATTCCGAGACTATTCAAAAGAGAATTGGATTCACTCTCAGTTTACTCCTCCGTATATAACTCAGCACAACGGTATATCGGGATGGAGGTGTTGGAGATAGTGCCCTCAGAGTCAATTATTGGATCACAGGCACGTGATTGCAATGATTGAGGGAGGACCTATCCCGGTAGAACAGTCTTACTCGAGATGATAGTATGCTATCTGGTTTACCTTTATCATCGTGTACTGTTTCAGGTGACCTTACAGGTCGCTATTACACGTTGATAGAGCCCCTAGGATTCTTGCTTGACGACCAGCAGTATGATGGCGATCATATACGTGGGTGCTGGGGTCTATAAGCACATCCTTAAAAGGTCCCTAGTCGTAGGAGTTTCGAGACAGGGCATCGATACTCCATTAGTAGACTAGTGTATACAGTCGAGACCCCGACGAGGGGCGGTGGCCGGTCTCACAAGCCACTGGTGTCAGTTGGTTCACCTAAGATGTATACAGGTGCTCATTGGGTTATGAGTACACCGGACAGGACTCGCCGGGAACCTGCTAGTTGGGATTATACCAGACGTCAGATAGCAGTTCCTAGGTGACATGTGTACAGGTTAGTTCATCGACCTGAGATCGTCATTTGTCTCGTGTGATTTCCCACTGTGCTTTGATTACTACCCTACCACGGCTCAAAGGAGTCGTGCAAATAGGTTTTAGTTGGGTACAGTCCCGAGCCACATGGAGGCAGTGAGCGGATCTGCAGGGGTTCGTCTCTCCCGGTATTGGGGGTGAGGTCGCGCTGTGTCTAGGAGAGCCTTTACACAAAGCCCTCGGCCGAGGCAGGAGATTTACTGGTAGGTATTCCAGTAGTATCTCAGGGTGTTCTGGGCTACGCTCCGACACGACTTGTACCGCTTTTGGGGGTCTGACTTTTACCAACCCCCTAGGCCCGCCATGCGATACTCATAGACGAACGGACCGGGCTGTATGGATATTGTCACTGACAGGCTCAGTAGGGTGTCAGGATGAGTTCGCTCATCGACGTCCCTTTTGGTCAATAGCTGGTGGCCCGTCACGTATTGGCTAATACCTCTGACATGCTAGTGGTTAAATCCACAGCCATAGTATTGACGAGTCTTTAGAGTCCACCACACTTTCAGTTACTCAAGCTTTCGGGCGAAACGCTGTAGAGGCCGTATGGAGATATGGCAGGGTCCGACCAGATACGTGCGGTATTGCACGGATCAGGATCGGACGGATTTTACTAGCCGGCTTTGGCTTAAGCCGGTCCTAGTTTAGTACAGTGTAGATTTTGTCTCATTGCATTTGTATCCGGTCGGAATACAGATGCGGGTGTGTATGCACAGTGTCGGGGTTTTCCTGTAATTTATTACAGGACCAGTTTTCTGGAGTTGCCAGTTTGCATTCTGTCCCGGCCGGTTTTCCTTTGTTCTTTCCCGGCCGGACTTTTCCGATGGAGGGTGTTATTTGCAAGTTTGCAAATAACATTTTGTGGAGGGTTTATTTGTAAGATGATTTATTATGATAGCATCTTTTTGATACCATTCTTTTCCTTCATCATTTCTTGCTTTATGAAGATTAGAAATGAGATGATAGTTGATGTGAGTTTGGTTATGATGATGTTTGGTTGTGGCTACCCTCCACCTTTTCCTACACTCACCTTCCTTCTAAGGTTTTGGATTCATATTCTTTTCCTCCACCTTTTTTCTCATCACAATATGGTTGATGACATTTGAGAGAAGAAAAGATGAGAGCTTCATCTTGAGAGTTTCATTCTTGATCTCATTTTCATGCTAGAAAAATGCAAGCACCATTTTTCTAATCTTGATTCCTCCATCATCTTCAAAGGCAACAAACCCCAAATGAGACATAGCCTCTACACTACACATTCTACAGCATATCTTGAGCATGTCGAGTTGCCGGCTTCATGCCCGAGTTGCCTCGGTATTGAGGCGGGAGCCCGTAAAAGACGCAGGCGATGTGGTGCCCTTCCGGCGAGGAGGCGACAATGTGGAGACAAGACTTTCCGCGGGAGATCGGGACGATGACAAGAAGACCGGAGGACTCGGATCACTCGGTATACTTCTCTTCCCATCTCTTGTTAGCTAGTATAGGTTAATGGTTAACGATCCGGGTTTTATTGTCCGCGGTAGCGCCAGTTTCCAAGTAAGGAAAATTTTTAATTCCGCATTTTGGCCTCGGATAGACGGCCGGGGCGCTGCCGTGGCGCAACATGGTATCAAAGCCACGCCATTAACCTAGCCTAGCTTTTTCTAATGCGTTTTACTTATCCGATCGACCGAAATTCCAAAAACCTCATTTTTGTTCGCATCAGTTTTCTGTCGATTTTTTCCGAGCTCGAAAAATTTTTCAGGTGATTGCAGAATGATGTACAGGAAATTATAAGACTGCTGTAAAAATTCGACGCGCTCAGTCGATGGATGAAGCGCGGAACCGCGGCCAAATCCCCCCTTGGGCCGCGGTTCCGCCGCACTTTACTGTCCTCACTGTGTCTAATTTTTACAGTGGGCTTGTGGGCTGATTTTGGAGGTTTTGGGATATTAAATTTGGGCCCAGATTTTCTGTGAGTGCTACAGTATTGCTTGGGGGCCCACTTGTTAATTGTTTGATCGATCGGATATTTTAAACACATTATTTCACAGTATTTACATTATATCTGCGACCGTGAATGTCACTCGATCGGTAAATCCGGTCTAACTGCTATAGCCCGGTTAGACGAATTTGCGAACGTGACTTTCACATTGATGTTCTGTGTTTATGCTGTGTTATTGCGGATCGGTCGTGGGGGATAGCCTGGATGCAATGTTAGTACAGTTTTGTTGTATTATGTACATTTGATATTGCGGGACGAGCGTCCGACATGTGGACTGCCGTCACTGCCTGTTTGTATTATTCTTTTGGGGCACGACCTGGTTGCGGTCGATGTACCCGGTATATGTATATTTTACTTTCTGTACTAGGATTACCCCGCGGAGGGGTTCACGGATAGCCGGGTTCTGGAGGGCAACAAGCCCGCATCTCATGGCATTGGGACGGAGGGGGCTTCACTCCAGGATTGGCGGGCTATTCGCCGCACTCGTAGGGGGTACAGGTTGACCCAGGAGGGGTGCCCGAGTTACCGGATTCCGTGAAGTGCTGGGTGGTCCATTCGCGTTGCTGAAGGGGGCTGCCTCGCTTCAGGTTTTGGCGGGTGACTTGCTGCGCCCGTAGGGGTCTAGGTTTTCATTGCACAGGCTATCCACACGACCAGGGGAACGTCGGGTTTCAGCAGCGGCTCTGTGAAACCCGGGGCTTCCAGATATCTGTATTGTTCTGTGATGCTACACTTTTCTGTGATGTTGCTTTTTCACGCCTTGAGCGAATATAATATATTGGTATATATATTAGTAGATGTTGTATATGTTTTTCATCCGCGCTAGTCCAGTCCCCGCTCTGCCGTTAGTTAGCTAACCTAACGGGTGATGACGGGACCCAGTGGTGAATGCGGATGGCATATACGTACGTCAGTATATTTTCGTTCTTTGTGGTGTGATCAATTGATGGGACTGCGTTGATTCGGATCAATGCAAGCTAAACAAACCTATTCTGATGTTGTTGGAACATTTTTCAAAAAGCTGTTATTGCAAGGACGTTCACTTTTGTTTTGCATCGTGGTATTCATTTGGAATATCCTGCTCCTCAGTCGACGAGGCAAGGGCCGAGATCCCTTCACCGGGAGTGACCCCTTGGACAGAAGTTTGCGTCAGGGCATTAACTTCACTATAGCCGATTACTTTTGCTTTGCATCGTGGTATTCAGTTGGAATATCCTGCACCTCATTCTACGGGAAAAGAGCCGAGATCCCTTCACCGGGAGTGACCTCTTTAGTAAAGGTTTTCGTCACTATATTTTCTAAAAAGGCTATGCAGTTCCTTCAACGATATCAAGTTCATTACGTTAAAGGTTTTTTGCCAAAAACCAGCCGTAGCCCTCCGTCATTTCCTACAGGTATTATTTAGTATTCGTGCTGCGTTTGTTGACCTAGTCAAGACGTAGTGTTCGGTAGCTAAGTGGTACTTGTTTGTTGCATAAGTAGGATTGGTTAAGACAGTCGTGCGGCCTTGTTGACCTAGTCAAGGGCACGTACGAGTGGGTTTAATGCAATCCAGAATAATGACGGGTTGAACTTGACTGACGGTTTATGGTTTGTTGACCTAGTCAAGGTCATAAACCGCTTGGGGTAAAAATCACATCGGGAGTTTCAAAAGAACTGAAACTTGCCAGGCATGCGCATACCTTCTGGAGTGTGGTGACTTGAGTGGATTCCGTCAAGTTATCATGCGATGATAGTTGAATCCCGATTCCCACTGATGAGTTGGTTTACTCCTCGGGTGACCCCGACTAATTCTTCTTTCAGGTTTGGAGGAGAATTTGAGGTTACAGTGGGAGGTTTCCAGATTAGATAAAGTGACAACCATTCTGATCTAGGTTAGAGTGCACGCTGAGTGTTTCTTTTCTCTCTCTCTTTGGCAGCAACCATTGACCCGACCCTGGACTATGACTCAGTGACCAAGTTGACCGAACCTTCTTAACACTGGCTTTTGGATTGTCAGAGTTGCAGACCTCATTGCCACTCCTACTTTTACCCTTTTCTCCAGGACACCCCGTATTACTACGAACGTCCACTTCCATTGGACAAAACCATCGTATGGTTATATACGAACTCGAAGGACTTCGAGGATGGTTTCTGGTTCTGGAGAAAATGAATAGGATTATTCAGTTGTCTTTTCTTTTCACCTTCTCTCGTTGCGAGTACTCCTTGGCTTAGGAGTAGTACACCTATTACGCAGATTGGATAGTCTTCTTCCAAACCTTAGGCTGGTGCCGAACGGTGGGGAATGAAGAAAACCAATTAGCATAACGATGGTGTGCAGAAGGTATTAAGTTAAGACAAATAAAGGGATTAGTAGGAGGGCAAAGTAAATTGCGACTGATATTCACGACCAAACCAAGTATTTCTTCGCCAATCCTAAATCACCTTTGTATTTCTCCAGGACACTCCGTATTACTACGAAGATCCCAGTTTATTGGATAATCCATCGTATGGTTATATACGAACTCGAAAGGAACTTGTTCCAGTTCGGGGATGGATCCTAGTTCAGGAGAAATAGGAATAAAGTACATTCAGGTGTCTTTTATCTTCACCTTCTCTCGCGTTGCGAGTGCTCTTAGGATTAGGACAGTACACCCTTTATGCTTTTTGGATGGTCTTCTTCCAAACCATAGGCTGGAGCCCAACGGTAGGGAAAGAAGAAAACCATTTGGCCTAAAGGGGTGTACAGAAGGTAATGACTAAAGACATATAAAGGGATTTGGAGAGATGGCAAAGTGATATACGGTTACAGTTGTGAATCTGGATAATGGAAGAGGCATTACTAAGAATACCGGAATACCCCACCGAAGCATTTCAATGTTTCAGTTTCACTGTGTAATGTTAAAAGAAAACTGATTTCCCGATTAGACACTTGCTCCAGGGTATGTATTTACCAGGTTTGATTCTCACATCTGTATGGTTTTACAGATGATGAGTGGGAGTAAGTTATTGGGAATTGGGTGATCATCCTCATTATATCGGGATTCGTTGTAATCGGTGATATTTGAGGAGATCACCTGGGCTGTTTGCCGGTCGGCAAATATTTGGTTTTGAATATCCGCTGTTGTGCACCAATTTCAAATTGATATATCTGTACGTCTATTTTCATAGAGTGAGATATACCTTTTGATATTATGTCGATGACATTTACCTATATCAGTGGATGGTTAGGTAAGGAGCATTGAACAGCGGTGTAATTCTTCTTAACCATAAGTACAGTTTTCAACCTACGACGCACAGTGAAAGAGTTGTTAGACTCAGCGGACTTATACAGAGTATTGTATGTTGTCCAGTGTCCATTGGGACAGAGGGGTTGGTCCTCATACTATATTCTGTTTACTTTTAACTTCTCTAGTTCTTAGACATGTGTTTCGTAGAAACACAGGGTCTAAGTTTTGAGGAGTTATAGGTATTTGAATAGAGTAGAGAACCAGGTGTAGCAAGTATCGGGATTCTTCAAAGTGATCGAAGATGTAGATACTTGTGTATGGTGTTCAGTTGATAGTAATGATAAAGAGAAATTGCTTCTCTTTCAGGTTACTCATAATTGGAAGCATTCCTAAGTTGAGTAACGCTGATCGGCCTCCTTCCATTTAGTTGACATGCACTGGAGATAGCTGTATGATTTGAATCTGGTTCATTTAAATCAGTGCCTCTGGTTCTATATTGGATATAGAACAGTTCATATCTTAACGATGTTAAGGTACGGGGAGTTGTCCGGCTTATGATTAAAACCAGACACTGGACAACTCAAGGCACGTTTCTGTAATGGCTGTTTGTGGGTTGACCCAGGCTATGACGAGGGTTGATTTTCTACCATCTGGCAGATCAATAGAAATATTGTTCTAGACTCGCCACAGTTTTATTAAAAATGGATTTTTTCAAAAACAGCAGTGGGAGTATGGTAGAACTGGAAGTGATTCTAGAACCGCAAACGATTACTGAAGATTTGATAAGGAACCTAAAGATTCAATCTGATTTGACATTCCATTGGCCACTCCGCAGATAAGGTGGGTAACTTCAGGCACCCGAGAGGTACTCCGGTAGCCTCAAGGACGGTGACAGGGAAGTTCTTGTTTACCCACACTTGCCATTGTTGGTGTTCCAGGCTGCGAGACCCGGCAGGAGGATGAGTATAGCGTCATTCTAAACTAGCTTTAGAAGTGCGCGTCTATATGACTCTGCCAGAGGGTTGTCGTAGTCAGTGGGAGCAGCGGAAGCATTGGTGGACATCAGGCTTATGTCTATAGACTAAAGCAGATATAGCGGAGATAGATCATCTATTTCTGATGTGACAGTCATAGGTTTGACGTCATCAGAATAGGGGATGGATCTGTTAAGAAGGTAGTAGGGTGTGATGTCCTGGTTTTGGATGACATACACGTAGTAGGAAAAGAAACTCCTATACTACGATCGGTTATACTTTGGTTGTCACACAGTGTTTTCTCCACACAGGACTTGGATATTATATCAGACATTCTGGTTACTAGATCTATGGTTTTAGATCTAGATTTGGGTGGTTTCCTGATCTGGGTACCTTGACAGCATTCTATAAGTATTTAGAATGGACGACTCCTGGCATGGTAGTGTACCTGCAGGTGATGGAGTCACCCTCTCTAAAGGTGTCTTACAGACTAAAGGGGAGAGGGATACGCATGATTGGCAGATCACTTGCTTAGGCAATTGAGTCAATCATGAGATGTCAAGTACCACACCAGATGTTGTTCTTGCAGTAGATGCAATAAGTTGATATTGATCCAATCCTGGAGAAACAGTAGGAAGCAGTTTTAGAACATAAGTTGATGTTCTAAGGATATGATAGCAGCAGCCTCCTTTATGAGACGGTTATCATTCCAGGCTTCCAAGGTGACCTGGACGTCAAGGAGGTTGTCAGAGTTATAGTTTTCCCTCTGACGAGGGGCAGTATTTTGGACAGGTGATCCAAGGCAATACTGAGGGAGGCATGGCGCAGGATACTGATTAAGTTCAGTTGTCGATACAGTCTAAGAAGTTTGGATTTGGAGTTCATTTATGAACTAGGTCCCGTCAGACATCCAGACATTCCAAGACAGGTATTGCTAATTTCGGGAGATGGTTTTCTCCGCGAACTTAAGATATAGAGAGACATAGAAAGAAACATCTAGACGGATCCACTCACTGAGGCTTTTCCTCGAACGCAATAGTTTCGCAAACATGCTTTCTGCGACTGACTAGTAGAGGAGTTAGGTGTTCGGTATCACACGGGCTGTGAGTATGCCACATCGCAATAATTAGCCTTGAGTGCAAGTGGGAGATTGTTGGAGATAGTGCCCTCAGAGTCAATTATTGGATCACAGGCACGTGATTGCAATGATTGAGGGAGGACCTATCCCGGTAGAACAGTCTTACTCGAGATGATAGTATGCTATCTGGTTTACCTTTATCATCGTGTACTGTTTCAGGTGACCTTACAGGTCGCTATTACACGTTGATAGAGCCCCTAGGATTCTTGCTTGACGACCAGCAGTATGATGGCGATCATATACGTGGGTGCTGGGGTCTATTAGCACATCCTTAAAAGGTCCC
Organism: Agapanthus africanus; assembly: GCA_030015575.1. Lineage (NCBI taxonomy): Eukaryota > Viridiplantae > Streptophyta > Magnoliopsida > Asparagales > Amaryllidaceae > Agapanthus > Agapanthus africanus. The sequence continues at coordinate 192,077,233 of JASDDO010000001.1, forward strand.
TAGTCGTAGGAGTTTCGAGACAGGGCATCGATACTCCATTAGTAGACTAGTGTATACAGTCGAGACCCCGACGAGGGGCGGTGGCCGGTCTCACAAGCCACTGGTGTCAGTTGGTTCACCTAAGATGTATATAGGTGCTCATTGGGTTATGAGTACACCGGACAGGACTCGCCAGGAACCTGCTAGTTGGGATTATACCAGACGTCAGATAGCAGTTCCCAGGTGACATGTGTACAGGTTAGTTCATCGACCTGAGATCGTCATTTGTCTCGTGTGAGTTCCCACTGTGCTTTGATTACTACCCTACCACGGCTCAAAGGAGTCGTGCAAACAGGTCTTAGTTGGGTACAGTCCCGAGCCACATGGAGGCAGTGAGCGGATCTGCAGGGGTTCGTCTCTCCCGGTATTGGGGGTGAGGTCGCGCTGTGTCTAGGAGAGCCTTTACACAAAGCCCTCGGCCGAGGAAGGAGATTTACTGGTAGGTATTCCAGTAGTATCTCAGGGTGTTCTGGGCTACGCTCCGACACGACTTGTACCGCTTTTGGGGGTCTGACTTTTACCAACCCCCTAGGCCCGCCATGCGATACTCATAGACGAACGGACCGGACTGTACGGATATTGTCACTGACAGGCTCAGTAGGGTGTCAGGATGAGTTCGCTCATCGACGTCCCTTTTGGTCAATAGCTGGTGGCCCGTCACGTATTGGCTAATACCTCTGACATGCTAGTGGTTAAATCCACAGCCATAGTATTGACGAGTCTTTAGAGTCCACCACACTTTCAGTTACTCAAGCTTTCGGGCGAAACACTGTAGAGGCCGTATGGAGATATGGCAGGGTCCGATCAGATACGTGCGGTATTGCACGGATCAGGATCGGACGGATTTTACTAGCCGGCTTTGGCTTAAGCCGGTCCTAGTTTAGTACAGTATAGATTTTGTCTCATTGCATTTGTATCCGGTCGGAATACAGATGCGGGTGTGTATGCACAGTGTCGGGGTTTTCCTGTAATTTATTACGGGACCAGTTTTCTGGAGTTGCCAGTTTGCATTCTGTCCCGGCCGGTTTTCCTTTGTTCTTTCCCGGCCGGACTTTTCCGATGGAAGGTGTTATTTGCAAGTTTGCAAATAACATTTTGTGGAGAGTTTATTTGTAAGATGATTTATTATGATAGCATCTTTTTGATACCATTCTTTTCCTTCATCATTTCTTGCTTTATGAAGATTAGAAATGAGATGATAGTTGATGTGAGTTTGGTTATGATGATGTTTGGTTGTGGCTACCCTCCACCTTTTCCTACACTCACCTTCCTTCTAAGGTTTTGGATTCATATTCTTTTCCTCCACCTTTTTTCTCATCACAATATGGTTGATGACATTTGAGAGAAGAAAAGATGAGTGCTTCATCTTGAGAGTTTCATTCTTGATCTCATTTTCATGTTAGAAAAATGCAAGCACCATTTTTCTAATCTTGATTCCTCCATCATCTTCAAAGGCAACAAACCCCAAATGAGACATAGCCTCTACACTACACATTCTACAGCATATCTTGAGCATGTCGAGTTGCCGGCTTCATGCCCGAGTTGCCTCGGTATTGAGGCGGGAGCCCGTAAAAGACGCAGGCGATGTGGTGCCCTTCCGGCGAGGAGGCGACAATGTGGAGACAAGACTTTCCGCGGGAGATCGGGACGATGACAAGAAGACCGGAGGACTCGGATCACTCGGTATACTTCTCTTCCCATCTCTTGTTAGCTAGTATAGGTTAATGGTTAACGATCCGGGTTTTATTGTCCGCGGTAGCGCCAGTTTCCAAGTAAGGAAAATTTTTAATTCCGCATTTTGGCCTCGGATAGACGGCCGGGGCGCTGCCGTGGCGCAACAGGAGGAATCGCACCCTATGAGATATGGTGCGCACTATGATGTATACTGCTGAGTTGCCTATTTCCTTTCACGGACATGCACTTGAGAAGATGCATACCTATTGAATAGAGTTCCGATCAAATCTGTTGCCTACGACTCTATATAAGATATTGAATGAGAAGAGACCATCTCTTAAACAAGTTAACATATGGGGTTGTCCGGCCTATGTTGAAAAGCAAAATCCGGACAACTGTAAGGTTCCTAGGCACACTAATGAAGGTTCATAAGGCATCAAACATGCCCGAAAAAATTTTAGACGTGCCGAACAACCCAAAGCCGGGATCTTTGCTAGATTATTAGGGTTTAACATGCAAGTAAACATCTTTACTACTAAGTGTAAGGGATTACAACCTTTGTAGTCCGCTCCTTCGCTTCACAAGCTCCAAGTAGAAGTCCCTTCGCCGCGATCCACGATCTCTCGGACTCAAGAGAGGCTCCACGACTCGAACGATCCATGATAGCTTGTCGCATTCCTTTTCTCCGATGATCTACGTCGAAGTTGCAATAGCTCAAGCTCTCTCACTCTAATGAGGTGAACACCCTAATCTAATGGGCTAGATAAGATGAGGATGATGGAGTAGTATTTATGCTTTCTTTTTATATCATTTTCTCACAAGAAATCATCACAAAAGAAATCACAAGTGAGCTCTTTCTAAAACTCAAGAGAGAAGAAGATGAAGAATAATGAGATTATCCTTTTGTGATGAATAGTAATAAGAGTATATAATTGATTATGGAACCATGGTCAAGGATGAGAGGCTTAACCTTTGTAGAGAATAAACTAGAACTAGGGTTTGGTTAGGTTAAGAATGAGTCATGAATAAGTATCAACCATAATATCTTAACCAAGACAAAAAGAAATCCTTCTAGAATAAACAAGAAGGAGCTAACCCTAATCAAGCCCTAATCTCTTTTTATCATCCCTAAACATGTTTCATAATAAATCATCTCATGTCACAATAATATATATCACATATATATTATATATTTGCAACAAAAGTAAATAATACAATTAACATATATCGCATATATATCAATGTATTAATCCGGTGAGAAAATGAAATAATAAAGAGAGCCAATATTAGATAATGTAATACAATATATCATATATATCATTATAAATTAAATCATCAAATCAACACTTGATCCGACGATCCGGCTATATCGAATATAACCGACAAATATATCATGTACCGATTCATCGAATCAACACTTGATCCGATGTCCCGGTTCATATCTAAATATCGTGAGAATATAGTACCACATATCGCATTATCCTCGGTCCTGCACATATCACATATGTGCCTCTACTCCATTTTGCCTGAGCCAAGAAATCTCTGTGTAGGACTCTAAAGAATCGTCAATACGCCTGTAGCAGGTGATGATCATATCAAACACCCACAAGCTGCAAGCGATCAGCTAAACGTAACAGCCACCCAGGTATTGAGCGATCAGAAGATCAACAAGCTAGCCTGTCCGTTCTCCTGTGAATCCAATCAGTAACACTCCCGTACAGTCCGGTCTGTTCGTCTGATATGTCGCATATCAAGTCTAGGGGTGGTATACGTCAGACCCCAGTAACCGATAAGTCGTGTCGATGTGAGGCTCATAACAGATCAAAAAACTACTGGTAACACTTACCAGTATATCTCTATATCAGCCCTGGCCAGGGACTTCCAGTTATAGCCAAACGAACACAGCACAACATCAACTCCCTATACCGGGAGAGACGAATCCCCTCCTATCGCACATTGCCTCCATGTGATTCGGGACTGTACCCAAAAGCCACCGTTTTGCACACCCTCTTGGACGTGGTAAGGTGGAAATCAAAGCACAATGGGAATCACACAAGACTCTATGACGATCTCGGGTCTACAGACTACCCTATACCAGTGTCACCAGAGAACTGCCATCTGACGTGTGGTATATCACCATCTGGGAGTTCTCGGCGAGTCCGTCCAATGTACCCAGTCTCCACTAAGCACCCGTACACCATCCTTGATGTCAAACACCGATGGATATGGGATCATCCATCGCCCATCATATGGGTCAAGATGCATATACGCTAGTCTACTCTGGTGTATCGATGCCCTGTCTCGATATACCCTCGACTAGGAACAGTTATAGTGTTAGTTGTATGTATGCCCTAGAGGCCAGTATTGTACAGATGATGTATATAATATTGGATGCTTGGACATATATAGAGATGACTTTCTTGCTCGATATGATAGTATGCTATCTGGTTGCTCTTTATCTTAACATGTATACTTGTCTCTTTATACTGTCTTATAGTTACATGTTGGTAAAGCCCTTAGGATGTGTACTTGACTACCTGGACTATGATGCGGATCATGCTAGTGGGTACATGGTAGTCCATAAGTACATCCTTCAAGGTCCCTAGTCGTGGGTGTATCGAGACGGGGCATCGATATACCAGTGTAGACTAGCGTATACGCTTCTCGACCCATGAGATGGGCGATGGATGATCCCATATCCATTGGTGTTTGACATCAGAGATGGTATACGGGTGCTCAGTGGAGACTGAGTACACTGGACGGACTCGCCGAGAACTCCCAGATGGTATTATACCTCACGTCAGATGGCAGTTCTCAGGTGACACCAGTGCAGGTTAGTCTGTAGACCCGAGATCGTCATAGAGTCTTATGTGATTCCCACTATGCTTTGATTTCCACCTTACCACGTCCATGAGGGTGTGCAAAACGGTGGTTTTTGGGTACAGTCCCGAGTCACATGGAGGCAATGAGCGATAGGAGGGGTTTCGTCTCTCCCGGTATTGGGGGTTGATGTTGCGCTGTGCTCGATTGGCCGTAACAGGGAAGTCCCTGGCCAGGGCAGTTTTAGAGATTTACTGGTAAGTGTTACCAGTAGTTTCCCGACCCATTATGGGCCTCACATCGGCATGACTTATCGGTTATTGGGGTCTGACGTTTACCATCCCTAGGCTCGATATGCAGCATATCTGACGAAGAGACCGGACTGCACGGTAGTTTTGCCGGTTGGCTCGACGGGAGTTGTAGCAGGTTCGCTTGTTCTCTTCTGATCGCTCAATACCCGGGTGGCCGTTACGTTTAGCTGACCGCTTGCGGCTTGGGGATGCTTGATATGATCATCACCCACTACCGGAGTATTGACGAGTCTTAGAGTCCCACAAAGGAGTTACCTAGTCCAGGCGAAACGTTGTGGTGCGCGTATGCGATATGCGTATGGACCCGGTTAAAATACGCGTATAAAATACCGTATATTAATCGGGCGGCTTGCTTTTGGTTGGGTTGTACGTGATATTGCCGGATTGATAAATCAAGTGTTGATTTATCTTTTAACCATTAGATTCTCACTAGAAATCCTTTCTTGTATTTTTGGATGTATGCATGCATGTATGCATTCCTTCTTGATTCATGCACATATGGATGTGCATGCACACATACATACATACATCATCCTTCATAGTTGTATATACATAGAAAATGGTGGCAATATAAGACTCACACCATGGTTTTATATATATGGATATATATTGTATTTGTGTTAAAAACAAAAGAAAAGAAAAGGATAATTCATGGTTTACTTTCTACACTCTTCTTTGACCTAATCATGCTCACCCACCATTTAACCATGGATTAACTTTCCTTTTGTGTTTTAACTCAAATTCAATAATATCTTTATTGTTTAACCATGGTTTGAGATGAGAAGTGGAAAATATATATACATATATTTTCTATATTTTTGATATGAGATTATATATTCTCTTCTTCTTCAAAAGCCATCATCTTCTTCTTCCTTGCTCCTTTGCTCTCTAGATCTCTCTAGTAAGCAAAATACTCAATAAGATAGGATTTTGAAGTGAGAAAAAGAACCACAACACCATTCTACACTAGTCTTGCCCATTAGTGGAGAGTGTTAGCTTCATTTTCTTTCTTGATCTTGTGAAGTTGCAAGCTTGGACAAAGCGGACTCCGGGTGGATCATCGTGGACCTAGAGGAGTTCAAGCGGACCTTTTCCAAACCCCAAGTAGCCGAGGAGTCTAGCGTAGGGAGCTACAAAGGTTGTACTCTCAAAACCCTGGCTTTTCTTACTTGAGATGATGTGTCGTTTTTGAAACCCTAATTTTCTAGGAATGATTCTTTGTGTGTTCACTTAGCACCCTAAAAATTTAATCTTTGGTACATGTGATGCTTCCAAACCCTTCATAAGGTGCTAGGTAAACCTAACATTGGTATCAGAGCCGACCTAGAACATTAGGCGACACTTTAACGAAGTTAAAACTCCGATCGAACCGAAAAATACGGTTTTTAGCACTCTCTGGACATTTTTTCAAATCTGTTATTTTTCAGAATTAAAAATACTTAAAAAATACAGCAGGAAAATCTAAGAAATACTGTGAAATACGAAGCAGTGAACAGTAAACCCTACCGCGGAACCGCGGCAAAAGCTTGCTTAGGCCGCGGCTCCGCGGCCGTATAGATGATTCACTGCCTCGTTTTTATATGGTTTTTCTCCTACCTGCTTGTATACATTTTTGGGTATGTTTAATCTAAATCTAGTACTGAATATTCTGGGGATGGTTTTGGACTCGGCGATTCGATCGAAATTTTAATTTCGTGCTTTTTTCCGGATAATTAGAAAATATTGAATTGTTCGAACGAGTGTCATTTGCTCACTTTTCACGGGGTTTAAATCTTTCGAAAAGACGTACAAGTTTTGTGGTGGACCCTCTAGAAGACAACAAACCTTAACTCGATTATGTGACCGTCTTGAACTGCCCTTTAAACCTTAGGGTTTGGGGCAGTACGGCGTGCCACATGTGAGGCGTTGGCTTGACCCTTCTACGGCTGGACCGCTACTACTGTGTCACACTCCGGGTTTTTGAACTCCGCTCAGGTGTTGAGATTTAGGGAATTTTGGGTATTTGATCATTCGTTCGAAAACTTTAATACTGTCTATTTATCTGGAATGTGATGCAATGTGTGGAATTCATATAGCTAGACATGAAATACGAAGTATGTGATATTTCGCTTTTACGATGTCTAAAGAGAATGTGGATTCCAGATATTGCAGTTTTACACTTTCTTTTCTGTGACCGTAAGTGTAGTATGTAGTGGTATTGCCAATTGTCGTTGCTATACATCGACGACGATCGATGTATGCATACTTACTTATGTTGATGATATGAGATATTATGTGTTGCTGAGATATGATGTGCAAGATTGTCGCGATTTTATAGCCGGGGGGTTTTATGTGAAATGAGAGTTTTGTATTTTCATTCATGTAAATTCAAATGTAATGTAATATTCTTTTACTTGGGGCACTTCCGGGTTGAGGTTGATGCCACCAGTGTTGTATATTATTTACTTTTTCGCATTAGGATGGACCCAAGGAGGGGAGCACGGGTGACCGGGTTCTGGGGTTCAGTGGGAGGCCATCTCGAGGAGTCGAGACCGGGTCTCCTAAACTCCAGAATTGGTAGGGTCGCTTGCCGCTCTCGTAGGGGTCCAGGGTGTGGTCTTGGCTATTCATCGCGACTGTGGAATCCGTATTTTCTATTGTTGGCTAAATACTAAATACGGACGTCCTAGTATATCCCACATTATATCTATGTTTCTGCTGCGATATCTGTGATGTGATCATTTGATATGTTGTGATGGATACAGTATATAGTATATATGATATATTATATAGACGTTGCTTATGTTTTACACCCGCACTAGCCCTGCCCTGCTCTGTCGTTAGTTACCTAACCTAACGGCGCACGAGGGGACATCGAGGCGAATGCGGATGGCATAAGTGTACGTCGTATTTATCTGTGATGTTTAGGTGACTTAAATGATGGGACTTCATTAATGTGATTAATGAAAGAAAAGAAACCTAAAAGATGTTGTAGAATCAAATTTTCAAAAAGGGTAGCTACAGTTTTTGCTTTGCATAGCGATATATATGATATATCCCGCACCTTATTCGATGAGGAAAGAGCCGAGATCCCTTCACCGGGAGTGACCTCTTTAGAAAAACTGGCAGATGCTACAACACTCGGTTTGACTTTTTGATTGCTTTTGGAGTTTTGCTTTGCATAGTGATATATATGATATGTCCTACACCTTATTCGATGAGGAAAGAGCCGAGATCCCTTCACCGGGAGTGACCTCTTTAGCAAAACTAATAAAAGCCTCAAAATCACTCCATTTCAAAATTCACTAGATTCTACAACGATATCAAGTTCATTACGCAATAGGTTTTCAGAAAAACCTGTCGTAGCCCTCTGTCATTTCAGATAAGTTGTATATAGTATTCGTGCTACATTTGTTGGCTTTCGTCAAGGTGTAGTGTGCGGTAGCTATATACAGCTTATCTGCTGCATATAATACGACTGGATTAGGGTAGTCGTACGGCTTTGTTGGCTTCCGTCAAGGGTCGTGCGGGTGGGTTTAATTCAGTCAAGAAATGTACGGGTTGAACTTGACTAGCAGGCTATGGTTTGTTAGCTTTCGTCAAGGTCATAGCACGTCAGGGGCAAAAGATTATCGGGAATTTCAAGTGTTGAAATTTGCAATGAGATTGCATACCTTCTATGAGATAGTTGGATCCCGATACCCACTGCGAGTAATTGTTACTCCTGGGAGAGTTTTACACAGGACAATTAGCCGATCAAGTAGGTGTCTAGAAAGGTGTCAACGGGGTTACGCCTCTGGGAAAATGAGGTTTACTTTAATTAGGTCCGTGCGAAAGCACGGGGAACCTCCCTCAAAGTACCGACACTGGCCTGGCTGAAAGATCGGCGAAGTTGTAGGGTGTAATTAATCCCGGCTAGTCTTTCCTTTTAGGGTTTGAAGGAAGATTTAATAAAAACAGTGGGAGTCATCCTGATTAGATAAGATAATAACCAATTTGATCTTGCAAGAGCATACGCTAAAGTGTTTTCTTCTCTCTCTCTCCAGGTAGCGACCATGTCATGCCTTAATCAAGATAGTAATATGGATGTATTGACCGAACCCGCATGTTATACTGTGCTGGGAAACGTTGGTTCCGTTCTTTCTTATAAGAGTTATAGGATTGAACAGGACATAGGGGAATACCAGGATTCCCATGCCATCCGAATGAAGAAAGTACATGATGATGCATTTTCTTCGGGTGTGTTCGTTACAGAAAACTGTTTCTCCGTTTCCTCTACGTCCTGGGTATTGGATACCGGGTCAGGATCCCATATATGTAATCAGCTACATGGGCTTAAGAAAGGTAGAGAACTTGGAGAAGGTGATATAGACATAAGAGTTGGAAATGGTGCAATTGTTGCAGCTAAAACCGTCGGGGAATATCACCTTGTATTACCAACTGGTAATATATTGATTTTGAACGAATGCTATTACATGCCGAACCTGATATGCAACATTATATCGGTTTCTTTGTCGAGTAAAGAGGGATATAATTTTGTATTACAGGATAATGTTATGAACATTTTCCGTAACCAAAAGTTGGTTGGATCAGGCTGTTAGTGTATATGCCCTAGAGGCCATTACTGTATCATACTGGTTTGTATATTACTTAATGGAAGCTTGGGATATTCACCTTGTATATACAATCTTGCTCAAAATAGTAGTATGCTACTTGGTTTGTTTCTACTTCAATGTGTACATGTGTTTATTTTTATTATATCACCTATACGCATTAGTGGAGCCCTTAGGATCTTTGCTTGATTACCAGCGTTATGATGGCAGTCACACTAGTGGGGGCTGGGTAATCTATAAGCACATCCTTATGCAGGTCCCTAGTCGCAGGACTATCGAGACAGGGCATCGATACTCCGGAGTAGACTAGCGCATGCGCTTCTCATCCCAGAGTGGGAGATGGTCTGTCCCACAGCCATCAGTACGTCGTACTGGAGATAGTATGCGGGTGCTCGTTAGGTTACGAGTACACTAGACAGGACTCGTCGGGAACTGACCGGTTGGTATTATACCTATCATCAGTTATCAGTTCCCAGGTGACATGAGTACAGCTTAGTCCGCTGACTTGACACTGTCACTTCGCCTCGAGTGTATTCCCACTGTACTTTGATTACTACCCTACCACGGCTCAAAGGAGACGTGCAAACAGATGGTAGTTGGGTGCAGTCCCGAAGCACTTGGAGGCAGTGACGGTTAGACAGGATTCGTCTCTCCCGGTATTGGGGGTTGACATCGCGCTGTGTCTAGGAGAGCCATTACATGAGTAGTCCCTGGCCAGGGCAAGCGAGATATACTGGTAGGCTGCCAGTGTTATCTCAGGGTGTTTTTGGCTTCACTCCGGCACGACTTGTACCGCTATTAGGGGACTGACGTTTACCGCCCCCTAGGCCCGCCATGCGATGTATCAGACGAACAGACCGGACTGTACGGAGACTGTCACATTCAGGCTCAGTAGGAGTTCAGATGGGTTTCACCTCGTCAGTCTTCTTGTCGGCATCTACCTGGGGACCGTTACGCACAGCTAGTGCCGCTTGCGGTCTGTGGTTAAACCCACAGCCAGCGTAGTGTCGAGTCTTTAGAGTCCCACACAGAAAGCTATTCGCCTTTAGGCAAAAGAGTAGAGGTCGCATGGTTTTGCAACAGGTCGCATGGTTTTGCGACAGGGTTTGGTCACATCCGTGCACTTGTGCACGTACAGTGTCCGGACAGTTAACACTAGCGGTCTTTGGTTTAAGCCAGATACTAGTGTACGTTTTGGGATTGATTTTATCTCGTTTGTATTCGTGTTCCTCGGAACGCGGATGCGGGTGTGTATGCACAGTTGACAGAGAGACAGAGGCAGAGTATTCTCATTGGGGTTGTTGACTGTTGACTGTTGACAGTTGACTGTTGACCATTGACTTTTGCTTAACTCTAATGAGAATAAGATATATGATTAACATTAATATTACTTAAGTATTATAGTGACATGGTTGTTGAGGGGTTGACTTTGTTGACTTGTTGACTTTGTTGACCGGTTGACTAGGTTGGACTAGTTGACCATCATCATGACAATGGCTATCATTCCATAGCAAAGACTTTTTCTTGCTTGTTTATTTATGCAAAATGAGTGCATGAAATGATATAGCCATTTTGACTTAAACCATTTACACAATACTTGATTACTATTTTTGTTATGATGGCTTATGGATTATGAGAGGTGAGAATGAGAAGAGTATGGTTCATTCTATCATTTGCTTTCTCTCTCTTGAGCTCTCTCATTCTCAAGCTCTCCCTCTTCCTCTTGCTCTCTCTACCTCAAGGCAAACCATTCTCATGTGTTGAGACTCATTGCCTTAGAGATAAAAAGACACCAAAACATTCCTCTACTCATTCTAGTTCACAAAGCCTAGCAAGCCAAGTGATCTAGTTTCTTCAAAGTTCGAAGAAGAAGCCAAAGGTAGAAGCTTTCGGGTGGATCCATCTTCGGCGCAAGGAGACGACGAGGTGAGGCCGATCCGTACACCGGAAGGAGTCGAAGACGAAGGAGTTCGAGAAAGGTATAGCCCCCTAACCGAGTAGGTAAACTCTTGTTAGGTTGTTAGTTAGTAGTTTAACAAAGATCCGGTTTTGAGTCCATGTTACCGCCTCTAGAAAATTGTTTTTCATTAAATTCCGCATGCCCGAAAGTACCGGGAGAGGTAGCATAGACTTACACAGGCACGTTGTGCAATGGCATTTATGTTCTAAATCAATCAACAGTTCTGAGCATAACAAACACACACAAGAGGAAGAGTTCAGAAATGAACGAATCCTTCTTGTGGCATTGTAGACTGGGTCACATCAATGCGACACGACTAGCTAAGTTGCATAAGGATGGATATTTGAAACCGTTCGAATTTTCATCTTATGACACTTGCCAGTCATGTCTCAAAGCCAAGATGAACAAAACTCCGTTTACGGGACACGGAGAAAGAGTTACCGAACTCTTGGGACTGATACATAGTGATGTATGCGGTCCCATGTCTACACATGCCAGGGATGGTTCTTCGTACTTCATTACATTCACTGACGATCTCTCAAGATACGGACATGTGTTCTTGATAAGACACAAGTCTGAAGCTTTTGAGAAATTTAGAGAATATAAACAAGAAGTCGAGAACCAAATCGGAAAAAGTATTAAAATCCTTCGATCTGATCGAGGAGGTGAATACTTGAGCAATGAATTCCTGGACTTCCTAAAAGAGAATGGGATTCTCTCTCAGTTGACTCCTCCATATACACCACAGCACGACGGTGTATCGGAACGGAGGAACCGCACCCTATTAGATATGGTGCGCTCTATGATGAGCACAGCTGAATTACCTATTTTCTTCTCGGGGTATGCGCTTGAGACAGCCATACATCTATTGAATATGGTCCACACCAAATCTGTGCCTACCACTCCATATGAGATATGGAAAGGGAAGAGACCATGTCTTAACTATGTTAAGATATGGGGTTGTCCAGCCTATGTCAAACGACAAAATCCGGACAAACTCAAGGCACGGTCTGTTCTATGTAAATTTATAGGATATCCCAAGAATTCACAAGGGTATATCTTCTACCACACTGAGGAACAAAGAGTGTTTGTTTCTCGGCATGCCACCTTTTTAGAAGAGGAATTTCTTGCAAAAGAGATTAGTGGTCATGAGGTAGAACTGGAAGAGGTTCCAGCTACAAAAGCTGCAACAGAAGATCTGGTGGAACCAGAGGATTCCATAGTTCCCAATGTGATTTTTGTATTGAACGTCTGCTAATCGCTATATGTCGATTAGTGGGGGTTATACAAATCTTTGATCTGTAATGTTGCTGGAATGTGTATATGAATTCATTGGATTGTCGCGGGTGAATAGCCGGGGGTTGTGAGACGAGAGTTTTCTTTTCTTTCAATTCATGTAAATTTGTAAATTGATGTAATAATTATTTGTATGACCGCACAACCGGGTCGGGGTTGTAGCCGTCATTGTATAATTTCTTTTTACTGTTTATGCTCCTAGGATAGACCCATGGAGGGGGTGCACAAACTACCGGGTATGCCGAAGTGCCGAGTGGCCTACTCACGGAGTTGAGGGAGGTTGCTTCGCGTCGGGTACTTGGCGGGTAGTTTGCCGCACCCGTAGGGGTCTTGGGTGGGGTATTGGCTATTCACCGCGACCGTGTAATCTGCTTTTCGTTATAGGCCCGTACGAATTGCGGGTTCCTAGTATATCCAATGTGTTCATCTGTGATCTGAAATGGTTATCATTGCAATATATCTATATATGATATTATTTAGGCGTTGCTTATGTTTTACAGCCGCGCTAGCCCAGCCCCCGCTCTGTCGTTAGTTAAGTAACCTAACGGGTAATGACGGGGCCCCGTGGCGAATGCGAATGGCATAAGCGTACGTCATATTTTGGTTGTTTTCTGCAATGGTAGGATTAAATGATGGGACGCATTAAAAGAACTAATGCAAGAATATCACGCATTAAAAGAACTAATGCAAGAAAATAAACCAAGTAAAAGTCGTTGGAACACTTTCGAAAAACCACTCGGTTCCTTTCAAAACCAACTTTTAAAATGCGGAGTTTGAGCCACTCCTTTTAAAAGCTATCTCGTTCCATCGATTATATCAAGTTCACTACGTTCACGGTTTCACCAAAACCATTCGTAGCCCTCCGTCGTTTCACATGGATAGTCAATAGCATTCAAGCTATGTATGTTGGCCAAAGTCAAGGCATAGTGATTGGTAGCTATTGGGTATTCATGTGTAGCATAGATAGATGCGTTGGTTTGGGACAGTCGTACTGCCATTTTGGCCAAAGTCAAGGGTAGGTACGGGTGGATCCAAATTAACCTGGAGAATGACGGGTAGAACTTGACATGTGACTTATGATATTTTGGCCAAAGTCAAGGTCATAAGAGCATGGGGCAAAAAAAATCCACATAGGGAGTTTCAAAAGAACTGGAACTTGCTAGTGTTGCATACCATTTGGAGTGTGATGATTCTGGTAGGATTCCTTCAGTTTCGTCACGCGATGATATTTGGATCCCGATCCTACTGTGAGTATATGCTACTCCTCGGGAAATTTCTCACTTAACGATCAATGCTATAAACCTAGTAGGTGTCTAGAAAGGTGTTAGCAGGGCTACGCCCTCAGGAAAAAGAGGTTATTTAATTAAGGAACTTCGCGAAAGTGTTGGAAAACCTCCCTCGAAGTACCGACACTGGCCTGGCTGAACGGTTAAGCAAGTATTGTGCGGTGAGATTGATCCCGACTAATTCTTCCTTTTTGGTTTGAGGAGGGATTCAAGAAACAGTGGGAGCCATCCTGTTTAGACAAACTAAAAACCATTCTAAACTTGCAAGAGCATCATGCTGAGTGTTTCTTCTCTCTCTCCTAATTGCAGCGACCAATCGACATGACTGGACTTAAGTTACTTCTAGATAAAAACATACTGACAGGGCCAAACTACAAAGATTGGCTCAGGAATGTCAAGATGGCAATCACTTACGACAAGCTGGGGTATCTTCTTACCACCAAAGCTCCCCCTGTCCCAGGTCCTAAAACCAGCGTCGCGGATAAGGAAATCCGTAAGACCTGGGAAATCGATTGCGCGAAGGCCAAGTGCCTCGTGCTTGCCTCTATGGACAATGAACATCAGAGGAGGCACGAGAATATGGACCTCGAGTCCATATTTCTCCATACAAAAGAACTGTATGGAGAGCAATCTCGTATCGCAAGATACGAAGTGTCGAAGAAGTTATTTTCGGCAAGATTGGCCGTCGGATCATCGGTAGCGGAACACGTGCTTAAGATGATTGGCTACATTGAAGAGCTCGCGGACCTTGGGACCACGTTGGAGAATGAGCTCTATACGGACTTGATTCTTCAGTCCCTTCCTTCCACTTACGCCCAGTTTATACTGAACTTCAACTTACAAGAAAAGGAAGTTGAACTTTCAGAACTCCTCAACATGCTGAGGAGCGTAGAGGGCACCCTACAGAAAGGTAGGGAAACATCCACTTTGTTTGTAGGAGGATCTTCCTCTTCTAGGTCCAAGGCGAAAGCTAAGGGAAAGAAGAAGAAAGCCCCCGCCAAACCAAGGGGCGGTGTTAGTAAAGTGGATACGAAGGGAAAGGCAAAAGCAACAAAGAAAGTGGGAAAGCTTGTGGATAAAGAGGAATGCTTCTATTGTCATAAGAAAGGACACTGGAAGAATGATTGCAGGGCTTGGAAAGCCAGAACACAGGAACTGAAGCAGGTTGCGGCTTCAGCTTCAGGTGTGTATGTTATTGATAACTGTCTTTCAATAAACTCTACTTCCTGGATATTGGATACCGGATCAGGATCTCATATCTGTAATTCTTTGCAGGCGTTGAGAAACCGTAGGTTTTTGAAGGCAGGTGACATGACCCTCAAAGTTGCAAACGGAGCTAGCATGGATGCTAAGGCCGTGGAGGACTATCACCTGGGAATGTCAAATGGACATGTTTTGGTTTTACGTAATTGCTTTTTTGTACCCAACGCAACTTGTAATATCATTTCTGGATCTTTGGTTTCTAAAGAAGGTTATGAATTTGCGTTTGTAAGTAATGTTGTAAACATTCACCTTAATCAAGTCTTGATTGGGTCAGGTACATTGAGCAATGGTATATACGTATTAAACCAACCACAGATTTTCAATGTCCAGAATACACACAAAAGAAAGTCTCCAGAAATCAATCAGACTTTCTTATGGCATTGTAGACTGGGTCACATCAATGAGAGAAGGTTGACAAAGTTACATACAGAAGGATATTTGAATCCGTTCGAATATCAATCGTATGCCACTTGTCAATCCTGTCTTAAAGGAAAGATGACAAAGACTCCGTTCACTGGACACGGAGTAAGAGCGAGCGAGCTCTTGGGACTCGTACACAGCGACGTGTGCGGTCCAATGTCTACACATGCGCGAAGCAGTTATTCTTACTTCATTACTTTTACGGATGACTTTTCAAGGTACGGTTATGTCTTCTTAATGAAACATAAGTCCGAAGCCTTTGGAAAATTCCAGGAATATAAGAATGAAGTAGAAAAACAAACCGGAAAAAGTATCAAGATTCTAAGATCGGATCAAGGTGGTGAATACTTGAGTGCCGAGTTCCTGGACTATTTAAAAGAGAACGGAATTCTCTCTCAGCTTACTCCTCCATACACTCGGCAACATAACGGTGTGTCGGAGAGACGGAACCGAACCCTATTGGATATGGTACGGTCCATGATGAGTAACGCTGAGTTACCGCGATCATTCTGGGGGTATGCGCTAGAATCAGCTGCATACCTTTTGAACCGAGTTCCAACTAAAACTGTGCCTACCACACCATATGAGATGTAGTGTGGGAAGAGACCCTATCTTAATCACATTAAGACATGGGGAAGTCCAGCTTTTGTCAAAAAGCAGCATGCGGACAAGCTCGAGGCACGCTCAGTACAGTGCAAGTTTGTGGGATATCCAAAGAACTCCAAGGGATATTTCTTCTACTGCGAAGAGGAACAAAAGGTTTTTGTTTCTCGGCATGCCCACTTTCTAGAGCACCAGTTCTTGAAAAAGGAAATTAGTGGGAGCGCAGTAGAACTGGAAGAAATTCCAGAACCACAGACTATTACTGAAAGCTTAGTGGAACCAGAGGGTTCAAAAGAACAGGACATTCCTACGCCGCTCCGCAGGAGTAGTAGGCAGTCTCATCCGCCCGAGAGATACTACGGTTTTCTCATAGACGGGGATAGAGAGGATTGCATCATAGATTATGATGAGCCTACTAGCTTCCAGCAGGCCGTTCAGAGCGTTGACTCGGTAAAATGGCTGGATGCAATGCGGACCGAAATGGAGTCCATGTACACCAACAAAGTATGGACGTTGGACATTGCTCCAGACGGGGTAAAACCCGTAGGATGCAAGTGGATCTTCAAAAGGAAGATTGGTGTAGATGGACAGGTTGAGACCTATAAAGCTATACTTGTTGCAAAGGGTTTTCATCAAAGACCTGGTTTGGACTATGACGAAACCTTTTCTCCAGTGGCTATGCTGAAATCCATTCGGATCCTTCTTGCCATTGCTGCCTTCCACGATTATGAGATTTGGCAGATGGACGTAAAGACCGCTTTTCTAAATGGAAATTTAGAGGAGTCTGTCTATATGGACCAGCCAGAGGGTTTCATTCAGAGTGGGAGCAGCGGAAAGGTGTGCAAGTTGCTTAAGTCCATCTATGGACTAAAGCAGGCATCGCGGAGTTGGAACATCTGCTTTGATGAGACGGTCAAAGAATTTGGCTTTATCAAAAATCCAGATGAACCATGCATCTATAGTAGATTTGTAGCGAGAACTGTAGTATTCTTCGTTTTGTACGTGGATGACATTCTCTTAATAGGAAATGACATTCCTATGCTACAATCTGTCAAGGGGTTCTTGTCACACAGGTTCTCCATGAAAGACCTGGGTGATGCCTCATACATCCTGGGGATCCGGATCCATCGTGATAGATCCAAGAGGATATTAGGACTTTCACAGTCCAGGTACATCGACACCATACTGAAAAGATTCAGTATGGAAGATTCCAAGCGCGGTAACCTACCGGCTTGTCACGGGATCACCCTCTCTAAAGAGATGTCTCCCAAGACTGATTTGGAGAGGGATCGCATGTCTATTATACCCTACGCTTCTGCGGTAGGCTCTATAATGTATGCGATGTTGTGTACCAGACCGGATGTAGCTTATGCACTTAGTATAGTAAGCCGGTATCAGTCAAACCCCGGGGAGAAACACTGGATAGCGGTATAGAACATTCTCAAGTACCTGAGAAGGACTAAGGAGATGTTCTTGGTGTATGGCGGAAATGACCTCCAGATCGAGGCCTTTGCTGACTCCAGCTTCCAGAGTGACAAGGATGATTCCAAGTCCATGTCGGGTTTTGTCTTTACCCTCAATCGAGGGGCCGTGTGTTGGAAGAGTTCCAAACAGGAAACCGTTGCAGACTCGACGATGGAAGCGGAATACATCGCTGCATCTGATGCCGCAAAAGAAGCTGTCTAGATGAGGAAGTTCTTGAAAGAACTTCAGGTGGTTCCGTCCATTGTTGATCCAATACCTCTGTATTGCGACAACAATGGGGCTATAGCTTTAGCGAAGGAACCCAGGTCCCATCAGAGATCCAGACACATCTTGAGGCGGTATCACCTGATCAGGGAGATCGTGGATCGCCAGGAGATCGAGGTTCGGAGGGTTGCTTCAGAAGATAACACTCCAGATCCATTCACCAAGGCCTTGCCCCAGACTCAGTTCGAGCGGCTGATCGAGATGATAGGTCTTCGATACGCCAGTACATAGCCTTAGTGCAAGTGGGAGATTGTTAGTGTATATGCCCTAGAGGCCATTACTGTATCATACTGGTTTGTATATTACTTGATGGAAGCTTGGGATATTCACCTTGTATATACAATCTTGCTCAAAATAGTAGTATGCTACTTGGTTTGTTTCTACTTCAATGTGTACATGTGTTTATTTTTATTATATCACCTATACTCATTAGTGGAGCCCTTAGGATCTTTGCTTGATTACCAGCGTTGTGATGGCAGTCACACTAGTGGGGGCTGGGTAATCTATAAGCACATCCTTATGCAGGTCCCTAGTCGCAGGACTATCGAGACAGGGCATCGATACTCCAGAGTAGACTAGCGCATGCGCTTCTCATCCCAGAGTGGGAAATGGTCTGTCCCACAGCCATCAGTACGTCGTACTGGAGATAGTATGCGGGTGCTCGTTAGGTTACGAGTACACTGGACAGGACTCGTCGGGAACTGACCGGTTGGTATTATACCTATCGTCAGTTATCAGTTCCCAGGTGACATGAGTACAGCTTAGTCCGCTGACTTGACACTGTCACTTCGCCTCGAGTGTGTTCCTACTGTACTTTGATTACTACCCTACCACGGCTCAAAGGAGACGTGCAAACAGATGGTAGTTGGGTGCAGTCCCGAAGCACTTGGAGGCAGTGACGGTTAGACAGGATTCGTCTCTCCCGATATTGGGGGTTGACATCGCGCTGTGTCTAGGAGAGCCATTACACGATTAGTCCCTGGCCAAGGCAAGCGAGATATACTGGTAGGCTTCCAGTGTTATCTCAGGGTGTTTTGGGCTTCACTCCGGCACGACTTGTACCGCTATTAGGGGACTGATGTTTACCACCCCTCTAGGCCCGCCATGCGATGTATCAGACGAACAGACCGGACTGTACGGAGACTGTCACATTCAGGCTCAGTAGGAGTTCAGATGGGTTTCACCTCGTCAGTCTTCTTGTCGGCATCTACCTGGGGACCGTTACGCACAGCTAGTGCCGCTTGCGGTCTGTGGTTAAACCCACTGCCAGCGTAGTGTCGAGTCTTTAGAGTCCCACACAGAAAGCTATTCGCCTTTAGGCAAAAGAGTAGAGGTCGCATGGTTTTGCGACAGGTCGCATGGTTTTGCGACAGGGTTCGGTCACATCCGTGCACTTGTGCACGTACAGTGTCCGGACAGTTAACACTCGCGGTCTTTGGTTTAAGCAAGATACTAGTGTACGTTTTGGGATTTATTTTATCTCGTTTGTATTCGTGTTCCTCAGAACGCGGATGTGGGTGTGTATGCACAGTTGACAGAGAGACAGAGACAGAGTATTCTCATTGGGGTTGTTGACTGTTGACTGTTGACAGTTGACTGTTGACCATTGACTTTTGCTTAACCCTAATGAGAATAAGATATATGATTAACATTAATATTAATTAAGTATTATAGTGACATGGTTGTTGAGGGGTTGACTTTGTTGACTTGTTGACTTTGTTGACCGGTTGACTAGGTTGGACTTGTTGACCATCATCATGACAATGGCTATCATTCCATGGCAAAGACTTTTGCTTGCTTGTTTATTTATGCAAAATGAGTGCATGAAATGATATAGCCATTTTGACTTAAACCATTCACACAATACTTGATTACTATTTTTGTTATGATGGATTTTGGATTATGAGAGGTGAGAATGAGAAGAGTATGGTTCATTCTATCATTTGCTTTCTCTCTCTTGAGCTCTCTCATTCTCAAGCTCTCCCTCTTCCTCTTGCTCTCTCTACCTCAAGGCAAACCATTCTCATGTATTGAGACTCATTGCCTTAGAGATAAAAAAACATCAAAACATTCCTCTACTCATTCTAGTTCACAAGGCCTAGCAAGCCAAGTGATCTGGTTTCTTCAAAGTTCGAAGAAGAAGCCAAAGGTAGAAGCTTTCGGGTGGATCCATCTTCGGCGCAAGGAGACGACGAGGTGAGGCCGATCCCTACACCGGAAGGAGTCGATGACGAAGGAGTTCGAGAAAGGTATAGCCCCCTAACCGAGTAGGCAAACTCTTGTTAGGTTGTTAGTTAGTAGTTTAAAAAAGATCCGGTATTGAGTCCATGTTACCGCCTCTAGAAAATTGTTTTTCATCAAATTCCGTATGCCCGAAAGTACCGGGAGAGGTAGCATGGACTTACACAGGCACGTTGTGCAATGGCATTTATTGTCTAAATCAATCAACAGTTCTGAGCATAACAAACACACACAAGAGGAAGAGTTCAGAAATGAACGAATCCTTCTTGTGGCATTGTAGACTGGGTCACATCAATGCGACACGACTAGCTAAGTTGCATAAGGATGGATATTTGAAACCGTTCGAATTTTCATTTTATGACACTTGCCAGTCATGTCTCAAAGCCAAGATGAACAAAACTCCGTTTACGGGACACGGAGAAAGAGTTACCGAACTCTTGGGACTGATACATAATGATGTATGCGGTCCCATGTCTACACATGCCAGGGATGGTTCTTCGTACTTGTCACGACCCGAAAGAGCACGTGACTGGCCCTTGAACCATATGAAGTCTATAGGACTCCATCTGATCCAAGTAAGCCAAAAGCCCAGAAATCTAAAACCATTTTAAGAATAAGTAAAGAAATTTGTTTAAAGGAGTGAAGAAAAACATGTTGGAAATCAAGATTTTTAAATAACTAAGCCGAATATGCAATTTAAAATAGTACAGTCTTTTCTAAAAATTTCGGCAGAGTTTCTTTTGTAAAACTGGCCCCGAATGGTTACAACAAGAATAACAATATATATGCAATAATAAAGGCATCCCCAAGCGGGAGCTAGCTCTTCGTCAATCGACGGTCACAACCACGCAATGATATAATATACAACGCCAAGTGGCGAGGATCAAATCCAAAAGAAACTCAAAAGCAACAAGAAAACCACAATACTACCAAGCGCGACTCTAAGGTCGAATAATACATCACTAAAGTCTAGGTCTGAAACAATATACAAGTTTTGGTTGATGGAAATTCTAGATACAATGAATAAAGTAAATACAATGGTGGTTCTTGATGCGAAAGAATCCACCTACCAAAACAAATCACCCGCAAGAAGGTAGTGTGCCAGAAATGCCGCAATAAAACCTGTACGGCAGAACCTGTAAGAACTGTGGCACAACGGGGGTGAGTTGCCAACTCGTGAATAGAAACATCTACAAGCAGAAACCGAATGCAAGACATAAACCTAAGTCAACGATCAGTAATATAATCCACAAGAGTACATCTGAGTGTAATAAAGTGGCAAGGTAACATCTAATCATGTATGTAGTGCCAGGTACTCAGGTAATAACATGCCATCAGTATAAGGTATGTCTGCATGAAGTAAATATGATGAAATATCAATGATATCAATACACATATATTAGCGTCCCATACCACTAATATTGGTGTAAGGGTATATATAACAGCGCCCTCATACCCTGTTATATATATACAAATGAAGTATGATCGGTGTAAATCCAGTCTGTATATGATCCATGTCTGTGAATATGTGGAACCCGTCCACCCGTCACCCAATGACAATAAGCATCATGTATGCAATGTGAGGATATAAACAAAATCATGGAAAAACATCATGAAACCCGTGCCTAGCATCGACACGTAAATCCTCCTGTATCGGGCATCCGTCATTCCGGATCAGCCCTCTCTCAAAGTATATATATCGGGAATCCGTCAGTCAGGGTCATCCCTCTCTGAGTATATATCGGGAATCCGTCAGTCCGGGTCATCCCTCTCTCTGAGTATATATATATCGGGAATCCGTCAGTCCGGGTCATCCCTCTCTCAATACATCGGGCATCCGTCATTCCGGGTCAGCCCTCTCTCTGAGTATATATCGGAAATCCGTCAGTCCGGGTCATCCCTCTCTCAATACATGCCTCTAGCACCGAGAAAACATGGGGCGACGCCCCAAATATCATATCAAGGGAACCGGGTTTTTTCATAATAAAGCATCTTTTCTTAAATAATCCCACGGTCCTCAAAATCAGAAATCACATGAAAATCCACAACAAGAATAAATCCAATGCGATGTGCTATGCAATCAATCCATGATGTATGCGACATGTAAAGAAAGGTAATCATATCGAAAATCATGCAGCATAGAATAGTAATGTGCATATGTCGAGGGAAACCGCTCCTTTAGAATGAATCATCTATGATTGTGTACAGGTACATGTGTACAATATGCCAAGCAAGAATCATATCATGAATGCAACAGTACTACAGTGCAGTGGCATGGCAATTATCGATGATGAAGTGTGTGAGCCGGCAAAAGTGTACGTGGAACATACGCATCATCGATAATGGTACTGGTGTCCTAACAGCATGATAATAATATAGCAATGAATATATGCCAGCAATGCGAATAGCATGAAGATGCAGAAATCTAGTAGTCGACATCACAGTGAAGTATCTACTATGCAACTACATCTAAGTAACAGGTCGATCAGGAGGGGTAGGTGTGGAAACCACCTAAATCTGAGTCGGTATATATAAAGATACATAGTCGGTGATCTCGCCTCAATATCATATCGTAAGATATCCTTGAGATTTGAGTGCGGATCTATCATCAATATCGGCTCGTACGGTAAATCATCGTACGGCATCCCAATAGCTGGGTACAGGTCAACATCTCACTGTCTCATCACATAACAGGCATCACTATCATCAGATCACATCATCTGGGGGTACTACTCAATGTCTAGTACAAATCGATACCATCAATAAGGTATGCATGCGGGGGTAAACACATATCTCAAGCCCGCAAGAAAGAATCACGAGTCATATCCCACATATGAATCGTATCAAATCACCGATCTCACGGCACCAAGCCCACATCATCGACTCATCTCCAAAGTCATCCCATATCATCAAACACAGTGCAAGTATAAGTGATAAGCAAGGGTGTGTGTGTAGGTGTAATTCTATCCTAGGGTTCGCGACTATGAACTACACTAGTCACTTCTAACCCTACACTATCCATAATACACCTATTATCACAATAAACTACATAGTAATCTATCTACGGACTGCGGGGGTGCTATACGCCATCCACCCGACTTCCCCCTGTAGATATAATCTACTCACCTTGCATCATCATTTGCGGACGTCACCACGCATTTGCTTGTCGTCCCGAAGTCTTCATGGGTACCTACACATCAAATATCGTATATGCGCATTAAAACCAAATCCAAGCTAAAACGGCGCATGAAATCCAAAACGATACGATAAGGGGGCCTATAGGTGAGAACCTATGGCACGCCTTCAAAACCATCAATAAATCCTCTATATCGTCGTATAAACGACAAATAGTCGAGGCAAAACACATTCCACCATTTTAGAATCAAAAATACGGAATACGGAAACACGAATCCAAAATAGCAACTTAGGATATATGTCCCAGATTTTACCCTAGATAGAATCTGTCAAAACTAGAAGTACCCAGGGCCAAGAATTGAGGAAATAGGGCCAGGAACGCAAAACGAGGAAGTTCCTCTCTGGTCTGGCCGCAAATTGCGGCCAGAAAGGGGATTTTGGCGGCCTGAAGGTGGAGTGGGGAGCTAGGGTTTTAGGTGTTGCCTCTCTGGTGCCTGCATATCTTACTGTCCACTCAATATTATTTTAGGAGTCTCAGGGTGTTAGCAGATTCTCAATCACAGTGACAGATTCCAGATTTTCCCCGATATTGGTTTCTAAAATCCGTATTCTGGTTCTAGCTTCAGGTTTTGGGTTCCAATTCCTACACTAAAGTGTTGGGATAACCTTAACTGAGCTTAATTTCATAATGCAACACCAATTTCACCCAAACCCTAACTAGGTTTTCATCAAGTCCATAATATCACACAATATCGATTAAATCTTAACATGGGGTTATAGGAAAGGCTATAATTAAGCTAATGGTTCAGAAATTACCTCCATTAGCAACTCAAGAAAATTCTTGAGTTGCCCCTAGTGGCCAAAATCCTTGCTTCTTTAGCTCCATGTGTAGATCTAGGGATTTTGCACAATTTTAATGAAAGGAGATTGGGGTTTTGGAGTGATTTTTGAGATGAAGTGAGGAGTTGAAGAGGGGACGGAAAGGGCTAGGGCAGCAGCAGCAGCAAGGGAGAGTGAGAGAGGAAGAGAAATGAGAATGAAGGAGAATGGCTAAGGGTTTAAGTCAAAGGTCCACCTCTCTCTCTCACCTACCCTCATCATTTCATTTTCTTTTCTCTTTTCTTTCCCTTTTCTTTTAAATCCAAACCTTCTCACAAGAATAGTAAACCCAAATGATAAATCATGGCAAGAAAGATGCACAAGTGTAGAAAAAGTGATATGTGCAAGTTTTGCACAAAATTGCCAAAAACCCGATTAGCGATTTTTAATCGCGATTAGCACTAAATTAGTGTCAAACTAATCACAAAAACTTAAAAATGTCATAATTCACTAATTTACCCTATTTTAGAATTTTCCATAATTTTTCATAATTTTTCTAACATTTTTCCTATTTAATTTCATTTAATTATAGATTTAATATTAAAATAATCAGTAAAATAATATTAAATTATAAAAATTCCCAAAATTAATATTTTATATTTTTGAAAATGTTACAATCTACCCCCCTTAAAGAAATTCGGTCCCCGAATTTAAATTTAAACCCCCAATACTAAAACAATTTCGGTAATAATCCAATTTGTCGGGGCTCCGAAAATATCAATACAGAGAGAATATCATAAAATGTGCCGCTCTACTAGAAATCAATCCCAAAATGCATATATAAGAATATCATATGCGTCTGGTGCGCAAGGAATCAAAATCTATAAATGTGTCAAACAGGTATACAAACAACATCTAGGTGCAACTGGTGTGCACGAAACATCTGTCGTAGGCAACGTGTGTGCCTGACAGAAAAAAAAAATCAGGTGCATGCGACATGCACGAAGAATCCCGATTTAGTGCATCTGGCGTGCACCAAAATCGTATATCAAAACACTAAAGGTGCATGAAAATTACGCTGGAAGTGCAAATCAAATCACTGCATACGGTAGGCATGAAATCTCAATCATCAAAACTAAATCATGCAAACAGAACGCCCCAAAATACCGAAATCCAAAATGACGGATACGTGATAATCGAATCATAAAATCACAAATCATAAATACCGTCGTCGGTAGTTCCTCCTTCGAGGTCGAGAAGGAGTCGGTGCATCCACTGCTAGCAGCGCAGGATATCTACTTGCCTCTTGTTCACGGTCTGGCGTCCTCTGACTCTGGGTCCTTATCTTCCTTGCGGATTTCCTATCTCGCGGTCAATCGGCTCATCGGCCCTGTCAGGTGTGCTAACGGGAACGATTCCGTTCGGGCACTTCTCTGGTCATCTCTCGGTCAAACCTCACGACTACTCGTAAGGTAGCATATCACTGGCGTCGGCCTCTGGCTCTCTGAATGCACGTCACACATCTGATCCTGGGTGCAAACATCATTGCAGCAACGTCCTGG
The DNA here is from genome assembly GCA_030015575.1 of Agapanthus africanus. Lineage (NCBI taxonomy): Eukaryota > Viridiplantae > Streptophyta > Magnoliopsida > Asparagales > Amaryllidaceae > Agapanthus > Agapanthus africanus. The sequence goes on from JASDDO010000001.1 coordinate 192,103,003, forward strand.
AAGGAATCCTGCTCAAGGTCTCTTCCAAACATGCCTATGCCGATCTGTACGGAAGCTGACTTTCTTACATAACCTCTTTACACTGGAGAGACATCTGTGTCCTCAACACAAAATTTTCTCGGAAACTGGTCACATCCCAACGTCTCTGTAAGCATATCAGGTCTCTAGTCTCGACAGGAAGTAATGGCAGCTCGTCAGTGTCTCACACGAGCATCTCGTTCCACCAGTCTCTATCGTCGTCCACTATGACGTCACGCCAAGCTACTATGCACTGCACTGTTCTCGGCCACGGTCAATCTGAAGTCTCTCACACGGACTCGAAATCGCGTATTCTGTAGCTTCATCATTCTGTAGAAGATGTCAGGCCGAACAGGTCCTCGGGAACACGTCCCAACCGTCGAAGGAATACTCATCACTCGTCCGTCCTTGATCAATTCGCAACATATCTGGGTAAGTTCCTTTATTCGAACCTGGTCAACTAGCTCGTCGACAATGCTGAACTCTGTCTTGCTGGGTGTGCGCAATACGACCACCCATGGGTCTAGGTCTTCTCGTATCGTACTCCAGAAAAGTCCTGTCGAGGTTCCTTTCTCAAATCTCATCCTGCCGAAATGCCCGGAAGTCGTCATTCAATGCTGAAGCTAAAGCTTATTCCGGAACGGCTGCATACTTATCGCGCTTCTTTCTGGAAGATATATCCATATACCACGCCTCTGGGTGCATATCACATCTCTGATGTCAACGGAGTGGGACGTCATCTCGTCGAAATCTCGTACGAACTCTTTCCTTCACTCTGCTCAAATGTCGACTGATTCGGACTTAACTCATCGTGGCTACGCGAACTGCGCTCCGACGGCTACGCTCGCATCTGGAGTCTCCCAAGCAGTGTCCTATCACGATATCCGAAAGATGTCGAACCATCCGATCGTCTCTATCGACTCTCAACGAATCTGCGTGAAGTCGTCTCTAGCTGGAGTCAATCCACCTGATGACCTCGCATCGGGGTAAGCGAACTCACCACACGTCCTAGTCATTCATCCTTGGTGACTAGCGACTCACTATCATCTCTCCAAGAACATGCTCATGCTGCAGTAGCTCCAATCATCTGGGCGATATCTCATCATTTGCAGCAACAACTGGTTCATACGCCTGTACGCCGAACAATGCCTCAATCCTCCAGGAAGGGCAATACATAGGCGGTCATCTCTGAATCGGTCTGCTCTAGATCTGAGTAAGACTCTCCACACTGGAAATCTTCAACTCATCCGGGCCCGCTCCGGCGCAAAATCGGACGAATCGCCTTCGTCTCTCAAATCGAGTAGACTAGCTATCATCTGTCTCATATCTTCCTGAAAGCTCCGACAATCTCAGCTCGTAAGCTTCGGAAGCGACATCCTGTCAATCTCAGCAACAGCTGGTCCATCTGTCTGCACGATAGGCGACATCATAATCTCTGAGGTATGCTGCACATCAACAGTCCTCTCTCAACTTGCAGCTCTAACAATGGCCCGATCGTCCGGTGCAAGACCAAGCACTCGCCTCCGCTAGAGGTCACAATCCACAACACTAACTCGAGACGTTCCCATGTCACCAGAAAACACAATGGTCGGCCCTCGTACCAAATGAGCTCACACCGGCCGCAACCCTAGCAGCAGCCCAAACTGCGCTCAAACATGGTGACAGGAACCTCCATCGAGTATCAAAGAGAGCACATCAATAGCAAGAAAGGAAACAACAGATCCAAAGTGGATACATGATCATAGGAAGGAACAGCATCAATGAAGGTATGATCATGAAACTAATAGAATCGGGGATCTCAAATGGATGTATAATCCAGGATATGAAGAGAATCACTGATCTCGAAAGTATGTACATCCTAAGGTTCCTTAAGCAGAGTGGCGTGTCGTAAGTATGCCGCGGAACATACCAACGGTACGTCACTCTACTTTAGTCACCTATTCCATCAACCAAGGGTCATCCTAATACGACGAAAGTTCGGGTCTAATACCCCCTCGACCAAGTCTAAGTTCCGTAAGGTCAAGCCTAAGTTCCGTATATATATAAACGCCCTAGGCTCCACATAGTCAAACTTAGACTTGAACCAAGGTCAACCTAGCGCTCTGATACCAACTTTGTCACGACCCGAAAGAGCACGTGACTGGCCCTTGAACCATATGAAGTCTATAGGACTCCATCTGATCCAAGTAAGCCAAAAGCCCAGAAATCTAAAACCATTTTAAGAATAAGTAAAGAAATTTGTTTAAAGGAGTGAAGAAAAACATGTTGGAAATCAAGGTTTTTAAATAACTAAGCCGAATATGCAATTTAAAACAGTACAGTCTTTTCTAAAAATTTCGGCAGAGTTTCTTTTGTAAAACTGGCCCCGAATGGGTACAACAAGAATAACAATATATATGCAATAATAAAGGCATCCCCAAGCGGGAGCTAGCTCTTCATCAATCGACGGTCACAACCACGCAATGATATAATATACAACGCCAAGTGGCGATGATCAAATCCAAAAGAAACTCAAAAGCAACAAGAAAACCACAATACTACCAAGCGCGACTCTAAGGTCGAATAATACATCACTAAAGTCTAGGTCTGAAACAATATACAAGTTTTGGTTGATGGAAATTCTAGATACAATGAATAAAGTAAATACAATGGTGGTTCTTGATGCGAAAGAATCCACCTACCAAAACAAATCACCCGCAAGAAGGTAGTGTGCCAGAAATGCCGCAATAAAACCTGTACGGCAGAACCTGCAAGAACTGTGGCACAACGGGGGTGAGTTGCCAACTCGTGAATAGAAACATCTACAAGCAGAAACCGAATGCAAGACATAAACCTAAGTCAACGATCAGTAATATAATCCACAAGAGTACATCTGAGTGTAATAAAGTGGCAAGGTAACATCTAATCATGTATGCAGTGCCAGGTACTCAGGTAATAACATGCCATCAGTATAAGGTATGTCTGCATGAAGTAAATATGATGAAATATCAATGATATCAATACACATATATTAGCGTCCCATACCACTAATATTGGTGTAAGGGTATATATAACAGCGCCCTCATACCCTGTTATATATATACAAATGAAGTATGATCGGTGTAAATCCAGTCTGTATATGATCCATGTCTGTGAATATGTGGAACCCGTCCACCCGTCACCCAATGACAATAAGCATCATGTATGCAATGTGAGGATATAAACAAAATCATGGAAAAACATCATGAAACCCGTGCCTAGCATCGACACGTAAATCCTCCTGTATCGGGCATCCGTCATTCCGGATCAGCCCTCTCTCAAAGTATATATATCGGGAATCCGTCAGTCCGGGTCATCCCTCTCTGAGTATATATCGGGAATCCGTCAGTCCGGGTCATCCCTCTCTCTGAGTATATATATATCGGGAATCCGTCAGTCCGGGTCATCCCTCTCTCAATACATCGGGCATCCGTCATTCCGGGTCAGCCCTCTCTCTGAGTATATATCGGGAATCCGTCAGTCCGGGTCATCCCTCTCTCAATACATGCCTCTAGCACCGAGAAAACATGGGGCGACGCCCCAAATATCATATCAAGGGAACCGGGTTTTTTCATAATAAAGCATCTTTTCTTAAATAATCCCACGGTCCTCAAAATCAGAAATCACATGAAAATCCACATCAAGAATAAATCCAATGCGATGTGCTATGCAATCAATCCATGATGTATGCGACATGTAAAGAAAGGTAATCATATTGAAAATCATGCAGCATGGAATAGTAATGTGCATATGTCGAGGGAAACCGCTCCTTTAGAATGAATCATCTATGATTGTGTACAGGTACATGTGTACAATATGCCAAGCAAGAATCATATCATGAATGCAACAGTACTACAGTGCAGTGGCATGGCAATTATCGATGATGAAGTGTGTGAGCCGGCAAAAGTGTACGTGGAACATACGCATCATCGATAATGGTGCTGGTGTCCTAACAGCATGATAATAATATAGCAATGAATATATGCCAGCAATGCGAATAGCATGAAGATGCAGAAATCTAGTAGTCGACATCACAGTGAAGTATCTACTATGCAACTACATCTAAGTAACAGGTCGATCAGGAGGGGTAGGTGTGGAAACCACCTAAATCTGAGTCGGTATATATAAAGATACATAGTCGGTGATCTCGCCTCAATATCATATCGTAAGATATCCTCGAGATTTGAGTGCGGATCTATCATCAATATCGGCTCGTACGGTAAATCATCGTACGGCATCCCAATAGCTGGGTACAGGTCAACATCTCACTGTCTCATCACATAACAGGCGTCACTATCATCAGATCACATCATCTGGGGGTACTACTCAATGTCTAGTACAAATCGATACCATCAATAAGGTATGCATGCGGGGGTAAACACATATCTCAAGCCCGCAAGAAAGAATCACGAGTCATATCCCACATATGAATCGTATCAAATCACCGATCTCACGGCACCAAGCCCACATCATCGACTCATCTCCAAAGTCATCCCATATCATCAAACACAGTGCAAGTATAAGTGATAAGCAAGGGTGTGTGTGTAGGTGTAATTCTATCCTAGGGTTCGCGACTATGAACTACACTAGTCACTTCTAACCCTACACTATCCATAATACACCTATTATCACAATAAACTACATAGTAATCTATCTACGGACTGCGGGGGTGCTATACGCCATCCACCCGACTTCCCCCTGTAGATATAATCTACTCACCTTGCATCATCATTTGCGGACGTCACCACGCATTTGCTTGTCGTCCCGAAGTCTTCATGGGTACCTACACATCAAATATCGTATATGCGCATTAAAACCAAATCCAAGCTAAAACGGTGCATGAAATCCAAAACGATACGATAAGGGGGCCTATAGGTGAGAACCTATGGCACGCCTTCAAAACCATCAATAAATCCTCTATATCGTCGTATAAACGACAAATAGTCGAGGCAAAACACATTCCACCATTTCAGAATCAAAAATACGGAATACGGAAACACGAATCCAAAATAGCAACTTAGGATATATGTCCCAGATTTTACCCTAGATAGAATCTGTCAAAACTAGAAGTACCCAGGGCCAAGAATTGAGGAAATAGGGCCAGGAACGCAAAACGAGGAAGTTCCTCTCTGGTCTGGCCGCAAATTGCGGCCAGAAAGGGGATTTTGGCGGCCTGAAGGTGGAGTGGGGAGCTAGGGTTTTGGGTGTTGCCTCTCTGGTGCCTGCATATCTTACTGTCCACTCAATATTATTTTAGGAGTCTCAGGGTGTTAGCAGATTCTCAATCACAGTGACAGATTCCAGATTTTCCCCGATATTGGTTTCTAAAATCCGTATTCTGGTTCTAGCTTCAGGTTTTGGGTTCCAATTCCTACACTAAAGTGTTGGGATAACCTTAACTGAGCTTAATTTCATAATGCAACACCAATTTCACCCAAACCCTAACTAGGTTTTCATCAAGTCCATAATATCACACAATATCGATTAAATCTTAACATGGGGTTATAGGAAAGGCTATAATTAAGCTAATGGTTCAGAAATTACCTCCATTAGCAACTCAAGAAAATTCTTGAGTTGCCCCTAGTGGCCAAAATCCTTGCTTCTTTAGCTCCATGTGTAGATCTAGGGATTTTGCACAATTTTAATGAAAGGAGATTGGGGTTTTGGAGTGATTTTTGAGATGAAGTGAGGAGTTGAAGAGGGGACGGAAAGGGCTAGGGCAGCAGCAGCAGCAAGGGAGAGTGAGAGAGGAAGAGAAATGAGAATGAAGGAGAATGGCTAAGGGTTTAAGTCAAAGGTCCACCTCTCTCTCTCACCTACCCTCATCATTTCATTTTCTTTTCTCTTTTCTTTCCCTTTTCTTTTAAATCCAAACCTTCTCACAAGAATAGTAAACCCAAATGATAAATCATGGCAAGAAAGATGCACAAATGTAGAAAAAGTGATATGTGCAAGTTTTGCACAAAATTGCCAAAAACCCGATTAGCGATTTTTAATCGCGATTAGCACTAAATTAGTGTCAAACTAATCACAAAAACTTAAAAATGTCATAATTCACTAATTTACCCTATTTTAGAATTTTCCATAATTTTTCATAATTTTTCTAACATTTTTCCTATTTAATTTCATTTAATTATAGATTTAATATTAAAATAATCAGTAAAATAATATTAAATTATAAAAATTCCCAAAATTAATATTTTATATTTTTGAAAATGTTACAGTACTTCATTACATTCACTGACGATCTCTCAAGATACGGACATGTGTTCTTGATAAGACACAAGTCTGAAGCTTTTGAGAAATTTAGAGAATATAAACAAGAAGTCGAGAACCAAATCGGAAAAATTATTAAAATCCTTCGATCTGATCGAGGAGGTGAATACTTGAGCAATGAATTCCTGGACTTCCTAAAAGAGAATGGGATTCTCTCTCAGTTGACTCCTCCATATACACCACAGCACAACGGTGTATCGGAACGGAGGAACCGCACCCTATTAGATATGGTGTGCTCTATAATGAGCACAGCTAAGTTACCTATTTCCTTCTGGGGGTATGCCCTTGAGACAGCCATACATCTATTGAATATGGTCCCCACCAAATCTGTGCCTACCACTCCATATGAGATATGGAAAGGGAAGAGACCATGTCTTAACTATGTTAAGATATGGGGTTGTCCAGCCTATGTCAAAGGACAAAATCCGGACAAACTCGAGGCACGGTCTGTTCTATGTAAATTTATAGGATATCCCAAGAATTCACAAGGGTATATCTTCTACCACACTGAGGAACAAAGAGTGTTTGTTTCTCGGCATGCCACCTTTTTAGAAAAGGAATTTCTTGCAAAAGAGATTAGTGGTCATGAGGTAGAACTGGAAGAGGTTCCAGCTACAAAAGCTGCAACAGAAGATCTGGTGGAACCAGAGGATTCCATAGTTCCCGATGAACCCCAGCCACTCCGCAGATCTAATAGGGTTCCTCACCCACCAGAGAGATACTACGGTTTTCTCATAGATGGTGGGAGTGAGGACTGCATCATGGAGTATGATGACCCAACTAGCTTCGACCAGGCCATCACGAGTAGGGACTCAGTGAAATGGCTGGATGCAATGTGGTCTGAGATGGAATCCATGTACACCAACAAAGTATGGACTTTGGAAGTTGCTCCTGAAGGGGTAAAACCTATTGGGAGCAAGTGGATCTTCAAGAAAATACTTGGTGTAGATGGGAAAGTGGAGACTTTCAAAGCTAGACTTGTTGCAAAGGGTTTTCGTCAAAGACCAGGTGTGGACTATGACGAAACCTTTTTTCCAGTGGCTATGCTTAAATCCATCCGGATCATGCTTGTCATCGCTGCATATCATGATTACAGAAATCTGGCAAATGGATGTTAAGACCGCCTTTCTAAACGGTGATTTAGAAGAGTGCGTGTACATGACTCAGCCAGAGGGCTTCGTAGATAGTGGGAGCAGCGGGAAGGTGTGCAAGCTGCTTAAATCCATTTATGGATTAAACCAAGCATCGCGGAGTTGGAACATCTGCTTTGACGTCGTTATCAAAGAGTTTGATTTCGTCAAAAACGTAGATGAACCTTGTATCTACAAGAAGGTGGCAGAGAGTAAGGTTGTCTTCCTCGTATTGTACGTGGACGACATACTCTTGATAGGAAATGACATTCCTATGCAGCAATCGGTCAAGCTTTTCTTATCATAAAGATTCTCAATGAAAGATCTAGGTGATGCCTCCTGCATATTGGGAATCAGGATCTATAGAGATAGATCTAAACGGATATTGGGATTGTCCCAATCTAGGTACATTGACACCATACTAAAGAGGTTTAGTATGGAAGAATCCAAGCGTGGGAACTTACCCACGATCTCTGGAGTTACTCTCTCCAAAGAGATGTCTCCCAAGACTGATTTGGAGAGAGCTCGCATGCAAGGGATACCCTGTGCTTCGGCTGTAGGCTCTATCATGTACGCGATGCTATGTACCAGACCCGATGTAGCATACTCACTAAGTGTAGTGAGTAGGTATCAAGCTAATCCTGAAGAGAGTCACTGGACAGCTGGGAAGAGCATTCTCAAGTACTTACGAAAGACTAAGGAGATGCTCTTGGTGTATGGTAACGGAGAACTCCAAGTGGTGTCCTTTACCGATTCAAGCTTCCAGAGTGATAAGGACGACTCTAAGTCGCAGTCGGGATTTGTCTTTACCCTTTACGGAGGGGCGGTTAGCTGGAAGAGTTCCAAGCAGGAAACCGTGGCAGACTCGACGATGGAGGCTGAATACATCGCTGCCAATGATGCTGCCAAAGAGGCTGTCTGGATCAAGAAGTTAGTTACTGAACTTGGAGTGGTTCCATCCATTGAGCATCCAATACCGTTGTATTGCAATAACAATGGAGCGGTGGCTTTGGCCAAGGAACCCAGGTCCCATCAGCGATCCAGGCATATTCTGAGGCGGTATCACCTGATCCGGGAGATAGTTGATCGCCAAGAGATCGAGGTCAGGAGGGTTGACACGAAGAACAACACAGCGGATCCACTCACGAAGGCTATTCCCCAGATACAGTTTGAGAGACTCTTCGGGATGCTCGGTATGCGATACTACAGCAGCTGGCCCTAGTGCAAGTGGGAGATTGTTAGTTGTATGTATGCCCTAGAGGCCAGTATTGTACAGATGATGTATATTATATTGGATGCTTGGACATATATAGAGATGACTTTCTTGCTCGATATGATAGTATGCTATCTGGTTGCTCTTTATCTTAACATGTATACTTGTCTCTTTATACTGTCTTATAGTTACATGTTGGTAAAGCCCTTAGGATGTGTACTTGACTACCTGGACTATGATGCAGATCATACTAGTGGGGATATGGTAGTCCATAAGTACATCCTTCAAGGTCCCTAGTCGTGGGTGTATCGAGACGAGGCATCGATATACCAGTGTAGACTAGCGTATACGCTTCTCGACCCATGAGATGGGCGATGGATGATCCCATATCCATTGGTGTTTGACATCAGAGATGGTATACGGGTGCTCAGTGGAGACTGGGTACACTGGACGGACTCGCTGAGAACTCCCAGATGGTATTATACCTCACGTCAGATGGCAGTTCTCAGGTGACACCAGTGCAGGTTAGTCTGTGGACCCGAGATCGTCATAGAGTCTTATGTGATTCCCACTGTGCTTTGATTTCCACCTTACCACGTCCATGAGGGCGTGCAAAACGGTGGCTTTTGGGTACAGTCCCGAGTCACATGGAGGCAATGGGCGATAGAAGGGTTTTCGTCTCTCCCGGTATTGGGGGTTGATGTTGCGCTGTGCTCAATTGGCCGTAACAGGGAAGTCCCTGGCCAGGGCTATTTTAGAGATTTACCGGTAAGTGTTACAAGTAGTTTCTCGACCCGTTATGGGCCTCACATCGGCACGACTTATCGGTTATTGGGGTCGACGTTACCATCCCTAGACTCGATATGCAGCATATCTGACGAAGAGACCGGACTGTACGGTAGTGTTGCAGGTTGGCTCGACAGGAGTTGTAGCAGGTTCGCTTGTTTTCTTCTGATCGCTCAATACCCGGGTAGCCGTTACGTTTAGCTGACCGCTTGCGGCTTGGGGGTGCTTGATATAATCATCACCCATTGCCGACGTATTGACGAGTCTTAGAGTCCCACAAAGGAGTTACCTAGTCCAGGCGAAACGTTGTGATGCGCGTATGCGATATGCGCATGGACCCGGTTAATGCGCGTATAAGATACCGTATATTAATCGGGCGGCTTGATTTTGGTTGGGTCGTATGTGATATGGCCGGATTGATAAATCAAGCGTTGATTTATCATTTAACCATTAGATTCTCACTAGAAATCCTTTCTTGTATTTTTGGATGTATGCATGCATGTATGCATTCCTTCTTGATTCATGCATATATGGATGTGCATGCACACATACATACATACATCATCCTTCATGGTTGTATATACATAGAAAATGGTGGCAATATAAGACTCACACCATGGTTTTATATATATGGATATATATTGTATTTGTGTTAAAAACAAAAGAAAAGAAAAGGATAATCCGTGGTTTATTTTCTACACTCTTCTTTGACCTAACCAAGCTCACCCACCATTTAACCATGGATTAACTTTCCTTTTGTGTTTTAACTCAAATTCAATAATATCTTTATGGTTTAACCATGGTTTGAGATGAGAAGTGGAAAATATATATACATATATTTTCTATATTTTTGATATGAGATTATATATTCTCTTCTTCTTCAAAAGCCATCATCTTCTTCTTCCTTGCTCCTTTGCTCTCTAGATCTCTCTAGTAAGCAAAATACTCAACAAGATAGGATTTTGAAGTGAGAAAAAGAACCACAACACCATTCTACACTAGTCTTGCCCATTAGTGGAGAGTGTTAGCTTCCATTTTCTTTCTTGATCTTGTGAAGTTGCAAGCTTGGACAAAGTGGACTCCGAGTGGATCATCGTGGACCTAGAGGAGTTCAAGCGGACCTTTTCCAAACCCCAAGTAGACGAGGAGTCTAGCATAGGGAGCTACAAAGGTTGTACTCTCAAAACCATAGCTTTTCTTACTTGAGATGATGTGTCGTTTTTGAAACCCTAATTTTCTAGAAATGATTCTTTGTGTGTTCACGTAGCACCTTAAAAATTTAATCTTTGGTACATGTGATGCTTCCAAACCCTTCATAAGGTGCTAGATAAACCTAATATATAGGATGTACTCATCGACTACCGTGGCCCCACTAGTATGATCTCATCATAGTCCCACTAGTCGAGTACTGATCCTAAGAGCTTTATCAACATGTGGGAGAAAAACAGTAAACCAATACAAGTCAACATGTTAAGATAAAGTGAAACCAAATAGCATACTATCATAACGAGCAAGAAAGTCCTCTCTGTATATATCCAAGCATCCATCATAATATACATCATATGTACAACAATGGCCTCTAGGGCATATACATAACTAACAATCTCCCACTTGCACTAAGGCCAGCTGCTGTAGTATCTCATACCTAGCATCCCGAATAATCTCTCAAACTGTATCTGGGGAATGACCTTCGTGAGTGGATCCGCAGTGTTGTCCTTCATATCTACTCTCCTGACCTCGATCTCCCGGCGATCAACTATCTCCCTGATCAGGTGATACCGCCTCAGAATATGTCTGGACTTCTGATGGGACCTGGGTTCCTTAGACAAAGCCACAGCTCCATTGTTATCGCAATACAGAGGTATTGGATGCTCAATGGATGGAACCACACCAAGTTCACTAATGAATTTCTTCATCCAGACAGCCTCTTTGGCAGCATCGTTGGCAGCGATGTATTCAGCCTCCATCGTCGAGTCTGCAACGGTATCCTGTTTGGAACTCTTCCAACATACCGCCCCTCCATTGAGGGTAAAGACAAATCCCGAGTGCGACTTAGAGTCGTCCTTATCACTTTGGAAGCTGGAATCGGTAAAGGACTCTACCCGGAGTTCTCCGTTACCATACACCAAGAACATGTCTCTAGTCCTTCGCAAGTACTTGAGAATATTCTTCACAGCTGTCCAGTGACTCTCTCCAGGATCTGCTTGATACCGACTCACTACACTTAGTGAGTATGCTACATCGGGTCTGGTACATAGCATCGCATACATGATAGAGCCTACTGCCGAAGCATAGGGTATCCCTTACATGCGAGCTCTCTCCAAATCAGTCTTGGGAGACATCTCTTTAGAGAGAGTGAGTCCAGAGATCGTGGGTTGGTTCCCACGCTTGGATTCTTCCATACTAAACCTCTTTAGTATGGTGTCAATGTACCTGGATTGGGACAATCCCGGTATCCATTTAGCTATATCTCTATAGATCTTGATTCCCAATATGCAGGAGGCATCACCTAGATCTTTCATTGAGAATCTTTGTGATAAGAAGAGCTTGACTGATTGCAGCATAGGAATGTCATTTCCTATCAAGAGTATGTCATCCACGTACAATACGAGGAAGACAACCTTACTCTCTGCTACCTTCTTATAGATACAAGGTTCATCTATATTTTTGATGAAGTCAAACTCTTTGAATACAACATCAAAACAGATGTTCCAACTCCGCGATGCTTGCTTCAACCCATAAATGGATTTAAGCAGCTTGCACACCTTTCCGCTGCTCCCACTATCTATGAAGCCCTCTGGCTGAGTCATGTACACGCACTCTTCTAAATCGCCGTTTAGAAAGGCGGTCTTAACATCCATTTGCCAGATTTCGTAGTCATGGTATGCAGCAATGGCAAGTAAGATCCGGATGGACTTAAGCATAGCCACTGGAGAAAAGGTTTCGTCATAATCCACACCAGGTCGTTGACGAAAACCTTTTGCTACAAGTCTAGCTTTGAAAGTCTCAACTTTCCCATCTACACTAAATTTCTTTTTAAAGATCCACTTGCTCCCAATGGCTTTTACCCCTTCAGGAGCATTTTCCAAAGTCCATACTTTATTGGTGTACATGGATTCCATCTCAGATCGCATTGCATCCAGCCATTTCACAGAGTCACCACTCGTGATGGCCTGCTCGAAACTAGTCGGGTCATCATCTTCCATGATGCAATCCTCGCTTCCACCATCAATGAGAAAACCGTAGTATCTCTCAGGCGGATGAGAAACCCTGCTAGATCGGCGGAGAGGCTGGGGTTCGTCGGGTACTACTGAATCCTCTGGTTCTACCAAATCATCTGTTGTAGTTTGTTCTGCTGGAACTTCTTCCAGTTCTACCTCAATGCCACTAATCTGTTTCATAAGAAAACCTTTTTCTAAGAAAGTGGCATGTCGAGAAACAAACACCTTTTGTTCTTCGGAGTGGTAGAAGATATACCCTCGCGAATGTTTGGGATATCCAATAAATTTACATAGAACAGACCTTGCCTCGAGCTTGTCCGGATTTTGTGTTTTAACATAGGCCGGACAACCCCATATCTGAATAAAATTAAGACATGGTCTCTTACCATTCCATATCTCATATGGAGTGGTAGGCACGGATTTGGTTGGAACTCTATTCAATAGGTATGCAGCTGTCTCCAGTGCATATCCCCAGAAGGAAATAGGTAACTCAACAGTGCTCATCATAGAGCGCACCATATCTAATAGAGTGTGATTCCTCCGTTTCGATACACCGTTGTGCTGTGGTGTATAAGGTGGAGTAAGCTGAGAGAGAATCCCATTCTTTTTTAGATAATTTAGGAACTCATTGCTCAAGTATTCTCCTCCTCGATCAGATCGAAGGATCTTAATACTTTTGCCCGTTTGGTTCTCTACTTCGTGCTTATATTCTCTGAATTTCTCAAAAGCTTCAGACTTATGTTTCATCAGGAACACATATCCGAATCTTGAGAGATCGTCAGTAAATGTAATGAAGTATGAAGAACCATTCCTAGCATGCGTAGACATGGGACCGCATACATCACTATGTACCAGTCCTAAGAGTTCCGCAACTCTTTCTCCGTGTCCACTAAACGGAGCTTTGGTCATTTTTCCTTTGAGACAGGAATGGCAAGTATCATAAGATGATAATTCGAACAGATTCAAATATCCATCCTTATGTAACTTAGCCAGTCGTGTTGCATTGATATGACCAAGTCTACAATGCCACAAGAAGGATTCGTTCATTTCTGAACTCTTCCTCTTGTGTGTGTTTTGTATATTGAGGACTGTATTTTGATTTAGAATGAATATGCCATTATGTAACGAACCTGATGCAATCAACTTTTGATCTAGGAATATGTTCATAACATTATCCTGTACTACAAAATTATATCCTTCTTTACTTAATAAAGAAACTGATATAATGTTGCACATCATGTTCGGTATATAATAGCACTCATTCAGAATCAGTGTATCACCACTTGGTAATACTAGATGATATTCGCCAACTGCTTTGGCTGCAACATTTGCCCCATTCCCTACTTGAACGGAATGATCACCTTTCCCCAATTCTCTACCTTTCCGTAGCCCATGTAACAATTTACATATTTGGGATCCTGATCCGGTATCTAATACCCAGGACGTAGGGTGAACTGAGAAACAGTTCTCAATAACTAACACACCTGAAGAAGATGCATCAACATGCATGTTTTTTTGGGCGGCAAGAGAATCCAGATATTCTACTATTCCATGTTCAGTCTTATAACTCTTATAAGAAAGAACGAGTCCAACGTTCCCCTGCTCAGTATAATAAGCGGGTTCAGTCAATACATCCATATTATTATCTTGATTATTGCCTGACATGGTCGCTACCTGGAGAGAGAGAGAAGAAAACACTTTAGCGTATGCTCTTGCAAGATTAGATTGGTTATTATCTTATCTAATCAGGATGTCTCCTACTGTTTTTATCAAATCTTCCTTCAAACCCTAAAAGGTAAGATTAGCCGGGATTAATTACACCCTACAATTTCGTCAATCTTTCAGCCAGATCAGTGTCGGTACTTGAGGGAGGTTCCCCGTGCTTTCGCACGGACCTAATTAAAGTAAACCTTGTTTTCCCAGAGGCGTAACCCCGTTAACACTTTTCTAGACACCTACTTGATCGGCTAATTGTCTTGTGTAAAACTCTCCCAGGAGTAACTCTTACTCGCAGTGGGTATCAGGATCCAACTATCTCATAGGAGGTATGCAATCTCATTGCAAATTTCAACACTTAAAATTCCCGATAATGCTTTTGCCCCTAGCGTCCCATGATCTTGACGGAGGCCAAACTACCCATAGGGCGCTAGTCAAGTTCAACCCGTCATTTCTTGATTGAATTAAACCCACCCATACGACCCTTGATGGAAGCCAAACTACGTCGTACGAATACCCTAATCCAATCGCATCATATGCTAGCAGATAAGCACTAGTTAGCTACCATACACTACGCCTTGACGGAGGCCAAACTACCGCAGCATGAATACTAAGTAGCACTTATCTGAAATGACGGAGGGCTATGCAGGTTTTTCAGAAAAAACATGAGCGTAATGAACTTGATATCGTTGTAGAATCATGTGAATTTTTTAAATGGAGTGTTTTTTAGGCTTTCATTAGTTTTGCTAAAGAGGTCACTCCCGGTGAAGGGATCTCGGCTCTTTCCCCATCGAATAAGGTGCAGGATATATCATATATATCGCTATGCAAAGCAAAACTCTAAAAGCAATCAAAAGACAAACCGAGTTTTGTAGCATCTGCCAGTTTCGCTAAAGAGGTCACTCCCGGTGAAGGGATCTCGGTTCTTTCCTCATCGAATAAGGTGCGGGGTATATCATATATACCGCTATGCAAAGCAAGACTATAGCTACCCTTTTTATAAAGTTTTGATTCTACAACATCTTTTAGGTTTCTTTTCTTTTTATTAATCTCATTAATAAAATCCCATCAGCTTATGCTTCCTAAGTATCACAGAAGAAACGAAAGCAGTAATATTTATATATCAGCATATATATATAGTATAAGCATTCGTCTCAGGCAGTAATATGATCTCATCACAGAACATTGCTGCAGAACATATATGAAATATTGGATATACTAGGACGTCCGTGTTTTCAATACGTGCCTGTATAAAACACGGATTCCACGGTCGCGATGAATAGCCAAACCCACATCCCTAGACCCCTACGAGAGCGGCAAGTAACACTGCCAATTCTAGGGTTAGGAGACCCGGTCTCGACTCCTCGAGATAGCCTCCCACTGGACCTTAGAACCCGGTTACTTGTGCTCCCCTCCTTGGGTCTACCTAGTGTGGAAAAGTAAATAATATACAAGGGTGACATCAACCTCATCCCGGAAGTGCCCCAATAAAAGAATATTACATACAATTTATTTTACATGAATGAAAATAAAAGCTCTCATCTCACATAAAACCCCCCGGCTATTCAGAACGCGACGATCCAATATAACATATCCAGCAACACATAACATCACATGTCATCAACGTAAGTAAATATGTGCATCCCGATTGTCGTTGACATATAGCAACGAAGCAGGCGATATCACATATTACACTTACGATCACAGAAAAGAAAGTGCAAAACTACAACATTTGGAATCCACAATCTCTTTAGACATCGTAAATCCGAAATATCACATACTTCGCATTTCATGCCTAACCGTATGAATTCTACATATTGTATCACATTCCAGATAAATAGACTGTATTAAACTTTCTGAACGAATAATCAAATACCCGAGATTTCCAAAATAGCTCAACACTTAAGCGGAGTTCAAAAATTCCAGAATACGTCACAGTAGCAACGGTCCAGCCGTAGAAGGGTCAAGCCAACGCCTCACATGTGGCACGCCGTACTGCCCCAAACCCTAAGGTTCAAAGGGCAGTTCAAGACGGTCACATAATCGAGTTAAGGTTTGTTGTCTTCTAGAGGTTCCGTCATATTTCTTGCACGATTTTCCGAAAGATTTAAACCCGAGAAAAATTCAACACTTGAATGTTTTTCGTGCCGGGAAAAATTGAGTTAATGATATCCGTTCGAACATTTTAATACTTTATAAATTATCCGGAATAACATAACAAAATTAAATTCTCCGATCGAATCGACGATTTCAAAATAAACCCCAAAATACTCAACACTTGAGTCAGATAAAAACATACCCAGAAACTAGCAACAACAGAATTAAATATTACTGTGCAAATTTAAAAGCCCATGGCTACAGTGTGGCCGTGGATCCGCGGCCCAAGAGGATTATGGCCGCGGTTCCGCGGTGTAAAGTGGGTATTAAGTGCTCGTTTTGCACAGTAATGCTTAAAATTGCCTGCTGTATTTTTCAGGTATTTTTAATTCAGAAAAATCACTGTTTTGAAAAAATGTCCAGAGAGGGGTTAATTTTGACATGTTCAGGTTCGTTCGGAGTTTTAACTTCGTTAACACATCGTCTAATGTTCTAGCTAGGCTCTGATACCACTTTAGGGTTCCTAAGCACACTAATGAAGGTTCATAAGGCATCAAACATGCCCGAAAAATTTTTAGACGTGCCGAACAACCCAAAGCCGGGATCTTTCCTAGATTATTAGGGTTTAACATGCAAGTAAACATCTTTACTACTAAGTGTGAGGGATTACAACCTTTGTAGTCCGCTCCTTCGCTTCACAAGCTCCGAGTAGAAGTCCCTTCGCCGCGATCCACGATCTCCCGGACTCAAGAGAGGCTCCACGACTCGAACGATCCATGATAGCTTGTCGTATTCCTTTTCTCCGATGATCTACGTCGAAGTTGCAATAGCTCAAGCTCTCTCATTCTAATGAGGTGAACACCCTAATCTAATGGGCTAGATAAGATGAGGATGATGAAGTAGTATTTATGCTTTCTTTTTATATCATTTTCTCACAAGAAATCATCATAAAAGAAATCACAAGTGAGCTCTTTCTAAAACTCAAGAGAGAAGAAGATGAAGAATAATGAGATTATCCTTTTGTGATGAATAGTAATAAGAGTATATAATTGATTATGGAACCATGGTCAAGGATGAGAGGCTTAATCTTTGTAGAGAATAAACTAGAGCTAGAGTTTAGTTAGGTTAAGAATGAGTCATGGATAAGTATCAACCATAATATCTTAACCAAGACAAAAAGAAATCCTTCTAGAATGAACAAGAAGGAGCTAAACCTAATCAAACCCTAATCTCTTTTTATCATCTCTAAACATGTTTCATAATAAATCATATCATGTCACAATAATATATATCACATATATATTATATATTTGCAACAAAAGTAAATAATACAATTAAAATATATCGCATATATATCAATGTATTAATCCGGTGAGAAAATGAAATAATAAAGCGAGCCAATATTAGATAATGTAATAAAATATATCATATATATCATTATACATTAAATCATCGAATCAACACTTGATCCGACGATCCGGCTATATCGAATATAACCGACTAATATATCATGTACCGATTCATCGAATCAACACTTGATCCGATGTCCCGGTTCATATCTAAATATCGCGAGAATATAGTACGGTATCACATATCGCATTATCCTCGGTCCTGCACATATCACATATGTGCCTCTACTCCGTTTTGCCTGAGCCAAAAAACCTCTGTGTAGGACTCTAAAGAATCGTCAATACGCCGGTAGCAGGTGATGATCATATCACACACCCACAAGCTGCAGGCGGTCAGCTAAACGTAACAGCCACCCAGGTATTAAGCGATCAGAAGATCAACAAGCTAGCATGTCCGTTCTCCTGTGAATCCAATCAGTAACACTCCCGTATAGTCCGGTCTGTTCGTCTGATATGTCGCATATCAAGTCTAGGGGTGGTATACGTCAGACCCCAGTAACCGATAAGTCATGTCGATGTGAGGCTCATAACAGGTCGAGAAACTACTGGTAACACTTACCAGTATATCTCTATATCAGCCCTGGCCAGGGACTTCCAGTTATAGCTAATCGAACACAGCACAACATCAACTCCCTATACCGGGAGAGACGAATCCCTTCCTATCGCTTATTGCCTCAATGTGATTCGGGACTTTACCCAAAAGCCACCGTTTTGCATGCCCTCTTGGACATGGTAAGGTGGAAATCAAAGCACAGTAGGAATCACACAAGACTCTATGACGATCTCGGGTCTACAGACTACCCTGTACCAGTGTCACCGGAGAACTGCCATCTGATGTGTGGTATATCACCATCTGGGAGTTCTCGGCAAGTCCGTCCAGTGTACCCAGTCTCCACTGAGCACCCATACACCATCCTTGATGTCAAACACCGATGGATATGGGATCATCCATCGCCCATCATATGGGTCAATATGCGTATACGCTAGTCTACTCTGGTGTATCGATGCCCTGTCTCGATATACCTTCGACTAAGAACAGTTATAGGATGTACTCATCGACTACCGTGGCCCCACTAGTATGATCTCATCATAGTCCCACTAGTCGAGTACAGATCCTAAGGGCTTTATCAACATGTGAGAGAAAAACAGTAAACCAATACAAGTCAACATGTTAAGATAAAGTGAAACCAAATAGCATACTATCATGACGAGCAAGAAAGTCCTCTCTGTATATATCCAAGCATCCATCATAATATACATCATATGTACAACAATGGCCTCTAGGGCATATACATAACTAACAACAACCTCATGGCAAGTTCGGTTATGTGCAAGATTGTAGGATATCCCAACCATTCACGAGGGTATATCTTCTACCACACCGAGGAACAAAAGATGTTTTGTTTCTCGACATGCCACCTTTTAAGAGAAGTAATTTCTTGTGGAAGAAATTAGTGGCGATAAGGTAGAACTGGAAGTAGTTCCAGCAAACACAAACTATAAATGATGATTTGTTGGAACCGGAGGATTCAATTATCCCCGACAAACCGCAGTCACTCCGCAGATCTAGTTGGGTTCCTCATCCACCTGAGAGATACTACTGTTTTCTCATAGAAGGTAAAGAGCGAGGATTGCATCATGAAGATGATGACCCAACTAATTTCGAGAAGGCCATCACAAGTGGAGACTATGTGAAATGGTTGCATGCTATGCAATCTAAGATGGAATCCATATACACCAACAAAGTATTAACTTTGGATGTTGCTCCTGAAGGGGTAAAACTCATCGGAGAGCAAGAGGATCTTTGAGAAAGATAATTTGGTGTAGATGGAAAAATTGAGACTTTCAAAGCTAGACTTGTTGCTAAGCTTAAGTACATCAGGATCCTACTTGCCATTGCTGTATACCATGACTTCGATATCTGGCAGACTGCACGTCAAACCTACTTTTCTAAATGGTGATTTATAAAAGAGCATGTATATGACACTGCGAGAGAGCTGCGTAGAAAATGGGAGCAACGAATGCATGTGCAAGCTGCTTAAATCCATCTACGGGATAAAGTAAGCATCGCGGAGATGGAACATCTGTTTTAATGAAGCTGTCAAAGAGTTTGACTTCATCAAAAAGGTAGATGAACCATGTATAAATAAGAAGGTTATAGAGAGTATGGATGTCTTCCTCATATTGTACGAGGATGACATACTCTTGATAGGAAAGGGTGTTCGTATGCTACACTCGGTCAAACACCTCTTATCACACAGGTTCTCCATGAAAGATCTAACCGATGCCTCCTACATCCCGGGGCTATAGATCTATAGAGATAGATCTAAATGGATTTGGGATTGTCCCAATCTAGGTACATAGACACCATGCTAGAAGGGTTTTAGTATGGATGATTCTAGGAGTGGTAATGTACCCGCTTGTTCATGAATCACTCTCTCCAAAGAGATGTCTTTCGAGACTGATTTGGAGAGGGCTCGCATACAAGAGATACCCTATGCTTTGGCAGACGGGTCAATCATGTACGAGATGTTATGTACCAGACCAGATGTAGCTTACTCACTAGGTGTAGTAAATAAGTATCGAAAAGATCTTTGGGAAAACCACTAGATAGCTGAAGAACATTCTTAAGTGCTTGAGAAGGACTAAAGAGATATTCTTGGTGTATGGTAACGGTGAATTCTAGATGGAGTCCTTTACCGATTCGATCTTCCAGAGTGATAAAGATGACTGAAAGTCAGTCTCGGATTTTGTCTTAACCCTCAGTAGAAGGGAGGTATGTTGGATGGGTTCCAAGCTATATACCGTAGCAGACTCGTTGATAGAGGCTAATTACATCGCTACTAACGATGCTGCAAAAGAGGTTGTCTGGATGAATAGAGTTCATGAGATGAACTAGCTTCCTACCATTAGGCATCCAGTACCTATGTATTGGTTACTCGCCAATTCCAACAAGCACTGAGGAAATTACCACATTTACCTTGGTCTACGGCCTCTGCTTCTTCGGCCGCTAAAAAGAAAGCCTGACGCCGTGGTACATTCCTCCTAGACGGAGGCACATTCCTCTGTCCTTGGGGCATGTGCTTCAGTGCTTGTTGGAATTGGTGAGTAGGTTGTGCAGGTGGTGGAGCTGTGAGTGCAAGACAAGGAGCAAGAGCCAGGATAGCTGGCCGCTGCGGGTAGTTGGTGGGTGTGTGAGCTGGGTTGCGTCCATAAGGACAGTTTCCAATTTCATGACTGGATGCGCCATAAACTAGATACAGGCCTTTGGCAAGCCTACAGTCCTACACTAAATGTCCATTCTTCTTGCAATAGAAGCAAAAATCTGGACTTGGCTGGTTATTGGGTTCTTCCTGTCTCCTAGGTTCAACAGTTGGCCTTGAAAAGGCTCCTCCTGCCATCTGAGTGGCAGGACGCTTCATTCCGGCAGATTGAGGTCTGTCATTCCTCTTTACCACTGTATCATATCATCGGGCAGCCTTTAAAGCCAACTCATGGGTTGGGAAATCCCCTGTTGCTAATGCAGCTTGGATTTCCGTGTCCAACCTTGCTGAAATCTTCTAGCTCTGATCTTGGCAATCCGTATGAGATGGGCCGCAAACCTGTTACGGTCTTGTGTTAGCTGTGTAGTATGTGATATAAAATCCAACATTGAGACATATCTCACCTACTGAGCATGGTAAACTCAGCATCATACTCATCTACAGATTTGGTCCACATTGAACCTTGTTGCAGATGGATGAACAGTTGTTCCATATCAAAGCGGGCAGTCTCAGGGAAGTACTTTGCATCGAACATGTCACGGAAAGTCTTCCATTCAATAGGTTGGTCAAAACGGCTTTCTTTCGCTTTCCACCAAACCCGTGCATTGTTAGTGAGCTGCAGCTTTGCAACTCGTACCCAAGCGACCTCTGGCACTTTTGCTGTTGCCAGGTCATCTTCAACGCTTTGAGCCCATTCCTCTGCTTCCAGAGGACTCTCTTTTCCTTAAAACTGCTTGGGGTGCAAAGCTCTGAATTGCTTCACCCCAGGTGCTTCTGCCTCTGATCGGTCATCAGGATAGCAGTCTGTTGCTGCTGTCCTTCTACAAAGCTGCGGATTGCCTCAAGCAGAACCGTCTGCTCGTTGATTGGAGCAGCAACGGCAGGTGTGAGTGGTAGTGGTGGGGGAGTGTTGTTGACATTCGTGCTGGTGTTGTTTAGAGAATTCATAACCTTGGAAGAAAATTTTGGGTTAGGACGGGTTCAAAATATATGATAAGATTCAAGGAATAAGTATTGTAAGGAATGTTTTCAATTGTTGGTTCTTGTGTTATATTGCTTAGGTTGTCCACGCAGAGATGAACTGCATGGTAGGGTTCCATATAGCTCTGACCTGCATGGGCCACCAATAAAACCCGTCGCACCCCACTTCCCAGTATACGGGCAGAGGACGCGATGAGGCCGCTACGTATTTACTCTGAAGTAAACACGCTAAGCGTATCTAAGCAATATAAGTAAAATGCACAAGAGACAGTGACAATAAATATAATTGAACAGCAACTTTATTTATTAACATTCTTTTTATAATACATCTGAAAAGTAAATACATGGAATGGAAAGAAATGCCTAAACAGTGGCATAACAGAAATGGAAAATACAGAATGTAAATGTGTACAAGGAATCTAAAGCTCTAGGTTGAAAGCTAGCTGGTCCAAATCCTCGCTGGTGGGCTCGATCTCCAGTGAGTTCGAAACACCTGACGACATTCCAAAGAAGAAGAAAGAGAATGTCGTCAGCGAACAAATCGCTCGGTAAGTACCATAAATAGACAAGAATGGAATAGACAGAATTGAGTATATATTGTTATAATGTTGTATTTAGTGTTAATGCTATTGTTTGTAGCTTGGTACAGAAGAGGCCAGTGTATAGAGAGGAGTCTCACTGGACCAGAGACTACGGTATACGGAGTACAAGGAACCGTTCAGCCACGGTACAACGGCAATTGAATTCAGGTTAGGTGTCTTTATAGTTGCTGTCTCGTGCCACTTTTAACACCTTCCGTACCAATCTACCCCTTATAAACCCCGTGATGTCTTGATTGTATTGATGCATTGTTTGTATTGTATATTGAATATATATATGGATGACTTACCGTAACCATGATATTAGTAAATAGAACGGATATAATGGATGATCATATAAATGGAATATATCCATGGTTCGGTTCGGTCAATATAGATTGAACAGATTGAATATATGGATTCATATTGAGTTATAGTTTATACTTGAATCATATTCAAGTCAGATTTATTATATCGAGACTCAGTCTAAGTCGGACAATTAGAAAAGAAATTGAATCCTGAATTATATTTTGGTGCTATCGGTAACTGCTGCACATGGACGGCTGGATTTGTGTCTTTTTCAAAGACAATTATCGTATTGATAACACTGTTTGTTAATTTGTCTACCTTAAATAGGCAAGCACCCATATCTCCGGCTCCCTAAGGCTCAAGAGACTGGTTCTGCTTAAACCTATGTTTACTAGGGTCCTTATTGTAATTTAGTATAACTTGAGGGGGGTTTATGTAAAATTAATTTTGTATAATTTTCAAAATACACCTCAAGAATTTTATTATCATCTTAAGTGTTTTCATGGATGTATATTTTATCAATGTGACATTTCTAGTGAATAAAACCTAATTTCATAATATATGGTATTTATTTGTAATATTGGAATTGTATGGTATTTTCTTGTAAATGAGATGTTTATCTTGAATTTTGGAAATGTGGAATATTATAAATATTAAAAATAGATATTTTGATATTAATTACATATATATTTATTTATTAAAAATATAAGTTTTTTTTATAATAGAAATCACATTTTCTAAAGAAAATTGTATTTTAAATCTTTCGAGATTATTTGCTCCATGCGGAGGCCTGCATCTCACTCTAATAGGCCCAAGGATGTGTGATAATCCGCACCATGCCGAACGAGTTCCCCGAAATGGGTTGTAGAGGCGCAATTGCAAACATTTGTTAAAATACACTTCTTGTAGAAAAAGGTTTTTATAAGTTGAAGGTCATTATATGTAAAGTCGTATTTTCCCAAATCTATTTTCCCAAATTCCATCGTGGTATGTTAGATATGAGTGTTGTGAGGAGGTAGGTCATTACCTTATGATTTATCTAAAGGTATAAAGGTATTATAGAGTTTATATCAGAAACTAAAGTTTGTGGTATTTTAATGTAAAATTGTGATAAAAGATGCATATAACAATCTTTTGTGATGAAACTTGTTAAAGATGTTTATTAATGTTTAATGAAAAATAAAAGATGATATCAAGGTATCTTGATTAAGAAAAATTGTAGTTTTTAAAGAAAACCGAATCGGAAGTCGGCTAACTCCGCTTCCGTCGGGTTTTAGTTTTGAATGTTTTTAGAAAAGAGAAAAGAGGAAAAAGTAAGGATTTACAGGTTATTTGACTAGAGAAGAGAAGGAGGAAGATGTGGGAGTTTCCGGTGCGTCGTTTCGTCGTCGGAAACTCCTCGGATTCCCGTCGGAAGTTCATCGGAGCTTCGCCCTTTTGCTAACTCCACTTGCACAAAAAGACTTGGGAATTTTCTTAAGAGTTTGGGCAGGGATTTGGGAGTGAGTAGGGGTGATTTGAGGGTGGTATTTATAGGAAAAATTAGGGTTTTAGTGTCACGACCGGAAATATTAGCTCGTGACCAGCACTTGAATCACGCAACGTCTAAAAGCGTAATGGAATTCAAGTAAGCTGAAACCCAGAAATCTAAACCTTTTAAGAAAAATAAAGGAGGTGAGGTTTTGAAATAAAGGTATAATGAAATCAAGTTTTCTTAATGCATAGAAAAGGAACATGAATGATGCAAGTGAAATTTACTAGTTTGAAAACATGTTTCATCTTTTAAAAATTTTGGCAGCACCTCCTTTGTATATTTTGATCCAAAACCACAAATACATAATAAGAATAATGGCATCCCCAAGCGGGAGCTAGCTCTTCGCCAAACGGTGGATCACAACCACGCATGACAATATAAATAAATATACGATGCCCAACGGCGAAGTTCACCACAAAAACATAAATAAATAAGCAAGACATCAAACCACAAGTAGCGGAAAACCACTCGCTCTAAGTCTCACAACCACAATCTCACTAAGTCTCATTACTTATAAAATTCAATAATTTTGATTGATGGAGTTAACTACATACAATATGAAATATAGATACAAGAATGGGTACGATACAAATGTCCCACCTACCAATACAAAACACTCGAATGCAACTGTGTGCCAGCGAAGCCGCTACTGATCCAAGCGATCAACCTGCAAGAACTGTGGCATAACGGGGGTGAGTTGCCAACTCGTGAGTAGAAAAATATCAAAAGATAGAAATCAAATAAACAACGACTCCTAGGTCAACTGTATCATAAAGGTAATACTATGATATTTAGGGTGACCGGGTCTGTATATGTACCAAAGAGGTAGACAATACCTATATGCATGCGGATAACATCCAACCGTAATACTCAATGCATTTATGCATGTGGATCACGTCCACCCATATAGTCAATGTATGTATGCATGTGGATCTCGTCCAACCATGTCATCAATGTATGTATCATAAAAGCATATGCCTGAAGATATGAGGATATAAATCAACGTGTGTCCCTCGCGACACATCAAAATCATGGAACCTGAGTGCCTAGCATCGACACTCGAAAACATCATGAAAACCGTACCCAGCATCGGTATGTAAATCCTCATATATCGAGCTCCGTCAGTCCGGATCGGCCCACGGGCTCCGTCAGTCTGGATCGGCCCATATCATCTCTCAACTCCGGTCGGTATCCTCCGGATATCTGCCAAGCCCAAATACTATCACCGGTAGGTACTCGCCACCCTGCCAGGGTCATTGTCTACTCCAAGAAAAACATTTCTCGCCCCGGGGAACCATACCGAGTCCACCATGAACCCGCAAATGGATCATCCGCCTCCTCGAATCGGGTTTCACATGTCACACGTCTAAGAACCGAGAAAACGCATGGTCGACATACTGAAATATCATATCAAGAGAAACCGGGTTTTTAAAACAGTACATGCTTTCTTTTGAAATAGCCACGGTTCTCAAATCTAGAAATCTCATGAAAATAACATATCTCAATGCGTAAAAGCAAAGCATGATGTACGCGACATATGATGGAAACGTAAGCATATCCGTATATCATGCAACATGGAACAGTGATGTATCATATTAAGGGAAAACCGCTCCTTTAAATGATTCCAGTTTTGAAAATATGTCTTGCGGTTCCCAATATCTCCAAAGTCAAATGCAACACCATATAAAAGTGCACAGGTAACTATAGCAAGTAAATCATACAAAGAGTCCTATCATGATGCAGCAATCCTACTGTGTAGTGACATGGCAATTATCGATGATGAAGTGTGTGAGCCGGCAAATCTGTGTACGTTTAACATACGCATCATCGATAATGGTGTAAGTATACTAACACAGGTACATGCAATGCAATGATAATATCATGAATGCCGCATAAGGTAAATCATCAGCTAAAAGCTATAAGGTATACGTAACTATCATATGTCTGAGTCGGTGAATATATCAATCGGCATCTAGCCTCACAGCATCACGTACGGTATAATCTATCGTATGGAATCCTCTAGTCAAGGGTATGGATCAATCATCATGTCAAACTCATCACATACGGAAAATCCTCATACGGCGGCATTAAGCTAATAGGGATCCTATCAACGTATAAGACAATGAGGGTACGGCCTAATATCATGTACGGCCTATCATCCATGATTCACCACATTCTATATATATATATATATATATATATATATACACACACCTATATCCCAGGTCACATCCATAATGATCTCATATCAGGAAACTGACAAGGTATCCATCATCTCAATCGACTCACATCCGCATACCAACATATCATCAGATCGTCATATTCGTCTTATATTCTTGTCATCGCATTTATATCTCATATCAAGTCGAGTTTACATAAACATTCTATCTCTACTATAAGTATAAGTATCTAATCTAACATACACACCTGAACCATACAAATCAGATTTTTAAAGAAGCGAATCGTAGTTTTGAAAATAGGGGTTACGGTGTTTTTAAGGAAAAGATATCATTTGAAATTCCGTGACGTCCCTTAAGGTATCTGTTTAAAATATGCATAAGATTCTTTAGTTTTGAAATATGTATGGTTCGGATGATACATCTGCATCGACTATCTAGTCCTATAGTATCCTAAACGGCAATATCGTCAAATATCATCCTCAAATCCCGTCATCACATATTAGCCGTATTATATCATTGCTAACTATCCTTAGTTTCTAATATGATTTTTCTAACTATATTTTACTTCTAACCCTAATTGCTACTCTAGGTTTGCTTAACCATATGCTACAAATCGGTTTCCACCAAAACTTTGCAGGGGTGTTATACGCCATCCATCAAATTTCACCCGTGGATATAGATCCACTCACCTTGCTTCTTGCTTGCCGAAGTCGATGACGCCATGCTCCGTCACCTCGGAATCTACGTGAAGTTACCTACAACAATAAACAATCGCAATGCGTATTAAAAATCAAGGCTGAAAAACCAAAACGGCACACGTTTCGCTCCTAGGTCAAAACCTATAGCTTTGCGTGCAAAATACGACAATTAACCCTGGTCGTTGATGTACAAACGCCACACGACGGGAACACAATACCAAATACCAAAATCAAGTCAAAACAAAGTCGTAAAATAATGCATCAACTCATGGAAATGGTCCCAGATTTTACCCTAAGCCAAATTGGTCAATTCTGCATATATGGAGGGGCAAATTTACTGAAGATAAGGCCCTGGAACCAAACTGAAACAATTATACTCTACTTTGGCCGAAAATTGAGGCCAGATTGAATTTATCAGCGGCCTGGGGTTTGAGTTAAGGGCTCGGGTCTCAGTGGTAGCTTCCTAGGTGCCTGCACGACTCCCAGTAATTGCAAAATCATTTCTAGTGTCCCCGGGTTGCTCCAGATTCCAAAATACCCTCACAATTCACACATTTATCCGATGTCGGGGTTACTAAATTTGTGTTTGGGTTTCTAAGCTCTTGTCTAGGTCATTAAAACAGCACCCAAGTCTAGTTAACAGCCACTAGGCATCACCCAATTTCAAACAACACTCAAACTTTTTACTAGGGTTTCCCATAGCTCACTAAATACCACAATTTCACCTCTAAACTTGCATGAAAGGTAAAGTGAATGAAATACTATATTAAGGGCGATGAAATTACCTCACTTGGGCAACCCAAGAAAAACCCTAGCTCCTCAAGGTGGTCGAAATCTCACTTTTCTTGGTCCAATGTGTAGAGGGTGTAGAGGGGATCAATTTTTGTGAAAGAGAATTAGGGTTTTGATGGAGTTTTTGAGGTGGATCTTAGGGTTAATGGTGGAGGGAAGAGAGGAAGAAGAAGATGCAAGAAATAATGGGGAAGGGATTTGTGGCTGCCCCTCTCTTTCCTCTCTCTTTTATTCTCACCCACTCTCACTAATTACCATTTTGCCATTCCCTTTTTCTTTTCTTTTCTCCTATAAACTTTAAAACCAATACACAAAATACCCAAACCAACACAAAAAAACAACATGTAACCAAAAGCAATATGACATGGTGCACTAACCACGAAAAACTGTAGAAATGCGGATTTGGCTTAATCGCGATTAGCAGTGCACTAATCGGGTTTTTATCAAAACTGCATATAATAAATTTTAAAAATGCCAAATCCTAAATTTATATTATTAAATTAATAAATCATTTTAATTTACATTTATTTAACAATTATTGGTATATATTTATACCCTTTTTCGAAAACCCCAATTTCGTAAATCGGGCAGTTTTCAGAAAATATATTATTTTAATATTAAATTCCAAAAATAATATTTTATATTTTCTGAAATATTACAATCTTCCCCCCTTAAATAAATTCGGTCCCCAAATTTAAATTTAAATCCCCAAAATCTAAAACATTTCAATAATCGGCTCAAACAATGGGGCTTCGAAATCATGGAAAACGCAGAAATAACATAGCGCGTCAAGTGCGCATGAAAACGAGTACAAAACTCAAAATCAAACTCCGTCAAGCGCCACGAAAATCATCGGATTTGCACGCATATCCTCGGAGTTGCGATATAGATGCCAATCTCGAAATCCACTACTGAAATCCAATATACAATAGTCAAATACTATAATACGTGTATAGTACGCATCTTTGAAAACTCCAAAATCTGAATAAAATACATGCAAAATCTTTTCTAAATCGCCGCGGGAATGCGTAACTCACGGCATAACTGACGGACGCTCATTTTAAAATAATAATATATGTCCATATATGTTTTCTTAAATACACGTTCCGTCGTTTTTTTCAAAATATCCCAAAAAGTTCTCTTTTATAAACGTTCGTGTCGCTCACGGACACGTAGGAAATAGCGAGACTATAGCTCCTTTGAAAATCTCTTGGTAAGCTTTTAATGCATGCAAAGTACTCAGATACTGTCCTCAGATCAGTCCTGTTTGGCTACTACACAATATAGTGCCCAACATGAAAACAAAGTGCTCAAAAGCAAAATCAGCCTCAAAAGGCGTATCCAATAATCGCATGCGTCTGGTGCGCATGGAAATCAAATCCAAATACAGGTGCCACAATATGCACAAAAGCCCAAAACTACGTGCAATGGGTGTGCACGAAAGCATCTGTCCAGTGCAACGGATATGCACGAAAACAATATCGGGTGCATTTGATATACACAAGAATCCAATCAGGTGAAAAAGGTGCACAAAACAAATATCGAGTATCAAAATCAAATCGACGGTATACAACACATTTCAATCCAAATCCAAATCAGGTATACCGTGATATATAATCTCACAACCATGTGTATCAACGTGCACAAAAGCAAATCAAATACTAAAAGTGCATGAAAACTTTGCTGAAAGCATAAATCAAATCATATGCCTGCCCTAGACATGAAATCACAATAATATCTCAAATGATATCAAAATGAAGCCAGGTGCAACTGTGGTGCACAAAATATGTACCAATGCACTACAAGCACATATAAGCTATACCGAGTGCAAAATCAAATCATCCGTATGAAATCCACGAAATCATAAACACATGATACGAAGGTACAAGATCGACATCAAATGCAATAGATATGCGCAAATCGCAATTCAACACAACGGTGTATAAAATATATATCAGGTGCGAAACTATGCGCAAACATGCAAATACCCAGTAGGTGCAGCCATGGTGCACGAAATCAATATCAAGAAACTCGTCATCAAAACTCAAACCCAAGCGATATAAGCGTGATACTCGGGTCACAAACGCAAATCGCAAAAAAAATGACATTGAGGTACACCTCCTACAATATCGAAAAAGTCGGTGCGCCTAAAACTGGCAAGGCAAGAATATTTGCTCGCCTCCTGCTCACGGCCTGGCATCCTCTGTCTCTGGATCCTTATCTTTTCTGCAGATTACCAATCCCGCAATCCATCGGCTCATCGGCCCTGTCAGGTGTGCTAACGGGAACGATTCTGCTCTAGCACTTCTCTGGTCATCCCTCGGTCAATCATGATGACCACTCATAAAGCAGCACGTTACTGGCGTCGGCCTCTGGTCCTCTGAATACACGTAACACATCTGATCCTAGTTGCAAATCTCATTGCAGCAGTGTCCTGGAAGGAATCCTGCTCAGGGTCTCTTCCGATCTTGCCTATTCCGAACTGTACGGAGGCTGGTACTCTTACATAATCCTTTCTTGTTTTCTGGACATCTGCGTGTTCCGCACACATTTTCTCGGAGACTGGCCGTATCCCAACGTCTCTGTAAGCATATCAGGTCTCTAGTCTCGACGGGGAGTAATGACAGCTCGTCAGCATCTTGCACGAACCTCTGGTTCCACTTGTATTTATCGTCGTCCACTATGACGTCACGCCATGCTATGTGCGCACTGCAACTGTTCTCGGCCACGGTCAATCCGAAGTCTCTCACGCGGACTCGAAATTTCATACTCTGTATCTTCATCACTCTGTAGAAGATATCTGGACGAACACGTCCTCGGGAACTCGTCCCAACCATCGGAGGAATACTCAATACTCGTCCGTTCTCGATCAACTCACAGCGCCTCTGGGTGAGGTCCTCTATCCAAAGCTGGTCAGCTTGCTGATCTCTTATCACAAGGTATCCGGGTGGCGTCAAACCTTTCGATCGAGTCATCAAGGTCCCAAAATTTCCTGAAGGCTCAACACCTGAGCGCAGTCTAAAAATATCCGGTACATACCACAGCACCTCTGGACCAGCCGTAGAAGGGCAAACCCAAGCCTCAATGATGGCACCGCTAAACTACTGCAAACCCTAAGGTTCAAAGCGGTTCCATGGTCATCATGTCGATTTAGGGTTTCATTCTTCTAGAGGGTCCACAGAATTACCTGCATGTTCCTCCGAACACTTTAAACTTGGGAAAAATGGGTTCCTGACACTCGCTCGAACTTTTTAACTTCGCCTAGGCGACATGCGAATACCCTTCTTCCGCACGCTAAACAATGCCTCAATTCTCCAGGAAAGGCGATACACCGGTGGTCATCTCTGGATCGGTCTGCTCTAGATCTGAGTAAAACTCGCCATACTGGAAAACTTCAACTCAACTGGGCCTACGGCGGCGCATCAATCTGACGAATCACCTTCGTCTCGTGAATCGGGGTAGGATAGCTATCATCTGTCGCATTTCTGCTTGGAAGCTCCGGCAATCTTAGCTCGTAAGCTCTGGAAGCGACATCCCATCATCTCAGCAACAGCTGGGTCACCTGTCTACATGGTAGGCGACATCAAAATCTCTGAGGTATGCTGTACATCAACAGTCCTCTCGCAACTGGCAGCTCTAACAATGGCCTGATCATCCAGTGTAAAACTAAGCACTCGCCTCCATAAGAGGCCACAACATAACACTACATCGAGATGTTCCCATATCACCAGAAAACACAATGGTCAGTCCTCGTACCAGACAAGCTTGCCCTGACCGCAACGCTAACAGCAGCTTAAACCGCGCTCAAACCATGGTGACAGGAACCTCAATCGAGTATCGAAGAAAGCCGATCAACGGCATGAAAGGAAACGACAGATCCAGAATGGATACATTATCATAAGAAGGAACAACATCAATGAAAGTATGATCATGGAAACGAATAGAATCAAGGATCTCAAAAAAAGTATGTACATCCTAAGGTTTCTTAAGTGGAGTATCGTATCGTAAATATACCGCGGAACATACGTACGGTATGTCACTCTACTCAAGCTACCTACTCCATCAATCAAGGTCAGCCTATGAAACGAATGTTCGGGTCTAATACCCCCGTACAAGTCTAAGTTCCGTAAGGTCAAGCCTAGGTTCCAAAATACATACCCGCCCTAGACTCCGCATAGTCAAACATAGACTCGAACAAAGGTTAAACCTAGCGCTCTGATACCAACTTTGTCACGACATATTAGCTCATGACCAGCACTTGAATCACACAACGTCTAAAGGCGTAACGGAATTCAAGTAAGCTGAAACCCAGAAATCTAACCCTTTTAAGAAAAATAAAGGAGGTGAGGTTTTGAAATAAATGTATAATGAAATCAAGTTTTCTTAATGCATAGAAAAGGAACATGAATGATGCAAGTGAAATTTACTAGTTTAAAAACATGTTTCGTCTTTTAAAAATTTTGGCAGCACCTCCTTTGTATATTTTGATCCAAAACCACAAATACATAATAAGAATAATGGCATCCCCAAGCGGAAGCTAGCTCTTCACCAAACGGCGGATCACAACCACGCAAGACAATATAAATAAGTATACGACGTCCAATGGCGAATTTCACCATAAAAAGATAAATAAATAAGCAAGACATCAAACCACAAGTAGCGGAAAACCCCTCGCTCTAAGTCTCGCAACCACAATCTCACTAAGTCTCATTACTTATACAATTCACTAATTTTGATTGATGGAGTTAAATACATACAATATGAAATAAAGATACAAGAGTGGATACGATATAAATGTCCCACTTACCAATACAAAACACTCGAATGCAACTGTGTGCCAGCGAAGCCGCTACTGATCCAAGCGGTCAACCTGCAAGAACTGTGGCACAACAGGGATGAGTTGCCAACTTGTGAGTAGAAAAATATCAACAGATAGAAATCGAATAAACAACAACTCCTCGGTCAAATATATCATAAAGGTAATACTATGATATCTAGGGTGACCGGGTCTGTATATGTGCCAAAGAAGTAGTCAATACCTATATGCATGCGGATAACATCCAACCGTAATACTCAATGCATGTATGCATATGGATCACGTCCACCTATATAATCAATGTATGTATGCATGTGGATCTCATCCAACGATGTCATCAATGTATGTATCATAAAAGCATATGCCTAAAGATATGAGGATATAAATCAACGTATGTCCCTCGCGACACATCAAAATCATGGAACCTGAGTGCCCAGCATCGACACTCGAAAACATCATGAAAACCGTACCCAGCATTGGTACGTAAATCCTCATATATCGGGCTCCGTCAGTCCGGATCGGCCCACGGGCTCCATCAGTCCGGATCGGCCCATATCATCTCTCGACTCCGGTCGGTATCCTCCGGATATCCGCCGAGCCCAAATACTATCACCGGTAGGTACTCGTCACCCTGCCAGACACATCGTCTACTCCACGAAAAACATTTCTCGCCCGAGGGAACCATACCGGGTCCACCATGAACCCGCAAATGGATCATCCGCCTCCTCGAATTGGGTTTCATATGTCACACATCTCAGAACCGAGAAAATACATGGTGGACGTACTGAAATATCATATCATGAGAAACCGGGTTTTTAAAACAGTACATGCTTTCTTTTGAAATAGCCACGGTTCTCAAATCCAGAAATCTCATGAAAACAGCATATCTCAATGCGTAAAAGCGTAAAGCATGATGTATGCGACATATGATGGAAATGTAAACATATCCGTATATCATGCAACATAGAACAGTGATGTATCATATTAAGGGAAAACCGCTCTTTTAAATGATTCCAGTTTCGAAAATATGTCTTGCGGTTCCCAATATCTCCAAAGTCAAATGCAACACCATATAAAAGTGCACAGGTAACTATAGCAAGAAAATCATGCAAAGAGTCATATCATGATGCAGCAATCCTTTATGTAGTGACATGGCAATTATCGATGATGAAGTGTGTGAGCCGGAAAATCTGTGTACGTGTAACATACGCATCATCGATAATGGTGTAAGTGTACTAACACAGGTACATGAATGCAATTATAATATCATGAATGCAGCATAAGGTAAATCATCAGCTAAAAGCTATAAGGTATACGTAACTATCATATGTCTGAGTCGGTGAATCTATCAATCGGCATCTAGCCTCACAGCATCATGTACGGTATAATCCATCGTACGACATCCTCTAGTCAAGGGTATGGATCAATCATCAAGTCAAACTCATCACATACGGAAAATCCTCGTACGGCGGCATTAAGCTAATAGGGATCCTATCAACCTATAAGACAATGAGGGTACGGCCTAATATCACGTACGGCCTATCATCCATGATTCACCACATTCTATATATATATATATATATATATATATATATATATACACCTATGTCCCAGGTCACATCCATAACGATCTCATATCAGGGGACCGACAAGGTATCCATCATCTCATTCGACTCACATCCATATACCAACATATCATCAGATCATCATATTCGTCTTATATTCTTGTCATCGCATTTATATCTCACATCAAGTCGAGTTTACATAAACATTCTATCTCTACTATAAGTATAAGTATCTAATCTAACATACACACCTGAACCATACAAATCAGATTTTTAAAGAAGCGAATCATAGTTTTGAAAATAGGGGTTACGGTGTTTTTAAGGAAAAGATATCAGTTGAAATTCCGTAACGTCCCTCAAGGTATCTGTTTAAAAGATGCATACGATTCTTCAGTTTTGAAATATGTATGGTTCGGATGATACATCTTTGTCGACTATCTAGTTCTATAGTATCCTAAACGGCAATATCATCAAATATCATCCTCAAATCTCGTCATCACATATTAGCCGTATTATATCATTGCTAACTATCCTTAGTTTCTAATATGGTTTTTCTAACTATCTTTTACTTCTAACCCTAATTGCTACTCAAGGTTTGCTTAACCATATGCTACAAATCGGTTTCCACCAAAACTTTGCGGGGGTGCTATACGCCATCCACCCGATTTCCCCCGTGGATATAGATCCACTCACCTTGCTTCTTGCTTGCCGAAGTCGATGACGCCACGCTCCGTCGCCTCAGAATCCACGCGAAGGTACATACAATAATAAACAATCGCAATGCGTATTAAAAATCAAGGCAGAAAAACCAAAACGGCACACGTTTCGCTCCTAGGTCAAAACCTATAGCTTTGCATGCAAAACACAACAATTAACCGTGATCGTTGACGTAAAAATGCCACACGATACCAAATACCAAAATCAAGTTAAAACGAAGTCGTAAAATAATGCATCAACTCATGGAAATGGTCCCAGTTTTTACCCTAAGCCAAATTGGTCAATTCTGCATATATGGAGGGTCAAATTTACTTAAGATAAGGCCCTGGAACCAAACTGAAACAATTCTACCCTACTCTGGCCGCAAATTGCGGCCAGATTGAATTTATCAGCGGCCTGGGGTTTGAGTTAGGGGCTCGGGTCTCAGTGGTAGCTTCCTTGGTACCTGCACGACTCCCAGTAATTGCAAAATCATTTCTAGTGTCCTTGGGTTGCTCCAGATTCCAAAATACCTTCACAATTCACACATTTATCCGATGTCGGGGTTTCTAAATCCGTTTTTGGGTTTCTAAGCTCTGGTCCAAGTCATTAAAATAGCACCCAAGTCTAGTTAACAGCCACTAGGCATCACCCAATTTCAAACAACACTCAAACCCTTTACTAGGGTTTCCCAAAGCTCACTAAACATCGCAATTTCACCTCTAAACTTGCATGAAAAGTAAAGTGAATGAAATACTATGTTAAGGGTGATGAAATTACCTCACTTGGGCAACCCAATAAAAACCTTAGCTACTCATGGTGGTCGAAATCTCACTTTTCTTGGTCCAATATGTAGAGGGTGTAGAGGGGATCAATTTTTGTGAAAGGGAATTAGGGTTTTGATGGAGTTTTTGAGGTGGATCTTGGGGTTAATGGTGGAGGGAGGAGAGGAAGAAGAAGATGCAAGAAATAATGGGGAAGGCATTTGTAGCTGCCCTTCTCTCTCCTCTTTCTTTTATTCTCATCCACTCTCACTAATTACCCTTTTGCCATTCCCTTTTTCTTTTCTTTTCTCCTATAAACTTTAAAACCAATACACAAAATACCCAAACCAACACAGGAAAACAACATGTAACCAAAAGCAATATGACATGGTGCACTCGCCACGAAAACTGTAGAAATGCGGATTTGGCTTAATCGCGATTAGCAGTGCACTAATCGGGTTTTTATCAAAACTGCATATAATAAATTTTTAAAATGCCAAATCCTAAAATTATATTATTAAATGAATAAATCAATTTAATTTCCATTTATTTAACAATTATCGGTATATATTTATACCCTTTTTCGAAAACCCCAATTTTGCAAATCGGGCAGTTTTCGGGAAATATATTATTTTAATATCAAATTCCAAAAATAATATTTTATATTTTCTGAAATGTTACATTTAGGGTAGTGAAAGGGTGTATTAAAATGGATTAAATGTGTGTTTTAATGTGCTCTGTAAATATGCAGTAAAACCAAATAATACAGGGGTTGTAGGTGGAGTTCAAGAGTCGGAAGGGTTAATGAAAATTAGGGTTTGGACCGAGTTAGACCGGTGACGCCGGCCGAGTCAAGAGTTTCGCCGGCCCGTGTCGGGCGAGTCAGGGCTCGTCTTGATGCCACATGTTGGGGTCGGTTGGTCTACTACAGTGAACTCGTTTGTTTTATGTGTGACTCTTCAATTTACGTGTTGTGCTCGTGTAGACTCTTGGGCTTCTAAAATATTAAAAGAATTTAATTTAAAAAAGTGTTGCTGATGGGATTTGAACTCTGGTGCTTTGGTTCAGCAGTGCAAGATATTACCAATGAGCTACAAGCTCCTTCTTGCTGCTCAAAAGCAAATCAAAGTTCTAACTTTTGCTCAAGCTCAAGTACCCCTTTCTGTATTTTTGAAAAAAATTGTACAGAATGTTTAGGGTTGTTACATTCTACCCTCCTTATAAAAATTTCGTCCTCGAAATTTGTAATAGGAAAGTGTAACAGATTCAAGAAAAGTTTGGTGATAAAACTATTGGTAGTGTATGAAAAAAATGTGAAAGAACGAAAGAATGCGAGAGATTTGAAAAGAGTTGAGGAAATTACCAGGTTTACCTTGGTCTACGGCCTCTGCTTCTTCGGCCGCTAAAAGGAAAACCTGACGTCGTGGTACATTCCTCCTAGCCGGAGGCACATTCCTCTGTCCTTGGGGCATGTTCCTCAGTGCTAGTTGGAATTGGCGAGTAGTCTGTGGAGGTGGTGGAGCTATGAGTGTAAGACGAGGTGCAGGAGCCTGGATAGCTGGCCGCTGCGGGTAGTTGGTGGGTGTGTGAGCTGGGTTGCGTCTATAAGGACAGTTTCCAATTCCGTGATTGGATGCGCCACAAAATAGAAACAGGCCTTTGGCGCGCCTACAATCCTTCACTAAATGTCCTTTCCTCTTGCTATAGAAGCAAAAATGTGGACTTAGGTGGTTATTGGGTTCTTCCTGTCTCCTGGGTTCAACAGTTGGCCTTGAAGAGGCTCCTCCTGCCATCTGAGTAGCAGGATGCTTCACTCCGGCAGATTGAGGTCTTCCCTTCATCTTTACCACT
Organism: Agapanthus africanus; assembly: GCA_030015575.1. NCBI lineage: Eukaryota > Viridiplantae > Streptophyta > Magnoliopsida > Asparagales > Amaryllidaceae > Agapanthus > Agapanthus africanus. Next base: position 192,140,914 of record JASDDO010000001.1, read on the forward strand.
GCCTCATATCGTCAGGAAGCCTTCAAAGACAAATCATGGGTTAGGAAATCCCCTGTAGCTAATGCAGCTTGGATTTTCGGGTCCAACCCTTGCTGAAATCTTCTAGCTTTGATATCGGCGGTCGGTATGAGATAGGCCGCAAACCTGTTACGGTCTTGTGTTAGCTGTGTAGTATGTGATATAAAATCGAACATTGAGAATTATCTCACCTACTGAGCATGGTAAACTCAGTATCATACTCATCTACAGATTTGGACCATATTGAACCTTGTTGCAGATGGATGAACTGATGTTCTTTATCAAAGCGAGCAGCCTCAGAGAAGTACTTTGCATCGAACATGTCATGTAAAGTCTTCCATTCGATATGTTTGTCAAGACGGCTTTCTTCCGCCTTCCACCAAACCCGTGCATTGTCAGTGAGCTGCAGCTTTCCAAATCGTAACTAAGCGACCTCTGGCACTTGTGCTGCTGCCAGGTCATCTTCAACGCTTTGAGCCCATTCCTCTGCTTCCAGAGGGCTCTCTTTTCCTGAAAACTGCTTGGGGTGTAAAGCTCTGAATTGCTTCACCCCAGGTGCTTCTGCATCTGGTCGGTTCATCAGGATAGCAGTCTGCTACTGCTGTCCTTCCAGGAGGCTGCGGATTGCCTCAAGCAGAACCCTATGCTCGTTGATCGGAGCCGCGATGGCAGGTGTGAGTGGTAGTGGTGGGGGAGTTTTGTTGACATTCGTGCTGGTGTTGTTTGTGGAATCCATAACCTTGGAAGAAAATTTTGGGTTAGGACGGATTCAAAATATATGATAAGATTCAAGGAATAGGTATTGTAAGGAATATTTTCAGTTGCTGGTTCTTGTGTTATATTTCTTAGGTTGTCCATGCAGAGCTGAACTGCATGGTAGAGTTCCATACAGCTCTAACCTGCATGGGCCACTAACAAAACCTGTCACGTCCCGCTTCCCAGTATACGGGCAGAGGACGCGACGAGGCCGCTACGTATTTACTCTGAAGTAAACACGCTAAGCGTATCTAAGCAATATAAGTAAAATGCATGAGAGACAGTGACAATAAATATAATTGAACAACTTTATTTATTAACATTCTTTTTACAATGCATCTAAAAAGTAAATACATGGAATGGAAAAAATGCCTAAACAGTGGCATAACAGAAATCGAAAATACAGAATGTAAATGTGTACAAGGAATCTAAAGCTCTGGATCGAAAGCTAGCTCGTCCAAATCCTCACTGGTGGGCTCGATCTCCAGTGAGTCCGAAACAACTGACGACATACCAAAGAAGAAAAAAGAAAATGTCGTCAGCGAACAAATCGCACAGTAAGTCCCGCAAATAGAAAAGAATGGAATAGACAGAATAGAGTATATATTGTTATAATGTTGTATTTAGTATTAACGCTGTTGTTTGTAGCTTGGTACAGAAGAGGCCAATGTATACGAGAGGAGTCTCACTAGACCAGAGACTACGGTATACGGAGTACAAGGAACCTGTAAGTCTACGGTAGCGCCCCGGCCGCCATTCTGATGCCAAACGCAGAACAAAAACTTTTATAACTGGCGCTATCGCATAATATAACCTGGATCTTGCCATTAACGCTAAACTAACTAACAGTAAAGAGGTAGAAAGGCTACACCGATCGATCCGAGTCCTTCGGTCTTTAACCATCATCCCACGCTCCTCGCGGCAACTCCGATCTCTTTGCTCCTCATCGAGGTGGCACCACATCTACGGATCTTTAAACGGGCTCCCGCCTCTATACCGAGGCAACTCGGTCATCAAGTCTGCTAAAAGAGATGACCAAGATGAAGTAGAGAATGAGTAGAACACTTTGTCAACACCCTAGGGTTCTCATCGCATGAGAGGGTTAAGGTGGAGGTTGAAGAAGATGCTTAGGGTTTGGAAATGGTGAACTCAAGAAACTCAAGAGAGCAAAAGAACTCAAGCATATAAAACTTCTCTCTTTTTCTTCTTATGTGAATAGATGAATGAGGTTCTCATCTTTTATCAAAAACCAAAGAGAAATATCTAATGAAAATATCTCCTCAAATATCTCTTCACAAAACAAAACTCATTAATACTTAATAACTCACTAGATGACTCATTACATGAGTCATTAGTGATCATTCTAGAAGTAATGAGTCACTAAGAATGAGTCACCCTTTCCAAAACCAATTAATCATTTAAACCAAAATGATTAATCCAAAAAGAAATGCATCTTCTAAAATATTCTCGTAACGGATTACGAAAATACCCCTCAACTGTATATACATACCTGTATCCGTATTCCGACCGAATACGAACACGAGAGACTAAAATATCCCGACTCAATATAATACTTGGATCCGGCTTAAACCAAAGCCCACCAGTATTATCTGTCCGAAATATGACACGTGCGCAAACGCACGTGCATTTTCGAACCCTGCCATAAAACCAAACGGCCTCTACAACGTTTTGCCCGAACTTGGGAAACTATCTATGGGGGACTCTAAAGACTCGTCAGTACCCTAGCAGTGGGTTTAACCACAAGCACGTCAGCGGCACTAGCTGTGCATAACGGCTGCCCATGTACTGACCTCAAGGGAAGCCGATGAGCGAACTCATCCTGGAACCCTACTGAGCCTATCAGTGACACTATACATACAGTCCGGTCCATTCGTCTATGAGTATCGCATATCGGGCCTAGGGGCTGGTAACGTCAGACGCCCAATAGTGGTATAAATCATGTTGGAGTGTAGCCCAGAACACCCTGAGATACTACTGGAGTACCTACCAGTAAATCTCCTGCCTCGGCCGAGGGCTTTGTGTAATGGCTCTCCTAGACACAGCGCGATCTCACCCCAAATACCGGGAGAGACGAATCCCCTGCCGATCCGCTCACTTGCCTCCATGTGGCTCGGGACTGTACCCAAAAAAGACCTGTTTGCATGACTCCTTTGAGCCATGGTAGGGTAGAAATCAAAGCACAGTGGGAACTCACACGAGACAAATGACGACCTCAGGTCGATGAACTAACCTGTACACATGTCACCAGGGAACTGCTATCTGACGCTATGTATAAATACCAACTAGCAGGTTCCCGGTGAGTACTGTCCGGTGTACTCATAACCCAATAAGCACCTGTATACATCTTAGGTGATCCAACTGACACCAGTGGCTTGTGAGACCGGCCACCGCCCCTTGTCGGGGTCTCGACTGTATACACTAGTCTACTTCGGAGTATCGATGCCCTGTCTCGAAACTCCCACGACTAGGGACCACTATTAAGGATGTGCTTATAGACTACCCAACTCTCACGTATATGATCGCCATCATACTGTTGGTAGTCAAGCAAGATCCTAAGGGCTCTATCAACGTGTAAAAGTGATCAGTCATCTGAACCTGTACACGACTGATAAAGGCAAACCAGATAGCATACTATCATCTTGAGTAAGACTGTCCTACTGGTATAGGTCCTCTTCAATCATTACAATCATGTGCCTGCGATCCAATAATTGACTTTGAGGGCACTATAACCAACAATCTCCCACTTGCACTTAAGGCTAGTTATTGCGATGTCGCATACTCACAGCCCGTGTGATACCGAACACCCAACTCCTCTACTAATCAGTTTTACAAAGCTCATTTGTAAAACTCTTGTGTTCGAGAAATAGCCTCAATGAGTGGATCCTCCCTGATGTTTCTTTCTATGTCTCTCTTAATCTCAAGTTCGTGGAGAAAGCCATCTCCCGAATTGAGTAATACCTGTCTTAGAATATGTCTGGATATCTGATGGGACCTAGTTCATAAATGAACTCTAAATCCAAACTTCTTAGACTGTATCATTCACTGAAACTAATCAATGTCCAGCACCATGCCTCCTACAGTATCCTCTCGGACCACCTGTCCATAATACTGTCCCTCGTCAAAGGGAAAACTATAACTCTGACAATCACTCTGTCATCCATGTCACCTTTGAAGCCTGGAATGATAACCGTCTCCCGAAGGAGGCTGCCGTCATCAAATCCGTAGAACATTCACTTATGTTCTAAAACTGCCTCCGAATGTTTCTCTGGGATTGGATTAATATAAACTTATTGTATCTAGTGCAAAAACAACATCTGTTGTGGTACTTGACATCTCATGATTGACTCGATTGCCTAAGCAAGTGATATGTCAATCATGTACATCCCTCTCCCCTTTAGTCTGTAAGACACCTTTAGAGAGGGTGACTCCATCATCTGCAGGTACACCACCATGCCAGGAGTCATCTATTCTAAAAACTATTAGAATACTGTCAAAGTACCCACATTGGGAAACTACCCAAATCTAGATCTAAAACCATAGATCTAGTAACCGGAATGTCTGATATTATATCCATATCCTGTGTTGAGAAACAACTGTGTGACAACCACAGTACAACCGATCGTAGTATAGGAATTTTACTTCCTACTCTGTGTATGTCATCCAAACACCAGGACATCACACCCTACTACCTTCTTAACAGATCCATCCCCTATTCTGATGAAGTCAAAACCATGACTGTCACATCAAAATTAAATGATCTATCTCTGCTATAACTGCTCAATTCTATAAATAGACATAAGCTACTTGCCCATTATGCTTCCGCTGCTCCCACTGACCATAACAACCCTCTAGCAGAATAATATATACGTGCACTTCTAAAACTAGTTTAGAACAACGCTATACTTAACCTCTTGCCGGGTCTCATAGTCTGGAACAACAGTAGTGTCAAATCTGGGTAAACAAGAACCTCCCTGTCACCGTCCTTGAGGCTACCGGAGTACCTCTCGGGTGTCTGAGGTTACCCACCATATCTGCGGAGTGGCTAAATGGAATGTCAAACCTGATTGAATCTTTAGGTCCTATTAAATTTTCCGTAATTGTTTGCGGTTCTGGAATCACTTCCAGTTCTACCATACTCCCACTACTGTTTTCTGGAAAAAAAATCCATTTTTCTAAAACTGTGGCGAGTCAAGAACAATATCACTATTGATCTTCCAGATGGTAGAAAGTCAACCCTCGTCATAGCCAGGGTCAACCCACAAACTGCCATTACAGAAACGTGCCTTGAGTTATCCAGAATCTGGTTTTAATCATAAGCCGGACAACTGCCCATACCTTAACATCGTTTAAGATATGAACCATTCTATATCCAATATAGAAACATTGGCACTTTATTTAATTGGAACCAGATTCAAATCATGCAGCTGTCTCCAGTGCATATCAACTTAATGGAAAGAGGCTAATCAGCATTACTCAACTTAGGAATCCATCCAATTATGAGTAACCTGAAAGAGAAATAAGTTTCTCAAAAACCACTACTATCATCTGAATACCAATCACAAGTATCTACATCTTCGATCTCTTTGAAGAATCCCGATACTTGCGATATCTGGTTCTCTACTTTATTCCTATACCTACAACTTCTCAAAACATAGACCTTGTATTTCTACGAAACACTTGTCTAAAAACTAGAGAAGTCATAAGTAAACAGAACATAGTACGAGGACCAACCCCTTTGTCCTGATAGAAACTGGACAACATACAATACTCTGTATAAGTCCGCTGAGTTGAATAACTCAAAACCTGTGCATCGTAGGTTGAAAACTGTACTTATGGTTAAGAACTACTCCGTTGTTCAATGCTCCTTACCCAATCGTCAATTGATATAGGTAAATGTCACTGACATAATTTCAAAAAGTTATATCTCACTTTATAAAAATAAACGTACAGATATATCATTTTGAAATTGGTGCACAACAACGGATACTCAAAACCAAATACTTGCCGTCCGGCAAAAACCCAGGTGACTTCCTCAAATATCACCAATTACAACGAATTCCGATATAATGAGGATGATCACCTAGTTCCCAATAACTTACTCCCACTCCCACTCATCTGTAAAACCATACAGATGTGAGAATCATATCTGGTAAATACATACCCTGGAGTAAGTATCTAATCGGGAAATCAGTTTTCCTTTAACAATGCACAGTGAAACTGAAACATGAAAATGTTTCATAGGGGTATCTTGGTATTCCTAGTAATGCCTCTTCCATAATCCAATTCATGACTGTAACCGTATATTTCTTTGTCTTCTCTCTAAATCCCTTTATTTGTCTTTATTCATTACCTTCTGTACACCCCTTTAGGCTAAGTGGTTTTCTTCCTTCCCTACCATTCGGCACCAGCCTATGCTTTGGAAGAAGACTATCCAGTAAGCATAATATGTGTACTCTCCTAAACCAAGGAGTACTCACAACTTGAGAGAAGGTGATGATAAAAGACAACTGAATAATATCTTATTCTATTTCTCCCGAACTGGGGAAAAAGCAAAGGTGAAATAGGAGTGGCGATGAAGTACGCGGTTTGGTCGTGAATGATAGCAGTCGCAATTTACTTTACCCTTATTCTAATCCCTTTATTTTGTCTTTACTTATCACCTTCTGTACACCCTAGTTAGGCTAATTGGTTTTCTTCATTCCCTACCTTTCGGCACATGCCTATGGTTTGGAAGAAGACTATCCAATAAGCGTAATAAGCATACTCTCCTAAACCAAGAAGCCCTCGCAACCTGAGAGAATGTGATGATAAAAGACAATCGAATAAACCAATTCAATTTCTCCTGAACCTGGATCCATCTTCGAAGAAGTCCCTTCGAGTTCGTATATAACATACGATGGATCTATCCAATGGAAGTGGATGTTCGTAGTGATATGAGGTGTTCTGAGAAATGCAAAGGGTAAAAGAAGGAGTGGCAATGACTTATGCAACTCGCACAATCCAAAAGCCAGTATTTTAAGAAGGTTCGGTCAACTTGGTCACTAAGTCATAGTCTAGGGTCGGTCAAAGGTCGCTGCCAAAGAGAGAGAGAAAAGAAATACTCTGCGTGCACTCTAACCTAGATCAGAATGGTTATCACTTTATCTAATCAGGAAATCTCCCACTGTACTGTCAAATTCTCCTCCAAACCTGAAATATGAATCAATCGGGATCACCCGAAGAGTAAACTAACTTATTAGTGGGAATCGGGATCCAACTCTCATCGCATGATAACGTGAAGGAATCCACTCATGTTATCACACTCCAGAAGGTATGTGCATACTTGGCAAGTTTCTGTTTCTTTAGAAACTCCCGATGTGATTTTTGCCCCATGCTCTTATGATCTTGACGTTGGCCAAAATGCCATAAGTCACATGCCAAGTTCTACCGATCATTATCTTGTCAAGTTGAACCCACCCGCACATGCTCCTGACGTTGGCCAAATGGCAGAACGACTGTCCCAAACCAACTCATCTATCTATGCAACAGATGAATACCCAGCAGCTACCAAACACTATGCCTTGGCGTTGGTCAAAATACATAGCTTGAATACTACTGAATACCCAAAAGAAATGACGGAGGGCTACGGCTAGTTTTTGGCGAAAAACCTTTAACGTAACGAACTTGATATCGCTGAAGGAACCTGATAGATTTTTATAAAAATATAGTGGCGAAAACCTTTGCTAAAGAGGTCACTCCCGGTGAAGGGATCTCGGCCCTTGCCTCGTCGAATGAGGTGCAGAATATTCCAACTGAATACCACTGTGCAAAGCAACAAGTAATCGACTATAGTGAAGTTATTACCCTGACACAAACTTCTGCCCAAGGGGTCACTCCCGGTGAAGGGATCTCGGCCCTTGCCTCGTCGAATGAGGTGCAGGATATTCCAACTTAATACCACTGTGCAAAACAAAAGAAAACGTCTTTGTAATAACACTTTTTAAAACCGTTCCAACAACGTCCAAACAAGTTTGTTTTCCTTTGCATTGATCAGAATTAACGCAGTCCCATCAATTAATCACACCAGAAAAGAACGAAAATAAAATGTATGTATATGCCATCCGCATTCGTCACTGGGTCCCATCATCACTCGTTAGGTTACTTAACTAACGACAGAGCGGGGACTGGACTAGCGCGGGTGTAAAATATATACAACATCTACTAGTATATATACCAATATACAATAATCGCTCCAGGCATGATAAATGCAACATTACAGAAAAGTAATAAGTATCACAGAACAATACAGATAATTTGGGATCCGCGGGTTTCACAGAGCCACTACTGAAACCCGACGTTCCCCTGGTCGTGTGGATAGCTTGTGTAATGAAACTAGACCCCTACGGGTGCGGCAAGTTACCCGCCAAAACCTGAAGCGAGGCAGCCCCCTACAGCAAAGTGAATGGATCACCCTGCACTTCACGGAATCCGGTAACTTGAGCACCCCTACTTGGGTCAACCTGTACCCCCTACGAGTGCGGCGAATAGTCTGCCAATTCTAGAGTGAGGCCCCTCTGCCTCTCAAAGCCATGAGATGTGGACCCGTTGCCCTCCAGAACCCGGCTATCCGTGTACTCCGTCGCGGGGCAAACCTAGTACAGAAATGAAAAATATGTACAACGGGTACATCGACCTCAGCCCGGTCGTACCGTAAAAGAATATTATACAAACAGGCAGTGACGGCAGTCCACATGTTGGACGCTCGTCCCGCAATAGCAAATGTACAAATAAATCCAAACTGCACTACCATTGCACACTGCTATCCACCACGATAAATCCGCAACATCACAGCACAACACAGAACATCAACGCGAATGTCACGTTTGCAAACCCGTCTAAAAGAGCTATAGCATTTAAACGCAATTTACCGCTCGAATGACATTCACGGTCGGAGATATAATGTAAGTACTGTAAACTAACAAGTTTAAAATTTCGATCGACAAAACTTCTCGAAGTAGGCCCCACGTACATCTGCAGTACACTAACAAAATCTGGGCCCAAACAAAATATTCCAGAAACCACAATTTTACATTAAAGACATTACTGTAGAAAAATGGTGCACTGTTGCTCCAGAACAGCGATGGAACCGCGGCCAATACATGGCTTGTGCGGCGGTTCCGCGGCGCTCTAGAGGTAACAGTTGACCAAATTTCTACAGTATGCTTAAAAAAGCCAGCTCGATTTTCTGAGATGCTCAAAATGATTTTTAGACCTATTTAAAAATTCGATAGAAACTTTAGCCTGAAAAGTGCGGTTTCAGAAATTTCATTCGATCGATATTTTAAACGCGTTAGAACAAGCTAGTAAAGGTTAATAGCGTGGCTCTGATACCATGTAAGTCTACGGTAGCGCCCCAGCCGTCATTCTGACGCCAAACGTGGAACAAAAACTTTTATAACTGGCGCTATCGCATACTATAATCCGGATCTTGCCATTAACGCTAAACTAACTAACTGTAAAGAGATAGAAAGGCTTTACCGATCGATCCGAGTCCTTCGGTCTTTAGCCATCATCCCACACTCCTCGCGGCAACTCCGATCTCTTTGCTCCTCGTCGAGGTGGCACCACATCTACGGATCTTTAAACGGACTCCCGCCTTTATACCGAGGCAACTCGGTCATCAAGTCTGCTAAAAGATATGACCAAGATGAAGTAGAGAACGAGTAGAATACTTTGTCTCAAACACCCTAGGGTTCTCATCGCAAGAGAGGGTTAGGGTGGAGGTTGAATAAGATGCTTAGGGTTTGGAAATGGTGAACTCAAGAAACTCAAGAGAGCAAAAGAACTCAAGCATATAAAACTTCTCTCTTTTTCTTCTTATGTGAATAGATGAATGAGTTTCTCATCTTTTATCAAAAACCAAAGAGAAATATCTAATGAAAATATCTCCTCAAATATCTCTTCACAAAACAAAACTCATTAATACTTAATGACTCACTAGATGACTCATTACATGAGTCATTAGTGATCATTCTAGAAGTAATGAGTCACTAAGAATGAGTCACCCTTTCCAAAACCAATTAATCATTTAAACCAAAATGATTAATCCAAAAAGAAATGCATCTTCTAAAATATTCTCGTAACAGATTACGAAAATACCCCTCAACTGTATATACATACTTGTATCCATATTCCGATCGAATACGAATACGAGAGACTAAAATATTCCGACTCAATATAATACATGGATCCGGCTTAAACCAAAGCCCACCAGTATTATCTGTCCGAAATATGACATGTGCGCAAACACACGTGCATTTTCGAACCCTGCCATAAAACCATACGGCCTCTACAACATTTCGCCGAAACTTGGGAAACTATCTGTGGGGGACTCTAAAGACTCGTCAGTACCCTGGCAGTGGGTTTAACCACAAGCACGTCAGCGGCACCAGCTGTGCGTAACGGCTGCCCATGTACTGACCTCAAGGGAAGCCGATGAGCGAACTCATCCTGGAACCCTACTGAGCCTATCAGTGACAATATACATATAGTCCGGTCCGTTCGTCTATGAGTATCGCATATCGGGCCTTGGGGGCTGGTAACGTCAGACCTCCAATAGCTGTATAAGTCGTGTCGGAGTGTAGCCCAGCACACCCTGAGATACTACTGGAGTACCTACCAGTAAATCTCCAGCCTCGGTCGAGGGCTTTGTGTAATAGCTCTCCTAGACACAGCGCGATCTCACCCCCAATACCGGGAGAGACGAATCCCCTGCCGATCCGCTCATTTGCCTCCATGTGGCTCGGGACTGTACCCAAAAAAGACCTGTTTGCACGACTTCTTTGAGCCATGGTAGGGTAGAAATCAAAGCACAGTGGGAACTCACACGAGACAAATGACGACCTCAGGTCGATGAACTAACCTGTACACATGTCACCAAGGAACTGCTATCTGACGCTAGGTATAAATACCAACTAGCAGGTTCCCGGCGAGTCCTGTCCAGTGTACTCATAACCCAATGAGCACCTGTATACATCTTAGGTGATCCAACTGACACCAGTGGCTTGTGAGACCGGCCACCGCCCCTCGTCGGGGTCTCGACTGTATACACTAGTCTACTCCGGAGTATCGATGTCCTGTCTCGAAACTCCCACGACTAGGGACCACTATTAAGGATGTGCTTATAGACTACCCAACTCTCACGTATATGATCGCCATCATACTGTTGGTAGTCAAGCAAGATCCTAAGGGCTCTATCAACGTGTAATAGTGATCAGTCACCTGAACCTGTACACGACTGATAAAGGCAAACCAGATAGCATACTATCATCTCGAGTAAGACTATCCTACCGGTATAGGTCCTCTTCAACGTGCCCGCGATCCAATAATTGACTTTGAGGGCACTATAACCAACAGAACCATTCATCCACGGTACAACGGCAATTTAATTCAGGTTAGGTGTCTTTATGGTTGCTGTCTCGTGCCACTTCTAACACCATCCGTACCAATCTACCCCTTATAAACTCCGCGATGTCTTGATTGTATTGTTGCATTATTTGTATTGTATGTTGAATATATATATGGATGACTTACCGAAACCATGATATCAGTAAATGGAACTTATATAATGGATGATCATGTAAATGGAATATATCCATGGTTCGGTTCAGTCAATATAGATTGAACAGATTGAATATATAGATTCATATTGAGTTGTAGTTTATACTTGAATCATATTCAAGTCAGATTTATTATATCGAGATTTAGTCTGAGTCAGACAATTAGAAAAGAAATTAAACCCTGAATTATGTTTTGGTGCTATCGGTAACTGCTGCACATGGACAGCAGGATTTGTGTATTTTTCAAAGAAAATTACCGTGTTGATAACACCGTTTGTTAATTTGTCTCCCTTAAATAGGTAAGCACCCATATCTCCGGCTCCCTGAGGCTCAAGAGACTGGTCCCGCTTAAACCTATGTTTACTAGGGTCCTTATTGTAATTTAGTATAACTTGAGAGGATTTTATGTAAAAATAATTTTTTATAATTTTCAAAATACACCTCAAGTATTTTATTATCGTCTTTAGAGTTTTCATGGATGTACATTTTATCAATATGAAATTTCTAGTGAATAAAACCTAATTTCATAATATATGGTATTTATTTGTAATATTGGAATTGTATGGTATTTTCTTGTAAATGAGATGTTTTTCTTGAATTTTGGAAATGTGGAATATTATAAATATTAAAAATAGATATTTTGATATTAATTACATATATATTTATTTATTAAAAATATAAGTTTTATTTATAATAGAAATCACATTCTCTAAAGAAAATTGTGTTTTAAATCTTTCGAGATTGTATGCTGCTTGCGGAGGTCTATATCTCACTCTACTAAGCCCGACGATGTGAGATAATCCGCACCATATTGAACAAGTTCCCCGAAATGGGTTGTAAAGGCGCAATTGCAAACATTTGTTAAAATGCACTTCTTTTAGAAAAAGGTTTTTATAAGTTGAAGGTAATTATATGTAAAGTCGTATTTTTCTAAATCTATGTTCCCAAATTCCATCGTGCTATGTTAGATATGAGTGTTGTGAGGAGGTAGGTCGTTACCTCGTGAGTTATCTATAGGTATAAAGGTATTATAGAGCTTATATCGGAAACTAAAGTTTATGGTATTTTAATGTAAAATTGCGATAAAAGATGCATATAACAATCTTTTGTGATGAAACTTGTTAAAGATGTTTATTAATGTTTAATGAACAATAAATGATGATATGAAGGTATCTTGATTAAGAAAAATTGTACTTTTTAAAGAAAACCGAATCGGAAGTCAGACTAACTCCGCTTCTGTAGGGTTTTAGTTTTGAATGTTTTTAGAATAGAGAAAAGAGGAAGAAGTAGGGACTTACAGGTTATTTGAATAGAAGAGAGAAGGAGGAAGAGGTGGGAGTTGCCGGTGCGTCTTTTCGTCATCGGAAACTCCTCGGATTGCCGTCGGAGTTTCGCCCTTTTGCTAACTCCATTTACACACAAAAGACTTGGGAATTTTCTTGAGAGTTTGAGAAGGGATTTGGGAGTGAGGAAGGGTGATTTAAGGGTGGTTTTTATAGGAAAAAATAGGGTTTTAGGGTAGCGAAAGGGTGTATTAAAAATTTGTATTAAAATGGATTAAATGTGTGTTTTAATGTGCTCTGTTAATGTGTAGTAAAAATAAATAATACAGGGGTTGTGGGGGGAGTTCAAGAGTCGGAAGGGTAAAAGAAAATTATGGTTTGGACCGAGTCAGACCGGCGGCACCGGCCGAGTCAAGCGTTTCGCCGACCCGAATCGAGCGAGTCGGGGCTCGTCTTGATGCCACGTGTCGGGGTCGGTTGGTCTACCGCAGTGAACTCGTTTGTTTTATGTGTGACTCTTCAGTTACGTGCTGTGCTCGTGTAGACTCTTGGGCTTCTAAAAGATTAAAAGAATTTAATTTAAAAAAATTGTGGCTGATGGGATTTGAACTCTGATGTTTTGGTTCAGCAGTGCAAGGTCTTACCAATGAGCTACAAGCTCCTTCTTGCTGTTTAAAAGCAAATCAAACTTATAACTTGTGCTCAGGCTCAAGTACCCCTTTCTGCATTTTCGAAAAAAATTGTACAGAAAGTTTATGGTTGTTACACTGCCAATCGGCGAAGAGCTAGCTCCCGCTTGGGGATGCTTATATTATTGCTTGTATATGGTTTTGGATCAAAATATACAAGGGAGGTGCTGCCCAAATTTCAAGGACGATAAGGTTTTCAAGGATAGTATGTAAACTGTTGCATTTTCATATGATATTACTTATACTTTTAAAGGAAGGCTCATTCATTATGCCGATGTTTCAAAACTGCACCTCCACTATTTTCCGCAAAAAGGTTTAGATTTCTGGGCTTCGGCTTACTTGAATTACGGCGGGGCCCTGTAGACTTCACATAATTCTCATGCCGGTCACGTGCCAATTCCAGGTCGTGACAAAGTTGGCATCAGAGCGTTAAGTTTAACCTTGTTTCGAGTTTAGGCTTGACCTTACGGAACTTAGACTTGACTAAGGGGTTTTTTAGGACCCGAGTTTTCATCTCATAGGTTGACCTTGCTTGATGGAGTAAGTAACTTGAGTAGAGTGATGTACCGTGTGTATATTCCGCGACATACTTACGACACGCTGCTCCGCTTAAGTGACCTTAGGATATACATTTGTTGAGATCCTTGATTCTGTTCGTTCCTATGATCATATTCCTTTTGATTCCATTCATTCCTATGATCATATTTTCATTTTAGACCTATCAATTCCACTCGTTTCTATGATCTATCTTCATGGATATTTTCTTAAGGTTCTTGTCATGATGGCTACTAGAGCAGAGAGAGCTGCTGCTAGAGATGCGGTCAGAGCGAGCTCGCCATGGACGAGGACTGACCATGATATCCTTCTGGTGACGTAGGAACGTATCGGTGTATTGTTTATGTTGAGATCTCTCGGTTGAGATGAGTGTTCTGGATCTGTACTGGGTAATCGTGCCACGAATAGAGGCCAGCCAGATTGAGAAAACTGTTGACATACGACCCATTCCAGAAGATCATGATATTGTCTACAGTGCAAACTGATGACCCAGCTGTTGCTGCTGTAAGTGCACGGCGGCACCCCGGCCGTCAATCCGACGCCGGAATGCGGAAGCGGTGAAAAACTTTAATTTTGCGGACTTAGCAAACCGGTACCACCGCGCACTAAACACCCGGATCGTAACCTTTAACTAGTCTAAGCTAACTAGAAGATGGGTTAGAGATATACCGACGATCCAAGTCCTCCGGTCTTCTCGCCATGGTCCCGATCTCCTGCGGAATGTCCCGTCTCCTCCTCGTCGCCGGAAGTGCACCACATCGCCTACTTTGTTTACGGGCTCCCACCTCAATGCCGAGGCAACTCGGGCACGAAGCCGGCTACTCGACGTGCCCAAGGTTTGCTGTAGAATATGTAGTGAAGAAGTCTCATTTTGGGGTTGTAGGAGGTGCCATTTTGATGGAGGAATGATACAAGAACTATATGGAGGGACTTTGGGGATTTTGGAACATCAAATGAGCAAAAACCCCACTCCACAAAATTGGGACAGCCCCATCCCATGCTTGGCCGGCCACAATGGTGAGAGGAGAGAATGGAGTGAGTGGGAGAGCCAAAAAATTAGGAGCCATTCTCATCTAATACCAAAAAAAGAGAGAGAGGAAAACTATCATGCAAAAGAAATGATAGCAAGGAAAGTCCAACACTCCAACACCAATGATCATCCATCATCAACAACAATCCCAACACTCTACCAACAACCATGACTAAAACCATGATGATAAAGAAAGTCAAGCAATCATGAGTTTATGAAGTCAAATGATGGGACAAGTATCATGTCATGATAATAAGCAAAGAACCCCCTCCACAAACACTCATTTGCAACAATGCAAATAAGCCCTCCTCCACCAATCTTCGGCCAATGAACGGAACAAAGGAAATTGGCCGAAACGGAAGGCAAACTGGCAACTCCAGAAAACTGGTCCCGTAATAAATTACGGGAAAACCCCGATGTTCATCGCATATTTTTGTATATTTGTACCGCCCATTCTTAATCACATTGCATACAGATAGGTGCTTTTTTATCCGTATTTGCTGCATGTTACAGATTACAGGTTTCCAGTCCAAAAGAGAGCAAAATCCGACAAAATCACCACATTTACGGCAAACTCCAGAACATCTGTCACAAACAGATAAAAGCCGGGTTCCAGCATCCGTCCCGTACCAGTTCAGAAGAGGGGACGAAAAGAGTCGTCATTTGGGACTAAAGGGAAATTTGAAGTCAAAATGGTGAAAAGTCAAAAGTGAAGAAATGAAGACATTTTGGAAAAGAAATCTGGAGATCTTCTGGAAATTGATACAGCAGTATGAGGATTTCAAACATCAGGAAAAACAAGCACAAGACCATGGAAAAGAGAAGCCAAGGTTTGGCCACCAAACCGCCGCGCATGCGCGGTAAAACCATTGATTTGGCCGCGCAAGCGCGGCGGACACGTGTCCCCAGGCTGTCAAACTTTGGGGTGTTTTCTGTAAATGTGTGTAGGTTTGTATTATTTTGCTAAAATCTCAAACTCAGGCCTATAAATAGCCCCGAGCAGAACCATGAGAAGGGACTTAGTTTTCATGTGTAATTTTTGTATTAGAATTATTTAGTTTCTAATAAAAGTCCATTTTCCTCCATCTTCCTCCATTAAAGCTTGTGAGAGGTTTTGTTGAGTGTGAAGCATGCAAGAAGTGTTCTTTATCTATTTGTGTAATTTGTAATTCCGTTTCTTTTGTTGCTTGTAATTTTTATTGTTAAACGTAGTTGTTGTTATTTCTTAAAATTGTCGTTTTAATTTTCTTCCATTTTTCGGTTATCCTTACAACCATGATGCTTAGTGTGATCCTTGCCTAAGTGAGGTCCCGAATAGCTAGTTGTGATTTTCTACCTCAATTCTTATTACCCTCTTTCTTTGTTTTATTTTCATTTAACATTTCTAATGAGTGAGTAATTTTTCACTTGTTAGGGAAGGAAACGGAAAGTTTGAAAGACGGAAAATTCCCTCACTTTTCTCTTTTACAAATATCTTGATTTGAACTCCTGTTAATTGATCCACAATCCGCTCCCTACGGCACCCTATTCTTCATAATAGCAGTGATACCCTAGTGAGACCGGTTGTGGTTGAATCAACTTGAGGTTATGGCTAAGAGCCAAGAACGGACGGACAAGGACCAAAAAGAGAAAACGAAGTGTTGGAAAGCCTAGCTTATACTCGCAAGTTTTCTCTTAGTCGTCCTAATCCCCGTTGTTGCCGATTACCGTAACATCAATATTAAGAAGTGGCAAAAAGAATCAAGTGAGCGATCCTCCTAACTCAAACCAACCAAATCCTACCCTTTACAAGTTCTCTTATCATTCATTTTTCACTTAGCTAAACTCAAACAAACCCCAACATATTTGGACTTAACTCGTCAAGACATTAAGAAAAAGACTCCCATCTCTCTGTGGATCGACCCGTACTCATCCGGCTAGCTGCAAAGCGACACCGTCCTGATTGCGGTAATTAAACTTAAACACGCAGAATCTTTACCAATCAAATGGCGCCGTTGCCGGGGAGACGGTAGTTTATTTCTTTTTGTAATTTCGGGTTAATTTGTGAATATAAATATAACCAAAAACAAAACAAAAAAAATATATATACTGTACAAAATCATTTTGTTATTCTTTGTGCAAGAGTGCAGGAAAAGGAGAATTTCAAGTTCAGTGCCAAAGTTGTGGGAAGTTAGACCCATATCTCGCGGCTACACCGCGGCGGATCAAGGCGAAAACCAAAAATCCTCTGTGAGTATCCCAACCATCTTCTCAACTCCTCTCAACTCCACTGAACTGTGTTTTCTGCAGCATTCTTTGCGCCGCGCTAAAAATAAAAAAATTGTTTGCAGTTGATTTGTTACTGCTTTGCATTGATTAATACGGACTTTAAGGGGCTTGAAACCAATTCAGATTGGGTGGGGATTTCATCACCCTTCCCAGGACCCCAGAAATCACAAAAGCATATGCATTGACCATTGTTAATAAAAAATACTAGACTCAGCCCTAAGGACTTCGCGCTCATTAGGAGAAGTTAAACCGTGTTTCGAACCTCGCTTAACGGTATATTGTTTAAGGGGTGCCTAGGAAAGTGTTAACGGCGCAACCGCCAAAAGAGAAAGGGTTACATAATTAAGGAACTTCGCGAAAGCGTTGGAAAACCTCCCCTTATCTCTGCGCTTACCTGGCCTCTTGATCAGTGTATCTTGAGCTTGTTTCTCGACACAGTTTTGCTTCGACAATCAAGTCTTGGAGCAGGTCTAGAAGACCTAGGTGACTCTAGATCTAGGTGTGAGTGTGCATATCTTGTTTGTGATTGCTTAAAGCCGTAAATCTGTACATATCTCTGTAAACTCTTTCAAAAAAAAAAAAAAAAAAAAGAAAAAAAAAGAAAAAAAATCAAAAACTTTTATAAAAACTTGCCCTTTGTCGCCACGTTCCATTTTTCACTCCACCACCCATTGCCTTTCTCATTAACGTTTTCTTACCCTCACCTTCTTCGCTTTGACTATACTAAACTCGTTTAGTATATGTCCGCTTGGACTCGGGACACTAGCGCCCGTCTAGTCCGCGTTACGTTAGTCGCAACCGACTACGCGATCGACTCCGAAGTCGATACTCCATCCACTCCTCTTTCACCCCTTCCTTTGCCGGCCAACTCCGACGTTGACCGGAATTCTGTTCACACATCTTCACCTTCACCTTCACCTTCACCAACCTCTTCTTCCGCGATGTCAGGATTTAATCCGAACATCTCTTTGACTACCCCTGGATTGGCTCCACCTCCTATGGAGACCAATCTTCCACCACCTCCGCCTGTTGTAGCGCCGCAGCGAATTGCGCTCCAGGATCGTTTCTATCCAACCCGTTCTGCACTTCCCACCTGCCTTTCTCTTCCTCCGGCCAATGGGGACAATTTTGAAATTAAGCCCCATTTCATCAACATGCTTCCACGTTTTCATGGGCTTGAATCTGAAGATGCCTATATCTTCATCAACAAATTTCAAAACGTCTGTGCCATGATGAAAACAACCCAGCTGTCGGACGATGCTATACGTCTACGAGTCATTCCATTCACTCTATGCGATCTCGCTGAGAAATGGCTGTATAGCACCGCTTCCCACTCCATCACCAGCTGGGACGAGTTTGTTAAAGCGTTTCTGAAGAAATTTTATCCGAACCATAAGACCGCAAGAATTCGAAATGAAATCAACCAATTCTCCCAGCTTCCTTCTGAACCTTTCTGGAAGTGCTTTGACCGATACAAAGACCTTCTTGTTCAGTGTCCTCACCACGGTATAGAAAGATGGCAACTCTGCCAGACCTTATACGAGGGACTGAACCCAGCAACGAAGCAGTTGTTGGAAACCATCTGTCAGGGCCACTTCCTATCCAAATCTGACGAGGAAGCGTGGCAGTTCTTTGACGATCTTGCGGAGCAAACGCTACAGTGGGAGAGCACCAGACCGACCTCTTCTTCTTCTTCCTCTGCATCCACTTCTACCGGTCAGTCTAGGGTAGGAATCCACCAACTTGATGTCTCTATTGCGATGAAAGCTGAAATGGCTGCAATAACGAGAAAGCTTGAGGCAATAGAGAGCAAATTTTCTTCTCCTGCTCCTACCCCTGTTCTCCCCCTTCGTACCATCTGCGCTTGTTGTTCCGATCCTTCTCACTTGACCGAAGAGTGTCCTTACAATCCACCATCGCAAGGACAGGATCAGGTTAATGCATTCCAGCAAAGACCGAGGAATGATCCATACTCTTCCACGTACAATCCCGGCTGGAGGAACCATCCCAATTTCGCCTGGAATCAGAATCAGAATCAATTCCAGGGCAATAATTTCCAGAGGCCCCCTCCGCCGCAACAACAAGCGCAGCAACAAACTCAATATCAGCAGCCCTTCCAACCCCAACCTTTCCAAAACCAGACGAACAACTTTGCGCCGAACAATTCTTTTCCACCAAACAACTTTGTTCCTTCAAATAATGATAAGGTTTCCTCGCTCGAGCGAAGTATGGAGGCGTTTGTTAAACAGTCTACTCAGTCCACCGCCAACATCCAGTCTTCGATTCAATCTTTAGTACAACACACTGCCGCACACGGGCAAAGCATCAAAACCATCGAGGCCCAGATTGCACAGCTGAACGCGGCCTTGAGCGAGCGAGAGAAGGGGAAGCTCCCGTCCCAGCCACTTCCAAATCCCGGTCACCCACATAATGCACATGTTGCTCTTGAACAACAAAACCATAATGTGAGTGCCGTGACCACACTGAGATCGGGGAGGATGCTACAAAATAACATTGGCACACGGATCAACGATAACACCCCGGCCGCCGCTTCTTCTTCTTCTCCTACTTCGTCATCTTCTGAGCCTATTCTCCGTTCTTCACAAGGCTCTTCTTCCTCTTCTTCTGCTTTGAATGGACCCACTTCTCACTCCACGAAAACACCTATTCTGGGATCCGTTCCAACTCCAAAATCTCCTCCAGCATTAGACTCAACCAATTTTCAAAATGTTCCATTTCCAAACCGGTTGAGGTCTAACAAACAAAATCCACAAATGGAGAAGATTTTGGAGTTATTCAAGCAAGTTAACATTAACATTCCTCTTTTAGATGTTGTCCAACAAGTCCCGTCCTACGCGAAAATCTTAAAGGACTTGTGCACGAAAAAGAGGAAGTCTCAGGTACCAAAGAAAGTTTTCTTGGCTAGTGCCGTGAGTGGTGCCCTTACCCAATCTTTACCACTAAAACGGAAGGACCCTGGCTGTCCTACTATTTCAATTACTATTGGGGATAAGAACATCAACCGCGCACTATTAGATCTTGGTGCCAGTGTTAACCTGCTTCCATATTCAGTATACGAGCAATTAGGCATAGGAGAGCTGAAACCTACGCATTGTACTCTCCAAATGGCCGACCGATCAATCACCCATCCTAGGGGTGAGCTAGAGGATGTGTTGATAAAAGTCGGGGACTTCATATTCCCCGTTGACTTCATTGTGTTAGATACACAGCCTGTAGCTAACCCCCGGAATCAAATTCCTGTAATACTCGGTCGCCCATTTCTCGCAACCTCAAATGCTGTGATCAATTGTCGCAATGGTTCTATGAACCTATCCTTCGGAAATATGACGATTGAACTCAACATTTTTAGGTTGGGGAATCAGCCCTCTGAACCTAATGCTCATATACTGGATGTCTGCTCGATCCAGGAGATCACACCAGAAGAGTGTGAATTCGAGGAGTTTCTGTTTGACCACGATCATCTTGACGCCACTAGTGCGTTTCTCTTCGAACCTGCTGCTACTTCCGCGCCCGACTACGAATACGAGTGTTTCACGTTTTCGAACGATCTTAGCTGCGAACAACCTGAGTTTGAAACTTTCGACTTTTCGGATGAGCTACCTGAACCATCCGACTCGGTTGCCTACACTCGCTTTGAACCTTTGCTGGAATCCTTTGAGTTCGAAACCTTTGCACCAATCTTGCCATCAATCGTTTCACCTCCAGCACTCGAACTCAAGCCTTTGCCTTCTCACCTCAAGTACGCTTACTTGGGAGACGACGAGACCCTCCCTGTCATCATCTCGGCTTCTCTAGCTCCCGAGCAAGAGAAAGCCCTCCTCGCGGTCTTGCACAGCAACAGGCAAGCTTTTGGCTGGTCCATGGCGGACATCAAGGGGATTAGTCCCCTCATCGTTGAGCATCACATTCATCTGATGGATGATGCCAAACCAGCCCGGGATCCACAAAGACGTCTTAATCCAGTCATGAAGGAGGCTGTGAAAAAGGAGATCGTCAAATGTCTAGATAGTGGTATCATTTACCCTATCTCTGATAGCCAGTGGGTTAGCCCCATTCATGTTGTCCCCAAGAAGTCGGGCATCACGGTCATAACCAACGAGGCAAACGAGTTAATCCCTACTCGAACCCAAACTGGGTGGCGAGTATGCATCGATTACAGGAAACTCAACGCCGCAACACGGAAAGACCACTTTCCGCTACCTTTCATTGACCAGATGCTTGAACGATTGGCTGGACATGAGTACTACTGCTTTCTTGATGGCTACTCTGGCTACAACCAAATTCCCATCGCCGAAAAAGACCAGGACAAGACCACTTTCACTTGTCCTTTCGGCACGTTTGCATATCGACGCATGCCCTTTGGGTTATGCAATGCGCCCGCTACCTTCCAGCGATGTATGATGGGAATATTCTCAGACATGGTGGAGAAATTCTTGGAGATTTTCATGGATGACTTCTCCATCTTCGGCGACTCCTTTGACGAGTGTCTGCTGCATCTTGACGCTGTCCTTACCCGATGTAAGGACAAGAACCTCACTTTGAATTGGGAGAAATGCCACTTCATGGTGCGAGAAGGTATTGTCTTAGGACATATCATCTCGCGAAACGGCATAGAGGTGGACAAAGCAAAGATTGAGGTCATTTCCAATCTTCCTCCTCCCAGTTGCGTCAGAGATATCCGAGCCTTCCTTGGCCATGCCGGTTTTTATAGACGGTTTATCAAAGACTTTAGCAAGATTGCTAGGCCTTTGACTCTTTTGCTGGCCAAGGATACACCTTTCGACTTCAACTCGAGCTGCATGACTGCTTTCGAGTCACTAAAACGCTCACTCACTTCTGCTCCCGTTCTCTCTGCTCCTGACTGGACGCACCCCTTCGAGATCATGTGCGATGCATCCGACTTTGCCATAGGTGCTGTCCTTGGACAGCACATCAACAAGATGCCGCACGTAATCTATTACGCAAGCCGAACCCTGAACGACGCCCAACTTAACTATACAACAACAGAGAAGGAATTCTTAGCTGTTGTATTCGCTTTAGAAAAGTTCCGGCCCTACCTCATCGGCTCTCCAGTCATTGTCTACACGGACCATTCAGCTCTGCGCCATCTTTTTGCGAAGAAAGATGCCAAATCTCGGTTAATACGTTGGATACTCTTGCTTCAAGAGTTTGACCTTGTCATTAAGGACAAAAGAGGATGTGAAAACGTAGTTGCCGACCATCTCTCACGACTTCCTTCTTCGCCTTCGCTTCCAATTCCGATCAACGACGTTTTTCCGGACGAACAACTCTTGACAGTATCGTGCGAACCATGGTTCGCAGATATTGTGAACTATTTGGCCACGGGATTGCTACCAACCGAATGGTCGAGTCAGGACAGACTTCGTTTCTTATCCCAAGTAAAACATTTTTACTGGGACGAACCCTACTTGTTCAAGTACTGTCCTGACCAGATTATTCGTCGGTGTGTTCCTGACAATGAATTCAAGAGTGTGCTGTCGTTTTGCCACGACCAAGCATGTGGCGGGCATTTTGGCCCCAGAAAGACAGCAGAGAAGATCTTGCAATGTGGTTTCTACTGGCCACAACTCTTCAAAGACGCTCATGACTATTGCAAGACTTGCTCCCGGTGCCAACACATGGGCCGGATATCCCGGAGGAATGAGATGCCGCTCCAACCAATCTTGGTTGTGGAGATTTTCGATGTTTGGGGAATAGATTTCATGGGGCCGTTTCCCAGCTCTTTCGGGAACTTGTACATCCTTCTAGCTGTTGATTACGTCTCTAAATGGGTCGAGGCTGTGCCCAGCCGGACTAACGACAACAAGGTTGTCGTTAGGTTCCTTAAAGAAAACATTTTCTCTCGTTTTGGGCACCCCCGAGCAATCATTAGCGACAATGGAACTCACTTCTGCAATAAGACTTTCGAAGCCTTGATGCGGAAGTATTCCATTAATCATAAGTTATCCACGCCCTATCACCCCCAAACCAGTGGTCAAGCCGAAGTTTCAAATCGGCAGATCAAGCAGATATTGGAGAAGACGGTTTCCAAGAACCGTAAGGATTGGTCTTTAAAACTGACTGATGCCCTTTGGGCCTTCCGAACCGCTTATAAGACCAACCTTGGCATGTCTCCTTATCGGCTTGTATACGGAAAAGCTTGCCACCTTCCTGTCGAAATAGAGCATCGCGCATTTTGGGCGATAAGAGAGCTGAATCTATCGCTAGAAGATGCGGGCAGCAATCGGAAGCTGCAACTGAACGAGCTGAGCGAGCTTAGGGATGAAGCTTACGATAACGCGGTTGTCGTAAAGAATCGAACGAAGGTGTTTCATGATAAACACCTTGTGCGCAAAACCTTCGTGCCTGGTCAGCAGGTACTTCTCTACGACACCCGGCTACATTTCCATCCAGGAAAGCTCAGATCTCGATGGAACGGGCCGTATTTCGTGCGGAATGTGTATCCGCATGGCGCTGTGGATTTGGAGAATCCAAAGGACGGTTCATTTTTTAAGGTAAACGGACATCGACTCAAACCGTACCTTAGCGCCGATCAAACAGAGGAGCTCCTGTTTTTACAGGAGCCGGTTTACCCTGAATAAACTTCCTCTCCCCCTACACCCAAACTTCGACAATCCAGCCAAAAACAGTGGAAACACTGTTTCAAATAAGTTTGGGGGTATGTAAATACAATTTTGTTTTTTTTGTGTGCCTGGAAAAATTTCAAATAATAAAAATAAAAACAAAAACTAAAAATAAAAATTTTCAGAAAAAAAATTAATAATAAATATGTAAATATATATTTGTTTTTCTAATTGATCTATTTATAGGGGTTTAAGTGTAAATAACCAAATAAAAACCCCTATAAATAGCTCTCTAACCCTTCAGTTTTGTTTTTCTGCCTCACAACTCTCCCCATCAGAAACCCTAGCCGCCACCCAAATCCCGACGACTGAAGCTCTGCCGCCGCCGCCCTTCCGCCGCTGGAACCCCCTTACCGCCGCGGAAGAGCCGCCGACTACCCTCTTCTGCCTCTGGAATTTTTTCCAGAGGAGGTTTGCACCATTTTTTCCCCATTCTGATCTGTAAAAATTTGTAAAATTCTGTAATGGCTTCAAACTTGCAATATGAGCGAAATTTCTCCCAAATTTTTGAACATAATGTGTACGGGAGTTATTTTGGCGACGAGATCCGGAAACGCGGATGGAATTATCTTCTGTATAACCATCCGAACGCATTCGCGATTCCGGATCTAGTCCAACGATTTTATGCGTACATGGAGGAGGGTAGCTATCAAAAATACGGATTTATTAGGTTGTTTTGGGGAGGGCAAGAAATACGCATAGATAGGGACTTCATTCATGAAGTCACATTGATCCCACGAATACCCGCACATGACCAACCCCTCCAATTTGAGGATTACACCCCGTTGATGGGAAACGATTGTTATAGGGAGCCGCGTAAAGGGATTCCGGCGCGTACACTTTACGCGAATGTGCTGACTGTGTGCCGATGGGCACAAAATAACATTTTTGGCAGCTCGCACAACACGACATTTTTCACACCATCGCTACACATCGTGCACACATTAATGAACAAACACCCAAGTTATGACATGTGCACGGTACTACTTCAGTCGATTGATGCTGGCAAGACTTCAGCCAACCTTCCGTGCCCTATGCTGGTGACACAACTGTGTCGCCAGTTCATCCCTTCTGACGAGTTTGCAGTACACATGCAAGCTGACACATGCATTCGACCTGTTCTTGAGGGTGTTTCGACATCCTACACTAGACTTCACGATGTATGGTCACGCACCGAGCCGACCGAGCATGTAGTGGCCAGCTCGAGCTCCACAGCGAGCGATGAAGAGCTTACCCCCGCTGAGCAAGCACGCTTACTTAGACGGACACATAGGGGGGTAGAAAGAATAATGGGTATGATGACAAACTTCGATCAGAGAATGACAAGCTTAGAACAAGGGATGGCAACCCTTTTGGCACGAGAGGAGAGATCGAGGTCGCGATCTAGGGCCCCTAGGGCAGATTCAAGTGAACCAGGGACAAGTGCCGCAGCGTCTAGGAGACGACGCAGGGGGCAGTGAGGACACTGCCATTAACAAGTTTGGGGGAGGGGTTAGATTGTAAATAGTTATCTAGCATTGCATCTGCATATTTTAATTATCTTTTATGTAAATATTTGGTTTTACTTTGCATGTTTAAATTCTGCACTGCATTTTTAAATAAAAATAAAAAAAAATGAAAATTGAAAAAATACAAAAAAAAATTGAAAAACTTGAAAATAAAAACAAAAATTTTAAAAGAAAAGAAAAAAAAACAAAAATATTATTGACCGTTTCTGACTCAAGTCTAATATGACAGTTAACTAGCTAGAAGCTACTAGATCTTAAACTTAGTTAATTATGAACCCTAAAAATAACATTCCTTGAAGTTTAACTACAGAAAGTATACGCTCCAGCGGTTTGTTTTGAAATAAGCAAATTTTGAGTCTAGTTCTTAGGCGAAATCAAGATGAGGGAAAATTATTGAAGCTCTATTTGAAGAATAATTCTGAAAAATAATTCTAAATCTTAAGTCCAAATTGTTGAAAGTATATACCCTACAAAATGCACATACACCACCTTGAAACTCGG
Organism: Agapanthus africanus; assembly: GCA_030015575.1. NCBI lineage: Eukaryota > Viridiplantae > Streptophyta > Magnoliopsida > Asparagales > Amaryllidaceae > Agapanthus > Agapanthus africanus. The sequence continues at coordinate 192,166,806 of JASDDO010000001.1, forward strand.
AATAGTAGAGGATACCTAGAAATACTCTTGCCTGAAAGCCTAGTATGAAAGAAAAAACGGTATTTGAAGCTAAACACCAAAAAAGAAAACGCTGAAAAATATATCCGGTCTTGAAAAAAAAAAAAAAAAGAGGAAAAGAAAAAGAAAGAGAAAAATAGAATAAAGTCAAGACCTGGATACTGCTATTTACGCTTCAAGTTCACACATTCCGTAATCGGCCGTTAGTGCCTCAAGAAGCATTAATAGTCGCATGAAAGATGTATGAACAAAACCGTCCATCATTAATAAAAAGAAGTAGTGCTAGGTATTAAGGCAAGGGTATTATAGCTTGAACTGAATTTCCAAGTGTAGGGGTGACAATTACACACACGTAGGGGTATATGATCAGAATTTGGAGGAGAGATGAGGAATGAAAAATAGGGTTTATTTCTTCAGTAGAGTGGATAAAAATTCCGGATTTGAGATTCCGCTTAAGAAGGAAAACTCAGGAGATGCTGAAAGCTTTATAAACTGGCTAGGCGTATAGGATCTTAAGTTAAATAAAAAGGAAGCGTGAAGAATAAGGGTTAATGATTTCTAAGTTTATGATAATAGGGTTTTCGGCTAGAAAGCTGAAATAGAGGATTAGAGTAGACGGCCAATTTATCGGATTTTGTGGGTGTAATCCGCTGAAAACCCTCAGGAGACAACACTCCTCCTACTAGGGCCACCTAGAGGTTTAACGGCTTGTTGCACGTGCTCAGTGCAATCGCGTTCCCTGCGAAAGTGAGGTTAGGAATTTTTGTGAATAAAATGGTTTTGCTCGGGACGAGCAAAAGATAAGTTTGGGGGTATTTGTTCATCGCATATTTTTGTATATTTGTACCGCCCATTCTTAATCACATTGCATACAGATAGGTGCTTTTTTATCCGTATTTGCTGCATGTTACAGATTACAGGTTTCCAGTCCAAAAGAGAGCAAAATCCGACAAAATCACCACATTTACGGCAAACTCCAGAACATCTGTCACAAACAGATAAAAGCCGGGTTCCAGCATCCGTCCCGTACCAGTTCAGAAGAGGGGACGAAAAGAGTCGTCATTTGGGACTAAAGGGAAATTTGAAGTCAAAATGGTGAAAAGTCAAAAGTGAAGAAATGAAGACATTTTGGAAAAGAAATCTGGAGATCTTCTGGAAATTGATACAGCAGTATGAGGATTTCAAACATCAGGAAAAACAAGCACAAGACCATGGAAAAGAGAAGCCAAGGTTTGGCCACCAAACCGCCGCGCATGCGCGGTAAAACCATTGATTTGGCCGCGCAAGCGCGGCGGACACGTGTCCCCAGGCTGTCAAACTTTGGGGTGTTTTCTGTAAATGTGTGTAGGTTTGTATTATTTTGCTAAAATCTCAAACTCAGGCCTATAAATAGCCCCGAGCAGAACCATGAGAAGGGACTTAGTTTTCATGTGTAATTTTTGTATTAGAATTATTTAGTTTCTAATAAAAGTCCATTTTCCTCCATCTTCCTCCATTAAAGCTTGTGAGAGGTTTTGTTGAGTGTGAAGCATGCAAGAAGTGTTCTTTATCTATTTGTGTAATTTGTAATTCCGTTTCTTTTGTTGCTTGTAATTTTTATTGTTAAACGTAGTTGTTGTTATTTCTTAAAATTGTCGTTTTAATTTTCTTCCATTTTTCGGTTATCCTTACAACCATGATGCTTAGTGTGATCCTTGCCTAAGTGAGGTCCCGAATAGCTAGTTGTGATTTTCTACCTCAATTCTTATTACCCTCTTTCTTTGTTTTATTTTCATTTAACATTTCTAATGAGTGAGTAATTTTTCACTTGTTAGGGAAGGAAACGGAAAGTTTGAAAGACGGAAAATTCCCTCACTTTTCTCTTTTACAAATATCTTGATTTGAACTCCTGTTAATTGATCCACAATCCGCTCCCTACGGCACCCTATTCTTCATAATAGCAGTGATACCCTAGTGAGACCGGTTGTGGTTGAATCAACTTGAGGTTATGGCTAAGAGCCAAGAACGGACGGACAAGGACCAAAAAGAGAAAACGAAGTGTTGGAAAGCCTAGCTTATACTCGCAAGTTTTCTCTTAGTCGTCCTAATCCCCGTTGTTGCCGATTACCGTAACATCAATATTAAGAAGTGGCAAAAAGAATCAAGTGAGCGATCCTCCTAACTCAAACCAACCAAATCCTACCCTTTACAAGTTCTCTTATCATTCATTTTTCACTTAGCTAAACTCAAACAAACCCCAACATATTTGGACTTAACTCGTCAAGACATTAAGAAAAAGACTCCCATCTCTCTGTGGATCGACCCGTACTCATCCGGCTAGCTGCAAAGCGACACCGTCCTGATTGCGGTAATTAAACTTAAACACGCAGAATCTTTACCAATCACCCGATACTGTGCATACACACCCGCATCTGTATTTCGACCGAAATACAAATGCAATGAGACAAAATCTACACTGTACTATACTAGGATCCGGCTTAAACCAAAGCCGGCTAGTAATATCTGTTCGATCCTGATCCGTGCAATACCGCACGTATCTGATCGAACCCTGCCATATAACCATACGGCCTATAGTACAAACTGTCCGATCCTGATCCGTGCAATACCGCACGTATCTGATCGGACCTTGCCATATCTCCATACGGCCTCTACAACCTTTCGCCCGAAAGCTGAGTAACTGAATGTGGGGGACTCTAAAGACTCATCAACACCTTGGTTGTGGATTTAACCACTAGCACGCCAGAGGTATAAGCCAATACGTAACGGGCTACCAGGTACTGACTAAAAGGGATGTCTGTGAGCGAGCCCAGTCAGACAACCCTACTGAGCCTGTCAGTGACAATATCCGTACAGTCCGGTCCGTTCGTCTATGAGCATCGCATGGCGGGCCTAGGGGGTTGGTAAAAGTCAGACCCCCAAAAGCGGTACAAGTCGTGTCGGAGTGTAGCCCAGAACACCCTGAGATACTACTGGAATACCTACCAGTAAATCTCCTTGCCTTGGCCAAGGACTTTGTGTAATGGCTCTCCTAGACACAGCACGACCTCACCCCCAATACCGGGAGAGACGAACCCCTGAAGATACGCTCACTGCCTCCATGTGGCTCGGGACTGTACCCAACTAAAACCTGTTTGCACGACTCCTTTGAGCCGTGGTAGGGTAGTAATCAAAGTACAGTGGGAACTCACACGAGACAAATGACGATCCCCAGGTCGATGAACTAACCTGCACACATGTCACCAGGGAACTGCCATCTGACGTCTGGTATATGACCAACTAGCATGTTCCCGGCGAGTCCTGTCCGGTGTACTCATAACCCAATGAGCACCTGTATACATCTTAGGTGATCCAACTGACACCAGTGGCTTGTGAGATCGGCCACCGCCCCTCGTCGGGGTCTCGACTGTATACACTAGTCTACTAATGGAGTATCGATGCCCAGTCTCGAAACTCCCACGACTAGGGACCTTTTAAGGATAAGCTTATAGACCCCCAGCTCCCACTTATATGATCGCCCTCATACTGCTGGTGGTCAAGCAAGAATCCTAGGGGCTCTATCAACGTGTAATAGCGACGTGTCAGGTCACCTAAAGCAGTACACGATGATAAAGGTAAACCAGATAGCATACTATCATCTCGAGTAAGACTGTCCTACCGGGATAGGTCCTCCCTCAATCATTACAATCACGTACCTGTGACCTAATAATTGACTCTGAGGGCACTATCTCCAACAATCTCCCACTTGCACTCAAGGCTAATTATTGCGATGTCGCATACTCACAGCCCGTGTGATACCGAACATCCAACTCCTCTACTAGTCAGTCTCACAAAGCTCGTTTGCGAAACTATTGCGTTCGAGGAATAGCCTTAGTGAGTGGATCCGCTTTGTTGTTTCTTTCTATGTCTCTCTATATCTCAAGTTCGCGGAGAAAGCCATCTCCCGAAAAGAGCAATACCTGTCTCAGAATATGTCTGGATGTCTGATGGGACCTAGCTCATAAATGAACTCCAAATCCAAACTTCTTAGACTGTATCGTCAACTGAACTTAATCAGTATCCTGCGCGTCATGCCTCCCTCAGTATTGCCTTGGACCACCTGTCCAAAATACTGCCCCTCATCAGAAGGAAAACTATAACTCTGACAACCTCCTTGTCGTCCATGTCACCTTGGAAGCCTGGAATGATAACTGTCTCCTGTATGAGGCTGTCGTTATCATATCCCTAGAACATCCACTTATGTTCTAAAACTGCTTCCGACTGTTTCTCCAGGATTGGATTAATGTCAACTTATTGCATCTAGTGCAAGAACAACATCTGGTGTGGTACTTGACATCTCACGATTGGCTCAATTGCCTGAGCAAGTGATCTGCCAATCATGCCCGTCCCTCTCCCCTTTAGTCTGTAAGACACCTTTGGAGAGGGTGACTCCATTACCTGCAGGTACACTACCGTGCCAGGAGTCGTCCATCCTAAATACTCTTAGAATGCTGTCAAGTACCCTGATTGGGAAACTACCCAAATCTAGATCTAAAACCATAGATCTAGTAACCAGTATGTCTGATATAAAATCCATTTCCTTTGTGGAGAAACAACTGTGTGACGACCAAAGTATAACCGATCGTAGTGTAGGAGTTTCTTTTCCTACTCTGTGTATATCATCCAAATACCAGGATATCACACCCTACTACCTTCTCAACAGATCCATCCCCTATTCTGATGAAGTCAAACCCATGACTGTCACGTCAGAAATAGATGATCTATCTCCGCTACATCTGCTCTAGTCTATAATTAGACACAAGCAACCTGTCCACCAATGCTTCCGCTGCTCCCACTGACTACGACAACCCTCTGGCAGAGTCATATAGACGTACACTTCTAAAACTGGTTTAGAACGATGCTATACTCATCCTCCCGCCGGGTCTCGTAACCTGGAACAACAGCAATGGCAATTGTGGGTAAACAAGAACTTCCCTGTCACCGTCCTTGAGGCTACCGTAGTGCCTCTCGGGTGCCTGAAGTTACCCACCTTATCTGCGGAGTGGCCAATGGAATGTCAAACCGGATTGAATCTTTAGGTTCCTTATCAAATCTTCAGTAATCGTTTGTGGTTCTGGAATTACTTCCAGTTCTACCATACTCCCACTACTGTTTTCTGAAAAAATCCATTTTTAATAAAACTGTGGCGAGTCTAGAACAATATTGCTATTGTTCATCCAGATGGTAGAAAGTCAACCCGCGTCATAGCCTGGGTCAACCCACAAACAGCCATTACAGAAACGTGCCTTGAGTTATCCAGAGTCTGGTTTTAAGCATAATCCGGACAACTCCCCGTACCTTAACATCGTTAAGATACGAACTGTTCTATATCCAATATAGGACCAGAGGCACTGATTTAATTGAACCAGATTCAAATCATGCAGCTGTCTCCAGTGCATGTCAACTAAATGGAAGAAGGCCTGATCAGCGTTACCCAACTTAGGAATGCTTCCAATTATGAGTAACCTGAAAGAGAAGCAATTTCTCTTAGTCATTATTATCAACTGTACACCATACACAAGTATCTACATCTTCGATCTCTTTGAAGAATCCCGATACTTGCTATACCTGGTTCTCTACTCTATTCAAATACCTATAACTTCTCAAAATTCGGACCCTGTGTTTCCACGAAACACTTGTCTAAAAACTAGAGAAGTCATAAGTAAACCGAATATAGTACGAGGACCAACCCCTCTGTCCTGATGGACCCTGGACAACATACAATACTCTGTACAAGTCCCTTGAGTCTGATAACTCATCCACTGTGTGTCGTAGGTTGAAAACTGTACTTATGGTTAAGAAGAATTACACCGCTGTTTAATGCTCCTTACCTAACCATCCACTGATATAGGTAAATGTCATCGACATAATATCAAAAGGTATATCTCACTCTATGAAAATAGACGTACAGATATATCAATTTGAAATTGGTGTACAACAGCGGATATTCAAAACCAAATATTTGCCGACCGGCAAACAACCCAGGTGATTTCCTCAAATATCACCGATTACAACGAATCCCGATATAATGAGGATGATCACCCAATTTCCAATAACCTACTCCCACTCATCATCTGTAAAACCATACAGATGTGAGAATCAAACCTGGTAAATACATACCCTGGAGCAAGTATTTAATCGGGAAATCAGTTTTCTTTTAACATTACACAGTGAAACTGAAACATCGAAATGTTTCGATGGGGTATCCTGGTATTCCTAGCAATGCCTCCTCCAGATTCACGACTGTAACCGTATAATTCTTTGCCACCTCTCCAAATCCCTTCATATGTCTTTAGTCATTACCTTCTGCACACCCCTTTAGGCCAAATGGTTTTCTTCCTTCCCTACCGTTCGGCACCAGCCTAAGGTTTGGAAGAAGACAATCCAATTTGCGTAATAGGTGTACTACCCCTAAACCAAGGAGTACTCGCAACACGAGAGAAGGTGAAGATAAAAGACACCTGAATGTACTTTATTCCTATTTCTCCTGAACCAGGATCCATCCCCGAACTGGAACAAGTTCCTTTCGAGTTCGTATATAACTATACGATGGAATATCCAATAAACTGTGGATCTTCGTAGTGATACGGAGTGTCCTGGAGAAATACAAAGGTGATTTTAGGATTGGCGAAGAAATACCTGGTTTGTTCGTGAATATCTGTTGCAATTTACTTTGCCCTCTTACTAATCCCTTGCTTTGTCTTAACTTAATACCTTCTGCACACCATCGTTAGGCTAATTGGTTTTCTTCATTCCCTACCGGTCGGCACCAGCCTAAGGTTTGGAAGAAGACAATCCAATTTGCGTAATAGGTGTACTACCCCTAAACCAAGGAGTACTCGTAACCTGAGAGAGGGTAAAAGGAAAAGACAACTGAATAATCCTATCCGTTTTCTCCAGAACCGGAAACCATCCTCGAATAAATTCTTTCGAGTTCGTATCTAACCATACGATGGTTTAGTCCAATGGAAGTGGACGTTCGTAGTAAAATGGGGTGTCCTGGAGAAAAGGGTAAAAGTAGGAGTGGCAATGAGGTTTGCAACTCTGACAATCCAAAAGCCAGTGTTTAAGAAGGTTCGGTCAACTTGGTCACTGAGTCACAGTCTTAGGGTCGCTGCCAGAGAGAGAGAGAAAAGAAACACTCAGCGTGCACTCTAACCTAGATCAGAATGGTTACCAATTTATCTAATATGGAATCCTCCCACTGTACCTCAAATTCTCCTCCAAACCTGAAAGAAGAATTAGTCGGGGTTACCCGAGGAGTAAACTAACTCATCAGTGGGAATCGGGATCCAACTCTCATCGCATGACAACGTGACGGAATCCGCTCACGTCATCACACTCCAGAAGGTATGCGCATATCTGGCAAGTTTCAGTTCTTTTGAAACTCCCGATGTGATTTCTGCCCCATGCTCTTATGACCTTGACTTTGGCCAACAAATCATAAGTCACATGTCAAGTTCTACCCGTCATTCTCCAGGTTGTTTTGAATCCACCCGTACATACCCTTGACTTTGGCCAACAAGGCAGTACGACTGTTCCAAACCAACGCATCTATCTATGCTGCATATGAATAACCAACAGCTACCAAACACTGTGCCTTGACTTTGGCCAACAAACACAGCTTGAATACTATTGACTATCCATATGAAACGACGGAGGGCTACGAATGGTTTCTGGCGAAAACCTTTAACGTAATGAACTTGATATCGTTGAAGGAACGGATAGCTTTTAAAAATATAGTGACGAAAACCGTTGCTAAAGAGGTCACTCCCGGTGAAGGGATCTCGGCTCTTTCCCCGTAGAATGGGGTGCAGGATATTCTAACTGAATACCACGGTGCAAAGCAAAAGTAATCGGCTATAGTGAAGTCATTGCCCTGACGTAAACTTTTGTCCAAGGGGTCACTCCCGGTGAAGGGATCTCGGCCCTTGCCTCGTCGACTGAGGAGCAGGATATTCCAAATGAATACCACGATGCAAAACAAAAGTGAACGTCCTTGCAATAACAGCTCTTTGAAAAGTGTTCCAACAACATCAGATTAGGTTTGTTTTTAACTTGCATTGATCCGAATCAATGCAGTCCCATCAATTGATCACACCAAAAAGAACGAAAATATACTGATGTACGTATATGCCATCCGCATTCGCCACTGGGTCCCGTCATTACCCGTTAGGTTAGCTTACTAACGACAGAGCGGGGACTGGACTAGCGCGGATGCAAAACATATACGACATCTACTAATATATATACCAATATATAGTATTTCGCTCAAGGCGTGAATAAAATGCAACATCACAGAAATGTACAGCATCACAGAAACAATACAGATATCTGGGATCCCCGGGTTTCACAGAGCCACTGCTGAAACCCGACGTTCCCCTGGTCGTGTGGATAGCCTGTGCAATGAAATCCTAGACCCCTACGGGCACGGCAAGTCACCCGCCAAAACCTGAAGCGAGGCAGCCCCCTTCAGCACCGTGAATGGACCACCCAGCACTTCACGGAATCCGGCAACTTGGGCACCCCTCCTGGGTCAACCTGTACCCCCTACGAGTGCGGCGAATAGCCCGCCAATCCTAGAGTGAAGCCCCCTCCATCTCAATGCCATGAGATGCGGGCTTGTTGCCCTCCAGAACCCGGCTATCCGTGCACCCCTCCGCGGGGCAATCCTAGTACAGAAAGTAAAATATACATACAACGGGTACATCGACCACAACCAGGTCGTGCCCCAAAATAATAATACAAACAGGCAGTGACGGCAGTCCACATGTCGGACGCTCGCCCCGCAATATCAAATGTACATAATACAACAAAACTGTACTAGCATTGCATCCAGGCTATCCCCCACGACCGATCCGCAACATCACAGCAAAAGCAAAACATCAACGTGAAAGTCACGTTCGCAAATCCGTCTAACCGGGCTATAGCAATTAGACCGGATTTACCGATCAAGTGACATTCACGGTCGCAGATATAATGTAAATACTGTGAAAAATGTGTTTAAAATATCCGATCGATCAAAAATTAACAAGTGGGCCCCCAATCAAAACTGTAGCACTCACAGAAATCCTGGGCCCAATTTTAATATTCCAAAACCCATATTTTAAGCCCAGAAGGCCTCTGTAAAAAATTGGTGAAGTGATCTCCACAGTGCGCGGCGGAAGGGCGGCGGGAAGGGGGTTTTCGCGGCGGTTCCGCGCTCCCACTGTGGAGTTACTTCGTCGAATTTTTACAGAGCTCTTAGATTTTCCAGTACATCAATATTTTACAACCTGAAAAATTTTTCGACACCAAAAATTTCCAACAGAAAACTGATGCTAACAAAAATGTAGTTTTGGAACATTCGATCGATCGAAACAGAAAAACACACTACACAAAGCTAGACTAAGTTAATGGCGAGGCTCTGATACCACTGTAAGTGCACGGCGGCACCCCGGCCGTCAATCCGACGCCGGAATGCGGAAGCGGTGAAAAACTTTAATTTTGCGGACTTAGCAAACCGGTACCACCGCGCACTAAACACCCGGATCGTAACCTTTAACTAGTCTAAGCTAACTAGAAGATGGGTTAGAGATATACCGACGATCCAAGTCCTCCGGTCTTCTCGCCATGGTCCCGATCTCCTGCGGAATGTCCCGTCTCCTCCTCGTCGCCGGAAGTGCACCACATCGCCTACTTTGTTTACGGGCTCCCACCTCAATGCCGAGGCAACTCGGGCACGAAGCCGGCTACTCGACGTGCCCAAGGTTTGCTGTAGAATATGTAGTGAAGAAGTCTCATTTTGGGGTTGTAGGAGGTGCCATTTTGATGGAGGAATGATACAAGAACTATATGGAGGGACTTTGGGGATTTTGGAACATCAAATGAGCAAAAACCCCACTCCACAAAATTGGGACAGCCCCATCCCATGCTTGGCCGGCCACAATGGTGAGAGGAGAGAATGGAGTGAGTGGGAGAGCCAAAAAATTAGGAGCCATTCTCATCTAATACCAAAAAAAGAGAGAGAGGAAAACTATCATGCAAAAGAAATGATAGCAAGGAAAGTCCAACACTCCAACACCAATGATCATCCATCATCAACAACAATCCCAACACTCTACCAACAACCATGACTAAAACCATGATGATAAAGAAAGTCAAGCAATCATGAGTTTATGAAGTCAAATGATGGGACAAGTATCATGTCATGCTAATAAGCAAAGAACCCCCTCCACAAACACTCATTTGCAACAATGCAAATAAGCCCTCCTCCACCAATCTTCGGCCAATGAACGGAACAAAGGAAATTGGCCGAAACGGAAGGAAAACTGGCAACTCCAGAAAACTGGTCCCGTAATAAATTACGGGAAAACCCCGATACTGTGCATACACACCCGCATCTGTATTTCGACCGAAATACAAATGCAATGAGACAAAATCTACACTGTACTATACTAGGATCCGGCTTAAACCAAAGCCGGCTAGTAATATCTGTTCGATCCTGATCCGTGCAATACCGCACGTATCTGATCGAACCCTGCCATATAACCATACGGCCTATAGTACAAACTGTCCGATCCTGATCCGTGCAATACCGCACGTATCTGATCGGACCTTGCCATATCTCCATACGGCCTCTACAACCTTTCGCCCGAAAGCTGAGTAACTGAATGTGGGGGACTCTAAAGACTCATCAACACCTTGGTTGTGGATTTAACCACTAGCACGCCAGAGGTATAAGCCAATACGTAACGGGCTACCAGGTACTGACTAAAAGGGATGTCTGTGAGCGAGCCCAGTCAGACAACCCTACTGAGCCTGTCAGTGACAATATCCGTACAGTCCGGTCCGTTCGTCTATGAGCATCGCATGGCGGGCCTAGGGGGTTGGTAAAAGTCAGACCCCCAAAAGCGGTACAAGTCGTGTCGGAGTGTAGCCCAGAACACCCTGAGATACTACTGGAATACCTACCAGTAAATCTCCTTGCCTTGGCCAAGGACTTTGTGTAATGGCTCTCCTAGACACAGCACGACCTCACCCCCAATACCGGGAGAGACGAACCCCTGAAGATACGCTCACTGCCTCCATGTGGCTCGGGACTGTACCCAACTAAAACCTGTTTGCACGACTCCTTTGAGCCGTGGTAGGGTAGTAATCAAAGTACAGTGGAAACTCACACGAGACAAATGACGATCCCCAGGTCGATGAACTAACCTGCACACATGTCACCAGGGAACTGCCATCTGACGTCTGGTATATGACCAACTAGCATGTTCCCGGCGAGTCCTGTCCGGTGTACTCATAACCCAATGAGCACATGTATACATCTTAGGTGATCCAACTGACACCAGTGGCTTGTGAGATCGGCCACCGCCCCTCGTCGGGGTCTCGACTGTATACACTAGTCTACTAATGGAGTATCGATGCCCAGTCTCGAAACTCCCACGACTAGGGACCTTTTAAGGATAAGCTTATAGACCCCCAGCTCCCACTTATATGATCGCCCTCATACTGCTGGTGGTCAAGCAAGAATCCTAGGGGCTCTATCAACGTGTAATAGCGACGTGTCAGGTCACCTAAAGCAGTACACGATGATAAAGGTAAACCAGATAGCATACTATCATCTCGAGTAAGACTGTCCTACCGGGATAGGTCCTCCCTCAATCATTACAATCACGTACCTGTGACCTAATAATTGACTCTGAGGGCACTATCTCCAACAGCTGCGATTGACGAGATGTCGCCTCCAGGGTTTATAAGCTGAAACCATAGGAGCTTAAAGGCAGGGATGTAACAGAAGATCGCTAGTCTATCTTGAATAGAGTGACTATGATGATTCGTCTAATTGGATACGTCGACGCAGGCTCAGTTGAGTTGAAGAATTCCAGTTTGAAAGATCTTACTCAGATCTAGAGTAAATCGATCAATAGAGGATATTGTTCGTTGGATGCTCCGATGTGAGATCAGTAAGTTGACTAGCCTCAGATAGAAGGACCTCACCCAGACGTGTTGTGAGTTGATCGAGAAAGGACAAATGAAGCGTATTCCTCCGACAACTTAGACGAGTTCTCGAGGATGTAATCGACTAGATATCTTCCACACAATGTTGAACATAACGAGTTCGTAACTTCGAGTCCTTATGAGAGACTCCGGATTAATTTTAGCCGAGAATGAATGTGTAACATTTCAGAAAAATAAAATATTATTTTTGGGAATTCATATAATTGAATAATAAATATTATGAATATTTTAACGTGTGGAGATTAGTTTTAAATGATATGGTATAATTAAATACCGATAAATTGGAAAATATTGGAAAAATACATTTGAATGTTGATTTTGAAACAATATTATATGATTTAGACATCTTATAAAAATTTATACAATTAATTGTGTATGGGTTATTACTAAACTCGATTAGTGTTTACTAATTTTTCATTAAGTGTGATATGTGCATGATATGCAACATGATATGTTGTATAATACTTGTTACATTTCTTTTGTCGATTTAAAGCCATGCTTCATTTCTTTCATTACTTGGTTTTTATTGTGTTTGGTTTAAAATTTAAAGAAAAAGAAAAGAATAAAGAAAGGGGTATGGGCAAGAGAGAGAAGAGAGAGAGAGGGTGAGGGGTCTCATTGACAATGGCTTCATTCTTCACTTCATCTTCATCATTCTCTCCTTCCTCATCATCCATGGATGCCCTCTCCCTCCACCACCTCTACCTCCTCACCACATCACCAAAAACACCTTATTCCCTTCATTAAAAATGTACTCAAGTTCACTACAAGCATGATGAACCAAGAAAGTTAGGATTTTGAGCTCTAGGGGATTCTTGAGTCCCAAATGAGCTAATCGTTTCACCATTAGTATAGAAATCAAGTTTCTTTAGTTTCTTTAACTTCCTTTTCAGTTTAGAAGTGATTAATTGAGGGTTTAGTGATATTGGAAATTCCAAGATGAGGGTTAGGGTTTTCCTTGAGTTGGGATGGTTTATGTGAGTGCAATTGGTGACTGCAAACCCCCCTTAGTGATTGAAACCAGTGACTAAACCCAAAATACGAGTTAGATGTCGAAACGTCGGTTTTGGTGTATAATTAGTGCCTACAGGGAATCTGGGATGACCTGGAACATTTACTTGAAAATCTAGCAACTCCATTAACCTAATTAAGACACTATGAGACCACCCTGCAAGCACGAACCTAAACTGAGCATACTTAGCCGAGCTGGCCGGATTTATAGGGAAGGTGGCCGGCCAAAGTGTGGGTGATGGTGTCTAGGTTTGTTCTGTAGCTCATATACCCCCTATACTACACCACTGTATTGCTAGTTCAGACTAATTTTACCTGAACCAAAATCTGGGACCATTTTCTTGAGTTGCTGTTTTGAATTGTGACTTTTAAATGACTTTAACTTTTGATATTTGTGTTATGTACCGGTCACTGGACGTTTGTACATCGATATCGGGTGTTGCTTGGTTTGTTTGCATGTGTAAACCATAGGTTTTAACCTATGTGCGATTCGTGTGCCGTTTTGGTTTTCGTACGCGATTCTGTTTATGATATTATGTGTTTATATGTGTAGGCACCCTCACGTGGACTTCGGACGACAAGGAGGAGCATGGCGACATCGACTTCGACAAGTAAGGATCAAGGTGAGTAGATGTATATCTACGAGGGAAGTCGGGTGGATAGCGTATAGCACCCCCGCAATTTCGTAGGATATGACGCATTACGATATATATATAGAGAGAGAGAGAGAGACACACACACACACACACGTGTGCTTTATGAGATTTGTATACTTAGCAAGAAATGTTTTAGGTGACTTTGGGTTGGATTGGTGTAGTTGGATGAATACGTTTTTAGTTTAGTTTCTATAGTTGCGAAATCCTAGGGTAAAAGTCGATACACACACACACATGCACACACGTGATATGTTTTTGGTGTATATGGTTATATGTATATATGTGTGTGTGTGTGTGTGGATGGGTTGATATATATATATATATATATATACACACGTATACACGGGTGATGGGGATAGTATATGATACTCGGAGGAGAGTCGATATGATCGGGCATGATGCCGTAAGATCGGTTATATGATTTGGGTCATGTTATGATATACGACATGATATTATAGTGGATCGATAGGCGATCTGCTTTCATACACACGCGGATATATGTTGATGGTATCGGAATGTACTAGACTTTAGATCGGTACCCCTAGTTCATGATATTATGATAATGATACTATATAAATAATAAGATAAATGTGATATTTGACCCACACCCCGATTTTGGGATGTCGTACGATGTATTTTAGCGTACGAAGTATAAATTTGATGATTGATCCGCACTCTTGACTCAAGAATGTCGTATTATATATATTTTATAGTATGTGACGCTATTGAGGCGGGATCACCGACTACTAGATATATCGACTCGGACTTAGGTGGATTTCCTTACCCTTTTGTTTAGTCTCTTATCTTCGTCCTGTAGTTCACTTAGTAGATGATAGACTGGGCTCGAGTCATACTTATTTTCAAACTAACGAATCGTGAGTATTTTCAAAAGACAACCCGAGGGATATTACGGATTTTTCAAAGGGGCGTACCTTTTCTTAAAAACACCGTAGCCCTGTTTTCTAAAAAACACGATTCGTGCTATTCCAAATGCCAAAATTGTATGACTCTTATAAATAAATGTATATTCTTAAATGCTATGATTACTATTCATTTTCCGTTAAATTCATGTTATTCTTATCGCATTGCGTGCTTGTACATGTGTTTTCCTTAATTAGTATGAACCCATGTTGTCAGGATACCAGCACCATTATCGATGATGCGTATGTTTACGAACACTTGCTTGCCGGCTCACACACATCATCATCGGTAATTTCCATATCATGTACACTTTAGAGAATAGTATTTCATTGATATCGCTTGCTAGCTGATAGTTCCGATATATCATTACTGTGCTAGTTTAGATATTGCATTCTTTACTTAGATACCGTGCATGTATATATATTCATTGTCATGTAATATTATGGGGCTTTATGCCTGTATTTCACTGTTATTTACTCTGGAGTTTGGGATTTCGTATTTTCCATGAGATTTTGGGATTTAGAAAAACCGCAAGGATTTTATAAACTCATTTTCATTGAAAAAGATAGAAATTGCGGTTTTCTCGTGATATGATATGAGAGGTGTCCACCATGAGTTTTCTCGGCTCTTGAGTGGTATCATACACGGGATTCGAGGAGGACGAGGAACCATCTGTGGGTGCATGGTGGACCCGGTGCGGTACCCCGGGACAAGATGGTCGCAGATGATGGCGTTAAGCCCGGTAGGGGAGCACTACCGACTGATTATTTAAGACGCAGTGGATATCCAGAGGATACCGACGTAGTCATGATATTTGATGATTTGGGCCAATTCGGATTGCCGGAGCCCGGTGCCAGTCCGGATTGCCGGAGCCCGAAATATTGAGACATTGAGTTTTTATGATATGGGCCAGTCCGGATTGCCGGAACCCGAGATATTTAGATATATGTTTTGTGTCGATGCTTGTCACGGATTCTTTGTTGATTTCATTGATGATACTTCGGATTTTATACAGAATCTTACTGAGATAAGAAAACAGCTTTCTCATTCATGATGTATTCTGCTTTCATTTTTAGTGCATCCGTACATCATATATGTGACATGTTACTACCTGAGGTACTGACATGAGCACTTGATATTACACTTATGTTTAGGTATTTCAAGTTATATTATATTGAGGATATTATTATTGTATGACCTAGGAGAGAGTCATACATGCGATTTCTTCTCGGTGATGTTTTCTACTCACGAGTTGGCAACTCACCCCCGTTGTGCCACAGTTTCTTGCAAGTTTTGCCTTACAGTTTTCCTTGGCAGCTTTGCTGGCACACTGCTTCCTTCCGGGTGTTTGCTTTGGTAGGTGGGTTCACTTGCATCGTGACCATCATTGTACTCTTATTCATATTTAGTTGTATCTGGTAAACTCCATCAACTAGACTTGTATTTTGATAGACTTGGAAGACCAGTTGTATATTCTTTCGACCTTAGAGTCGCGCGCTTGTATTATTATAATTCTTCTCTGGTTTTCTTGTGGACGTTGGTTTTTTCCCTCTGATTTTTATCCTCGCCCTTCGACGTTGTATATTATTTTGCTTGCGTGGTTGTTTCCGCCAATTGGCGAAGAGCTAGCTCCTTGGGGATACCTTTATTCATTATGTATATTATGCATGTTTGAACCCGTTTGGAGCCAGTTTTTACAAGCGAAACTCTGCCGAAATTTTTGGAAATACTTGAGGCTTTTAAAATGATTACTACGACTTTAGTTGTGAAAACCACCTTTTTAAAAAACTAAGTTTTCTTTCACTTCTTCTTTTTAATAGTTTAGATTTCTGGGATTTTGGCTTACTTGAATTAGGTGGGGTCCTATAGACTTCACATGATTCAAGTGCCAGTCACGTGCTATTTCGGGTCATGACAGAATGGCAGTACGCAGCCAGCAAGACGTGATTTTGAAACGGACGATAATAAAGGCAGGTGGAACAAGAGGTTCGTGCGAGATATTAACGAGCTGTTGTAACTCTCCGTTGATACCAGAGGATTGATATGTATGCAGAGGCGTTGAATACGGAAAAATTCCAAACGAAAGCCGTGATGAGGATGCAGCTGTCTGGAAATGAGAAAGGATTAAGTAAAGAGTGCCAACCTCCGTATAGTTCGGCATAGGTGAGATCGGAAGAGAACATAAGCAGGTTCTTTCCAGGATACCATAGCGATAAGGATTTGCACCTAGGATCATCTGTATCATGTATAATCAGAGGGCCAGACGCCGCCATCAGTAACGTGTTACTTTATGAGTAGTCATGTTAATTGGCCAAGAGATGATCAGAGTAGTGATAGAGAGGGATTGTTTCCGTCATTACACCTAACCGGGCCGTCGAGCAGAGAAATTATGGGATTGGTGATCCACAGAGAAAACAAGGAACCAGAGACAGAGGACGCCAGACCATGAGCAGGAGGCAAGTGGATGTTCTTGCTCTGTCAGCTTTAGGCGCACCGGTATTTTTCAACATTAAAGGAGGTGTACCTCAATGTCATTATTACGATTTGCATTTTAGTGATCCGAGTATCACGCTTTTATCGCTTGGACTTTGTGTTTCGATGATTTGGATTCGTGGTATTTGTTTTTGTGCACAGTCAGTGCACTCGATTTATGTTTGATATATCTATTACATTGGTTTATGATTTGTGCATATCTATTGCACTTGATATCGATTTTATGCCTTGGCTGCACATATTTATGATTCTGTTTATTTCGATACAGTCTATTTGACTTCGTGCATGATGTATGCACTTGACTTTGACTTATGCACTCGGTATAGTTCACATGTGCTTGCAGTACATTGATATGGGTTTGTGCATGCAGTTGCACACGTTAATGACTTTATATACCTTGGTATACCCGATGTTATTTTTATGCGCTTTTGAGACATTAACAAGTTTTCGAACACCTAGTGCACCTTGTAGATGCTTTCGTGCACTCTATTGCACTAGATGTTTTTGTGCGGACCCGACACACTTGATTTAGATTTTCGCGCACCCTTGGCGCATGGGATGTGATTTTATGCACACCGTGTGCACATGATCGATATTTTTATTCGTGCATGTTAGTTGCACTTGGTTGAGATTTTCGTGCACTCTAGATGCACTTAATGTTGTTGTCGTGCATACCCGTTGCACTTAGTTTTTATTTCTGTGCACATTCGTGGCACTTGTTTTTGACTTGGATCTCTGTGCGCGCTAGACGCATGTTATATTTATTGCACCTTTTGAGGTTGAGTTAATTATGAGCATCATATTTTTATGATAAGTACTATATTATATAGTAGCCGAGCAGGACTGGTCTGGGGACAGTACCTGAGTATTTTTGCATGCATAAAAATTTTACCAAGAGGTTTTCAAAAGGAGTTATAGTCTCACTACTTTCCTACGTGCCCATAGTGACACGAACTTTTACAAGGAGAACCTTTTGGGATATTTTAAAAAGGTGGAACGTATATCTTGAGCAAACATATATAAACATATATTTATTTCTTTACAACATGAGCGCCTACCACTTGTACCATGAGTTACGCATGATACGGCGATTTGGAAAGAATTTTGCATGTGTTTTGTTCAGCATTTAGAGAGTTTTACAAGGATGCATACTATATACGTATTATAATCTTAATTATAGTATATTTAAGAATAGCATTGGATTTCCAGACTTACATCTTTATTATAACTCCTATGATTGCGTGACGCTTGACGGGGTTTTGATTTTGAGTTTCACACTCGTTTCCATGCGCACATGATGCGCTGTGTTATATTTGAGTATTCCATGATTTCTGAGCCCCATTAATTTGACTAATTACTGAAATGTTTTAGTATTTGGGGGTTTAAATTTAAATTCGGGGACCGAATTTATTTAAGAGAGGAAGATTATAACATTTCAGAAATATAAAATAATATTTTTTGAATTTAAATAATAAAATAATAAATTTCACGAAAACTATTCGAGTATGAATTTGGGGTTTTCGTAAAATGTTATAATTATATACCAATATTTGGAAAATAATTTGGAGTTTAATATGAATTATTAATTAAAAAGGCATTTATTGGATTTGGATATTTTATAAATAATTATGCAATTAATTATATGCAAGTTATGTTAAACTTGATTAGTGCACTACTAATCATGCATTAAGCCAAATCCATTTTAGTGTTAATAACCATGGCTAGTGCACCATGACAAGAAGGCATGGGCATGAGAGAGAATGAGAGAGAGGGGGGTTATCCTTGACCATGGCACCTTCACCCTCATTTCATTTCCTTCCCTTCATCATCCTTTATCTTCATCTCCTCCTCCTCATCCTCCACCTCCACTACCACCTCCACAAACACCTCAAAATCCTCATCAAAAGCTCATCTCACCTTCATAAAAAGTGTGCACATCTCATCCTACATCCTATGGTGAGCTCAAGTTTGGATTTTGAGCACTTTGAACCATCTTGGAATTTTCTTCAGTTGCTCCAAGCGGTAAACCCTTCACTTTCCTTCTTTCTATCAAGTTTCTTAACCTTCTAGTTATGTTTAGAGCTCGATTAAGTTAGATTAGTGATCTTGGAAAATTCTAGGATGATTGTTAATGGAGAATTTGAGTTGTATAGATATAATTGAGGTTTAGTTAGTGATTGCAAACCCTTAGTGATGATAATTCTAGATAAACTTGAGACTAGAACCCCAAAACATGAACTTAGAATTTTTCTGATATCGGTTTTTGGCGATTTGTGATGACTCTGTAGAATCTGATATGACCTGAGACCTCTAGAAAATAAGTTCCCAATACAGTGAGGTGTGCAGGCTAACAAAAATTTACCCCAGAATCCTGAGCCCCTATCTTCTTGTAATGGCCGCAGATTTATTCCCCCAGGCCGCAAATTGCAGCCTGGCCTTAGCCCATTAATGTGATTTTTGGATCATAGCTCTGTTATCTGATGTAGTGACCTACCATATATGCAAAATCTTCTAATTTCACCTAGGGTAGAATCTGGGAGTGTTTTTCTAAGTTGCTGATTTCGGGTTTCCGATTTGTGAAAACTTGGTTTTGGTATTTGAGTTTGGACACGTTCGTTGGACGTTTGGACGTCAACGCTGAGGGCTATTTGGTTGTTCTTGCATGCGTGGGCTATAGGTTCTAACCTATGAGCACTTCACGTGCCATATCGGTTTTCGGATTTGGTTTTGATATCATTACGATGTGTATTGATTTGTAGGTACCTTCGCGTGGACTTCCGAGACGATGAAGAAGATCAAGAAGTTCATCAACTTCGGCTAAAGCATGGACAGCAGGTGAGTAGATATATATCTACGGGGAAAGTCGGGTGGATGGCGTATAGCACCCCCGCAACTATAGTAATGGGAGAACCGATATATAGAATATATTTTGGAGAAACCTATGCTTTTGAACTTACGGAGATGATCACAAGATTAAGTACGAAATGACATGATGAAACAAAAGGACATGAGTGGATATGTTGATATGAGGATGTGAAGCGATATATATATAATGAAACGAGATGACATGAGTTGATATGTTGGCTTTAGGATGCAAGGCAAAATACACATTTATATTCATATGCCAAGATATGATATAAGATTGAATTATATATATATATGAGAGCAAGAGATGATAGAATGTATGAAACCATAGATGTGTACCGTTGTTTATGTATAGAACGATAGAACCTTAATCTAATTTGATGACACCGTACGATAGATTATCGTACGCAATATGATATACCTAATGATTGATCCGCACCTTTGACTCAAGGATGATGTACGATGATTATACCGTTCATGTTTATGTTGTTTTATTCCTCGTGACATATGTACTACACTCCTAGCACTTACCTTTATATGGCTTCGTCTGCTAGTACACCTGCATTATTACCAATGATGCGCATGTTACGCATACACAGATTTTCCGGCTCACACATTCATCATCGGTAATTGCCATGCCAGTTACACAGTAGAACTGTTAAATCACTGTATTGCTCTTAAACTGTAAAAGCACAATCATTGCTCATTAATTATCACATGACATGCTTACATGATAACACTTGAGATACTTACAGTACTGTTTTATGCTTGCATATACTGCACTTTATGGTTATATGCATGTGAGATCCTATTTTTCCTGAGATCTCTAGATTTGAGAACCGCTGATATATTTCAAAAGTCTTATTATTGTTTTAAAAACGCGGAGTTTTCTCGGTTCTGAGCAATAAGTTACCCGATTCAAAGATTGAGGAGGCACCGTCTGCAGATACATGGTGGACCCGGCGCGGTACCCCGAGGCTAGAAGATCATATAGAAAGGCATTGAGCCCAGCCGGGGAGCACTATCAATCGGTGATAGTGAAAGTGTTTGCTAGCACCACGGTAGGGTTTAAACGGGCATCACACATGCAATTTTAAAATTTCATGGTGCTGATGAACACTAACCTAGGATCAAACTAGAATATTAGAGTTTTAAATATGATATCATAAACTTTACACTAAGAGATGGATGGCTACAACCTTTGTAGACCATGTCCTTCTCTTCTAAAGCTCTGGGTTGTAGTCCACCCAACTCCACTAGGCTCCACTTGAAGGTTGAACGAACTTCCTTCGATGTCCTTCGTGCCGAAGATGATCCACCCGACGTCTGCTAATCCAACCTATCTCTTCACTAAACTTTTTAGTGAAGCAAACATACTACACGAAAGCACTAATCTAGTGTAGGATGGTGAAGTAGGGGTTATGTTTGCTCACTAGAGTTCTCACAGGTTCAAGGTTTCACAACTCATGTAAGGGATTGAGCTTAGAGGTGGAGATGAGGAAAATGGAGAGAGCTGGAGAGAAACTCATCACATGAGCTCTCAAGTGAAGAAAATGACTAAGTGTGTAAATCAAGTCTAGAATGGCTCATCTCTTGACCTCACTTATTCAAGTGTGGAATTCTTTGCAATAATAAATTGCAACCATGCTTGAATAGTGGGTCAAGACTAATAAAGGAAGGATATAAGCCATGCTTTGGCCATCCCTCCAAAGTCTCCCCATTAATCATTTCTTTTTCTATTTTCATAAAATAGAAAAACCATGCCATGCTTCATATAATATATATATAATATATATATATATATATATCACATATATATTAATATATATATATAAAGATAAGCATATAATTAGTGAGCAATAATATTAGTCAATATACAATTATATCAAATATAAATATATATCATATTATTAAATCAACAATTGATTTAATAATCCAGTTATATCACATATAACCGACTAATATCATTTATCTGTATATCACATTATCAAATCAACACTTAATTCAATAATCCGGTTATATCACATATAACCTAACTGATAACAAATAGCTTCCAGATTACAATATGGTATCTCATACTCGTATTTAATCAGGCCCCGCACATATCAGCATATGTGCCCTACTTCGTTTCTCTTGAACCAGGAAACTTCTATATAGGACTCTAAAGACTCGTCAATACGCCAACAGTAGGTGATGATCATATCAGTCACTCACAAGCCGTCAGCGGTACTAGCAGGACGTAACGGCTACCCAGGTATTGAGCGAATCGAAGATCAACAAGAAATCTTATCCAAACTCCCATGAAGCCTATAGGTAACACTTACCGTACAGTCTGGTCTCTTTGTCTAATGAGGGTTGACACGAAGGATAACACGGCGGATCCACTCACGAAGGCCATTCCCCAGATACAGTTTGAGAGACTCTTCAAGATGCTCGGTATGCGATACTACAGCAGCTGGCCTTAGTGCAAGTGGGAGAAAGTCATCTCTATATATGTCCAAGCATCCAATATAATATACATCATCTGTACAATACTGGCATCTAGGGCATACATACAACTAACAATCTCCCACTTGCACTAAGGCCAGCTGCTGTAGTATCGCATACCGAGCATCCCGAAGAGTCTCTCAAACTGTATCTGGGGAATGGCCTTCGTGAGTGGATCCGCCGTGTTATCCTTCGTGTCAACCCTCCTGACCTCGATCTCCCGGCGATCAACTATCTCCCGGATCAGGTGATACCGCCTCAGAATATGCCTGGATCGCTGATGGGACCTGGGTTCCTTGGCCAAAGCCACTGCTCCATTGTTATCGCAATACAAAGGTATTGGATGCTCAATGGATGGAACCACACCAAGTTCAGTAATGAACTTCTTGATCCAGACAGCCTCTTTAGCAGCATCGTTGGCAGCGATGTATTCAGCCTCCATCGTCGAGTCTGCCACGGTTTCCTGCTTGGAACTCTTCCAGCTAACCGCCCCTCCGTAAAGGGTAAAGACAAAGCCCGACTGCGACTTAGAGTCGTCCTTATCACTCTGGAAGCTCGAATCGGTAAAGGACTCCACTTGGAGCTCTCCGTTACCATACACCAAGAACATATCTCTAGTCCTTCGCAAGTACTTGAGAATGCTCTTCACAGCTGTCCAGTGACTCTCTCCAAGATCAGCTTGATACCTGCTCACTACACTTAGTGAGTATGCTACATCGGGTCTGGTACATAGTATCGCATACATGATAGAGCCTACTGCCGAAGCATAGGGTATCCCTTGCATGCGAGCTCTCTCCAAATCAGTCTTGGGAGACATCTCTTTGGAGAGAGTGACTCCAGAGATCGTGGGCAAGTTCCCACGCTTGGACTCTTCCATACTAAACCTCTTTAGTATGGTGTCAATGTACCTGGATTGGGACAATCCCAAAATCCTTTTGGATCTATCTCTATAGATCCTAATTCCCAATATGCAGGAGGCATCACCAAGATCTTTCATTGAGAATCTTTGTGATAAGAAGAGCTTGACCGTCTGCAGCATAGGAATATCATTTCCTATCAAGAGTATGTCGTCCACGTACAATACGAGGAAGACAACCTTACTCTCTGCCACCTTCTTGTAGATACAAGGTTCATCTGGATTTTTGACGAAATCAAACTCTTTGATAACGACGTCAAAGCAGATGTTTCAACTCTGCGATGCTTGCTTTAATCCATAAATGGATTTAAGCAGCTTGCACACCTTTCCGCTGCTCCCACTGTCTATGAAGCCCTCTGGCTGAGTCATGTACACGCACTCTTCTAAATCACCATTTAGAAAGGCGGTCTTAACATCCATTTGCCAGATTTCGTAATCATGATAAGCAGCGATGGCAAGCATGATCCGGATGGATTTAAGCATAGCCACTGGAGAAAAGGTCTCGTCATAGTCCACACCTGGTCTTTGACGAAAACCCTTTGCTACAAGTCTAGCTTTGAAAGTCTCCACTTTCCCATCTACACCAAGTTTCTTCTTGAAGATCCACTTGCTCCCAATGGGTTTTACCCCTTCAGGAGCAACTTCCAAAGTCCATACTTTGTTGGTGTACATGGATTCCATCTCGGACCGCATAGCATCCAGCCATTTCACTGAGTCCCTACTCGTGATGGCCTGCTCGAAGCTAGTTGGGTCATCATCCTCCATGATGCAATCCTCGCTCCCACCATCCATGAGAAAACCGTAGTATCTCTCAGGTTGGCGAGGAACCCTACTAGATCGGCGGAGAGGCTGGGATTCATCGGGAACTACGGAATCCTCTGGTTCAACCAAATCTTCTGTTGTAGTCTGTATTGCTGGAACCTCTTCCAGTTCTACCTCAATGCCACCTATCTGTTTCATAAGAAAACCTTTTTCTAAGAAAGTGGCATGCCGAGAAACAAACACTTTTTGTTCCTCGGAGTGGTAGAAGATATACCCTCGCGAATGTTTGGGATATCCAACAAACTTACATAGAACAGACCTTGCCTCGAGCTTGTCCGGATTTTGTGTTTTAATATAGGCCGGACAACCCCATATCTGAATAAAATTAAGACATGGTCTCTTGCCATTCCATATCTCATATGGAGTGGTAGGTACTGATTTGGTCGGAACTCTATTCAGTAGGTATGCAGCAGTCTCCAGTGCATATCCCCAGAAGGAGATAGGTAACTCAGCTGTACTCATCATAGAGCGTACCATATCTAATAGGGTGCGATTTCTCCGCTCCGATACACCGTTGTGCTGTGGTGTATATGGAGGAGTCAGCTGAGAGAGAATCCCATTCTCTTTTAGGAAGTCCCGGAATTCATTGCTCAAGTATTCACCTCCTCGATCAGATCGTAGGATTTTAATACTTTTTCCGGTTTGGTTCTCAACTTCTTGTTTATATTCCCTAAATTTCTCAAAAGCTTCTAATTTGTGTTTCATCAGGAACACATATCCGAATCTAGAGAGATCGTCAGTGAATGTAATGAAGTACGAAGAACCATCCCTGGCATGTGTAGACATGGGACCGCATACATCACTATGTATCAGTCCCAAGAGTTCGGTAACTCTTTCTCCGTGTCCCGTAAACGGAGTTTTGGTCATCTTGCCTTTGAGACATGACTGGCAAGTGTCATAAGATGAAAATTCGAAAGGTTTCAAATATCCATCCTTATGCAACTTAGCCAATCGTGTCATATTGATGTGACCCAGTCTACAATGCCACAAGAAGGATTCGTTGAGTTCAGAACTCTTCCTCTTGTGTGTGTTTGTTATGCTCAGAACTGTTGATTGATTTAGAACATAAATGCCATTGCATAACGTGCCCGATCCAACCAACTTTTGGTTACGTAAAATGTTCATAACATTGTCCTGTAATACAAAATTATATCCCTCTTTACTTAATAAAGAAACTGATATAATGTTGCATATCAGGTTCGGCATGTAATAGCATTCGTTCAGAACCAATGTATTACCAGTTGGTAATACAAGGTGATATTCCCCGACAGTCTTGGCTGCAACAATTGCACCATTTCCTACTCTTATGTCTTTATCACCTTCTCCAAGTTCTCTACCTTTCCTAAGCCCATGTAACTGATTACATATATGGGATCCTGACCCGGTATCCAATACCCAGGACGTAGAGCAAATGGAGAAACAGTTCTCAGTAACGAACACACCCGAAGAAAATGCATCAACATGTACTTTCTTCAATCGGGTGGCATGGGAATCCTGGTATTCCCCTATATCCTGTTCATTCCTATAACTCTTATAGGAAAGAACGGAACCAACGTTCCCCAGCACAGTATAACATGCGGGTTCGGTCAATACATCCATATTATTATCTTCATTAGGGCATGAAATGGTCGCTACCTGGAGAGAGAGAGAGAAGAAAACACTTTAGCGTATGCTCGTGCAAGATCAGATTGGTTATTATCTTATCTAATCAGGATGGCTCCCACTGCTTTTTATCAAATCTTCCTTCAAACCCTAAAAAGGAAAGACTAGCCAGGATTAATTACACACTACAAGTTCGCCAATCTTTCAGCCAGGCCAGTGTCGGTACTTTGAGGGAGGTCCCCCGTGCTTTCGCACGAACCTAATTAATGTAAACCTCGTTTTCCCAGAGGCGTAACCCCGTTGACACCTTTCTAGACACCTACTTGATCAGCTAATTGCAATGTGTAAAACTCTCCCAGGAGTAACTCTTACTCGCAGTGGGTATCGGGATCCAACTATCTCATAGAAGGTATGCAATCTCATTGCAAATTTCAACACTTGAAATTCCCGATAATGTTTTGCCCCTAGCGTCCTATGACCTTGACGGAGGCCAAACAACCCATAGTCCGCTAGTCAAGTTCAACCCGTCATTTCCTGATTGAATTAAACCCACCCGCACGACCCTTGACGGAGGCCAAACAACGCCGTACGAATACCCTAATCCAATCACATCATATGCTAGCAGATAAGCACTAGTTAGCTACCGTACACTGCGCCTTGACGGAGGCCAAACTACCGCAGCACGAATACTAACTAATACTTATCTGAAATGACGGAGGGCTACGTAGGTTTTTTATAAAAACCATGAGCGTAATGAACTTGATATCGTTGTAGAATCAAATGAAGTTTTGAAATGGAGTGATTTTGAGGCTTTTCTAGTTTTGCTAAAGGAGTCACTCCCGGTGAAGGGATCTCGGTCCTTTCCTCGTCGAATGAGGTGCGGGATATATCATATATATCGCTGTGCAAAGCAAAAACCCAAAAGCAGTCAAAAGCAAACCGAGTGTGTAGCAACTGCCAGTTATTGCTAAAGGAGTCACTCCCGGTGAAGGGATCTCGGTCCTTTCCTCATCGAATAAGGTGCAGGGTATATCATATATACCGCTGTGCAAAGCAAGAACTGTAGCTACCTTTTTTATTTTAAAATTCGATTCCACAACATCTTAGGTTTCTTATCTTACATTAATCACATTAATGAAGTCCCATCATTTAAATACCTAAACATCACAGATAGATATGACGTACACTTATGCCATCCGCATTCGCCTCGATGTCCCCTCGTGCACCATTAGGTTAGGTAACTAACGACAGAGCAGGGCAGGGCTAGCGCGGGTGTAAAACATAAGTAACGTCTATATAATATATCATATATACTATATACTATATCCATCACAGAGTCACAACACAGATATCGCAGCAGAATAAACATATGAAATATAGGATATACTAGGACGTCCGTGTTTTCAATACGAGCCAGTATAAAACACGGATTCCACGGTCGTGATGAATAGCCAATCCCACACCCCTAGACCCCTACGAGAGCGGCAAGCAACCCTGCCAATTCTAGGGTTAGGAGACCCGGACTCGACTCCTCGAGTTGGTCTCCCACTGGACCCCAGAACCCGGTTACTTGTGCTCCCCTCCTTGGGTCTATCCTAATGCGGAAAAGTAAATAATATACAAAAGGTGACAACTTCCGCTACCTGGAAGTGCCCCAAATAAAAGAATATTACATACAAGTTTTTACATGAATGAAAATGAAAAACACTCATCTCACATAAAAAAAACCCGGCTATTCAAACACGACGATCCAATATAACATATCCAGCAACACATAACATCACATGCCATCAATGTAAGTAAGTATGCATACCCCAATTGTCGTTGACGTATAGCAACGAAACCGGCGATATGAACATACTACACTTACGGTCACAGAAAAGAAAATGTAAAACTACAACAATTGGAATCCGCAACTTCTTTAGACATCGCATGCCTAATCAAATGAAATACTTAGACATCACATGACTAACAGTTATAAACCCCGCATTTTAGTCTCATTATCGAAAACACTTTTCAATATAAAGTGAAACTAAACCGCTAGATTTATAACATTTATTCAGTTATCACATAACTGTTTGTGAATTCCAATTATTGTATCACATTCCAGATAAACAGAAAATGTTAAACTTTCCGATCGAACAGTCGAATACCCAAGTTTTCCCGATACAGCTCAACACATGAAATAAGTCTAACAACATTCAGTTCGTGCCTCAGTACCGACGGTCCAGCCGTAGAAGGGTCAAGCCAACGCCTCACATGTGGCACGCCGTACTGCCCCAAACCCGAAGGTTCAAAGGGCAGTTCAAGACGGTCACATAATCGAGTTAAGGTTTGTTGTCTTCTAGAGGGTCCATCGCGTTACTTGCACTACTTAGAATGTCATTAAACTACGGAAAAATCCAACACTTGGAAATTTCCCGACAGGGGAAAAGTTGGGTATTTATATCCGGTCGAACTTTTTAACATATTCTATAAATTATCCGGAAATACACAAAGACGAAATTTGATAATCCGATCGAACTATTGAACCGAAACCGAACCCCAAAAATTGCTCTCTGTACTTTTTCTAAAATCGTGGATTTTTCAAAATTAAAAATATGCAGAAAACTCAGCAGGGAATTCTAAGAATTACGACGCAAATTTTATTCCATGAACAGTGACAAGAGCGGCGGAACCGCGGCCTAAGCCAGATTAGGCGGCGGTTCCGCGGCGGCTTGGTGACGTCATCCCTATATTTTTGCACTGTAACTCTTATTTAACAGTGCTGAGTTCTCTGGTTGTTTTTAATATTTTTCATGAGTTGCATTTTCTGGGGTTGCTTTGGACGACATGATAGTATGCTATCTGGTTGCTCTTTATCTTAACATG
Organism: Agapanthus africanus; assembly: GCA_030015575.1. Lineage (NCBI taxonomy): Eukaryota > Viridiplantae > Streptophyta > Magnoliopsida > Asparagales > Amaryllidaceae > Agapanthus > Agapanthus africanus. The sequence continues at coordinate 192,195,507 of JASDDO010000001.1, forward strand.
TACACTAGTCTCTTTATACTGTCTTATAGTTACATGTTGGTAAAGCCCTTAGGATTTGTACTTGACTACCTGGACTATGATGCAGATCATACTAGTGGGGACATGGTAGTCCATAAGTACATCCTTCAAGGTCCCTAGTCGTGGGTGTATCGAGACGGGGCATCGATATACCAGTGTAGACTAGCGTATACGCTTCTCGACCCATGTGATGGGCGATGGATGATCCCATATCCATTGGTGTTTGACATCAGAGATGGTATACGGGTGCTCAGTGGAGACTGGGTACACTGGACGGACTCGCCGAGAACTCCCAGATGGTATTATACCTCACGTCAGATGGCAGTTCTCAGGTGACACTTGTACAGGTTAGTCTGTAGACCCGAGATCGTCATAGAGTCTTGTGTGATTCCCACTGTGCTTTGATCTCCACCTTACCACGTCCATGAGGGCGTGCAAAACGGTGGTCTTTGGGTACAGTCCCGAGTCACATGGAGGCAATGAGCGATAGGAGGGGTTTCGTCTCTCCCGGTATTGGAAGTTGATGTTGCGCTGTGCTCGATTGGCCGTAACAGGGAAGTCCCTGGCCAGGGCTGATCAGAGATTTGCTGGTAAGTGTTACCAGTAGTTTCTCGACCCGTTATGAGCCTCACATCGGCACGACTTATCAGTTATTGGGGTCTGACGTATACCACCCCTAGACTTGATATGCGACGTATCAGACGAACAGACCGGACTGTACGGTAAGTGTTACTGGTTGGATTCACAGGAGTGTGAGCGGGCTAGCTCGTCGATCTTCTGATCGCTCAATACCCGGGTGGCCGTTACGTTTAGCAGACCGCTTGCGGCTTGTGGGTGTTTGATATGATCATCATCTGCTACCGGCGTATTGACGAGTCTTTAGAGTCCTACACAGAGGTTTCCTGGCTCAAGCGAAACGAAATAGGAGCGCATATGAGATATGTGCAGGACCGAGAATAATGCGTGTATGTGATACCGTATTCCATTCTCGCGATATATGTATCGAATGGTTATATTCGATATAACCTAGTTATCGAATCGAAGATCGATTCGATAAGCCGATACATTGAATACTAGTCGGTCATGTGCGACATGACCGGATCATTGAATCAAGTGTTGATTTAATAATTTAATGTATAATTATATATTTGATATATTACTTTGCATTAACTAGTATTGGTTCATTTTAAACGGATTTTTCTCACTTGTATTGCACATTGTATATGTGATATACTTTTGTGCACTTTTTTGTATCATGTTTGATGATACTTGATCATATGGTTAAGTGAATAGAATTAAACCATGGTTATTATGATAATTAGGGTTTTGCATATTTATTTATTCATTTATTTGTTTATTCATTTATTTGGATAAGTTTAAAGAGAATGGTGGCTTTCTTTTGTCTTTAGTTGAAGCTTCATGAAGCTTTGACTTCTTTAACCATTCTTGTCTTCTTGCTTAACTCTAACCCACTTAATTCACCATGGTTTATTCTCTACACTTAACCCTAGTTTAAGTTATGATAAGTATTGATTTTCTATTTCTTTTTAATAGAACTTATCATAACCATCTTCATCTTCTTCTTCTTCTTCAAGCTTGCTACTTTAATGGCAACTTGAGATCTAGTGAGAGAAATCCAAATCTAAAGTGAACCCACCTCCTATTTCTTCACCCTCTACCTCTTGCCAAGTTGTTTTGGGTGTTTTCTTCACAAGTTTCACAACTTTGTGAAGTCGGAGCTTGAGCTTGTGCAACCTCGACGTAGATCGTCTTTGACACGAAGCCGACGACCTATTCCGCACGTTTCTCCGATGAAGCCGTCACGAGAGTCCAAGGTTCAAGATGGACAGCGAGAGGACGCCCTCGTGGAGCTAAGGAAGTGGGTATCCGGATCTACAAAGGTTGTAGCATCCTAACTTTTAGTTAATTTGTTAACTAGATTATCATTTCGCCTAAACTTCTAGTCTAAGATCCGTAGTCTAGGGTTTCTCGGCACCATTTTTTTTAAATTGGCATGTTCGATGCCTTGTGAGACCTTACTAGAGTGCCTAGGAACCTTTCATCTAATATGTCGCATATCGAGTCTGGAGGTGGAATTGTCAGACCCCAATAACTTGATAAGTCATGCTAATGTAAGGCCTATAACGGTACGAGAAACTACTGATAACACTTACCAGTAAATCTCATCAATAGCCCTGGCCAGGGACTTACTGTTATAGCCAATTGAGCATAGCGCAACATCAACTCCCAATACCGGGAGAGACGAAACCCCTCCTATCGATCATTGCCTCCATGTGAGTCGAGACTGTACCCAAAATCCATATGTTTGCACGACTCCTTTGTGCCGTGGTAGGGAGGAAATCAAAGCACAGTGGGAAGCACACAAGACTCTATGATGATCTCGGGTCTACAGACTAACCGTACCAGTGTCACCAGAGAACTGCTATCTGACAATAGGTATAGTACCATTTAGGAGTTCTCGGCGAGTCTTGTTCGGTGTACCCATTCTTTAATGAGGACATGTGTACAATCTTTGATGTCAAACACCAATAGATATGGGATCAACCATTACCCCATACAGGGTCAAGAAATGTACACACTAGTCTACTCTGGAATATCGATGCCCTGTCTCGATATTCTCTCGACTAGGAACAGTTGAAGGATGTGCTTGTGGACTACCCAGGTCCCAGTAGTATGATCCGCATTATAGTCCAGATAGTCAAGCCAACATCCTAAGGGCTTTATCAACATGTATATGAGAGACGGTATAATAATACCAGAGAACATGTTAAGATAAAGTCAACCAGATAGCATAATATCATGTCGAGCAAGAAAGTCCTCCATATATATGTCCAAGCATCCACTATATCATAAAATAATGGCCTCTAGGGCATACATATCACTAACAATCTCCTACTTGCACTAAGCCCAGCTGTTGTAGTATCCCGTACCCAACATCCCTAAATGTCTCTCTATTAGCATCTGGGGGAGGGCCTTGGTGAGTGGATCTGCTATGTTATCCTCTGTGTCAACTCTCCTAACCTCGATCTCTCGGCGATTTACTATCTCCCTGATCAGGTGATACCGCCTAAGAATATGTCTGGATCACTGATGGGACCAAGGTTCACTTGCTTCGAACAACTCGATCGTTCACTGCGTTCACTTGCCGCGGGATCCAGGTCCTGCAGCCATTACTCAAGGGAATCCTTGCCTATTTCCTGTTTTTCTTTATAGAAACCTTTCTTTCCATCTTTCATTCCTTGACTGGCTAATGAGTAAGTAATACTTTACTTAACTACAAAGAAATAAAAGACTTTAGTAGTCACTAGACTCACTATTGCAGTCCGTCCGGCTGCTCTTCCTTGGCCAAAGCTACAGTTCCATTGTTATCACAATATACAGGTATTGGATGCTCAATGGATGGAACCTCACCAAGTTCATCTTATGAACTTGTTCATCCAGACAGCCTCTTTGGCAGCATCGTTGGTAGCGACGTATTCATCCTTCATCGTCGAGTCTGCTACGGTATCTATCTTGGAACTCTTCCAACATACCGTCCCTCCACTGAGGGTGAAGACAAAACTCGAGACCGACTTACTTTCATCCTTATCACTCTGGAAGATCGAATCAGTAAAAGAGTCCACCTGGAGTTCACCGTTACCATACACCAAGAACATCACTTTATTCCTTCTCAAGTACTTAAGAATGTTCTTCACAGCTGTCCAGTAATTCTCCCCAGGATCTGATTGATACCTACTCACTACACCTAGTGAGTAAGCTACATTCGGTCTAGTACACAACATCGCATACTTGATTAACCCGACTACTGAAGCATAGGGTATCCCTTGCATGTGATCCCTCTCCAAATCATTCTTGGAAGATATCTCTTTGGAGAGAGTGATTCCTTAACAAACGGGTACATTACCACGCTTAGAATTTTCCATACTAAACCTCTTTAGTATGGTGTCTATATACCTGAATTGGGACAATCCCAACATCCGTTAAGATCTATCTCTATAGATCTTAATCCCCAGGATGTAGGAGGCATCACTTAGATCTTTCATGTAGAACTTGTGTGATAAGAAGAGCTTGACTGAGTGTAGCATAGGAACATCGTTTCCTATCAAGAGTATGTCATCCACGTACAATACAAGGAAGAAAACCTTACTCTCTACAACCTTCTTATATATACATGGTTCATCTACATTTTGATGAAGTCAAACTCTTTGACTGCTTCATCGAAACAGATGTTCCAGCTTCATGATTCTTGCTTTAATCCATAAATGGATTTAAATAGCTTGCACACACTTCCGCTGCTCCCACTGTCTACGAAGCCCTCTGGCTTTGTCATGTACACGCTCTCTTCTAAATCACCATTTAGAAAAGCGGTCTTGACATGCAACTGGCAGATTTCATAGTCTTGGTATGAAACAACGGCAAGTAGGATCCTGATGGACTTAAGCATAGCCACTGGAGAAAAGGATTCATCATAGTCGACACCTGGTCGTTGACGAAATCCTTTTGCTACAAATCTAGCTTTGAAAGTCTCAACTTTTCCATCTACACCAATTATCTTCTCAAGATCCACTTGCTCCCGATGGGTTTTACCCCTTCAGGAACAACTTCCAAAGTCCATACTTTGTTGGTGTATATGGATTCCATCTCGGATCGCATAGCATCCAGCCATTTCAGAGAGTCTCCACTTATGATAGTCTGCTCGAAACTAGTTGGGTCATCATCTTCCATGATGCAATCTTCACTCCCACCTTCTATGAGAAAACTGTAGTATCTCTCAAGTGGATGAGAAACCCTACTAGATCTGTGGAGTGGCTGAGGTTCGTCGGGGACTATTGCATCATCTGGTTCCACCAAATCGTTAGTAATAGTCTGTGTTGCTGGAACTTCTTCCAATTCTAGCTCATTACCACTAATCTCTTTGACAAGAAATTCCTTTTCTAAAAAGGTGGCATGTCGAGAAACAAACACTTTTTATTCCTCGGTGTGGTAGAAAATATACCCTCGCGAATGTTTGGAATATCCTACAAACTTGCACAGAACTAACCTTGCCTTGAGCTTGTCCGGATTTTGCTTTTTAACATAGGCCGGACAACCCCATATCTTAACTCATATAAGAAATGGTCTCTTCCCATTACATATCTCATATGGAGTGGTAGGCACGGATTTGGTTGGAACTCTATTCAATAGGAATGCAGCTGTCTCAAGTGCATGACCCCAAAAAGAAATAGGCAACTCAGCAGTACTCATCATAGAGCGCACCATATCTAATAGGGTGAGATTCCTCCGCTCCGATACTCCGTTGTGCTGTGGTGTATACGGAGGAGTAAGCTGAGAGAGAATCCCATTCACTTTTAAATAATCATGGAATTCCATGCGCAAGTATTCTCCTCCCCGATCAGATCGAAGGATTTTAATACTTTTACCCGTCTGGTTCTCAACTTCGTACTTATATTTCTTGAATTTCTCAAAAGCTTCAGATTTGTATTTCAAAAAGAACACATGTCTGAATCTTGAGAGATCATTGGTGAATATAATAAAGTATGAGAAACCATTCCTAGCATATGTAGACATAGGACTGTATACTATGTATCAGTCCTAAGAGTTCAGTAGCTCTTTCTCCTTGTCCAATAAATGGAGATTTGGTCATCTTTCCTTTGAAACATGACTGGAAAGTTTCATAAGATGTAAATTTGAACGGATTCAAATATGCATCCTTATGCAACTCAGCTAGTCTTGTCGCATTAATATGATCTAGTCTACAATGCCACAAGAAGGCTTCGTTCATTTCTGAATTGTTCCTCTTGAGTGTGCTCTGTATACTTAGAATTATTTTTTGATTTAGAACGTATATACCGTTATACAACGTACTATACCCAATCAATACTTGATTTAGGAAAACATTCACAACATTTTTGGTACGAAATAGCGGTCGCTCAGAATAATTGTGTTACCACTTGGTAATACAAGGTGATATTCTCCATCTGCTTTGGCTGCAATAATTACACCATTCCCTACTACTAGAGACATATCACCCTTTCCCGGTTCTCTACCTCTAATTAACCCATGTAACAAATTATATACATAGGATGCTGATCCGGTATCCAATACCCAGGACGTAGAGCAAACTGAGAAACAGTTCTCGATAACGAACACACCCGAAGAAGATGCATCAATATGTTTATTCTCCATTTGGGTGGCATGGGAATCCTGATATTCTCTTATTCCTTGCTCAGACTTATGACAATCATAAGATAGAGCGGAACATAGCCCAGTATTATAAGTGGGTTCGGTCAGTACATCCATATTATTATCTTGATTAAGGCGTGTCATTATCGCTGTTAGGAGAGAGAGAAGGATAATCACTTTTGCGTGCGCACTTTGGAAGATTAGATTGGTTATTATTTTATCTAATCAGCATGGCTCCAACTGTTTTTATCAAATCTTCCTTCAAACCTTAAAAGGTAAGATTAGCCGGGATTAATTACACCCTACAAGTTCACCAATCGTTCGGCTAGGCAGATATTGCTACTCCGAAGGAGTCTCCCCATGCTTTCATATGGAACTAATTAAATAACCTTGTTTCCGCAGGGGCATCACCCTGTTAACACCTTTCGTAGACACCGAATGGATCGGCTAATTGTAAAGAGCAAACTCTCCCAGGAGTAACTCTTACTAGCAGTGGGTATCGGGATCCAACTATCATATAGAAGGTATGCAATCTCATTGCAAATTCCAACACTTGAAATTCCCAATATTGGTTTTACCCGATGCGATTTATGATCTTGACAAGGTCAACAAACTATAAACCGTAAATCAAGTTCAACCCGTTAATTTCTTGATTGAATAAAACCCACCTGCACGACACTTGACAAGGTCAATAAGGCCGCATGACTACCCTAATCCAATAGTATTACATTCGGCAGATAAGCACTAATCAGCTACCGCACACTACGCCTTGACAAGGTCAACAAACGCAGCACGAGTACTAAATAACACTTATCTAAAATGACGAAGGGTTGCGTTAGTTTTTAAGAAAACCTTTAGCATAATAAACTTGATATCGTTGTAGAATCTAGTGATTTTGAAAAGGAGTGGTTTAAGCTTCGCTTTTAAAATCGAGTAGTTTTCAAAAACAAACCGAAAAGCTTTTACTAGGTTTTTCTAAAGAGGTCACTCCCGGTGAAGAGATCTTGGCTCTTTCCTCATCGAATGAGGTGCTGGATATCTAACAAGGAATACCATTGTGCAAAGCAAGAACTACAGAAGTTATGATGATAAACCGAGTGGGTTGTAGCATTTTCTAGTTTTGCTAAAGAGGTCACTCACGGTGAAGGGATCTCGGCTCTTTCCTCATCGAATGAGGTGCTAGATATTCATCAAGGAATACCACTATGCAAAGCAAGAACTAGAGCTACCTTTTTAAAAACTTTTGATTCTACAATATCTTTTGATTTCTTTTCTTTTCATTAATCTCATTAATGAAGTCCCATCATTTAATGTTTCCTCAACATCATAGAAAATGAAACGAAAATAGAATGTACGCTTATATCATCCGCATTCGCCACGGGGCACTGTCATGTAGCCTTAGGTTACTTAACTAACGGCAGAGCAGGGGCTGGACTAGTGCGGGTGCAAAACATAAGCAACGATTATTATATATCATATATATAAAGCATTCGTCTTATGCAGTTATATGATCACATCACAGAACCATGTAGCAGAAGTCAACATATGAAATATTGGATATACTAGGAGGTCCGTGTTTTAAATTAAGCCAATAATGAAAAACACGGATTCTACAGTCGTGATGAACAGCCAAACCCACATCCCTAGACCCCTACGAGAGTGGCAAGCAACCCTGCCAATTCAAGAGTTAGGAGACTGTTTAGTTGAAAATATTGCATTTTTGTATAAGTATTTTTCTTACATTTCTTAAATAATAAAAGGTGTTTATTATAAATATTAAACATATTTGGATTTATCTACAAAATACTATTTGCGATATGTTTATATATTATAATTAATATTATGAAGGAAAATATAAGCATTTTATATTTATATGATATTTTGGTAATTGAAAATATGCATATCATATCAAATATTCTAATCACAATTCTTAAAAAATATAATATCATACAAATGGTTAGAATAATATTTCAAAATATATGCATAATATTTTAGTAATTAAAAGATGCATAGCACATCAAATATTCTTAATCATGTTTCTTAAAGATTTATTACCATATAAAGTGCACAGCATATTAAATATTCTTAATCAAGTTTCTTAAAGATTTATTACCATATATAGTGATTAAGATACTCTCTCTAATTTAATAAATAAACTAACATTATTCATAGAGATATTGTGCAAGATTTAGCTCAGGTCAAGAGATCAAGATGTTCAAGATGTCAGGATCAAAAATCGGCCAAAATCATAAAATCAATACTGACAGAGACTCAGAATCCAGGCATGGAAAGTCACCATATTTGGAAGTCACCATATATGGTAACTAGTTTTCCTTCTTTGAGGGCTATATAAAGGACCAAGGGCTAAAGTTAGAAGACATCAAGCCGACGAGATCACAAAGTCCAAGACGGCTCACGCATCCAGGCTGATCATCAACTGTTCGTCTACCTCCTTAGGAAAGATCGAGAAGCAACTAGTTTTGTAATCATTTCCTACGGAATAAAAGTGTAGATTGTTCAAGTTGATTAATAAAGGTAGTTATTTTATTTAATTCTTTTTGCATTTTCCATTATGTTTTCCCTCTCTGTCTTTTCATCTTCTTCTCCCAACATGCGCGAGTAATTCTCCGCTTGTTAGGGTTCGTAGGATTAGGGTAGGCTAATGGACGATGAAAATAATTAAACCCTTTTTAAGTCCTATAAAGTTTAGGAACTTTATCAAAAGAATCATTAACATCTTAATCGGGCACGCTAGCAATTCTTTGCTAGTTCCGACCGCGATTAGAGATTAGATTAATGATTGTTTTGGTAAAGGCTAGATATGAACGGAGTTCCGTGTCGAGATAAGGGTTAAGAGTGGGATTCCTTTTCCCTCCAGAAACCCTAATCTACACGCATCACCGTCGTTCTAGTTTTAAATCTATTAATGGATAAAAAGGGTAACTTTTAATTAATCGTCCATAACTACTAAATCCTAACGAACCCTACGAGCCTTCTTATTATATTATCTACATCTTTAAAATAATCTAGATCTATATTTTACATTCTTGTTTAACGTGGATCTAGAAACCACTCTACAATATTCTTTATCCCTCCTCTCTTTTTCAACACATCTAAAGTAAGAGTAAAAGGTTCCACGTTTCCCAGAGGACGACCCGTACTCATCTCGGTCTAGCTACAAGCGACACCGTTATTGATTGCGGTTAACTACAAACACACTTTTTCGTGTCAATCAAAAATGGCGCCGTTGCCGGGGATACGTGCGTAATTTTTTATTCTTACTATTTGTGTTGAATTCTTAGACGATTCATATCATTATTAAAACAAAACTGCAAATTGCATATTTAACGATTTGTGTGTGAATTTTGCGAGGGAATCTGGAGTCACGGACTTGAGAAAACAGGAGATCGAGGGTTTCACACTTCTCTGGTATCTTTCTTAACTCCTTCTCTCTCCTCTCAAATCCAATAAAATCTATTTTCTGCATGATTCTTTGCAAAATTGCGCCGCTCAAAAATCTTTTTGCAAAAGTTTTGTGATTGGTTTTGTTTTGCATATTTTAATACGGACTTTAAGGGGTAAAGACCAAATCAAGATTAGGTGGGGATTTTATCACCCTTCCTAAGCCCCACAAATCACAAACTGAGCATATAGATCAACCCTTCATTAATTTAAAAAATATCTAAACCAGACTCTAAGGACTGTCACACTCAATAAGGACAGAGGAAGGTCGTGGGTAATCTATCGTTTATCCGCATTACTTTTGTAGTGCCTAGGCAAGTGTGACAAAGGCTAGTGGTTTTTAATTAGGCCCACGACGTGGTTCCTTCCCACTTACCTGGCACTTATCTGGCTACAAGGGTAGTACGGAGGCGGTAGAGGATTGATCCTGCGGCTTGTCCTTTGGAAGTCTAGGAGCGGTCTAGAGACTGGACCTAGGTGACCTTAGTTCTAGGGTTGCTTGTGCATCTTAAGGTGATTTGTCTTGAGTCCCACTTTTTCAAAAACAAGCCAATTTTAAAGTCACACACACGCTGCCACTTGCACTAAACCCGCTTAGTGCATGCTCGGCTGGACACGGGATCCTAGTGCCCGTCTTGTCCGCGTTCCTGCTATCGACGCCGAAGTCGGTATTTCTTCATCTTCTTTTCCCCCACCACACACCACATCGACCGTGATGGACGGCACTCTATCTAATTATAACACCACACTGCCACCGCCTGAAGGTGCGCAGAATCCACCGCGCATCTCTCTCCAAGAGAGATGCTATCCTATTCGTGGTCCCCTTCCTACTTGTCTATCTCTTCCACCACCTAACGGGGATAATTTTGAAATTAAACCCCACTACATCAACCTGCTTCCCAAATTTCACGGGCTTGAGTCGGAAGACGCGTACGTTTTCATCACCAAATTCGAAAACGTATGCGCAATGATGGGTACTTCACAATTGACTTTAGATGCTATGCGCTTACGTCTTCTCCCATTCACACTGTGCGGCTTGGCATAAAAATGGCTTTATAATACTGCCGCACACTCTATCACTAATTGGGATGAATTCGTCATAGCATTTCTTAAGAAGTTTTACCCAAGCCATAAGACTGCCCATATTAGGAGCGAGATCAACCAGTTCACCCAGCTTCCTAATGAACCATTTTGGAAGTGCTTTGAACGTTTCAAAGATCTGCTTGTCCAATGCCCCCATCACGGAATACGAAGATGGGATTTATGTCGGATTATATATGAGGGCATTAATCTAGCGACAAAGCAGATGCTTGAAACAATGTGTCAATGCAATTTCATGTCTAAAGATGACGGTGAAGCATGGAAATATCTGGAAGACCTTGCTGAACACACGTTGCAGTGGGAAAGCATAAGACCACCTTCAACTAAGGGAGGTATTCACCAGCTCGATGTTTCTATCGCAGTAAAAGCCGAAATGGCAGCGATACAAAAGAAACTCGACACTATTGAAAACAAGTTCTCATCATTCTCCCTAAATTAGGTCACGCTTCCTAAGACCGTCTGTGGTTGCTGTTCGGATCCTTCACACTTAACGGAAGAATGTCCTATGTATGCATCGTTTCAAGCTAATGCTGCTTTTCAGCAGCGACCTAGAAACGACCCTTATTCTTCCACATATAATCAAGGATGGTGGAATCATCCTAACTTTGCTTGGAACCAAAACCAACAAAGCAATTATCAAAGACCTCCTCCACAGCAACCACAACCACAGAATCAGCCCCCCTTTCAGTCACAGAATTTCCAAAATCCGGCCAACATTTCTGCACCACAAGTGGCCGGTACTGACAACTCACTTGCACAAACTTTGGATATATTCATGAAACAATCCATGCAATTTTCGGCTGAGATGAGGTCTTTTATTGATACCTTAACGAAAAACTCCGCCTCCCATGGTGAGAGTATTAAATCAATAGAAAACCAAATCGCACAGTTAAACGCCGCAATGAGTGCGAGAGAGAAAGGGAAACTCCCATCTCAACCCATATCTAATCCTGACCACTCACAAAGTTATAATGTGAGTGCTGTTACCACGTTGAGATCGGGAAAAGTGCTGAATAACCGAGTGGGTGAGCAGTGTGATGATAGTGACACCAATGATACCCCAGCTTCTTCTTCTTCCCCTAATTCGTCTAGTCTCCCACCTTCACCCGAGCCTATTCTCCGTTTTCCCCAAGGCTCGAACCCTTCGCCCATTCTGCCAGATCTATCTAAGTCGATTCCCACTCCAGTTTTGGGATCGAATCCGTCCCCACAATCCTCTCCAATGTTGGACCAAACCCTTATTGATAAAGCACCTTATCCAAACAGGCTAATGGGCAACAGACCAAGTCCACAAATGGAGAAGATTGTGGAAATTTTTAAGCAAGTTAACATAAACATTCATCTCCTAGATGCTATTCAACAAGTTCCGTCATATGCGAAAATCCTAAAGGACTTGTGCACTAGGAAGAGAAAAGTTCAAGTACCTAAAAAAGTTTTCCTTGCGAGTAATGTGAGCACTGCTTTTACACAACAACTACCCAAGAAACGAAAGGACCCCGGAAGTCCTACAATTTCAATTTCTATTGGGGGTAAAAATATCAATCGTGCTCTACTCGATTTAGGTGCTAGTGTTAACTTGTTTCCGTATTCTGTTTATGAGCAATTAGGGATCGGAGAGTTAAAACCTGCGCATTGCACTCTTCAGATGGCCGATCGATCTATCATCCAGCCTAGGGGTGAGCTAGAGGATGTGTTAATCAAAGTCGGGGAATTCATATTCCCTGTGGACTTTATCGTTATTGATACACAACCTGTGGCAAACCCACGCAATCAAATCCCGGTGATACTCGGTCGACCCTTTTTGGCCACTTCCAACGCAGTAATCAATTGTAGAAACGGCTCTATGACCCTATCCTTTGGAAAGAAGTCAATAGAGCTTAACATTTACAAGTTGGAAAGTGAACCCTCCGAACCCTATGCTCATGTGTGTTCTGTCGAATTAATGGATGTCGACAGCAGCGAATTTGATCAACCTCATGATACTGACTCTTTTCATATGTTGTTGCTTGATACGGACTCTTCCACCGAGTTGTCCGGGTCAATATCTAACACTGATGAGGAACTTTTTATAGAGTCTGACGATCACCCCATTTTTTCTGATGACATTATTCTTCGGGGTATCGATGAAAGCTTTGAGGAAATTTTCGCTGATGAACTCGCATTTTTACAAGACACGGGTATTGAGATGAATCAACTCCAAGATAAAGAAATTGAACCTCAACCCCTTCTTTTAGACAATCATGATAATGCGAGTAATCCATCATTACTATCACTGTGTCGTCTCTCCAAATTGAGACGCAATCCTTTTCCATCACACCTCTTATCACCTCCGCACTTCTTCACGTCGAAAGGTGACATGTTCTTCCACCAATCTTGGTGCTTCATCGATAAAATTTTTGAATGGTTGGTGTTAACTTTTGGTCTTTGTAAGGCTTTACTTTGACCAATAACTTTACCCCCCGATGATTTTAAAAGATTAACATTGTTTAACTCAAGTTTAGGGGGTGGTATATTTTGGCTCTTGAAAGAAAATGATTTTTACAAAATTGTGAGCCTAAAATAAGTTTGGGGGAGGATTTTCACATCCATATATTCTTGCCCCCATTAATAATTTCCTCCCAAGTCTACAGGTTTTTGAGCTTAACGGATGACATCAGTGAGGACACTGCTGTAAACAGGTTTGGGGGAGGTTTGTGCTTATTTACACATCAAGTTGCATCATATTTTGCATAAGCACAAATTTTCAAACAAATTTAAAGATTAAAAAAAAATTATAACAAAGGAGTAGAAAGTGAAAAATTACATCCAAAAGATAGGAATAGTTTAAGAAAACCAAGAAAATTAGAAGTTTTCTTAAACGAACTAGTAATAAGTAGTTATGAGCCGTTGTCCCAAGGGTTAGTAAGATGAAGGAAGTCACTAATCTGAGGATAAAAATAAGTTTGAAAAATAGTTTCTATTCTGGAAGCCAAATATTTGAATGTTGATACCCTACTATATGCACTTACACACGTCTTGAAACTCGGGATAGTAGAGGATACCTTGAAATGCTCTTGTCTAAAAGCCAAAGTATGAATGAAATAAAAAATGAAGAAAATAAAAAAATGGTGAAAAGAAAAATGAACACTGGTTTTATTATCGCCAAGGCAGCAATAAAAAAATATAGCGAGGGTGCCTCTTCACCTGGTGCCCTAAGGCCAACTGGTCTGGGAGTCACTGCTAAGCCTTAGGTGGTGCAAGACGAGGAAAATAATATCACCTAATCAGCAAACACATGAGTAATCGGTCGGTTAGTACCTCAAGAAGTATTAACGGTCGCATGAAAATGTGTGAGCAAATCTTAATATTCATCAAAATAAAAAGTACTAAGGTAGATGGACAAGAGTATGATAGCTTGAATTGAATTCTCCGAGTGTAGGGATGTTCTTTACACACACGTGGGGTTATATGATCAATGTTTGGATGAAAGGTAGGAATGAAGAATAAAGACGATGTTTTATTGAGGGATGATGTGATTTCTAACATTTTTTCATGACTATTAAGATAGGGCTCATGACAACTGAAAAGCTAGTATAGTTGGAAACTCTTATTTTCAAAGACTTTCTTTTATGGTTCTTATCTTTATATGTAAATTTCACCATCTCTCTTTTGTTATAGGATTTTGTGGGTGTAATCCGCTGAAAACCCTCAGGAGACAACACTCCTCCTACTAGGGACACCTAGAGGTTTAACGGCTTGTTGCACGTGCTCAGTGCAATCGTGTCTGCCTACGAAAGTGTGCTTAGTTTTCTCCTTTCTTTTTTCTTCTTCTCTTGAATAAACTAGTTTGCTCGGGGCGATCAAAGTTAAGTTTGGGGGTATTTGTTTAGTTGAAAATATTGCATTTTGGTATAAGTATTTTCCTTATATTTCTTAAATAATAAAAGGTGTTTATTATAAATATTAAACATATTTGGATTTATCTACAAAATACTATTTGCGATATGTTTATATATTATAATTAATATTATGAAGGAAAATATAAGCATTTTATATTTATATGATATTTTGGTAATTGAAAATATGCATATCATATCAAATATTCTAATCACAATTCTTTAAAAATATAATATCATACAAATGGTTAGAATAATATTTCAAAATATATGCATAATATTTTAGTAATTAAAAGATGCATAGCACATCAAATATTCTTAATCATGTTTCTTAAAGATTTATTACCATATAAAATGCACAGCATATTAAATATTCTTAATCAAGTTTCTTAAAGATTTATTACCATATATAGTGATTAAGATACTCTCTCTAATTTAATAAATAAACTAACATTATTCATAGAGATATTGTGCAAGATTTAGCTCAGGTCAAGAGATCAAGATGTTCAAGATGTCAGGATCAAAAATCTGCCAAAATCATAAAATCAATACTGACAGGGACTCAGAATCCAGGCATGGAAAGTCACCATATTAGGAAGTCACCATATATGGTAACTAGTTTTTCTTCTTTGAGGGCTATATAAAGGACCAAGGGCTAAAGTTAGAAGACATCAAGCCGACGAGATCATGAAGTCCAAGACGGCTCACGCATCCAGGCTGATCATCAACTGTTCGTCTACCTCCTTAGGAAAGATCAAGAAGCAACTAGTTTTGTAATCATTTCCTACGGAATAAAAGTGTAGATCGTTCAAGTTGATTAATAAAGGTAGTTATTTTATTTAATTCTTTTTGCATTTTACATTATGTTTTCCCTCTCTGTCTTTTCATCTTCTTCTCTCAACATGCGCGAGTAATTCTCCGCTTGTTAGGGTTCGTAGGATTAGGGTAGGCTAATGGACGATGAAAATAATTAAACCCTTTTTAAGTCCTATAAAGTTTAGGAACTTTATCAAAAGAATCATTAACATCTTAATCGGGCGCGCTAGCAATTCTTTGCTAGTTCCGACCGCGATTAGAGATTAGATTAATGATTGTTTTGGTAAAGGCTAGATATGAACGGAGTTCCGTGTCAAGATAAGGGTTAAGAGTGGGATTCCTTTTCCCTCCAGAAACCCTAATCTACACGCATCACCGTCGTTCTAGTTTTAAATCTATTAATGGATAAAAAGGGTAACTTTTAATTAATCGTCCATAACTACTAAATCCTAACGAACCCTACAAGCCTTCTTATTATATTATCTACATCTTTAAAATAATCTAGATCTATATTTTACATTCTTGTTTAACGTAGATCTAGAAACCACTCTACAATATTCTTTATCCCTCCTCTCTTTTTCAACATATCTAAAGTAAAAGTAAAAGGTTCCACGTTTCCCAGAGGACGACCCGTACTCATCTCGGTCTAGCTACAAGCGACACCGTTATTGATTGCGGTTAACTACAAACACACTTTTTCGTATCAATCAGAGACCCGATCTCGACTCATCGAGATGGTCTCCCACTGAACTCCAGAACCCGGTTACTTGTGTTCCCCGCCTTAGGTCTATCCTAATGCGGAAAAGTAAATAATATATATTAATAGTGACATTATCCTCAACTTGGAAGTGTCCCAATAAAAGAATATTACATACAAATTTTATATGAATGAAAATTATAAATATCTCATCTCACATAAAACCCCCAGCTATTCATTCACAACAATCCAATATAACATATCACAGCAACACATAACATCACATATCATCAACGTAAATAAATACGCGTATCCCAAATTCCGTTGATATATAGCAACGAGATTTGGGATACCCCACATATTACACTTACGGTCGCAGAAAAGAAATGAAAAACTACAATAATTAGAATATGTATTTCCTTAGACATCATAAACCCGAAATATCTCATATTCCAAATTTCATGCCTTACTTATAAACCTTGTATTTTAGTCTCAAATCGAAAACACTTTTCAATAACTTAGTCGGGCAATTCAAAAAGATTCCCGACAACCCGATCAAATGCTCGTCGGAAACTTTAGTAGATGGCCGCACCCCCGATACCGTCGACGAAGTGCGCTTAGGCGGAACACCATGGCCGCGAGCACCCAAGTGGATGCTTTTAGAAATGGGGTTCTCCTACAGTCACTTGGTCAGGGCTATGGGGTGTGGCTACCTAGCAAAGTTATTCGGTGAGTATTCACGTACGATACGCGATTGCAACAGAGTTTCGATCCGAATCGAAACTTCGTGCAATCGATCAAAAGAAACTAAAATGCTAGATTTACAAAATACTAACTACCAAAACCAATTATTTTGGATTCTAAAAATTGTATCACATATCATCAAAATCTATATGACATTAAACATTTCGATCAATTTATCGAACACCCACAAAATCCAGAGACCTCAACAACTTGAGCATCACTGAAAATATCTAGAAAGTTCCAAATTTAAGAATGGAGTTGCACAGGAAAAATTAACCCATGACTCTCCAAACTTGCGGCGGAGCCACGGCCAAACTATGGTTAGGGCCGTAATTCCATGGCTCTTTGAGGGAGTTAGGGTTTGAAATTTCTTGTGGCTCTATATAAAGCCCTGCACGATTTTCTGCATATTTTTAATTACGAAAATTTCAACTTTTGAAAAAAATCGACAGAAACTTCACAAGTTTCGGTTTCGAAAAATCGATCGAACACTTTAACACCGTAAAGACTATCCCTAATGTTCTATCTTGGTTCTGATACCATGAAAATGTTTGCTAGCACCATGGTAGGGTTTAAACGGGCATCACACATGCAATTTTAAAATTTCGTGGTGCTGATGAACACTAACCTAGGATCAAACTAGAAAATTAGGGTTTTAAACATGATATCATAAACTTTACACTAAGAGATGAATGTCTACAACCTTTGCAGACCGTGTACTTCTCTTCTAAAGCTCCAAATTGTAGTCCATGTGACTCCACTAGGCTACACTTGAAGGTTGAACGAACTTCCTTCGATGACCTTCGTGCCGAAGAAGATCCACCCGAAGTCCGCTAATCTAAGCTACTTCTTCAGTAAACACTTTAGTGAAGGAAACACACTACACCAAAGCGCTAATCTAGTGTAGGATGGTGAAGTAGGGGTTATGTTTGCTCACTAAACTTCTCACAAGCTCAAGATTTCACAACTCATATGAGGGATTGATCTTGGAGGTGGAGATAAGGAAAATGGAGAGAGCTAGAGAGCAACTCATCACATAAGCTCTCAAGTGAAGAAAATGGCTAAGTGTGTAAATCAAGTCTATAATGGCTCATCTCTTGACCTCACTTATTCAATCATGGAATTCTTTGCTATAATAAATTGCAACCATGCTTGAATAGTGAGTCAAGACTAATAAACAAAGGATATAAGCCATGCTTTGCCCATCCCTCCAATGTCTCCCCATTTATCATCTCTTTTTCTATTTTCATAAAATAGAAAAACTATGTCATGCTTCATATAATATATATATATATATATATATATATATATATATATATATATATCACATATATATATATAAAGATATGCATATAATTAGTGAGCAATAATATTACACGGTATACAATTATATCAAATATAAATATATATTATATTATTAAATCAACATTTGATTTTATAATCTGGTTATATCACATATAACCGACTAATATCATTTATCTGTATATCACATTATCAAATCAACACTTGATTCAATAATCCGGTTATATCACATATAACATAACAGATAACAAATAGCCGCCAGATTACAATACGGTATCTCATACTCGTATTTAATCAGGCCCCCGCACATATCAGCATATGTGCCCTAATTCGTTTAGCTCGAACCAGTAAACTTCTATATGGGATTCTAAAGACTCGTCAATACGCCAGCAGATAGGTGATGATCACATTAGTCACCCATAAGCCGTCAGCGGTACTAGCTGGACGTAACGGCTACCCAGGTATTGAGCGTATAGAAGATCAACAAGAAAGCTTGTCCAAACTCCCATGAAGCCTATAGGTAACACTTACCATACAGTCCGGTCTCTTCGTCTGATATGTTGCATATCGAGTATGGGAGTGGAATCGTCAGACCCCAATAACTTGATAAGTCATGCCGATGTAAGGCCTATAATGGCATGAGAAACTGCTGATAACACTAACCAGTAAATCTCATCAACAACCCTGGCCACGGAGTTACTGTTATAGCCAATCGAGCATAGCGCAACATCAACTCTTAATACCGGAAGAGACGAAACCCCTCCTATCGCTTATTGCCTCCATGTGATTCGGGACTGTACCCAAAATCAACCTGTTTGCACGCCTCCTTTGAGCCGTGGTAGGGAGGAAATCAAAGCACAGTGGGAACCACACAAGACTCTATGACGATCTCGGGTCTACAGACTAACCTGTACCAGTGTCACTAGAGAACTGCTACCTGACGATAGGTATAGTACCATCTAGGAGTTCTCGACAAGTCATGTTCGGTGTATGTTCATCACAGAAAACTACATTTTAATACCACTCATTCATTATCTATTTTGTTATTTATCGGTACTATTAACCAGTGTCTGCTCAGTAAATACAGATTACAGGTATTCGTGATAAAATACTGGAAACACACTCAAAATCACGGATATAATATTTGGGAGCCGACACTGCAATCAAAACAGAAAACCAACCGATATTCAAAAGCTCTTGTGCAAATAATTATGTGTACACATTTTTGGTCCAACACAACACAAGTGTGCTCATAGCTCTTTGGTTCTTGGACCTAGATGGGGGCTGCCTATGGCACATGTGGGTATAAGTGGGCTTGAGTGTTAAATGCTAAAAGTTTTGATGTAATGTATGGCATCAAGTTTTCCTCCAAATATCTGAATGCAAACCTGGTTTAAACAGATAAATCAAACAGCATCAGAGTGATTATGGAGAGCACACAAATCCACCATGACAGGACAAGCCTCGGTGCTCGGATCCTGACCAGCGAGTCCCCTCATAAATCCGGCGACGCCGGTCCCCCATGCTCCAAACTTCATCATTTTTCTTCTGGCACTTTATAGGCAACAAATCACCCCTTATATATTGTTTGTTTATTCTATTTAGATGCCTATAAATACCGGAACAGATTAGAAAGAGGGGATGCACATATTCTATAGTTTTGTTCTTGTTTTGATTTAAACTTGAGAGTTGTGTGGGTTTTAACTTGGTTTCTTCTTCTTCTTCCATCTTAAAGCTTTCTTTTTTGTCACGACTCGAAGGTACGGAACGTGACTTGCACTTAAATTACAAAACGTATTAAGGCATAACGTAACCTAAGTAAGCCAAAGCCTAGAAATCTAAACCATATAAAGAAATAGAGTGAAGGAAAAATTAGTGAAAGAAAGCAATTTTTGAACAAAATAAGTCGCACTAAATATTTTTAAAACACCAAGATTTCCCAAAAATTTCAGCAGAGTCTCCCTTGTAAAAACTGGCCCCCAAACGGGTACAACACATGAAAATACAAATAAATCATGAATAAGGCATCCCCAAGCGGGATCTAGCTCATCGCCAATGGCGGAATCACAACCACAAGCAATATGTATCAAAAGTACAAAAATAAGCATCTGAAAGCAAGAAATAAGAAACACCATGTCGGCTCAAGTGAGCATCGACACAAAAACCACAAATACAAGTCTCACCGACTAGTCCAATATATAAGGATAGATGGAGTGTACTAGATACAAAATAATATTCAAAGTGAAAACAAGGTATCCTCGCAACCCACCTATGAGCAAGCCGCAAGTCCAAGCAAACGAAGCAAAGGAAGTACGCCCACCGCTACTATGCTAACGGGTCGGACCTGCAAGATACTGTGGCACAACGAAGGTGGGTTGCCAATTCGTGAGTAGTAAGTAATATCTAATAAGGCTATCGTAAGCATGCATGTAAATGCGTCACAACCTTTGTATATCAATATGATACGACGTACTAGCATGAATGCATAATCAAATACGAAACCTAAATGTTTGGTATGAGAAAATCTTTATTTTTAGCTTAGAAAAACCTTTTGTATAATAAAAACTGGAATATCATCAGTGAAATCAACAGAAAATCCGTGTCAAGTATCGACATAAAATCCTCAATATCCCGGGCTACGTCAGTCCGGATCGGCCCATATCATCATATCATGACCACGGTAGGTATCCTACAGATATCCGCTGCGCCAAACTATCTCGAGCTCCGTCAATCCGGATCGGCCCATATCATCATATCACGGCCACGGTCGGTATCCTAAAGATATCTACCGCGCCAAACTATCTCGGGCTCCATCAGTCCGGATCGGCCCATATCATCATATCACGACCACGGTCGGCATCCTACAGATATCCGCCGCGCCAAACTATCTCGGGCTCCGTCAGTCCGGATCGGCCCATATCATCATATCACGAGAAAAACCGCAACTTGTAATTTAAAATATAATGAGTTTATAAAATTCTTGCAGTTTCCTCCAAAATCCAGAAATCTCATAAATACTGAAATCCCCAAGAAGAATCACAATATAAAATCATGCCGGTGACGATGAAAATCTATGATACGGTAGTATATACCATACGAAATACGGCCAGAAGCTATGCATGAATCATGATGCAACGAGGTATGTATATATGACTAACGATCCTATGTATCCATTTTAAAGAAATAAATATACAAGTATGAATCCACGGATCATATATGATGCAAATGCACAACTACCGATTCTAATCCAGTTCTATAGTGTTCGTGACATAGCAATTACCAAAGGCGTGTGTGTTAGCATGAATAGTGCACATGCAGCATGAACCAATGGTAATGGTTCAAGTGTCCTATGAGATGGTATCCCACATGTGTGTGTATATATATAAGATGATGCAATGCAATGAGGTGCATAACTAGGAAACTACGCATAATGCAAGTACTACAAATAATACTAAACCATCGGGCGCCTCGCGCCATCCAGACGATCCTCCCATAGATGTATACATCTACTCATCGGGATGCCTCAACTAATCTGATCTCCGCCCTGTCTTTCCGCACCGCGTCCGACGCCTCTGCACCCGATCCTAGAATCGCACACAAGCAATTAAGAGGATAAATATACGAATAGTCACGGAACAAACAACACAAGTCAATCACGCACACTAACTAGACGCGTACACACTTGGTGCACAGAACGCGCTCGCGACAACGCCACAAACTACAACTAGGATCACTATATGTGAAAATCTCCTAACCTAAAACCCAAACGTATCAATCGTGGTTTCACAACACACTAAATGGTATATAGAATAAGTTGTAAATCACCGAAACCTCAAACTTAGTTCAAACGATTTAATCCAAAAACCTAGTAGCGACCCATTACCTTTTTAGCACAAATCTAAATGTTTTGGCAATTCTAGTGGCCACAATAATCACTTAATGGCCTAATTAAGCCACACAAACCTTTACTAAAATTTTATCTCACCAATTTATATTAATCCTAAAAACCCAGTTTGCAAAATAGCTTAATTAGAAAATTTTACAAGTAACAATTAGTAATTTAACAACTAGATTACATTTTTGTATTCCTTAAGATATTAAATTACCCATTGTAATCATGATTAAGTGATAAAAACCCTAACCTTAATTTAAATCCTTCTCTTGAAAATTAAATCTTGAAATTAAAAGCATAATTAAACACTTAATTAGCTTAGATTGAAGTAATTATCCAACAATTAAACCATACGTAAAGATTTATACCTCACAAATCAAGAGATCAAACTTGAAATCTTAGCCTCCCAAATTGCCACCTTGCCTCAAGATTCATGCTTGATTGAATAAAGAATAATGGATAAGGGTTAAATGGAGAATTAGTGAGATTTTGCATTGATTTTTGATGGATTTTTGGAAAATTTTGAAGTCAAAATGAAGTGGGGGAAATGGGAGAGGGGGTAGCCTTAGGTTTCGGCCAGCACAAAATGAGAGGGGAGAGAGAAAAAGAAGTGTGTGGGGGAGTGTAGAAACTTCATTAATTAATACCTCTTTTAACTCCTTTCTCTAATTATTAAATTTTCCTTTTCTATTAACTTTTAGAAATGGGAATTGAGATGGAAAATTGGTGAAGAGAGAGGGGGCTGCACATGGGGGGGCTCGGCCAAAATATTGAGGGGAGAGAGAGAGAGTAAGGTGTGAAGCATCTTTAATTAATACATGTGTTCACTTATTTCCTTAATTATTTAGTTTTCTTTTTCTAAATAAATCCTAGACTTTTCTAGAATGGTGGAGACATATTAAAAAAAAAAAGCATGTTACAAACTTGTATCTAAGTTTTCATGGTTCACAATTGTGTGCTTAACCCATTCCAATGTGTAATTACCACTAATTAAATGTATAAGTAAAAGCTTATAATAATATTTGAAATAATTAATTAAAGAAAAATATTTAAGTAAACCAATAATTTAAAAGTGACTAATTAAATACTAATACTAGCAATTACATAGTTAAAATAGGTGTATTTAATTCTATGTTGAAAATGTCTATATAATATATCACATATACTATATCATGTATTCATCTTAATATATCAAATAATCACATCACAGATATCGCAGCAGAAGAACAACATATGAAATATTGGATATACTAGGATTTCCGTGTTTTATTTTAAGCCTGTATAAAACAAGAATTCCACGGTCGTGATGAATAGCCAAACCCACATCCCTAGACCCCTACGAGAGTGGCAAGGAACCCTACCAATTCTAGAGTTAGGAGACTCGGTCTCGACTCCTCGAGATGGTCTCCCACTGGACCCTAGAACCCGGTTACTTATGCTCCCCGCTTTGGGTCTATCCTAATGTGGAAAAGTAAATAATATATAATGGTGACATCATCCTCAACTCGGAAGTGCCCCAATAAAAGAATATTACATACAAAGAATTTTACATGAATGAAAATAAAAACGCTCATCTCACATAAAACCCCCGGCTATTCAAACACGACGATCCAATATAACATATCACAGCAACACATAACATCACATGTCATCAACGTAAGTAAATATGCGTATCCCAATTGTCGTTGACATATAGCACCGAAACCGGCGATACACCACATATTACACTTACGGTCGCAGAAAAGAAAGTGAAAAACTACAATAGTTGGAATCCGCATTCACCTCAGACATCGCATGCCTAACCAAATGAATTCCTTAGATATCGCATGCCTGACAATTATAAACCTCGTATTTTAGTCTCAATATCGAAAACACTTTTCAATAACTAGTCGGGCAATTCAACAAGATTCCCGACATCCTGATCGAATACTCGTCGGAAACTTTAGTAGACGGCCGCACCCCCCGATACCGTCGACGAAGTGCACTAAGGCGGAACACCGTGCCGCGAGCACCCGAACGGATGCTTTTGGCGACGGGGTTCTCCTACAGTCACTTGGTCGGGGCTATAGGGCGTGGCTATCTATTAAGTTTACCCGGCGAGTATCCGCGTACGCTACGTGATTGCGACGGACTTTTGATCACATCAAAATCCCATGGCAACCGATCAAATGAGACTGAACTGCTAGATTTATAACATTCAAATTAGTTATCTCATAACAACTTGTGAATTCCAAATATTGTATCCCATCACATAATATCCGGACGACGTTAAACTCTTCGATTGATTCATCAAAGTCCCACAATTTTCCAACAGCTCAACACTTGAGCACAGTTTTAATAATACCCAGAAGATACCACGGTACCTATGAACCAGCCGTAGAAGGGTCAAACCAACACCTCACATGTGACAACGCTAAACTACCACAAACCCTAGGGTTCAAGTGGCGGTTTTGACGGCCACATAATTGAGTTAAGGTTTATGTTCTTCTAGAGGGTCCAAAGAATCGCTTGCATGTTTTTCCGAATACGTTAAACTTGGAAAAATGGGTTTCTGACATTCGATCGAACTTTTTAACATTGTCTAGACAATATGTGAAACACCCAAAACAATGTTAAAACTACGAATACGAAACACTCCGAATTATTTATAGTGTAAAATTACAACACATGCAAAATTAGCAAAAACAAGCAACACCTAAAATATCAAAACCAAGCCAGTGGAACACGGACAAAAATTCAGGGGGGGTGCTCGGATTGGGCCGAGATCTAGCCTATGGTGGCCGACCACTTTTTCTTGAAAAGTCCTGAAATTTTGTGTGTGTTCATGATATATCATATACATCACTCTGTACTTATTTGCAAATTTTTTTGACAACTTTTAAAATCGACAGAAACTTCAATTTTCTGTTTCAAGTTACGGAGTTGTTTCGGTTTCGTGATCTTAACAAAATCTGTATTAATTTATAGCATGGCTCTGATACCACTGCAGGGCTACCTATGACGGCAGCAAGGTTTCGGGAGGGATCGTCCATGCCAAAATAAAATTTTGCCATTTTAGCTAACCCTAACATGAATCGTAAACTAGAAATATACGGAAAGTAATATGCAAACACTTTGCAATAATAAGTGAGCAAGGAATACAACCTTTGTAGACCGGTCCTTCACTTCAATAGCTCCGTGTAGTAGTCCCATTCGCTACGATTGTAAACTCCGGACTCTAGAAAGGCTCCCACGAAGAAACGAACATGCTTGCTTCAAAGACTTCGAGGCCGAGGATGATCTACGTCGAGGAGACACTAACCCAAGCTATTTCTTCACTAGGTCATGAACTTTGTGAAGAGAACACCCTATACTAAATGGCAAGTAGTGGAGGATGATGAAGTAGGAAGTAGGCTCACTTTAGAATTGATTTTCTCATACTTTTTATCATACTTCCATTGGAGCTAGAAAAGCTTGAGAGGAAGAAGAAGAAGTCTTGTGTATAATTCATCCAAATGAATTATGTAGCCATGGGTGAGTTAAAGCTATCATGCTTAACTCATGTAGAGAATAAACCACACACTATGGTTAAGGGTTGGGTTTGATAATATCTTAAGGAATGACAAAAGAGTTGACTTTGTCAAAGTTTCTACAAGCTTCACTTAAGCTTGACAACTTTGAATAAGTCATTATCTTTTGTTATTCTTTAAGCAATATATAAAACCCTAATTTAACCTTTAAATGGTTTAAGTCTCATACATCCATCTTGTGTGTATCATCAATCATGATACAAACATGTACACTTGCATATATCACATATATACAATGTGCACAATATAGTGAAAAAAGAAATCTTAAGTGAGCTAATACTAGTTAATGTAATGTAATATATCAAATATATATAATCATACATTAAATTATTAAATCAACTCTTGATTTAATAATCCGGCTATAACCGACTAATATCATGTGTAACAACTTATCGAATCAATACTTGATCCGATAAGCCGGCTATATCGCATACAACCGATCAATGTCACGAATCGCGAGAATAGAATACGGTATCTAATATCGTATCAATCTCGGTCCCGCACATATCACATATGTGCTCCTACTCCGTTTCGCTTGAGCCAGGAAACCCCTGTGTAGGACTCTAAAGACTCGTCAATACGCCGGCAGTAGGTGATGATCATAGCAAACACCCATAAGCCGCAAGCGGTCTGCTAAACGTAACGGCCACCCGGGTATTGAGCGATCAGAAGATCAACAAGCAAGCCTGCTCACACCCCTGCGAATCCAATCAGTAACACTACCGTACAGTCCGGTCTCTTCGTCTGATATGTCGCATATCTCGTCTAGGGGTGGTAAACGTCAGACCCCAGTAACTCGATAAGTCATGTCGATATGAGGCTCATAACGGGTCGAAAAATTACTGATAACACTTACCAGTATATCTCTGAAGCTGCCTTGGCCAAGGATTTCCTGTTATAGCCAATCGAGCACAGTGCAACATCAACTCCCTATACCGGGAGAGACGAATCCCCTCCTATCGCTCATTGCCTCCATGTGACTCGGGACTGTACCCAAAAGCCACCGTTTTGCACGTTCTCTTGAACGTGGTAAGGTGGAAATCAAAGCACAGTGGGAATCACAGAAGACTCTATGACGATCTCGGGTCTACAGACTAACCTGTACCAGTGTCACTAGAGAACTTCCATCTGACGTTAAGTATAATACCATCTGGGAGTTCTCGGCGAGTCCGTCCAGTGTACCCAGTCTCCACTGAGCACCCGTATATTGTCTCTGATGTCAAACACCAATGGATATGGGATCATCCATCGCCCATCTACATAGGTCGAGAAGCTATACTCTAGTCTACTCTGGTATATCGATGCTCTGTCTCGATACACCCTCGATTAGGAACATTTGAAGGATGTACTTAGCAACTACTCTGTCCCCACTAGTATGATCTGCATCACAATCCTGGTAGTCAAGTACTCATCCTAAGGGCTTTATCAACATGTAACATAGAGACAATTAGAGTACATGTTAAGATAAAGAGCAACCAGATAGCACACTATCATGTCGAGCAAGAAGTCCTCCATATATATGTCCAAGCATTCACTACAATATACATTGTATGTACAGTAATGGCCTCTAGGGCATACATATCACTAACAACAACAAAGAACATCAATGTGAATGTCACGTTCGCAAACCCGTGTAAAAGAACTATAGCAATTAGACATGTTGTACTACTCTAATGTGTAACGTTTTGGAAAAAAATAGTTTTGGTGAAATTTCGGAAAATCGGTAAAATAAGGGGGTTTTCTGTAAAAAGTCAAAATATAAATATCTTTATTATAAAATTAAATATACATATTCTAGCTATGTAATTGCTAGTATTTGGTGTTTATTGAGCCACTGGTAAAATTTCTAATTTTCTGAAAAATTTTCCAAAATTAATTATTTTAATATTATTTTAAGCCGTCACTAATACATTTAATTAGGGAAAATTACAAATTGGAATGAGTTGAAACAAATTTTGTGCATCATAACATATTAAACAAAATTTTAACATGTGGTTTTTGAAATGAAATGAAGTTGTTAAACGGTGTTAGAAAATATCAAAACAAAAAGGCTTAAATAGTGAATTTAGTGAAAATGGATGTTTGGGGTATAACATTTACCTTTTTCCCCCACACCCACACCCACACCCATACTCACTCATCCCCATCCCCATGTGGCTGAAATTCAGCAGCACTTCCCCCCATTTCCCCACTCCATTCCACACAAATTAGAAAAGAAATGATTAAGGAAAACATTAAACTATTGAGGTATGGTTTTCTTTTGTTGACTTTGGTGGGATTTCAACACACACCTCACCTCTCTCTCTCTCCCCTCCCTCAAAGATCAGCCGAGCCCTCTCAAAAATTCAGCAGCCCCCTTCCCCTTGCTTCTCCTCTTCTTCTCACTGCAAAAAAATCCACAAAAATGCTTCAAAATCCATACAATTTCAAAGCTAATTCCAAATCCAACCCTTACCCATTATTTCTTGCCTAAGCTAGCATGGATCTAGGGAACAAGATTGCAATTTGGGAGGCTATGTGTGCTTGTGGGATCTTCAAATTGATTGGGTATAAATTCTAACCCTTTGCTTAATTGTTGTTAAATACTTTAAATCAAACATAATTAGTTAATATTATGGGTTTAATTGAATGTTTGGAAAATCTAGTAAGGGTTTGTGATTTACAATTAGGATTCTTATCAAGTAATCATGGTTGCAAAGTGTAGATTATCATCTTAAGGAAATGAAAACTTAATCTTTTTGATAATATGTAAATTGTTAGATGTAAATTAAGCTTTTTTTATCTAAACTAGGTTTTTAGAAATTATTGAAAATGTGAAATTTAAAATCTAGTTAGGGTTTTTATAAATTGATTATGGTTTTAATATGGAGATTAACATGTTAATGGAATGCTAAAACTAATCTAGTTGCTAGTTTACAAATTGTTGCTTTTAATGTGTTAAAATTGGGTTTTTTGCAAACTAGAATGTTGAATTCAATGAAAATTGATAAGAATAAAATCTAGTAATGGTTTGTATGACCTAATTATGATATTAAGTGAGTATTTTGGCCATTACAATCGTTAAAATATTTAGTTTGGGTAAAACATCAAGTTTTGAACCGAAATGGGGATTTATGCTAACTAGGTTTTTGGAAAATAAAACGATTTGTTTAATTTTATGGTTTTGATGAATTAAACCCTATTTCTTATAAAATTAGTGAGTTTTGAAATCACGATTGGTGTATTTGGGTTTTCTCGATGGTTTGACGTTTGTACATCGGCATCGAAGGTTGGTTTAGATACTCTTCCATACGTAGACGATAGGTTTTGACCTATGCATGATACGCGTGCCGAATTGGTTTTCGTATACCGTTTCGAATTCGGATTTGGTTTTTATGCGTTACGATACGTGGTGACATGTAGGTACCCCAGGTGGACTTCGAGACGACAAGCAAACGCGTAGCGACGTCGGCACTGGCCAGCGCAGATCAGGTGAGTAGATTTATATCTACTGGGAGAAGTCGGGTGGATGGCGTATAGCACCCCCGCGGTTCGTGGTGACGTATACACACATATATTTATTATATGTTGTTTGAGTAGATTGATGGTAAAGATGGATTTTGGTGTTCTTGGATTGGTTTAGTGTAGTTGCGAAATCCTAGAGTAGGGGTTGCACCCATACACACACGCACGCACATACTTGCATACATTATTTCTTTTACATGTGCGTATATGGGAATATATATTTATGTATTCACATGGGTATGGGACTATGTGTTCATATACTGGATTTGAGGATAGTACTTAGTATTTGAGACGATGAGATTTGATTTGAGGCCGTGAGATCGGTGATATGGCAGGGTTCGTATTTGAGATACGACATGACGTTGTAGCGGGTCCTTTGACGTAGTGTTTCACACACGTGCATGCATACTTAGGCTGTATCAGTATTGTACTAGACGTAGATCAGTACCCCGATCATGATGTTTGATAAAGAGAATACCAGATGATTAGTATGATGAATGTGATATTGACCCGTACCCAGATTTGGGATGTCGTACGACGGATTTACGTACGAGCTATATATTGATGTTTGATCCGCACTCTTGACTTGGGAATATCTGATTATAGATATGTTATCAGATGTGATATTATCGAGGCAGGATCACCGACTAATATATATATATATATATATATATATATATATATATATATATATATCGACTCAGATGTTAGGCGGTTTCCTTACCTTCAGTTAGCTTGTTAGATCAGCCGTATAGTTTAGTTTAGTTGTTAGACTAGATTCGGTTCCTATCTATTTCAAAAACTAACAAATCGTGGGTATTTTAAAAGACGGGTCAAGGGATTCTATGGATATTTCACAGAACGTATCTTTTCTTAAAAACACCGTAGCCCTTATTTTCAAAACACCGCGATTCGTATTATTTCAAAAAGCACTACTGTATGATTTATATTTATATTAAATGTAGATTAGTTATCGTTGTGTCTAGTATTCAGCTCCCGCACATTTTTGTTGTTCGCTCCGCATCACATACTTATATTGTGATTTCATATACCGTTATTGATATCATGCTGCTAGGACACCAGCACCATTACCGATGACGTGTATGTACTACGTACACTTACTTGCCGGCTCACACACATCTTCATCGGTAATTGCCATGTCACGAACACTTTAGAAAATACTATTTCATTGACATAGTTTGTTAGCTAATAGTTTAGACATGATATTAGTGTACTTGCCTTATATACTAGTTTAGACATTGTAGTTATTACTTGCTACTTCATGCATGTTATTATTCACTGTTATGCCGCATTCATGGATTTTTATGTCTATATTCACTGTTTACATGCTATTGAGGATTTGGATTTGGATTTTCATGAGATTTCCTGGATTTAGGGGAAAACCGCAAAAATATTTATAAACTTCTTTTCTCTCTCTTTTTAAATGAAAAGTGCGGTTTTCCCATGATGTATGAGTCGTCCACCATGAGTTTGCTGATAGATTTCGAGACCCGATTCGAGGAGTTGGATGAACCGTTTCGGGTACATGGTGGGCCCGGTAAGGTACCCCGGGGCAAGAAGTTCGAGTAATAGACGATGAGCCTGGCAGGGGAGGACTACATACCGGTGATTTTACCCGACGCGTCGGATATCGGAGGATACCGTCGTGGACTTGAGATTGGTGGTAGGGGCCGGTCCGGACCCTAGATGGCGAGATTGAGACATTGAGATTTTGAGATATCGAGGTACTGAGATTGATGATCCAGGCCAGTCCGGATAGCCGGAGCCTGAGATATTGAGATTTTGGGATTTATGTTTTATGTCAATGTTAGACACTGTTTATGCTGATTTCATTATGATACCTCGTTTTGAAAATACAGAAATCTCATTAAATTATGAAAGCAATTTCTTCATTTACATGTATTCTGTTTTCATGCATTCATACCTCATCCATATGATATATTGCTACCTGAGACACTGACACGAGCACTTGGTATTACCGTTGTTTACAGGTATACCGTAGCCATTGTTATAGGCTGCAGATTATATATTTGAGGATATATTATGATCGTATAACTTAGGATTGCGTTGTTCATGCGATTTCTGTTCGTAGATGTTTTCTACTCACGAGTTGGCAACTCACCCCCGTTGTGCCACAGTTTCTTGCAGGTTTTGCCGTACAGGTTTCATTACGGCTTTGCTGGCACTGCTTCTTTTCGGGTGACTTGCTAGTAGGTGGGTTTACTTGTATCGTACCCATCATTATACCTTGTATATTATTATTCTGTTGTATCTAGAAGTTCCATCAACCAAACATGTATTTATTTCAGAGATAGAGACCAGTGATGTTATTCTTTCGACCGTAGAGTTGCGCATTGTATTTCTATAGATTTCTTGTTGTTTTGAGTTTCCTTTTGAGTTTTGATCCTCGCCCTTAGCGTTGTATATTATATTGCTTGCGTGGTTGTGACCATCGATTGACGAAGAGCTAGCTCCCGCTTGGGGATGGCTTTTTATTCATTTCGTATACTATTCATGTTGTATCCCGTTTGGGGACCAGTATTTACAAAGGAGACTCTGCCGAAATTTTCAGGAAATATTTGATGTTTTAAAAAATGCATAATTCGACTTATGCTATTAAAACTACTTGCTTTAAGTTGGTTTTTCCTTCACTCTACTGCTTCTTTGGTTTTGATTTCTGGGTTTTGGCTTACTTAGATTACGTACACCTCGAGACGTCTGTAATTTAAGTACCAGTCACGTTCCGTACTTTCGGGTCGTGACAAAGTTGGTATCAGAGCGTTAGGTTTTACTTTCGGAGTGTAGGATGACCCTTGGTTGATGGAGTAGGTGACTAAAGTAGAGTGACGTACCGTGGGTATGTTCCGCGGCATACTTACGATACGCTACTCCGCTTAAGGAGCCTTAGGATGTACATTTCCTTGCACAGTATTATATTCCTTCCTATGATCTAGCCTCATCGGTACCAGTTATGGTTTTGTTACCATGGTTACACGGGCATGGAAAGCTACGACTAAAGTTGCGGTCAGCACGAGCTCATCACGAAACGAGGACTGACCAGGGTGTGATTCCAGGGACATACGATTGGATAGGGAGGCTTCGTTTTATTGCGTTTTCGAGCTACGAGCGTTTGATGGATCGCTGTATGAGATTCCTCGGACGTGCAGATCAGCACCAGAGGATTGGGCCACCGACAGAGGCCAACCAGATTTTGATGACCGTTGATGTATTACTTATTCATGATGATTGAGGCACTGTTCAGCATGCAGACGAGTGAGCCAGTTGTTGCTGCGAACGACGAGATATCGCCAGGTGTTGGAGCTAATGCAGTACGAGTTGTACTAAGAGATGATCAAAGGTCGCTAGTCACCGAGGATGAATGACTAGGACATGTGATTCGTTCGCCTACCCTGATGCGAAGTCATCAGATAGATTGATTCCAGCTAGAGACGACTTCACGCGGAGACGTTGAGAGTCGATAGAGGCGATCGAATGTCAGAAACCTATTATTCCAAGTTTAAAGTATTCGAAAAGACATGCAGGCAATTCTATGGACCCTCTAGAAGAATGAAACCCTAACTCGACATAATGACCGTGTGAAAGCCTTTGAACCTTAGGGTTTGCGGCAGTTCCGCGGCGCCATTAGTGAGGCTTGGGTTTGCCCTTCTACGGCTGGACCATCGATGCTGTGGTGTGTACTCGATACTATTAAACTGTGCCCAAGATTTTGAGCTCTTGGGGGATTATGAGGTTTTGACGAATCGGTCGAATGGTTCAACTTCATTCGGATGCTATGCGATGGGATGCATTGCTTGGGAGACTCCAGATACGAGTATAGCCGTTGGAGCACAGTCCATGCAGCCACGATGAGGCGAGTTCGAAGCAGTCGACATTAGAGAAAAGTGGAGTAAGAAGTTCATACGAGATCTTGATGAGGTGACGTTCCACTCCGCCGACATCAGAGATGTGATATGCAAGCAGAAGCGTTGGCTATGAATATATCTTCCCGGAGGAGTCGCGATAAGTAGGTAGCCGTTCCGGAACAAGAAATAGATATAGTAAAAGTATGATAACTTCCGGGCAGTTCGGCAGGAACGAGACTTGGGAGAGACTTCGACAGGACCTTTCTGGAAATACTGAACGAGAAGACCTGGACCCAGGAGCGGTCATATGACTCACACTCAGCAGTCCAGAGTTCGGCATCGTCGACGAGACATGTTATTACTAACCATGATAGTTGACCAGAGATTTTAGAGGATGTGTCAGAGCAGACTGCTTCCGTTATCGTTTCTATATTGGACCGTTGAGCCGAGAAGCTATATACTTAGCAATCTGCAGTGAGAGACGAGAGCCTAAGGGCACTAGGCGACATGCCATGATCAGAAGGCAAGTAGATATCTTGCTCTGCTAGCATTGGATGCACCGACACCTTCTCGACTTTAAAAGACGGACATATCGACGGCAATATTCATGATTTGTGATTTACTATCACGTATCCGTCACTTTGGATTTCAGTATTTTAGGTGATTTATTTCATGATTGAGTTTTGATGACCGAGTTTCATGATATTTGATTTCATGCCTAGGGCATGCATATGATTTGACTTATGCTTTCGGCATAGTTTTCATGAACTTTTAGTATTTGATTTGCTTTTGTGCACACCGATGCATAGGATGGTGAGATTTTATACCACGGTATACCTGATTTGGATTTTGATTGAATTGTATCGTATACCGTCGATTTCGAGTGTGATATTCGATATTCATTTTCATGCACATTGTGCACTTGATTGGATTTTGCGCATACTTAAGACGTTTGATGCGATTTAGGTGCACACCAGATGCACTAAATCGAGATTTTCGTGCATATCAGATGCACCTGGTTTTGCTGTCAGGCACCACGTTGCCCTTGACAGGTGTTCTCGTGCACACCTGTTGCACTTAGATTTGGTTTTTGGTGCATATGTATGGCATATTCACGGATTTCGATTTCCGTGCGCACCAGACGCGCGTGGTATTCATATATTTTGGGATTGATTTCTTTTGGAGCAGTATATTTTATGATACTTTCTATTTGGTTTAGTACCGAGCAGGACAAGTCAGAGGACAGTACCTGAGTATATTTGGCATGCATTGCTTCCAGATGTTTTAATGATGTTTACCTATATAGTTTTGACGTTTACCGGTATAGTTTTGATGTATATCATATTGATTTTCGTTTTGGATCTTGACATTGGTGTCTTCATCATAACTCCGATGATTGCGGGATACTTGACGGAGTTTTGATTTTTGGTTTCTATATCTATTTTTCGTGCGCATGCATGCGTAACGATGTGTTTTATGTATTTATGATTTCGGAGCCCCGGCGATTTGATGGTTTTGGCTGAAATATTTTAGTATTTAGGGGGAGTTTTAATTTAAATTCGGGGACCGAATTTCTTTAAGGGGGGAAGATTGTAACGTTTTGAAAAAAAATCGTTTCGGTGAAATTTCGGAAAATCGGTAAAATAAGGGGGTTTTCTGTAAAAAGTCAAAATACAAATATCTTTATTATAAAATTAAATATACATATTCTAGCTATGTAATTGCTAGTATTTGGTATTTATTGAGCCACTGGTAAAATTTTTAATTTTCTGAAAATTTTTCCAAAATTAATTATTTTAATATTATTTTAAGCCGTCACTAATACATTTAATTAGGGAAAATTATAAATTGGAATGAGTTGAAACAAATTTTGTGCATCATAACACATTAAACAAAATTTTAACATGTGGTTTTTGAAATAAAATGAAGTTGTTAAACGGTGTTAGAAAATATCGAAGAAAAAGGCTTAAATAGTGAATTTAGTGTAAATGGATGTTTGGGGTATAACATTTACCTTTTTCCCCCACACCCACACCCACACCCATACTCACTCATCCCCATCCCCATGTAGCTGAAATTCAGCAGCACTTCCCCCCATTTCCCCACTCCATTCCACACAAATTAGAAAAGAAATGATTAAGGAAAACATTAAACTATTGAGGTATGGTTTTCTTTTGTTGACTTTGGTGGGATTTCAACACACACCTCACCTCTCTCTCTCTCTCTCCTCCCTCAAAGATCAGCCGAGCCCTCTCAAAAATTCAGCAGCCCCCTTCCCCTTGCTTCTCCTCTTCTTCTCACTACAAAAAAATCCACAAAAATGCTTCAAAATCCATACAATTTCAAAGCTAATTCCAAATCCAACCCTTACCCATTATTTCTTGCCCAAGCTAGCATGGATCTAGGGAACAAGATTGCAATTTGGGAGGCTATGTGTGCTTGTGGGATCTTCAAATTGATTGGGTATAAATTCTAACCCTTTGCTTAATTGTTGTTAAATACTTTAAATCAAACATAATTAGTTAATATTATGGGTTTAATTGAATGTTTGGAAAATCTAGTAAGGGTTTGTGATTTACAATTAGGATTCTTATCAAGTAATCATGGTTGCAAAGTGTAGATTATCATCTTAAGGAAATGAAAACTTAATCTTTTTGATAATATGTAAATTGTTAAATGTAAAATGTCCAAATTAAGCTTTTTTATCTAAACTAGGTTTTTAGAAATTATTGAAAATGTAAAATTTAAAATCTAGTTAGGGTTTTTATAAATTGATTATGGTTTTAATATGGAGATTAACATGTTAATGGAATGCTAAAACTAATCTAGTTGCTAGTTTACAAATTGTTGCTTTTAATGTGTTGAAATTGGGTTTTTTGCAAACTAGAATGTTGAATTCAATGAAAATTGATAAGAATAAAATCTAGTAATGGTTTGTATGACCTAATTATGATATTAAGTGAGTATTTTGGCCATTAAAATCGTTAAAATATTTAGTTTGGGTAAAACATCAAGTTTTGAACCGAAATGGGGATTTGTGCTAACTAGGTTTTTGGAAAATAAAACGATTTGTTTAATTTTATGGTTTTGATGAATTAAACCATATTTCTTATATAATTAGTGAGTTTTGAAATCACGATTGGTCTGTTTGGGTTTTCTCGATGGTTTGACGTTTGTACATCGGCATCGAGGTTTGGTTTGGATATTCTTGCATGCGTAGACGATAGGTTTTGACCTATGCGTGATACGCGTGCCGAATTGGTTTTCGTATACCGTTTCGACTTCGGATTTGGTTTTTATGCGTTACGATACGTGGTGACATGTAGGTACCCCAGGTGGACTTCGAGACGACAAGCAAGCGCGTAGCGACGTCAGCACCGGCCAGCGCAGATCAGGTGAGTAGATTTATATTTACGGGGAGAAGTCGGGTGGATGGCGTATAGCACTCCCGCAGTTCGTGGTGACGTATACGAATACGTATACACACATATATTTATTATATGTTGTTTGAGTAGATTGATGATAAAGATGGATTTTGGTGTTCTTGGATTGGTTTAGTGTAGTTGCGAAATCCTAGAGTAGGGGTTGCACCCATACACACACGCACGCACATACTTGCATACATTATTTCTTTTACATGTGTGTATATGGGAATATATATTTATGTGTTCACATGGGTATGGGACTATGTGTTCATATACTGGATTTGAGGATAGTACTTGGGATTTGAGATGAGTCGATGAGATTTGATTTGAGGCCGTGAGATCGGTGATATGGCAGGGTTCGTATTTGAGATACGACATGACGTTGTAGCGGGTCCTTTAACGTAGTGTTTCATACACGTGCATGCATACTTTGGCGGTATCAGTATTGTACTAGACGTAGATCAGTACCCCGATCATGATATTTGATAAAGAGGATACCAGATGATTAGTATGATGAATGTGATATTGACCCGTACCCAGATTTGGGATGTCGTACGACGGATTTATGTACAAGCTATATATTGATGTTTGATCCGCACTCTTGACTTGGGAATATCTGATTATAGATATGGTATCAGATATGATATTATATATATATATATATATATATATCGACTCAGATGTTAGGCGGTTTCCTTACCTTCAGTTAGCTTGTTAGTTCAGCCGTATAGTTTAGTGTAGTTGTTAGACTAGATTCGGTTCCTACCTATTTCAAAAACTAACGAATCGTGGGTATTTTAAAAGACGGGTCAAGAGATTTTACGGATATTTCAAAGAACGTATCTTTTCTTAAAAACACCGTAGCCCTTATTTTCAAAACACCGCGGTTCGTATTATTTCAAAAGGCACTACTGTATGATTTATATTTATATTAAATGTAGATTAGTTATCGTTGTGTCTAGTATTCAGCTCCCGCAATTTTTGATGTTCGCTCCGCATCGCATACTTATATTGTGATTCATATGCCGTTATTGATATCATGCTGCTGGGACACCAGCACCATTACTGATGACGCGTATGTACCACGTACACTTACTTGCCGGCTCACACACATCTTCATCGGTAATTGCCATGTCACGAACACTTTAGAAAATACTATTTCATTGACATAGTTTGTTAGCTAATAGTTTAGACATGATATTAGTGTATGTTAGTTATATGTATGCCCTAGAGGCCATTACTGTATATTGGATGTATATTGTAGTGGATGCTGGGACATATATAGGTAGGACTTTCTTGCTCGACATGATAGTACGCAATCTGGTTGCTCTTTATCTTAACATGTATACTTTCTGTCTCTCTGTTACATGTTGGTAAAGCCCTTAGGATGTGTACTCGACTTCCAGGACTATGATGCAGATCATACTAGTGGGGCCTGGGTAGTCCATGAGTACATCCTTCAATGTTCCTAGTCGTGGGAATATCGAGACGGGGCATCGATATTCCAGAGTAGACTAGCGTATATCTTCTCGACCCATGTGATGGGCGATGGATGATCCCATATCCATTGGTGTTTGACATCAGAGATGGTATGTGGGTGCTCAGTGGAGACTGGGTACACTGAACGGACTCGCCGAGAACTCCCAG
Organism: Agapanthus africanus; assembly: GCA_030015575.1. Lineage (NCBI taxonomy): Eukaryota > Viridiplantae > Streptophyta > Magnoliopsida > Asparagales > Amaryllidaceae > Agapanthus > Agapanthus africanus. The sequence continues at coordinate 192,233,647 of JASDDO010000001.1, forward strand.
ATGGTATTATACATCACGTCAGATGGCAGTTCTCTGGTGACACTGGTACAGCTTAGTCTGTTGACCCGAGATCGTCATAGAGTCTTGTGTGTCTCCCACTGTGCTTTGATTTCCACCTTACCACGGCTCTACTGAGGCGTGCAAACAGGTGGTTTTTGGGTACAGTCCCGATTCACATGGAGGCAATGAGCGATAGGAGGGGATTCGTCTCTCCCGGTATTGGGGGTTGATGTTGCGCTATGCACGACTGGCCATAACTGGAAATCCCTAGCCAGGGTTGCAGTGATATACTGGTAAGAGTTATCAGTAGTTTCACGATTGCTATGGACCTTACGTCGGCATGACTTATCAAGCTACTGGGGTCTGACGTTTACCACCCCTAGGCGAGATATATGACATATCAGACGAACAGACCGGACTGTACGGTAAGTGTTGCTGGTTGGATTCACAGGAGTGTGAGCGGGCTTGCTCATTGATCTTCTGATCGCTCAATACCCGGGTGGCCGTTACGTTTAGCAGACCGCTTGCGGCTTGTGGGTGTTTGATATGATCATCACCTGCTGCCGGCGTATTGACGAGTCTTTAGAGTCCTACACAGAGGTTTCCTGGCTCAAGCGAAACGAAATAAGAGCGCATATGAGATATGTGCGGGACCGAGAATAATACCAGTATGTGATACTGTATTCTATTCTCACGATTTGTATCATCGGCAGGTTATATGTGATATAGTCGGGTTACCGAATCAAGTGTTGATTCGATACATTGATACACTTGATATTAGTCGGTTATATACAGTATGACCGGATCATTAAATCAAGTGTTGATTTAATGATTTAATGTATAATTATATATTTGATATTTTACTTTGCATTAACTAATATTGGTTCACTTAAGATGGACTTTTTTCACTTGATGTACACATTGTATATATGATATAGTTTTGTGCACTAGTTTGTATCATGTTTGATGATACATGCAAACTTGGGTGTGTATGATTAAACCATGATTAGGTTAATGGTTAGGGTTTGATTTACTTATTTATTTATTTATTTTCATTTATTTTAGAGCAAGAAATGAAATGGTTGCTTCTTTTGTTTTTTGCTTGAAGCTTCAAGAAGCTTTGACCATTTTGTTTCTATCCTTAACCTAACCATTAACCTAAACCCTAGTTTATTCTCTACACTTGTTAAACTAACCCAAGGTTGCATTATGATAAGATCACTTGATTTATTATTATTCAACAATTGATTTTATTATTCTCATGATATTCTTTTTCTTCTTCTTCTTCTTCAAGATGAAGAAACCTTGCTACTTCAATGGTGCCATGAGAAAAAGAGTGAGAAATCCAAATCCAAAGTGAACCAACTTCCTATTTCTTCATCCTCTACCACTTGCCATGTAGTATAGGGTGCTTTCTTCACAATTTTCATGACTTGGTGAAGGTGGAGCTTGATTTTGAGTTGCCTCGACGTAGATCATCTTCGGCATCGAAGTCGACGACCTAGCCCGATCATTTCTCTGATGAAACCATCGCCAGAGTTCGGGATCCGATGATCGCAGCGGAGGGACGTCATCACGGAGCTGAGGAAGTGGAGGACCGGATCTACAAAGGTTGTAGTCAGTTTCCTATCAGTTAAAGTTGTTAACTTGCATTCTTTCGCCTATCCTCTAGTTAACAATCTATATTAGGGTTCTTTGGCACACATAAATTTTTAAATTAGACATGGTTGATCAGCTGTAGAACCTCATGGGTGTGTTTAGGAACCCTACAGTGGTATCAGAGCCTAGCTAGAGCCTTAGGCAATGCGTAGACGAAGTTAGAAACCCGATCGAACCTGAAACCCTAATCCAAAACCCTTCTCTGTACATTTTCTGAAATTGTGGTTTTTCTGAATTAAAAATACCTGAAAAATTCAGCAGGGAAATATAAGAATTGTGGTGAAAAACGACAGCCTAATCCGTACATTCCACCGTGGAACCGTGGCAATACCTTGCTTGGGCCGCGGTTCCGCGGCCGTACAGAAGAGATAGGCCATCATTTTTCCACCATAATTCCTATTTCTGTGATTTATATTTTATGGGTATTTTTATTATGACTCAAGAGTTGAGTGTTCTGGGGTTGTATTGGGACTCAATGATTCGATCGGATTATTTAACTTTGTTTACTTTGTCATCCGGGTATTTTTAGAGCATGTTAAAAAGTTCGACCGGATATAAATACCCAATTTTTCCCCTGCCGGAAAATTTCCAAGTGTTGGATTTTTCCGTGGTTTAAGAACGTTCTAAGTAGTGCAAGTAACGCGATGGTCCCTCTAGAAGACAACAAACCTTAACTAGATTATGTGACCGTCTTGAACTGCCCTTTGAACCTTAGGGTTTGAGGCAGTACGGCGTGCCACATGTGAGGCGTTGGCTTGACCCTTCTACGGCTGGACCGTTGGTACTGAGGCATGAAGTGAATGTTTTTGAACTTATTTCATGTGTTGAGCTGTTTCGGGAAAACTTGGGTGTTTGATTGTTCGATCGGAAAGTTTAACATTTTCTACCTTATCTGGAATGTGATACAATATTTGGAATCCACAAGCAGTTATGAGATAACTGATTTGGATGTTATAAATCAAGCACTTTAGTCTCACTTGATCGGTTGCCATAAAATTTTGATGTGATCAAAAGTCCATCGCAATCACGTAGCGTACGCGGATACTCACCGGGTAAACTTAATAGACAGCCTCACCCTATAGCCCCGACCAAGTGACTGTAGGAGAACCCCGTCGCCGAAAGCATCCGTTCGGGTGCTCGCGGCAGCGGTGTTCTGCCTTGGTGCACTTCGTCGACGGCGTCGGGGGTGCAGCCGCCTACTAAAGTTTGCGACGAGCATTCGTACCGAGTGTCAGGAATCTTGTTGAATTGCCCGACTTGATATTGAAAAGAGTTTTCGATAATGAGACTAAAATGCGGGGTTTATAATCGTTAGGCATGCGATGTCTAAGTATTTCATTTGATTAGGCATGCGATATCTAAAGAGGTTGCGGATGTTAGTTATATGTATGCCCTAGAGGCCATTACTGTACATACGATGTATATTGTAATGGATGCTTGGACATATATAGAGAGGACTTTCTTGCTCGACATGATAGTATGCTATCTGGTTGTACTTTATCTTAACATGTACTCTGATTGTCTCTATATTACATGTTGATAAAGCCCTTAGGATATGTACTCGACTACTGGGACTATGATGAGATCATACTAGTGGGGCCACGGTAGTCGACGAGTACATCCTATAATTGTTCCTAGTCGAGGGTGTATCGAGACAGGGCATCGATGCACCAGAGTAGACTAGCGTATACGCATCTTGACCCATATGATGGGCGATGGATGATCCCATATCCATCGGTGTTTGACATCAAGGATGGTGTACGGGTGCTCAGTGGAGACTGGGTACACTGGACGGACTCGCCGAGAACTCCCAGATGGTATTATACCATACGTCAGATGGCAGTTCTCCGGTGACACTGGTACAGAGTAGTCTGTCGACCCGAGATCGTCATAGAGTCTTGTGTGATTCCCACTGTGCTTTGATTTCCATCATACCACGTCCAAGAGGGCGTGCAAAAAGGTGGCTTTTGGGTACAGTCCCGAATCACATGGAGGCAATGAGCGATAGGAGGGGATTCGTCTCTCCCGGTATAGGGAGTTGATGTTGTGCTGTGTTCGATTGGCTATAACCGGAAATCCCTGGCCAGGGTTGCTGAGATTTACTGGTAAGTGTTGTCAGTAGTTTCTCGAACTGTTATAGACCTCAAATCGACACGACTTATCAAGCTACTGGGGTCTGACGTTTACCACCCCTAGGCGAGATATGCAACATATCAGACGACGAGACCGGACTGTACGGGAGTGTTACTGTTTGGATTCGCAGGAGAATGTACAGGCTTGCTTGTTGATCTTCTGAGCGCTCAATACCTGGGTAGCTGTTACGTTTAGCTGACCGCTTGCAGCTTGTGGGTGTTTGATATGATCATCACCTACTGCCGGCGTATTGACGATTCTTTAGAGTCCTACACAGAGGTTTCTTGGCTCAGGCAAAATGGGGTAGGAGCATATATGTGATATGTGCGGGACCGAGGATAATGCGATATGTGATACTGTATTATATTCTCGCGATATTTGATATCAGCCGGGTCATCGGATCAAGTGTTGATTCGATGAATCGGTACGGATAAATATTAGTCGGTTATATGCGATATAGCCGGATTGTCGGATCAAGTGTTGATTCGATAATTTAATGTATAATAATATATTTGATATATTAAAATTGCATTAACTAATATTTGCTCACTAAAAGTTTCTTTTTCTCACTCGGATAATACATTGATATATATGCGATATATGTTAATTGTATTATTTTATTTTGTTACGATAAATATTATATATGTGATATATAATATTGTAACATGATATGATAACTAATGCAACTTGTTTAGTGGAGTTTAAACATGATTAGGGTTTGGATTAGGGTTAAGTTTTCTAGATGTTTCTAGAAAGTTTTCTTTTTGTTTTGGAAAAGATATTTGTAAGTGACTCATGCTTTAACCCAACCCAAACCCTAACCCTAGTCAATTCTCTACAACGGTTAAGTCAACCATGGTTGCATTATTTGTCATATTAATCCTTTCATTATTCATCACAAATGGAAATGGATCACTATTCTTCTTCTTCCTTCATTCTTTCATGAAAAAGCTTGCTTGATTTTTCCAAAGTGATGAATAAATATTAGAAAAAGATAAATAAAGAGAGCAAAAATCCTACTTCATCATCCTCATCTTCCCTTGCCATTTAGATAAGGGTGTTCACACCATTTCATGAGTGTTAGCTTGTGTTAAAGAAACTTCAAGGTAGATCATCTTAGTATCGAAGATCGGAAGCAAAGGTTGCGTCTTTCTCTTCGTGGAACCTCTCGAGAGTCCGGATCCCGATGATCGCAGGGAAGGGACCACAACACGGAGCATATGAAGTGAAGGACCGGATCTACAAAGGTTGTAATCCCTCTCACTTAGTGTTAAAGTGTTTAGCATGCTTGTTTTCGCCTAATCTCTAGTTTAAAGTTCCGTATTCGGGTTGTTCGGCACGGCTAAATTTTTAATTGGGCATGGTTGATGCCTCGTAGACCCTTGTGCGCGTGCCTAGCAACCCTACAGTGGTATCAGAGACAAGCTAGAGCTTTAGGCGAAGTCTAGACGAAATTTAAAGTCCGATCGAACCCGGAAAATCCGATAAAACCCACTCTCTGGAAATTTTCTGAAAATTTGGATTTTTGTGAATTAAAAATTGTCAAAAAATTCAGCAGGGAATTCTATGAGTTACTGTGAAGCACGTGTTGATAACTCGACAAACGAGCCGCGGAACCGCCGCCCCACCCTGGGTTTAGCGGCGGATCCGCGGCCATTTTGGTGAGTTACACCACGTGGCTTGCACAGTAATTCTTGTCTTCAAGTGCTGAGTCTTCTGGAAATTTTTATTTTTTTATTCAACTGTTGAATTATCTGGGTTGTATTGGGGACTTAAAGTTTCGATCGGATATTATAACTTTGTTTAGTTTTGTCCGGATAATTTTAGAAACTGTTAAAAAGTTCGAACGGATATCAATAACTCACTTTTTCCCCTGTCGGAAAATTTTTCAAAAGTTGGATTTTTTCTCGTGTTTAAGAATGTTCTAAGTCGTGCAAGTAACTCGGTGGACCCTCTAGAAGACAACAAACCTTAACTCGATTATGTGACCGTCTCGAACTGCCCTTTGAACCTTAGGGTTTGGGGCAGTACGGCGTGCCACATGTGAGGCGTTGGCTTGACCCTTCTACGGCTGGACCATTGGTACTGTGGCATGTGATGAATGTTTTTAAACTGATTTCAAGTGTTGAGATATATTGGGGAAATCTTGGGTGCTTGATGATTCGATCGGAAAGTTTAACTTTTTCTATTTATCTGGAATGTGATACAATATTTGGAATCCACAGGTAGTTATGAGATAACTAATTTGAATATTATAAACATAGCAGTTTAGTCTCAGGTGATCGGTTGCCACGGAATTTTGATGTGATCAAAAGTCCGTCGCAATCACGTAGCGTACGCGGATACTCGCCGGGTAAACTTAATAGACAGCTACGCCCCATAGCCCCGACCAAGTGACTGTAGGAGAACCCTGTCGCCGAAAGCATCCGTTCGGGTGCTCGCGGCAGCGGTGTTCCGCCTTAGTGCACTTCGTCGACGGCATCTGGGGGTGCGGCCGTCTACTAAAGTTTGCGACGAGCATTCGATCAGGACGTCGGGAATCTTGTTGAATTGCCCGACTTGATATTGAAAAGAGTTTTCGATAATGAGACTAAAATGCGGGGTTTATAATTGTTAGGCATGCGATATCTAAAGAATTCATTTGATTAGGCATGCGATGTCTAAAGAGGTTGCGGATTCCAACTGTTGTAGTTTTACACTTTCTTTTCTTTGACCGTAAGCGTAGTATGTGGTGTATCGCCGGCTTCGTTGCTATACATCAACGACAATCGGGATACGCATACTTGCTTACGTTGATGATATATGATATTATGTGTTGCTGTGATATGTTGTATTGGATCATCGCGTTTGAATAGCCGGGGGTTTTATGTGAGATGAGAGTTTTTCTTTTTCATTCATGTAAAATTCATTTGTATGTAATATTCTTTTATTGGGGCACTTCCAGGTAGCGGAAGATGTCACCGTTGTATATTATTTACTTTTCCGCATTAGGTAGACCCAAGGCGGGGAGCACAAGTAACCGGGTTCTAGGGTCCAGTGGGAGACCATCTCGAGGAGTCGAGACCGGGTCTCCTAACCCTAGAATTGGCAGTGTTACTTGCCGCTCTCGTAGGGGTCTAGGGATGTGGGTTTGGCTATTCATCGCGACCGTGGAATCCGTGTTTTATACAGGCTCGTATTGAAAACATGGACGTCCTAGTATATCCAATATTTCATATATGTTCTTCTGCTGCAATGTTCTGTGATGAGATCATATTACTGCCTGAGACGAATGTTTATATTAAATATATGAGATATATGTTATATTGCAGATTTCGTTTCAAAAGAGATGCTTGTGAAGCATAAGAAAAATGGGACTTCATTAATGAGATTAATGAAATAAAAGAAACCTAAGATGTTGTAGAAACTTGTTTAATAAAAACTGGTAGCTACAGTTCTTGCTTTGCGTAGCGGTGTTCCTTGTAGAACATCCAGCACCTTATTCGATAGGGAAAGGACCGAGATCCCTTCACCGGGAGTGACTCCTTTAGCAATGACTGGCAGATGCTACAAATTCGGTTTGTCTTTTGATTGCTTCTATAGTTCTTGTTTTGCATAGTGGTATATATGATATATCCTGCACCTTATTCTATGAGGAAAGGGCCGACGATCCCTTCACCGGGAGTGACCCCTTTAGCAAAACTAGAAAAGCCTCAAAAACACTCCATTTAAAATCACTCGATTCTACAACGATATCAAGTTCATTACGCAAAGGGTTTTCTTAAAAACCTGTCGTAGCCCTCCGTCATTTCAGATAAGTACTAGTTAGTATTCGTGTTGCGGTAGTTTGGCCTTCGTCAAGGCGTAGTGTACGGTAGCTAACTAATGCTTATCTGCTTGCATACGATGCGATTGGATTAGGGTATTCGTACGGCGTAGTTTGGCCTTCGTCAAGGGTCGTGCGGGTGGGTTTAATTCAATCAAGAAATGAACGGGTTGAACTTGACTAGCGGACTATGGGTAGTTTGGCCTTCGTCAAGGTCATAGGACGCTAGGGGTAAAATATTATTGGGAATTTCAAGTGTTGAAATTTGCAATGAGATTGCATACCTTCTATGAGATAGTTGGATCCCGATACCCGCTGCGAGTAAGAGTTACTCCTGGGAGAGTTTTACACATTACAATTAGTCGATCAAGTAGGTGTCTAGAAAGGTGTTAACGGGGTTACGCCTCTGGGAAAACGAGGTTTACTTTAATTAGGTTCGTGCGAAAGCACGAGGGACCTCCCTCAAAGTACCGACACTGGCCTGGTTGAAAGATTGGCGAACTTGTAGCGTGTAATTAATCCCGGCTAGTCTTTCCTTTTAGGGTTTGAAGGAAGATTTGATTAAAACAGTGGGAGACATCCTGATTAGATATATTATATAACCAATCTAATCTTGCAAGAGCATACGCTGAGTGTTTTCTTCTCTCTCTCTCTCCAGGTAGCGACCATATCACGCCTTAATCAAGATAATAAAACGGATATATTGACCGAACCCGCTTGTTATACTGAGCCTGGGGAACGTTGGTCCCGCTCCAACTTATAATTGTTATAGGACAGAGCAGGAAATTGGGGATTACCAGAATTCCCGTGCCACCCAAACGAAGAAAGTGCATACTGATGCATCATCTTCGGGTGTGTTCATTATAGAGAACTGTTTCTCACTATACTTTACGTCCTGGGTATGTGATACCGGATCAGGATCCCGCATATGTAATCTGTTACATGGGCTACAGATAGGTAGAGAACTGAGAACGGGTGATAAGTTTCATGAGACAGAAAACGGTGCAAGTGTTGCAGCCAAGTCTGTTGGTCACTATCACCCTGTATTACCAGAATACATTGATTCTGAACAAATGTTATTAGATACCGAACCGGATATACAAAATCATATCAGTCTCTTTATTAGTAAAGAAAGGATATAATTTTGTATTGTTGGATAATGTTTTGAACATTTCCTATATCAAGAGTTGATCGGTTCAGGCACGTTATCTAAATGCATTGTCGTTCTAAATCAAACTACAGTTCTTAGTATACGGAACACACACAAGAGGAAGAGTTCAGATATGAACGAATCCTTCTTGAGGCATTGTAGACTAGGTCATATCAATGCGACCCGACTAGCTAAGTTACATATAGATGCATATTTAAAATTAGTTTGAATTTACATCTTGTGAAACTTGCCGCTCATGTCACAATGATAAGATGACCACAGCTCTGTTTATTGGAAACAGAGAAAGAGTTAGTGAACTCTTGGGATTGATACATGTTGATGTATGTAAGGTCCCCTGTCTACACATGCCAAGATCGGTTCTTTCGACTTCATTACATTCTCTGATAATCTCTCAAGATTTAGATATATGTTTCTGTTGAAACACAGGTCCGAACCTTTTGAGATATTCACAGAATATAAATTAGAAGTAGAGAACCAAAGTACGGGTAAAAGTATTATGTCCTTTTATGTGATCAAGGAGGAGAATACTTGAGCACGGAATTCCTGGACTATTCTAAAGGAGAATGAGATTCTCTCTCAGCATTACTCCTCCGTATACACCACAGCACGTCGGTGTATCGGGGCGGAGTAATGGCACCCTATGTGATATGGTGTGCTCTATGATGAGTACTACTGAGTTTCCTATTTCCTTTTGGGTGTTATGCGCTTGAGAATCTGCATACCTATTGAATAGGGTTCAAATCAAATCAGTTGCCTACCACTTCATATGTGATATGGAAAGGGAAGAGCCCATATCTTAAGTTTGTTAAGATTTGGGGTTGTCCGGCCTATGTCTAAAAAGCAAAATCCGGACAAGCTCGAGGCAAGGTCTGTTATGTAGAACTGGAATGGTTCCAGCTATACAAACTGCAGCTGATGATTTGGTAGAACCAAAGGATTCAATAGTTTCCAACGAACCTCAGCCTCTCCGCCGATCTAGTAGGGTTCCTCACCCACCAGAGAGATACTCCAGTTTCTCTATGACAGTGGGAGCGAGGATTGCGTCATGAGATGATGACCCAACTAGTTTCGAGCTGGCCATCAGGAGTGGGACTCTGTAAGAATGGCTGGATGCTTATCGATCTGAGATGGAATCCTTATACACCAACAAAGTACGGACTTTGGTTGCTTTATCTGAAGGGTTAAATCCCCATCAGGAGCAAGTATATCTTGAGAAGATTACTTGGTGTACATGGAAAAGTTGAGACTTTCAAAGCTATGCTTAGGTCCATCCAGATCCTACTTGCCACGGCTACATACCATGACTACGATATCTGGTGGTTGGGTGTTATGACTGCTTTTCTAAATGATGTTTTAGAAAAGAGCGTCTATAAGTACACAGCCAGAGGGCTTCGCAGTCAGTGGGAGCAGCGGAAACGTGAGCAAGATGTTTTATATGATAAAACAGGCATCGCGGAGTTGGAACATCTGTTTTGATGTGGTAGTCAATGACTTCATCAAAATGGTAGATGAACCTTGTATATACGAAAATGTGGTAGAGAGTATGGTGGTGATCCTCGTAGAGTACGTGGATGACATACTCTTGATAGGGAAGGAGTTTCCTATGCTACGCTCGGTCAATCTCCGCTTATCACAAGGATTCTCCATATAGGATCAAAGATGATACCTCCTAAATCCGGGGTTTTGGATCTATGAGATAGATCTAATTGGATGTTAGGACACTCACTAGTTGCAGTGAGATGGTATCAATCGATCCTGGGGAGAATCACTGGAAAGGTTCCAGGCTGATAAGGACGACTGAATGTCAGTCGCAGGCATTGTCTACACCCTCAGTGGAGGGACGATATGTTGGAAGAGTTCCAAGCTAGATACCGTGACATACTAGACGATTAAAGTCAAGATACATCGTTACCAAGGATGCTACCAAAAGAGGCAGTCTGGATATTTATAAGTTCATGCGATGAACTTCGTTCCTACCATTGTGTGACAATGGAGTTGTGGCTTCTGCCAAGGAACTACCGTCCCATCAGAAATCCAGATATAATTCTTAGGCAGTATCACCTGATCATGGAGATGGTTGATCTCCAGGGAGATCGAGATTAGGAGAGCAGACACAGAGGACGACAGCGCGGATCCACTCACAAAGGCCTTTTTCCCAGTAGAGACTTTTACGGGATGGTTGAGTATGAGATACTTCAACCGCAGCTAATTGTTGGGTATGGGATACCATAACAGATGGCCCTAGTGCAAGTGGGAGATTGTTAGTTATATGTATGCCCTAGAGGCCATTACTGTACATACGATGTATATTGTAATGGATGCTTGGACATATATAGGGAGGACTTTCTTGCTCGACATGATAGTATGCTATCTGGTTGTACTTTATCTTAACATGTACTCTGATTGTCTCTATATTACATGTTGATAAAGCCCTTAGGATATGTACTCGACTACTGGGACTATGATGAGATCATACTAGTGGGGCCATGGTAGTCGACGAGTACATCCTATAATTGTTCCTAGTCGAGGGTGTATCGAGACAGGGCATCGATGCACCAGAGTAGACTAGCGTATACGCATCTTGACCCATATGATGGGCGATGGATGATCCCATATCCATCGGTGTTTGACATCAAGGATGGTGTACGGGTGCTCAGTGGAGACTGGGTACACTGGACGGACTCGCCGAGAACTCCCAGATGGTATTATACCATACGTCAGATGGCAGTTCTCCGGTGACACTGGTACAGAGTAGTCTGTCGACCCGAGATCGTCATAGAGTCTTGTGTGATTCCCACTGTGCTTTGATTTCCATCATACCACGTCCAAGAGGGCGTGCAAAAAGGTGGCTTTTGGGTACAGTCCCGAATCACATGGAGGCAATGAGCGATAGGAGGGGATTCGTCTCTCCCGGTATAGGGAGTTGATGTTGTGCTGTGTTCGATTGGCTATAACCGGAAATCCCTGGCCAGGGTTGCTGAGATTTACTGGTAAGTGTTATCAGTAGTTTCTCGAACTGTTATAGACCTCAAATCGACACGACTTATCAAGCTACTGGGGTCTGACGTTTACCACCCCTAGGCGAGATATGCAACATATCAGACGACGAGACCGGACTGTACGGGAGTGTTACTGTTTGGATTCGCAGGAGAATGTACAGGCTTGCTTGTTGATCTTCTGAGCGCTCAATACCTGGGTAGCTGTTACGTTTAGCTGACCGCTTGCAGCTCGTGGGTGTTTGATATGATCATCACCTACTGCCGGCGTATTGACGATTCTTTAGAGTCCTACACAGAGGTTTCTTGGCTCAGGCAAAATGGGGTAGGAGCACATATGTGATATGTGCGGGACCGAGGATAATGCGATATGTGATACTGTATTATATTCTCGCGATATTTGATATCAGCCGGGTCATCGGATCAAGTGTTGATTCGATGAATCGGTACGGATAAATATTAGTCGGTTATATGCGATATAGCCGGATTGTCGGATCAAGTGTTGATTCGATAATTTAATGTATAATAATATATTTGATATATTAAAATTGCATTAACTAATATTTGCTCACTAAAAGTTTCTTTTTCTCACTCGGATAATACATTGATATATATGCGATATATGTTAATTGTATTATTTTATTTTGTTACGATAAATATTATATATGTGATATATAATATTGTAACATGATATGATAACTAATGCAACTTGTTTAGTGGAGTTTAAACATGATTAGGGTTTGGATTAGGGTTAAGTTTTCTAGATGTTTCTAGAAAGTTTTCTTTTTGTTTTGGAAAAGATATTTGTAAGTGACTCATGCTTTAACCCAACCCAAACCCTAACCCTAGTCAATTCTCTACAACGGTTAAGTCAACCATGGTTGCATTATTTGTCATATTAATCCTTTCATTATTCATCACAAATGGAAATGGATCACTATTCTTCTTCTTCCTTCATTCTTTCATGAAAAATCTTGCTTGATTTTTCCAAAGTGATGAATAAATATGAGAAAAAGATAAATAAAGAGAGCAAAAATCCTACTTCATCATCCTCATCTTCCCTTGCTATTTAGATGAGGGTGTTCACACCATTTCATGAGTGTTAGCTTGTGTTAAAGAAACTTCAAGGTAGATCATCTTAGTATCGAAGATCGGAAGCAAAGGTTGCGTCTTTCTCTTCGTGGAACCTCTCGAGAGTCCGGATCCCGATGATCGCAGCGAAGGGACCACAACCCCGAGCATATGAAGTGAAGGACCGGATCTACAAAGGTTGTAATCCCTCTCACTTAGTGTTAAAGTGTTTAGCATGCTTGTTTTCGCCTAATCTCTAGTTTAAAGTTCCGTATTCGGGTTGTTCGGCACGGCTAAATTTTTAATTGGGCATGGTTGATGCCTCGTAGACCCTTGTGCGCGTGCCTAGCAACCCTACAGCGGATTCCACCTGTTGTAGTTTTACACTTTCTTTTCTGTGACCGTAAGTGTAGTATGTAGTGGTATTGCCGATTGTCGTTGCTATACGTCGACGACAATCGGTGTATGCATACTTACTTACGTTGATGACATGTGATGTTATGTGTCGCTGGATATGTTATATTGGATTGTCGTGTTTGAATAGCCGGGGGGTTTTATGTGAGATGAGTGCTTTTTATTTTCATTCATGTAAAAACTTGAATGTAATATTCTTTTATTGGGGCACTTCCAGGTTGCGGAAGATGTCACCGTTGATGTATATTATTTACTTTTCCGCATTAGGATAGACCCAAGGAGGGGAGCACAAGTAACCGGGTTCTGGGGTCCAGTAGGAGACCATCTCGAGGAGTCGAATCCGGGTCTCCTAACCCTAGAATTGGTAGGGTTGCTTGCTACTCTCGTAGGGGTCTAGGGATGTGGGATTGGCTATTCATCACGACCGTAGAATCCGTGTTTTATTCAGGCTCAAAATAAAATACGGACGTCCTAATATATCCAATATTTCATATGATATTTTCTGCTGCGTTATCTGTGATGTAATCATGTGATATGTTCAGATAGATATTATATATAGTATATATGATATATTATATAGACGTTGCTTATGTTTTACACCCGCGCTAGCCCTGCCTCGCTCTGGCGTTAGTTACCTAACCTAACGGTGCAGACGGGACATCAAGGCGAATGTGGATGGCATAAGCGTACGTTATATTTATCTATGATGTTTAAGTGGACTTAAATGATGGGATATTCATTAATGTGATTAATGAAAGAAAATAAACCTAAAAGATGTTGTGGAATCGAATTTCAAAATAAAACAGGTAGCTACAGTTCTTGCTTTGGATCGCGGTGTTCCTTGTAGAACATCCTGCACCTTATTCGATGAGGAAAGGGCCGAGATCCCTTCACCGGGAGTGACCCCTTTAGCAATAACTGGCAGATGCTACACACTCGGTTTGTCTTTTGATTGCTTCTATAGTTTCTGCTTTGCACAGTGATATATATGATATATCCCGCACCTCATTCGACGAGGAAAGGGCCGACGATCCCTTCACCGGGTGTGACCCCTTTAGCAAAACTAGAAAAGCCTCAAAAACACTCCATTTAAAAACCATTTGATTCCGCAACGAGATCAAGTTCAGAGCATTAAAGGTTTTCATAAAAAACCATTCGCAACCCTCCGTCATTTTAGGAAGTAGAGTACTTAGTATTCGTACTGTGTTTGTTGACCATAGTCAAGGCACGGTGTACGGTAGCTAAGTAATGTCTTCCTACACCGCATATGAAGCGATTAGTTAGGACAGTCATGTGGCTTTGTTGACCTTAGCCAAGGGTCATGTGGGTGGGTCTAATTAATCACAAAATGACGGGTAGAACTTGACTAGTGCTTATGATTTGTTGACCATAGCCAAGGTCATAAGTGCTAGGGGTAAAAACCTTTATCGGGAGTTTCAAGTGTTGAAATTTGCAATGAGATTGCATACCTTCTATATGATAGTTGGATCCCGATACCCACTGGGAGTAATTGTTACTCCTGGGAGAGTTTTGCACTTTGCAATTAGCCGATCAAGTAGGTGTCTAGAAAGGTGTCAACGGGGTTACGCCTCTGGGAAAATGAGGTTTACTGTAATTAGGTCCGTGCGAAAGCACGGGGAACCTCCCTCAAAGTACCGACACTGGCCTGGCTGAAAGATTGGCGAATTTGTAAAGTGTAATTAATCCCGGCTAGTCTTTCCTTTTAGGGTTTGAAGGAAGATTTGATAAAAACAGTGGGAGCCATCTTGATTAGATAAAATAAATAACCAATCTAATCTTGCAAGAGCGCACGCAGTGTGTTTTCTTCTCTCTCTCTCCAGGTAGCGACCATATCACGCCTTAATCAAGATAATAATACGGATTATTGACCGAACCCGCTTGTTATATTGAGCTGGGGAACGTTGGTCCCGCTCCAAGTTATAATTGTTATAAGACAGAGCAAGAAATAGGGGAATACCAGAATTCCTATGCCGCCTAAACGAAGAAAGTGCATATAATGCATCTCCTTCGGATGTGTTCATTACACAGAACTATTTCTCAGTATCCTCTGCGTCCTGGGTATCTGATACCGGAACAGGATCCCAGATATATAATCTGTTACATGGGCTACAGAAAGGTAGAGAACTGAGAACGGGTGATAAGTTTCATGAGACAGAAAACGGTGCAAGTGTTGCAGCCAGGTCTGTTGGTCACTGTCACCATGTATTACAAATACATTGATTCTGAACAAATGCTATTAGATACCGAACCTGATATACAAAATCATATCAGTCTCTTTATAAGTAAAGAAATGATAAAATTTTGTATTGTTGGATAATGTTTTGAACATTTCCTAAATCAAAAGTTGATCGGTTCAGGCACGTTATCTAAAAGCATTGATGTTCTAAATCAAACTACAGTTCCTAGTATACAGAACACATACAAGAGGAAGAGTTTAGATATGAACGAATCCTTCTTGAGGTATTGTAGACTAGGTCATATCAATGTGACCCGACTAGCTTAAGTTACATTTTAGATGCATATTTAAATCAGTTTGAATTTACATCTTGTGAAACTTGTCAGTCGTGTCACAAAGATAAAATGACCATAGCTCTGTTTATTGGAAACAGAGAAAGAGTTAGTGAACTCTTGGGACTGATACATGATGATGTATGTAAGGTCTCCTGTCTACACATGCCAGGACCGGTTCTTTATACTTCATTACGTTCTCTGATGATCTCTCAAAATTCAGACATATGTTCCTGTTGAAACATAAGTCCGAACCTTTTGAGATATTCACAGAATATAAGTTAGAAGTAGAGAACCAAAATACGGGTATAAGTATTATGTCCTATGATAAGATCAGGGAGGAGAATACTTGTGCATGGCATTCCTGGACTATTCTAAAGGAGAATGAGATTCTCTCTCAGTGTTACTCCTCAGAATACACCACAGCACAACGGTGTATCGGGACGGAGCAATTGCACCATATTGGATATAGTGTGCTCTATGATGAGTACTACTAAGTTACCTATTCCCTTTTGGGGGTTATGCACTTAAGAAGTTGCATACCTATTGAATTAAGTTCGAATCAAATTTGTGCCTACCACTCCATGTAAGATATGGCATGGGAAGAACCCATCTCTTAAGAAAGTTAAGATTTGGGATTGTCCGGCCTGTGTCAAAAGCAAAATCCGGACAAGATCGAGGCAAGGTCAGTTCAGTAGAACTGGAAAGGTTCCAGCTATACAAAACTGCAGCTGATAATTTGAAAGAACCAAAGAATTCAATAGTCCGCGACGAACCTCAGCCTCTCCGCCGAACTAGCAGGGTTCCTCATCCGCTTGAGAGATACTTCGGTTTCTCGATGACAGTGGGAACGAGGAATGCATCATGAGATGATGACCCAACTATTTTCGAGCAGGCCATCGAGAGTGGGGACTCTGTAAGAATGGCTGGATGCTTAGCGATCTGAGATGGAATCCATGTACACCAGCAAAGTATGGACTTTGGCTGCTATATCTGAAGGGTTAAATCCCCATCAGGAGCAAGTATATCTTGAGAAGATTACTTGGTGTAGATGGAAAGGTTGAGACTTTCAAAGCTAGACTTGTTAAAGGTTTTCGTTATCGACCAGGCATGGATAATGATGAAACCTTTTTCAGGGACTATGCTTAAGTCCATCCAGATCCTACTTTCCATTGCTGCATACCATGACTATGATATCTGGTGGTTGGGTGCCATGACTGCTTTTCTAAAATGATTTAGAAGAGAACATCTATAAGAACACAGCCAGAGGGCTTCGTAAACAGTGGGAGCAGCGGAAACGTGTGCAGGTTGCTTTACAGAATAAAGCAGGCATTGCGGAGTTGGAACGTCTGTTTTGATGTGATAGTCAAAGTGTTTGACTTCATCAAAATGGTAGATGAACCTTGTATATATAAAAAGGTAGTAGAGTGCGTGGATATCATACTCTTGATAGGAAAAGAGTTTCCTATGCTACGCACGGTCAATCTCCTCTTATCACAATGATTCTCCAAAAAGGATCAAAGCGATACCTCCTAAATCCTGGGTTTTAGATCTATAAGATAGATCAAAATGGACGTTAGGATTCTCATTAGGTTTAGTGAGATGGTATCAATCGATCCTGGGGAGAATCACTGGAAAGGTTCCAGGGTGATAAGGACGACTGAATGTGAGTCGCAGGCATTGTCTTTACCCTCAGTAGAGGGACGGTATGTTAGAAGAGTTCCAAGCTAGATACCGTGGCAAACTAGACGATAAAGGCTGGTAACATCGCTATTAAAGATACTACCAAAGAGGCAGTTTGGGTGTATATTGGTTCATGAGATGAACTAGGTTCCTACCATTGTGTGACAATGGAAGTGTGGCTTTGGCCCAGGAACCCTGGTCCCATCAGTGACCCAGACATATTCTGAGGCAGCATCACCTGATCATGGAGATAGTTGATCTCCAGGGTGATCGAGGTTAGGAGAGTAGACTCAGAGGACAACACGGCGGATCCACTCACAAAGGCTTTTTCCCAGAGAGAGACTTATATGGGATGGTTGAGTATTAGATACTACAACCACTGCTACAGATGGCCCTAGTGCAAGTGGGAGATTGTTAGTTATATGTATGCCCTAGAGGCTATTACTGTACATTGGATGTATATTGTAGTGGATGCTGGGACATATATAGGTAGGACTTTCTTGCTCGACATGATAGTACGCTATCTGGTTGCTCTTTATCTTAACATGTATACTTTCTGTCTCTCTGTTACATGTTGATAAAGCCCTTAGGATGTGTACTCGACTTCCAGGACTATGATGCAGATCATACTAGTGGGGCCTGGGTAGTCCATGAGTACATCCTTCAATGTTCCTAGTCGTGGGAATATCGAGACGGGGCATCGATATTCCAGAGTAGACTAGCGTATATATTCTCGACCCATGTGATGGGAGATGGATGATCCCATATCCATTGGTGTTTGACATCAGAGATGGTATACGGGTGCTCAGTGGAGACTGGGTACACTGAACGGACTCGCCGAGAACTCCCAGATGGTATTATACCTCACGTCAGATGGCAGTTCTCTGGTGACACTGGTACAGCTTAGTCTGTTGACCCAAGATCGTCATAGAGTCTTGTGTGTCTCCCACTGTGCTTTGATTTCCACCTTACCACGGCTCTACTGAGTCATGCAAACAGGTGGTTTTTGGGTACAGTCCCGATTCACATGGAGGCAATGAGCGATAGGAGGGGATTCGTCTCTCCCGGTATTGGGGGTTGATGTTGCGCTATGCACGACTGGCCATAACTGGAAATCCCTGGACAGGGTTGCAGTGATATACTGGTAAGAGTTATCAGTAGTTTCACGATTGCTATGGACCTTACGTCGGCATGACTTATCAAGCTACTGGGGTCTGACGTTTACCACCCCTAGGCGAGATATGCGACATATCAGACGAACAGACCGGACTGTACGGTAAGTGTTGCTGGTTGGATTCACAGGAGTGTGAGCGGGCTTGCTCGTTGATCTTCTGATCGCTCAATACCCGGGTGGCCATTGCGTTTAGCAGACCGCTTGCGGTTTGTGGGTGTTTGATATGATCATCACCTGCTGCCGGCGTATTGACGAGTCTTTAGAGTCCTACACAGAGGTTTCCTGGCTCAAGCGAAACGAAATAGGAGCGCATATGAGATATGTGCGGGACCGAGAATAATACCAGTATGTGATACTGTATTCTATTCTCACGATTTATATCATCGGCAGGTTATATGTGATATAGCCGGGTTACCGAATCAAGTGTTGATTCGATACATTGATACACTTGATATTAGTCGGTTATATACAGTATGACCGGATCATTAAATCAAGTGTTGATTTAATGATTTAATGTATAATTATATATTTGATACATTACTTTGCATTAACTAATATTGGTTCACTTAAGATGGATTTTTTTCACTTGATGTGCACATTGTATATATGATATAGTTTTGTGCACTAGTTTGTATCATGTTTGATGATACATGCAAACTTGGGTGTGTATGATTAAACCATGATTAGGTTAATGGTTAGGGTTTGATTTACTTATTTATTTATTTCTTTTCATTTATTTTAGGGCAAGAAATGAAATGGTTGCTTCTTTTGTTTTTTGCTTGAAGCTTCAAGAAGCTTTGACCATTTTGTTTCTATCCTTAACCTAACCATTAACCTAAACCCTAGTTTATTCTCTACGCTTGTTAAACTAACCCAAGGTTGCATTATGATAAGATCACTTGATTTGTTATTATTCAACAATTGATTTTATTATTCTCATGATATTCTTTTTCTTCTTCTTCTTCTTCTTCTTCAAGATGAAAAAACCTTGCTACTTCAATGGTGCCATGAGAAAAAGAGTGAGAAATCCAAATCCAAAGTGAACCCACTTCCTATTTCTTCATCCTCTACCACTTGCCATGTAGTATAGGGTGTTTTCTTCACAAGTTTCATGACTTGGTGAAGGTGGAGCTTGATTTTGAGTTGTCTTAACGTAGATCATCTTCGGCATCGAAGTCGGCGATCTAGCCCGATCATTTCTCCGACGAAACCATCGCCAGAGTCCGGGATCCGATGATCGCAGCGGAGGGACGTCATCACGGAGCTGAGGAAATGGAGGACCGGATCTGCAAAGGTTGTAGTCACTTTCCTTTCAGTTAAAGTTGTTAACTTGCATTCTTTCACCTATCCTCTAGTTAACGATCTATATTAGGGTTCTTTGGCACACATAAATTTTTGAATTAGACAGGGTTGATCAGTTGTAGAACCTCATGGGTGTGCCTAGGAACCCTACAGTGTACTTGCCTTATATGCTAGTTTAGACATTGTAGTTATTACTTGCTACTTCATGCATGTTATTATTCACTGTTATGCCGCATTCATGGATTTTTATGCCTATATTCACTATTTTCATGCTATTGAGGATTTGGATTTGGATTTTCATGAGATTTCCTGGATTTGGGGGAAACCGCAAAAACATTTATAAACTTCTTTTCTCTCTCTCTTTTTAAATGAAAAGTGCGGTTTTCCCATAATGTATGAGTCGTCCACCATGAGTTTGCTGGTAAATTTCGAGACCCGATTCGAGGAGTTGGATGAACCGTTTCGGGTACATGGTGGGCCCGGTAAGGTACCCCAGGGCAAGAAGTTCGAGTAGTAGACGATGAGCCTGGCAGGGGAGGACTACCTACCAGTGATTTTACCCGACGCATCGGATATCCGGAGGATACCGTCATGGTCTTGAGATTGATGGTAGGGGCCGGTCCGGACTGACAGCGCCCTAGATAGCGAGATTGAGACATTGAGATTTTGAGACATCGAGGTACTGAGATTGATGATCCAGGCCAATCCGGATAGCCGGAGCCTGAGATATTGAGATATTGGGATTTATGTTTTGTATCGATGCTAGACACTGTTTATGCTGATTTCATTATGATACCTCGTTTTGAAAATATAGAAATCTCACTAAATTATGAAAGCAGTTTCTTCATTTACATGTATTCTATTTTCATGCATTCATACCTCATCCATATGATATATTGCTACCTGAGGCACTGACACGAGCACTTGGTATTACCATTGTTTAGAGGTATACCCTAACCATTGTTATAGGCTACAGATTATATATTTGAGGATATATTATGATCGTATGACTGAGGATTGCGTTGTTCATGCGATTTCTGTTCGTAGATGTTTTCTACTCACGAGTTGGCAACTCACCCCCGTTGTGCCACAGTTTCTTGCAGGTTTTGCCGTACAGGTTTCATGACGGCTTTGCTGGCACGCTTCTTTTCGGGTGACTTGCTAGAGGGTGGGTTTACTTGTATCGTACCCATCATTATACTTTGTATATTATTATTCTGTTGTATCTAGAAGTTCCATCAACCAAACATGTATTTATTTCAGAAATAGAGACCAGTGATGTTATTCTTTCGACCATAGAGTCGCGCGTTGTATTTCTATGGATTTCTTGCTGTTTTGAGTTTCCTTTTGAGTTTTGATCCTCGCCCTTGGCGTTGTATATTATATTACTTGCGTGGTTGTGACCGTCGATTGACGAAGAGCTAGCTCCCGCTTGGGGATGGCTTTTTATTCATTTCGTATACTATTCATGTTGTATCCCGTTTGGGGGCCAGTATTTACAAAGGAGACTGCCGAAATTTTCAGGAAATATTTGATGTTTTAAAAAAACGCATAATTCGGCTTATGCTATTAAAACTACTTGCTTTAAATTGGTTTTTCCTTCACTCTACTGCTTCTTTGGTTTTGATTTCTGGGTTTTGGCTTACTTAGATTACGTACGCCTCGAGACGTCCGTAATTTAAGTATCGGTCACGTTCCGTACTTTCGGGTCGTGACATAATGACATTCACGGTCGCAGATAGTAATACATGTACTGTAAAAATTTAAACAATGTTAGAAATATCGACTTCGAAATAACCCCGAATAGCTCCAAACAACTAGATAAATCCATATCAAAACTGGGCTAAACTAGCAATACCAATAAACTGTAGGGTTTCCTTAGCACCATGCCTAGGGTTTGCAAGCATCAAACATGCCACAACAAAAATTTAGGTGGTGCTAAACAAACATCCTAGGAATCATACTAGAAAGTTAGGGTAACAAAAACATTTAATCAAACATTACAATGAAAAGTGAATAAGAAATACAACCTTTGTATATCGGTCCTTCACTTCTAAAGCTCCGTGTAGTCGTCCTTTCGCTCCAAGCATCGATCTCCCGGACTCAAGTTGGACTCCACAAAGTGTAGTGAGCAAACATGCTATATGTCTTCGAGGCCGAAGATGATCTACGTCGAGGAAACTCAAGCATAAGCTACCTCTTCACAAAGTGATGAACTTTGTGAAGCAAACACCCTAAACTAAATGGCAAGTAGTAGAGGATGATGAAGTAGGAATTTTGCTCACTTTGGATTTGATTTTCTCACTTGGATTCTTCATCTACTAAAAACCCTAGAGCTTGAAGAGATGAAGAAGAAGATGAACAAGAGAGTTCACAAGAGAATGGAATGAGGTTAGATTTGCAACCATGGATGAGTTAGTCTCATGTGCTAACCCTTGTATAGAATAAACTATGGCTATGTGACTATGGTTGGGTCAAAAAATATCTTAAGCAAAACAAAATGAGTTGAAAAGTCAATGAACAATACAAGCTTCTCCAAGCTTCTAGTCATGACACAATTTCAACCAATTTTTGAATTACTTAATCAATTAAAACCCTAACATAGTCATGGTCATGGTGTGATTCTCACACACCCAAGTTGCATATATAACCATGCATTATACAATGATATATATCACATATATGTCATGTAAACACAAGTGAGAAAAATAAATGGTCAAGTGAACAATATTAGTTAATGTAAATTCATATATCAAATATATAATTATACATCAAATCATTAAATCAACACTTGATTCAATAATCCGGCTATATTACATATAACCGACTAATATCAATAATATCAACTTACCGAATCAACACTTGATTCGATAACCCGGCTATATCACATATACACGGCCGATATCACATATCGCGAGAATACAATACGGTATCACAAACTCGTATCAATCTCGGTCCCACACATATCACATATGTGCTCCTACTCCGTTTCGCTTGAGCCAGGAAACCTCTGTGTAGGACTCTAAAGACTCGTCAATACGCCGGCAGTAGGTGGTGATCATATCGGTCACCCACAAGCCGCAAGCGGTTTGCTAAACGTAACGGCCACCCGGGTATTGAGCGATCAGAAGATCAACAAGCAAGCCTGCTCACACTCCTGCGAATCCAATCAGTAACACTACCGTATAGTCCGGTCTCTTTATCTGATCTGTCGCATATCTCGTCTAGGGGTGGTAAACGTCAGACCCCAGTAACTTGATAAGTCATGCCGATATAAGGTCCATAACGGTTCGAGAAACTACTGATAACACTTACCAGTAGATCTCTGCAACCATGGCCAGGGATTTCATGTTATGGCCAATCGAGCATAGTGCAACATCAACCCCCAATACCGGGAGAGACGAATCCCCTCCTATCGCTCATTGCCTCCATGTGACTCGAGACTGTACCCAAAAACCACCTGTTTGCACGACTCAGTAGAGCCATGGTTGGGTGGAAATCAAAGCACAGTGGGAGACACACAAGACTCTATGACGATCTCGGGTCGACAGACTAACCTGTACCAGTGTCACCAGAGAACTGCTATCTGACGTGAGGTATAATACCATCTAGGAGTTCTTGGCGAGTCCGTTCAGTATACCCAGTCTCCACTGAGCACCTATATACCATCTCTGATATCAAACACCAATGGATATGAGATCATCCATCGCCCATCACATAGGTCGAGAAGCTATACGCTAGTCTGTCTAGAGTATCGATGCCCTGTCTCGATATTCCCTCGACTAGGAACAATTAAAGGATGTACTCACAGACTATCCAGACCCCACTAGTATGATCTCTATCATAATCCTGGTGGTCAAGTACACATCATAAGGGCTTTATCAACATGTAACATAGAGACGTCAAGTGTACATGTTAAGATAAAGAGCAACCAGATAACATACTATCATGTCGGGCAAGAAAGTCCTCCCTATATATGTCCAAGCATCCACTATAATATAAATCATATGTACAATAATGGCCTCTACGGCATACATATAACTAACATAAACCAGTATTCCAGAGTCAAAACCACAACCCAAATACGAAATCCAGAATCAATATAATGGCCGGCCGGCTCGGATTTTTAGGGAATGTGCTCAGTTCATTTCAGGTGGAATTGGCTCATATTTGGGGTGCAGTCTAGTGGTCAAACAAGTAGTCTTCTGCAGTTACTAAAATAATTTTTGAAGACATAGAAAAATTGACAGAAACTAGAATATCGTTGGTATTGATTTGGAGTTGTTTCGGTTTTGATAGATTAACATCATCTAAACAACTAGTATGCGGTTAATGGGTTGGCTCTGATACCATGTAAGGTTACGCCAGCTCCCCGGCCATCAATCCATGGCCAAACGCGGAACAAAAACTTTTAAAAGCCGGCGCTAATGGAACCCGATTCCCGGATCGAACCATTAACCCTATACAGTTATCATAAAGGAGTTTAGAGATGTTATACCGATCGATCCGTGTCCTTCGGTCTTCAACCTCTGTCCCAAGCTCCTCGCGGCTTCCTCGATCAAGTTTGTTCTCCAGTCTCCCTCATCGAAGACGATCCACGTCGAGAATTAGTAATACGGGCTCCCGCTTCAAAACCGAAGCAACTCGGCTGTCCAGTTTGCTAGCCTAGATACCCAAGATGAAGTAGAGAGAGTGTGTGGATACTTTGTCTCAAAACACCCAAGAATTCTCAACTCATGAGATGGAGTGGGTGGAGGTTGAAGAAGTTGCCATTGGGGTGAAGAAAATGTGAAGCATTGGTTTTTGGCCAAGTCTAGAAAGAAAAAGAAGTGGTTGTTGAATGAAGTGGCTGTTGAATGAAGTGTTGAATGAAGTGGCTGTTGTTTTTCTTTTGAGTGGAGTTGTGAGATTTTAGTGTTCAAGCAACTCAAGAAAATTCCCTGCACACTAAAAACAGCCACGAAATTACCCCCTACCCTAAAAAACAGCAATCCATCCCTCACCAAATCTCTCACAACTTACCACAATAAATGTTCACAAAATATCTCATACCAAACAAAACTAAGCATGACTCTCATGCATGAGTCACCAAGTGCACATGCCACAAAAGTCCAAGCCAAAACCCATGCTCACACTTTCTACCTCACAACAATATTAAACATTTAAAAAACTCTAAATGTTTAATACAATATGAAAGAAAAGAAATGGCAACCATAAACTTATCTTGTAACGAATTACAAGAATACCCCTCATCCGTATATACATACCCGCATCCGTATTCCGAAAGAATACGAATACAACGAGACAAAAATAATCCAACAATATAATACTAGGATCCGGCTTAAACCAAAGACCACTAGTATTATCTGTCCGATTATGATCCGTGCACAAGTGCACGGATATGATCGAACCCATCCATAAAACCATACGGTCTCTACAACGTTTCGCACGAATCAGGGAAACTCTCCGTGTGGGACTCTAAAGACTCGTCAATACGTTGGCAGTGGGTTTAACCACAAGCACGTCAGTGGCACTAGCTGTGCATAACGGCTACCCAGGTATTGAGCAAAAGGGAGGCCGACGAGCAAACTCATCCTGAAACCCTACTGAGCCTGACAGTGACAATATCCGTACAGTCCGGTCCGTTCGTCTATGAGTATCGCACATCGAGTCTAGGGGGTGGATAAAATCAGACCCCTAATAACACGACATTTAGTGTCGGCATGAAACCTATCACCAACTAAGAAACTATCGATCCTAGATTGGTAATTCTCGTCTACACCGGCCGAGGATTTCTGGTGATGGCCATCCGTGCACACCGCGACATCAACCCCCAATACCGGGAGAGACGAATCCCCTAACGATCCGCTCACTGCATCCATGTGGCTCAGGACTGTACCCAACTAAAACCTGTTTGCACGACTCCTTTGAGCCGTGGTAGGGTAGTAATCAAAGCACAGTGGGAACTCACACGAGATAAATGACGATCTCAGATCGACAGACTAACATGTATACATGTCACCTGGGAACTGCTATCTGACAATAGGTATAATACCAACTAGCATATTCCCGGCGAGTCCGTCCGGTGTACTCATAACCCAATGAGCACCTGTATACATCTTAGGTGAACCAACTAACACCAATGGCTTATGAGACCGGCCACCACCCCTCGTCGGGGTCTCGATCCGTATACACTAGTCTACTCTCGGAGTATCGATGCCCAATCTCGAAACTCCCACGACTAGGGACGCTTTTAAGGATGTGCTTATAGACCACCCAACTCTCACATATATGATCGCCATCATACTGCTGGTAGTCAAGCAAGAATCCTATGGGCTCAATCAACATGTAATAGTGATCTGTAATGTCACCTGAAGTATGTACACGATGATAAAGACAAACCAGATAGCATACTATCATCTTAAGTAAGACTGTTCTACCGGTATAGATCCTCCCTCAATCATTGCAATCACGTGCCTGTGATCCAATAATTGACTTGAGGGCACTATAGCCAACAATTCGTACAAAAATACGAATAGCCAAGAGAGAAAATGAATAGTAAACAATAATACTAGAATACATATATAAATTATTAAATCAAACCCTGATTTAATAATCCGGCTTAATCCTAAGCCGCTAGTATTATCAACCGTTCGATTAAAGTCTGTGCAGCCTGTACACATATTTAATCGGACACCTATATGTACCAACATACGTCATCTACACCATATCGCCTGAACCGTGAAAACCCTCTGTGTGGGACTCTAAAGACTCGTCAATACGCTGGCAGTGGGTTTAACCACAAGCACGTCAGCGGCACTAGCTGTATGTAACGGCTACCAAGGTATTGAGCGAAAGGAAGGCCGACGAGCAAACTCATCCGTACCCCTACTGAGCCTGACAGTGACAATCTCCGTACAGTCCGGTCTGCTCGTCTAAGAGTATCGCATATCAAGTTTAAGGGGTGGATGAATTCAGACCCCTAATAACGCGACATTTAGTGTCGGTATGAAACCCATCACCACCTGAGAAACTACCGATCCTAGATCAGTAATTCTCGACTAGCTTGGCCAAGGATTTCTGGTGATGGCCACCTGTGCACTGCACGACATCAACCCCCAATACCGGGAGAGACAAATCACCGACGATCTAATCACTGCCTCCATGTGACTCGGGACTGTACCCAAGTAAAACCTATTTGCACGACTCCTTTGAGCCATGCTAGGGTAGTAATCAAAGCACAGTGGAAACTCACACGAGACAAATGACGATCTCAGGTCGACAGACTAACCTGTACACATGTCACCTGGGAACTGCCATCTGACAATAGGTATAATACCAACTAGCATGTTCCTAACGAGTCCGTCCAGTGTACTCATAACCTAATGAGCATCTGTATACTATCTTAGGTGAACAAGCTGACACCAATGGCTTGTGAGACCGGCCACCGCCCATCGTCGGGATCTCTATAAGCATACACTAGTCTACTCTGGAGTACTGATGCCCAGTCTCGATACTCCCACGACTAGGGACATTTAAGGATGTGCTTATAGGCCTCCCAGCTCCCACGTATATGATCGCCATCATAATGCTAGTAGTCAAGCAAGAATCCTATGGGCTCTATCAACATGTAATAGTGATCTGTAACTCCACCTAATGCTGTACATGATGATAAAGACAAACCAGATAGCATATTATCATCTCGAGTAAGACTGTTCTACCGGTATAGGTCCTCCCTCAATCATCACAGTCGCGTGCCTGCGATTCAATAATTGACTTGAGGGCACTATAACCAACAATCTCCTACTTGCACTTAAGGCTATTTATTACGGTGTCGCATACTCACAGCCCGTGTGATACCGAACACCTAACTTTTCTACTAATCAGTGTCGCAAAGCCCGTTTGCAAAACTATTGCGTTCGAGAAATAGCCTCGGTGAGTGGATTCACTCCAGTGTTTCTATCTTTATCTCTCTATATCTCAATTTCGCGGAGAAAGACTATCTCCCGGAAAAAAAAATACCTTGTCTTAGAATTTGTTTGGATATCTGATGGGACCCAGTTCACAAATGAACTCCAAATCCAACAAACTTCTTAGACTGTATCATCCACTGAATTTAATCAGTACCCTGCACCATGCCTTCCACAGTATCCGCTTGGACCACCCGTCCAACATACTGTCCCTCAAAATAGGGAAAACTATAACTCAGACATCCACTCTGTCATCTAGGTCACCTTGGAAGCCTGAAATGATAACCGTCTCCCGAAGAAGGCTGTCGTTACCATATCCCTAGAATATCCATTTATGTTCATAACTGCTTCCCAACATTTCTCCAGGATTGGATTAATATATATGCTTATACCAGCTAGTGCAAACGCATTATCTGGTATGGTACTTGACATTTCATGATTGGCTCAATTGCCTAAGCAAGTGATATGTCAATCATGCAAATCGCTCTCCTCATCAGTCTAGAAGACATCTCTTTAGAGAGGGTGACTCCATCACCTGTGGGTACACCACCACGTCAGGAGTCGTCCATTCTAAAATACTTTAGAATAGTGTCAAAGTACCCAAAATTGGGACACTTCCCAAATCTAGATCTAAAACCATAAATCTAGTGACCAGAAAAATTGATATTTATCCAGATCTTATATGGAGAAACACCTTGTGACAACCACAGTATAACCGATCTAGTATAGGAATATCACTTCCTATTAAGAGTATGTCATCCAAATACCAGGACATCACTCTCTACTACCTTCTTAAATCTAGATCCATCTGTTTTTCTGATGAAGTCAAACTCTATGACCATCACATCAAAACTAGATGATCTATATCTGCTATACCTGCTTTAGTCTATAGATAGACATAAGCCACTTGCCCTCTATGCTTCCGTTGCTCCCACTGACTACAACAACCCTCTGGCAGAGTCATATACACATGCACTTCCAAAGTTAGTTAGAACGACGTTATACTCATCCTCCTGCCGGGTCTTATAGTCTAGAACAGAAGCAATGGTAAGTCTGGGTAAACAAGAACCTCCATGTCACCGTCTCTGAGAAGACCGAAGTACCTCTCGGGTGCCTGAGGTTACCCACAAAATCTGCGGAGTAGGCTAATGGAATGTCGAATCCAATTGAATCTTTTGGTTCTACTAAATTTTCAGTAATCGTTTACGGTTCTAGAATCACTTCCAGTTCTACCATACTCCCACTAATGTTTTCTGAAAAGAATCCATTTTTTTTACTAAAACTGGTGGCGAGTCAAGAACAATATAACTATTGATCTTCCAGATGGTAGAATGTTAACCCTCGACATAGCCCGGGATAACCCACAAACAGCCATTACTGAAACGTGTCTTGAGTTTATCCAGAGTATGGTTTTAAGCATAAGCCGAACAACTCCATATACCTTAACATCGTTAAGATATGAACCATTCTATATACAATATAGAAACAAATGAACCGATTTAATTGGAACCAGATTCAAAATCATGCAATTGTCTCCAGTGCATATCAACCAAATGGAAGGAGGCCAAGCATCATTACTCATCAAGGAATGCATCCACGTATGAGTAACCTGAAAGAGAATCAAGTTCTCAAAACTATTACTTACAACGGAATACCTTACACAAGTATTTACATCTTCGATCACCTTGAAGAATCTTGATACTTGCAACACAAGGTTCTCTACTTTATTCTTATACCTATAACCTCTCAAAATCCGGACCTTGTATTTCAACGAAATATTTGTCTAAAACTAGAGAAGTCATGAGTAAACAGAATATAGTATGAGTACCAACCCCTCTGTCCTAATGGACATCGGACAACATACAATACTTTGTATAAGTCCTCTGAGTTTAATAACTCAAACCCTATGCGTCGTAGGTTGAAATGTGCACTATGGTTAAGAAGAATTACACCGCTGTTTAATGCTCCTTACCTAACCATCAACTGATATAGGTAAATGCCATAGATATAATTTCAAAAAGTTATATCTCACTTTATAAAATAAACGTACAGATATATCAGTTTGAAATTGGTGCCTAACGACGAATATTCAAAACCAAATATTTGCCGTCGGGCAAAACCTAGGTGATTTCCTCAAATATCACCAATTACAAAGAATTCCGATATAATAAGGATATAATCACCAATTCCCAATTTCTTACTCCCACTCAGCATCTGTAACGACATACAGATGCGAGAATCAAATCTGGTAAATACATACCCTGGAGTCAGAATCTAATTGGGAAAACAGTTTTCAACTAACACCATACAGTAAAACTGAAACATGAAAATGTTTCGAAAGGGTAATCCGGTATTCCTAGTAATGCATCTTCCACTATCCTGATTCATGACTGTAACCGTATAGTTCCATGCCCTCACTCCAATCCCTTTATTTTTGTCTTTACTTATTACCTTCTGTGCACCACTTTTAGGCTTATTGGTTTTCTTCCATCCCTACCCTTCGGCACTAGCCTAAGGTTTGGAAGAAAACTATCCAATAAGCGTAATAGGTGTACTCTCTTTATACCAGGAGCCCTCGCAACCTGAGAGAAGGTAAAGGGAAAAGACAACTGAATAATACTATTCTATTTCTCCTGAACCGGAAACCATCCTCGAATCTGGAACAAGTTCTTTCGAGTTCGTATGTAACTATACGATGGCATATCCAATAAATATGGATCTTCGTGGTGATACGGAATGTTCCAGAGAAAAGCAAAGGTGAACTAGGAGTGGCAGGGGTGTTAGTTATATGTATGCCCTAGAGGCCATTACTGTACATAGTGTTAGTTATATGTATGCCCTAGAGGCCATTACTATACATAGGATGTATATTGTAGTGGATGCTTGGACATATATAGGGAGGACTTTCTTGCTCGACATGATAGCTATCTGGTTGATCTTTACCTTAACGTGTACACTGATTGTCTCTCTGTTACATGTTGGTAAAGCCCTTAGGTGTGTACTTGACTACCTGGACTATGATGCAGATCATACTAGTGGGGACATGGTAGTCCATAAGTACATCCTTCAAGGTCCCTAGTCGTGGGTGTATCAAGACGGGGCATCGATATACCAGAGTAGACTAGCGTATACCTTCTCGACCCATACAGATGGGCGATGGATGATCCCATATCCATTGGTGTTTGACATCGGAGATGATATACGGGTGCTCAGTGGAGACTGGGTACACTGGACGGACTCGCCGAGAACTCCCAGATGGTATTATACCTTACGTCAGATGGCAGTTCTCTGGTGACACTGGTACAGGTTAGTCTGTAGACCCGAGATCGTCATAGAGTCTTGTGTGATTCCCACTGTGCTTTAATTTCCACCTTACCACGTCCAAGAGGGCGTGCAAAACGGTGGTTTTTGGGTACAGTCCCGAATCACATGGAGGCAATGAGCGATAGGAGGGGATTCGTCTCTCCCGGTATAGGGAGTTGATGTTGCACTGTGTTCGATTGGCTATAACCGGAAATCCCTGGCCAGGGTTGCTGAGATTTACTGGTAAGTGTTACCAGTAGTTTCTCGAACTGTTATAGACCTCATATCGACACGACTTATCGAGCTATTGGGGTCTGACGTTTACCACCCCTAGGCAAGATATGCGACATATCAGACGAACAGACCGGACTGTATGGTAAGTGTTGCTGGTTGGATTCACAGGAGTGTGAGCGGGCTTGCTCGTCGATCTTCTGATCGCTCAATACCCGGGTGGCCGTTACGTTTAGCAGACCGCTTGCGGCTTGTGGGTGTTTGATATGATCATCACCTGCTGCCGGCATATTGACGAGTCTTTAGAGTCCTACACAGAGGTTTCCTGGCTCAAGCGAAACGAAATAGGAGCGCATATGAGATATGTGCGAGACCGAGAATAATGCGTGTATGTGATACCGCATTCTATTCTCGTGATGAATGTATCGAATGGTTGTATGTGATATAACCTAGTTATCGAATCGAGGATTGATTCGATAAGTCGATACATCGGATATTAGTCGGTCATATGCGATATGACCGAATCGTTAAATCAAGTGTTGATTTAATGATTTAATGTATAATTATATATTAGATATATTACTTTGCATTAACTAGTATTTGTTCACTTTAGATGGATTTTCTCACCTAAAGTGCACATTGTATATATGATATAGTATTGTGCACTAGTTTGTATCATGTTTGATGATACATGCAAACTTGGGTGTATGTTTGATTTAAACCTTGGTTAAGTAAATGGTTAGGGTTTTAATTTATTTATTCATTTATTTATTTATTTCATTTTGGAAAGAAATGAAATGGTTGCTACTTTGTTTTATAGTTGAAGCTTCATGAAGCTTTGAAAAAGTCTACCATTTTTGTTTCATGCTAAACCTAACCATTCACCTAATCTTAGTTTATTCTCTACACTTAACCATGGTTGCTAATATGATAAGAATGACTTATTTTCTATTTTCCAAAATACTTATCATATTCTTTTTCTTCTTCTTCTTCTTCTTCAACAAAGAAGAGAGATTGCTACCATCAATGGCAACATGAGAAAAAGAGTGAGAAATCCAATTCTAAAGTGAACCCACTTCCTATTTCTTCATCCTCTACCACTTGCCAAGTAGTATAGGGTATTTTCTTCACAAGTTTCATGACTTGGTGAAGTTGGAGCTTGATCTTGAGTTGCCTCGACGTAGATCATCTTCGGCATCGAAGTCGACGACCTAGCCCGATCATTTCTTCGACGAAACCATTACTAGAGTCCGGGATCCGATGATCGCAGCGGAGGGACGTCAACGCGGAGCTATGGAGGTGGAGGACCGGATCTACAAAGGTTGTATTTCCGTTCACTTAGTTAAGTTGTTAACTAGATGCATGTTTCGCCTAAACTCTAGTCAACGATCTAGTTTAGGGTTTCTCGGCACCGGAAAAATTTGATTTTGGCATGATTGATGCCTTGTGAGACCTCATTAGCGTGCCTAGGAACCCTACACATAGGATGTATATTGTAGTGGATGCTGCGACATATATAGGTAGGACTTTCTTGCTCGACATGATAGTATGCTATCTGGTTGCTCTTTATCTTAACATGTATACTTTCTGTCTCTCTGTCACATGTTGATAAAGCCCTTAGGATCTGTACTCGACTTCCAGGACTGTAATATAGATCATACTAGTGGGGCCTGGGTAGTCCATGAGTACATCCTTCAATGTTCCTAGTCGTGGGAATATCGAGACGGGGCATCGATATTCCAGAGTAGACTAGCGTATATCTTCTCGACCCATGTGATGAGCGATGGATGATCCCATATCCATTGGTGTTTGACATCAGAGATGGTATGCGGGTGCTCAGTGGAGACTGGGTACACTGAACAGACTCGCCGAGAACTTCCAGATGGTATTATACCTCACGTCAGATGGCAGTTCTCTGGTGACACTGGTACAGCTTAGTCTGTTGACCCGAGATCGTTATAGAGTCATGTGTGTCTCCCACTGTGCTTTGATTTCCACCCTACCACGGCTCTACTGAGTCTTGCAAACAGATGGTTTTTGGGTACAGTCCCGATTCACATGGAGGCAATGAGCGATAGGAGGGGATTCGTCTCTCCCGGTATTAGGGGTTGATGTTGCGCTATGCTCGACTGGCCATAACTGGAAATCCTTGGCCAGGGTTGCAGTGATATACTGGTAAGAGTTATCAGTAGTTTCACGCTTGTTATGGACCTTACATCGGCATGACTTATCAAGCTATTGGGGTCTGACGTTTACCACCCCTAGGCGAGATATACGACATATCAGACGAACAGACCGGACTGTACGGTAAGTGTTACTGGTTGGATTCACAGGAGTGTGAGCGGGCTTGCTCGTTAATCTTCTGATCGCTCAATACCCGGGTGGCCGTTACGTTTAGCAGACCGCTTGCGGCTTGTGGGTGTTTGATATGATCATCACCTACTGCCAGCGTATTGACGAGTCTTTAGAGTCCTGCACAGAGGTTTCCTGGCTCAAGCGAAACAAAATATGAGCGCATATGAGATATGTGCGGGACCGAGAATAATACCAGTATGTGATACTGAATTCTATTCTCGCGATTTGTATCATCGTACGGTTCTATAAGATATAGCCGGGTTACCGAATCAAATGTTGATTCGATATATTGATACACTTGATATTAGTCGGTTATATGCAGTATGACCGGATCATTAAATCAAGTGTTGATTTAATGATTTAATGTATAATTATATATTAGATATATTACTTTACATTGACTAGTATTGTTCACTTAAGATTGTTTTTCTCACTAGATTGTGCACATTGTATATATGATATATGTTTGTGCACTAGTTTGTATCATGTTTGGTGATACATGCAAACTTGGGTGTGTGTATGCTTTAAACCATGTTTAGGTTAATGGTTAGGGTTTTAACTTATTTATTTATTTTACTTATTTATTTTTGGAAAAAAATAAAATGGTGATTTTCTTTCTTTGCTTTAAGCTTCATGAAGCTTCTTAGCATCTTTGACCATTTTGTTTTTTCCTTTAACCTAACCATTACACCTAAACCCTAGTTTATTCTTTACATGTGTTAACTTCACCCATGGTTGCATTATGATAAGTATTCACTTGATTTATTATTTTCAAGAATAATTCATTTTCCTTCTTCTTCTTCTTCATCTTCTTCAAGTGAAGAAAACCTTTCTTGAAAATTTTCAAGTGATGAAATCAAGTGAGAAATCCAAATCCAAAGTGAACCCACTTCCTATTTCTTCATCCTCTACCACTTGCCATGTTGTATAGGGTGTTTTCTTCACAAGGTTCATGACCAAGTGAAGATGGAGCTTGAGTTTGAGTCGCCTCGACGTAGATCATCTTCGGCATCGAAGTCAACGACCTAGCCCGCTTATTTCTCCGACGAAACCATCGCTAGAGTCCGGGATTCCGATGATCGCAGCGGAGGGACGTCATCACGGAGCTTTGGAAGTAGAGGACCGGATCTACAAAGGTTGCAGTCCCTTTCACTTGTAGTTAAAGTTGTTAACTTGCATAGTTTCGCCTTACCTCTAGTTAACGATCTCAATTAGGGTTTCTCGGCACTTGAAAAAAAATTGATTTTGGCATGGTTGATCACTTGTGGAACCTCTTGAGTGTGCCTAGGATCCCTACAGTGGTATCAGAGACTAGCTAGAGGTTTAGACGAAGTTAGAAGTCCGATCGAACCCGAAACCCTAATCGAATACCCCTCTCTGTACATTTTTTGTAACTGTGGATTTTTCCTGATTAAAAATTCTCAAAAAAATCAGCAGGGTTTTCTAGGAGTTACTGTGCAAAACGTGTGCCTAAGTCGATCAAGGCGCAGCGAAACCGCGGCACGAGAATGGCTCGTGCGGCGGTTCCGCGGCCGTACCGTCACTTCTTTCATCACATTTTGCACAGTAATGTCACTAAGTTATTCCTGAGTTTTCTGGGAATTTTTAATTTGCACTCAAGAGTTGAGTTTTCTGGGGTGTATTGGGGACTCGATGTTTCGATCGGATTGTTTAACTTTGTTTTTGTTTTTCCGGGTAAATTTAGAACATGTTAAAAAGTTCGACCAGATATAAATCACCCACTTTTTCCCCTGCCAAGTGTTGGATTTTTCCGTAGTTTAAGAACGTCTAAGTAGTGCAAGTAACACGATGGACCCTCTAGAAGACAACAAACCTTAACTCGATTATGTGACCGTCTTGAACTGCCCTTTGAACCTTAGGGTTTGGGGCAGTACGGCGTGCCACATGTGAGGCGTTGGCTTGACCCTTCTACGGCTAGACCGTTGGTACTGTGGCATGAAATGGATGTTTTTAAACTTATTTCAAGTGTTGAGCTGTTTTGGGAAAACTTGGGTGTTTGATTGTTCGATCGGAAAGTTTAACATTTTCTATTTATCTGGAATGTGATACAACATTTGGAATCCACAAATAGTTATGAGATAACTGATTTGAATATTATAAACATAGCACTTTAGTCTCAAATTGATCGGTTGCCACGGAATTTTGATGTGATCAAAAGTCCGTCGCAATCACGTTGCGTGCGCGGATACTCGCCGGTAAACTTAATAGACAGCTACACCCCATAGCCCCGACCAAGTGACTGTAGGAGAACCCCGTCGCCAAAAAGCATCCGTTTGGGTGCTCGCGGTAGCGGTGTTCCGCCTTAGTGCACTTCGTCGACGGTATCGGGGGTGCGGCCGTCTACTAAAGTTTGCGACGAGCATTCGTTCTGAATGTCGGGAATCTTGTTGAATTGACCGACTTGATATTGAAAGCAGCTTTCGATTTTGAGACTAAAATGCGGGGTTTATAATTGTTAGGCATGCGATGTCTATGCAGGTTGCAGATTCCAACTGTTGTAGTTTTACACTTTCTTTTCTGCGACCGTAAGTGTAATATATGATATCACCGGTTTCGTTGCTATATGTCAACGACAATTGGGATGTGCATATTTACTTACGTTGATGACATGTGATGTTATGTGTTGCTGGATATGTTATATTGAATCGTCGTGTTTGAATAGCCGGGGGGGTTTTATGTGAGATGAGTGTTTTTCCATTTTCATTCATGTAAAAACTTGTATGTAATATTCTTTTATTGGGGCACTTCCAGGTTGTGGAAGATGTCACCATTGATGTATATTATTTACTTTTCCGCATTAGGATAGACCCAAGGAGGGAAGCACAAGTAACCGGGTTCTAGGGTCCAGTGGGAGACCATCTCGAGGAGTCGAGTCCGGGTCTCCTAACCCTAGAATTGGTAGGGTTGCTTGCCGCTCTCGTAGGGGTCTAGGGGTGTGGGATTGGCTATTCATCACGACCGTGGAATCCGTGTTTTATTCAGCCTCAAAATAAAACACGGACGTCCTAGTATAACCAATATTTCATATGATATTTTCTGCTGCGTTATCTGTGATGTGATCATGTGATATGTTCAGATAGATATTATATATAGTATATATGATATATTATATAGACGTTGCTTATGTTTTACACCCGCGCTGGCCCTGCCTCACTCTGGCGTTAGTTACCTAACCTAACGGTGCAGACGGGACATCGAGGCGAATGTCGATGGCATAAGCGTACGTTATATTTATCTGTGATGTTTAGGTGGACTTAAATGATGGGACATTCATTAATGAGATTAATGGAAGAAAATAAACCTAAAAGATGTTGTGGAATCGAATTTCAAAAATAAAATAGGTAGCTACAGTTCTTGCTTTGCACAGCGGTATATATGATATATCCTGCACCTTATTCGATAAGGAAAGGGCCGACGATCCCTTCACCGGGAGTGACCCCTTTAGCAATAACTGGCAGATGCTACAATTCTCGGTTTGTCTTTTGATTGCTTCTATAGTTTTTGCTTTGCACAGCGGTATATATGATATATCCTGCACCTTATTCGATGAGGAAAGGGCCGACGATCCCTTCACCGGGAGTGACCCCTTTAGCAAAACCAGAAAAGCCTCAAAAACACTCCATTTAAAAACCATTTGATTCCGCAACGAGATCAAGTTCAAAGCGTTAAAGGTTTTCTTAAAAACCATTCGCAACCCTCCGTCATTTTAGGAAGTAGAGTACTTAGTATTCGTGCTGTGTTTGTTGACCATAGTCAAGGCACAGTGTACGGTAGCTAAGTGATGTCTTCCTACACCGCATATGATGCGATTAGTTAGGAAAGTCGCGTGACTTTGTTAACCTTAGTTAAGGGTCATGTGGGTGGGTCTAATTAATCATGAAATGATGGGTAGAACTTGACTAGTGCTTATGATTTGTTGACCATAGTTAAGGTCATAAGTGCTAGGGGTAAAAACTTTTATCGGGAGTTTCAAGTGTTGAAATTTGCAATGAGATTGCATACCTTCTATATGATAGTTGGATCCTGATACCCACTGCGAGTAATTGTTACTCCTGGAAGAGTTTTGCACTTTACAATTAGCCGATCAAGTAGGTGTCTAGAAAGGTGTCAACGGGGTTACGCACCTGGGAAAATGATGTTTACTTTAATTAGGTCCGTGCGAAAGCACGGGGAACCTCCCTCAAAGTACCGGCACTGGCCTGGCTGAAAGATTGGCGAACTTGAAGAGTGTGATTAATCCCTGCTAATCTTTCCTTTTAAGGTTTGAAGAAAGATTTGATAAAAACAGTGGGAGCCATCCTGATTAGATAAAATATATAACCAATCTAATCTTGCAAGAGCGCACGCAGAGTGTTTTCTTCTCTCTCTCTCCAGGTAGCGACCATGTCACGCCTTAATCAAGATAATAATATGGATGTATTGACCGAACCCGCTTGTTTTACTGAACTGGGGAATGTTGGTCCCGCTCCAACTTATAATTGTTATAAGACCGAGCAGGAATTAGGGGAATACCAGATTTCCCATGCCGCCCAAACGAAGAAATTGCATGAGATGCATCTCCTTCGGGTGTGTTCATTATAAAGAACTGTTTCTCAGTGTTCTCTACGTCCTAGGTATTAGATACCGGATCAGGATCCCGCAAATGTAATCCGTTACATGGGCTACAGAAAGGTAGAGAACTGAGAACGGGTGATAAGTTTCATGAGACAGAAAACGGTGCAAGTGTTGTAGCCAAGTCTGTTGGTCACTGTCACCCTGTATTACCAATACATTGATTCTGAACAAATGCTATTAGATTCCGAATCTGATATACAAAATCATATCAATCTCTTTATTTATTAAAGAAGGATATAATTTTGTATTGTTGGATAATGTTTTGAACATTTCCTATTTCAAAAGTTGATCGGTTCAGGCACGTTATCTAAAAGCATTAACGTTCTAAATCAAACTACAGTTCCTAGTATACAGAACACACACAAGAAGAAGAGTTCAGAAATGAACGATTCCTTCTTGAGGTATTGTAGACTAGGTCATATCAATGTGACCCGACTAGCTTAAGTTACATTTTAGATGCATATTTAAATTAGTTTGAATTTACATCTTGTGAAACTTGCCAGTCATGTCACAAAGATTAGATGATCATAGCTCTGTTTATTAGAAACAGAGAAAGAGTTAGTAAACTCTTGGGATTGATACATGTTGATGTATGTAAGGTCCCCTGTCTACACATACCAGGACCGGTTCTTTGTACTTCATTACATTCACTGATGATCTCTCTAGATTCAGGCATATGTTCATGTTGAAACACAAGTCCGAAACTTTTGAGATAATCACCGAATATAAATTAGAAGTAGAGAACCAAAAACCGGGTAGAAGTATTATGACTTATGATGAGATCAGGGAGGAGAATACTTGTGCATAGAATTCTTGGACTATTCTAAAGGAGAATGAGATTCTCTCTCGGTGTTACTCCTCTGAATATACCACAGCACAACGGTGTATCGGGGCGGAGCAATCGCACCATATTAGATATGGTGTGCTCTATGATGAGTATTACTGAGTTACCTATTTCCTTTTGGGGTTATGCACTTGAGAAGCTGCATACCCATTGAATTAGGTTCGAATCAAATCAGTGCCTACCACTCCATATAAGATATGGTATGGGAAGAGCCTATCTCTTAAGTAAGTTAAGATTTGGGATTGTCCGGCCTATGTCAAAAGCAAAATCCGAACAAGATCGAGGCAAGGTCAGTTCTGTAGAACTGGAAAGGTTCCAGCTATACAAAACTGCAGCTGATGATTTGACAGAACCAAAGGATTCAATAGTCTCCGACGAACCTCAGCCTCTCCGCTAATCTGGTAGGGTTCCTCATCCGCCTGAGAGATACTTCGGTTTTTCGATGACAGTGGGAGGATTGCATCACGAGATGATGGCCCAACTAGTTTCGAGCAGGCCATCAAGAGTGGGGACTCTGTAAGAATGGCTGGATGCTTAGCGATCTGAGATAGAATCCATGTACACCAACAAAGTATGGACTTTGGTTGCTATATCTGAAGGGTTAGATCTCCATCAGGAGCAAGTATATCTTGAGAAGATTACTTGGTGTAGATGGAAAAGTTGAGACTTTCAAAACTAGACTTGTTAATGGTTTTCATCATCGACCAGGCGTGGATAATGATGAAACTTTTTCCAGTAGCTATGCTTAAGTCCATCCGGATCCTACTTAACATTGCTACATATCATGACTACGATATCTGGTGGTTGGGTGCCATGACTACTTTTCTAAATAATAATTTAGAAGAGAACGTCTATAAGAACACAGCCAGAGGGCTTCGTAAACAGTGGGAGCAGCGGAAACGTGTGCAAGTTGCTTTACAGAATAAAGCAGGCATCGCGGAGTTGGAACATCTGTTTTGATGTAGTAGTTAAAGAGTTTGACTTCATCAAAACGGTAGATGAACCTTGTATATACAAAACGGTAGTAGAGAGTAAGGTGGTCATCCTTGTATTGTACGTAGACAACATACTCTTAATAGGAAAAGAGTTTCCTATTCTACGAACGGTCAATCTCCTCTTATCACAAAGATTCTCCAAATAGGATAAAGGTGATACCTCCTAAATCTTGGGATTTGGATCTATAAGATAGATCTAAATGGATGTTAGGATTCTCACTCGGTATAGTGAGATGGTATCAATCGATCCTGGGGAGAATCACTGGAAAGGTTCCAGGGTGATAAGGACGACTGAATGTCAGTCGCAGGCATTGTCTTTACCCTCAGTAGAGGGACGGTATGTTGGAAGAGTTCCAAGTTAGATACCGTGGCAAACTAGACGATAAAGGCTGGTAACATCGTTATTAAAGATACTACCAAAGGGACAGTTTGGGTGTATAATGGTTCATAAGATGAACTAGGTTCCTACCATTGTGTGACAATGGAAGTGTGGCTTTGTCCAAGGAACCCTGGTCCCATCAGTGACCCAGACATATTCTGAGGCAGCATCACCTGATCATGGAGATAGTTGATCTCCAGGGTGATCGAGGTTAAGAGAGTAGACTCAGAGGATAACACGGCGAATCCACTCACAAAGGCTTTTTCCCAGAGAGGGACTTATATGGGATGGTTGAGTATTAGATACTCCAACCACTGCTACAGATGGCCCTAGTGCAAGCGGGAGATTGTTAGTTATATGTATGCCCTAGAGGCCATTACTGTACATAGGATGTATATTGTAGTGGATGCTGGGACATATATAGGTAGGACTTTCTTGCTCGATATGATAGTATGCTATCTGGTTACTCTTTATCTTAACATGTATACTTTCTGTCTCTCTGTCACATGTTGATAAAGCCCTTAGGATCTGTACTCGACTTCCAGGACTGTGATGTAGATCATACTAGTGGGGCCTGGGTAGTCCATGAGTACATCCTTCAATGTTCCTAGTCGTGGGAATATCGAGACGGAGCATCGATATTCCAGAGTAGACTAGCGTATATCTTCTCGACCCATGTGATGGGCGATGGATGATCCCATATCCATTGGTGTTTGACATCAAAGATGGTATGCGGGTGCTCAGTGGAGACTGGGTACACTGAACGGACTCGCCGAGAACTCCCAGATGGTATTATACCTCACGTCAGATGGCAGTTCTCTGGTGACACTGGTACAGCTTAGTCTGTTGACCCGAGATCGTCATAGAGTCTTGTGTGTCTCCCACTGTGCTTTGATTTCCACCCTACCACAGCTCTACTGAGTCGTGCAAACAGGTGGTTTTTGGGTACAGTCCCGATTCACATGGAGGCAATGAGCGATAGGAGGGGATTCGTCTCTCCCGGTATTAGGGGTTGATGTTGCGCTATGCTCGACTGGCCATAACTGGAAATCCCTGGCCAGGGTTGCAGTGATAAACTGGTAAGAGTTATCAGTAGTTTCACGCTTGTTATGGACCTTACATCGGCATGACTTATCAAGCTATTGGGGTTTGACGTTTACCACCCCTAGGCGAGATATGCGACATATCAGACGAACAGACCGGACTGTACGGTAAGTGTTACTGGTTGGATTCACAGGAGTGTGAGCGGGCTTGCTCGTTGATCTTCTGATCACTCAATACCAGGGTGGCCGTTACGTTTAGCAGACCGCTTGCGGCTTGTGGGTGTTTGATATGATCATCACCTACTGCCGGCGTATTGACGCGTCTTTAGAGTCCTACACAGAGGTTTCCTGGCTCAAGCGAAACGAAATAGGAGCGCATATGAGATATGTGCGGGACCGAGAATAATACCAGTATGTGATACTGAATTCTATTCTCGCGATTTGTATCATCGGACGGTTATATAAGATATAGCCGGGTTACCGAATC
Organism: Agapanthus africanus; assembly: GCA_030015575.1. Classification (NCBI taxonomy): domain Eukaryota; kingdom Viridiplantae; phylum Streptophyta; class Magnoliopsida; order Asparagales; family Amaryllidaceae; genus Agapanthus; species Agapanthus africanus. Next base: position 192,275,826 of record JASDDO010000001.1, read on the forward strand.
AAATGTTGATTCAATATATTGATACACTTGATATTAGTCAATTATATGCAGTATGACCGGATCATTAAATCAAGTGTTGATTTAATGATTTAATGTATAATTATATATTAGATATATTACTTTACATTGACTAGTATTGTTCACTTAAGATTGTTTTTCTCACTAGATTGTGCACATTGTATATATGATATATGTTTGTGCACTAATTTGTATCATGTTTGATGATACATGCAAACTTGGGTGTGTGTATGTTTTAAACCATGTTTAGGTTAATGGTTAGGGTTTTAACTTATTTATTTATTTTACTTATTTATTTTTGGCAAAAAATAAAATGGTGATTTTCTTTCTTTGCTTTAAGCTTCATGAAGCTTCTTAGCATCTTTGACCATTTTGTTTTTTCCTTTAACCTAACCATTACACCTAAACCCTAGTTTATTCTCTACATGTGTTAACTTCACCCATGGTTGCATTATGATAAGTATTCACTTGATTTATTATTTTCAAGAATAATTCATTTTCCTTCTTCTTCTTCTTCATCTTCTTCAAGTGAAGAAAACCTTTCTTGAAAATTTTCAAGTGATGAAATCAAGTGAGAAATCCAAATCCAAAGTGAACCCACTTCCTATTTCTTCATCCTCTACCACTTGTCATGTTGTATAGGGTATTTTCTTCACAAGGTTCATGACCAAGTGAAGATGGAGCTTGAGTTTGAGTCGCCTCGACGTAGATCATCTTCGGCATCGAAGTCAACGACCTAGCCCGCTTATTTCTCCGACGAAACCATCGCTAGAGTCCGGGATTCCGATGATCGCAGCGGAGGGACGTCATCACAGAGCTTTGGAAGTGGAGGACCGGATCTACAAAGGTTGTAGTCCCTTTCACTTGTAGTTAAAGTTGTTAACTTGCATAATTTCGCCTTACCTCTAGTTAACGGTCTCAATTAGGGTTTCTCGGCACATAAAAAAAAATTGATTTTGGCATGGTTGATCACTTGTGGAACCTCTTGAGTGTGCCTAGGATCCCTACAAGGGATATACGCGGTTTCGTCGTGAATGATAGTAGTCGCAATTTCCTTTACCCTTATTCTAATCCCTTTATATGTCTTTACTTATTACCTTCTGTACACCACACTTAGGCTAATTGGTTTTCTTCCTTCCTCACCTTTCGGCACCTGCCTATGGTTTGGAAGAAGACTATCTAATAAGCGCAATAGGTGTACTCTCCTAATCCTAGGAGCTCTCGGAACCTGAGAGAAAGTAAGAGGAAAAGACAACCGAATAATCCTATTTAATCTCTCCAGAACCAGAATCCATCCTCGAATCTGGAACAAGTTCCTTCGAGTTCGTATGTAACTATACGATGGATTATGCAATAGATGTGGATCTTCGTAGTGATACGGGGTGTTCTGGAGAAACGCAAAGGTGATATAGAAATGGCAATGATATATGAGACACCGTGACATTCCAAAAGCCAAAGTGTTTTAAGAAAGTTCGGTTAACTTGGTTCATGAGTTTTAGTCAAGTGTCGGGCCATGTTCGCTGTCAAAGAGAGAGAGAGAAAAGAAACACTTAGCGTGCACTCTAACCTAGATTAGAATGGTTAATCACTTTATCTAATCAGGATGGCTCCCACTGTTTCCTCGAATTCTCCTCCAAACCCAAAAGGAGAATTAGTCGGGATCATCTAAAATCACCCGAGGAGTAAACCAACTCATCAGTAGGAATCGGGATCCAACTATCATCGCATGATAATTTTATGGAAGCCACTCAAGTCACCATACTCCAGAAGGTATGCGCATACCTGGCAAGTTTCCTGTTTGTTTGAAACTCCCGATGTGATTTTTACCCCTAGGACCCAAGTGACCTTGACACAGTCAACAAATCAAAGAGTCCTAGTCAAGTTCAACACTTCATTATCCTGGATTGCATTAAACCCACCCGTACGAGCTCTTAACACGGTCAACAAAGCCCACGACTGTCATAACCAATCGCATATATATATGCCACAAGCAAGCACTACTTAGCTACCGCACACTACGTCTTGACACAGTCAACAAATGCAGCACGAATACTAAATAACACTTGTAAGAAATGACGGAGGGCTACGGATAGTTTTTGGCAAAAAACCTTTAACGTAATGAACTTGATATCGTTGAAGGAACCGAGTGGTCTTACAAATATATAGTAGCGCAAACATTTGCTAAAGAGGTTACTCCCTGTAAAGGGATCTCGGCTCTTTCCTTGTCGAATGAGGTGCAGGATATTCCAAACTGAATACCACGATGCAAAGTAAAAGAATCGACTATAGTGAAGTTATTACCCTGACGCAAACTTTTGCTCAAGAGGTCACTCCCGATAAAGGGATCTCGGCTCTTGCCTCGTCGAATGAGGTGCTGGATATTCATAACCGAATATCACTGTGCAAAATAAAAGAAAATGTCTGTAATATCAGTTTTTACAAAATCTTGGTTCCAACAACATCATATATATATGTTTGTTTTATCCTTGCATTGATCAGAATCAATGCAGTCCCATCAATTAACATATCACACCAGAAAAGAATGAAAAATATAATGTACGTATATGCAATCCGCATTCGCCACTGGGCCCCGTCATCACCCGTTAGGTTACTTAACTAACGACAGAGCGAGGGCTGGACTAGCGTGGGTACAAAACATATACAATATCTACTAGTATATATATAAATATATATAACATTCATCCCAGGCATGATATAAAGTAACATCTCAGAATCACAGCCAAGCAACACAGAGTGGTGAATAATCCTGGAGCCTCGGGTTTCACTTGAGCCGCAAATGAGACCCGATGTTTCCTGTCGTGTGGATAGCCTGTGCAATGAAAACCTAGACCCCTACGAGCGCGGCAAGCTACCCGCTAATTCCAGAAGTGAGGCAACCCCAATCAACAACATGAATGGGCCACCCAGCACTTCATGGAATCCGGTAACTTGGGCACCCCACCTTGGGTCATCATATACCCCCTACGAGTGCGGCGAATAGCCCGCCAATTCTAGAGTAAGGTCCCCTCCGTCTCAATGCCATGAGATGTAGACCCGTTGCCCTCCAGAACCCGGCTATTCGTGCACTCCACCGCGGGGTAATCCTAGTACAGAAAAGAAAATAATATATACAAGGGTGACATCGACCTCAACCCGGTCGTGCCCCAAACAAATAATATACAAACTGCCAGAGACGACAGTCCACATGTCGTACACTCGCCCCGCAATATCAAATGTACAAATGAGTCTAAACTGTACTACCATTGCACCATTGGCTATCCATCACGACAATCCAACCACAACCACAGCACAACACAGAACATCAATGTGAATGTCACGTTCGCAAACTCGTCTAAAAGAACATATAGCAGTTAGACGGGTTGTACCGCTCTAATAACATTCACGGTCGTAGATAGTAATGCATGTACTGTAAACATTTAAACGGTGCTAAAATATCGACTTCGAAACACCCCGAATTGCCCCCAAACTAAAAGATAACACTATATCCAAACTGGGCAAAACAAACAATACCAATGAACCAATATTCCAGAGACTAGATAACCCTACAAAACTCAAGTCCCAATCCACATAAAAAAAACCGGTGGGGCCGGTCCCACCTCAAGTCTCGCCAGGTCAGATCCGGTGAAAGGGTCTCGTTTTTGTAAGGTGTTCTATATGTCTCACAAATAGCCTTCTGCAATTGCTTAAATTTTTTTTTGAAAATTCTGAAAAATCGACAGAAATTGGAATAACACGGGTATTGTTTCGGAGTTGTTCCGATTTCGATACTTTAACATTGTCTAAACTGCTAGTAATGTGTTTACGGGTTGGCTCTGATACCATGTTAGGTTATGGCAGCGTCCCGACCATCAAACCGTGGCCAAATGCGGAATTTTTTTTTCTAAACTGGCACTAGCACAACCCGATGCTCGGATCTACCCTTAACCTTTTACTAGCAAACATATAAAGAGGAGTTAGATAGTTATACCAAATGAACCAAGTCCTTCGGGCCTTCAACCATCATCCCAAGCTCCTAATGGTCGCGGATCGAATTTGGTTGCCGGTCTTCCTCCATCTACGATGATCCATCCGAGGGAAACGACGCAAGCTTCAGCCTTGCCTAGCAAGGGAACCGACGCTCCAAGATTGCTAGTAATGGAGAGTGGAGGTGTAGAATTATCTCACTATAATTTTTCTCTCATCAAAATACTTCAAAGAGCAACTCAAGAAGAAGAATGAAGGGTGAGGAAAACAATGGAATGAGCAACCATGGAAAATGGCTAAGTCTCTCAAGAGAGAAGAGAATCATCAAGTGAAGGAAAAATGCTTGGATGGCATATAAAAAATATGGCTCCAATAATTTACAACCATGCAATGAAAATATCTTCTCCAATTTTCACAATAAACAAATGTGTGTCATGCCTCTCTATATGCCAAGCCCATGCTCATGCCAAATCACCCTCCACCTCATTTCCCAAATTGATTTTCTAAAATGAAAATCAAATAATGAGGTGGCCATCTTCTAGAAGCTATTCCGTATAAATACGGAATGCAATCCGGTACACGTATCGAAATACACATACACGTATTCGTACAAAAATACGAATAGCCAAGAGAGAATATGAATAGTGAACAATAATACTAGAATACACACACACACACACACACACACATATACATATATAAATTATTAAATCAAACCCTGATTTAATAATCCAGCTTAATCCTAAACTGCTAGTATTATCAACCGTCCGATTAAAGTTCGTACAGCATGTACACATATTTAATCGGACACTTGTATGTACCAACATACGTCATCTACACCATATCGCCTGAATCGTGAAAACCCTCTGTATGGGACTCTAAAGACTCGTCAATACGCTGGCAGTGGGTTTAACCACAAGCACGTCAGCGACACTAGCTATACGTAACGGCTACCCAGGTATTGAGCAAAAGGAAGGCCGACGAGCAAACTCATCCATACCCCTACTGAGCCTGACATTGACAATCTCCGTACAGTCCAGTCTGTTCGTCTAAGAGTATCGCATATCGAGTCTAGGGGGTGGATGAAGTCAGACCCCTAATAACGCGACATTTAGTGTCGGTATGAAACCCATCACCACCTGAGAAACTACCGATCCTAGATCAGTAATTCTCGACTATCTTGGCCAAGGATTTCTGGTGATGGCTACCCGTACACTGTGCGACATCAACCCCCAATACCGGGAGAGACGAATCCCCAACGATCCGCTCACTGCCTCCATGTAGCTCGGGACTGTACCCAAGTAAAACCTGTTTGCACGACTCCTTTGAGCCGTGGTAGAGTAGTAATCAAAGCACAGTGGGAACTCACACGAGACAAATGACGATCTCAGGTCGACAGACTAACCTGTACACATGCCACATGGGAACTGCCATCTGATAATAGGTATAATACCAACTAGCATGTTCCCGACGAGTCCGTCCAGTGTACTCATAACCCAATGAGTATCTGTATACTATCTTAGGTGAACAAACTGACACCGATGGCTTGTGAGACCGGCCACCGCCCCTCGTCGGGGTCTCGATAAGCATACACTAGTCTACTCTGGAGTACTGATGCCCAGTCTCGATACTCTCACGATTAGGGACATTTAAGGATGTGCTTATAGACCGGCCACCGCCCCTCTTCGGGGTCTCGATAAGCATACACTAGTCTACTCTGGAGTACTGATGCCCAGTCTCGATACCCCCACGATTAGGGACATTTAAGGATGTGCTTATAGACCACCCAGCTCCCACGTATATGATCGCCATCATAATGCTGGTAGTCAAGCAAGAATCCTATGGGCTCTATCACTATATAATAGTGATCTGTAACTCCACCTAATACTGTACATGATGATAAAGACAAAGCAGATAGCATACTATCATCTCGAGTAAGACTGTTCTACCGGTATAGGTTCTCCCTCAATCATCACAGTCGCGTGCCTGCGATTCAATAATTGACTTGAAGGCACTATAGCTAACATGATCAACAGAGAAAACGAGGGAGACGGCTGAATCAACGGCGAGGCGAGAGCGGGGGTTGGATCTACGGCTGGAACAAAGGCAGATCGATGACGACGGAGGTTGAACGGCCTGCAAGGGGGAGGCTAAGAAATTCGAGCGGGAGAGGAGGAAGGAGGAGGAAGTGGATCGGAGGGCTTTGGAGAGGGGTGTCATGGTTTTTGTGAGGAGGAGCGACTGAGTGAGTGAGGAGGAGATGCAGGGCTCGATTGTTTTATATGGCAAGAAAACACTATTGTCCATTGCCTTTTCAAACAAATGAAAAGGTCTAATCCAAGAACTCTTCTGGGTTGGGATAGCGTTTTTATTTGGCTGAAAACGCTATTGACAATAGCGTTTTTTTTTGAAATATAACTGCTACAACCAGGCCTAATCCTATATGGTTGTACGGAGGTGTATTTTCGGAATTATTTGAGGGACAGTATTATTTTTTGAATTATTTATTTAAATAGGGTTAAATGGGGAAAAAGTCCTTATTTCTCCTCTTATTATCGCCAACGCCACTCTCTCTTCTCTCCTGGTCCTTATAGTTCTCAGACCCGCGAAACAAAATAAAAAGCCCTAATTTCTTCCCCTTTCCACCAAAACCCTAACCCTAACGCTCGATTCGATCTCCCCATCGTCTGGGGATCGAAGAAAGTAGTGATTTTGTAACTCTAACCCTAGATCGGAGAGAGACAATGTCGTCGACGTCGGGGCAGCCGCAGTTTCGCTACACGCAGACCCCATCGAAGGTTCTGCATCTGAGAAATCTTCCATGGGAGTGCACTGAAGAGGAGCTCGTCGAGCTCTGCAAGCCATTTGGCAAGATCGTCAACACGAAATGCAATGTCGGGGCCAATCGGAACCAGGCCTTTGTTGAGTATGTGAGTATCCACAATTCTTAGGGTTTTATGGTTTCCTGTGTGATTTGAATATCACCTGTTTGATATCTGAATAGAATTCGACTAGAAATAAATATTATTAAAGGCCGATTGTGTATCATTCATTATTCAAGTTGAAAATTTAACAAACTTTGGAGAGATTGTCACTGTATTGTGGATAGTCTTAATACCTTAAATGATGTATGCTTACAGAGATACACTGTTGCTTTATTTATTGAAATTTCGTTCATTTTTATGAATTTATAACCTTCGACCCATAGCCTGTGTGAAAATCTATTGTAAGCTCTATTTCCGCAACTACAAGTATTGTTAAGGGTAGGTTTGGACTGTTGATTTGGGAGGGTCTGTCAATTCCCCCCCCCCCCCCCCCTCCGCCCCCTTTGTTTCTATTTTGGGATTTAAGCAACTTACTAGCTTAGTATAAAATCAATTTATATATATTTAATATAGATAACAAATTATAATTTTTTACAAATATAAGCACAAGATTAATGCTATATATATTTAATATAGACAACAGATTATAATTTTTTACAATATAAGCACAAGATTAATGCTATAATTTCATCAGGTTCTTTAAATGTATAAAACTACAATTTGTTCATCAAATTTCGAAATTATGTTGCTCGTTGTATTTTAATTGCATAGATTACACATGCATACAAATACATATCAGGCAACTTTCCTCCCTATGTGTATCTATTAGTTACACCTTATGGAAAAAACCCCAAGTTATCAACTTGTCAGATGTTCGACACCGTTCATCTTGCTCTAAAACATGGGCACATCAATTTCCATATGACTTCGACCCAATTTGTCCATATAGCTAGGATTGTTAAATGTTGTATTTGTTGGACAATATCCGATGCTTGGGTCTAAAGAGTTCAAACTGGAGAAATCGGTATGTTCGTATATTAGACCATGGAGATCAAGACGGACCGTCTTGATCATCCAAAAAAGTGGCATATTGAGTTATTTTTCATAGGTTGTAACTAGTTACACCTGTGGAGTAAATTAGCCGCTACACCATGACCCATCCACCCACTCTTTAGAATTAGATATTTACAAGATTGAGGACACACACTAAAAATGACATGTCAACCAATCCTGGTTTGGCATGACCTCATTGGTTTTAAACATGAGAGACATGATATCAGTTCGGCATTGCCTAATTAGCTTCAAATCTGAAATAGTGAGCATATTACGAAAAGGATATTCTTATTTCTTATATTTTCTCATATTAATTGAGCAATAGGGTTGCATTTGTGTGGCTAAAGTCCGGTGTTTAATTTAGTTCGGGTCCAACGGCTTTTTGTTAGATTTAATACCCACCCGAAATTTTTTAAATGCCCTTGGAACCTGCCCTTTTGGTTCAAAAGGATACCGAAGGCTTTTGAAACCCTTAATACCTGTACAGCTTTCTAGTGAAACCTCAACACGTCGCACATTTCTATTTGTATATTATGCACTGACACTTTTCTTTTTCAGGCTGACCTTAACCAGGCAATTTCAATGGTTTCGTATTACGCTTCTTCCTCGGAGCCTGCACAAGTTCGTGGCAAAACTGTGTATATCCAATACTCAAATCGCCAAGAAATTGTTAACAATAAGGGTCCTGGAGATGTTGCTGGGAATGTCTTGCTTGTTACTATTGAAGGCGTCGAAGCTGGTGATGTCAGCATAGATGTTATTCATCTGGTAAGATGTCTTATCATCATTGTTTTTTCTGAAATCGTTATCATCATTGATTTTCTATAAAGACTTCTAAGTATCTTTTATTGTCATGAAGTGTCCTTCAGTTAAGCTTAATGTAAAAATGGGATGTTTTTCAACACAATATTATAGATCAGAGCTGATCTTACCTAATCCTTTGGCTTATAGTAATATGCTCCACATGGATCGGCAGGTCCGTCTTACATTGGAGAAATTCTGGTTAACGGCCTTCTGCATTGGAAAGATACCATGTGTGTTTTGCTATCTCATACTTTTGACTGCTCTGATTTGTGCTTTTCAACCTACTTTTGTACTTTCTAACTGTTCTTGAGTATCTTGCTTAATTTTAAGCAGTGGGACACAATCATCATGTATATTGAAGCCACTTTGAGGTTTAACTTCTAATCCCCAGGTTATACTAATTCAATGTCTGATATAGCTATTTTAATTGAGTCCAGTGTGGATTCTCTGTTCTTTAGCATATTTTGTATGTTCTTGAACTTGCACCAACTAATTTTATTCTGTGCCATTTCTTCATCTTTCCCCCTTTTTCTAAAAAAATTACATTTTCCTCTCGTCAAAATTTCTCAGTTGTAGGCAGTGAGTTAATACAGTCTCATGAATAATAGTCATCTTTTAATGTATACATAGCACAATAAGACATGATGCTACTGGAATTTTGATTAATGCCATGCTCTTATATACAGGTGCCATCCCACACTTATAGTGAGATCTATAATCTATTAAAGTTACCATGGGGTTGATTCCTATATCTTATTTTGCCTACAGCTTTACTTAATTTCATTGTGTCTCCACTTAAGTTCCCTTTCTGTTTTTATCTCACTGTAGCTTTCTTTCAGGTTTTCTCTGCCTTTGGATTCGTTCACAAAATTGCTACCTTTGAAAAGGCTGCGGGGTTTCAGGTCAGTCATATTGGGTTGCCTTACAAACAAAATTTTGTAAGCAACCGGAGGGAACTAATCTATTAATGTCTGCCTATTTGTATAGGCACTGATCCAGTTTACTGACGCACAGACTGCGGCATCAGCAAGAGATGCCTTGGATGGAAGAAGTATCCCAAGGTTGCTTTTGGCTGGCTTTCTAGAATCTAAAAGTCATAGCTTATGATTTTCATTTCTGTTATCACCGCCTCACTGGAAAATACTGACTTGTTCTGTTTTGTTTATTTAGTTACTTACTTCCGGAACATGTTACAACATGTCATTTCCGAATTTCGTATTCTGCTCACACTGATTTAAACATAAAGTTTCAGTCACATCGCAGCAGGTATAAATTTGCACATGAAATACTTATCCTAGAATCCACCTTGCTCCTTTTTCGACTTTCATAAATGTGTGGTATGTAATGAAGTGGTAATTTCCTTACCTGATGTAGTTTGAATTTTCTCATACGAGTACTTTAGAGCAAGCTTCATGCACACATGCATGTATTTATTTATTTATTTAACTGAGTAACTTCCCTCTTCCCATGATCAAATTTAAGAATTAGATGAATGCTATTAGATAACAAGCTAGAAGAGCTGTTTTAATTGCATATAATATTGTTGGAAAACATTAACATCAAGAGATATTTCTGCTTATACACTAGAACCCCTTAATCTGGTTGCATAATTATATGCAACTTGTTTCGGAAAGTGTATTAGGTTGCATTTACTTCTTAATAAGACATTTTCAAAACGAAATAGTGATATATTGAACTTCATGGTTGGGCTTCCCACATTTTGTCTGGTTTTATGTGGTGATCTAGTTGATCGTCTTCTAATTGTTGTTTACGTGCAGATTCATTAGAAGTTACATATATCCGTAATGTTGTTTATACAAATTGTATTATTATCTGTACATACATGACACTGATTGTCAAATTCTGACGTACCAATGTTTTATCATTATTATGTAAGCTAATCGTTGAAACATCAAATGCGTTCATCCACAGTTTTTTACTGGACATGCATGCTAAAGGTTTTTTTATGTCATTTGCCTTCTAATGGGTTATGTGATGTCTTTCCAATATGCCATGGCGACTATCATTGATCATGCACTTGCCTTATGGTATTGTTCCATCTTTTAAGGTATGAACATTGGTGTTTATAGGGTATATAGGCAAAAGAGAGCATGTCCATTGCATCATGCCATTGCATTTCCTGAGTAATAGCGTTTCTCTTAAGTGTTTATATCTGATATATTGTGTCTTAAACGTCTTGCCTAGATGTTGTGAATTTGGTGTTGATTTGGATGACCATAAAGGAGTATCTATATAGAAGTTTGCATTCTCGTTTTGCATTTTTGTATAGACCTATGTTAAGGGGACCTGCCTCGGGAATTATTATGAAGACATAGCAAGGCTCTGCAATATTGCTACCATCACTACCCTGTTACTACCCCAAAACCTGAGTTGCTTGTTCCTTACTCTCTTGGGTTTTCATCTTTGGCGTTTTATAATATGATCTGTCCCAGATCCTTGTGTGCCCACTTCTAAGTTATTACTGTCCTACGTTACTTCTTTTGCACATCTGTCCGTATTTTTTGTCCTGCTTCTTGCATGAGACTTCTACACTCTGAAGTATATATTGCTAAGTTATTTAAATTTTGCATAAAATCTATCCCGAATTAAATACAGCCAATATACTTCGTCAGACTTTTCAGTATACTGTATTTTCAATGGTTTTACATTTCTGCTACACATTAATTTCACTGGCATTCATGACATCATCATTTTCAAATGCACCTTTTCTGCTGTATACCTATTAACTGCTATCATCATCTTTACCTTTGAGCCAAATTCTTTCTGCTGCACATTCTTATTACCTTTGAGCCAAACAAGTTCTTAATATTGGTCTGTTAAGTCATTTAAATTTCATTAACTTTAAAAACTTAATGCATGGAGGATGATATTTCTCACTGAGTAATGTGTGTTTAATTAGTCAGCTTTCTTTCTTCTATATTTAACTTCTGTTATGATATCTAAGTTTCCTCATATTGTGTTTGCATTAAAATGCAAATTTTTGTATTTGCTGTTAAATGTCTGTTTCCTTGTGCAGGGATTACACAAATCCTTATCTGCCTGTAAACCCTTCTGCTATTGAGAGTACCATACAGGTTGTTTTTTTTTACTTGAATTATTTATTTCATAATTTGTTCATGTCCCATAACTTCTGTTATACCTCAGCCTATACTAGGCCCTGATGGAAAGAAACAGGAGCCCCAGAGCAATGTGCTTCTTGCTTCTATAGAGAATATGCAATATGCTGTGACGGTTGATGTCCTTCACACTGTACGACTTTTCCCTGTTTTCTTGGTTTTGGTTTTATGCCTCAAAGTACTCCTGAGGGATTATTATTACACTTTAATTTCAGGTCTTTTCAGCATTTGGTGCTGTTCAGAAAATTGCAATTTTCGAGAAGAACGGTGGGATGCAGGCCTTAATTCAGTATCCTGGTAAGCAAAGAGTTCTCACAAATATCATATTTCTGTTCTTGCTGCTTTTTCGTCTTTTATTTAGGCGTCCACTTAGTTGCATTTTCGTCTCCTTGCCTGTGTATATTTCTCCAATGTTCCCCCCCTTTAATTATCAACTGTTACTTTACTGTTAATACGCTTCCGATCGGCCAGGAAGAACGTCATTCAAAAGTGATTATTTACCTGCATCTGGATCATCACAGTAGCAGCACCATAGGGCGCTAAAGAGCTCGTTCACGTTTAATGTTTGGTTGAGAACAACCGCAATCACTACACCTCCCCTTGTCCCCGAAGATGGGTAATATGTTCTCATACAATGTTGCTCCAACTTTCTTCTAGAGGGCCTAGCTGGCGAGCGATCCCAGTCCGCGGCAATATAGCGCGGGTATAATAGACGATGTTTGAAACTTTTAGGGTTATCATTTATTTAAGTGCGTCTTGAATGGTAAACCCCCTCAACCCCCCACCCCCCCACCCCAAAAAAGAACCCAAAAAAATATTAAAGAAAAATCATTAGCTATTTCTTTGATTTTTTTTTCAGATATCCATCTCTAATGCATTACCACCGTTTATTTCTATATAACTCTTGTTATTTAGGTATATGTATTCTATGTTTGGAAAGCATGCTTACATGTCCTAATTCTTGAAATACAATCCAATAGTCAGAATTGTCAGCTAAAAGTCTAAAAGCATTTATACTGAATTAGTCTCTAGTTTTAACTTTTAAGGTGGTTTACCAGATATATTTGTTTAATCAACCGGCTTGTCCAAACGCTAGGATATGTTGGAGTTATTCTGAGACAGTTCCCTTCCTTTTCTTTCCTTTTTTAGCTACTGCAAAAAAGGTATCTTCTATCTAGCTATGTTGGCCTTCTTTTATCTCAAGACGAACTCATAGGCACCAATATCAACACAGCCATGGTGGCATCTTGAGTTCTATTATGCTAGGAAACATGTTCTTATTTGATTCCTTTCGAGAGACAGAATCTCTTTCCACCAATAGATTGTACAGTTTGAATGTCTAGACTTTCTGTTCTAGCCTGAGGTATCTGAGATGTTTGTCTTTGTTTCATGCTTTTAGTGATCTAATGGTTACAAGTCTTTTATTATTTCCAGATGTGACTATCGCAGCAGTTGCTAAAGAAGCTCTAGAGGGACACTGCATTTATGATGGTGGCTACTGTAAGCTTCATCTGTCATACTCTCGTCATACTGATCTCAATGTTAAGGTACAAATAGTAGTTTAAGTTACCATAAAGTAAATACAAGCATTAAAAAAAAACTTTAATCTGGAGCTGAATTCATGTTAAGATGGAAAACTTAAAACATTGTGCAATTCTATTCGGGAAAGGTTGAAGATTGCCCTTCAGTTACCAACCATCAATGTACGTTTTTTAACCCTTTCTTTTAAATTTGTTTAGAGACTGGTTCGTTGGATGGAAATGAGGATGCAAAATCAAATTCTGCAGTTTGATTTCCATCTCTAATTTTTTCAAGTAATATTGAAATTGGAAGAAAGTAACAATCTCATTTGCTTCAACTACGCTGAATTGCAAATTCTTTCTCCTTTTACATATCATTTCAAATTTATAGATGATGTTGAACCTTGGTCTATCATTCAACCTGTCAAGAACCAACTTACCTAACAAAACAGAAAGTATTTTTGGATTCACAAATCTCACAACTAAACCTGCAAACATATAATCGATGAAAATACAAGACTCATTTTCTTGCAAGAAAATGCTGTGTGCAACAAACACCATACTTGTTATCATAACTAATAATGCATCGCATTTTTGTCCAGGCACATAGTGATAAGAGCCGGGATTACACCGTAACCGACACGGGTCTCCTCTCGATGCCCCAACCTCCGGGCATGCCAGCTGGCGCAGCCCCATCCTGGCAGGGTAATCCGCAATCATGGGACCCGAGCATGCAAGGTGTTAGGCCTGGGTTCCCTCCAGCCCCGGGCACATACCCGGGCCCGGGGTATGGGCCACCTTCATCAATGCCCATGTATCAAACTTATGTACCTTCTCAGACTCTCTCAGCTGAATCTGTTCAGTCTCCTTTTGTTGGGATTCCTCCAAATGCCCGCCCTGCTGGTTCTCCATCGGTTGTAGGGCAGCCTCCAATGTATTACCAGTAACATATGTTTCATTTTCATCGGTCTCTTTGATAGTCGCTCTTCTTGCAGTTTTAAGTAAAAAAATAGAAAAACGAGTATATCTCGGTTTATCTCCTTATGCGTTTGATGGAACTTTTGAACAAAACAAATATTTTTCCACCTTAGCGTACACCTATCAGGTGGTTTGTTGAAAGCTTGATAAATTTATTGATTTTGAGATATTGGTTCTGGGCACGAAAGCGAATCATCACTTTTCATTGCTTTTATGGTGCTCCCCCCTCCCTGCTTTTGTGTGTGCATTATTCTTGTTCCTTTTGAAGTACCTGTTATCTTGTTTACTAGCAAGTGTACCATGCCATGCATAGGTCTAGGGTTGTCCAAAAAATATGTTATTGCATAGTTGACTGAATGGTAACTAAATTTCTAAATTTTTTTGCAGGCAAAATTTTCAAGCTCGATTTAAATTCAGTTCTCTTGATTTAGATTTTTTTTCCATTTTTTATCAAAACATTTTCATAGAAGTATCCGTTTTCATACATTTCTATATACTGCATGTATTTAACAGATTATAAATTGCATTTGAAAATTCCAACCTCATTGATTGCATTTATTAAGATTTTGTGCGGAATCTTCTAGCTATCTTCACTCATTGCTGTTGACATGCCAGAAAACTACTGTCTTTACATCGTCATATAATCATATACTGTTCTCGGGCTAATTTTCATGTTACATAATTTATATGTATATAACTTTTAATATATATTTCATAACCTTATTGTTTGTCAATCTATAATATACGGATTATCATTTCTTATAACTATCGATGTACGTCTTCGTCAACGACCGTATGATATGAATATTGTAACGTCTACATTCGAGCCGTATCCGATTGAGATTGTATGCAAAGCAATAGTGAAAGTGCTGATTGCAATTTTTTAAAAAACATGTGAGCTACATATGATTTTCCATGCATGTACTTATTCAAAGTAATAGAGTAGAGAGTATGCAAAGTACTATAGTAGAGGACAAGTAGATTGCAATTTTCAAAATATATCAAAAGACCTCATTTAATTTTCCATCGACATGTGTCCAAGTAAAAGATACTTATGCTGTAATTTTGATTGAATAGTGATAACTTGTATGGAAATAAATACAGATAATTCATCCGATAATATATTGTGTGAATATGAAGATAAACTTGGGATGTGCCATGAGCATATTAATTTCAATTATAAGGGGTGGAGGTTTAATTTTCCACAATAAGGGGCCAAATACAGATTTCCTTAAATTTAAGGGTTGAGTCTAATTTTCCATGCGTTAGAACAAAAAATAAAAACCCTTTAAAGAGGGAATATTCTCTTGTGTGTGTGTGTGTGTGTATATATATATATATATATATATATATAATTTATTTATAGAAAGATAGATAGATAGATAGATTGGTGTCACGACCCAAGTTTGGATGTGACCGGCACTTAGATTGTATCATATCTAAAGATATGCACACAGTCCAAGTAAACCGAAAACAAAGATCAAAATCCTTTTTACGGAATTCTTTATATAGAAATTTAGTTTTAAGTAAAAATCACATGTTATGAAGTTAAAATATTAAACAAGTATAAAGTGTTAAGTTTGGTTGCATCCCTAGTTGGGATCAACAATATCAACAGCGGAAATTCAAATCTCAGAATATAGGACATCAATAATAATCCCAGACATAAAGAAAAGAAACCATAATTTATAGAACTAAACGATCTCAACTGTCAATATACATATAACCATTTCTCACTCTAAGTCAAAATACAAGTCTGATGGAGATTTTCTTGATACAAAATACGATACCCAAAAGTGAAGGTTACTACATATGTAACCCACCTATCAAAAGGTGCGATAAAAGCGGAAAGAGTAGATCTGCACCGCTGTTAACCGTCCACTCTACCTCTGCAAGAAACTGTGGCACAACGGAGGGGTGAGTTGCCAACTCAGTGAATATAACTAAAATATAACGGTTAATAATGTAAATATGACGATCATACTAACTGAAATGTGAACAAGTATAATGTATGATTATATGTGGAAATCATGAATCCATAATACGAATCTCATAGTCAAAACTGAAATCTCATCATTTATCCCCAATAAAATTCATTTCCCCGTGTCCATCATCAACACGGAACTTCCATTTCTCACAGGCATCATTTCTCGAATGATCCTGAAATCAACAAAGTCCACTATGTATCCAACTGTATTCCCTACCGACTCAGTCTGGATAAAACTGTAAATCCGTAACCGTATATCCACCGACTCGGTTCGGAATAATACTATAAATCCGTAACCGTATATCCACTGACTCGGTTCGGAATAAAACCAAATCATAAAACATCTCAGGGTGTACATGTCCCATCAATCATAAAAATCACTGGATTTATGTAATAGTATTCAAAAACTTAAAACCATAAATCCTCAATAATACATCCACCTCTTATATCAACACGAAATACTCAAATACTAAACATGATGTTAATGATGCAAACTACTACTGTTATTAGTGTTTAAGATATGATATGAATAGGTTTTAGCAAGAAATTTACTAAGTGTAAAGTGACATGGTAATATCGACGAGGTGTGTGTAACATGTAATATGTGCATGTGGCATAACTCGTCGATACTTGTGCAGTGTATTAGCAACTAAGCAAAATATATGTGAATTTTGAATGCATATCGACAATTTAGTATAACAAAATAACACATTTATTTAAATAAACTACGGGCGTAACACGCTATCTTTACAAAATTCCCCGGTAGATGTTTAGTCTACTCACCGGAAAACGTCAAATCTATTTAGGAATTGCCAATTTTTTCCCTTTTCTCGTTGCCTCCGAAACTCCCGTATTCGAATCTAACATCACAATTTAACTTATATAAGGAAACGGCTACCCCGACATGACGGAAAAGAAAGACACTCATTCCCACATACTAGTTATATTGTATACGACTATATCGAGCTATTAAACACTTAACCTTACTGGATTTTAACCCTAACCTGCATCGCTACAGAATTTAAATCGCGATGCGTTATAACCGTGTCGTATATTGTGTTTTTAGATATCTTTTCCGATATACGCTTCCAGATTCTATCTGCAGTGAAACTAACTTGTTTAAATAACACCAATTTAGCAAAAATTATACACTGAAATACACCCAACCATCCAAAACTACCTAGCAACCCACAAAACCGGCGACGCCGGATTTTCCCTTTTTGTCGCCGGCCCAATTCCGAGCCCTCTGATTCGTGATCCTATGGTTTGCTCTACGTGTTACATACATCATTTTAGCACTGTTCTGTTAAGTTTATTTTTCTCTGAATAATAGCAGATTTAAACAGAGCCTAGTTTGGACAAAAATACGAAATTATAGAATTTGTTCATTTCAATTTAAAATAAGTACAGAACTTTAATTTCCTACTGTGCTTAAGAATTTTACCCACAATAAATTGTTGGAATAACCCCTCCAAGATGCTAAGCCCCTTGTCCTAGCTTGATGGTGATGAAAACCTAGAACCTAACTTTCTTCTTCTTCTTCTTTCTCTTGTTCTTTCTTGCTCTCTTTATTTTTGTTTTTCTTTCAGAAATATTTCAGCTTTTTAACTTGGTAATTGATCTGAGCTTATCAATTATATGAGAAGAGGGAAGGATGAGGTGGTAGACGGAGGTGTTAAGGGTTAAAGAGTGCTTATTTCATGCAAGGAGAAGGTGTGAGGTGAGTGTGTGCATGCAAGTAAGAGGTGTGCTTGCATTATCCTTTAATTTTGTTTTAATTTACACTAAAATTCTGAGCTAAAATGTGTTCTATCCCTTTTTCATTTACACCCCTAACAATTTTCCATTTGCACAAAAATCCTAAACTTTACTTAAAACCCCCTCAAAACTTAGTTTATTATAAAACACTCATTTTATTAAAATGAAGCTAAAATTATCACTAAAACCCTTATAACTTATTTATGTTGCATACTAAAATTTTAATTTAAATTGTTTTACATACAACTCATGAAATTGACGTATTTGTTTTTAACAACTTTGTAATTTATCATATTATTATTAAATTAATTAATTTTATTTATTTCTAAATTTTCAAAATGCTACAATTTGTACTTGGCAATGATTGTGAAGGCTTGGATGAGTTATTTTGGTGCCTAGCCCAGTGACAATAAAAAGTTTTAAAATACATGAAGTTATTTGTGTAGCGTTCTATGGAGGAGGTGATGTTGTAATGCTAACTACTGGGCAATTGGTAGACAACTATATGATATGAATTGTTCCAGCAACCGACCAGAAATTTCTTGTATTTTTTCCTTGCTGGTTGAGAATACCAAGCATACAATAAAACTATAATACAATAGGAAATGTTAGAAAAAAGAGAGAATAAAAAACAAGCTAGGCTTGTAGTGTATGGTTATTCTTAATGTTGTATTGTTCCCAAAAATGGAAGGCCCTCCTTTGTGCTGGTTAAGATATGTATATTTTTACCATATCTTTTATATTATTTTGTATTTATCTTTTTGTATTAGACTTTATGTTTTTTATACGTATATTACGTATTAAGTTTTCATCTTCTGAGTTTTATATAAAAAGACATGTACATTGCTTCTTGATTAATTATTAATAATATTGTCCCTCTCTTTCCAAATCCATGACTTGTAATATGGTATCAGTGCTTAGCCATGATTGATCATGTCCGTCTTCTCATCGAGAACCTTGTCTCCGGATTTTGTTCACCCATAAATTCACGCTGTACAATCCTCTACGCCTTCACTGCCGCTGCCGACATCTCACCACAAACTTCACCACCTTCTCACCACAAGCACCCATCTCGACGCCGCTGTGAACACCATCGAAGTCGTCACTTGCCCACACCTCCCTCACAGCCTCGAGATCTTGAACGATCTCCTCCAGATCGATCGCCACAATTGTCTCCACATCAATCTCCACTGCCGCCGCCATCCCGAGATCAGCGGAATCATCCGGAGAACACATAGATTCCCTCGCTGGCCTTGACTTCGCTCTCAAAACACCCAAAACCCATGACTTCGCCGAACTTGCCGTTGACGTCGCCCCTGTCGACGTCGCCACCCTTGCCGTCGCCGCCCTCGCTCTTTCGGTCTCGCCGCCATCGTTCTTTCAGAGGAATTTTTTTTGAGAAGAAGCAGAAGTTGTTGGAGGTAATTTTCTTTTCACGGTCAGAATTTATTTGCAGAGATCTACCAAGTTTATTGCTTTAGAGGCAATTTTCAGTGGAATTTTTTTTGAGAAGAAGCAGAAGTTGCTTTAGAGGGACGTTAAGAGAGCAGTGTATTTACTTTGGGACATTTTTTGGATCTATTTTGAACCGTTCTAACCCGGTTTTCAAGCTAATTCAATTTTGTTCGAGGTATGGATAAACGTGGACTCTATTTCTTTTCCTAAATTGATACTCTTCTCACCAAGTTTGCGGAGTATACTGGATAAGCCCTTACTATGTAGTATAATCTTCAAGCTTTGGGATTACAGGGCTATATTGATGGCACACTTGTTTGTCCTTATTCCACCGTCACCGCATCTACGCATAAGATTTCTTCCACCACTGCTTTTCCCGACACTTCAGGTGTTTACATTTTTACTTGTGATCGTTGGATGCGAACTGATCAGCAGATTTTGGCATATATTGTACGTTCGGTGGTAATTCTCATTCGTCTATCTTTTGGACACCTGGATCTCTCTCGTTAGCAATGGATTGCTCTTAGCCGCATGTTTATTCAGACAGGTATCGCTTGTGAATACTAACTTCATCAGGCTCTTCAGGATGCTCGACAGAGGGATCATTCTGTTCAATATTTTTACTCCCTTCTATCAGGTTATTGGGAGGAATTACATTCGATGGAGGTTTAGATTCCATCATCATTGGGGGATGTCTTTATCGAGTTCTACAAGCAGCGTGATCATCAGCATTTGTCCCACTTTGCTATGCGTCTTCGACCGGAGCTTGAAGGACTACGCAGTCAGATATTTCATTATGTTCCTTTGCTTAGCCTTGAGGCTGCAGTAGCCGAGTTCATTTCTGAGGAGACCCACCTCTAGATGTTGATAGCTATATCTATCAGTACTCGTAATACGGGCTCATCTGTGGCATCACCAGCTACTATTTTTGCTGCACAAACCAGACCCGTCACAGCTTCGACACTGCCTTCTTCTCCTTCTACCGAACGAGTTTTTGAATGCAAGAAACATGGACATCATATCTCTCAGTGCTCGGTACTTAAGAACAAGTCGACAAATACTCAAACTCGTTCAGCTGCTCGCTATCGTAATTGCCCTCCAGCTGCATCTACTATTGTGTCATCAGCAGTCTCTACCGCAACTTTAGGTTCATTCTTCTCCATACAGATAGCAGAAATTGCGAATATTGTTCAACAGAGTCTTCGTGTCAGTGGAACTCTTGCACCTTCTACCTCAACTGTCTTAATTGCTAATTCTAGTATTTTTATTCCTTGGATATTTGACTCAGGTGTCTCACATCAAATGACTTTTGACTAATCCTTTCTTACAAACTATTTTATTATTCCTATGTCATACATACATACTGCTAATGACTCATCACTTGTAGTAAATCAATGCACTGATGTCACATCTACCACTCATCCTCCCTGCAATCTTAGTCTTTTCATCTGTATTACATGTGTAAGTTCTTAGTGCTCACGCCGCTATACTCGCGGCTAAGGAGGAATTGAAAACGATAATTTTTAAGCAAGCGCTAGCAACTAAATATCCTAGAAATCAATCCAAACACTAAATTAGCAAGTTACAAGATAGCTAACTACAAGTTTAAGGGCATACAACCTTTGATGCGTATCTATCCAATTGTAAAAGACCCCTTCTAAGCTCCTAAGCCGTCGGAAACAAGCTTATGAGTCGATCGTCCTTACCGAAGATAATCCACATGAGGGAACCCGATCCAAACGCCAGCTCCACTCCAAGATGATATGTGGATCAACTAACAAACTAAACTTACTAGGAACAGAGTGTTAGGGATGTAGAGATGATCACTATCCTTTTTCTTTCTCTTTTCCTCTTTGTTCTCAACTCATGAGAAGAGCAAGAATGAAGAAAGAGAAGGAGAAGGAGAGGAGAGGGAATGTGCAAGTGTAAAATGAACTATAGAGTGAGAGGTATAATTTTCCAACCATGTAAAATAGTGTAGCATTTTCAGAAATAAAAACCCATTCCTCTCAACCATAGCTCCATCCCTCTCAACCATACCTCCTTTACACCTCGCCTTCCATCTCATTTCTTTTCTTTTTCTAAAAAGAAAATCACTAAGGAGGTGTCCTACTTCTAGAAGTATTTTGTATAAATACAAAATACAACCCTAGTATATGTATCGTACACATATATGTGTATCCGTATAAAAATATGAATAGCTAAGAGAGAGAGAAAATAGAAAGTGAACATAATACTAGAATATATATATATATATATATATATATATATATATATATATATATATATATATATATATATATATACATACATACTTGATTTAATAACCGGACTTAAAAAATAAACCGGCTAGTATTATTAAACGTCCAATTAGAGTCTGTGAATTCAGTACACATATTTAATCGGACTTTTGCACGATCAACATACGACCTCTACATTGTTTCGTCTGAACTGGGAAAACTCTTTGCGTGGGAATCTAAAGACTCGACAATACGCTGATAGTGAGTTACTGGATAAAATCCATAACTACAAGCATGTCAGTGGCAGTAGCTGTACGTAACGGCTATCCATGTATCTGTCGAAAGGGAGGTCGACAATCAAGTCCATCCATATCTGATTGGTAAGGTTTTCACTGTCATTCTAAGTGTTCTAAATACCGCAATCAAGACGGTGTCGTTTGAAACTAGCCGCGATGAGAACGGGTCATCCACAAGGAGAAGATACATTTTTCGTTCTTGTTCTTACGAGTTAAGTCCAAAATGTCGGAATGTGTTTGTTTATATCTTGAGTGTTATGTTCAAAGAAAGTTTGTTAGGGATAGGTTTAGGTTAGTTTAAGTTAGGAAAATCCATACTCTTTCCTTTGTGCCTCTCTTGATTTTTGATGCTAGGGTAATCGTAAAAAACGTGGATTATGCTGCTTAAGTAGGGTATTTATGATTGTGCGCTAAATCCTTTCTTATCGACTGTAACGACCGTGTAACCTAGATACACAATAAAAGCGTCTTATAATTTTTCTCGAGATCAAAACAATTATTTTACTTCTTCTATTGGTAGAAAACACTTTAAAAACATTTTTCTGTAATTAAAATGAATTAATATGATTTTAGGAATTTTTATAAATTTTTGGGAATTTTTAAGAATTTAAATGTATTTTTTATCGAAGGGAAAGGTTTTTAAAATAGAAAAAGGGAGTTATTTTGGACCAAATTTGGTTGCAAATGGAAGAAAATATTAAAATATATTTTCTATAATTTTCCCAAAATTTTAAAATATTTTAAAATAATTTTTAAAAGCTAAAAACTAATTTTAAAACATTTTTAAATATTAAAAATGAATTTTTATTTATTAAAAATGAATTTTTTTTATTTTTTGAGCGGGAATGAATCTGGACCATAGGATTTGGGAACCAACGGTCCAGATCCTACCGATAGTTTTTTTAGATAAAAGAAAAAGGAAAAAAAATAAAATCAACGCCTTTGATATGAAGTGTTGGATCAAAAGATCCAATGGCCCAGATCAGCAGCGCTTGCACTGATCGGGGGCCCGCGCTAGCTCATGACGCGGTGTGATGTGGGTCGTTGGATCTGGTTGACCGACAGTCTGGATCTGGTTGGCTCGAGGGGACGTGGCTCCTGTAGCCGGGTTAAAATAATAGGATTTAAAAATCCCAAAAACCCTATGAATAGATCCCTGATTTTGTAAAATTCACAGAAAAAAATCCCTTGGACGAAAGAATCCCAAACAATTTCCAAAGCTTCTATTTTGAGTCTTCTACACTCTAGACCAAGTCCCAAAGGCTAAACAATTTTTGGCTTCAAGATAAATCTGTTCTCGTACAACCCGACACTCATTGACTTTCATTTTCCTAGCTCATTTCAGATAGGATCTCTCAACACTTGACCCTCTGTTATTTTCATTATGATAATATCTACTTGTGAAAAAATTCAGGACCTAATTATGAGGTTTTGAACTAGATTATCTATTTTATGGTTTATAATGATTAAAAACGATATTACACCTTAATTAAATAATGAACTTTTAGCAGTTATCCTTCACGATAAAATCACGGGGTAATGGACAACCCCCATTTCAAGCTTGGATATATGGAACTAAGTCGTCAAGCGACTATCATGACCAGGACAACTTTTACGTGAATAAATATGTATATTCGTCGGCTTTAAATAAAGGTTATCGATAATTTTTCCCTAATTGTTAAAAACTGTTAGAGATATGCTCTAGCGGCCATTATTATATAATACATGATTGTATATTATATTATGGAAGCTTGAGATATATACAGATAAAATAATAGTCTTGCTCAATATAATAGTATGCTATCTGGTTTGTATCTATCTTAACATATGTATATGTTTCTTTTAACGTATCGCTAATACATGTTGATAGAGCCTGTAGGATGTTTGCTTCACTACTAGCATTGTATTTTGATGGCAGTCACACTAGTAGGGGCTGAGTAGTCTATAAGCATATTGATTGATCTCTCTTTCGTGTGTATGGAAAATGTTTAATCACAACCAAAGAATTTATAACCGCAATCAATTAACGGTGTCGCTTGTAGTGATCGTTAGTGAGCACGGGTCGTCCACTGAGATTCGTGTATTTGATCGTTTTTTTGCTTTAGATGAATTGAAAGAAAATATAAAAGAAAATTCAAGAAAGTAATTCAAGATTTAATTGAGTTGTCATTTCAAGAAAATCAAGAACATGTTCAAGAATTAGAAATCAAGAAAGTGTCCAAAATCAATTTGAATTATCAAGAATATGAAGAATAGCTTGTAGGAATCGATCGAATTAGTAGCAATGATGAATACTAAAAATTACTAATCTTATCTATTGATGAATTGTAGTTAGATCAATGACGATGAATGAAGATTAGGGATCTATTGAAAAAACTAGGGTTTCTCCTTCACCATCCCTTATCTTTTCATTGATCATCATTCAATTCAAGCCTCCAACAAAGAAAATTATCAATCATTTGATCCCTAATTTGCAACGAAATTAGCAAAAACGTGATCTCGATCCAAATTAGGTCATCGATAATTCTTTTTCCTAAAGTTCACAATCCTCATAAGACTTAAAATTAGTTTAGGATTTCATCATCATTAGATCTACCGATTCTTTTGATTCATTTACAAGCGGAGATTTCACTCACGCATCATGAAAATTAAAGAATCAAGAATTGAAAATTTCATAATGCAAGAATGTAAAGAAAGCGAGAATTACAATTGATCACCTTTATTAAATCTCCTTCAAATTATACTCCTTAATTCGAGTTTACAAGACTAGCTCTCGATCGCTCCTTTGAAAGGGAATTTATCGTCGATCTTTGCTCGGCTCGATCTTCGTGAGACGTGGATCGATCGCGGATCTCTTGCTCTTGATGATGATCGGCGTTGCGATAAACGATCTTCGATATCTCGCTTGATTTTTGCTCTCAATGGATCTTGATTTGATTGGATTTGGATTGGATTTCAAGTTGTGTCATAACTTGAATTGAATTGTATTGAATTAAATTGTGGCTCAATTGTATAACAACCCTTAAAAATTAAGATCTAGATCCCCTTTTATAGATCTCAAATCAAACTTCCACAAGAAGCTTGGTAGTTATGCAGAACCTTCCAGAAGAAGCCAGGTGGTTATGAAGCGTCTTCAAGAAGTTAGGAGGTTACAAGGAAGGCTCTGGAAAAGTATCGACCGCCGACGACCTAACTCGGCCGCGGATCCGCGGCGGATCAGGCTGGATCGGCCGCGGTTCCGCGGCCGTTTGAACAGATCACTGCATGATATCTCTGGGTGTTCTGATGTTGGTATTTGGGTCTTCTTTTGATATCTGGAATCTTTTTATTTTTTCTGAATCTCTGCCAAATTTTAAGTCTTTGACTTGCTGCGTTTTATCGGCAATTTTTGCGATTCCGATATCAGTAACTTTCTGCACAAAATCTCACTAAAGATTTGTTGAGATATATAATATTATGCATGACATACTAAACATACAATTTCCTTAAAAAGATGTTGAATATATATAACACGTGGTATTTGATAATTTGCAGCCGAACTGGTAATATGTGTTATAAATATATCAACTATCCTTAAGTGATTAGAATAGTGAGGAAATTGATATGTTCAAGATTGCAATATTTTCGACTGAACAAATTCCCCAAACTTGATTTTGATCGTCTCGAGCAAACTTCTTTAATTCAAGAGAAGGAGAAATTTATTAAGAAAAAGAAAAACTAACTAGCACACTTTCGTAGGAAACATGATTGCACTGAGCACGTGCAACAAGCCTTTAAACCTTTAGGTGTCCCGAGTAGAAGGAGTGTTGTCTCCTGAGGGTTTTCAGCGGATTGCACCCACAAAATCCTATAATAAAAGGAAGACTGTGAAAATTACATATAAAGATAAGAATTATAAAAGAAAGACTTTGAAAATCAGAGTTTTCAACTACACTAGCATTTCAGTTGTCATGAGCCTTATCTTAATAGTCATGAAAAGATATTAGAAATCATATCATCCCTCAATAAAACATCGTCTTTATTCTTCATCCCTACCTTTTTTCCAAACACCGATCATATACCCCTTCATGTGTGTAAAGAACATCCCTGCACTCGGCGAATTCAATTCAAGCTATCATACTCTTGTCCATCTATCTCAGTACTTTTTAGTCGGTGAATATTTTAGTTGGAATTGCTTACACATTTTTCATGCGACCGTTAATACTTCTTGAGCTACTAACCAACCGATTACTAAATGTGCTCACATATTAGGCGTAAATAGCAATTTCCTCGTCTTGCAACACCTAAGGCTTAGCAGTGACTCCCAAACCAGTTGGTCTAAGGCTCTAGGTGATGAAGCACCCTTTCTATATTTTTTTATGCTGCCTTGGTGATTACAAAACCAGTGTTCATTTTTCTTCACCATTTTATACTTTTATGCTTCCTTTATTACTTTCTTCGTACTTTGGCTTTTAGACAAGAGCATTTCAAGGTATCCTCTACTATCCCGAGTTTCAAGACGTGTGTAAGTGCGTATAGTAGGGTATCAATGTTCAAATGTTTGGCTTCCAGACTAGGAACTATTTTTCAGACTTATTTTTATTCTCAGATTGGTGACTTCTTTCATCTTACTAACCCTTGGGACAACGGCTCATAACTACTTATTACTAGTTTCGTTTAAAAAAACTTCTAATTTTCTTGGTTTTCTTAAACTTTTCCAATCTTTTAATTGTAATTTTTCACTTTCTAATATTTTATTATAAAGGATTTTTTTTTTATGTTTTGTGCTTATGCAAAGTGTGATGCAAAGTGATGCGTAAATAAGCACAAACCTCCCCCAAACTTGTTTACAACAGTGTCCTCACTGTTGCTATCTGTTAAATCTCAAAAAGCTGTAGGCTTGGGAGGAAAATTTATTAACGGGGACGAGAATAAATGAGCGTGAAAATCCTCTCCCAAACTTATTTATGGCTCACCATTTTGTGTACAAATTTTATTTTCAAGAGCCAAAAATATAACCCCCCAAACTTGAGTTAAACAATGTTAAGCTTTTTAAAATCATAAGTGGGGGGTAAAGTTATTGGTCAATGCAAAGCCTTACAAAGACCGAAAGTCAACACCAACCATTCGAAGATTTTATCAGTGTAACGAACTGGTTGGTGGAAGAACATGTTGAAAAGAGCCAAGAAGAAGTGGGGAAGAGTTAAGTGGTGTAAAAGAAAGGGTTTGCGTCTCGATTTGAAGAGACGACACCTTGATGATGATGATGATGGATTACTCGCATTCTCGTTATAGTCCAGAAGAAGGGGAGGTGGTTCAACTTCTTTGTTTTGGGGTTTATTCATCACAATCCAGTGTCTTTTAAAAATGCGAGTTCATCAGCGAAAATTTCCTCAAAACTTTCATCGATACCCTGAAGAATAATCTCATCAGAAAGAGCGGGATGATCTCTAGACTCCATAAAAAGTTCATAATCAGCGTTAGATGTTGACCCAGACAACTCGATGGAAGAGTCCATATGTGTATAATACATAGTTGGGTCAAACAACAACGTATGAAAATAGTCTAGATCAGTATCGTGAAGCTGATCAAATTCGCTGCTATCGACATCCATTAATTCGATAGAACATGCTTGAGCAGAAGGTTCGGAGGGTACACTTCCCAACTTGTAAATGTTTAGCTCAATTGACATCTTCGTGAAGGATAGGGTCATAGAGCCGTTATGACAGTTGATTACAGTATTGGAAGTGGCCAAAAAGGATCGACCGAGAATCACCGGAATTTTGTTCCGTGGGTTCGCTACAGGCTGTGTATCTAGAACAATAAAGTCCACAGGGAATATAAATTCCCTGACTTTTATCAACACATCTTCAACTTCACCCCTAGGTTTGGTGATTGATCGATCTGCCATTTGGAGAGTGCAGTGGGCATATTTCAACTCTCCGATACCTAACTGCTCGTAAACCGAGTATGGAAGCAGGTTAACACTAGTGCCAAGGTCGAGTAGAGCACGGTTGATATTTTTACCCCTAATAGAAATAGAAATTGTAGGACAGCCGGGATCCTTATGTTTCTTTGGTAATTGTTGGGTAAAAGCTGTGTTTACATTGCTCATCATGAACACCTTTTTGGGCACTTGAGTCTTCCTCTTCCTAGTGCACAAGTCCTTAAGAATTTTCGCATAAGCATGGACTTGTTGTATTGCATCTAGGAGAGAGATATTGATGTTAACCTGTTTAAAGATTTCAATAATCTTCTCCAATTGCGGACTTGGTCTGTTTCCCCTTAACCTATTAGGATAAGGAGCTTGAGCAATAAGGGTAGGGTCCAACATTGGAGAAGATCGTGTGGGTAGGAAAGATCCCAGATTAGGAGTGGGGATCGTCTTTGGATGACTAGAAGAAGTGGGTTGAGGGTTCGAGCCTTGGGGAAAACGGAGAATAGGCTCGGAAGAAGATGGTAGAGTAGACGAACTAGGGCCAGAAGTGGAAGTGGAAGTCAAAGCCGGGGTATATCGATTGATTCCCCACTATCAATCTCTTCACCGACATGGTTGTCTAGCACTCTTCTAGATCTCGACGTGGTAATAGCACTCACATGATGTGCGTAGTCAGGATTAGGTAGTGGTTGAGCTAGAAGTTTCCCTTTCTCTCTAGCACTCATCGCAGCAGTTAATTGTGCAATTTGTGCTTCTATCGCTTTAATACTCTCACCGTGAGAGGCGTGGTCTTTCGTTAAAGTTTGGATAGAAGACTTAATATCATTGGACATTTGTATGGAATGTTTCATAAACAAATCCAAAGTGCGTTCGAGTGCAGAGGAGTTTTCTGTACCGGCCGTTTGGAAAGAATTATTCCCAGGTGCAGAATTGTTGGCCGGATTTTGAAAAGTTTGTGTTTGGTAGGGGTGCTAACTCAGTAGTGGTTGTTGTGGTTGTGGAGGAACCCTTTGGAAGTTATTTTGGTTTGGAACCGTGTTTTGAGTTTGGTGTTAGTTCCAAGCAAAATTTGGGTGATTCCTCCAACCTTGATTATATGTGGAAGAATGAAGACCGTTTCTATATTGCTGTTGAAAAGCAGCATTAGTGAGCTCTTGACCTTGAAACGGAGAATTCAAAGGACATTCTTTCGTTAGATGTGATGGATCAGAACAGCATCCACATACGGTTTTAGGGAGCGTTATCTGGTTTAGGGAGGCTAATAAAAATTTGTTTTCCATACCTTCGAGTTTCTTTTGCATCGCAGCCATTTCGGCTTTCATTGCGGTGGAAACTTCAAGCTGATGAATACCTTCCCTAGATGATGGTGGTCTAACGCTTTCCCATTGTAAAGTGTTTTCAGCGAAATTTTCTAGGAATTTCCAGGCTTCACCATCGTCTTTGGACATGAAATTGCCTTGACACATGGTTTCAAGTGTCTGCTTTATGGTAGGTGTAATGCCTTCATATATGATTCGGCATAGATCCCATCTATGGATTCCGTGATGAGGACATTGGACTAGCAGATCCTTGAACCGTTCGAAGCATTTCCAAAATGATTCATTTGGAAGCTGGATAAATTGATTTATTTCGCTATGGACACGGGCGGTCTTATGATTGGGATATAATTTCTTAAGGAATGCTATGACGAATTCATCCCAGTTTGAAATAGTGTGTGCAGCTGTGTTATAAAGCCACTTCTCGGCTAAATCGCACAAAGTGAACGGGAGAAGACGCAATCTCATAGCATCCACAGAAAGTTGTGAACTACCCATCATAGCGCTTACGTTTTCAAATTTGGTGATAAAAACGTATGCGTCCTCAGATTCAAGACCGTGAAATTTAGGTAAAAGATTGATGTAATGAGATTTTATTTCAAAGTTATCCCCGTTGGTTAGTGGAATGGAATGACATGTAGGAAGAGGACCTCGAATAGGGCGGCATCTCTCTTGGAGAGAGATACGGGGTGTATTCTGCGCACCTGCGGGCGGTGGCAGAGTGGTGTTAAAGTTTGATGGAAATCCGTCCATCACGGTGGATGTGGTAGTGGGTGAAGAAAAAGAAGATGTAGAAATACCGACTTCGGAGTCGATAGGAGAAACGCGGACAAGACGGGCACTAGAATCCCGTGTCCAGCCGAGCATGCACTAAACGGTTTAGCACAAGTGGCAGCGTTTGTAATAATTAGAGAAAAGTTGGTTTGGTGTTTGTTTTTGAAAAAGACGGGTTTTGAAAAATCACAAAAAAAATGCACAAGCAACCCTAGATCAAATGGTCACCTAGGTCAAGTCACTAGACCGCTCCTAGACTTTCAGAAGACAAATTGCAAGATAGATCCTCTACTGCCTCTTTATCCCTCCTGTGGCTAGGTAAGTGCCAGGTAAGTGAGAGGTTCTCCGCTACGTAAGTAGCGGGCCTAATTAAGTAACCACTTGCCTTAGACACACTTGTCTTAGACACCACAAGCGAAATGCGAATAAGCAATAGATTACCCACAACCTTCTTCTGTCCTATGTGAGCGCGACGGTCCTTAGAGTCTTGTCTAGATATTTTTTTAGTTAATGAGGGTGATGCGGATGCTAGTTTTGTGATTTTTGGGGCTTAGGAAGGGTAATGAAATCTCTACCTAATCTGAGTTTGGTCTTTACCGCTTAATTTCCGTATTAAAATATGCTCAAACAACCAATTTCAAGAAATGCAATAAATTTCTTTTAAGCGCTGCGAATATTTGCAAAGAATCCTGCAGAAAATTGTTATTGGAAAAGATCAGAGAGAAGAAGAAAGAACAGAGAATATACCATAGAAGTTTGGAACACTGAAACGCCTAAACGGCGGCGGAATCACCGCAAAAACCTGCCATTAGCTGCGGATCCGCGGTTCACAGTGGGAATTAGGGTTTCAAAATTTTTCTGTTTCTTCCTGTATGCCTCTGGAATCTTCAGAAAGTCTCTGAATCTTGATCTCCCTTCTACAGTGATGCCGGATTCCCTCGCAAAAAAAAATTCAAACATTAATCGTTAAGCACACGAAGCGATTCTTGAATTAAAATTTGATGGAATAATAAATTTTCAACTCAAATTACAAAAACGAACAAATTACGCACGCATCCCCGGCAACGACGCCATTTGATTGATTTCTCTTTCGTGTGTATGGAAAAGTTTAATCACAACCAAAGAATTTATAACCGTAATCAATTAATGGTGTCGCTTGTAGCGATCGTTAGTGAGCACGGGTCGTCCACTGAGATTCGTGTATTTGATCGTTTTTTGCTTTAGATGAATTGAAAGAAAATATAAAAGAAAATTCAAGAAAGTAACTCAAGATTTAATTGAGTTGTCATTTCAAGAAAATCAAGAACATGTTCAAGAATTAGAAATCAAGAAAATGTCCAAAATCAATTTGAATTATCAAGAATATGAAGAATAGCTTGTAGAAATCGATCAAATTAGTAGCAACGTGTAACATTTTAAAATAATTAAATAAATAATTAAATAAATAAAATTGTTTAAGTGAATTTTAGGATTTTCGGTAAAGTAAAATGTATTTTTCGTAAAACAAAACCGTAATTATTTTTCACTATAAATTTAAAAATACCTATTTTAATTATGTTATTACTAGTAAATGGTGTTTATTTAGTCACTTATAAATTTTTAGTTTAATTAAATATTTTTCCTAAATTAATTGTTTTAAATATTAACATAAGCTTTATTTTTACACTAAATTAGTGTAAATTACAAATTTGAATGGTTTTAATTTGTAAAAATGAACCATGGCATATTAGAATTTAGTGTGTTTCATGCAAAATTTATTTGCAAATCTTTCCTTGTTTCTAGAGTTTTCTTGAGTTGTTTTAGTAAAGAAATAAAAGAAATTAAATAAGGTTGTGAAAAGACATTAAGATGATGACATTTTGGAGAAGTTTCTACACCATTTCTCATGTGTTTCTTCCTCTCTTTTCCTTATCTCTCATGGCCGGCCACACCCTCATGGCAGCCCCCCCATTTCCCACTTCATTTTTGTTCAAAAATCCATCAAAAATACATCAAAAATTCAATAAAAATACACAAAATCCTATTTATTTCCTACCCTTTATTCTTTGCTCTTCTTTACATGGATTTTGGAGATGGAAAACATGCATTTTGGAGGCTCATTTTCATGTTTGGACTTTATGTTGTGGAGGTACCCCTCACGTGGACTGCGGGCGATGAAGAGGAGGATGGCGACACCGTCTTCGGCAGACATGGACCAGGTGAGTAGATGCATATCTACGGGGGGAAGTCGGGTGGATGGCGTTTAGCACCCCCGCAACGTAGAATAGGAATAATACTTATTGACATTAGGAAGCCAGATGTGACCCTAGATTCTTAATGAGTAGGACCCTAGTAATGACCCTAGGCTGGACTAGACTGATTTAGGAAGACCATATCAGAGGATGAATACCTTGGAAGAGCTTCGTAGGTTTCAGGTAGAAACACACACACGCACACACTGAAACTCGACATGGTGTATACGTGTATGTGTGTATATATACAGGACTAGGTATAGGTATACACACACACACACACACACACACAACACGGATATGGGATACATTGATGTGATATGATACACGGGAATGAAACAGTATAACTGGGCTTGATGCCGTAATTCTTGCCTATGCAGTCGTATTAAAATGTTAGCGGATCATTAGAAAATGATAATGAACAGGTATACATAAATTATAATGGGTAGTGATGATATTGAGGTACATGGGACTCTAAAATAGAACCCGAACTGTAACTTGTGACTGATCACGATATGATATATGTATGACTTGATTACGACATCATATAGGTGTGACCTGATGTCGATATCATATAGGTGTGACTTGATGACGATATGATATCAGTATGACTTAATCACAATATGATACATATGACATGATATTTCTGAGGATAAATTAATGAGGTATATTTATGATGGCAATGTTATATAATTGATGTATGCGATTACATCATAGCACCTTGATCATTACATGTGTTGATGATGATATTATACGAATAATGAGACACGTAGGTGATATTTGACCCGTACCCCGATATTGGGATGCCGTACGATGGATTTTACCGTACGAGGTATAGATGTGATGATTGATCCGCACTCTTGATTTGAGAAAGTCGTACTACGTACGTGACGCTATTGAGGCTGGATCGCCGACTATTAGAGATATGGACTCAGACTTTAGGTGTACTCCTACTTCTTATCGACTAGTTCTTAGGTTTAGTTTTCCTTAGGGGGTTAGATGGACACTAGTTTAGGTTCGAGTCTTATAGTGGTAGTTATATTTGTATATCAAATGGGTGGATAACACACATCTGTCTTTACTTTCATATCGTAATCATAATGTGCATGTTCATATATATGTTTCTACAATCGGTATAAAACTTTGCCTGTTAGGACACCAGCACCATTACCGATGATGCACATGTTCCACGCACACTTATTTGCCGGCTCACACACATCATCATCGGTAATTGCTATGTCACGTACACTTTAGATCATATTATCTTTTATTGATAGAATCAGTTAACAACTAGACCGATATAATATTGTGATTACTCTCTGATGTTAGTATAGATATGGTATTTATTACTTAGACATTCGTGCATTCATATTTTCATGTTATCATGCAGTATTATGGGCATATGCCGACACTTATCATATACTTACTCATAATTTTGAGATTTGGGTTTCTATGAGATTTCTGGATTTTTGGGGAAAACCGCAAGAATATATAAAAACTTCTCTCTCTCTCCTCCTCTCTTTTTAAAACATAAGATGCGGTTTTCTCGTGATGTATGTGTCGTCCACCATGAGATTTCATGTTTTCTGTTGGATTTCGAGACCCGATTCGAGGAGTGGATGAACCGTCTCGGGTACATGGTGGGTCCGGTATGGTACCCCGGGGCAAGAAGATCGAGTTGTAGACGATGAGCCTGGCAGGGGAAGGCTACCTACCGGTGATGTCTGGCGCGGCGGATATCCGGAGGATACCGACCGTTGTCATGAGATTTGATGATATGGACCGATCCGGACTGACGGAGCCCGAGATATTGAGACTATGAGACTTGAGATTTACATGTTTGTGTCGATGCTTGACACGGATTTCCATAGATTTTATTGTTGATATTTCAGGTTTCTATACACATTTTACTATGATAACAGCTAAAGATTTCTTATACAGATATATCTGGATTTCAAGATTGGTTATTTTACATTCATGGTGCATGCATATCCATTCATATGACATAGTACTATATGAGGCACTGACACGAGCACGGAGAATCTGCATTTACACGTAGTATTACCCTGCAATTACTAGATGATTGGGATATAGTAGTGGATTATTATGACCTAGGATAGCGTCGTGCATTCTATTTCTTTTCGTAGATGTCTTCTACTCACGAGTTGGCAACTCACCCCCGTTGTGCCAAATTTTATTACAAGTTCGATGTACAGGTTTCCTTGGCAGTTGCTGGCACATCATCTCATTCAGGGTGATTTGCACGGTAGGTTGGTTCACCTGTATTTGAACCACCATTGTACTTTTATTCTTTCATTTGTATCTAGTAAGCTCCATCTACCATACTTGTATTACTTGATAAGTTTATTGGACCAGTTATTTATTTCGACCTTAGAGTCACGCATGTATTATTCTGATTTGGTGGATTGTTTTCTTTTGAGTTTTGAGCCTCGCCCTTTGGCGTTGTATACTATTGTGTATTGTTGTGGTTGTTTCCGCCGGTTGGCGTTGAGCTAGCTCCCGTTTGGGGATGCTTTTTATTGTTTATGTATATTATACTTGTTATACCCGATTGGGGTCAGTTTTTACAGAGGAGACTCTGCCGAAATTTGTGGGAAAATTTGCTGATGCTTTTAAACTTGTTTTTTTTTTTTTTTATGGTTTAGATTTCTGGGCTTCGGCTTACTTAGGTTACGTGGCGCCTCTAGACGCTTCGTAATCTAAGTGCCGGTCACGTTCCGTACTTTCGGGTCGTGACACAACGATGAATACTAAAAATTACTAATCTTATCTATTGATGAATTGTAGCTAGATCAATGACGATGAATGAAGATTAGGGATTTATTGAAAAAACTAGGGTTTCTCCTTCACTATCCCTTATCTTTTCATTGATCATCATTCAATTCTAGAATCTAGCAAAGAAAATCATCAATTATTTGATCCCTAATTTGCAACGAAATTAGCAAGAACGTGATCTCGATCCAAATTAGGTCATCGATGATTTTTTTTCCTAAAGTTCACAATCCTCATAAAACTTAAGATTAGTTTAGGATTTCATCATCATTAGATCTACCGATACTCTTGATTCCTTTACAAGCGGAGCTTTCACTCACGCATCATGAAAATTAAAGAATCAAGAATTGAAAATTTCATAATACAAGAATGTAAAGAAAGCGAGAATTACAATTGATCACCTTTATTAAATCTCCTTCAAATTATACCCCTCAATTCGAGTTTACAAGACTAGCTCTCGATCGATCCTTTGAAAGGGAATTTGTCGTCGATCTTTGCTCGGCTCGATCTTCGTGAGATGTGGATCGATCGCGGATCTCTTGCTCTTGATGATGATCAGCGTTGCGATAAAAGATCTTCGATATCTCGCTTGATTATTGCTCTCAATGGATCTTGATTTGATTGGATTTGGATTGGATCTCAAGTTGTGTCACTCAACTTGAATTGAATTGTATTGAATTAAATTGTGGCTCAATTTGTGTAACAACCCTTAAAAATTAAGATCTAGATCCCCTTTTATAGATCTCAAATCAAACTTCCACAAGAAGCTTGGTAGTTATGCAGAACCTTCCAGAAGAAGCCAGGTGGTTATGAAGCGTCTTGAAGAAGCTAGGAGGTTATAAGGAAGGCTCTGGTAAAGTATCGACCG
The DNA here is from genome assembly GCA_030015575.1 of Agapanthus africanus. Classification (NCBI taxonomy): domain Eukaryota; kingdom Viridiplantae; phylum Streptophyta; class Magnoliopsida; order Asparagales; family Amaryllidaceae; genus Agapanthus; species Agapanthus africanus. Next base: position 192,311,780 of record JASDDO010000001.1, read on the forward strand.
CCGACGACCTAACTCGGCCGCGGATCCGCGGCGGATCGGGCTGGATCGGCCGTGGTTCCACGGCCGTTTTAAGAGATCACTGCATGATATCTCTGGGTGTTCTGATGTTGGTATTTGGGTCTTCTTCTGATATCTGGAATTTTTTTATATCTTTTCTGAATCTCTGCCAGATTTTAAGTCTTTGACTTGCTGCGTTTTATCGGCAATTTTTGCGATTCCGATATCTGTAACTTTCTGCACAAAATTTCACTGAAGATTTGTCGAGATATATAATATTATGCATGACATACTAAACATACAATTTCTTTAAAAAGATGTTGAATATATATATAACACGTGGTATTTGATAATTTACAGCCGAACTGGTAATATGTGTTATAAATATATCAACTATTCTTAAATGATTAGAATAGTGAGGAAATTGATATGTTCAAGATTGCAATATTTTCGACTGAACACACATCCTTAAACTTGTCCCTAGTCGTAGGATTATCGAGACTGGGCATCAATATTCCAGAGTGGACCAATGTATACGTTTCTTATACCCGTTAGGGGAGATGGCTTGTCCCGCAGCCATTGGTATACGGTACCAATGATAGTATACAGGTGCTCATTAGGTTATGAGTTACATTGGACGAACTCGCCGGAAACTGCTGGTTGGTATTATACCTACCGTCGGATAGCAGTTCTTCGGTGACATGAGTATAGGTTAGTCCGATAACTTGACATCACTATTAGTCTCGAGCATGTTTCCACTGTAATTAGATTACTACCCTACCACGGCTTTAAAGAGTCGTGTAAATAAGTAGTAGTTTGGTGCAGTCCCGAAACACTTGGAGGCAGTAAGTGATAGAAAGGATTCGTCTCTCTCGGTATTGGGAGTTGATATCGTGCTGTGTATGGTTGGCCGATACCATAAGTCCCTGGTCAGGGCAAGTGAGATTTACTGGTAGGTACATCAGTAGTTTCTCAGATTGTATTGGGTTCGACACCGACACGACTTGTCTCGCTATTAGGGGTCTGACATTTACCACCCCAAGGACCGATATGCGATACTTTTTGACGAACATACCGGACTGTACGGAGAATGTCACCTATAAGCTCAGTAGGGTTCGAATGAGTTTTCTTGTTGATCTTCCTTTCGACAGATATCTGGGTAGCCGTTACGTACAGCTAGTGCCACTGACGTACTTGTGGTTAAACCCACTGCCAGCGTATTGTCGAGTCTTTAGACTCCCACACAGAGGGTTTCCTAGCTCAGGCGAAACGGTGTAGTTTGCGTATTTCGATACGCTCGGTTGTTCGATTTAACACATGTATTTATACACATGCTTTAATCGGACTGTTTAGTAGTACTAGCAAGGTTTGAAAGACAGCCAGTTTTGATACTAGTATTATATTGCTCTCTTTTAGGTATTTGTATGTTAACACGAATACAATATTTATACGAATATGTGTATTTGTATAAATACGGCTATTTGTGCTTTGATACAAATACATGTATTTCTTTCTAAATATGAATACGCGTATTTTGTATTTTTGGTATAAATACGGTATTCGTATTTTGGTAGAAATACGATATATGTATTTATTATAAATAAGGGTTTGGTATACTTGTTTATATACATGCATTTATATTTATATATAAGTGTATGTATATATGTACCTAGTGAGGTGGCTGCACTCTCTCTCTCATTTCTTCATAGAAGAATGGAGAAGCGTATGGGCTTGTGACTCACACTAGTGAGTCACTAGCCCACCCACTTGTTTGTTTCTAGAATGAAGAGATAAGTTTGGAGAGTGTGTGAGATATTATAAAAAGTGTTGATATTTTCTCTAGTTGCATTATCCTCTCTTCATCTTCTTCCTCCTCACTTCTCTTCTTGAGTTACGAGAAAATAAAAGAGAGTATCTTGTTTATAAACTACACCCTCTAAGCATCTTGTCCTTGTAAGACTCAATGTTTAATTTCTTCGTAGAAACTATCTCTTGAATCGGCATCCTCAGATGGATTGTCTTAGACGTGAGAGATCGACTTCGAGAGCTCGTTCAATCAACCCTAGGAGCTCGAGGAGTGAACCATTCAAGACCTGAAGGATCGTCTACAAAGGTTGTTACACTAACGTGGTAGTTAAACCTTGAGATAGTGTTGTTTAGTTTAGTGTTTGGCCTTATATTCTAGGATTTCAAGTGTGTAGTGCTCAAGTTTTTAAAGTTTTTGATTCCGCAAAACCGTAGTTGTCATGTTCATCATGAAAAACTGCATTTCAATACCGCTTATTCATTATCATTTTTGTGATATATCGGTACTATTAATCCGTGTCTGCTCAATAAATACAGATTACAGGTATTCATGACAAAACACTGGAAACATACTCAAATACACGGATACGACATTTGTGAGTCGACACTGCAACCGAAACAGAAAACCGATCAATATTCAAAGAGTTTCTTTTTGCAACAAACATGAGTACACATTTTTTATCAAGCATAATGTAACAATACAAGTATGAACACAAATCTCTTTTGATGCATGAACCATGGTGGGACAGCCTAGCATAAGTGGGCACACAAGAATCATGATGTGCAAGTAGATGAGCAAGTGGGTGTGTGATGAGTGGAAGAAAAAGGTGTGATGTGATTTAAAGTTACATTTTCCCTCCAACTCTACAGATTATAACCCAATCTTATATAGAAAAATCAAACAATGCCAGAAAGATCATGGAGAGGACACAAGATCACCATAAGAATACGGGCCCCACCATGCTACAGTAAACCAGCTGAAACCCTAAAAAACCGCTACCACTGGTCCAATCTGTTGGGTTACGATAGCGCCCTGGCCATCTTCCGTGGCCGGTGTGGAACGAAAACCGGCGTTTAAAAACTTGGTGCTAACGAAACCCGCTAGAATGAACCATAAACCCTATACTAGCAAACAATGAAGAGTTAAACTATAGTGATAGAAGTGTTATACTGAATGATCCGTGTCCTTCGGTCTTCTACCATCATCCTTAGCTCCTAGAGGTGTCCTGGATCGAGCTTGATTGCCGGTCTCCCTCCATCGAAGATGATCCACCCGAGAGTATATAGTTCGAGCTCCAACCTCAATACCTAGGTAACTAGGGTACCTAGTTCACTAAACTAGATAGCCCAGAGGATGTAGAGAGTGATGATGGATTGATTTGTCTCAAACTACCCTAGATTTCTCAACACATAAGACATTTAGGGTTGAGGAAGAAGAATGAAGCTTGAGGTCAAGAGAGAGTGTTGTGATGAGCATTCTATGAAGAATGGCTAAGTGTTGTGAATGAATGAAGCATACCAATCATTATCAAAACAAATAATCTAGCATACTTCAATAGTCCCTCATGAGTCACTAAATGAGTCACCATGCTTCATTAATTGCACAATCAACACCTCATACCTCCACCTCATTAACCATTTAAGAAAAATGGTTGAACAAGAAATGAGGTGTCTTCTTCTAGAAGTATCCTTATAAAATTACAAGAATACCCCTCACCGTATATACATACCTGTATCCGTATTCCGAAAATATACGAATACAAAGAGACGAAAATAATCCAATAATCTAATATTAGGATCCGGCTTAAACCAAAGCCCACTAGTATTATCCGTCCGAATCATTATCCGTGTAGCTAGTACACGTATATGATCGAACCCTGTCGTAAAACCATATAGCCTCTAAATCGTTTCGCCTGAAGCAAGGAAACCCTCTGTGTGGTGTGGGACTCTAAATACTCATCAATACGCTGGCAGTGGGTTTAACCATAAGTATGTCAGCGGCACTAGCTGTACGTAACGGCTATCCAGGTATTGAGCGAAAGGAAGGCCGATAAACAAACTCATCCGAACCCCTACTGAGCCTGTCCGTGACAATCTCCGTACAGTCCGGTCTATTTGTCTAAGAGTATTACATATCGGGTCTAGTGGGTGGATAAAGTCAGACCCCTAATAACGCAATATTTCGTGTTGGTATGAAGCCCATCACCAACTAAGAAACTACTGATCCAAATCAGTAATTCTCGTCCATCTTGGCCAAGGATTTCTGGTGATGGCTACCCGTGCACTACGCGACATCAACCCCAATACCGGAAGAGACGAATCCTCGACGATCCGCTCACTGCCTCCATGTGGCTCGGGACTGTATCCAACTAAAACCTGTTTGCACGACTTCTTTGAGCCGTGGTAGGATAGTAATCAAAGCACAGTGGGAACTCACACGAGACAAATGACGATCTTAGGTCGACAGACTAACATGTACTGTAACATTTTAAAAATAAATAAATAAATAAATAAAATCCTTTAGGTGAATTTTCTGATAATCGGTAAAATAAACCGTATTTTCCGTAAAACTCAACTACAATTATTTTTCAATATAGATTTAAATATGCCTATTTTAACTATGTAATTACTAGTAAATGGTGTTTATTTAGTGACTTGTAAATTTCTAGTTTACTAAAATATTTTTCCTAAATTAATTAAATTAAAATATTAACATAAGCTTTAATTATACATTAAATTAGTGCAAATTACAAATTAGAATGGGTTAATTACACAATTTGTACACCATGACAACTTAATATTTAAATTGTAACATGTTGTTTTTGGAAAATTTCTCAAGGGTTCTAGACTTTTCTAAGTAAAGTTTTAATAGAAAATAAAGAAATTGAGAAAAAAGGAATTATTAAATGAGTTAAAAGATGTAATAATTAAGGAAGTTTCTACACAATTCCACCCATTCATAACCTCACTCTCTCTCCCTCTTCTCCAATTTTGGCCGAGCTCATCTTGAAGCCACCCCATTTTCTTTCAAAACTCATTCTCACATCAAATTTCATCAAAAATTCAACAAAAGTCCAAAATTCTACACCACTAATTCCTAATTAAATCTCTACCCTTCATTCTTTTTCCAAGCAAGTATGGATCTTGGAGCTAGAGAGCAATTTAGAAGACCAAGAACTCAAGTTTGATCTCTTAAGATTGTGAGGTATAAAAATCCTAACCCTAAAGTTTAATATTTGGATAATTACTTTAATCTAGCTTAATTTGGTGTTTAATATGGTTTTAAATTGTAGATTTAAAATTCAAGAAAAGGGTTTGTAAATCAAGTTAGGGTTTTTATAAATTGTTTATGATTACATGGTGTAGTTTAACATGTTAAATAATGCAAAACCTAATCTAGTAACAAATTTGTTAATTGTTACATTTTAATTGTTCAAATTAAGCTATTTGTAAACTAGCTTTTTATAAAACATACAAATAGGTGAGATAAAATTCTAGTGAGAATTTTTATCAATTATTCATGGTTTTAATGGGCAGATTAACATGTTAATTGAATGCAAAAGTTAATCTAGTTACTAGTTTCAACTTGTTAGATGGAAATTATGCTAATTATGCTAGTTTTTGCAAACTAGGTTTTTGGAAATTGACTAAATAATTGAGATTAAAATCCAATTAGGGTTTTTATGACATTATTAACATTTTAAATTGTAGTTTAACACTTTATTTCATGCAAAATCTAGCTTAGTTGTTGAATTGTGAATTTTGCTTTAAAAAAAGTATTAAAAATTGATATTTTTGCAAACTAGAATTTTCAATTTAATACAAATTGATGAGGTTAAATTATGGTGATGGTTTGTATGACTTAGTTATGATATTTAGTGACTATTATGGCCATTAGTTGGGTTAAAATATCAAGTTTCGAATTAAAACGAAAATTTAGTGCTCTCTAGGTTTTTGCGAAATAAAACGATTTGATTAATTTTAAGGTTTTGATGATTTAAACACTATTTATATTATAATTAGTGAGTTTTGGAACTAAGATTTGTATGTTTGTATTTTATCTCGATCAATCGGCGTTTGTACGCCGATATCGAGGGATATTTGGTTCTTTTGCATGAGCGAGTCATAGGTTTTAACCTATGTGTGTTTCATGCGCCGTTTTAGGTTTTATCCGCGATTTCGGTTTACGATATTATATATGTTTGCATATAGGTACCCCTCACGTGGACTTTGGACGATGAAGAAGAGGATGGCGGTATCGATTTCGGCAGACAAGGACCAGGTGAGTAGATGTATATCTACGGGGAAAGTCGGGTGGATGGCGTATAGCACCCCTACAAACGTAGAATAAGGATATTACGTACTGTTATTAGGAAGTCGGACGCGACCTTAGATTCTTGACGAGTAGGGTCCTATTGAAGACTTTAGGTTGGACTAGACTGATTTAGAAATACTTAACCAGAGGATGACCGCTTCGGAGGGAATTCGTAGGTTTCATGTAGACACACACACGCACACACACATACACTTGACTTGGGGTGTGTGTGTGTATGAATGTGTGTAGGTTTCTATATATATATATATAACATATACACGTGATATGAGGAGGTTATATGATACATGGGGTTGAGTCGGTATGACTGGGTATGATGCCATGAGATATTAGATATACGATCGAGTTATGACATGAGATGCGTTATGATATTAGCGGATCGTTGGGGAATGAGAAAATGTATATTTATATATAAACGATAATAGGTGATGATGACATTGAAATGTACGAGACTCTAGAATAGAACCCGGATTGTAATATGTGACTTAATCACGATATGATATATGACATGATATTTTAGTGGATCATTTAACGATGGATATTTACACAGACGATAATATATGTTGATGATATTGGGACGTATGCGATTATAGTACTGTAGGGTTACTAGGCACTATCACAAGGGTCTATAAGGCATCAACCATGCCCGATTTAAAATTTAGACGTGCTGAACAACCCAAAGCGAGGATCTTGGCTAGATAATTAGGGTTAAACATGCAAGTAAACATCTTTACAACTAAGAGAGAGGGATTACAACCTTTGTAGTCCGCTCCTTCGCTTCATAAGCTCCGAGTAGTAGTCCCTTTGCCACGATCCATGATCTCCCGGACTCAAGAGAGGTTCCACAACCCGAATGATCCATACTTGCTTGAAGTCTTCCTTCTCAAAAATGATCTATCTTGAAGTTTCTTTAACTCAAGCTCTCACTCACTAATCAAGTATTAATGAAGTGAACACCCTAATCTAATTTGCTAGATTATATGAGGATGATGAAATATGATTTATTCTCTCTTTTATTATCAAATTCTCATACTAATCCATCACAAAACCAAAAGCTAGAAAGTTTTGCAAGGAGGAAGAAGAAGAAGATTTCTTTTGTGATGAATAATCAAATTGTTATTCTAATTACAAATGCAACCTATGGTTAAAGATGAAAGGGCTAACCATTGTAGAGATTTAATTAGGGTCAAGGGTTTGGGTTGGGTTAGGAAATCTCCACAAATATCAACACATAATATCTTAGCTTAAAACAAAAGAAAAGCTTCTAGAACCTTCATGAATAAGCTAACCCAAATCAAACCCTATCATATTTAATCTCCACTAATTATGTTGCATTTGTAAACATAACTTGTTACAATATTATGTATCACATATATAATATATTTTTGTAACAAAAGAAAATAATACAATTAACATATATCGCATATATATCAATGTATTATTCGGTGAGAAAATGAAATAATAAAGCGAGCCAATATTAGACAATGTAATGTAATATATCACATATATAATTATATATTAAATTATTGAATCAACACTTGATCCGACAATCCGGCTATATCGCATATAATCGACTAATATATCATGTACCGATTCATCGAATCAACACTTGATCCGATGAGCCGGCTTTATCATATTTCGTGAGAATAGAATACGGTATCTCATATCGTATTATTCTCGGTCCCGCACATAACACATATGTGCTCCTACTCCGTTTTGCCTGAGTCAAGAAATCTCTGTGTAGGACTCTAAAGAATCGTCAATACGCCGGTAGCAGGTGATGATCATATCAAACACCCACAAGCTGCAAGCGGTCAGCTAAACGTAATAGCCACCCAGGTATTGAGCGATCAAAAGATCAACAAGCAAGCGTGTACATTCTCCTGTGAATCCAATCAGTAACACTCCCGTACAGTCCGGTCTCTTCGTCTGATATGTCACATATCTAGTCTAGGGGTGGTAAACGTCAGACCCCAGTAACCGATAAGTCGTGTCGATGTGAGGCTCATAACAGGTGGAGAACCTACTGATAACACTTACCAGTAGTACTCTATATCAGCCCTGGCCAGGGACTTCCAGTTATAGCCAATCAAACACAGCACAACATCAACTCCCTATACCAGGAGAGACGAATCCCCTCCTATCGCTCATTGCCTCCATGTGATTCGGGACTGCACCCAAAAGCCACCGTTTTGCACGCCCTCTTGGACGTGGTAAGGTGAAAATCAAAGCACAGTGGGAATCTCACAAGACTCTATGACGATCTCGGGTCTACAGACTAACCTGTACCAGTGTCACCTGAGAACTGCCATCTGACGTGAGGTATAATACCATCTGGGAGTTCTCGGCGAGTCCGTCCAGTGTACCTAGTCTCCACTGAGCACCCGTAAACCATCCTTGATGTCAAACACCGATGGATATGGGATCATCCATCGCCCATCATATGGGTCAAGATGCGTATACGCTAGTCTACTCTGGTGTATCGATACCCTGTCTCGACACACCCTCGACTAGAAACAGTTATAGGATGTACTCGTTGACTACCCTGGCCCCACTAGTATGATCTCATCATAGTCCTAGTAGTCGTGTACATATCCTAAGAGCTTTATCAACATGTGAGAGTAAGACAGTAAACTAATATAAGTCAACATGTTAAGATAACGTGAAACCAAATAGCATACTATCATGACGAGCAAGAAAGTCCTCTATATATATATCCAAGCATCCATTATAATATACGTCATATGTACAACAATGGCCTCTAGGGCATATATATAACTAACAATCTCCCACTTGCACTAAGGCCAGCTGTTGTAGTATCTCATACCTAACATCCCGAATAATCTCTCAAACTGTATCTGGGGAATGGCCTTTGTGAGTGGATCCGCAGTGTTGTCCTTCGTATCAACTCTCCTGACCTCGATCTCCCGGCGATCAACTATCTCCCTGATCAGGTGATACCGCCTCAGAATATGTCTGGACTTCTGATAGGACCTGGGTTCCTTGGCAAAAGCCACAGCTCCATTGTTATCGCAATACAAAGGTATTGGATGCTCAATGGACGGAACCACACCAAGTTCAGTGATGAACTTCTTCATCTAGACAGCCTCTTTGGCAGAATCATTGGCAGCGATGTATTCAGCCTCCACCGTCGAGTTTGCAACGGTATCTTGTTTGGAACTCTTCCAACATACCGCCCCTCCATTAAGGGTAAAGACAAATCCCGAGTGTGACTTAGAGTCGTCCTTATCACTCTGGAAGCTGGAATCGGTAAAAGACTCCACCTGGAGTTCTCCGTTACCATACACCAAGAACATCTCTTTAGTCCTTCGTAAGTACTTGAGAATGTTCTTTACAGCTATCCAGTGACTCTCTCCAGGATCTGCTTGATACCGATTCACTACACTTAGTGAGTATGCTACATCAGGTCCGGTACATAGCATCGCATACATGATAGAGCCTACTGCCGAAGCATAGGGTATCCCTTGCATGCGAGCTCTTTCCAAATCAGTCTTGGGAGACATCTCTTTGGAAAGAGTGAGTCCAGAGATCGTGGGTTGGTTTCCACGCTTGGATTCTTCCATACTAAACCTCTTTAGTATGGTGTTAATGTACCTGGATTGGGACAATCACAGTATCCGTTTAGATCTATCTCTATAGATCATAATTCCCAGTATGCAGGAGGCATCACCTAGATCTTTCATTCAGAATCTTTGTGATAAGAAGAGCTTGACCGACTGCAGCATAGGAATATCATTTCCTATCAAGGGTATGTCATCGACATACAATACGAGGAAGACAACCTTACTCTCTGCAACCTTTTTATATATACAAGGTTCATCTACATTTTTGATGAAGTCAAACTCTTTGACTACAACATCAAAGCAGATTTTCCAACTCCGCGATGCTTGCTTTAACCTATAGATGGATTTAAGCAGCTTGCACACCTTTCCGCTGCTCCCACTATCTACGAAGCCCTCTGGTTGAGTCATGTACACGCACTCTTCTAAATCACCGTTTAGAAAGACGGTCTTAACATCCATTTGCCAGATTTCGTAGTCATGGTATGCAACAATGGCAAGTAAGATCTGGATGGACTTGAGCATAGCCACTGGAGAAAAGGTTTCGTCATAATCCACACCTGGTCGTTGACGAAAACCCTTTGCAACAAGTCTAGCTTTGAAAGTCTCAACTTTTCCATCTACACCAATTTTCTTTTTAAAGATCCATTTGCTTACAATGGGTTTTACCCCTTCAGGAGCAACTTCCAAAGTCTATACTTTGTTGGTGTACATAGATTCCATCTCAGATCGCATTGTATCCAGCCAATTCACAGAGTCACCATTCGTGATGGCCTGCCCGAAACTAGTCGGGTCATCATCTTCCATGATGCAATCCTCGCTTTCACTATCAATGAGAAAACCGTAGTATCTCTCAGGTGGGTGAGAAACCCTACTAGATCGGCGGAGAGGCTGGGATTCGTTGGGAACTACTGAATCCTCTGGTTCCAATAAATCATCAGTTGTAGTTTGTGGTGCTGGAACTTCTTCCAGCTCTACCGCTTCGCCACTAATTTCTTTTACAAGAAATTCCTTTTCTAAAATGGTGGCATGCTGAGCAACAAACACCTTTTTTTGTTCACCGTGGTAGAATAGATATCCATTTGAATGTTTAGGATATCCTACAAACTTGCAAAGAACTGATCGTGCCTCGAGTTTGTCCGGATTTTGCCTTTTGACATAGGCCAGACAACCCCATATCTTAACTCGTTTAAGACATGGTCTCTTCCCATTCCATATCTTATATGGTGTGGTAGGTACAGATTTTGATGGAACTTGATTCAATAGGTATGCTGCTGCTTCAAGCGCATATCCCCAGAAGGAAACAGGTAACTCAGCAGTGCTCATCATAGAGCGCACCATATCTAATAGGGTGCGATTCCTCCGCTCCGATACACCGTTGTGCTGTGGTGTATAAGGAGGAGTAAGCTGAGAGAGAATCCCATTCTCTTTTAGATAATCTAGGAACTCATTGCTCAAGTATTCTCCTCCTCGATCAGATCGAAGGATCTTAATCCTTTTGCCCGTTTGGTTCTCTACTTCGTGCTTATATTCCTTGAATTTCTCAATAGCTTCAGACTTGTGTTTCATCAGGAACACATGTCCGTATCTTGAGAGATCGTCAGTGAATGTAATGAAGTAGGAAGAACCGTTCCTGGCATGTGTAGACATGGGACCATATACATCACTATGTATCAGCCCTAAGAGTTCCGTAACTTTTTCTCCGTGTCCATTAAACGGTGTTTTGGTCATTTTACCTTTGAGACATGAATGGCAAGTATCATAAGATGATACTTCGAACGGATTCAAATATCCATCCTTATGTAACTTAGCTAGCCGTGTCGCATTGATATGACCAAGTCTACAATGCCACAAGAAGGATTCGTTCATTTCTGAACTCTTCCTCTTGTGTGTGTTTTGTATATTAAGGACTGTATTTTGATTGAGAATGAATATGCCATTATGCAACGAGCCTGATCCAATCAACTTTTGATTTAGGAAGATGTTCATAACATTATCCTGTATTACAAAATTATATCTTTCTTTACTTAATAAAGAAACTGATATAATGTTGCACATCATGTTCGGTATATAATAGCACTCGTTCAGAATCAAAGTATTACTACTTGGTAATACAAGATGATATTCGCCACTGCTTTGGCTGCAATATTTGCACCATTTCCTACTTGTACGGAATGATCACCCTTTCCCAGTTCTCTACCTTTACGTAGCCCACATAAAAATTTACATATGTAGGATCCCGATCTGGCATCTAATACCCAGGACGTAGGGTGAACTGAGAAACTGTTCTCAATAACTAACACATCCGAAGAAGATGCATCAGCATGCTTGTTCTTCGTTTGGGCGGCATGAGAATCCAGATATTCTCCTGTTTCCTGCTCAGTCTTATAACTCTTATAAGAAAGAACGGGACCAACGTTCTCCTGCTCAATATAATAAACGGGTTCAGTCAATACATCCATATTATTATCTTGATTATGGCCTGACATGATCACTACCTGGAGAGAGAGAGAAGAAAACACTTTAGCGTATGCTCTTGCAAGATTAGATTGGTTATTATCTTATCTAATCAGGATGTCTCCCACTGTTTTTATCAAATTTTCCTTCAAACCCTAAAAGGTAAGATTAGCCGGGATTAATTACACCCTACAATTTCTTCAATCTTTCAGCTAGATCAGTGTTGGTACTTGAGGGAGGTTCCCCGTGCTTTCGCACGGACCTAATTAAAATAAACCTCATTTTCCCAGAGGCATAACCCCGTTAACACCTTTCTAGACACCTACTTGATCGGCTAATTGTCCTGTGTAAATTCTCCCAGGTGTAACTCTTACTCGCAGTGGGTATCGGGATCCAACTATCTCATAGGAGGTATTCAATCTCATTGCAAATTTCAACACTTGAAATTCCCGATAATATTTTTACCCCTAGTGTGCTATGACCTTGACAGAGGTCAACAAACCATAGTGCACTAGTCAAGTTCAACCCGTCATTTCTTGATTGAATCAAACCCACTCGCACGACCCTTGACAGAGGTCAACAAGGTCGTACGATCAACTTAATCCAATCACATCACATGTTTTACAGATAATTATTAATCAGCTACCGCACACTGCGCCTTGACAGAGCTCAACAAACGCAGCACGAATACTAAATAGTCTTTATCTGAAAAGACGGAGGGCTACGCAGGTTTTTCAGAAAACTAAGAGCGTAATGAACTCGATATCGTCGTAGAATCGAGTGATTTTTGAAAAAGGAGTGTTTTTGAGGCTTTTCTAGTTTCGCTAAAGAGGTCACTCCCGGTGAAGAGATGTCGGTTCTTTCCTTATCGAATAAGGTGCGGGGTATATCATATATACCGCTATGCAAAGCAAGAACTATAGAAACAATCAAAAACTAAACCGTGAGTTTGTAGCATCTGCCAGTTTTGCTAAAGAGGTCACTCTCGGTGAAGGGATCTCGGCTCTTTCCTTATCAAATACGGTGCGGGGTATATCATATATACCGCTATGCAAAACAAAACTGTAGCCACCCTTTTTATAAAGTTTTGATTCTACAACATTTTTTAGATTTCTTTTCTTTTATTAATCTCATTAATAAAAATCCCATCAGTTAATGCTTCCTAAGCATCACAGAAGAAACGAAAGCAGTAATATTTATATATCAACATATATATATATAGTATAAACATTCGTCTCAGGCAGTAATACGATCTCATCACAGAACATTGTAGTAGAAGATAACATATGAAATATTGGATATACTAGGACGTCCGTGTTTTATTTCGAGCCTGTATAAAACACGGATTCCACGGTCGCGATGAATAGCCAAACCCACATCCCTAGACCCCTACGAGAGCGGCAAGTAACACTGCCAATTCTAGGGTTAGGAGACCCGGTCTCGACTCCTCGAGATGGCCTCCCACTGGACCCTAGAACCCGGTTACTTGTGCTCCCCTCCTCGGGTCTACCTAATGCGGAAAAGTAAATAATATACAATGGTGACAACAAACTCAACCCGGAAGTGCCCCAGTAAAAGAATATTACATACAATTGAATTTTACATGAATGAAAATATAAAACCCTCATCTCACATAAAACCCATGGCTATTCAGAACACGACGATCCAATACAACATATCACAGTAACACATAATATCTCATATCATCAACGTAAGCAAGTATGCGTATCCCGATTGTTGTTGATGTATAGCAACGAAGCCGGCGATACACCACATACTACGCTTACCGTCACAGAAAAGAAAGTGTAAAACTACAACATTTGGAATCCACAATCATTTTAGACATCATAAATCCGAAATATCACATACTTCGCATTTCATGCCTAACCATATGAATTCCACATATTGTATTACATTCCAGATAAATAGACAAAGTTAAACTTTCTGATCGAATAATCAAATATGCAAGATTTCCCAAATAGCTCAACACTTGAGCGGAGTTCAAAAAAACCAGAGCATGACACAGCCCCAATGAACCATCCGTAGAAAGGTCAAACCAACGCCTCACATGTGGCAATGCTAAACTACCATAAACCCTAGGGTTCAGTGACAGTTTTGACGGTCACAAAATCGAGTTAAGGTTACGTTCTTCTAGGGGTCCACAGATATGCTTGCATGTTTTTCCGAAAGTTTTAAACTTAAGAAAAATTCAACACTTGAAAGTTTTTCATGTCGGGAAACAGTGAGTTATTGATATCCGTTCGAACATTTTAATACGTTCTAAATTATCCGGAAAACTAAACGAAATAAAACTTTCCGATCGAATCAACGAATACAAAGGATCTCCAGAAAACTCAACACTTAAGTAAAATTAAAAATACCCAGAAGCATATAGTAATACATATGGATAAACCCCAGAAATTACAGTCACTGACACCCAAGTACGGCCGCGGAACCGCCGCCAAAAGCATGTTTAGGCCGCGGTTCCGCCGCGACTTTAGGGCTACAGTGACTCGTATTTCACAGTAATCCATAAAATTACTTGCTTGATTTTTGAGTATTTTTAATGTGGAAAAAATCAAAATTTTTAAAATTTTTTCAGAGAGGGGTCAAATTTTGACGTTTCGGGGTTCGATCGAACTTTTAACTTCGTATACACGTCGCCTAATGCTCTAGCTTGGCTCTGATAGCACTGTAGGGTTACTAGACACTGTCACAAGGGTCTATAAGGCATCTACTGATAACACTTATCAGTAGTACTCTATATCAGCCTTGGCCAGGGACTTCCAGTTATAGCCAATCGAACACAGCACAACATCAACTCCCTATACCGGGAGAGACGAATCCCCTCCTATCGTTCATTGCCTCTATGTGATTCGGGACTGCACCCAAAATCCACCATTTTGCATGCCCTCTTGGACGTGGTAAGGTGGAAATCAAAGCACAGTGGGAATCTCACAAGACTCTATGACGATCTCGGGTCTACAGACTAACCTGTACCAGTGTCACCGGAGAACTGCCGTCTGACGTGATGTATAATACCATCTGGGAGTTCTCGGCGAGTTTGTCCAGTTTACCCAGTCTCCACTGAGCACCCGTACACTATCTTTGATGTCAAACACCGATGGATATGGGATCATCCATCGCCCATCATATGGGTCAAGATGCGTATACGCTAGTCTACTCTGGTGTATCAATGCCCTGTCTCGACACACCCTCGACTAGAAACAGTTATAGGATGTACTCGTTGACTACCCTGGCCCTACTAGTATGATCTCATCATAGTCCCAGTAGTCGAGTACATATCCTAAAGGCTTTATCAACATGTGAGAGTAAGACAGTAAACTAATATAAGTCAACATGTTAAGATAAAGTGAAACCAAATAGCATAATATCATGACGAGCAAGAAAGTCCTCTCTCTATATATCCAAGCATCCATTATAATATACATCATATGTACGACAATGGCCTCTAGGGCATATATATAACTAACATGCCGTACGATGGATTTTACCGTACGAGGCATAGATGCGATGACTGATCCACACTCTTGACTCGAGGAAGTCGTACTATGTACATGACGCTATTGAGGATGGATCGCCGACTACTAGAGATACCGACTCAGACTTTAGGAGGATTATTCTTACCTTTCGACTAGTGTCTTTAGTTAGTTCCTTAGTTGGTTAGGTAGATTTTAGTTTAGGCTCTAGTCATATTCATTTTAAAAACTAACTAATCGTGCGCATTTTTAAGGACAGCCTGAGGGATACTGCGGATTTTTCAAAAGACATATCTCTAAAAAAATACCCCGTAGCCCCTAATTTTCTAAAAACCATGATTCGTGCTTCTTCAAAACAACAAATTGTATGACTCGTAATTAGTAGGTATTTTCTAGTTATGCGTTTACTACACATTCACTGTTATATTCATATTGTATTCATCGCATTGCATGTTCACACATATGTTTCTTTAGCTAATATGAAACTCTGCCTGTTAGGACACCAGCACCATTACCGATGATGCGCATGTTCCACGTACACTTATTTGCCGGCTCACACACATCATCATCGGTAATTGCCATGTCACGTACACTTTAAAACATATTATCTTTTATTGATATAATCAGCTAAATGCAAGTCCAGTATAATATTGTGTGATTACCGTCATGTGCTAGTTTAGACATTTCATTTATTACTTAGACACTTCATGCATTCACATATTCATATTATCATGCAGTATTCTGGGGCTTATGCCGATGATCATTATTTACTTACTCATGATTTTGGGATTTTGGATTTCTATGAGATTTCTGGATTTTGGGGGAAAACCGCAAGAATTTAATAAAAGCTTAGTATCATCATTTTTAAAATGCAAGTTGCGGTTTTCTCGTGATGTATGTGTCGTCCACCATGAGATTTCATGTTTTCTGTTGGATTTCGAGACCCGATTCGAGGAGTGGATGAACCGTCTCGGGTACATGGTGGGCCCGGTATGGTACCCCGGGGCAAGAAGCTCGAGTTGTAGAAGATAAGCCTGGCAGGGGAAGACTACCTACCGGTGATGTCTGGCGCGGCGGATATACGGAGGATACCGACCGTTGTCGTGAGATGTGATGATATGGGCCGATCCGAACTGACGGAGCCCGAGATTTTGAGACTATGAGATATTGAGACTATGAGGTATTGAGACTTAAGATTTACATGTTTTGTGTCGATACTTGATACGGATTTCCATGGATTTCATTGATGATGTTTCAGATTATCGTACAAATTTCACTATGATACAAGTTAAAGATTTCTTATACAGATATATCCAGATTTCATGGTTGATTGTTTTACATTCATGGTGCATGCATACTCATACACATGACATGTTACTACTTGAGGCACTGACGCGAGCATTGAGCGTTGCACTTACACATAGATTATTACCCTACCACTAGTAGATGACTAGTGTTATATTAAGTATATTATTATGACCTAGGAGAGCGTCGTGCATGCGATTTCTACTCGCTGATGTCTTCTACTCACGAGTTGGCAACTTACCCCCGTTGTGCCAAATTTTCTTACATGTTTCGATGTACAGGTTTCCTTTCCTTGGCAGCTTGCTGGTACATCATTTCATTTAGGGTGATTTGCTTGGTAGGTTGGTTCACTTGTATCAGGACCGCCGTTGTACTTTTATTATTTCATTTGTATCTAGTAAGCTCCATCAACCAGACTTGTATTACTTGATTGATTTAGAAGACCAGTTGTTTTTATTTCGACCTTAGGGTCGCGCTTGTATTATTATGGTTTTCAGTGGATTTGGTTTTTTTGAGTTTTGAGCCTCGCCCTTCGGCGTTGTATATTATATTGCTTGCGTGGTTGTGACCGCCAATTGGCAAAGAGCTAGCTCCCGCTTGGGGATGACTTTTTATTGCTGATGTATATATTCTGGTTTGTACCCGTTTGGGGGCCAGTTTTTACAAAGGAGACTCTGCTGAAATATTTGAGAAAATTTGATATTGCTTTTAAACTTATTTTCCTACATTTCTTTTAATGGTTTAGATTTCTGGGCTTCGGCTTACTTCGATTACATCGCGCCTTTAGACGCTTCGTAATTTAAGTGCCGGTCACGTTCCATACCTTCGGGTCGTAACATGTACACATATCACTTGAGAACTTCTATCTGATAATAGATATAATACCAACTAGCATGTTCCCGGCGAGTCCGTCCAGTGTACTCATAACCCAATTAGCACCTGTATACTATCTTAGGTGACGAACTGACACCAATGGCTTGTGAGACCGGCCACCGCCCCTCGTCGGGGTCTCGATAAGTATACACTAGTATACTCCGGAGTATCGATGCCCTCTCTTGATACTCTCTCGACTAGGAACATTTAAGGATGTGTTTATAGACCACCCAGCTCCCACGTATATGATCGCCATCATAATGCTGGTAGTCAAGCAAGAATGCTATGGGCTCTATCAACATGTAATAGTGATCTGTAATACCACATAATGCATGTATATGATGATAAAGACAAACCAAATAGCATAAAATCATTTTCAGTAAGACTGTTCTACCTGTATAGGTCCTCCCTCAATCATCACAATCGTCTGCTTGCGATTACAATAATTGCCTCGAGGGCACTATAGCCAACAATCTCCCACTTGCACTTAAGGCTAATAATTACGGTGTCACATACTCACAGCCCGTATGATACCGAACACCCAACTTCTCTACTAATCAGTCTCGCAAAGCCCGTTTGTGAAACTATTGCGTTCGAGAAATAGCCTCAGTGAGTGAACCCTCTCTAATGTTTCTATCTTTATCTCTCTATATCTCAACTTCGCGGAGAAAAAACTATCTTCCGAAATGAGCGATACCTGTCTTAGAATTTGTCTGGATATCTGATGGGATCCAGTTCACAAATGAACTCCAAATCTAACAAACTTCTTAGACCGTATCATCCACTGAATTTAATCAGTATCCTGCGCCATGCCTACCACAGTATCTGCTTGGACCACCTGTCCAACATACTGCCCCTCAAAAGAGGGAAAACTATAACTCTGACAGTCACTCTGTCATGTAGGTCACCTTGGAAGCTTGAAATGATAACCGCCTCCTGAAGGAGGCTGCCGTTACCATATACCAAGAACATCCACTTATGTTCATTACTGCTTTCCAACGTTTCTCCAGGATTGGATTAATATATACGTTTATTGCAGCCAGTGCAAAAGCAATATCTAGTATTGTACTTAACAGATATGATTGACTCAATTGCCTAAGCAAGTGATATGCTAATCATGCAAATCCCTCTCCTCATCAGTCTAGAAGACATCTCTTTAGAGAGGGTGACTCCATCACCTGCGGGTACACCACCACGCAAGGAGTCGTCCATTCTAAAACACTTTAGAATAGTGTCAAGTACCCGAATTGGGACACTTCCCAAATCTAGATCTAAAACCATAGATCTAGTCACCAGAATCCCTGATATTTTATCCAGATCCTATGTGGAGAAAATTCTTGTGACAACCACAGTATAACCGATCGTAGTATAGGAATATCACTTCCTATCAAGAGCATGTCATACAAATACCAGGACATCACTTCCTACTACTTTCTTACCAGGTCCATCTGTTGTTCTGATGAAGTCAAACTCTATGACTGTCACATCAAAACTAGACGATCTATCTCCGGTATACCTGCTTTAGTCTATAAATAGACATAAGCAACTTGCCTACCATGCTTCCGCTGCTCCCACTGATTACAACAACCCTCTGGCAGAGTCATATACACGTGCACTTCTAAAACTAATTTAGAATGATGTTATACTCATCCTCCTGCCAGATCTCATAGTCTAGAACAACAGTAGTGTCAAGTTTGGGTAATCAAAAACCTCCCTGTCACCGTTTTTGAGAAGACCGAAGTACCTCTCGGGTGCCTGAGCTTACCCACCAAATCTGCGGAGTGGCTAATGGATTGTTGAAACCATTTGAATCTTTAGGTTATACTAAATTTTCAGTAATCGTTTGTGGTTCTGGAATCACTTCCAGTTCTACCATACTCCTACTAATATTTTCTGAAAAGAATTCATTTTACTAAAACCGTGGTGAGTCAAGAACAATATAATTATTGATCTTCCAGATGGTAGAAAGTTAACCCTCGTCAAAGCCCGGGATAACCCACAAACTGCCATTACTGAAATGTGCCTTGAGTTTGTCTAGATTCTGGTTTTAAACATCAGCCGGACTAATCCATATACCTTAACATCGTTAAGATATGAATCCATTCTATATCCAATATAGAAAAAATGGCACTAATTTAATTGGAACCAAATTCAAAAATCATACAACTGTTTCCAGTGCATATCAACCAAATGGAAGAAGGCTATACAACATTACTCATCCAGGAATACATGCACGTATGAGTAACCTGAAAGAGAAGCAAGTTCTCAAAACTATTACTTACAATGGAATACCTAACACAAGTATCTATATTTTCGATCACCTTGAAGAATCCTGATACTTGCAACGTATGGTTCTCTACCTTATTCTTATACCTATAACTTCTCAAAATTTGGACCTTGTATTTCAACGAAATACATGTCTAAAACTAGAGAAGTCATGAGTAAACAGAATATAGTATGAGTACCAACCCCTTTTTCCTAATGGACATCGGACAACATACAATACTTTGTATAAGTCCACTGAGTTTAATAACTCAAATCCTGTGCGTCGTAGGTTGAAAAGCTGTACTATGGTTAAGAAGAATTACACTGCTGTTGAATGCTCCTTACCTAATCATCATCTGATACAGGTAAATGTCATAGACATAATTTCAAAAAGTTATCTCACTTTATAAAATAAACGTACCGATATATCAGTTTGAAATTGGTGCATAACAACGGATATTCAAAACCAAATATTTGCCATCAGGCAAAACCCAGGCGATTTCCTCAAATATCATCAATTACAAAGAATTCCGATATATTGAGGATCTAATCACCCAATTCCCAATATCTTACTTCCACTCATCATCTGTAACGCCATACAGATGTGAGAATCAAATCGGGTAAATACATACCCTGGAGTTAGAATCTAATTGGGAAAACAGTTTTCAATTAACACCGCACAGTGAAACTGAAACATGAAAATGTTTCAAAGGGGGAGCCGGGTATTCCTATTAATGCCTCTTCTACTATTCAGATTCATGACAGTAACCGTATACTTCCTTGCCCTCACTCCAACCCCTTTATATGTCTTTACTTATTACCTTCTGTACACCATACTTAGGCTAATTGATTTTCTTCCTTCCCTACCCTTCGGCACCAGCCTAAGGTTTGGAAGAAGACCATCCAATAAACGTAATATGTGCACTCTCCTACTACTAGGAGCCCTCGCAACCTGAGAGAATGTAAATAGAAAAGACAGCCGAATTCCTATTCTATTCTCCAGAACCAGAATCCATTCTCGATCAGAAACAAGTTTCTTCGACTTCGTATGTAACTATACGATGGCATATCCAAAATGTGGATCTTCGTAGTGATACAGAGTGTTCTGGAGAAACGCAAAGGAGAAGTAGGAGTGGCAGGGGTATACGCGGTTTTGTCGTAAATGATAGTAGTCGCAATTTTCTTTGTCCTTACTCTAATCCCTTTATATATCTTTACTTATTACCTTCTGTACACCACACTTAGGCTAATTGGTTTTCTTTCTTCCCTGTTTACCCCAATCAGAGCAAAGCTCTGTTCAAATTCCAAGGCGGGAAATGAAGCAACGCTTCTGCTTCCTCTAATCAGAGCAAAGCTCTGTTTAAAATTCAAATTTTAAATAAAGGAAGCAACGCTTCAGATGGTTTGCGCTCTGCGCTGCGTGACGCGTGGCAGCGCAGTTGCGCTGAGCTCTGCGCTGCGCGACGCGTGGCAGCGCAGTTGCGCTGAGCTCTGCGCTGCGCGACGCGTGGCAGCGCAGTTGCGCTGAGCTCTGCGCTGCGCGACACGTGTCAAGCGCAGGTGTGCTTGCGCCAAACAGAATTAAAATTCTGAAAGATCTTTCTGATCTTATTAAAACAATAAGATTCTCTCCTGTAAAACAGGAGCCCTTGGATCAAAGATCCAATGGTAGGAAAAATCCCTAAATCACTCAGTGAAAGATCTCTTTAACTAATTTAACAAATCTATTGGCACTATATAAAGGCCCTTAGACTTCAAGTCTAAAACACATTAAAAACACAGAGAGAAAAACAGAGAATTCCTCTAAAGAATTTTGAGAAGAGCTCAAAGAAAGAAAAGGTAAAAACCTTTAATAAAAGAAGAATTTCTTCTAAAAGATCAATGATCTAGGAACAAGATCAGGATCTTGGATAAAAAATAATAATAATAAAAAAAAGAGAGAAGAAGAAGAAGAAGTAATTTACTTCTGTGCAAAGGCATTGCCTTTTGGTGAACCACTGGTTCTTTGAAAATAAGAAAAATTTGTTTTCTTTGATCTAAAATTGATCAAGATATTAAACAGTGCCCTGCACTTGCAAAATTGGTACTGTTGCGCTCTTGGGTTGGCGCAAGCCACCAGAGAGCGCTACGTGTCATCTTCAGAACAAACTGCGCTTTGCGCTTTTGAAATAGAGCACTGCTCTCTTAAATTGGCGCAACTCACCAGAGTGCGCCACGTGTCAGCAGTGCAACAGCGCAGCGCACTGTCGCAGCGCACTACGCTTGCGCTCACCAGAGCGTGACACGTGTCACCACCATATGAGTTTGAGCCTTGCGCTCCTCAAGTGGCGCAAAGCGCCTGACAAGCCACGTGGGGCGCTGTCAGAATATTAAATGCAATGCATTATAAAGGGGTAGAGCCCAAATAAAGGTCTAACAGGCCAATTCAGATGCTGTGCATCATTTTAAAAAAAAAGGGGAAGAACCCAAACAAAGGCCTAGCAGGCCAAATGCAAATAAATTGTTGAACATTCTCAACTGGTCTTAACCCAACCATGGCCATAAGTCCTCAAATTAAATTGAACAGAGCCCAAATGCTCTTTTTTCGGATCTAAAAGATCCCGTTTAAGTCGATATTAGCCTCAAATATGGCTAACGTATCCTTAAACCTTCAAACAGACTTTAGTCCCAAATTGGACTATAGATCCCCCAATCAACTTTGGTTCAAGGGTACATCTCTGAACTCCTCTGACATCTGTCGTTGTAATCCTTCAACGGCGTCAGAGAGGTGATGGGTCCCGATGGCCATACATGTAATGGACCACCACGTCCCTAAACTGGAACATGGACCACTATGTCCCTAAACTGGAAATCGACCGCAATGTCATTAAACTAAACAATAGAGCCAATTGCTCTCTTGTCGGATCCAAACGATCCCGTTAAGTTGATCTTAGTCTGGAGATTAGGCTAAAGTATTCTTAACGAACGTTTAAGTTGATCTTAGCCTTAAATAGGGCTGACGTATCCTTAAACCAAAATCCCAAACCCAAATCTAAGAAAATACGAATTTGGACTAATCCACGTCCTACGGGCGACGACATAAATTAGTCTTCGTATACAATCCACGGGCAACCACAAACAAAACAAACACCCACGACACGAAGTGAAATTCTGGAGAAGGAGAAAGTTGTTACCGCGACGCGGTAGCGTAATTAACTGCAGGGGCTTGCGCCTACAGGGAAGAGCGTCCCCATAATCAAAAACCCCTCAAGCGAGGGGGAATCTGACAAAATCTGCTACATCGTCCGCATCCGTCTAAACCTCCGATACACGGTGCCATAAATCAACTTGGCATCTTCGGAGAGGTGGACGGATAAAACCAAATAGCATCTGCCCTGAACCTCAGGCGAAACGTCCATGTCTTGGCCGCCGTTCAGAGGGGAACAGATTCTGGCACGCCCGGTGGGACCTTTTCCTCTTTCTACTCCACACTTCGTGTGTCGTGTTCGCGAACGAATCGCGGTTTGCTGTGGTTGCCTGTGGATTCGAGGTACTAAGATTTGGTGCCTTGCTCCGTGCAGAAAACAGAAGATCAATGGCTTCAAACTGCACTGCCTGCAACTGCAACTCTCGCTCCGTCCTTGCTGGAGGAGTGACTTATGGGCCCCAAGCGGCCTCCCTTTTCAAGATGCCAGTGGAGCAGGTAACTCAAGCCACCACTGGACTATTCTTCGGGACCATGCTCCCACCGATGAGCTTCAATATCCCAATGATGTTGCAAGAAGCCCCAAAGAAGTTGGTCTTTGATCGACTTACCATTGCCGCGGCCCCTCTCAACGGGTCGCCCAACTTCAATACTTCAGTTTTCAACAAACTGGGCCAGAATGTCTACAAGCCCGCAATACCCGAAGCTGCCATCCCAAAGCGGATAGCCATCTCGGCTCAAGCGGACAAAATCATTGGAAAGGCTCCTCCTTCCAAGAAGTCAGTTTTACAAGGCTGGCCATTCCGGTTGCTGCTCCAGGCGAAGTCCTCAAAACTGCTTCCCCTGCCTAGAGGTCTATCTTTGACAGATTAGACATTGCTTCTCGACGGGTGTCAGTCTTCGACAGACTAGCACCAATAACAGTCTCTCCTCAAAGCAGGGGGTATGACGAAGTCACCCTTATAGCTGAAACAACTCCATCCGCAAGACACGCTCGACGTCGCCAATGGCGCCGAGTGAGGAAGGCTGGGGGCAACTCCCCCTCTGGGATAACTCCGCCAGCTCCAATGGTGGGGATCGATGCTGCTGTTTCGACCGGGAATAGCTTTGAACCGCTAAGAAGGGTGCGCAAAAACTCGCCAACTGCTGTATTGAAAAGATCTCCTACACCTGTGGATAATACCCCAAAGGTGAAGCTGGAGCAGCCCCCTCAACGGCTGTCCTCTGAAATTTACAAGGTCTGGCATCAAGTCCAAGACTCCGTAATAGATCAAGACTATCTCCGCCGACAGAAAAAGATGAAGGTTCGGCAGGAGAAGGACTACTCTGTCAAGCCAAAAAAAGCAACAGCTGGCTGGGTGCCCACTGCAACGGCTCCCTCAACGTCAATCACTTAAAAGAAAAGGAGCCGCAAAAAGCCTTTGTGAACATGGCGAACCGTAAAAGCGCTGAGCACAAACGCCCCAAGTCTGGGGGCATAGTGGTGCATACTGTTTATATGGCATCCGGGAAAGAGGATAGCCGCGCTTCGATGGGTCACCGACCGCTCACCCGATCCGTGACAAAAGCCCAGGAACAGCAACAGAAGCTTTAGGAAATGCTGACGCAAATGGCTGCACTCACCGGGCCAAAAGAAAGCCCGGAGGCATCATCAGAGCAGCGTCATGAACAAGAAACCGATGTTGACTTCTTACGCAGAGTCCTCGAAAAGAAAGATAAAGAAGCCGCAGAGCAAGTGGCTAACATAAAGAAAATGGCGCTTCTCTTCCAAGACATTATAGGGATGATGTTACAGCCGAACCCTCCAGCTGATGACCCTCCGATCGTTATTGAAGACGGTAAAGAGGAGACATCTAATCCTTCTCCGGCTCTTTCAGCAGCCAAGGAAGAAACCATTTCCAAGGCCGCACTGGATGACTATATAGCTCAGCAAATACGAGCTCATCAGGCGAATGAAGCGGCTGGGCAAATTGTTAGAACCGGACGGCCCTATCCGAGCTGGTATGACCAAATCAGTTACCCGCCAGGATATACGATCCCTAAGTTCCACATATATAAAGGGACAGGGAATCCCCATCAGCATGTCGCTCAATTCAGGGCTCTTTATGGCAACACTGGAGGCGACGACAAGCTCCTGCTTCGCTAATTCGTCGGCAGCTTATCGGAGACGGCCTTTTAATGGTATTCGAAACTACCTAACGACTCTGTCAAAACACTTATGGAGATGGAGCTACTGTTTACACAAAGATTCGTGAGTGCTAGTGAACGCACCCCGATAACGACACTGATTAATGCCATGGTGAAGCCAGGCGAGACATGGGTCCAATATGCGATACGGTGGCGAAACTTATGGTTGAAGTGAGAACAACACATCGAAGAAGCACTTACGGTAGGCATGTTCATGGGCACTCTTGATCCACAAGAAACCATCTCGCAGTTCATGATGTTCTTTAAGCCAACTACTTTCCAGGCCTTGATTGACAAGCTGGCCCAAATGGACCAGATGGGTCATAGACCATCTCCTTCAAAGACAGAGCCTTGGAATGAAAAGGGCAAAGGGAAAGCAACCTTCGTTGCCAATACTCAACAACGACAGAGAAACTTAAAGCTGGTTGTTTGCCAAAACAATATGCGTCCACGCCCATCCCTCGAGGAAAGACTGGGACGTCCTTAGTCGTTTCCCCAGGATAAAACGAGGAAACTGTTTGAGCTGGAAGTGCGCAACGGATTCATCAATCTGCCGAGTCCGAAACATCCTCTATAGCCAGGCGATGTCAATGATCCTAATTACTGCTCCTACCATCGAGCAGTAAATCATCCGATCGAAGATTGCTTTGTCTTCAAAAACTGGGTTAAAGACCAATACCAGCAGGGCAAGTTCGCGCTGTCCGAAAACTGGAAGGTGAGCCCGCCACAACCACATGCTCCAAAAAAGATGGATATGCTGGGGGCATCATGCTCATTCATAGGGAAAGCCCCATAGACCGAAAAGTCAGTAAACTAGTGATTCGCCTCAAATACGGCGACGGCGGACCGCAATGTCCTAAAATTTGCAAATGACCGAAATGTAGTTAAACTACTACCAACCCGTGGCATCCCCAGGCTGACGCGGTGTTAAAAAAAAAGAAAAAAAGAAACGGTATGTCCATAAGCGAAATGGGCACGGATGAAAACCCGAAAGGGCTCCGTCAGTAAAAATAGCAGGGCTACCGGCGAGTGTTTGTGAAAACCCGAAAGGGCGCGACCTCGTTAAAAAAAAGAATAAAAAGAATAAAAAAAAGACGGTATGTCCATAAGCGAAATGGGCACGGATGAAAACCCGAAAGGGCTCCGTGAGTAAAAATAGCAGGGTTACCGACGAGTGTTTGTGAAAACCCGAAAGGGCGCAACCTCGTTAAAAGACACTTACAAGGTCCTCTAGATCTTGTAAGGAGAAACCACTCGCGTGAGATCCTTACGACTCACAGGGAAGCAACACACTTAGGGATCCCCACGATTCTTAAGGAGAAATTACACTTGCGAGATCCTCACGACTCGTAAGGAGAACTCTCTTATGGGACCCTCACGGCTCATAAGATTTGAAAGTCTTAAGTTACAGAGATCTGAACCTGTTCTTAAGCAACCCCCACAACCTTTGATAGTGCCCTACAAGCGGCTCAATACTGACCCTTGTATACAATCCACGGGTGAGAATAAACATTTCCCTAACCAAGTCCCACCCGTGACTAGGGATATATCCATATGGTGAACAACCCTTGTAAGTCCTCTCGACTTATAAGGAGAAAACTCTTTTGTAAGATCCTTACGACTTACAGGGGAACATACACTCAGGAATCCTCACGATCCCTAAGAAGAAAATGCACCTACGAGATGCTCACGACTTGTAGCGAGAAATACCTTTGTGGGACCCTTACGGCTCATGAAGTCAAAAGCCTTAGTCGACGGGATCCTAACCCTGTTCGCTAAGCCACCTTTGTTCGACATCGACAGAGGCAAATGATGATTCGCTCCTGGCAATATCCCAGTTGTAGCGATGCTGATGCCTAAATTAGTATCAAATTCCAAGCCCTTTCATGGCAAATGATGATTCGCTCCTGGCAATATTCCAGTTGTAGCGATGCTGATGCTGAGATTGGCACCAGATTCCAAGTT
The DNA here is from genome assembly GCA_030015575.1 of Agapanthus africanus. Classification (NCBI taxonomy): domain Eukaryota; kingdom Viridiplantae; phylum Streptophyta; class Magnoliopsida; order Asparagales; family Amaryllidaceae; genus Agapanthus; species Agapanthus africanus. The sequence goes on from JASDDO010000001.1 coordinate 192,339,233, forward strand.
CCACACTCGCGATAAAAAAATCAGCGAGCCATACATGCATACGAAATAGTTGAAATGATGGGGCAACTCGCAATAAAAAGCAGCGAGTGAAAATAAAATAAATAGCCGAAATGATTGGCACCGCGAAAAATAGCCAAAATGATTGGGCAATCGCGACCTTCGCGATATAAAAGCTGAAATGATAGAGCATCACGGAAATAAAATAATAAAAAAAAATGAAAATGAAAAATGAATGAAACTTTTGCCTTGCAAGCGATCTCACAGCAGTCCCTGTATACAATCCAGGGGCGCAAGCAAAGAAGGAAACAAATCTTCCCTCCCCTTGCTCCATCAGAAAACGGAGTCAAGTCTTGACGGTAACTCATATAAAACCTGAAAGACTACCGGAGATCATCCCACATGGAGTAGAGACCACCTCGACATCCGTCTCGTTACAGCGGACGCAACGTCAACAACGGCATTACTTTGCAGTCCAGCGGGATGCAGATGCAACGTCAACGAAAGACCCTATGGTCAAACAAGCGGAGTAACGGCAAAATCCCAGCTCCACCTTGGCATTCGTCACGATACAGCATACGAGATATCACTACAGCATCCTTCCCCCAACAGGATTCGGACACGCCAAAGCAAACGAAGCGATGGCCAAATTCCTAGCTTCAGGGTCTTAACGGCAAGCCATATAAAACCGGAAAGACTATCGGAGATCATCTCGCACAAGCGCGGAGTGGTCACCACCTCTACGTTCATCTTTGTTAGTGTATATGCCCTATAGGCCATTACTGTATCATACTAGTATGTATATTACTTGATGGAAGCTTGGGATATTCACAGTTGTATAGACAATCTTGCTCGAAATGGTAGTATGCTACTTGGTTTGTCTCTGCTTTAATGTGTACATGTGTTTCTTTTATTATATCACCTATACGCATTAGTGGAGCCCTTAGGATCTTTGCTTGATTACCAGCGTTGTGATGGCAGTCACACTCGTAGGGGCTGGGTAATCTACAAGCACATCCTTATATATATACGTCCCTGGTCATGGGATTATCGAGACAGGGCATCGATACTCCGGAGTAGACTAGCGTATGCGCTTCTCATCCCAGCACGGGAGACGGCCTGTCCCACAGCCGTCAGTACGTCATACTTGAGATAGTATGCGGGTGCTCGTTAGGTTATGAGTACACTGGACAGGACTCGTCGGGAACTGTTGGTTGGTATTATACCTATCGTCAGTTATCAGTTCCCAGGTGACATGAGTACAACTTAGTCCGCTGACTTGACACTGTCGCTTCGCCTCGAGTGTGTTCCCACTGTACTTTGATTACTACCCTACCACGGCTCAAAGGAGTCGTGCAAACAGATAGTAGTTGGGTGCAGTCCCGAAGCACTTGGAGGCAGTGACGGTTAGACATGATTCGTTTCTCCCGGTATTGGGGGTTGACATCGCGCTGTGTCTAGGAGAGCCATTACACAAGTAGTCCCTGGCCAGGGCAAGCGAGATATACTGGTAAGTTTCCACTGTTATCTCAGGGTGTTCTGGGCTACACTCCGACACGACTTGTACCGCTATTAGGGGACTGACGTTTACCACCCCCCTAGGCCCGCTATGCGATGTTATCAGATGAACAGACCGGACTGTACGGAGACTGTCACATTCAGGCTCAGTAGGAGTTCAGATGGGTTTCACCTCGTCAGTCTTCTTATCGGCATCTACCTGGGAGCCGTTACGCACAGCTAGTGCCGCTTGCGGTCTGTGGTTAAACCCACTGCCAGCGTAGTGTCGAGTCTTTAGAGTCCCACACAGAGAGTTATTCGCCTTTAGGCAAAAGAGTAGAGGTCGCATGGTTTTGCGACAGGGTTCGGTCACATCCGTGCACTTGTATACGTTTAGTGTCCGGGCAGTTATTACTAGCGGGCTTTGGGTTAAGCCAGATCCTAGTATACGTTTTGGGATTGATTTTATCTCATTTGCATTCGTGATCCTCGGAACATGGATGCGGGTGCGTATGCACGGTTGACAGAGACAGAGGCCGAGGATTCTCATTAGGGTTGTTGACTGTTGACCTTTGCTAAACCCTAATGAGAATTAGAAATATGATTAATAATAATATTAATTAAGTAATATTGTGACATGGTTGGGTTGAAGGGTTGACCTTGTTGACTTGTTGACTTTGTTGACCGGTTGACTAGGTTGGACTTGTTGACCACCATCATGATAACGGCTATCATTTCTTGGCATTGACTTGAGCTTGCTTGTTTTGTTCACAAATTGCATTTAATGCAAGAAATGATATTGCCATTTGATATGATAACAACCATCACATAATACTCAATTATTATTACTTGTTATCATGATTTTGGATTATGAGAGCTTGTATGGCAAAAAGACTTACTCACTTTTTCATTTGCTTTCTCTCTCTTGCTCAAGCTCTCTCCCTCCTCCTCTTGCTCTCTAGCTCAAGGCAACTCCCTCTCATGAGTTGAGAACCATTTCCTTAAAGATAAAAGAAAACCCACATCACTTCTCTACTCATCCTAGTTCACAAGGTTTAGCAAACTAAGTGTTCTAGTTTCTTCTAGTTTGAAGTTGAAGCCAAAGGTAGAAGCTTTCGGGTGGATCTATCTTCGGCGCGAGGAGACGATGAGGTGAGGCCGATCCGACCACCGCAAGGAGTTGAAGACGAAGGAGTTCAAGTTAAGGTATAAACCCCTAACCGAGTAGGTAAAACTCTTGTTAGGATTGTTAGATAGTTGTTTAACAAAGATCCGTATTTTGAGTCCATGTTACCACCAAAAGAAAAATCGTTTTTCATCATTTCCGCAAGCCCGTAAGTACCGGGAGAGATAACGTGGACTTACAGTTGTATCAGAGACTAGTTAAACACTATCTAACATGTTAGCAAAGTAAGTAGAAGTTCGATCGTAGAAAAAGTCACGAAACACGCCCGAAAAATCAACTTTCTGCTGAATTTGTTTTCTGTTCCAAAAATAATAAATCTTATCTTAAAATTCGGCTCAGGTTTTTTAGAAGAAACTGTAGAAAAATGGTCCACTGAACCGATCAACGCGCCGCGGAACCGCGGCGGGAGCGTGCTCCCGCCGCGGATCCGCGGCCGAGTTGACTCGTTCGTGGGCGATTTTTGATGCAGTTTATTCAGTTGGGTGTTTTGGGATTTTTACAGTATGTGTTTTCAGCCCAGATTTTCCAGAAAGCAAAATTTGTTTTTGGGGCTTAAAAATCCGTATTTTGATCGAACTTCTAAAGACTTAAGCTAACGGGTATATATCTGTGATGTGTTATATGTATTGAACGTCTGCTAATCGCTATACGTCGATTAGTGGGGGTTATACATATCTATGATCTGTAATGTTGATGGTATGTGTATATGAATTCATTGGATTGTCGCGGATGAATAGCCGGGGGAGGGGGTTGTGAGATGAGAGTTTTTCTTTTTCTTTCAATTCATGTAAATTTGTAATTGATGTAATATTATTTATTTGGCCGCACAACCGGGGTGAGGTTGTAGCCGTCATTGTATAATTTCTTTTACTGTTTTTGCTCCTAGGATAGACCCAAGGTGGGGTGCACAAACTATCGGGTATCTCGAAGTGCCGAGTGGCCTACTCACGTCGTTGAGGGAGGTTGCTCCGCTTCGGATATTTGGCGGGTAGTTTGCCACACCCGTAGGGGTCTAGGGTGGGGTATTGGCTATTCATCGCGACCGTGTAATCCGCTTTTCGTTACAGGATCGTACGAATTGCGGATTCCTAGTATATCCAATGTGTTCATCTGTGATCTGGAATGGCTATCATTGCTATATATCTATATCTGATATTATTTAGGCGTTGCTTATGTTTTGCATCCGCGCTAGTCCAGCCCCTGCTCTGTCGTTAGTTAAGTAACCTAACGGGTAATGACGGGGCCCCGTGGCGAATGCGGATGACATAAGCGTACGTCATATTTTGGTTGTTTTCTGCAATGGTAGGATTAATTGATGGGACGCATTAAAATTAGTGCAAGAAAAATAAACCAAGTAAAAGTCATTGGAACACTTTCAAAACCATTCGGTTCTTTTCAAAACCAAATTTTAAATGCGGAGCATGAACCACTCCTTTTTGAAAGCTATCTCGTTCCTTCGATTATATCAAGTTCACTACGTTCACGGTTTCGCCAAAACCATTCATAGCCCTCGGTCGTTTCACATGAATGGTCAATAAGTATTCAAGCTATGTATGTTGGCCAAAGTCAAGGCATAGTGATTGGTAGCTATTGGGTATTCATGTGCAACATAGATAGATGTGTTGGTTTGGGACAGTCGTACTGCCATGTTGGCCAAAGTCAAGGGTAGGTACGGGTGGGTTCAAATTAACCTGGAGAATGACGGGTAGAACTTGACATGTGACTCATGATATTTTGGCCAAAGTCAAGGTCATAAGAGCATGGGGCAAAAATCCACATCGGGAGTTTCAAAAGAACTGAAACTTGCTAGCGCTGCATACCATTTGGAGTGTGATGATTCTGGTAGGATTCCTTCAGTTTCTTCACACGATGATATTTGGATCCCGATCCTACTGTGAGTATATGCTACTCCTCGGGAAATTTCTTCCTTAACGATCAATGCTATAAACCTAGTAGGTGTTTAGAAAGGTGTTAGCGGGGCTACGCCCCCAGGGAAAAGAGGTTCTTAAATTAAGGAACTTCGCGAAAGCGTTGGAAAACCTCCCTCGAAGTACCGACACTGGCCTGGCTGAACGGTTAAGCAAGTATTGTACTGTGAGATTGATCCTGACTAATTCTTCTTTTATGGTTTGAGGAGGGATTCGAGAAACAGTGGGAGCCATCCTGTTTAGACAAACTAAAAACCACTCTAAGCTTGCAAGAGCATCATGCTAAAGTGTTTCTTTTCTCTCTCCTAATTGCAGCGACCAATCAACATGACCGGACTTAAGTTATTACTAGATAAAAACATACTGACAGGGCCAAACTACAAAGATTGGCTCAGGAATGTCAAAATGGCAATCACTTATGACAAGTTGGGGTATCTTCTTACCATCAAAGCTCCCCCTATCCCAGGTCCCAAAACCAGCGTCGCGGATAGGGAAATCCGTAAAACCTGGGAAATCGACTGCGCGAAGGCCAAATGCCTCGTGCTTGCCTCTATGGACAATGAACATCAGAGGAGGCATGAGAATATGGACCTCGAATCCATATTTCTCCGTACAAAAGAACTGTATGGAGAGCAATCTCTTATCGCCAGATACGAAGTGTCGAAGAAGCTGTTTTTGGCAAGATTGGCCGTCGGATCATCGGTAGCGGAACACGTGCTTAAGATGATTGGCTATATAGAAGAGCTCGCGGACCTTAGGACCACGTTGGAGAATGAACTCTACATTGACTTGATTCTCCAGTCCCTTCCTTCCACTTACGTCCAGTTTATCCTAAACTTCAACATGCAAGGAAAGGAGGTTGAACTTTCCGAACTTCTGAACATGTTGAGGAGTGCTGAGGGCACCCTACAGAAAGGTAGGGAGATATCCACTTTATTTGTAGGAGGATCTTCCTCTTCTAAGTCCAGGGCGAAAGCCAAGGGAAAGAAGAAGAAAGCCCCCGCCAAACCAAGGGGCGGTGTTAGTAAAGTGGATACGAAGGGAAATGCAAAAGCAACAAAGGTAGCGGGGAAGCTTGTGGGGAAGGAAGAGTGCTTTTACTGTCACAAGAGTGGACACTGGAAGAAAGATTGCAGGGCTTGGAAGGCCAGAACACAGGATCTGAAGCAAGTTGCGACTTCAGCTTCACGTGTGTATGTTATTGAAAACTGTCTATCAATAAACTCTACTTTCTGGGTATTGGATACTGGATCAGGATCTCATATCTGTAATTCTTTGCAGGCGTTGAGAAAGCGTAGGTTTTTGAAGGCAGGTGACATGACCCTCAAAGTTGCAAACGGAGCTAGCATGGATGCTGAGGCCGTGGGGGACTATCACCTAGGAATGTCAGATGGACATGTTTTGGTTTTACGTAATTGCTTTTTTGTACCCAATGCAACTTGTAATATCATTTCTGTATCTTTAATATCTAAAGAAGGTTATGAATTTGCGTTTGTAAGTAATGTTGTAAACATTCACCTTAATCAAGTTCTGATTGGGTCAGGTACATTAAGCAATGGTATATACGTATTAAACCAACCATAGATTTTCAATGTCCAGAATACACACAAAAGAAAGTCTACGGAAAAAAATCAGGCTTTCTTATGGCATTGTAGACTGGGTCACATCAATGAGAGAAGGTTGACGAAGTTACATACAGAAGGATATTTGGATCCGTTCGAATATCAATCATATGCAACTTGTCAATCCCGTCTCAAAGGAAAGATGACAAAGACTCCGTTCACTGGACACGGAGTAAGAGCGAGCGAGCTCTTGGGACTCGTACACAGCGACGTGTGCGGTCCAATGTCTACGCATGCATGAAGCGGTTATTCTTACTTTATTACTTTTACGGATGGCTTTTCAAGGTACGGATATCTCTTCTTAATGAAACATAAATCCGAAGCCTTTGGAAAATTCCAGGAATATAAGAATGAAGTAGAAAAACAAACAGGCAAAATATCAAGACACTGAGATCTGATCGAGGTGGTGAATACTTGAGTGCCGAGTTCCTGGATTACTTAAAAGAGAATGGAATTCTCTCTCAGCTTACTCCTCCATACACTCCGCAACATAACGGTGTATCGGAGAGACGGAACCGAACCCTATTGGATATGGTACGGTCCATGATGAGTAATGCTGAGTTACCGCGATCATTCTGGGGATATGCACTAGAATCAGCTGCATACCTTTTGAACCGAGTTCCAACTAAGATTGTGCCTACTACACCACATCAGATATGGTGTGGGAAGAGACCCTATCTTAATCACATTAAGACATGGGGATGTCCAGCTTTTGTCAAAAAGCAGCATGCGGACAAACTCGAGGCACGCTCAGTACAGTGCAAGTTTGTGGGATATCCAAAGAACTCCAAGGGATATTTCTTCTATTGCGAAGAGGAACAAAAGGTTTTTGTTTCTCGTCATGCCCACTTCTTGGAAACTCAGTTTTTGGAAAAACAGATAAGTGTGAGCGCAATAGAACTGGAAGAAATTCCAGAACCACGAGCTATTACTGAAAGCTTAGTAGAACCAGAGGGTTCGAAAGATCAGGACATTCCTACGCCACTCCGCAGAAGTAGTAGGCAGTCTCATTCGCCCGAGAGATACTACGGTTTTCTCATAGACGGGGATAGAGAGGATTGCATCATTGATAGTGATGAGCCGACTAGCTTCCAGCAGGCCATTCAGAGCGTTGACTCGGTAAAATGGCTGGATGCAATGCGGACCGAAATGGAGTCCATGTACACCAACAAAGTATGGACGTTGGACATTGCTCCAGATGGGGTAAAACCCGTAGGATGCAAGTGGATCTTCAAAAGGAAGATTGGTGTAGATGGACAGGTTGAGACCTATAAGGCTAGACTTGTTGCAAAGGGTTTTCGTCAAAGACCTGGTTTGGACTATGATGAAACCTTTTCTCCAGTGGCTATGCTGAAATCCATTCGGATCCTTCTTGCCATTGCTGCCTTCCACGATTATGAGATTTGGCAGATGGACGTAAAGACCGCTTTTCTAAATGGAAATTTAGAGGAGTGTGTCTATATGGACTAGCCAGAGGGTTTCATTTAGAGTGGGAGCAGCGGAAAGGTGTGCAAATTGCTTAAGTCCATTTATGGACTAAAGCAGGCATCGCGGAGTTGGAACATCTGTTTTGATGAGACGGTCAAAGAATTTGGCTTTATCAAAAATCCAGATGAACCATGCATCTATAGTAGATTTGTAGCAAAAACTGTTGTATTCCTCGTTTTATACGTGGATGACATTCTCTTGATAGGAAATGACATTCCTATGCTACAATCTGTCAAAGGGTTCTTGTCACACAGGTTCTCCATGAAAGACCTGGGTGATGCCTCTTACATTCTGGGGATCCGGATCTATCGTGACAGATCCAAGAGGATATTAGGACTCTCACAGTCCAGGTACATCGACACCATACTGAAAAGATTCAGTATGGAAGATTCCAAGCGCGGTAATCTACCGGCTTGTCACGGGATCACCCTCTCCAAAGAGATGTCTCCCAAGACTGATTTGGAAAGGGACCGCATGTCTATTATACCCTACGCTTCTGCGGTAGGCTCTATAATGTATGCGATGTAATGTACCAGACCGGATGTGGCTTATGCACTGAGTGTGGTAAGCCGGTATCAGTCAAACCCTGGGGAGAAACACTGGATAGCGGTAAAGAACATTCTCAAGTACCTGAGAAGGACTAAGGAGATGTTCTTGGTATATGGCGAAAAAGACCTCCAGATCGAGGCCTTTGCTGACTCCAGCTTCCAGAGTGATAAGGATGATTCCAAGACCATGTCGGGTTTTGTCTTTACCCTCAATGGAGGGGCGGCGCGTTGGAAGAGTTCCAAACAGGAAACCGTTGCTGACTCGACTATGGAAGCGGAATATATCGCTGCATTTGATGCCGCAAAAGAAGCCGTCCGGATGAGGAAGTTCTTGAAAGAGCTTCAGGTGGTTCCGTCCATTGTTGACCCAATACCTCTGTATTGCGACAACAACGGGGCTATAGCTTTAGCGAAGGAACCCAGGTCCCATCAGAAATCCAGACACATCTTGAGGCGGTATCACCTGATCAGGGAGATCGTGGATCGCCAGGAGATCGAGGTTCGGAGGGTTGCTTCAGAAGATAACACTGCAGATCCATTCACGAAGGCCTTACCCCAGACTCAGTTTGAGCGGCTGATCGCGATGATAGGTCTTCGATACGCCAGTACATGGCCTTAGTGCAAGTGGGAGATTGTTAGTGTATATGCCCTAGAGGCCATTACTGTATCATACTAGTATGTATATTACTTGATGGAAGCTTGGGATACTCAAAGTTGTATAGACAATCTTGCTCGAAATGGTAGTATGCTACTTGGTTTGTCTCTGCTTTAATGTATACATGTGTTTCTTTTATTATATCACCTATACGCATTAGTGGAGCCCTTAGGATCTTTGCTTGATTACCAGCGTTGTGATGGCAGTCACACTCGTGGGGGCTGGGTAATCTACAAGCACATCCTTATATATATATATATACGTCCCTGGTTGTGGGATTATTGAGACAGGGCATCGATACTCCGGAGTAGACTAGCGTATGCGCTTCTCATCCCAGCACGGGAGACGGCCTGTCCCACAGCCGTCAGTACGTCGTACTTGAGATAGTATGCGGGTGCTCGTTAGGTTACGAGTACACTGGACAGGACTCGTCGGGAACTGTTGGTTGGTATTATACCTATCGTCAGTTATCAGTTCCCAGGTGATATGAGTACAACTTAGTCCGCTGACTTGACACTGTCACTTCGCCTCGAGTGTGTTCCCACTGTACTTTGATCACTACCCTACCACGGCTCAAAGGAGTCGTGCAAACAGGTAGTAGTTGGGTGCAGTCCCGAAGCACTTGGAGGCAGTGACGGTTAGACAGGATTCGTCTCTCCCGGTATTGGGGGTTGACATCGCGCTGTGTCTAGGAGAGCCATTACATAAGTAGTCCCTGGCCAGGGCAAGCGAGATATACTGGTAGGTTTCCAGTGTTATCTCAGGATGTTCTGGGCTACACTCCGACACGACTTGTACCGCTATTAGGGGACTGACGTTTACCACCCCCCTAGGCCCGCCATGCAATGTTATCAGACGAACAGACCGGACTGTACGGAGACTGTCACATTCAGGCTCAGTAGGAGTTTAGATGGGTTTCACTTCGTCAGTCTTCTTATCGGCATCTACCTGAGGGCCGTTACGCACAGCTAGTGCCGCTTGCGGTCTATGGTTAAACCCACTTCCAGCGTAGTGTCGAGTCTTTAGAGTCCCACACAGAGAGCTATTCGCCTTTAGGCAAAAGAGTAGAGGTCGCATGGTTTTGCGACAGGTCGCATGGTTTTGCGACAGGGTTCGGTCACATCCGTGCACTTGTGTACGTTTAGTGTCCGGGCAGTTATTACTAGCGGGCTTTGGGTTAAGACAGATCCTAGTATACGTTTTGGGATTGATTTTATCTCGTTTGCATTCGTGTTCCTCGGAACGCGGATGCGGGTGTGTATGCATGGTTGACAGAGACAGAGGCAGAGGATTCTCATTAGGGTTGTTGACTGCTGACCTTTGCTAAACCCTAATGAGAATTAGAAATATGATTAACAATAATATTAATTAAGTATTATTGTGATATGGTTGGGTTGAAGGGTTGACCTTGTTGACTTGTTGACTTTGTTGAACGATTGACTAGGTTGGACTTGTTGACCACCATCATGACAATGGCTATCATTTCTTGGCATTGACTTGAGCTTGCTTGTTTTGTTCACAAATTGCATTTAATGCAAGAAATGATATTGCCATTTGATATGATAACAACCATCACATAATACTCAATTATTATTACTTGTTATCATGATTTTGGATTATGAGAGCTTGTATGGTAAAAAGACTTACTCACTTTTTCATTTGCTTTCTCTCTCTTGCTCAAGCTCTCTCCTTCCTCCTCTTGCTCTCTAGCTCAAGGCAACTCTCTCTCATGAGTTGAGAACCATTGACTTAGAGATAAAAGAAAACCCACATCACTTCTCTACTCATCCTAGTTCACAAGGTTCAGCAAACCAAGTGTTCTAGTTTCTTCTAGTTTGAAGTTGAAGCCAAAGGTAGAAGCTTTCGGGTGGATCCATCTTCGGCACGAGGAGACGACGAGGTGAGGCCGATCCGACCACCGCAAGGAGTTGAAGACGAAGGAGTTCAAGTTAAGGTATAAACCCCTAACCGAGTAGGTAAAACTCTTGTTAGGATTGTTAGATAGTTGTTTAACAAAGATCCGTATTTTGAGTCCATGTTACCACCAAAAGAAAAATCGTTTTTCATCATTTCCGCAAGCCCGTAAGTACCGGGAGAGGTAACGTGGACTCACAGTCTCGATACAGCAGACGCAACACCACCAAAAGGAGCCACGGCAAAGTCCCTAGTTCCAAACCTCGACGGTCCACCAACAACCTAGAGACAACCGCGACATTCGTCTCGATACAGCAGACGCGATGCCAGCAAATGAAGCGAAGGACAAATTCCTAGCTTCAGGGTCTTAACAGCAAGTGATATAAAGCCTGAAAGACAATTGGAGATCATCTCACACCAGTGCGGAATGGTCACCATCTCAATGTTCGTCTCAATACAGCAGACGAGATGTCACTACAGCGTCCTTCTTCCAACAGGATTCGGACACGCCAGAGCAAATGAAGCGAAGGCCAAATTCCTAGCTTCAGGGTTCCTAGGCACTCTAGTGAAGTCTCACAAGTGATCAAACATGCACAAATCAAATTTTACGGGTGCGTACAAACCCTAATACGGATCGTTTACTAGATATCTAGGCAAAGTATGCAAGTAAACGGAAATGTATCTAAAGGAAAGGGGCTACAACCTTTGTAGATCCGGTCCACCACCTCCTAGGCTTCGTGATGAAGTCCCCTCGCTGTCCAAATCATATCTTGAACTATAGCATCGGCTTCATCGAAGAATGGGCGGGCTTGATCGTCGGTTCGATGCCGAAGATGATCTACGTCGAGGCATCGCTAGAACAAGCTCCAACTTCACCAAGTCGGGAAAACTTGTGAAGGAAACACCCTATACTACTTGGCAAGAGGTAGAGGATGAAGAAATAGGAAGTGGGTAGACTTTAGTTTTGGATTTCTCACTAGTTTTCATCACTTGCCATTGGAGTAGCAAGCTTTCTCCATGGAAGAAGAAGATGAAGAAGAAGAAGATGATATGATAAGTCTTAAATAATTAGATAAATAATTCAATACTTATCATACTTTCAACTATAGTTAAGTTTAGAGAATTAACATGGGTTAGTTAAATGGTTAGGGTTAAGTAAAACAACAAAAGAGTGACTTAGTCAAAGTTTCAAGAAACTTCAACTAAAAACAAAACATACAACCATTCATTTATCTTTTTCCTTTTCCAAAATGAATAAATAAGAAAAAGATAAATGAATAAATAATCAAAACCCTAATCATTAACTTAAACCATGGTTTGATTCTTTACACTTAACCAAGTAAGCATGTATCATCAAACATGATACAAACATGTGCACAAAACTATATCGCATATACAATGTGTACAATTCAAGTGAGAAAATCCTTTTAAAGTGAACCAATACTAGTTAACGCAAAGTAATATATCAAATATATAAATATGCACTAAATCATTAAATCAACACTTGATTTAACGATCCGGTCATATCGGATATAACCGACTAGTATCATATGTATCGGCTTATCGAATCAATCCTTGATTCGATAACTAGGTTACATCGCATATAACCAATCGATACAATCATCGCGAGAATGGAATACGGTATCACATACACGCATTATTCTCGGTCCCGCACATATCTTATATGCGCTCCTATTTCGTTTCGCTTGAGCCAGGAAACCTCTGTGTAGGACTCTAAAGACTCGTCAATACGCCGGCAGCAGATGATGATCATATCAAACACCCACAAGCCGCAAGCGGTCTGCTAAACGTAACGGCCACCTGGGTATTGAGCGATCAGAAGATCGACGAGCAAGCCCGCTCACACTCCTGTGAATCCAACTAGTAACACTTACCGTATAGTCCGGTCTGTTCGTCTGATATGTCGCATATCTCGCCTAGGGGTGGTAAACGTCAGACCCCAATAGCTCGATAAGTCATGCCGACTTGAGGTCCATAACATTCGTGAAACTACTGATAACTCTTACCAGTATATCACAGCAACCCTGGCCAGGGATTTCCTGTTATGGCCAGTCGAGCATGGCGCAACATCAACCCCCAATACCGGGAGAGACGAATCCCCTCCTATCGCTCATTGCCTCCATGTGAATCGGGACTGTACCCAAAAACCACCTGTTTGCACGACTCAGTAGAGCCGTGGTAGGGTGGAAATCAAAGCACAGTGGGAGACACACAAGACTCTATGACGATCTCGGGTCAACAGACTAAGCTGTACCAGTGTCACCAGAGAACTGCCATCTGACGTGAGGTATAATACCATCTGGGAGTTCTCGGCGAGTCCGTTCAGTGTACCCAGTCTTCACTGAGCACCCGCATACCATCTTCGATGTCAAACACCAATGGATATGGGATCATCCATCGCCCATCGCATGGGTCGAGAAGATATGCGCTAGTCTACTCTGGAATATCGATGCCCCGTCTCGATATTCCCTCGACTAGGAACATTTCAAGGATGTACTCATAGACTATCCAGGCCCCACTAGTATGATCTGCATCACAGTCCTGGAAGTCGAGTACACATCCTAAGGGCTTTATCAACATGTAATCAGAGAGACAGAAAGTATACATGTTAAGATAAAGAGCAACCAGATAGCGTACTATCATGTCGAGCAAGAAAGTCCTACCTATATATGTCCCAGCATCCACTACAATATACATCCAATGTACAGTAATGGCCTCTAGGGCATACATATAACTAACAATCTCCCACTTGCACTAGGGCCATCTGTAGCAGTGGTTGCAGTATCTAATACTCAACCATCCCATATGAGTCTCTCTCTGGGATAAGGCCTTCGTGAGTGGATCCGCCGTGTTGTCCTCTGAGTCTACTCTCCTAACCTCGATCAACCTGGAGATCAACTATCTCCATGATCAGGTGATGCTTCCTCAGAATATGTCTGGGTCACTGATGGGACCAGGGTTCCAGGGCCAAAGCCACAGTTCCATTGTCACACAATGGTAGGAACCTAGTTCATCTTATGAACCAATATACACCCAAACTTCCTCTTTGGTAGTATCTTCAATAGCGATGTTACCAGCCTTTATTGTCTAGTTTGCCACGGTATCTAGCTTGGAACTCTTCCAACATACCGTCCCTTTACTGAGGGTAAAGACAGTGCCTGTGACTGACATTCAGTCGTCTTTATCACCCTGGAACGTTTCCAGTGATTCTCCCCAGGATCGATTGATACCATCTTACTACATCTAGTGAGAATCCTAGCATCCAATTACATCTATCTCATAGATGAAAACTCAGGATTTAGGAGGTATCACTTTGATCCTATTTGGAGAATCCTAGTGATAATAGGAGATTGGCCGATCGTAGTATAGGAAACTCTTTTCCTATCAAGAGTATGTTGTCTACGTACAATACGAAGATGACCACCTTACTCTCTACTACCCTTTTGTATATACAAGGTTCGTCTACCATTTTGATGAAGTCAAACACTTTGACTATCACATCAAAACAGACGTTCCAACTCCGCGATGCCTGCTTCATTATGTAAAGCAACTTGCACACGTTTCCGCTGCTCCCACTGTTTACGAAGCCCTCTGGCTGTGTTCTTATAGACGTTCTCTTCTAAATCAGTATTTAGAAAAGCAGTCATGGCACCCAACCGCCAGATATCGTAGTCATGGTATGTAGCCGTGGTAAGTAGGATCTGGATAGACTTAAGCATAGCTACTGGAAAAAGGTTTCATCATTATCCACGCCTGGTCGATGACGAAAAACTTTAACAAGTCTAGCTTTGAAAGTCTCAACTTTTCCATCTACACCAAGTAATCTTCTCAAGATATACTTGCTCCTGATGGGGATTTAACCCTTCAGATATAGCAGCTAAAGTCCATACTTTGCTAGTGTACATGGATTCCATCTCAGATCGCTAAGCATCCAGCCATTCTTACAGAGTCCCTACTCTCGATGGCCTGCTCGAAACTAGTTGGGTCATCATCTCATGATGCAATCCTTGCTCCCACTGTCATCGAGAAACCGAGGTATCTCTCAGGCGGATGAGGAACCCTACTAGATCGGCGGAGAGGCTGAGGTTCGTCGGGAACTATAGAATGTTATGGTTCTGTCAAATCATCAACTGCAGTTTTGTATAGCTGGAACCGTTCCAGTTCTACAGAACTGATCCTGCCTCGATCTTGTCCGGATTTTGCTTTAAACATAGGCCGGACAACCCCAAATCTTAACTCGCTTAAGAGATAGGATCTTCCCACACCATATCTTATATGGAGTAGTAGGCAGTGATTTGATTCAAACCTAATTCAATAGGTATGCAGCTTCTCAAGTGCATAACCCCAAAAGGAAATAGGTAACTCAGTAATACTCATCATAGAGCACACCATATCTAATATTGTGCAATTGCTCCGCTCTGATACACCGTTGTGCTGTGGTGTATTCAGAGGAGTAGTACGGAGAGAGAATCTCATTCTCCTTTAGAATGGTCCAGGAATGCCATGCACAAGTATTCTCCTCCCTGATCTCATCATAGGACATAATACTTATACCCGTATTTTGGTTCTCTACTTCTAACTTATATTCTGTGAATATCTCAAAAGGTTCGTACTTATGTTTCGACAGGAACATATGACTGAATCTTGAGAGATTATCAGAGAATATAATGAAGTATAAAGAACCAGTCCTGGCATGTGTAGACAGGAGACTTTACATACATCATCATGTATCAGTCCCAAGAGTTTACTAACTCTTTCTCTGTTTCTAATAAACAGAGCTATGGTTATCTAATCTTTGTGACATGACTGGCGAGTTTCATAAGATGTAAATTCAAACTAATTTAAATATGCATCTTTATGTAACTCCAGCTAGTCGGGTCGCGCTGATATGACCTAGTCTACAATACCTCAAGAAGGATCCGTTCATTTCTGAACTCTTCCTCTTGTGTGTGTTCAGTATACTTAGAACTGTAGTTTGATTTAGAACATTAATGCTTTTAGATAACGTGCCTGAACCGATCAACTTTTGATATAGGAAATGTTCAAAACATTATCCAACAATACAAAATTATATCCTTTCTTTACTAATAAAGAGACTGATATGATTTTGTATATCAGGTTCGGTATCTAATAACATTCGTTCAGAATCAATGTATTCGTAATACAGGGTGACAGTGACCAACAGACTTGGCTGCAACGCCCCGTTTTCTGTCTCTTGAAACTTATCACCCGTTCTCAGTTTTTCTACCATTTTGTAGCCCTATGTAACAGCTTACATATCTGGGATCCTGATCCGGTATCATATACCCAGGATTCAGAGGATACTGAGAAACAGTTCTTTGTAATGAACATACCCGAAGGAGATGCATCATATGCACTTTCTTCGTTTGGGCGGCATAGGAAATCTGGTATTCCCCTATTTCCTGCTCTGTCTTATAACAATTATAAGTTGGAGCGGGACCAACGTTCCCCAGCTCAGTATAACAAGCGGGTTCGGTCAATACATCCATATTATTATCTTGATTAAGGCGTGATATGGTCGCTACCTGGAGAGAGAGAGAAGAAAACACTCTGCGTGCGCTCTTGCAAGATCAGACTGGTTATATATTTTATCTAATCAGGATGGCTCCCACTGTTTTTATCAAATCTTTCTTCAAACCCTAAAAGGAAAGACTAGCCAGGATTAATTACACTCTACAAGTTCGCCAATCTTTCAGCCAGGCCAGTGTCGGTACTTTGTGGGAGGTTCCCCGTGCTTTCGCACGGACCTAATTACAGTAAACCTCATTTTCCCAGAGGCGTAACCCCGTTGACACCTTTCTAGACACCTACTTGATCGGCTAATTGCAAAGTGCAAAACTTTCCCAGGAGTAACAATTACTCGCAGTGGGTATCGGGATCCAACTATCATATAGAAGGTATGCAATCTCATTGCAAATTTCAACACTTGAAACTCCCGATAAAGGTTTTTACCCCTAGCACCTATGACCTTGGCTAAGGTCAACAAATCATAGGTACTAGTCAAGTTCTACCCGTCATTTCGTGATTAATTAGACCCACCCACATGACCCTTGGCTAAGGTCAACAAAGCCACATGACTGTCCTAACTAATCGCATCATATGCAGTGTAGGAAGATATCACTTAGCTACCGTACACTGTGCCTTGACTATGGTCAACAAACACAGCACGAATACTAAGTACTCTACTTCCTAAAATGACGGAGGGTTGCGAATGGTTTTTGTGAAAACCTTTAACGCTTTGAACTTGATCTCGTTGCGGAATCAAACGGTTTTTAAATGTAATGCTTTTCGAAGCTTTTCTAGTTTTGCTAAAGGGGTCACTCCCGGTGAAGGGATCGTCGGCCCTTTCCTCGTCGAATGAGGTGCGGGATATATCATATATATCGCTGTGCAAAGCGGAAACTATAGAAGCGATCAAATGACAAACCGAGTGTGTAGCATCTGCCAGTTATTGCTAAAGGAGTCACTCCCGATGAAGGGATCTCGGTCCTTTCCCTATCGAATAAGGTGCAGGATGTTCTACAAGGAACACCGCGATGCAAAGCAAGAACTGTAGCTACCTGTTTTAATTTGAAATTCGATTCCACAACATCAATTAGGTTTATTTTCTTTCATCAATCTCATTAATGAATATCCCATCATTTAAATTACCTAAACATCACAGATAGATATGACGTACACTTATGCCATCCGCATTCGCCTCGATGTCCCCTCTGCACCGTTAGGTTAGGTAACTAACGCCAGAGCGAGGCAGGGCTAGCGCGGGTGTAAAACATAAGCAACGTCTATATAATATATCATATATATACTATAATATCTGTCACATGATCACAGATAAATCACAGCAGAAGAAACATATGAAATATTGGATATACTAGGACGTCCGTGTTTTCAATACGAGCCAGTATAAAACACGGATTCCACGGTCGTGATGAATAGCCAATCCCACACCCCTAGACCCCTACGAGAGCGGCAAGCAACCCTATCAATTCTAGGGTTAGGAGACCCGGACTCGACTCCTCGAGTTGGTCTCCCACTGGACCCTAGAACCCGGTTACTTGTGCTCCCCTCCTTGGGTCTATCCTAATGCGGAAAAGTAAATAATATACAGCGGGTGACGACTTCCGCAACCTGGAAGTGCCCCAATAAAAGAATATTACATACAAGTTTTTACATGAATGAAAATGAAAAACACCCATCTCACATAAAAACCCCCGGCTATTCAAACATGACGATCCAATGTAACATATCCAGCAACACATAACATCACATGTCATCAACGTAAGTAAATATGCGCATCCCAATTGTCGTTGACATATAGCAACGAAACCGGCGATATCACATATTACACTTACGGTCACAGAAAAGAAAGTGTAAAACTACAACAGTTGGAATCCGCAACCACCTCAGACATCGCATGCCTGACCAAATGAATTACTTAGACATCGCATGCCTAACAATTATAAACCCCGCATTTTAGTCTCATTATCGAAAACTCTTTTCAATATCAAGTCGGGCAATTCAACAGGATTCCCGACATTCTGATCGAATGCTCGTCGCAAACTTCAGTAGACGGCCGCACCCCTGACGCCGTCGACAAAGTGCACCAAGGCGGAACACTGCTACCGCGAGCACCCGAACGGATGCTTTCGGCGACGGGGTTCTCCTACAGTCACTTGGTCGGGGCTATGGAGTGAGGCTGTCTATCAAGTTTACCCGGCGAGTATCCGCGTACACTACGTGATTGCGACGGACTTTTGATCACATCAAAATTCCGTGGCAACCGATCAAGTGAGACTAAACTTCTATGTTTATAATATTCATTCCGTTATCTCATAACTATTTATGAATTCCAATTATTGTATCACATTCCGGATAAATAGAAAATGCTAAACTTTTCGATCGAACAATCGAACACCCAAGTTTTCCCGATACAGCTCAACACATGAAATAAGTCTAACAACATTCAGTTCGTGCCTCAGTACCAACGGTCCAGCCGTAGAAGGGTCAAGCCAACGCCTCACATGTGGCACGCCGTACTGCCCCAAACCCGAAGGTTCAAAGGGCAGTTCAAGACGGTCACATAATCGAGTTAAGGTTTGTTGTCTTCTAGAGGGTCCATCGCGTTACTTGCACTACTTAGAACGTCGTTAAACTACGGAAAAATCCAACAATTGGAAATTTCCCGGCAGGGGAAAAAGTGGGTATTTATATCCGGTCGAACTTTTTAACTTATTCTAAAATTACCCGGAAAGCCACACCGACAAAATTAGACAGTCCGATCGAATATACAGAGTTCCCAATACAAGCCAGAAAATAAAACTCTGGAATAAATATTAAAATAATCCCAGGAAACCCAGCACTACTTACTAAGAGTTACTGTGCAAACGTCGATGCACAAAACGACAAACTAGCCGCGGAACCGCCGCATGAGCATGCTCATGCCGCGGATCCGCGGTGACTTTAAGGAATCAGTACACCGAATTTTGCAGTAACCCTTACATTTTCCTGCTGAATTTTCTGGATATTTTTAATTTCGAAAAATCCACATTTTACAGAAAAGTCCAGAGAGCAATTTTCAAAGTCGGGTTTTGGGTCGATCGGACTTCTAACTCCGTCGGGACTTCGCGTAAGGCTCTAGCTAGGCTCTGATACCACTGTAGGGTTCCTAGGCACTCTAGTGAAGTCTCACAAGTGATCAAACATGCACAAATCAAATTTTACGGGTGCTTACAAACCCTAATACGGATCGTTTACTAGATATCTAGGCAAAGTATGCAAGTAAACGGAAATGTATCTAAAGGAAAGGGGCTACAACCTTTGTAGATCCGGTCCACCACCTCCTAGGGTCCGTGATGAAGTCCCCTCGCTGTCCAAATCGTATCTTGAACTCTAGCATCGGCTTCATCGAAGAATGGGCGGGCTTGATCGTCGGTTCGATGCCGAAGATGATCTACGTCGAGGCATCGCTAGAACAAGCTCCAACTTCACCAAGTCGGGAAAACTTGTGAAGGAAACACCCTATACTACTTGGCAAGAGGTAGAGGATGAAGAAATAGGAAGTGGGTAGACTTTAGTTTTGGATTTCTCACTAGTTTTCATCACTTGCCATTGGAGTAGCAAGCTTTCTCCATGGAAGAAGAAGATGAAGAAGAAGAAGATGATATGATAAGTCTTAAATAATTAAATAAATAATTCAATACTTATCATACTTTCAACTATAGTTAAGTGTAGAGAATTAACATGGGTTAGTTAAATGGTTAGGGTTAAGTAAAACAACAAAAGAGTGACTTAGTCAAAGTTTCAAGAAACTTCAACTAAAAACAAAACATACAACCATTCATTTATCTTTTTCCTTTTCCAAAATGAATAAATAAGAAAAAGATAAATGAATAAATAATCAAAACCCTAATCATTAACTTAAACCATGGTTTGATTCTTTACACTTAACCAAGTAAGCATGTATCATCAAACATGATACAAACATGTGCACAAAACTATATCGCATATACAATGTGTACAATTCAAGTGAGAAAATCCTTTTAAAGTGAACCAATACTAGTTAACGCAAAGTAATATATCAAATATATAAATATGCACTAAATCATTAAATCAACACTTGATTTAACGATCCGGTCATATCGGATATAACCGACTAGTATCATATGTATCGGCTTATCGAATCAATCCTTGATTCGATAACTAGGTTACATCGCATATAACCAATCGATACAATCATCGCGAGAATGGAATACGGTATCACATACACGCATTATTCTCGGTCCCGCACATATCTCATATGCGCTCCTATTTCGTTTCGCTTGAGCCAGGAAACCTCTGTGTAGGACTCTAAAGACTCGTCAATACGCCGGCAGCAGATGATGATCATATCAAACACCCACAAGCCGCAAGCGGTCTGCTAAACGTAACGGCCACCCGGGTATTGAGCGATCAGAAGATCGACGAGCAAGCCCGCTCACACTCCTGTGAATCCAACCAGTAACACTTACCGTATAGTCCGGTCTGTTCGTCTGATATGTCGCATATCTCGCCTAGGGGTGGTAAACGTCAGACCCCAATAGCTCGATAAGTCATGCCGACTTGAGGTCCATAACATTCGTGAAACTACTGATAACTCTTACCAGTATATCACAGCAACCCTGGCCAGGGATTTCCTGTTATGGCCAGTCGAGCATGGCGCAACATCAACCCCCAATACCGGGAGAGACGAATCCCCTCCTATCGCTCATTGCCTCCATGTGAATCGGGACTGTACCCAAAAACCACCTGTTTGCACGACTCAGTAGAGCCGTGGTAGGGTGGAAATCAAAGCACAGTGGGAGACACACAAGACTCTATGACGATCTCGGGTCAACAGACTAAGCTGTACCAGTGTCACCAGAGAACTGCCATCTGACGTGAGGTATAATACCATCTGGGAGTTCTCGGCGAGTCCGTTCAGTGTACCCAGTCTTCACTGAGCACCCGCATACCATCTTCGATGTCAAACACCAATGGATATGGGATCATCCATCGCCCATCGCATGGGTCGAGAAGATATGCGCTAGTCTACTCTGGAATATCGATGCCCCGTCTCGATATTCCCTCGACTAGGAACATTTCAAGGATGTACTCATAGACTATCCAGGCCCCACTAGTATGATCTGCATCACAGTCCTGGAAGTCGAGTACACATCCTAAGGGCTTTATCAACATGTAATCAGAGAGACAGAAAGTATACATGTTAAGATAAAGAGCAACCAGATAGCGTACTATCATGTCGAGCAAGAAAGTCCTACCTATATATGTCCCAGCATCCACTACAATATACATCCAATGTACAGTAATGGCCTCTAGAGCATACATATAACTAACACAAATATGGCTAACGTATTCTTAAACTTCAAACAGACTTTAGTCCCAAATTGGACTATAGATCCCCCAATCAACTTTGGTTCAAGGGTACATCTCTGAACTCCTCTGGCATCTGTCGTTGTAATCCTTCAACGGCGTCAGAGAGGTGATGGGTCCCGACGGCCATACATGTAATGGACCACCACGTCCCTAAACTGGAACATGGACCACTATGTCACTAAACTGGAAATCGACCGCAATGTCATTAAACTAAACAATAGAGCCAATTGCTCTCTTGTCGGATCCAAACGATCCCGTTAAGTTGATCTTAGTCTGTAGATTAGGCTAACGTATCCTTAACGAACGTTTAAGTTGATCTTAGCCTTAAATAGGGCTGACGTATCCTTAAACCAAAACCCCAAACCCAAATCTAAGAAAATACGGATTTGGACTAATCCACGTTCTACGGGCGACGACATAAATTAGTTTCCGTATACAATCCACGGGCAACCACAAACAAAATAAACACCCACGACATGAAGTGAAATTCTGGAGAAGGAGAAAGTTGTTACCGCGATGCGGTAGCGTAATTAACTGCAGGGGCTTGCGCCTACAGGGAAGAGCGTCCCCACAATCAAAAACCCCTCAAGCGAGGGGGAATCTGACGAAGTCTGCTACATAGGCCGTATCCGTCTAAACCTCCGATACACGGTGCCTTAAATCATTCCCCACCTTTCGGCACCTGCCTATGGTTTGGAAGAAGACTACCCAATAAGCATAATAGGTGTACTCTCCTAACCCTAGGAGCTCTCACAACCTGAGAGAAGGTGAAGAGAAAAGACAACCGAATAATCTTATTCAATTTCTCCAGAACCATCCATCCTCGAACCAGAATAAGTTCTTTCGAGTTCGTATGTAACTATACGATGGAATATCCAAGAAATATGGATTTTCTTAGTGATACGGAGTATTCTGGAGAAATGTAAAGGGGATGTAGGAGTGGCAATGATATATGCGACTTCATGACAATCCAAAAGTCAAACTGTTTTAAGAAGGTTTGGTTAACTTGGTTTATGAGTTTTAGTTTAGGGTTAGGTTATGGTGTCTTCCAAAGAGAGAAAGAGAAAAGAAACACTCAGCGTGTACTCTAATCTAGATTAGATTGGTTAATCACTTTATCTAATCAGGATAGCTCTCACCGTTTCCTCGAATTCTCCCTCAAACCTTAAAAGGAGAATTAGTCGGGATTGTTAGTTATGTATATGCCCTAGAGGCCATTGTTGTACATATGATATATATTATAATGGATGCTTGGATATATATAGAGATGACTTTCTTGCTCGTCATGATAGTATGCTATTTGGTTTCACTTTATCTTAACATGTTGACTTGTATTGGTTTACTGTTTTTCTCTCACATGTTGATAAAGCCCTTAGGATCTGTACTCGACTACTGGGACTATGATGAGATCATACTAGTGGGGCCATAGTAGTCGATGAGTACATCCTATAACTATTCCTAGTCGAGGGTATATCGAGACAGGGCATCGATACACCAGAGTAGACTAGCGTATACGCATCTTGACCCATATGATGGGCGATGGATAATCCCATATCCATCGGTGTTTGACATCAGAGATGGTGTACGGGTGCTCAGTGGAGACTGGGTACACTGGACGGACTCGCCAAGAACTCCCAGATGGTGATATACCACACATCAGATGGCAGTTCTCCGGTGACACTGGTACAGGGTAGTCTGTAGACCCGAGATCGTCATAGAGTCTTGTGTGATTCCCACTGTGCTTTGATTTCCACCTTACCACGTCCAAGAGGGCGTGCAAAACGGTGGCTTTTGGGTACAGTCCCGAATCACATGGAGGCAATGAGCGATAGGAGGGGATTCGTCTCTCCCGGTATAGGGAGTTGATGTTGTGCTGTGTTCGATTGGCTATAACTGGAAGTCCCTGGCCAGGGCTGATATAGAGATTTACTGGTAAGTGTTACTAGTAGTTTCTCGACCCGTTATGAGCCACACATCGACACGACTTATCGGTTACTGGGGTCTGACATTTACCACCCCTAGACTTGATATGCGACATATCAGACGAACAGACCGGACTGTACGGGAGTGTTACTGATTGGATTCACAGGAGAACGCACAGGCTAGCTTGTTGATCTTCTGATCGCTCAATACCTGGGTGGCTGTTACGTTTAGCTGACCGCTTGCAGCTTGTGGGTGTTTGATATGATCATCACCTGCTACCGGCGTATTGACGATTCTTTAGAGTCCTACACAGAGGTTTCTTGGCTCAGGCGAAACGGAGTAGAGGCACATATGTGATATGTGCAGGACCGAGAATAATGCGATATGAGATACCGTATTATATTCTCGCAATATTTAGATATGAACCGGGTCATCGGATCAAGTGTTGATTCGATGAATCGGTACATGATATATTAGTCGGTAATATTCGATATAGCCGGATCGTCGGATCAAGTGTTGATTCGATGATTTAATGTATAATAATATATATAATATATTGTATTACATTATCTAATATTGGCTCGCTTTATTATTTCATTTTCTCACTGGATGATACATTGATATATATGCGATATATGTTAATTGTATTATTTTCTTTTGTTGCAAATATATAATATATATGTGATATATATTATTGTGACATGATATGATTTATTATTAAACATGTTTAAGGATGATTAAATGGGATTAGGGTTTGATTAGGGTTAGCTTCTTCTTGCACCTTCTAGAAGCTTTGTTTTTGTCTTGGTTAAGATATTATGGTTGATATTTTTCCATGACTCATAACTTAACCTAACCAAACCCTAACTCTAGTTTATTCTCTACAAACTCTTAGCCTATCATCCTTGACCATGGTTCTATAATCAATCATATACATTTCTTTTCTATTCATCACAAAAGGATTATCTTTTCCATTATCATCTTCTTCTCTCTTGAGTTCTAAAAGAAAATGCTTACTAGTTAATTCTTTTGTGATGATTTCTTGTGAGAAAGTGTATAAAAAAGAAAGCATAATTACTACTCCCTCATCCTCATCTAATCTAGCCCATTAGATTAGGGTGTTCATCTCTTTAGAGTGAGAAAGCTTGGGTTAAAGCAACTTCGATGTAGATCATCGGAGAATCGGAACACTTCAAGCTAGCATGGATCGTTCGAGTCGTGGAGCCTCTCTTGAGTCCGGGAGATCATGGATCGCGGCGAAGGGACTTCTACTCGGAGCTTATGAAGCGAAGGAGCGGACTACAAAGGTTGTAATCTCTCACACTTAGATAAAAAGATGTTATCTTGCATGCTAAACCCTAATAATCTAGCAAAGATCCTGTCTTTGGGTTGTTCGGCACATGTAAAATTTTATTCATGCATGTATGATGCTTTATGAACCTTCACAAGTGTGCCTAGGAACCCTACAGTGGTATCAGAGACTAGCTAGAGTATTAGGCGACGTGTTTACGAAGTTAAAACTCCGATCGTACCCGAAACGACAAAAATGAACCCCTCTCTGTACATTTTTTAAAATCTGGTTTTTTTTCTGAATTAAAAATACTTAAAAAAATCAGCAGGGAATTCTAAGAATTACCATGAAACACGGGCCCACAACTCCACTAAATAGCCGCGGAATCGCGGCGGGAACCTGGTTCCCGCGGCGGTTCCGCGGCCGAATTTTGGGATTGTGACACGTGGCTTCATGGTAATATCCGTAGGTGCTTGTTGATACTTCTGGGTATTTTTAAAGTGACTCAAGTGTTGAGTAATCTGGGGTTTCTTTTGTAATCGTAGATTCGATCGGAAAATTTAAATTCGTTATTATTTTCGGATATTTAGAAACTGTTAAACTGTTTGAACGGATATCATTAACTCACTTTTTCCTGGCACGGCAAACTTTCAAGTGTTGAATTTTTATCGGGTTTAAATCTTTCGGAAAAATTGTACAAGTTAAGCGGTGGACCCTCTAGAAGACAACAAACCTTAACTCGATTATGCGACCGACTTGAACTGCCTTTTGAACCTTCGGGTTTGGGGCAGTACGGCGTGCCACATGTGAGGCGTTGGCTTGACCCTTCTACGGCTGGATCACCGGTATTGTGACATATTCTGGGATTATTTGGACTCCGCTCAAGTGTTGAGCACTTTAGGAAATTTTGGGTATTTGATTATCTGTTCGAAAAGTTTAATACTATCTATTTATCTGGAATGTGATATAATATGTGGAATTCATAGGGTTAGGCATGAAATGCGAAGTATGTGATATTTCGGATTTACGATATCTAAAGTGATTGTGGATTCCAAATGCTGTAGTTTTACACTTTCTTTTCTGTGACCGTAAGTGTAATATGTGATATCGCCGGTTTCGTTGCTATATGTCAACGACAATTGGGATGCGCATATTTACTTACGTTGATGATATGTGATATTATGTGTTGCTGTGATATGTTATATTGGATCGTCGTGTTCTGAATAGCCGGGGGTTTTATATGAGATGAGGTTTTTTTTATTTTTTCATTCATGTAAAATTCATTTGTAATGTAATATTCTTTTATTTGGGGCACTTCCAAGTTGAGGTTGATGTCACCAGTGTATATTATTTACTTTTCCGCATTAGGTAGACCCAAGGAGGGGAGCACAAGTAACCGGGTTCTAGGGTCCAGTGCGAGACCATCTCGAGGAGTCGAGACCGGGTCTCCTAACCCCAGAATTGGCAGTGTTACTTGCCGCTCTCGTAGGGGTCTTGGGATGTGGGTTTGGCTATTCGTCGCGACCGTGGAATCCGTGTTTTATATAGGCTCGTATTGAAAACACGGACGTCCTAGTATATCCAATATTTCATATATGTTCTTCTGCTGCAATGTTCTATGATGAGATCATATTACTGCCTGAGACGAATGCTTATAATAAATATATATATATGCTGATATATAAATATTACTGCTTTCGTTTCTTCTGTGATGCTTAGGAAGCATAAGCTGATGGGATTTTTATTAATAAGATTAATAAAAGGAAAAAGAAACCTAAAAGATGTTGTAGAATCAAAACTTTATAAAAAGGGTAGCTACAGTTTTTGCTTTGCATAGCGGTATATATGATATGCCCTGCACCTTATTCGATAGGGAAAGAGCCGAGATCCTTTCACCGGGAGTGACCTCTTTAGCGAAACTGGCAGATGCTACAAACTCGCGGTTTAGTTTTTGACAGCTTATATAGTTCTTGCTTTGCACAGCGGTATATATGATATATCCTGCACCTTATTCGATGGGGAAAGAGCCGAGATCCCTTCACCGGGAGTGACCTCTT
The DNA here is from genome assembly GCA_030015575.1 of Agapanthus africanus. Classification (NCBI taxonomy): domain Eukaryota; kingdom Viridiplantae; phylum Streptophyta; class Magnoliopsida; order Asparagales; family Amaryllidaceae; genus Agapanthus; species Agapanthus africanus. The sequence continues at coordinate 192,366,295 of JASDDO010000001.1, forward strand.
TAGCGAAACTAAAAGCCTCAAAAACTCTCCTTTTCAAAAACTACTCAATTCTACGACGATATCAAGTTCGTTACGCAATAGGTTTTTCAGAAAAACCTGACGTAGCCCTCCGTTATTTCAGATAAGTCCTATTTAGTATTCGTGCTACGTTTGTTGACCTCCGTCTAGGCGTAGTGTACGGTAGCTGACTTGTTTTTTTATCTGCTTATGCATATGATGCAGATTGGATTAGGGTAGTCGTACGGCCTTGTTGACCTCCGTCAAGGGTCGTGCGGGTGGGTTTAATTCAATCAAGAAATGACGGGTTGAACTTGACTAGTAGCCTATGGTTTGTTGACCTCCGTCAAGGTCATAGGACACTAGGGGCAAAATATTATCGGGAATTTCAAGCGTTGAAATTTGCAATGAGATTGCATACCTCCTATGAGATAGTTGGATCCCGATACCCACTGCGAGTAAGAGTTACTCCTGGGAGAGTTTTACACAGGACAATTAGCCGATCAAGTAGGTGTCTAGAAAAGTGTTAACGGGGTTACGCCTCTGGGAAAACGAGGTTTACTTTAATTAGGTCCGTGCGAAAGCACGGGGAACCTCCCTCAAAGTACCGACACTGATCTGGCTGAAAGATTGACGAAATTGTAGGGTGTAATTAATCCAGGCTAATCTTACCTTTTAGGGTTTGGAGGTAGATTTGATAAAAACAGTGGGAGACATCCTGATTAGATAAGATAATAACCAATCTAATCTTGCAAGAGCATACGCTAAAGTGTTTTCTTCTCTTTCTCTCCAGGTAGCGACCATGTCAGGCCATAATCAAGATAATAATATGGATGTATTGACTGAACCCGATTATTGTAATGAGCAGGGGAACGTTGGACCCGTTTTTTCTTATAAGAGTTATAAGACTGAACAGGAAACAGGAGAATATCTGGATTCTCAAGCCGCCCAAAAGAACATGCATGTTGATGCATCTTCTTCAGGAGTGTTAGTTATTGAGAACTGTTTCTCAGTTCACCCTACGTCCTGGGTATTAGATACCGGATCAGGATCCCACATATGTAAATTGTTACATGGGCTACGTAAAGGTAGAGAACTGGAAAAAGGTGATCATTCCGTTCAAGTAGGGAATGGTGCAAATGTTTCAGCCAAAGCAGTTGGCGAATATCACCTTGTATTACCAAGTGGTAATACACTAATTCTGAATGAGTGCTATTATATACCGAACATGATGTGTAGCATTATATCAGTTTCTCTATTAAGTGAAGAAGGATATAATTTTGTAGTACAGGATAATGTTATGAACATCTTCCTAAATCAAAAGTTGATTGCATCAGGCTCGTTACATAATGGCATATTCATTATCAATCAAAATACAGTTCTCAATATACAAAACACACACAAGAGGAAAAGTTCAGATATGAACGAATCCTTCTTGTGGCATTGTAGACTTGGTCATATCAATGCGACACGACTGGCTAAGTTACATAAGGATGGTTATTTGAATCCGTTCGAATTATCATCTTATGATACTTGCCATTCATGTCTCAAAGGAAAAATGACCAAAGCTCCGTTTAGTGAACATGGAGAAAGAGTTACTGAACTCTTAGGACTGATACATAGTGATGTATGCGGTCCCATGTCTACGCATGCCAGAAACGGTTCTTCCTATTTCATTACATTCACTGACGATCTCTCTAGATACGGATATGTGTTCTTGATGAAACACAAGTCTGAAGCTTTTGAGAAATTCAGAGAATATAAGCACGAAGTAGAGAACCAAATGGGCAAAAGTATTAAGATTCTTCGATCTGATCGAGAAGGTGAATACTTAAGCAATGAGTTCCTGGATTATCTAAAAGAGAATGGGATTCTCTCTCAGCTTACTCCTCCTTATACACCACAGCACAACGGTGTATCGGAACGAAGAAATCGCACCCTATTCGATATGGTGCGCTCGATGATGAGCACTGCTGAGTTACCTATTTCCTTCTGGGGGTATGCGCTTGAGACAGCGGCATACATACTGAATAAAGTTCGTACCAAATCTGTGCCTACTACCCCATATGTGATATGGGAAGGGAAGAGACCATATCTTAATTTTGTTAAGATATGGGGTTGCCCGGCTTATGTCAAAAGACGAAACCCGGACAAACTCGAGGCAAGATCTGTTTTATGTAAGTTTATTGGATATCCCAAGCATTCGCGAGGGTATATTTTCTACCACAGTGAGGAACAAAGGGTGTTTGTTGCTCAACACGCCACCTTTTTAGAAAAGCAATTTCTTGCAAAAGAGATTAGTGGCTCTGAGGTAGAACTGGAAGAAGTTCCAGCAGAACAAACTACAACAGATGATTTAGTTGAACCAGAGGATTCGGTAGTACCCAACGAACCCCAGCCTCTCCGTCGATCTAGCAGGGTTTCTCATCCACCTGAGAGATATTACGGTTTTCTCATTGATGGTGGAAGTGAGGATTGCATCATGGAAGATGATGACCCGACTAGTTTCGAGCAGGCCATCACGAGTGGTGACTCTGTGAAATGGCTGGATGCAACGCGATCTGAGATGGAATCCATGTACACCAACAAAGTATGGACTTTGGAAAATGCTCCTGAAGGGGTAAAACCCATTGGGAGCAAGTGGATCTTTAAAAAGAAATTTGGTGTAGATGGAAAAGTTGAGACTTTCAAAGCTAGACTTGTAGCAAAGGGTTTTCGTCAACGACCAGGTGTGGATTATGACGAAACCTTTTCTCCAGTGGCTATGCTTAAGTCCATCCGGATCTTACTTGCCATTGCTGCATACCATGACTATGAAATCTGGCAAATGGATGTTAAGACCGCCTTTCTAAACGGTGATTTAGAAGAGAGCGTGTACATGACTCAGCCAGAGGGCTTCGTAGATAGTGGGAGCAGCGAAAAGGTGTGCAAGCTGCTTAAATCCATTTATGGGTTAAAGCAAGCATCGCAGAGTGGGAACATCTGTTTTGATGTTGTAGTCAAAGAGTCTGACTTCATCAAAAATATAGATGAACCTTGTATCTATAAGAAGGCAGCAGAAGGTAAGGTTGTCTTCCTCGTATTGTACGTGGATGACATACTCTTGATAGGAAATGATATTCCTATGCTGCAATCAGTCAAGCTCTTCTTATCACAGAGATTCTCAATGAAAGATCTAGGTGATGCCTCCTGCATATTGGGAATCATGATCTATAGAGATAGATCTAAACGGATACTGGGATTGTCCCAATCCAGGTACATTGACACCATACTAAAGAGGTTTAGTATGGAAGAATCCAAGCGTGGGAACCAACCCACGATCTCTGGACTCACTCTCTCCAAAGAGATGTCTCCCAAGACTGATTTGGAGAGAGCTCGCATGCAAGGGATACCCTATGCTTCGGCAGTAGACTCTATCATGTATGCGATGCTATGTACTAGACCCGATGTAGCATACTCACTAAGTGTAGTGAGTCGGTATCAAGCAGATCCTGGAGAGAGTCACTGGACAGCTGTGAAGAACATTCTCAAGTATTTACGAAGGACTAAGGAGATGTTCTTGGTGTATGGTAACGGAGAACTCCAGGTGGAGTCCTTTACCGATTCCATCTTCCAAAGTGATAAGGACGACTCTAAGTCGCACTCGGGATTTGTCTTTACCCTCAAGGGGCGGTATGTTGGAAGAGTTCCAAATAGGATACCGTTGCAGACTCGACGATGGAGGCTGAATACATCGCTGCCAACGATGCTGCCAAAGAGGCTGTCTGGATAAAGAAGTTCATTAGTGAACTTGGAGTGGTTCCATCCATTGAGCATCCAATACCTTTGTATTGCGATAACAATGGAGCTGTGGCTATTGGCCAAGGAACCCAGGTCCCATCAAAAGTCCAGACATATTCTGAGGCGGTATCACCTGATCAGGGAGATAGTTGATCACCGGGAGATCGAGGTCAGGAGAGTAGATACGAAGGAAAACACTGCGGATCCATTCACGAAGGCAATTCCCCAGATACAGTTTGAAAGATTATTCGGGATGCTAGGTATGAGATACTACAGCAGCTGGCCTTAGTGCAAGTGGGAGATTGTTAGTTATGTATATGCCCTAGAGGCCATTGTTGTACATATGATGTATATTATAATGGATGCTTGGATATATATAGAGATGACTTTCTTGCTCGTCATGATAGTATGTTATTTGGTTTCACTTTATCTTAACATGTTGAATTGTATTGGTTTACTGTTTTTCTCTCACATGTTGATAAAGCCCTTAGGATCTGTACTCGACTACTGGGACTATGATGAGATCATACTAGTGGGGCCATAGTAGTCGATGAGTACATCCTATAACTGTTCCTAGTCGAGGGTATATCGAGACAGGGCATCGATACACCAGAGTAGACTAGCGTATACGCATCTTGACCCATATGATGGGCGATGGATGATCCCATATCCATCGGTGTTTGACATCAGAGATGGTGTACGGGTGCTCAGTGGAGACTGGGTACACTGGACGGACTCGCCGAGAACTCCCAGATGGTGATATACCACACGTCAGATGGCAGTTCTCCGGTGACACTGGTACAGGGTAGTCTGTAGACCCGAGATCGTCATAGAGTCTTGTGTGATTCCCACTGTGCTTTGATTTCCACCTTACCACGTCCAAGAGGGCGTGCAAAACGGTGGCTTTTGGGTACAATCCCGAATCACATGGAGGCAATGAGCGATAGGAGGGGATTCGTCTCTCCCGATATAGGGAGTTGATGTTGTGCTGTGTTCGATTGGCTATAACTGGAAGTCCCTGGCCAGGGCTGATATAGAGATTTACTGGTAAGTGTTACTAGTAGTTTCTTGACCCGTTATGAGCCACACATCGACACGACTTATCGGTTACTGGGGTCTGACGTTTACCACCCCTAGACTTGATATGCGACATATCAGACGAACAGACCGGACTGTACGGGAGTGTTACTGATTTGATTCACAGGAGAACACACAGGCTAGCTTGTTGATCTTCTGATCGCTCAATACCTGGGTGGCTGTTACGTTTAGCTGACCGCTTGCAGCTTGTGGGTGTTTGATATGATCATCACCTGCTACCGGCGTATTGACGATTCTTTAGAGTCCTATACAGAGGTTTCTTGGCTCAGGCGAAACGGAGTAGAGGCACATATGTGATATGTTCAGGACCGAGAATAATGCGAAATGAGATACCGTATTATATTATCGCGATATTTAGATATGAACCGGGTCATCGGATCAAGTGTTGATTCGATGAATCGGTACATGATATATTAGTCGGTAATATTCGATATAGCCGGATCGTTGGATCAAGTGTTGATTCGATGATTTAATGTATAATAATATATATGATATATTGTATTACATTATCTAATATTGGCTCGCTTTATTATTTCATTTTCTCGCTGGATGATACATTGATATATATGCGATATATGTTAATTGTATTATTTTCTTTTGTTGCAAATATATAATATATATGTAATATATATTATTGTGACATGATATGATTTATTATTAAACATGTTTAAGGATGATTAAATGGGATTAGGGTTTGATTAGGGTTAGCTTCTTCTTGCACCTTCTAGAAGCTTTGTTTTTGTCTTGGTTAAGATATTATGGTTGATATTTTTCCATGACTCATAACTTAACCTAACCAAACCCTAACTCTAGTTTATTCTCTACAAACTCTTAGCCTATCATCCTTGACCATGGTTCTATAATCAATCATATACATTTCTTTTCTATTCATCACAAAAGGATTATCTTTTCCATTATCATCTTCTTCTCTCTTGAGTTCTAAAAGAAAATGCTTACTAGTTAATTCTTTTGTGATGATTTCTTGTGAGAAAGTGTATAAAAAAGAAAGCATAATTACTACTCCCTCATCCTCATCTAATCTAGCCCATTAGATTAGGGTGTTCATCTCTTTAGAGTGAGAAAGCTTGGGTTAAAGCAACTTTGACATAGATCATCGGAGAATCGGAACACTTCAAGCTAGCATGGATCGTTCGAGTCGTGGAGCCTCTCTTGAGTCCGGGAGATCATGGATCGCGGCGAAGGGACTTTTACTCGGAGCTTGTGAAGCGAAGGAGCGGACTACAAAGGTTGTAATCCTTCACACTTAGATAAAAAGATGTTATCTTGCATGCTAAACACTAATAATCTAGCAAAGATCCTGTCTTTGGGTTGTTCGGCACATGTAAAATTTTATTCATGCATGTTTGATGCTTTATGAACCTTCACAAGTGTGCCTAGAAACCCTACAGGGATCATCTAAAATCACCCGAGGAGTAACACCTACTCATCAGTGGGATTCGGGATCCAACTATCATCGCATGATAACTGTAACACCTTAGAATGAGATTAGAGTTAATTAAGCGATATAATGTAGGTTTTTAATGAAATTTAACCAATAATTATTTTCACATATTTTATTTATTTAATTAATATTTTATTTAATTATTATAATACTTGCACACACATGTGTATGTTAATTTAGGGTTAACTATGCTTTATTAACCATAGCACACTTAATCATTTCATGCCATGCTACACATTATTTATCTATTTTAAGTAAAAGGATTTTTATTTGTTTTGAAAGGAAAATGATGAGAAGAGTTGAATTATTGAGGGAATGATGAAGGAATGGGACAAGCATGGGGGGGGGGCGGTAATTAATGAAGAGAGAGAGAGAGGGCATGGCCCATTCTCACCTCACACTCTCATTTCTTCACCTCACTCTCTCATTTCTCAACACTCACTCTCTCTCTCTATCTCATTCTCTTGTTCTTCTTCTCCTTCACCAAATTCTTCACTTGATCCTTTCCCCCCCCACAAACTTTAAGCCTAAACCTTTATCAAACCTCACTAAACCTTCACAATTCATGCTTAAGCCTTCTTGTGATGACTTGGAGCTTGATGGTTAGGGTTTCATTCAAGTTGTGGTGAGGTAATGGTCTCAAACTGTTAATTAGGCTCTAAGGAAGTTTGTTTTGTTAAATAGTTTCAGTTTAATACCTTGTTGTTATAGTTTAGTGTCGATATCGTATTTTTGTGTTAAGTTTGTGCCTCTGTTGAATTTTCTATTGTTAGGGCGATCCATAATTTAATCTAACAATACAGTAGCATGATGATAGAGCCTTGAGTGTACCCTAGAAACCCGGACCCCACCCCTCACTTCTGGCCCGGCGAGATTCTGTTTTGGCCGGCGCCACCGGTTTTTGTGTGAAGTTAGGTGTTTGTTTTTGGTGGGTAGGTCTCTGTGGGTTATTTATGGTATTGGGTACACTTTGTTTTTCCTATATTGTCTATAGGAGAAATCTGGGACCGTTTAGCTAATTCTAGCGTTACGATATGGTGCGATACGGACTTTTCCGACTTCCGTTTAGTGCTTGTGTAGCTTGCATCCATAGGTTTGGTTTAGGGTGTCACTGCACACGTTAGTCCGCTATGCTAATACTTGGTATCTTGTGGGAGTCGATGCGTTGGTTTGGCGTTGTATCCGTGTGTTATCGGAAGGTTTCTAATTTCACTTGTTATGGTTTTGTGTGATATTAGGATCATTTGCAGGGACTTCGGATGCTGCTAGGAAAAACAAAGAGGTGATCGGATTCACCTAGCTCGAGATCGTCGGTAAGTAGATTTAACATCTACCGGGAAATCGCCTGTATGGCGTTAAGCGTCGAGAGCTAGATTCAGTGATATAACCATATGCTTATATGTATATATATTTTGATTGTGCATGAGTACCATTTTGCACATCCTATTACCTGTTGTACATTGCCATAGTATTAATTGGACACTGCACCATTACTAACGGTTCATGTTGCACGAGCACTGAATTGTATGCCACACACACACCGTTGGTAATTGCCATGACACGCTCACTATAGAAATTTCCATGATACGCTCACTATAGAATTTGCCATGGATAAATATATTGTACTGCATTCATTACTAACAGTTAGACAATGATTCTTGTTCTATTGCGCATTATGAATTGCATCATACATACATACATACATGCATACATACATACATTGCTATAGTCACATATATACTCTCATATGGTGTTTTATTTTGGGAAACCGCAAGATACCTTTTGAAACTTGATATATAATTAAAAAGTGCGGTTTTCCCTTGATATGCTCACATCACTGTTCTATGTTTGCATACATTGTACTTCATAGATATATGTATTGACATACTGTTTTCATACGATTTTTGAATTTGAGAACCGTGGATATATTTCAAAGGAAATTATAAATTGTTTTAAAAATGCGGTTTCTTATGACGTGATTTCTGCAGGGTTCCTAGGCACTCTAGTGAGGTCTCCCAAGCCATCAACCATGGCAATTTCAAAAATTATGGTGCCTACAAACCCTAAAGTACGGATCGTTTGCTAGATATCTAGGCGAACAAGAACTAGTTAACAGTTAACTAAAGAGAATACGGAAATACAACGTTTGTAGATCCGGTCCTCCACCTCCACGGCTCCGCAACGAGGTCGTCTCCGCTGTCCAAATCAAATCCGGGCTCTAGAGTCGGCTTCGTCGGAGAATGGGCAAGCTAGGTCGTCGATGTCCATGCCGAAGATGATCTACGTCGAAGCATCGATGAATCAAGCTCCACCTTCAACAAGTCATGAAACTTGTGAAGGAAACACACTCTACTACTTGGCAAGAGGTAGAGGATGAAGAAATAGGAAGTGGGTAGACTTTAGAATTGGATTTCTCACTCATATGCATCAATCACCATTGATGGACTTCAAGCTTCTTCACTTGAAGCATGAAGAAGAAGAAGAAAAACATTATGATAAGTTAATAGAAAATGAAAAGAAAATGAATTCTTATCATAATTCTAACCATGGTCAAGTGTAGAGAATGAATCATGGTTAGTGAGAATGGTTAGGGTTAAGGATGAGATAAGTATGGTTGACTTTATCAAAGCTTCATGAAGTTTCAACTAAACTCCAAATCTAGCAACCATTCTTTTCTCTTTTCTTTTATTCATTTATCAAAAATAAAAAGATAATTAAATAAGATAAATGAATAATGAATAATAAACCCTAACCATTTCATTAACCAAGGTTTAATCTTTACACTTGAACCCTAGCTTGACTTGCATCATCAAACATGATACAATCAAGTGTACAAAAACATATCGCATATGCAATGCGCACGAACCAAGTGAGAAAATCCTTCTAAAGTGAACCGATACTAGTTAATGTAAAGTAATATATCAAATATATAATTATACATTAAATCATTAAATCAACACTTGATTCAATGATCCGGTCATGTCGCATATAACCGGCTAGTATACAATGTATCGGCTTATCGAATCAACGCTTGAATCGATAACTAGGTTATATCGCATACAACCATTCGATATATTTATCGCGAGAATAGAATACGGTATCACATACTCGCATTATTCTCGGTCCCGCACATATCTCATATGCGCTCCTATTTCGTTTTGCTTGAGCCAGGAAACCTCTGTGTAGGACTCTAAAGACTCGTCAATACGCCGGCAGCAGATGATGATCATATCAAACATCCACAAGCCGCAAGCGGTCTGCTAAACGTAACGGCCACCCGGGTATTGAGCGATCTGAAGATCGACGAGCAAGCCCGCTCACACTCCAGTGAATCCGACCAGTAACACTACCGTACAGTCCGGTCTGATCGTCTGATATGTCGCATATCTCGCCTAGGGGTGGTAAACGTCAGACCCCAATAGCTCAATAAGTCGTGTCGATATGAGGTCTATAACTGTTCGAGAAACTACTGGTAACACTTACCAGTAAATCTCAGCAACCCTGGCCAGGGATTTCCTGTTATAGCCAATCGAACACAGCGCAACATCAACCCCCATATACCGGGAGAGACGAATCCCCTCCTATCGCTCATTGCCTCCATGTGACTCGGGACTGTACCCAAAAACCACCGTTTTGCACGCCCTCTTGGACGTGGTAAGATGGAAATCAAAGCACAGTGGGAACCACACAAGACTCTATGGCGATCTCGGGTCAACAGACTACTCTGTACCAGTGTCACTAGAGAACTGCCATCTGACGTGAGGTATAATACCATCTGGGAGTTCTCGGCGAGTCCGTCCAGTGTACCCAGTCTCTATTGAGCACCCGTATATCTCCTCTGATGTCAAACACCGATGGATATGGGATCATCCATCGCCCATCTGTATGGGTCGAGAAGGTACACGCTAGTCTACTCTGGTATTATCGATGCCCCATCTCGATACACCCACGACTAGGGACTGTGAAGGATGTACTTATGGACTACCATGTCCCCACTAGTATGATCCGCATCATAGTCCAGGTAGTCAAGTACAGATCCTAAGGGCTTTACCAACATGTAACAGAGAGACAATCAGCATACACGTTAAGGTAAAGATCAACCAGATAGCATACTATCATGTCGAGCAAGAAAGTCCTCCCTATATATGTCCCAGCATCCACTACAATATACATCCTATGTATAGTAATGGCCTCTAGGGCATACATATAACTAACAATCTCCCACTTGCACTAGGGCCATCTGTAGCAGTGGTTGCAGTATCTCATACTCAACCATCCCATAAAAGTCTCTCTCTCTGGGAACAGGCCTTTGTGAGTGGATCCGCTGTGTTGTCCTCTGTGTCTACTCTCCAAACCTCGATCACCCTGGAGATCAATCATCTCCATGATCAGGCGATGCTGCCTTAGAATATGTCTGGATCACTGATGGGACCGGCGTTCCTTGGCATAAGCCACAACTCCATTGTCACACAATGGGAGGAACATAGTTCATCTCATGAACCATTATACATCCAAACAGCCTCTTTGGTAGAATCTTAAGTAGCGATGTATCCAGCCTTTATCTTCTAGTATGTCACGGTATCTAGCTTGGAACTCTTCCAACATACCGTCCCTTTACTGAGGGTAAAGACAATGCCTGCGACTGACATTCAGTCGTCCTTATCACCCTGGAACCTTTCCAGTGATTCTCCCCAGGATCGGTTGATACCGTCTCACTACAACTAGTGAGAGTCCTAACATCCAATTAGATCTATCTCATAGATCCAAAATCCAGGATTTAGTAGGTATCACTTTGATCCTATGTGGAGAATTTTGGTGATAAACGGAGATTGATCGAGCGTAGCATAGGAAACTCCTTTCCTATCAAGAGTATGTCATCCACGTACTCTACGAGGATCGTCACCATACTCCCTACTACCTTTTTGTTTATACAAGGTTCATCTACCATTTTGATGATGTCAAACTCTTTGACTTATTCATCAAAACAGATGTTCCAACTCCGCGATGCCTGCTTTATCAGATAAAACATCTTGCACACGTTTCCGCTGCTCCCACTGTCTACGAAACCCTCTGGCTGTGTACTTATAGACGCTCTCTTCTAAATCATCATTTAGAAAAGCAGTCAAGACACCCAACCACCAGATATCGTAGTCATGGTATGTAGCCGTGGTAAGTAGGATCTGGATGGACTTAAGCATAGATCCTTGAAAAGGTTTCATCATGATCCACGCCTGGTCAATGAAGAAAACCTTTAACAAGTCTAGCTTTGAAAGTCTCAACTTTTCCATCTACACCAAGTAATCTTCTCAAGATATACCTGCTCCTGATGGGAATTTAACCCTTCAGATATAGCAACCAAAGTCCATACTTTGTTGGTGTATAAGGATTCCATCTCAGATCGATAAACATCCAGCCATTCTTACAGAGTCTTACTCTCGATGGCCAGCTCGAAGCTAGTTGGGTCATCATCTCATGATGCAATCCTCGCTCCCACTGTCATAGAGAAACTGAAGTATCTCTCAGGTCGGTGAGGAACCCTACTAGATCGGCGGAGAGGCTGAGGTTCGTTGGTAACTATTGAATTCTTTGGTTTTATCAAATCATCAGCTGTAGTTTGTATAGCTAGAACCTTTCCAGTTCTACATTACAGTCCTTGCCTCGAGCTTGTCCGGATTTTGTTTTTAGACATAGGCCGGACAATCCCAAATCTTAACTAACTTAAGATATGGGCTCTTCCCTTTCCATATCATATATGAAATGGTAGGTAACTGATTTGATTCGAACCCTATTCAATAGGTATGCAGCTTCTTAAGTGCATAACTCCCAAAAGGAAATAGGTAACTCAATAGTACTCATCATAGAGCACACCTTATCATATAGGGTGTGATTGCTCCGCCCCGATATACCATCGTGCTATGGTGTATACGGAGGAGTAATGCTGAGAGAGAATCTCATTCTCCTTTAGAATAGTCCAGGATTTCCGTGCTCAAGTATTCTCCTCCCTGATCTCATCATAGGACATAATACTTATACCCGTATTTTGGTTCTCTACTTCTAACTTATATTCCGTGAATATCTCAAAAGGTTCGGACTCATGTTTCAGCAGGAACATATGACTGAATCTTGAGAGATTATCAGAGAACGTAATGAAGTATAAAGAACCAGTCCTGGCATGTGTAGACAGGGGACCTGTATATATCAACATGTATCATCCCAAGAGTTCACTAACTCTTTCTCTGTTTCCAGTAAACGGAGCTATGGTCATCTTATCTTTGTGACATGACTGGCGAATTTCACAAGATGCAAATTCAAACTAATTTAAATATGCATCTTTATGTAACTCTAGCTAGTCGGGTCACATTGATCTGACCTAGTCTACAATGCCTCAAGAAGAATTCGTTCATTTCTGAACTCTTCCTCTTGTGTGTGTTCTGTATACCAAGAACTGTAGTTTGATTTAGAACATCAATGCTTTTAGATAACGTGCCTGAACCGATCAACTTTTGATATAGGAAATGTTCAAAACATTATCCAACAATACAAAATTTTATCATTTCTTTACTAATAAAGAGATAGATATGATTTTGTATATCAGGTTCGGTATCTAATAACATTCGTTCAGAATCAATGTACTGTAATACAGGGTGACAGTGACCAACAGACTTGGCTGCAACATTTGCCCCGTTTTCTGCCTCATGAAACTTATCACCCGTTCTCAGTTCTCTACCTTTCTGTAGCCCTATGTAACTGATTACATATCTGGGATCCTGATCTGGTATCACATACCCAGGACGTAAAGGATACTGAGAAACAGTTCTGTATAAAGAACACACCCGAAGATGATGCATCAGCATGCACTCTCTTCGTTTGGGCGGCACAGGAATTCTGGTAATCCCCAATTTCCTGCTCTGTCTTATAACAATTATAAGTTGGAGCGGGACCAACGTTCCCCATCTCAGTATAACAAGCGGGTTCGGTCAATATTCCGTATTATTTTCTTGATTAAGGCGTGATATGGTCGCTACCTGGAGAGAGAGAGAAGAAAACACTCAGCGTGCGCTCTTGCAAGAATAGATTGGTTATTATTTTATCTAATCAGGATGGCTCCCACTGCTTTTTTATCAAATCTTCCTTCAAACCCTAAAAGGAAAGACTAGCCGGGATTAATTACACACTACAAGTTCGCCAATCTTTCAGCCAGGCCAGTGTAGGTACTTTGAGGGAGGTCCCCCGTGCTTTCGCACGAACCTAATTAATGTAAACCTCGTTTTCCCAGAGGCGTAACCTCGTTGACACCTTTCTAGACACCTACTTGATCGGCTAATTGTAATGTATAAAACTCTCCCAGGAGTAACACTTACTCGCAGCGGGTATCGGGATCCAACTATCTCATAGAAGGTATGCAATCTCATTGCAAATTTCAACACTTGAAATTCCCGATAATATTTTGCCCCTAACCTCCTATGACCTTGACAAAGGCCAACAAACCATAGGATGCTAGTCAAGTTCAACCCGTCATTTCCTGATTGAATTAAACCCACCCGCACGGCCCTTGACAAAGGCCAACAAGGTCGCACGACTACCCTAACTCAATCTGCATCATATGCATAAGCAGATAAGCACCAGTCAGCTACCGCACACTGCGCCTTGACAAAGGCCAACAAACGCAGCACGAATACTAACTACTACTTATCTGAAATGACGGAGGGCTACGACAGGTTTTTCTGAAAACCTATTGCGTAATGAACTTGATATCGTTGTAGGATCGAATGATTTTAAAATGGAGTGCTTTTGAGGCTTTTCCAGTTTTGCTAAAGGAGTCACTCCCGGTGAAGGGATCGTCGGTCCTTTCCTCGTCGGATGAGGTGCGGGATATATCATATATATCACTGTGCAAAGCAAAAACACTTAAAAGCAATCAAAAGACAAACCGAGTGTGTAGCATCTGCCAGTTATTGCTAAAGGAGTCACTCCCGGTGAAGGGATCTCGGTCCTTTCCTCGTCAGATGAGGTGCAGGATATATCACATATACCGCTGTGCAAAGCAAGAACTGTAGCTACCTGTTTTATTTTGAAATTCGATTCTACAACATCTTAGGTTTCTTTTAATTTCATTAATCACATTAATGAAGTCCCATCATTTAAGTACCTAAACATCACAGATAGATATGACGTACACTTATGCCATCCGCATTCGCCTCGATGTCCCCTCGTGCACCGTTAGGTTAGGTAACTAACGGCAGAGCAGGGCAGGGCTAGCGCGGGTGTAAAACATAAGTAACGTCTATATAATATATCATATATACTATATACTATATCCATCACAGAAACATCACATGATCTCATCACAGATATCGCAGCAGAAGAATCATATGAAATATTGGATATACTAGGACGTCCGTGTTTTCAATACGAGCCAGTATAAAACACGGATTCCACGGTCGTTATGAATAGCCAAACCCACACCCCTAGACCCCTACGAGAGCGGCAAGCAACCCTACCAATTCTGGAGTTAGGAGACCCGGACTCGACTCCTCGAGTTGGTCTCCCACTGGACTCCAGAACCCGGTTACTTGTGCCCTCCTCCTTGGGTCTATCCTAATGCAGAAAAGTAAATAATATACAACAGGTGACAACTCCCGCAACCTGGAAGCGCCCCAATAAAAGAATATTACATACAAGTTTTTACATGAATGAAAATGAAAAACACTCATCTCACATAAAAACCCCCGGCTATTCAAATACGACGATCCAATATAACATATCCAGCAACACATAACATCACATGTCATCAACGTAAGTAAATATGTCCATCCCAATTGTCGTTGACATATAGCAACGAAACCGGCGATATCACATATTACACTTACGGTCACAGAGAAGAAAGTGTAAAACTACAACAGTTGGAATCCGCAATCTCCTCAGACATCGCATGCCTGACCAAATGAATTACTTAGACATCGCATGCCTAACAATTATAAACCCCGCATTTTAGTCTCATTATCGAAAACTCTTTTCAATATCTAGTCGGGGAATTCAACAAGATTCCCGACAGTCTGATCGAATACTCGTCGCAAACTTCAGTAGACGGCCGCACCCCCGATACCGTCGACGAAGTGCACCAAGGCGGAACACCGCTACCGCGAGCACCCGTACGGATGCTTTCGGCGACGGGGTTCTCCTACAGTCACTTGGTCGGGGCTATGGAGTGAAGCTGTCTATTAAGTTTACCCGGCGAGTATCCGCGTACGCTACGTGATTGCGACGGACTTTTGATCACATCAAAATTCCGTGGCAACCGATCAAGTGAGACTAAAGTGCTATGTTTATAACATTCATTTAGTTATCTCATAACTTATTGTGAATTCCAATTATTGTATCCCATTCCAGATAAACAGAAAATGTTAAACTTTTCGATCGAACAATCGAACACCCAAGTTTTCCCGAAACAGATCAACACATGAAACAAGTCTAACAACATTCCGTTCGTGCCTCAGTACCAACGATCCAGCCGTAGAAGGGTCAAGCCAACGCCTCACATGTGGCACGCCGTACTGCCCCAAACCCGAAGGTTCAAAGGGCAGTTCAAGACGGTCACATAATCGAGTTAAGGTTTGTGTCTTCTAGAG
This sequence comes from Agapanthus africanus, assembly GCA_030015575.1. Classification (NCBI taxonomy): domain Eukaryota; kingdom Viridiplantae; phylum Streptophyta; class Magnoliopsida; order Asparagales; family Amaryllidaceae; genus Agapanthus; species Agapanthus africanus. The sequence goes on from JASDDO010000001.1 coordinate 192,382,261, forward strand.
GGACCATCGCGTTACTTGCACTACTTAGAACGTCGTCAAACTAGGGAAAGATCCAACACTTGGAAATTTCCCGACAGGGGAAAAGTTGGGTATTTATATCCGGTCGAACTTTTTAACATATTCTAAAATTTATCCGGAAAGCCACACAGACAAAATTTGATACCCGATCGAAATACCGAAGCCCCAAATCAACTCAGAAAAATTCAACTCTGGAAAATATATTAAAAATACCCAGGAATACCAGCACTAATAATAATGAGATACTGTGTAAAAATTATTCAATATACAGGCCGTACCGCCGCGCAACCGCCGCACGAGGCTAGCTCATGCCGCGGAAGCGCGGCAAGATGGAGGAATCAGTGGTACGAATTTCACAGTATTTCATATATTCACCTGCTGATTTTTCTGAACATTTTTAATGTGGAAAAAGACCAGATTTTAAAAATTGTACAGAGAGCAATTTTCCGGGTATCGTTTCGGTTCGATCGGACTTCAAATCGCGTCTGGACTTCGCCTAAGGCTCTAGCTAGGCTCTGATACCACTGCAGGGTTCCTAGGCACTCTAGTGAGGTCTCCCAAGCCATCAACCATGGCAATTTCAAAAATTATGGTGCCTACAAACCCTAAAGTACGGATCGTTTGCTAGATATCTAGGCGAACAAGAACTAGTTAACAGTTAACTAAAGAGAATACGGAAATACAACCTTTGTAGATCCGGTCCTCTACCTCCACGGCTCCGCAACGAGGTCGTCTCCGCTGTCCAAATCAAATCCGGGCTCTAGAGTCGGCTTCGTCGGAGAATGGGCAAGCTAGGTCGTCGATGTCCATGCCGAAGATGATCTACGTCGAAGCATCGATGAATCAAGCTCCACCTTCAACAAGTCATGAAACTTGTGAAGGAAACACACTCTACTACTTGGCAAGAGGTAGAGGATGAAGAAATAGGAAGTGGGTAGACTTTAGAATTGGATTTCTCACTCATATGCATCAATCACCATTGATGGACTTCAAGCTTCTTCACTTGAAGCATGAAGAAGAAGAAGAAAAACATTATGATAAGTTAATAGAAAATGAAAAGAAAATGAATTCTTATCATAATTCTAACCATGGTCAAGTGTAGAGAATGAATCATGGTTAGTGAGAATGGTTAGGGTTAAGGATGAGATAAGTATGGTTGACTTTATCAAAGCTTCATGAAGTTTCAACTAAACTCCAAATCTAGCAACCATTCTTTTCTCTTTTCTTTTATTCATTTATCAAAAATAAAAAGATAATTAAATAAGATAAATGAATAATGAATAATAAACCCTAACCATTTCATTAACCAAGGTTTAATCTTTACACTTGAACCCTAGCTTGACTTGCATCATCAAACATGATACAATCAAGTGTACAAAAACATATCGCATATGCAATGCGCACGAACCAAGTGAGAAAATCCGTCTAAAGTGAACCGATACTAGTTAATGTAAAGTAATATATCAAATATATAATTATACATTAAATCATTAAATCAACACTTGATTCAATGATCCGGTCATGTCGCATATAACCGGCTAGTATACAATGTATCGGCTTATCGAATCAACGCTTGAATCGATAACTAGGTTATATCGCATACAACCATTCGATATATTTATCGCGAGAATAGAATACGGTATCACATACTCGCATTATTCTCGGTCCCGCACATATCTCATATGCGCTCCTATTTCGTTTTGCTTGAGCCAGGAAACCTCTGTGTAGGACTCTAAAGACTCGTCAATACGCCGGCAGCAGATGATGATCATATCAAACATCCACAAGCCGCAAGCGGTCTGCTAAACGTAACGGCCACCCGGGTATTGAGCGATCTGAAGATCGACGAGCAAGCCCGCTCACACTCCAGTGAATCCGACCAGTAACACTACCGTACAGTCCGGTCTGATCGTCTGATATGTCGCATATCTCGCCTAGGGGTGGTAAACGTCAGACCCCAATAGCTCAATAAGTCGTGTCGATATGAGGTCTATAACTGTTCGAGAAACTACTGGTAACACTTACCAGTAAATCTCAGCAACCCTGGCCAGGGATTTCCTGTTATAGCCAATCGAACACAGCGCAACATCAACCCCCATATACCGGGAGAGACGAATCCCCTCCTATCGCTCATTGCCTCCATGTGACTCGGGACTGTACCCAAAAACCACCGTTTTGCACGCCCTCTTGGACGTGGTAAGATGGAAATCAAAGCACAGTGGGAACCACACAAGACTCTATGGCGATCTCGGGTCAACAGACTACTCTGTACCAGTGTCACCAGAGAACTGCCATCTGACGTGAGGTATAATACCATCTGGGAGTTCTCGGCGAGTCCGTCCAGTGTACCCAGTCTCTACTGAGCACCCGTATATCTCCTCTGATGTCAAACACCGATGGATATGGGATCATCCATCGCCCATCTGTATGGGTCGAGAAGGTACACGCTAGTCTACTCTGGTATTATCGATGCCCCATCTCGATACACCCACGACTAGGGACTGTGAAGGATGTACTTATGGACTACCATGTCCCCACTAGTATGATCCGCATCATAGTCCAGGTAGTCAAGTACAGATCCTAAGGGCTTTACCAACATGTAACAGAGAGACAATCAGCATACACGTTAAGGTAAAGATCAACCAGATAGCATACTATCATGTCGAGCAAGAAAGTCCTCCCTATATATGTCCCAGCATCCACTACAATATACATCCTATGTATAGTAATGGCCTCTAGGGCATACATATAACTAACAATTTCGAGACGTCCACCATGAGTTTTCTCGGTTCTGAGTTTATTTTCAAGACCCGATTCGAGGAGTTGGATGAACCGTCTGCGGGTACATGGTGGACCCGGTAAGGTACCCTAGGGTAATAAGCTCGAGATGTAGACGATGAGCCTGGCAGGGGGAGAACTATCTACCGGTGATTGTATGGAAACTCGATGGATATCCAGAGGATACCGTTCTGAGTTATGAGATGAGATGGATATGAGGGCCAATCATAGTGACGACGCCTGCGATATTGGGATTTTGGGGTGTCGTTGATGGACACCGGATTTCTATGATGATGATTTATTGATGATGGCTCTGTTTTCATCCCACACTCAGGATGTTTATGACATATTCCATACATATTGTTGTTGTACTTTGATGTAGTACTTGGATTTGATTTATGCTACATCTCATATTATTGTACATGTACTATCATGACAGCATACGTAGGATTGATCATTTATCGTGCATACATGTGATTACCTGTATGATGTTATTTACTTTGTAGGGTTGCTAGGTATAGGGTTGCTAGGCACGCGCACAAGGGTCTACGAGGCATCAACCATGCCCGATTAAAATTTTAGCCATGCCAAACAACTCTAATACGGATCTTTAAATTAGGGTTTAGGTGAAAACTTGCATGTTAACAACTTTAACATTAAGTGAAAAGGATTACAACCTTTGTAGATCCGGTCCTTCACTTCATTAGCTCCGTGTAGACGTCCCCATCGCTGCGATCATGAACTCCGGACTCTAGAGAAGCTCCACGAGAAGAATGAACGTGCTTGCTACGTTGACTTCGAGGCCGAAGATGATCTACGTCGGGGAGACACTAACTCAAGCTATTCCTTCAGTAGATCATAAACTTTGTGAAGAGAACACACTCTACTACATGGCAAGTGGTAGAGGATGAAGAAGTAGGAAGTGGGCTCACTATAGAATTAATTTTCTCACTCTTTTTCTCAAGGCACCATTGGAGCTAGTAAGCTTTTGGATGGAGCTTGATGAAGATGAAGAAGAAGCAAAGAATTATCCATCCAAATGAAAACTTATCTAATAAATAATGGCACCATGGTTGAGTTAAGCCCTCATGCTTAACTCATGTAGAGAATTAACCAAGGCATTAGGTTAAGGGTTGGGTTAAAGAATATCAAGACAAAAGACAAAAGAGTGGCCTTTGTCAAAGTTTCTCCAAGCTTCTTCAAGCTTGATTACTTTGACTAAGTTTAACCCTTTTGTTAAATGTTATGATAAAAGAATAACCCTAATCTTAACCGTAATCTTGGTATAAGTCTCATACACCCAACTTTGATGTATCATCAAGCATGATACAAACATGTACACTTGCATATATCACATATAAACAATGTGCACAAATTAGTGAGAAAATAAATCATAAGTGAGCTAATACTAGTTAATGCAATGTAATATATCAAATATATAATTATACATTAAATTATTAAATCAACTCTTGATTTAATAATCCGGCTATAACCGACTAATATCAAAAGTAACAACTTATCGAATCAACACTTGATCCGATAACCCGGCTATATCGCATACAACCGATCAATGTCACGAATCGCTAGAATAGAATAAGGTATCTCATATTGTATTAATCTCGGTCCCGCACATATTACATATGTGCTCCTACTCCATTTCGCTTGAGCCAGGAAACTCCTGTGTAGGACTCTAAAGACTCGTCAATACGCCGGCAGTAGGTGATGATCATATCAAACACCTACAAGCCGCAAGCGGTGTGCTAAACGTAATGGCCACCCGGGTATTGAGCGATCAGAAGATCAACAAGCAAGCCCGCTAGTTCTCCTATGAATCCAATCAGTAACACTACCGTACAGTCCGGTCTCGTCGTCTGATATGTCGCATATCTCGCCTAGGGGTGGTAAACGTCAGACCCCAGTAGCTCGATATGTCGTGTCGATATGAGGTCTATAACAGTTCGAGAAACTACTTGTAACACTTACCAGTAAATCTCAGCAACCCTGGCCAGGGATTTCCGGTTATAGCCAATCGAACACAGCACAACATCAACCCCCTATACCAGGAGAGACGAATCCCCTCCTATCGCTCATTGCCTCCATGTGATTTGGGACTGTACCCAAAAAACACCGTTTTGCACGCCCTCTTGGACGTGGTAAGGTGGAAATCAAAGCACAGTGGGAATCACACAAGACTCTATGACGATCTCGGGTCAACAGACTACTCTGTACCAGTGTCACCAGAGAACTGCCATCTGACGTGAGGTATAATACCATCTGGGAGTTCTCGGCGAGTCCGTCCAGTGTACCCAGTCTCCACTGAGCACCAGTACACCATCCTTGATGTCAAACACCGATGGATATGGGATCATCCAACGCCCATCATATGGGTCAAGATGCGTATACGCTAGTCTACTCTGGTGCATCGATGCCCTGTCTCGATAAACCCTCGACTAGGAACAGTTATACGATGTACCCGTCGACTACCGTGGCCCCACTAGTATGATCTCATCATAGTCCCAGTAGTCGAGTACATATCCTAAGGGCTTTATCAACATGTAATAGAGACAATCAGAGTACATGTTAAGATAAAGTACAACCAGATAGCATACTATCATGTCGAGCAAGAAAGTCCTCCCTATATATGTCCCAGCATCCACTACAATATACATCGTATGTACAGAAGTGGCCTCTAAGGCATACATATAACTAACAATCTCCCACTTGCACTAGGGCCATCTGTTGTGGTATCAAATACCCAACAATTAACTGTGGTTGAAGTATCTTATACTCAACCATCCCATAAAAGTCTCTACTGGGGAAAAGGCCTTTGTGAGTGGATCCGTGTTGTTGTCCTCTGTGTCTGCTCTCCTAACCTCGATCTCCCTGGAGATCATCCATCTCTATGATCAGGTGATACTGCCTAAGAATAATATCTGGATTTCTGATAGGAAGGGGGGGGGGTTTCCTTGGCAAAAGCCATAATTCCATTGTCACACAATGGTAGGAACGAAGTTCATCTCATGAACTTATATATATATATATCCAGACTGCCTCTTTGGTAGCATCTTTGGTAACGATATATCTTACCTTTAATCGTCTAGTATGCCACGGTATATAGCTTGGAACTCTTCCAACATACCGTCCCTCCACTGAGGGTAAAGACAATGCCTGCGACTGACATTCAGTCGTCCTTATCACCCTGGAACCTCTCCAGTGATTCTCCCCAGGATCGATTGATACCATCTCACTACAACTAGTGAGTATCCTAACATCCAATTAGATCTATCTCATAGATCCAAAAACCCAGGATTTAGGAGGTATCACTTTGATCCTATATGTAGAATCCTTGTGATAAGCGGAGATTGACCGAGCGTAGCATAGGAAACTCCTTCCTTATCAAGAGTATGTCATCCACGTACTCTACGAGGATCATCACCATACTCTCTACTACCTTTTTGTATATACAAGGTTCATCTACCATTTTGATGAAGTCAAACTCTTTGACTACCACATCAAAGCTGATGTTCCAACTCCGCGATGCCTGCTTTATCCTATAAAGCATCTTGCACACGTTTCCGCTGCTCCCACTGTCTATGAAGCCCTCTGGCTGTGTACTTATAGACGCTCTTTTCCAAATCATCATTTAGAAAAGCAGTCATGACACCCAACCGCCAGATATCTTAGTCATGGTATGTAGCCGTGGCAAGTAGGATCTGGATGGACTTAAGCATAGCTACTTAGAAAAGGTTTCATCATAATCCATACCTGGTTAATGATGTAAAGCTTTAACAAGTCTAGCTTTGAAAGTCTCAACTTTTCCATGTACACCAAGTAATCTTCTCAAGATATACTTGCTCCTGATGGAGATTTAACCCTTCAGATAAAGCAACCAAAGTCCATACTTTGTTGGTGTATAAGGATTCCATCTCAGATCGATAGGAATCTAGCCATTCTTACAGAGTCTCACTCCTGATGGCCAGCTCGAAACTAGTTGGGTCATCATCTCATGATGCAATCCTCGCTCCCACTGTCATGGACAAACCAAAGTATCTCTCAGGTGGGTGAGGAACCCTACTAGATCGGCGGAGAGGTTGAGGTTCGTTGGTTACTATTGAATCCTTTGGTTCTACCAAATCATCAGCTGCAGTTTGTATAGCTGGAACCTTTCCAGTTCTACATAACAGACTTTGCCTCGAGCTTGTCCAGATTTTGCTTTTAGACATAGTCCGGACAACCCCAAATCTTAACAAACTTAAGATATGAGCTCTTCCCTTTCCATATCACATATGAAGTGGCAGGCAACTGATTTGATTTAAACCCTATTCAATAGGTATGCAGCTTCTCAAGTGCATAACTCCCAAAAGGAAAATAGGAAACTCAGTAGTACTCATCATAGAGCACACCATATCACATAGGGTGCTATTGCTCCGCCCCGATACACCGACATGCTGTGGTGTATACGGAGGAGTAATGCTGAGAGAGAAACTCATTCTCCTTTAGAATAGTCCAGGAATTCCGTGCTCAAGTATTCTCCTCCTTGATCTCATCAAAGGACATAATACTTATACCCGTTTTAGTTCTCTACTTCTAACTTATATTCTGTGAATATCTCAAAAGGTTCGAACTTGTGTTTCAACAGGAATATATGTCTGAATCTTGAGAGATTATCAGAGAATATAATGAAGTACAAAGAACCAGTCTTGGCATGTGTAGACAGGGGACCTTCATACATCAGCATGTATCAATCCCATGAGTTCACTAACTCTTTCTCTGTTTCCAATAAACAGAGCTATGGTCATCTTATCTTTGTGACATGACCGGCAAGTTTCACAAGATATAAATTCAAACAGATTTAAATATGCATCTAAATGTAACTTAGCTAGTCGGGTCGCATTGATATGACCTAGTCTACAATGCCTCAAGAAGGATTCGTTCAATTCTGAACTCTTCCTCTTATGTGTGTTCCGTATACTAAGAACTGTAGTTTGATTTAGAACGTTAATGCTTTTAGATAACGTGCCTGAACCGATCAACTCTTGATATAGGAAATCTTCAAAACATTATCCAACAATACAAAATTATATCCTTTCTTTACTAATAAAGAGACTGATATGATGTTGTATATCAGGTTCGGTATCTAATAACATTTATTTAGAATCAATATATTCTGGTAATACAGGGTGACAGTGACCAACAGACTTGGCTGCAACACTTGCACCCTTTTCTGTCTCATGAAACTTATCACCCGTTCTCAGTTCTCTACCTATCTGTAGCCCATGTAACAGATTACATATACGGGATCCTGATCCGGTATCTCATACCCAGGACGTAAAGGATACTGAGAAACAGTTCTCTGTAATGAATACACCCGAAGAAGATGCATCAGCATGCACTTTCTTCGTTTGGGCGGCACGGGAAATCTGGTATTCCCCAACTTCTTGCTCTGTCCTATTACTTTTATAAGTTGGAGCGAGACCAACGTTCCCCAGCTCAGTATAACAAGCGGGTTCGGTCAATATATCCGTTTTATTATCTTGATTAAGGCGTGATATGGTCGCTACCTGGAGAGAGAGAGAAGAAAACACTCAGCGTATGCTCTTGCAAGATCAGATTGGTTATTATTTTATCTAATCAGGATGGCTCCCACTGTTTTTATCAAATCTTCCTTCAAACCCTAAACGAAAAGACTAGCCGGGATTAATTACACGCTACAAGTTTGCCAATATTTCAGCCAGGTCAGTGTCGGTACTTTGAGGGAGGTTCCCCGTGCTTTCGCACGGACCTAATTAAAGTAAACCTCGTTTTCCCAGAGGCGTAACCCCGTTGACACCTTTCTAGACACCTACTTGATCGGCTAATTGTAATGTGTAAAACTCTCCCAGAAGTAACTCTTACTCGCAGCGGGTATCGGGATCCAACTATCTCATAGAAGGTATGCAATCTCATTGCAAATTTCAACACTTGAAATTCCTAATAATATTTTACCCCTAGCGTTCTATGATCTTGACGCATGCCAAACAACCCATAGTCCGCTAGTTAAGTTCAACCCGTACATTTCTTGATTGAATTAAACCCACCCGCACGACCCTTGACGCATGCCAAACAACGCCGTATGAATACCCTAATCCAATCGCATCGTATGCTAGTAGATAAGCACTAGTTAGCTACCGTACACTACGCCTTGACGCATGCCAAACTACCGCAGCACGAATACTAAGTAGTACTTATCTAAAATGACGGAGGGCTACGCAGGTTTTTGAGAAAACCATGAGCGTAATGAACTTGATATCGTTGTAGAATCGAGTGATTTTAAATGGAGTGTTTTTGAGGCTTTTCTAGTTTTGCTAAAGGGGTCACTCCCGGTGAAGGGATCGTCGGCCCTTTCCTCATCGAATAAGGTGCAGGATATATCATATATATCACTATGCAAAGGAAAAACTCCGAAAGCAATCAAAAGACAAAACGAGGGGTGTAGCATCTGCCAGTCATTGCTAAAGGGGTCACTCCCGGTGAAAGGATCTCGGCCCTTTTCTTATCGAATAAGGTGCAGGATGTTCTATAAGGAACACCGCGATGCAAAGCAAGAACCGTAGCTACCTGTTTTTGAAAATTCGATTCCACAACATCTTTAGGTTTCTTTTATTTCATTAATCTCATTAATGAAGTCCCATCATTTAAGTCACCTAAACATCACAGATAAATATGACGTACACTTATGCCATCCGCATTCGCCTCGATGTCCCCTCGTGCACCGTTAGGTTAGGTAACTAACGGCAGAGCGGGACAGGGCTAGCGCGGGTGTAAAACATAAGTAACGTCTATATAATATATTGTATATACTATATACAGTATCTATCACAACATATCAAATGATCACATCATAGATATCGCAGCAGAAGAAACATATATGAAATATTGGATATACTAGGACGTCCGTGTTTTCAATACGAGCCAGTATAAAACACGGATTCCACGGTCGCGATGAATAGCCAAACCCACATCCCTAGACCCCTACGAGAGCGGCAAGCAACACTGTCAATTCTAGGGTTAGGAGACCCGGTCTCGACTCCTCGAGATGGTCTCCCACTGGACTCTAGAACCCGGTTACTTGTGCTCCCCGCCTTGGGTCTACCTAATGCGGAAAAGTAAATAATATACAAATAGGTGACATCAACCTCATCCCGGAAGTTCCCCAATAAAAGAATATTACATACAAGTTATTTACATGAATGAAAATGAAAAACTCTCATCTCACATAAAACCCCCCGGCTATTCAAAACGCGATGATCCAATATAACATATCACAGCAACACATAATATCACATATTATCAACGTAAGCAAGTATGCGTATCCCGATGGTCGTTGATGTATAGCAACGAAGCCGGCGATACAACACATACTACGCTTACGGTCACAGAAAAGAAAGTGTAAAACTACAACAGTTGGAATCCGCAACCTCCTTAGACATCGCATGCCTAATAATTACAAACCCTGCATTTTAGTCTCATTATCGAAAACACTTTTCAATATCAAGTCGGGCAATTCAACAAGATTCCCAATATTTTGATCGAATGCTCGTCGCAAACTTTAGTAGACGACCGCACCCCCGATACCGTCGACGAAGTGCACTAAAGCGGAACACTGCTGCCGCGAGCACCCGAACGGATGCTTTTGGCTACGAGGTTCTCCTACAGTCACTTGGTCGGGGCTATGGGGCGTGGCTGTCTATTAAGTTTACCGGCGAGTATCCGTGTACGCTACGTGATTGCGACGGACTTTTGATCACATCAAAATTCCGTGGCAACCGATCAAATGAGACTAAAGTGCTATGTTTATAACATTCAAATCAGTTATCTCATAACTACCTGTGGATTCCAAATATTGTATCACATTCCAGATAAATAGAAAATGTTAAACTTTCCGATCGAACAATCAAACACCCAAATTTTCCCGAAACAGCTCAACACATGAAATAAGTTTAAAAACATCCACTTCATGCCACAGTACCAACGGTCCATCCGTAGAAGGGTCAAGCCAACGCCTCACATGTGGCACGCCGTACTGCCCCAAACCCTAATGTTCAAAGGGCAGTTCAAGACGGTCACATAATCGAGTTAAGGTTTGTTGTCTTCTAGAGGGTCCATCGCGTTACTTGCACTAGTTAGACGTTCTTAAACTACGGAAAAATCCAACACTTGGAAATTTCCCGTCATGGGAAAAAGTGGGTTATTTATATCTGGTTGAACTTTTTAACATGTTCTAAAATACCCGGAATAACATAAACAAAGTTAAACAATCCGATCGAAACATCGAGTCCCCAAAACAACCCAGATAACTCAACTCTTGAGTGTAATTTAAAAATTCCCAGAAAACACAGTAAATAAAGTTGGGCATTACTGTGCAGAGCACGTGACAAGAGTCACCTTTATGGCCGCGGAACCGCCGCGCAAGCCAGGTTGGCGCCGCGGTTCCGCGGCTCATAGACGACTTGGGGTCACGTGCTCCACAGTAACTCCTATAATCCCCTGCTGTAATTTTTGGATATTTTTAATTTGGAAAAATCCACTGTTTTAAAAATTGTACAGAGAGGGGTGTCGATTGGGGTTTCGGGGTTCGATCGGGTTTCTAACTTCGTCTACACTTCGCCTAAAGCTCTAGCTAGGCTCTGATACCACTGTAGGGTTGCTAGGCATGCGTACAAGGGTCTACAAGGCATCAACTATGCCCGATTAAAATTTTAGCCGTGCCGAAAAACTCTAATACGGATCTTTAAACTAGGGTTTAGGCGAAAACTTGCATGTTAACAACTTTAACACTAAGTGACAAGGATTACAACCTTTGTAGATCCGGTCCTTCACTTCATTAGCTCCGTGTAGACGTCCTCATCTCTGCGATCGTGAACTCCGGACTCTAGAGAAGCTCCACGAGAAGAACGAACGTGCTTGCTACGTTGACTTCGAGGCCGAAGATGATCTACGTCGGGGAGACACTAACTCAAGCTATTCCTTCACTAGGTCATAAACTTTGTGAAGAAAACACACTCTACTACATGGCAAGTGGTAGAGGATGAAGAAGTAGGAAGTGGGCTCACTTTAGAATTAATTTTCTCACTCTTTTTCTCAAGACACCATTGGAGCTAGTAAGATTTTGAATGGAGCTTGATGAAGATGAAGAAGAAGCAAAGAATTATCCAACCAAATGAGAACTTATCTAATAAATAATGGCACCATGGTTGAGTTAAGCCCTCATGCTTAACTCATGTAGAGAATTAACCAAGGCATTAGGTTAAGGGTTGGGTTAAAGAATATCAAGACAAAAGACAAAAGAGTGGACTTTGTCAAAGTTTCTCCAAGCTTCTTCAAGCTTGATTACTTTGACTAAGTTTAACCCTTTTGTTAAATGTTATGATAAAAGATAACCCTAATCTTAACCGTAATCTTGGTATAAGTCTCATACACCCAACTTTGATGTATCATCAAGCATGATACAAACATGTACACTTGCATATATCACATATAAACAATGTGCACAAACTAGTGAGAAAATAAATCATAAGTGAGCTAATACTAGTTAATGCAATGTAATATATCAAATATATAATTATGCATTAAATTATTAAATCAACTCTTGATTTAATAATCCAGCTATAACTGACTAATATCAAAAGTAACAACTTATCGAATCAACACTTGATCCGATAACCCGGCTATATCGCATACAACCGATCAATGTCACGAATCGCGAGAATAGAATACGGTATCTCATATTGTATTAATCTCGGTCCCGCACATATCACATATGTGCTCCTACTCCGTTTCGCTTGAGTCAGGAAACCCGTGTAGGGCTCTAAAGACTCGTCAATACGCCGGCAGTAGGTGATGATCATATCAAACACCCACAAGCCGCAAGCGGTGTGCTAAATGTAACGGCCACCCGGGTATTGAGCGATCAGAAGATCAACAAGCAAGCCCACAAGTTCTCCTGTGAATCCAATCAGAAACACTACCGTACAGTCCGGTCTCGTCGTCTGATATGTCGCATATCTCGCCTAGGGGTGGTAAACGTCAGACCCCAGTAGCTCGATAAGTTGTGTCGATATGAAGTCTATAACAGTTCAAGAAACTACTGGTAACACTTACCATTAAGTCTCAGCAACCCTGGCCAGGTGTAACGCTTCGAAAATCGTTTAGGCAGTTTTTTCGGTAATCGGCTAAATTAGCAGCTTTTTCCGTAAAAAGTCAAAATATGTATTTTTCATTATAGACCTAATTATGCATAATTTAGATAAGATATTACTACAAATTGGTCACTAAAATGTCACTTAAAATTTTCTAGTTAATTAAATTTTTTTCCTTAATTAATTATTTTTTAATATTATTTTAAGCTTTTAAAAATACATTTAATTAGTGATAAATACAAATTTAATTAGGTAAATTACACACTTAGAAAACTTTATAAACTAAAATTTAGTGTTAATAAAATTTTATCAAGACTTTTCAAGTTTTAGTTCTATGGTTAAAGAATTAAAGCAAAAATGACTTAAAAAGGGTTTTTTTTTGTGAAAAGTTGATGTGATAGTCATTAATTGAGCTTGGGAAGGCTTTTTGTGTAGAATTTTCTACACCATTCACACAAACACACCCTCCCCAACACCAGGTCGAGCTCAACCTGAGCAAACCCCATTTCCCTCTCTCTTTCTTGCTTCAAAAATCATGAAAAAATCAACAAAATCCACCGAAATCAACACATTTCTTCACAAATTCAAACCATAATCCTATTACACCTCTTTCCAACCCTAATTTGCTTTAAAACAAGGTGAAAGGAGGCATCTTTCAAGGTCAAGTGCAATTTAGGGTTCACTTGTAAGGTATAAATCCTAAACTAGTTGTTAAATTTGTAGTTTAAATAAGCTAAATTAGTTTTTTAAAGTGTTAATTTCATTGTAATGGTTGGTTTTTGAAAATTCAAGAGAGGTATTGATGCCCTAATTAGGGTTTGTTGTAGGATAAGTGGGTTTAAGTTAGGGTAGTGGTTATCTAGTTGGTTAGAATGGTTGATTGCGATATAGCGATCGCTACACCGTTAAACCGCGACAATTGCATCGATATTTCTACGTCAATGCTTACTAGTTTTTCTATATTTTTAAGAGGTGATATTATTACGATATATGGACTATATCATTAGCATCTTATACGACTATTAGGGTGTGTGAATGCGGTGTTTTGTCTAGTCGGGTTTTAGTTTTGACGATTTCCCCGAAACGGCGATTTTAGTTAAGGTTTTAGCGATTTTCGTGCGTTTTCCGCGCACCGAGTGCACGTTGTGATTAATTCGAGAGTGTCAATATTTTCATATTGTGAGTTGCGTCATTTCAGGAATCTATAATCTTATATTGTGTGTTATGCAATTCTAGGAACGGTTGCGGAAACATCAGACGCGGCGCGCAAAGGCAAGGCGGTGGCCGGATCGGATTAGCGAGGCATTCAGGTGAGTAGCTGTATTCATCTATGGGGGAATCGTCTGGATGACGTGAGGCGCCCCTAGTTAGGATTACTTTATTTCTTGCAAGATTTGCATTGTTAGTTAGCTAGCGCCCCCTCATTCATATTTCATACCCTTATAGCTAATCGTCTGCTAGATTACATGGATATCCATATACACATGTGCGATATCACTTCGTAGGACATGAACACCATTACCATTGGCTCCTGTTGCACGCGCACTATTCATGTGACACACACGCCTTTGGTAATTGCCATGCCACGTGCACAATAGAACCTGTTTAGCTTAGTATCGCCACTTGCATCATACATGATATATGAAATCGCATAGCATGTATATACCTCGCATCATCATCATACTTACATAGATTTCTAGCCACAAATTACATCGCATACCTTGATATTATAGACATTTATCATATACAACATGTTGAGTATTATGATTTTCTTGAGGATTTCAGTATTGCTGCGATTTCTGGATTTTGGGGAAAACCGCAAGAATTTAACAAAAGCTTATAATTATCATTTTTTTTAAAACAAAGTTGCGGTTTTCTCGTGACGTATGTGTCGTCCACCATGAGTTTTCATGTTTTCTGTTGGATTTCGAGACCCGATTCGAGGAGTGGATGAACCGTCTCGGGTACATGGTGGGCCCGGTATGGTACCCTGGGGCAAGAAGATCGAGTTGTAGACGATGAGCCTGGCAGGGGAAGACTACCTACCGGTGATGTCTGGCGCGGCGGATATCCGGAGGATACCGACCGTTGTCGTGAGATTTGATGATATGGGCTGATCCGGACTGACGGAGCTTGATGTATTGAGATGTTGATACAGTGAGACATTGAGACAGATGTGTTTTCATATTTGGTGTCGATGCTTGACACGGGTTTCAGATGATTTCTTGATGGTATTTAGCTATTATACAGATATTCTTTTTTCTAAAGTTAAGAATGCAGAACTCATAGCATTTAAAACACTTAAAGATTTAGTATTGACATTGCATACATGTGCATGCATACTAGAGGTATTACATCATATCTGGACATACATGTTGTGACGCATTTGCGTGCATTCTTACGATAGCCTTACTAGATGTTATATTCTACTCACGAGCTGGCAACTCACCCCCGTTGTGCCACAGTGACTTGCAGGTCGGACTCATCAGCCTAGTAGCGGCGGCTTATCTTGTTAGTGACTTCTTTTGCTCAGATTCGCGACATTGCTCGTAGGTGGGTTGCGAGAGCCCTATTATCCCTTTTTGTACTATTTTTGTATCTAGTATTCTCCTTCTACCACTTCTTATTTGTATATTCGACCTAGTGATGAGACTGAGAGATTTGTGTATATGTGGGTTCTTTTGGGTCGAGCTCATTTGAGCCGATGTTGTGTTTCCTTACATTTCGCATTTCTTATGCTCTTTTTCTTGAGATTACATATATATATATATATATATATATATTGCGTGTGGTTGTGATCCGCCTTGGGCGAAGAGCTAGCTCCTGCTTGGGGATTCTATTTTGTGATTACAGGTTATATATCTTGTTGTACCTATTTTGGGGGATAGAATTTACAAAGGAGACTCTGCCGAAATTTTCGGAAATTTCTGATGTTTTTAAAAAGGGGTTCAATGCAACTTATTTGATTTCAAAATCGTTTTCATGAAAGGTTTCCTCCACTCTTTTGATTTTGGTTTAGATTTTTCTGGGCTTTGGCTGACTTAGGTTACGTTACGCCTTTAGACGTCTCGTAATCTAAGTGCCAGTCACGTTCCGTACTTTCGGGTCGTGACAAAGTTGGTATCAGAGCGTAGGTTTTACCTTTCTGAGTGTGGGACGACCTTGGTAGATGGAGTAGGTGACTTAAGCAGAGTGGCGTAGCGTGGGTATGATCCACGGCATACTTACGATACGGTACTCCGCCTAAGTGACCTTAGGACACAATTGCTTGTATTTCCTTTCTTGATTCCTTGCATTCTTTGATTCAATTGCAATGTTCTTATCGGTCCTGTTTCTTATTCCAGCTTCGATGCTGCCAAAGACTACGAGAGCTCAGCGGGCTGCCGCTAGGGATGAGATTCGAGCGGGCTCGTCTGAGGCGAGGATCGAGCGGGATGATACGCCTACCCCTCAGGGTCATATTGATCCGCCTTATCCAGACCGTATTGCCAGATTAGAGGCCGGCATGCAGGAGTTGCGACAGATGATGGGATCTTTAGTTGAGTCCAGTCGGGCACAGAGATCCGAGGACGTTCCTGCTGCACTGATGGTCACTCCTGCTGCTACTGCAACTATCCCTGTTTCACTACAGGAGTTCATGAGATTGAGACCTCCAGCTTTTACCGGTACGGACGCGACAGAGAACCCACAGGCATTTCTTGATAGGATGGCTCGAATTTGCCGTTCGTTGAGGTGTTCTGATGATAGGTTGGTGGAGTTCGCGAGTTTTCGTCTGGAGGGTCTTGCCCAAACATGGTACGATTCAGTAGAGAGAGGCCGAGCTGCAAGTCTACCTTCTATGACCTGGGGTGAGTTTACAGCTGCGTTTCTTACCCGTTTTCTTCCGGAGAGTGTCCGAGATGCTCGAGCCCGTAGTTTTGAGTCTCTGCGCAAGACTCCTGGGATGACGGTGTCGGAGTATGATATACAGTTTACCCAGTTGTCTCGATATGCTCCGTACCTAGTAGACACGGAAGAGAAGAGAA
Source organism: Agapanthus africanus (assembly GCA_030015575.1). NCBI lineage: Eukaryota > Viridiplantae > Streptophyta > Magnoliopsida > Asparagales > Amaryllidaceae > Agapanthus > Agapanthus africanus. Next base: position 192,399,260 of record JASDDO010000001.1, read on the forward strand.
TAAAGAGGTTTGTGCGAGGGCTTGATACACAGCTTTTCCTTGCTATCGGCACCCAGCACTTTGATACATACGCAGCCGCGATGGACGCAGCCTTACTTTTGGAGGAGCATAATTCTGAGACTCCGGTCGTTTCTGGGCCGTAGAGGATCCGTACTGATACGCCGGCTCAACAGCAGATGGGTAGACACCGCAACAGATTATTTCCGGGAGATGGTGGGGGCCGAGGATTGAGACGAGGTCAGTTATTTGGTTCATATCCATAGACCCAGCAGTCATCGCCAGGATGTTTTCGGTGTGGGAGTCAGTACCACCATGTCAGAGACTGTACCATGGGACGCCAGGGCACTGAGACAGTTCCGCATGTGACCTTATCACCCTCACTACCTCCTCAGAGAGCTCTACTTCCTACCCCTGATGATGCTCCATGCCAGCCAGATGTCCCTAGAGGTCATGGGCATGGCAGTCCGGTTCAGAGAGGACGAGGCGACAGAGGCAGAGGCAGAGGCCGAGGTAGAGGCAGTGGACAACCAACTATTAGTGGTGGACAGGCCCGAGTGTTCGTGTTGACTCCTCAGGATGCACAGGCATCCAATGCCGTCGTGACAGGTACTCTGCCAGTATGTTCTTTTGATGCACGAGAATTATTCGATCCAGGCTCCACACATTCCTATGTATCCACGTACTTTGCACCGAGGTTGGGCCGAGAGTCTTCTCCGTTAGATCAGCCGCTTGTCGTTATTACACCGGTAGACGAGTCGTTTGTTGCCCGTGTTGTGTACCGATCATGTTCCGTTCGTATCGGGGAGAGAGATTCTTCAGTTGATTTGATTCACCTCGATATGCTAGACTTTGACGTTCTTCTTGGTATGGACTGGCTAGCCACCTGTTATGCATCCGTGGACTGCCGAGAGAAAGCAGTCAGATTCAGTTTTCATGGTGAGCCGGTTCTGGTTATTCAGGGAGATCGTAGCGCTACTCTTCCCAGCTTGATTTCTTCTCTTCGCGCCGGTCAGCTCTTAAGGAAAGGGTGTCAGGGATTCTTAGCCTATGTTTGTGTACTAGTTCCACAGAGGTTCCGTTGGACCAGGTTCCTGTTGTGAGAGAGTTCCCTGATGTATTTCCCGACGAGCTGCCTGGTCTGCCACCAAAGCGCGAGATTGAGTTCTGCATCGACCTGATCCCCGGCACGGGGCCTATATCTATACCGCCTTATCGGATGGACCCGGCGGAGCTGAGAGAGCTGAAGGATCAGTTACAGGACTTGCTGTACAAAAGGCTTATCCGACCGAGTGTGTCACCTTGGGGTGCTCCCATCCTGTTTGTTAAGAAGAAGGACGGAAGTATGCGCTTATGCATTGATTATCGTCAGCTGAACCGGGTTACTGTGCGGAACAGATATCCCCTACCCCGCATTGATGACTTATTCGATCAGCTCCAAGGTGCAAGGTTTTTCTTGAAGGTTGATTTACGGTCAGGTTATCACCAGTTGTGGGTTCGGAAGGAGGATATTCCGAAGACCGCTTTCCGTACTCGATATGGTCATTATGAGTTCTTGGTGATGTCGTTCGGGCTCACCAATGCCCCGGTAGCATTTATGGACTTGATGAACCGTGTATTCAGGCCGTATCTCGATTAGTTAATCATTGTGTTCATTGACGACATCTTGGTTTTTTCTCGGAGCCGGGAGGAGCATGAGCAGCACTTGCGTATCACATTGCAGACTTTAAGGAAGCATCAGCTGTTCGCCAAATTTTCCAAGTGCGCATTCTGGTTAGACAGTGTCGACTTCTTGGGTCATATGGTGACGAGAGATGGTATTTGTGCGGACCCAAAGAAGATCGAGGCAGTTCAGTGTTGGCCTAGACCAGTATCAGTTACAGAGGTTCGCAGCTTTCTGGGTCTGCCCGGCTATTATCAACGTTTTGTCCAGGATTTCTCCCGTATTGCTGCACCGCTGACCGGGTTGAGCCGGAAGGGGGTCCCTTTTGATTGGACCCAGGCATGTGAGGATAGTTTCCAGCAGTTGAAGACTCGTCTGACTACTGCACCGGTGCTAGCTTTGCCTTCAGGATCAGGTGGGTTCGTGGTATATTGTGATGCTTCTCGAGTGGGGCTGGGCTGTGTATTGATGCAGCATGATAGAGTTATTGTGTATACTTCTCGGCAGCTGAGGAAACACGAACAGAACTACCCCACTCATGATTTAGAGATGGCTGCAGTGGTATTTGCACTTAAGATCTGGAGACATTACCTATACGGCGAGTCATGCCAGATATTCACTGACCATAAGAGTTTGAAGTATATCTTTCAGCAGCGAGATCTAAATCTGAGACAGCGCCGTTGGATGGAGTTGGTGAAAGATTATGACTGCGAGATGTTATACCATCCGGGCAAGGCGAATGTCGTGGCAGATGGTTTGAGTAGGAGGCCCGGAGGTAGCTTATCTTGTTTGAGCGCAGTACAGATGCAGTCGACGGCGGATTGGCAGGTTTTATGTGACAGCAGGGTGCAGTTCGAGTTTACTCCTACAGGGGGACAATTGGCCCATTTCAGAGCACGCCCACAATTACTTGATCATATCCGCGAGGCACAGTCCGGCGATGCCCGTATTTTAGAGATTATTGAGCAGATTCGGCTGGGTAGAGTTTTTGAGTTCGTGATTGATGATCAGGGGATACTTCGATTTGGGACTCGACTGTGCGTACCAAATTCTGAGGGACTGAGGCGTGATATCCTTGAGGAGGCACATAGATCAGTATACAGTGTTCATCCAGGTTCCACCAAGATGTACCGTGATTTGAGAGAGGTTTACTGGTGGGACGGGATGAAGAAGGATGTTACAGACTTTGTGTCGAGATGCTTGACTTGTCAGCAAGTCAAGGCTGAGCACCAGAGGCCAGCCGGCGAGTTATAGCCTTTTCCCATCCCTGAGTGGAAGTGGGAGCAGGTCTCCATGGACTTCATTGTGGGTCTATTCAGGACCAGTCGAGGGTATGACTCTATTTGGGTGATTGTGGATCGACTGACGAAAGCGGCTCACTTCCTGCCAGTGAAGACCACTTTTGGATTTTCTCAGTACGCCCAGGTTTATATTGATGAGATCGTGTGACTGCATGGCGTTCCGACTTGCATCGTGTCCGACCGGGGCACCCAGTTTACCAGCCGATTGTGGCAGAAACTCCAGGAAGCATTGGGCACCCGATTGAGTTTTAGCACAGCCTTTCATCCGCAGACTGTCGGTCAGTCAGAGCGTACTATTCAGACTCTTGAGGACATGCTCAGAGCTTGCGTTTTAGATTTCGGTGGTAGCTGGGATCGTCATTTGCCTTTGATCGAGTTCTCCTACAATAATAGCTTTCAGGAGACGATTCAGATGGCACCTTTCGAGACTTTATACCGGAGGAGATGTCAATCGCCTGTGTGTTGGACAGAGCTTAGGGAGAGCAGTATTTTAGGGCCGCAGATCGTACAGGAGACGACAGAGAAGATACAGTTGATTCGGGACAGGATGAGAGCGGCACAGTGTAGGCAGAAATCATATGCTGACAGGCGCCGTCGCGGACTCGAGTTCGCTGTTGGCGATCATGTTTTCCTGAAGGTCTCTCCGATGAAGGTTGTGATGAGATTTGGGCGGAAAGGGAAGCTGAGTCCTAGATATGTTGGTCCCTTCGAGATCCTAGAGCGTATTGGTCCAGTCGCTTATCGGTTAGCTCTTCCGCCCAGCTTCCCCGATGTTCACCCCGTGTTCCATGTTTCGATGCTCCGCAAGTACCTTCATGATCCTTCCCATGCGATTCAACACCAGACGATCCAGCTAGAGCGTGATCTTTCATTCACCGAGCAGCCGGTGGTCATTTTGGATCAGCAGGTGAAGAAATTGAGGTCGAAGGTTATACCGTCCGTTAAGGTCCTTTGGCGTGGCCCGAACAACGAGGAGGTCACCTGGGAGACCGAGGTCTAGATGAGGAAGAGATATCCCCATCTTTTTGAAGGTACGCGTAGTTAGAATTTTAAATTCGGGTTCGGGGACCGAATTTCTTTAAGGGGGGAAGATTGTAACGCTTCGAAAATCGTTTAGGTAGTTTTTTCGGTAATCGGCTAAATTAGCAGCTTTTTCCGTAAAAAGTCAAAATATGTATTTTTCATTATAGACCTAATTATGCATAATTTAGATAAGATATTACTACAAATTGGTCACTAAAATGTCACTTAAAATTTTCTAGTTAATTAAATTTTTTTCCTTAATTAATTAGTTTTTAATATTATTTTAAGCTTTTAAAAATACATTTAATTAGTGATAAATACAAATTTAATTAGGTAAATTACACACTTAGGAAACTTTATAAACTAAAATTTAGTGTTAATAAAATTTTATCAAGACTTTTCAAAGTTTTAGTTCTATGGTTAAAGAATTAAAGCAAAAATGACTTAAAAAAGGTTTTTTTTTTGTGAAAAGTTGATGTGATAGTCATTAATTGAGCTTGGGAAGGCTTTTTGTGTAGAATTTTCTACACCATTCACACACACACACCCTCCCCAACACCAGGTCGAGCTCAACCTGAGCAAACCCCATTTCCCTCTCTCTTTCTTGCTTCAAAAATCATGAAAAAATCAACAAAATCCACCGAAATCAACACATTTCTTCACAAATTCAAACCATAATCCTATTACACCTCTTTCCAACCCTAATTTGCTTTAAAACAAGGTGATAGGAGGCATCTTTCAAGGTCAAGTGCAAGTTAGGGTTCACTTGTAAGGTATAAATCCTAAACTAGTTGTTAAATTTGTAGTTTAAATAAGCTAAATTAGTATTTTAAAGTGTTAATTTCATTGTAATGGTTGGTTTTTGAAAATTCAAGAGAGGTGTTGATGCCATAATTAGGGTTTGTTGTAGGATAAGTGGGTTTAAGTTAGGGTAGTGGTTATCTAGTTGGTTATAATGGTTGATTGTGCGATATAGCGATCGCTACACCGTTAAACCGCGACAATTGCATCGATATTTCTACGTCAATGCTTACTAGTTTTTCTATATTTTTAAGAGGTGATAGTATTACGATATATGTACTATATCATTAGCATCTTATATGACTATTAGGGTGTGTGAATGCGGAGTTTTGTCTAGTCGGGTTTTAGTTTTGACGATTTCCCCGAAACGGCGATTTTAGTTAAGGTTTTAGCGATTTTCGTGCGTTTTCCGCGCACCGAGTGCACGTTGTGATTAATTCGAGAGTGTCGATATTTTCATATTGTGAGTTGCCTCATTTCAGAAATGTATAATCTTATATTGTGTGTTATGCAATTCTAGGAACGGTTGCGGAAACATCAGACGCGGCGCGCAAAGGCAAGGCGGTGGCCGGATCGGATTAGCGAGGCATTCAGGTGAGTAGATGTATTCATCTATGGGGGAATTGTCTGGATGGCGTGAGGCGCCCCCTAGTTAGGATTACTTTATTTCTTGCAAGATTTGCATTGTTAGTTAGCTAACCCCCCCTCATTCACATTTCATACCCTTATAGCTAATCGTCTGCTAGATTGCATGGATATCCATATACACATGTGCGATATCACTTCGTAGGACACGAACACCATTACTATTGGCTCCTGTTGCACGCGCACTATTCATGTGACACACACGCCTTTGGTAATTGCCATGCCACGTGCACAATAGAACCTGTTTAGCTTAGTATCGCCACTTGCATCATACATGATATATGAAATCGCATAGCATGTATATACCTCGCATCATCATCAAACTTACATAGATTTCTAGCCACAAATTACATCGCATAACTTGATATTATAGACATTTATCATATACAACATATTGAGTATTATGATTTTCTTGAGGACTTCAGTATTGCTGCGATTTCTGGATTTTGGGAAAAACCGCAAGAATTTAACAAAAGCTTATAATTATCATTTTTTTAAAACAAAGTTGCGGTTTTCTCGTGACGTATGTGTCGTCCACCATGAGTTTTCATGTTTTCTGTTGGATTTCGAGACCCGATTTGAGAAGTGGAGGAACCGTCTCGGGTACATGGTGGGCCCGGTATGGTACCCCGGGGCAAGAAGATCGAGTTGTAGACGATGAGCCTGGCAGGGGAAGACTACCTACCGGTGATGTCTGGCGCGACGGATATCCGGAGGATACCGACCGTTGTCGTGAGATTTGATGATATGGGCCGATCCGGACTGACGGAGCCCGATGTTTTGAGACATTGATACAGTGAGACATTGAGACAGATGTGTTTTCATATTTGGTGTCGATGCTTGACACGGGTTTCAGATGATTTCTTGATGGTATTTAGCTATTATACAGATATTCTTTTTTCTAAAGTTAAGAATGCAGAACTCATAGCATTTAAAACACTTAAAGATTTAGTATTGACATTGCATACATGTGCATGCATACTAGAGGTATTACATCACATCTGGACATACATGCTGTGACGCATTTGCGTGCATTCTTACGATAGCCTTACTAGATGTTATATTCTACTCACGAGTTGGCAACTCACCCCCGTTATGCCACAGTGTCTTGTAGGTCGGACTCATCAGCCTAGTAGCGGCGGCTTATCTTGTTAGTGACTTCTTTTGCTCAGACTCGCGATATTGCTCGTAGGTGGGTTGCGAGAGCCCTATTATCTCTTTTTGTACTATTTTTGTATCTAGTATTCTCCATCTACCACTTCTTATTTGTTTATTCGACCTAGTGATGAGACTGAGAGATTTGTGTATATGTGGGTTCTTTTGGGTCGAGCTCACTTGAGCCGACGTTGTGTTTCCTTACATTTCGCATTTCTTATGCTCTTTTTCTTGAGATTACATATATATATTTATTGCGTGTGGTTATGATCCGTCTTGGGCGAAGAGCTAGCTCCTGCTTGGGGATGCCATTTTGTGATTACAGGTTATATATCTTGTTGTACCTATTTTAGGGGATAGAATTTACAAAGGAGACTCTGCCGAAATTTTCGGAAATTTCTGATGTTTTTAAAAAGGGGTTCAATGCAACTTATTTGATTTCAAAATCGTTTTCATGAAAGGTTTCCTCCACTCTTTTGATTTTAGTTTAGATTTTTCTGGGCTTTGGCTGACTTAGGTTACGTTACGCCTTTAGACGTCTCGTAATCTAAGTGCCAGTCACGTTCCGTACTTTCGGGTCGTGACACCAGGGATTTCCGGTTATAGCCAATCGAACACAGCACAACATCAACTCCTTATACCGGGAGAGACGAATCCCCTCCTATCGCTCATTGCCTCCATGTGATTCGGGACTGTACCCAAAAACTACCGTTTTGCACGCCCTCTTGGACGTGGTAAGGTGGAAATCAAAGCACAGTGGGAATCACACAAGATTCTATGACGATCTCGGGTCAACAGACTACTCTGTACCAGTGTCACCGGAGAACTGCCATCTGACGTGAGGTATAATACCATCTGGGAGTTCTCGGCGAGTCCGTCCAGTGTACCCAGTTTCCACTGAGCACCCGTACACCATCCTTGATGTCAAACACCGATGGATATGGGATCATCCGTCGCCCATCATATGGGTCAAGATGCGTATACGCTAGTCTACTCTGGTGCATCGATGCCCTGTCTCGATACACCCTCGACTAGGAACAGTTATAGGATGTACTCATCGACTACCGTGGCCCCACTAGTATGATCTCATCATAGTCCCTATAGTCGAGTCATATCCTAAGGGCTTTATCAACATGTAATAGAGACAATCAGAGTACATGTTAAGATAAAGTACAACTAGAAAGCATATTATCATGTCGAGCAAGAAAGTCCTCCCTATATATGTCCCAGCATCCACTACAATATATATCGTATGTACAGTAATGGCCTCTAGGGCATACATATAACTAACACTAGGCACGCTCACAAGGGTCTACGAGGTATCAGCCATGCCCGATTGAAAAATTAGCCGTGCCGAACAACCCGATACGAGATCTTTAAACTAGAGATTAGGCGAAAACAAGCATGTTAAACTCTTTAACACTAAGTGAGAGAGATTACAACCTTTGTAGATCTGGTCCTTCACTTCTTAAGCTCCGTGTTGAGTTCCCTTCGCTGCGATCATCGTGTCCCGGACTCTCGAGAGGCTCCACGAAGAGAAAGATGCAGTCTTGCTTCCGATCTTCGATAACAAAGATGATCTACCTTGTAGTTTCATTAACACAAGCTAACACTCTCTAAATGAAGTGAACACCCTCATCTAAAGGTCAAGGATAGGTGAGAATGATGAAGTAGGATTTTTGCTCTCATTTGTTTTCATATTCTCACTCACTTTCATCACTTAGCAAAAAGCTAGAAAGCTTTTTCCAAGAAGGAACTCAAGGAAGAAGATGATAGAATGTCCTTTTTTGATGAACAATGAAAAGATTAATATGATGAATAATGCAACCATGGTCAACTAAACCCATGTAGAGAATTAATTAGGGTTAGGGTTTTGGTTCGGGTTAAAGCATGAGTCATAACAAAATATCTTTCACAAAACAAAACTAAACCTTCTAGAATCATCTAGAAAGCATTAACCCAAATCAAACCCTAATCTTGTTTAATCTCTACTAAACATGTTGCATTAGTTATCATATCATGTTACAATATTATATATCACATATATAATATTTATTGTAACCAAATAAAATAATACAATTAACATATATCACATATATATCAATGTATTACCCGAGTGAGAAAAAAGAATCTTTTAGTGAGATAATATTAGTTAATGTAATTCAATATATCATATATATTATTATACATTAAATTATCGAAACAACACTTGATCCGACAATCCGGCTATATCGCATATAACCGACTAATACGATGACCCGGCTATATCACATATACCCGGCCGATATCTCATATCGCGAGAATCCAATACGGTATCATATATCGCATTATCCTCGGTCCCGCACATATCACATATGTGGTCCTACTCCGTTTTGCCTGAGTCAAGAAACCTCTGTGTAGGACTCTAAAGAATCGTCAATACGCCGGCAGTAGGTGATGATCATATCAAACACCCACAAGCTGCAAGCGGTCAGCTAAACGTAACAGCTACCCAGGTATTGAGTGCTCAGAAGATCAACAAGCAAGCCTATACATTCTCCTGTGAATCCAATTAGTAACACTCCCGTACAGTCCGGTCTCGTCGTCTGATATGTCGCATATCTCGCCTAGGGGTGGTAAACGTCAGACCCCAGTAGCTCGATAAGTCGTGTCGATATGAGGTTTATAACAGTTCGAGAAACTACTGATAACACTTACCAGTAGATCTCAGCAACCTTGGCCAGGGATTTTAGGTTATAGCCAATCGAGCACAGCACAACATCAACTCCCTATACCGGGAGAGACGAATCTCCTCCTATCGCTCATTGCCTCCATGTGATTCGGGACTGTACCCAAAAGCCACCTTTTTGCACGCCCTCTTGGACGTGGTATGATGGAAATCAAAGCACAGTGGGAATCACACAAGACTCTATGACGATCTCGGGTCAACAGACTACTCTGTACCAGTGTCACCGGAGAACTGCCATCTGACATGAGGTATAATACCATCTGGGAGTTCTCGGCGAGTCCGTCCAGTGTACCCAGTCTCCACTGAGCACCCATACACCATCCTTGATGTCAAACATCGATGGATATGGGATCATCCATCGCCCATCATATGGGTCAAGATGCGTATACGCTAGTCTATACTGGTGTATCGATACCCAGTCTCGATACACCCTCGACTAGGAACATTTATAGGATGTACCCGCCGACTACCGTCGCCCCACTAGTATGATCTCATCATAGTCCCAGTAGTCGAGTACATATCCTAAGGGTTTATCAACATGTAATATAGAGACAATCAGAATACATGTTAAGATAAAGTACAACCAGATAGCGTACTATCATGTCGAGCAAGAAAGTCCTCCCTATATATGTCCAAGCATCCACTACAATATACATCGTATGTACAGTAATGGCCTCTAGGGCATACATATAACTAACAATCTCCCACTTGCACTAGGGCCATCTGTTGTGGTATCACATACCCAACAATTAGCTGTGGTTGAAGTATCTCATACTCAACCATCCGATAAAAGTCTCTACTGGGAAAAAGGCCTTTGGGAGTGGATCCGCGCTGTTGTCCTCTATGTCTACTCTCCTAACCTCGATCAGCTTGGAGATCAACCATCTCCATGATCAGGTTGTAGGGTTGCTAGGCACGCGCATAAGGGTCTACGAGGCATCAACCATGCCCGATTCAAAAATTAGCCGTGCCGAACAACCCGAAGCCGGATCTTTAAACTAGGGTTTAGGCGAAAACTAACATGTTAAACACTTTAACACTAAGTGAGAGGGATTACAACCTTTGTAGATCTGGTCCTTCACTTCTTAAGCTCTGTGTTGAGGTCGCTTCGCTGCGATCATCGTGTTCTGGACTCTTGAGAGGCTTCACGAAGAGAATGATGCAACCTTTGCTTCCGATCTTCGATACAAAGATGATCTACCTTGAAGTTTCGTTAACACAAGCTAACACTCAAAATATGAAGTGAACACCCTCATCTAAATAGCAAGGAAAGATGATGATGATGATGAAGTGGGATGTTTGCTCTCTTTTATTTTCATTTACTCACTCATTTTCATCACAAATAAAAATCAAGAAAGCTTTGCAAAAGGAGGAGGAAGAAGAAGAATAGTGATCCAATTTTTTTTGTGATGAATAATGAAAGGATTAATATGATAAATAATGCAACCATGGTTGACTTAACCATTGTAGAGAATTAACCAAGGGCTAGAGTTTGGGTTGAGTTAAGAGTGAGTCACACAAAAATATCAAGACAAATATCTTTATCATGACAAAAAGAAACCTTCTAGAATCTACTAGAAGTCTTAACCCTAATCCAAACCCTAATCATGTTTAAACTCCACTAAACATGTTGTATTAGTTATCATATCATGTTACAATATTATATATCACATATATAATATTTATCGTAACAAAATAAAATAATACATTTAACATATATAGCATATATATCAATGTATTACCCGAGTGAGAAAAAGAATCTTTTAGTGAGCTAATATTAGTTAATGTAATTTAATATATCATATATATTATTATACATTAAATTATCGAATCAACACTTGATCTGACAATCCGGCTATATCGTATATAACCGACCAATATTTATCCGTACCGATTCATCGAATCAACACTTGATCCGATGACCCGGCTGATATCAAATATCGCGAGAATAGAATACGGTATCTCATATCGCATTATCCTCGGTCCCGCACATATCACATACGTGCCCCTACTCCGTTTTGCCTGAGTCAAGAAACCTCTGTGTAGGACTCTAAAGAATCGTCAATACGCCGGCAGTAGATGATGATCATATCAAACACCCACAAGCTGCAAGCGGTCTGCTAAACGTAACAGCCACCCAGGTATTGAGCGCTCAGAAGATCAACAAGCAAGCCTGTAACTTCTCCTGTGAATCCAATCAGTAACACTCCCGTAAAGTCCGGTCTCGTCGTCTGATATGTCGCATATCTCGCCTAGGGGTGGTAAACGTCAGACCCCAGTAGCTTGATAAGTCATGTCGATTTGAGGTCTATAACAGTTCGAGAAACTACTGATAACACTTACCAGTAAATCTCAGCAACCCTGGCCAGGGATTTCCGGTTATAGCCAATTGAACACAGCACAACATCAACTCCCTATACCGGGAGAGACGAATCCCCTCCTATCGCTCATTGCCTCCATGTGATTCAGGACTGTACCCAAAAGCCACCTTTTTGCACGCCCTCTTGGACGTGGTATGATGGAAATCAAAGCACAGTGGGAATCACACAAGACTCTATGACGATCTCGGGTCAACAGACTACTCTGTACCAGTGTCACCGGAGAACTGCCATCTGACGTGAGGTATAATACCATCTGGGAGTTCTCGGCGAGTCCGTCCAGTGTACCCAGTCTCCACTGAGCACCCGTACACCATCCCTGATGTCAAACACCGATGGATATGGGATCATCCATCGCCCATCATATGGGTCAAGATGCGTATACGCTAGTCTACTCTGGTGTATCGATGCCCTGTCTCGATACACCCTCGACTAGGAACAGTTATAGGATGTACTCATCGACTACCGTGGCCCCACTAGTATGATCTCATCATAGTCCCAGTAGTTGAGTACATATTCTAAGGGCTTTATCAACATGTAATATAGAGACAATCAGAGTACATGTTAAGATAAAGTACAACCAGATAGCATACTATCAAGTCGAGCAAGAAAGTCCTCCTTATATATGTCCTAGCATCCACTACAATATACATCGTATGTACAGTAATGGCCTCTAGGGAATACATATAACTAACAATCTCCCACTTGCACTAGGGCCATCTAGGGAATACATGTAACCAGATAGCATACTATCATTACCCGTATTTTGGTTCTCTACTTCTAACTTATATTCTGTGAATATCTCAAAAGCTTCGGACTTGTGTTTCAACAGGAACATATGTCAGAATCTTGAGAGATCATCAGAGAATGTAATGAAGTACAAAGAACCGGTCTTGGCTTGTGTAGACAGGGGACCTTCATACATCAGCATGTATCAATTCCAAGAGTTCACTAACTCTTTCTCTGTTTCCAATAAACAAAGCTTTGGTCATCTTATCTCTGTGACATGACCGGCAAGTTTCACAAGATGTAAATTCAAACTAATTTAAATATGCATCTAAATGTAACTTAGCTAGTCGGGTCGCATTGATATGACCTAGTCTACAATGCCTCAAGAAGGATTCGTTCATTTCTGAACTCTTCCTCTCGTGTGTGTTCTTTATACTAAGAACTGTAGTTTGATTTAGAACGTCAATGCTTTTAGATAACGTGCCTGAACCGATCAACTCTTGATATAGGAAATGTTCGAAACATTATCCAACAACACAAAATTATATCCTTTCTTTACTAATAAAGAGACTGATATGATGTTGTATATCAGGTTCGGTATCTAATAACATTTGTTCAGAATCAATGTATTCTGGTAATACAGGGTGATAGTGACCAACAGACTTGGCTGCAACACTTGCACCGTTTTCTGTCTCATGAAACTTATCACCCATTCTCAGTTCTCTACCTATCTGTAGCCCATGTAACAAATTACATATGTGGGATCCTGATCCGGTATCACATACCCAGGACGTAAAGAATACTGAGAAACAGTTCTATGTAATGAACACACCCGAAGATGATGCATCAACATGCACTTTCTTCGTTTGGGCGGCATGGGAAATCTGGTATTCCCCAATTTCCTGCTCTGTCTTATAACAATTATAAGTTGGAGCGGGAACAATGTTCCCCAGCTCAGTATAACAAGCGGGTTCGGTCAATATATCCGTATTATTATCTTGCTTAAGGCGTGATATGGTCGCTACCTGGAGAGAGAGAGAAGAAAACACTCAGTGTATGCTCTTGCAAGATTAGATTGATTATCTAATATATCTAATCAGGATGTCTCCCACTGTTTTAATCAAATCTTCCTTCAAACCCTAAATGGAGAGACTAGCCGGGATTAATTACATGCTACAAGTTCGCCAATCTTTCAGCCAGGCCAGTGTCGGTACTTTGAGGGAGGTCTCCCGTGCTTTCGCACGAACCTAATTAAAATAAACCTCATTTTCCCAGAGGCGTAACCCCGTTAACACCTTTCTAGACACCTACTTGATCGGCTAATTGTAATGTGTAAAACTCTTCCAGGAGTAACTCTTACTTGCAGCGGGTATCGGGATCCAACTATCTCATAGAAGGTATGCAATCTCATTGCAATTTCAACACTTGAAATTCCCAATAATATTTTGCCCCAAGCGTCCTATGACCTTGACAGAGGTCAACAAACCATAGGCTGCTAGTCAAGTTCAACCCGTTATTTCCTGATTGAAGTAAACCCACCCGCACGACCCTTGACAGAGGTCAACAAGGTTGCACGACTACCCTAAATCAATCACATCATATACTTATACAGATAAGCACTAATCAGCTACCGCACACTACGCCTTGACAGAGGTCAACAAACGCAGCACGAATACTAACTAGTACTTATCTGAAATAACGGAGGGCTACGACAGGTTTTAAGAAAACCCTTTGCGTAATGAACTTGATATCGTTGTAGAATCGAGTGATTTTAAATGGAGTGTTTTTGAGGCTTTTCTAGTTTTGCTAAAGGGGTCACTCCCGGTGAAGAGATCGTCGGCCCTTTCCTCATCGAATAAGGTGCAGGATATTTCACAAATATCACTATGCAAAGCAAGAACTATAGAAGCAATCAAAAGACAAACCGAGTTTGTACCATCTGCTAGTTTCACTAAAGAGGTCACTCCCGGTGAAGGGATCTCGGCTCTTTCCTTATCGAATGAGGTGCTAGATGTTCTACAAGGAACACCGCTATGCAAAATAAGAACTAGAGCTACCAGTTTTTAAACAAGTTTCTACAACATCTTTAGGTTTCTTTTATTTCATTAATCTCATTAATGAAGTCCCATTTTTATTATGCTTCACAAGCATCTCTTTTTGAAACGAAATCTGCAATATAACATATATCTCATATATATAATATAAACATTCGTCACAGGCAGTAATATGATCTCATCACAGAACATTACAGCAGAAGAACATATATGAAATATTGGATATACTAGGACGTCCGTGTTTTCAATACGAGCCTGTATAAAACACGGATTCCACGGTCGCGATGAATAGCCAAACCCACATCTCTAGACCCCTACGAGAGCGGCAAGCAACACTGCCAATTCTAGGGATAGGAGTGTAGGGTTCCTAGGCACTCTCAAGAGGTCTCACAAGGCATCAACCATGCCAATTTCAAATTTTACGGGTGCCGAGAAACCCTAATACGGATCGTTAACTAGATTTTAGGCGACAAATGAAACTAGTTAACAACTTAACTACAAGAACGGAAATACAACCTTTGTAGATCCGGTTCTCCACCTCCATAGCTCTGCAATGAAGTCTCCTCGCTGTCCAAATCCAATCCATGACTCTAGCATCGGCTTCATCGGAGAAATGGGCGGGCTTGGTCGTCGGTTCGATGCCGAAGATGATCTACGTCGAGGCATCACAAGATCAAGCTCCAACTTCACCAAGCCTTGAAAACTTGTGAAGGAAACACCCTATACTACTTGGCAAGAGGTAGAGGATGAATAAATAGGAGGTGGGTTCACTTTAGAATTGGATTTCTCACTCATTAGCTCAAGTTGCCATTGATGGAGCAAGCTTTCTTCATGTTGATGAAGAAGAAGAAGAAGAAGGAATATTATGATAAGTTATTTTCTAATAGAAAATAAAAACAATACTTATCATATGGAAACCATGGTCAAGTGTAGAGAATAAACTAAGGTTAGTTAAAGGGTTAGGGTTAAGCATGAAGACAAAATGGTCACTTAGTCAAAGATGCTTTGAAGCTTCAAGAAGCTTCAAGCAAAGAACAATGAAAGCCACCATTTTCTCTTTATCATTTCCAAAATAAAATAAATAAAATAAATGAATAAGAAAATGAAAAACCTAACCATTACACAACCATGGTTTAATCTTTACACAAACCCTAGTGAGCATGCATCATCAAACATGATACAAACTTGTGTACAAAAGTATATCACATATACAATGTGCACAAACAAGTGAGAAAAACCATTTAAAGTGAACCAATACTAGTTAATGCAAAGTAATATATCAAATATATAATTACGCATTAAATCATTAAATCAACACTTGATTTAACGATCCGGTCATATCGCATATAACCGACTAATATACAATGTATCGATTTATCGAATCAATCCTTGATTCGATAACTGGGTTATATCGCATACAACCAATCGATACATTCATCGCGAGAATAGAATACGGTATCACATACACGCATTATTCTCGGTCCCGCGCATATCTCATATGCGCTCCTATTTCGTTTCGCTTGAGCCAGGAAACCTCTGTGTAGGACTCTAAAGACTCGTCAATACGCCGGCAGCAGATGATGATCATATCAAACACCCACAAGCCGCAAGCGGTCTGCTAAACGTAACGGCCACCCGGGTATTGAGCGATCAGAAGATCGACGAGCAAGCCCGCTCACACTCCTGTGAATCCAACCAGTAACACTTACCGTACAGTCCGGTCTGATCGTCTGATATGTCGCATATCTTGCCTAGGGGTGGTAAACGTCAGACCCCAATAGCTCGATAAGTCGTGTCGATATGAGGTCTATAACAGTTCGAGAAACTACTGGTAACACTTACCAGTAAATCTCAGCAACCCTGGCCAGGGATTTCCGGTTATAGCCAATCGAACACAGCGCAACATCAACCCCCTATACCGGGAGAGACGAATCCCCTCCTATCGCTCATTGCCTCCATGTGATTCGGGACTGTACCCAAAAACCACCATTTTGCATGCCCTCTTGGACGTGGTAAGATGGAAATCAAAGCACAGTGGGAACCACACAAGACTCTATGACGATCTCGGGTCAACAGACTACTCTGTACCGGTGTCACCAGAGAACTGCCATCTGATGTAAGGTATAATACCATCTGGGAGTTCTCGGCGAGTCCGTCCAGTGTACCCAGTCTCCACTGAGCACCCGTATATCATCTCTGATGTCAAACACCAATGGATATGGGATCATCCATCGCCCATCTGTATGGGTCGAGAAGGTATACGCTAGTCTACTCTGGTATATCGATGCCCCGTCTCGATATACCCACAACTAGGGACTTTGAAGGATGTACTTATGGACTACCATGTCCCCACTAGTATGATCCGCATCATAGTCCAGGTAGTCAAGTACACATCCTAAGGGCTTTACCAACATGTAACGGAGAGACAATCAGTGTACACGTTAAGGTAAAGATCAACCAGATAGCATACTATCATGTCGAGCAAGAAAGTCCTCCCTATATATGTCCGAGCATCCACTACAATATACATCCTATGTATAGTAATGGCCTCTAGGGCATACATATAACTAACAATCTCCCACTTGCACTAGGGCCATCTGTAGCAGTGGTTGTAGTATCTCATACTCAACCATCCCATAAAAGTCTCTCTCTGGGAATAGGCCTTCGCGAGTGGATCCGCCGTGTTGTCCTCTGAGTCTACTCTCCTAACCTCGATCACCCTGGAGATCAACCATCTCCATGATCAGGTGATACTGCCTTAGAATATGTCTGGATCACTGATGGGACGGACGTTCCTTGGCATAAGCCACAACTCCATTGTCACACAATGGGAGGAACGTAGTTCATCTCATGAACCAATATACACCCAAACAGCCTCTTTGGTAGCATCTTAAGTAGCGATGTATCTAGCCTTTATCGTCTAGTATGCCACGGTATCTAGCTTGGAACTTTTCCAACATACCGTCCCTTTACTGAGGGTAAAGACAATGCCCGCGACTGACATTCAGTCGTGTTTATCACTCTGGAACCTTTCCAGTGATTCTCCCCAGGATCGATTGATATCATCTCACTACTACTAGTGAGAATCCTAACATTCAATTAGATCTATCTCATAGATCCAAAACCCAGGATTTAGGAGGTATCACTTTGATCCTATATGGAGAATCATTATGATAAGCGGAGATTGACCGAGCGTGGCATAGGAAACTCCTTCCCTATCAAGAGTATGTCATCCACGTATTCTACGAGGATCATCACCATACTCCCTACTACCCTTTTGTATATACAAGGTTCATCTACCATTTTGATGATGTCAAACTGTTTGACTACTTCATCAAAACAGATGTTCCAACTCCGCGATACCTGCTTTATCTTATAAAGCATCTTGTGCACGTTTCCGCTGCTCCCACTGTCTACGAAGCCCTCTGGCTGTGTACTTATAGACTCTCTCTTCTAAAACATCATTTAGAAAAGCAGTCATGACACCCAACCGCCAGATATCGTAGTCATGGTATGTAGCCGTGGCAAGTAGGATCTGGATGGACTTAAGCATAGCCATTGGAAAAGGTTTCATCATAATCCACGCCTGGTCGATGACGAAATTTTTTAACAAGTCTAGCTTTGAAAGTCTCAACTTTTCCATATACACTAAGTAATCTTCTCAAGATATACTTGCTCCTGATGGGGATTTAACCCTTCAGATATAGCAACCAAAGTCCATACTTTGTTGGTGTACATGGATTCTATCTCAGATCGCTAAGCATCCAGCCATTCTTACAGAGTCCTACTCCTGATGGCCAGTTCGAAACTAGTTGGGTCATCATCTCATGATGCAATCCTCGCTCCCACTGTCATAGAGTAACCGAAGTATCTCTCAGGCGGGTGAGGAACCTTACTAGATCGGCGGAGAGGCTGAGGTTCGTTGGTAACTATTGAATCCTTTGGTTCTTTCAAATCATCAGCTGCAGTTTTGTATAGCTGGAACCTTTCCAGTTCTACATAACAGATCTTGCCTCGAGCTTGTCCGGATTATGCTTTTAGACATAGCCCGGACAACCCCAAATCTTAACCAACTTAAGACATGGGCTCTTCCCTTTCCATATCACATATGAAGCGGTAGGCAACTGATTTGATTGGAACCCAATTCAATTGGTATGCAGCTTCTCAAGCGCATAACTCCCAAAAAGGAAACAGGTAACTCAGTATTACTCATCATAGAGCACACCTTATCACATAGGGTGTGATTGCTCCGCCCCGATATACCATCATGCTGTGGTGTATACGGAGGAGTAATGCTGAGAGAGAATCTCGTTCTCCTTTAGAATAGTCCAAGAATTCCGTGCTCAAGTATTCTCCTCCTTGATCTCATCAAAGGACATAATACTTATACCCGTATTTTGGTTCTCTACTTCTAAATCATATTCTGTGAATATCTCAAAAGGTTCGGACTTGTGTTTCAACAGGAACATAGGTCTGAATCTCGAAAGATCATCAGAGAATGTAATGAAGTACAAAGAACCAGTCCTGGCATATGTAGACAGGGGACCTTACATACATCAACATGTATCATCCCAAGAGTTCACTAACTCTCTTTCTGTTTCCAATAAACAGGGCTATGGTCATCTAATCTTTGTGACATGATTGGCAAGTTTCACAAGATGTAAATTCAAACTGATTTAAATATGCATCTAAAATGTAACTTCAGCCAGTCGGGTCGCATTGATATGACCTAGTCTACAATGCCTCAAGAAGGATTCGTTCATATCTGAACTTTTCCTCTTGTGTGTGTTCCGTATACAAAAGAACTGTAGTTTGATTTAGAACATCAATGCTTTTAGATAACGTGCCTGAACCGATCAACTTTTGATATAGGAAATGTTCAAAACATTATCCAACAATACAAAATTATATCCTTTCTTTACTAATAAAGAGAGAGATATGATTTTGTATATCAGGTTCGGTATCTAATAACATTCGTTCAGAATCAATGTATTGGTAATACAGGGTGACAGTGACCAACAGACTTGGCTACAACACTTGCCCCGTTTTCTGTCTCATGAAACTTATCACCCGTTCTCAGTCCTTTACCTTTCTGTAGCCCTATGTAACAGATTATATATCTGGGATCCTGATCTGGTATCACATACCCAGGACGTAAAGGATACTGAGAAACAGTTCTCTGTAATGAACACACCCGAAGATGATGCATCAGCATGCACTCTCTTCATTTGGGTGGCATGGGAATTCTGGTAATCCCCTATTTCCTGCTCTGTCTTATAACAATTATAAGTTGGAGCGGGACCAACGTTCCCCAGCTCAGTATAACAAGCGGGTTCGGTCAATACATCCGTATTATTATCTTGATTAAGGCATGATATGGTCGCTACCTTGAGAGAGAGAGAAGAAAACACTCAGCGTATGCTCTTGCAAGATCAGATTGGTTATTATTTTATCTAATCAGGATGGCTCCCACTGCTTTTCATCAAATCTTCCTTCAAACCCTAAAAGGAAAGACTAGCCGGGATTAATTACACACTACAAGTTCGCCAATCTTTCAGCCAGGCCAGTGTCGGTACTTTGAGGGAGGTTCCCCGTATTTTCGCACGGACCTAATTAATGTAAACCTCATTTTCCCAGAGGCGTAACCCCGTTGACACCTTTCTAGACACCAACTTGATCGGCTAATTGTAATGTGTAAAACTCTCCCAGGAGTAACTCTTACTCGCAGTGGGTATCGGGATCCAACTATCTCATAGAAGGTATGCAATCTCATTGCAAATTTCAACACTTGAAATTCCCGATAATATTTTGCCCCTAGCGTCCTATGACCTTGACAGAGGTCAACAAACCATAGGCTGCTAGTCAAGTTCAACCCGTCATTTCCTGATTGAAGTAAACCCACCCGCACGACCCTTGACAGAGGTCAACAAGGTCGCACGACTACCCTAAATCAATCACATCATATGCTTATACAGATAAGCACTAATCAGCTACCGCACACTACGCCTTGACAGAGGTCAACAAACGCGGCACGAATACTAACCAGTACATATCTGAAATGACGGAGGGCTACGACAGGTTTTTCTGAAAACCTATTGCGTAATGAACTTGATATCGTTGTAGGATCGAATGATTTTGAAATTCGATTCTACAATATCTTAGGTTTCTTTTATTTCATTAATCACATTAATGAAGTCCCATCATTTAAGTACCTAAACATCACAGATAAATACGACGTACACTTATGCCATCCGCATTCGCCTCGATGTCCCCTCGTGCACCGTTAGGTTAGGTAACTAACGGCAGAGCGGGGCAGGGCTAGCGCGGGTGTAAAACATAAGTAACGCCTATATAATATATCATATATACTATATAAAGTATCCATCACAGAACATATCACATGATCACATCACAGATATCGCAGCAGAAGAATCATATGAAATATTGGATATACTAGGACGTCCGTGTTTTTAATACGAGCCAGTATAAAACACGGATTCCACGGTCGTGATGAATAGCCAAACCCACACCCCTAGACCCCTACGAGAGCGGCAAGCAACCCTACCAATTCTAGAGTTAGGAGACCCGGACTCGACTCCTCGAGTTGGTCTCCCACTGGACCCTAGAACCCGGTTACTTGTGCCCTCCTCCTTGGGTCTATCCTAGTGCGGAAAAGTAGATAATATACAAAGGGTGACATCTTCCGCAACCTGGAAGTTCCCCAAATAAAAGAATATTACATACAAGTTTTTTCATGAATGAAAATGAAAAACACTCATCTCACATAAAAACCCCCGGCTATTCAAACACGACAATCCAATATAACATATCCAGCAACACATAACATCACATGTCATCAACGTAAGTAAATATGCGCATCCCAATTGTCGTTGACATATAGCAACGAAACCGGCGATATCACATATTACACTTACGGTCACAGAAAAGAAAGTGTAAAACTACAACAGTTGGAATCCGCAACCTGCATAGACATCGCATGCCTAATCAAATGAATTCCTTAGACATCGCATGCCTAACAATTATAAACCCCGCATTTTAGTCTCATTATCGAAAACACTTTTCAATATCAAGTCGGGCAATTCAACAAGATTCCCGACATCCTGATCGAATGCTCGTCGCAAACTTTAGTAGGCGGCCGCACCCCTGATACCGTCGACGAAGTGCACCAAGGCGGAACACCGCTACCGCCAGCACCCGAACGGATGCTTTCGGCGACGGGGTTCTCCTACAGTCACTTGGTCGGGGCTATGGAGCGAGGCTGTCTATTAAGTTTACCCGGCGAGTATCCGCGTACGCTACGTGATTGCGACGGACTTTTGATCACATCAAAATTCCGTGGCAACCGATCAAGTGAGACTAAACCGCTATGTTTATAACATTCATTCAGTTATCTCATAACTATTTGTGAATTCCAAGTATTGTATCACATTCCGGAAAATTAGAAAATGTTAAACTTTCCGATCGAACATTCAAACACCCAAGTTTTCCCGAAACAGATCAACACATGAAACAAGTTCAAAGACATTCACTTCATGCCTCAGTACCAACGGTCCAGCCGTAGAAGGGTCAAGCCAACGCCTCACATGTGGCACGCCGTACTGCCCCAAACCCTAAGGTTCAAAGGGCAGTTCAAGACGGTCACATAATCGAGTTAAGGTTTGTTGTCTTCTAGAGGGACCATCGCGTTACTTGCACTACTTAGAACGTCTTTAAACCACGGAAAAATCCAACACTTGGAAATTTTCCGGCAGGGGAAAAGTTGGGTATTTATATCCGGTCGAACTTTTTAACATATTCAAAAATCATCCGGAAAGACACATAGACAGAGTTTGACAATCCGATCGAATAAACGAATCCCCAAAACAACCCCAGAAAATTCAACTCTTGAATAATATTTAAAAATACCCAGAGAACTCAGCACTGAATAAAGGAAGTTACTGTGCAAAATTGGGTGGGTGACGTCATCATACGGCCGTGGAACCGCCGCAGAAGCCAGGCTTCTGCCGCGGTTCCGCCGCACTTTGGAGGAATCATGGACACGTTTTGCACAGTAATTCTTAGGATTCCCTGCTGATTTTTCTGCATATTTTTAATTTGGAAAAATCCCAATTTTTAGAAAAAGTCCAGAGAGCTATTTTGGGGTTAGGGTTTTGGTTCGATCGGGTTTCAAACGTCGTCTACACATCGCCTAAGGCTCTAGCTAGGCTCTGATACCACTGTAGGGTTCCTAGGCACTCTCAAGAGGTCTCACAAGGCATCAACCATGCCAATTTCAAATTTTACGGGTGCCGAGAAACCCTAATACGGATCGTTAACTAGATTTTAGGCGACAAATGAAACTAGTTAACAACTTAACTACAAGAACGGAAATACAACCTTTGTAGATCCGGTTCTCCACCTCCATAGCTCCGCAATGAAGTCTCCTCGCTGTCCAAATCCAATCCATGACTCTAGCATCGTCTTCATCGGAGAAATGGGCGGGCTTGGTCGTCGGTTCGATGCCGAAGATGATCTACGTCGAGGCATTACAAGATCAAGCTCCAACTTCACCAAGCCTTGAAAACTTGTGAAGGAAACACCCTATACTACTTGGCAAGAGGTAGAGGATGAAGAAATAGGAGGTGGGTTCACTTTAGAATTGGATTTCTCACTCATTATCTCAAGTTGCCATTGATGGAGCAAGCTTTCTTCATGTTGATGATGAAGAAGAAGAAGAAGGAATATTATGATAAGTTATTTTCTAATAGAAAATAAAAACAATACTTATCATATGGCAACCATGGTCAAGTGTAAAGAATAAACTAAGGTTAGTTAAAGGGTTAGGGTTAAGCATGAAGACAAAATGGTCACTTAGTCAAAGATGCTTTGAAGCTTCAAGAAGCTTCAAGCAAAGAACAAAGAAAGCCACCATTTTCTCTTTATCATTTCCAAAATAAAATAAATAAAATAAATGAATAAGAAAATGAAAACCCTAACCATTACACAACCATGGTTTAATCTTTACACAAACCCTAGTGAGCATGTATCATCAAACATGATACAAACTTGTGCACAAAAGTATATCACATATACAATGTGCACAAACAAGTGAGAAAAACCATTTAAAGTGAACCAATACTAGTTAATGCAAAGTAATATATCAAATATATAATTACGCATTAAATCATTAAATCAACACTTGATTTAACGATCCGGTCATATCGCATATAACCGACTAATATACAATGTATCGATTTATCGAATCAATCCTTGATTCGATAACTGGGTTATATCGCATACAACCAATCGATACATTCATCGCGAGAATAGAATACGGTATCACATACACGCATTATTCTCAGTCCCGCGCATATCTCATATGCGCTCCTATTTCGTTTCGCTTGAGCCAGGAAACCTCTGTGTAGGACTCTAAAGACTCGTCAATACGCCGGCAGCAGATGATGATCATATCAAACACCCACAAGCCGCAAGCGGTCTGCTAAACGTAACGGCCACCCGGGTATTGAGCGATCAGAAGATCGACGAGCAAGCCCGCTCACACTCCTGTGAATCCAACCAGTAACACTTACCGTACAGTCCGGTCTGATCATCTGATATGTCGCATATCTCGCCTAGGGGTGGTAAACGTCAGACCCCAATAGCTCGATAAGTCGTGTCGATATGAGGTCTATAACAGTTCGAGAAACTACTGGTAACACTTACCAGTAAATCTCAGCAACCCTGGCCAGGGATTTCCGGTTATAGCCAATCGAACACAGCGCAACATCAACCCCCTATACCGGGAGAGATGAATCCCCTCCTATCGCTCATTGCCTCAATGTGATTCGGGACTGTACCCAAAAACCACCATTTTGCACGCCCTCTTGGACGTGGTAAGATGGAAATCAAAGCACAGTGGGAACCACACAAGACTCTATGACGATCTCGGGTCAACAGACTACTCTGTACCGGTGTCACCAGAGAACTGCCATCTGACGTAAGGTATAATACCATCTGGGAGTTCTCGGCGAGTCCGTCCAGTATACCCAGTCTCCACTGAGCACCCATATATCATCTCTGATGTCAAACACCAATGGATATGGGATCATCCATCGCCCATCTGTATGGGTCGAGAAGGTATACGCTAGTCTACTCTGGTATATCGATGCCCCGTCTCGATATACCCACGACTAGGGACTTTGAAGGATGTACTTATGGACTACCATGTCCCCACTAGTATGATCCGCATCATAGTCCAGGTAGTCAAGTACACATCCTAAGGGCTTTACCAACATGTAACGGAGAGACAATCAGTGTACACGTTAAGGTAAAGATCAACCAGATAGCATACTATCATGTCGAGTAAGAAAGTCCTCCCTATATATGTCCCAGCATCCAATACAATATACATCCTATGTATAGTAATGGCCTTTAGGGCATACATATAACTAACAAGGAGACCCGGTCTCGACTCCTCGAGATGGTCTCCCACTGGACCCTAGAACCCCGTTACTTGTGCTCCCCGCCTTGGGTCTACCCTAATGCAGAAAAGTAAATAATATACAATGGTGACATCTTCCGCAACCTGGAAGTGCCCTAATAAAAGAATATTACATACAAATGAATTTTACATGAATGAAAAAGAAAAAACTCTCATCTCACATAAAACCTCCGGCTATTCAGAACACGACGATCCAATATAACATATCACAGCGACACATAATATCTCATATCATCAACGTAAGCAAGTATGCGTATCCCGATTGTCGTTGATGTATAGCAACGAAGCCGGCGATACACCACATACTACGCTTACGGTCCCAGAAAAGAAAGTGTAAAACTACAACAGTTGGAATCCGCAACCTTCTTAGACATCGCATGCCTAACCAAATGAATTCCTTAGACATCTCATGCCTAACAATTATAAACCCCGCATTTTAGTCTCATTATCAAAAACTCTTTTCAATATCAAGTCGGGCAATTCAACAAGATTCCCGACATCCTGATCGAATGCTCGTCGCAAACTTTAGTAGACGACCGCACCCCCGGATGCCGTCGACGAAGTGCACTAAGGCGGAACACCGCTGCCACGAGCACCTGAACGGATGCTTTTGGCGACGGGGTTCTCCTACAGTCACTTGGTTGGGGCTATGGGGCGTAGCTGTCTATTAAGTTTACCCGGCGAGTATCCGCGTACGCTACGTGATTGCGACGGACTTTTGATCAAATCAAAATTCCGTGGCAACCGATCATTTGAGACTAAACTGCTAGATTTATAATATTCAAATTAGTTATCTCATAACTACCTGTGGATTCCAAATATTGTATCACATTCCAGATAAATAGACAATGTTAAACTTTCCGATCGAATAATCAAACACCCAAGATTTCCCCAATTTATCTCAACACTTGAAATCAGTTTAAAAACATCCATCACATACCACAGTACCAATGGTCCAGCCATAGAAGGGTCAAGCCAACGCCTCACATGTGGCACGCCGTACTGCCCCAAACCCTAAGGTTCAAAAGGCAGTTCAAGACGGTCACATAATCGAGTTAAGGTTTGTTGTCTTCTAGAGGGTCCACCGCGTTACTTGCACGACTTAGAACGTTCTTAAACACGAGGAAAAAAATCCAACTTTTGAAAAATTTTCCGACAGGGGAAAAATTGAGTTATTGATATCCGTTCGAACTTTTTAACAGTTTCTAAAAATTATCCGGACAAACTAAACAAAGTTAAAATATCCGATCGAATCAACGAGTCCCCAATACAACCCAGAAAACTCACCTCTTGAGTAAAATTTCAAAATTCCCAGAAAATACAGCACTAACATATAGGAATTACTGTGCAAAAAATATTGAATATTCCCACTGTATGGCCGCGGAACCGCCGCATAAGCCATGCTTATGCCGCGGTTCCACGGCGGTTTAGTCGATTCACGCGCTCGTTTTGCACAGTAACCCTTAAAAAACCCTGCTGATTTTTCTGCATATTTTTAATTTGGAAAAATCCACAGTTTTGAAAAATGTACAGAGAAGGGTTCGTGTCGGGGTTTTCGGGTTCGATCGGACTTTAAATTTCGTCTAGACTTCGCCTAAAGCTCTAACTTGGCTCTGATACCACTGTAGGTCAGGCAGCCACCCCATCCAATGGGGTCACGGTGGCACCAACGGGTCCCTCAGTAGCTACTTTTTATGCATGCCCCCTCGCGAGGACTACATCCCGCCGGAACACCTTCCGGTCTCGGGACACCCTGGGGGTAAGAGCCTATGCTTCGCCACACTGTCACACAGTGAGAACCCCCCATAGGTCGACATCCAATGCCTAGTAGCTCTGATACCACTGTAGGGTTGCTAGGCACGCGCACAAGGGTCTACGAGGCATCAACCATGCCCGATTTAAAAATTAGCCGTGCCGAACAACCCGAAGCCGGATCTTTAAACTAGGGTTTAGGCGAAAACTAACATGTTAAACACTTTAACACTAAGTGAGAGGGATTACAACCTTTGTAGATCCGGTCCTTCACTTCTTATGCTCCATGTTGAGGTCCCTTCGCTGCGATCATTGTGTTCTGGACTCTCGAGAGGATTCACGAAGAGAATGATGCAACCTTTGCTTCTGATATTCGATACAAAGATGATCTACCTTGAAGTTTCGTTAACACAAGCTAACACTCATAATATGAAGTGAACACCCTCATCTAAATGGCAAGGAAAGATGAGGATGATGAAGTAGGATTTTTGCTCTCTTTTATTTTCATTTACTCACTCATTTTCATCACAAATAAAAATCAAGAAAGCTTTGCAAAAAGAGGAAGAAGAAGAAGAATAGTGATCCATTTTTTTTTGTGATGAATAATGAAAGGATTAATATGATAAATAATGCAACCATGGTTGACTTAACCATTGTAGAGAATTAACCAAGGGCTAGGGTTTGGGTTGAGTTAAGAGTGAGTCACACAAAAATATCAAGACAAATATCTTTATCATGACAAAAAGAAACCTTCTAGAATCTACTAGAAGTCTTAACCCGAATCCAAACCCTAATCATGTTTAAACTCCACTAAACATGTTGCATTAGTTATCATATTATGTTACAATATTATATATCACATATATAATATTTATCGTAACAAAATAAAATAATACATTTAACATATATCACATATATATCAATGTATTACCCGATTGAGAAAAAGAATCTTTTAGTGAGCTAATATTAGTTAATGTAATTTAATATATCATATATATTATTATACATTAAATTATCGAATCAACACTTGATCTGACAATCCGGCTATATCGTATATAACCGACCAATATTTATCCGTACCGATTCATTGAATCAACACTTGATCCGATGACCCGGCTGATATCAAATATCGCGAGAATAGAATACGGTATCTCATATCGCATTATCCTCGGTCCCGCACATATCACATACGTGCCCCTACTCCGTTTTGCCTGAGTCAAGAAACCTCTGTGTAGGACTCTAAAGAATCGTCAATACGCCGGCAGTAGGTGATGATCATATCAAACACCCACAAGCTGCAAGCGGTCAGCTAAACGTAACAGCCACCCTGGTATTGAGCGCTCAGAAGATCAAAAAGCAAGCCTGTAACTTCTCCTGTGAATCCAATCAGTAACACTCCTGTACAGTCCGGTCTCGTCGTCTGATATGTCGCATATCTCGCCTAGGGGTGGTAAATGTCAGACCCCAGTAGCTTGATAAGTCGTGTCGATTTGAGGTCTTCGAGAAACTACTGATAACACTTACCAGTAAATCTCAGCAACCCTGGCCAGGGATTTCCGGTTATAGCCAATCGAACACAGCACAACATCAACTCCCTATACCGGGAGAGACGAATCCCCTCCTATCGCTCATTGCCTCCATGTGATTCGGGACTGTACCCAAAAGCCACCTTTTTGCATGCCCTCTTGGACGTGGTATGATGGAAATCAAAGCACAGTGGGAATCACACAAGACTCTATGACGATCTCGGGTCAACAGACTACTCTGTACCAGTGTCACCGGAGAACTGCCATCTGACGTGAGGTATAATACCATCTGGGAGTTCTCGGGGAGTCCGTACAGTGTACCCAGTCTCCACTGAGCACCCATACACCATCCTTGATGTCAAACACCGATGGATATGGGATCATCCATCGCCCATCATATGGGTCAAGATGCGTATACTCTAGTCTACTCTGGTGTATCGATGCCCTGTCTCGATACACCCTCGACTAGGAACAGTTATAGGATGTACTCGTCGACTACCGTGGCCCCACTAGTATGATCTCATCATAGTCCCAGTAGTCGAGTACATATTCTAAGGGCTTTATCAACCTGTAATATAGAGACAATCAGAGTACATGTTAAGATAAAGTACAACCAGATAGCATACTATCATGCCGAGCAAGAAAGTCCTCCCTATATATGTCCTAGCATCCACTACAATATACATCGTATGTACAGTAATGGACTCTAGGGCATACATATAACTAACACAGGTGATACTGCTTAAGAATTATATCTGGATTTCTGATAGGACGAGGGTTCCTTGGCAAAAGCTACAACTCCATTGTCACACAATGGTAGGAACGAAGTTCATCTCATGAACTTAGATATCCAGACTACCTCTTTGGTAGCATCCTTGGTAACGATGTATCATGCCTTTAATTGTCTAGTATGTCACGGTATCTAGCTTGGAACTCTTCCAACATACCGTCCTTCCACTGAGGGTAAAGACAATGCCTGCGACTGACATTCAGTCGTCCTTATCATCCTGGAACCTTTCCAGTGATTCTCCCCAAGATCAATTGATACTATCTCACTACAACTAGTGAGAATCCTAACATCCAATTAGATCTATCTCATAGATCCAAAACCCAGGATTTAGTAGGTATCACTTTGATCCTATATGGAGAATCCTTGTGATAAGCGGAGATTGACCGAGCATAGCATAGGAAACTCCTTCCCTATCAAGAGTATGTCATCCACGTACTCTACGAGGATCTCCATCATACTCCCTACTACCTTTTTGTATATACAAGGTTCATCTACCATTTTGATGAAGTCAAACTCTTTGACTACGACATCAAAACAGACGTTCAATCTCCGCGATGCCTGCTTTATCACATAAAACATCTTGCACACGTTTCCGCTACTCCCACTATCTACGAAGCCTTCTGGCTGTGTACTTATAGACGATTTCTTCCAAATCATCATTTAGAAAAGCAGTCATGACACCCAACCACCAGATATCGTAGTCATGGTATGTAGCAGTGGCAAGTAGGATCTGGATGGACTTAAGCATAGCTTTGAAAGTCTTAACTTTTCCATGTACACCAAGTAATCTTCTCAAGATATACTTGCTCCTGATGGGGATTTAACCCTTCAGATAAAGCAACCAAAGTCCATACTTTGTTGGTGTATAAGGATTCCATCTCAGATTACTGAGCATCCAGCCATTCTTAAAGAGTCCCACTCCTGATGGCCAGCTTGAAACTAGTTGGGTCATCATCTCATGATGTAATCCTCGCTCCCACTGTCATAGAGAAACCGAAGTATCTCTCAGGTGGGTGAGGAACCCTACTAGATCGGCGGAGAAGCTGAGGTTCGTTAGTTACTATTGAATCCTTTGGTTCTATCAAATCATCTGCTATAGTTTGTATAGCAGGAACTCCTTCCAGTTCTACCAATGACCACTAATTTCTTCACAAGAAATTCCCTTTCACAAAGGTGGCATGTTGAGAAACAAAACATCTTTTGTTCCTCGGTTAGGTAGAAGATATTCCCTTGCGTATGCTTAGGATATCCAACAAACTTCCAAAGATTCAACTTTGCCTCGAGCTTGTCCAGATTTTTCTTTTTAAACATAGGCCGGACAACTCCAAATCTTAAAAAACTTAAGATATGGGCTCTTCCCATTCCATATCACATATGAAGTGGGAGGCAACTGATTTGATTTGAACCCTATTCAATATGTATGCAGCTTCTCAAGTGCATAACTCCCAAAAGGAAATAGGCAGCTCAGTAGTACTCATCATAGAGCACACCATATCACATAGGGTGTGATTGCTCCGCCTCGATACACCGATGTGCTGTGGTGTATGCGGAGGAGTAATGCCGAGAGAGAATCTCATTTTCCTTTAGAATAGTCCAGAAATTCCGTGCTCAAGTATTTTCCTCCTTGATCTCATCAAAGGACATAATACTTGTACCCGTTTTTGGTTCTCTACTTCTAACTTATATTCTGTGAATATCTCAAAAGGTTCGGACTTGTGTTTCAACTGGAACATATGTCTGAATCTTGGGAGATCATCAGTGAATATAATGAAGTACAAAGAACCGGTCCTGGCATGTGTAGACAGGGGACCTTCATACATCAGCATGTATCAATCCCAAGAGTTCACTAACTCTTTCTCTGTTTCTAATAATCGAAGCTGTGGTCATCTTATCTCTGTGACATGACTGGAAAGTTTCACAAGATGTAAATTCAAACTAATTTAAATATGCATCTTTATGTAACTTCAGCTAGTCGGGTCGCATTGATATGACCTAGTCTACAATGCCTCAAGAAGGATTCGTTCATTTCTGAACTCTTCCTCTTATGTGTGTTCTATATACTAAGAACTGTAGTTTGATTTAGAACGTCAATGCTTTTAGATAACGTGCCTGAACCGATCAACTCTTGATATAGGAAATGTTCAAAACATTATCCAACAATACAAAATTATATCCTTCTTTACTAATAAAGAAAATGATATGATGTTGTATATCAGGTTCGGTATCTAATAACATTCGTTCAGAATCAATGTATTCTGGTAATACAGGGTGATAGTGACCAACAGACTTGGCTGCAACACTTGCACCGTTTTCTATCTCATGAAACTTATCACTGTAAGTCCGCGGCAGCGTCCCGGCCGTCTAACAGACGCCGATAAGCGGAACAAAACTTTTACGACTGGCGCTATCGCGTACTTTATCCCGGATCGCCCATTAAAGCTAAACTAACAAATTGTAAAGAGGGTAGAATTGTTATACCGAATGATCCGAGTCCTTCGGTCTTCAACCATCATCCCACGCTATGTTGCAACTGATCCGAACTTGCTTGATCTCCGGTCTCGTCGTCTAGGTGGCACCACATCGACGGATCTTTAAACGGGCTCCCGCCTCTGAACCGAGGCAACTCGATCGTCAAGTTTGCTAAAAGAGACGACCAAGATGAAGTAGAGAATGAGTAGAACACTTTGTCTCGTTACGTCCAAGGTCACGGACGAACGGTTATAGAAGTTGCCTTTTGGATCGATATGAAATGAGAAATGGAGTATGCTAATTTCCATGAATCCAAACTATCATAATCTTTTGCCTAAAAATGAATTCATCAAAAATCCCATGCCATAAAGAAGTGGCCGGCCACTATATGAAGAGGGGAGGAGGGTGAGTGTAGGAGCAAGGAAGAGGGTGACCATATCCATCATACTTATCACAAAGAATGAATCATCAACTAGCAATTAATGCAAACCTATCACAATTAACCTAGTCATCCTCCATCATTAATGAACCATTAATGACAAAGCCACCTCACTATCCTAGTCACCTCTTCTAGAAGTTTCCACACAAATCCCAAGAAAAGATAAATCCGTATTTAACCGAATGTCAAAATACGGCTGACAGAAAACTGGAAACTGGCAACTTCCAAAAATCATCCCGAAACGAATTTCAGGATAACCCCGTATTGGTATAAACATACCCGCATTTGTATTACGACCGAATACAAATGCAACTGAGACAAAGATATTATATCTACACAGTATAATACTGGGTTCCGGCTTGAACCAAAGCCTACCAGTATTATCTGCCCGAAAAACGACACGTGCGAAAACGCACGTGCATTTTCCGAACCTTGCCATAAACCCATATGGCCTCTACAACGTTTCGCCCGAACTTGGGAAAGTGTCTGTGGGGGACTCTAATGACTCATCAGTATACTGGCACTGGGTATAACCACTAGCACGTCAGAGGTACTAACTGTACGTAACGTTTTGCCTATGTATTGATTGGAAGGGAAGCTGACGAGCGAACTCATCTATAAACCCTACTGAGCCTGACAGTGACAATAATCGTACAGTCCGGAACATTTGTCTATGAGTATCGCATATACGGTCTAGGGGGCCAGTAAACGTCAGACCCCCAACAGCGATATAAGTCGTGTCAGAGAGCAGCCCAGAACACCCTAAGATTCTGCTGGTATACCTACCAGTATATCTCGATTACCCTGGCCAGGGATTTCGTGTAATGGCTCTCCTAAACACAGCGCGATCTCACCCTCAATACCGGGAGAGACGAATCCCCGAAGATCCGCTCACTTGCCTCCAATGTGGCTCGGGACTGTACCCAAAATATACCTGTTTGCACGACTCCTTTGACCCGTGGTGGGGTATAAATCAAAGCACAGTGGGAACTCACACGAGACAAATGACGACCTCAGGTCAATGAACTAACCTGTACACATGTCACCAGGGAACTGCTATCTGACGATATGTATAATACCAACTAGCATGTTCCCGGCGAGTCCTGTCCGGTGTACTCATAACCTAATGAGCACCTGTATACATCTTAGGTGATCCAACTGACACCAGTGGCTTGTGAGACCGGCCACCGCCCCTCGTCGGGGTCTCGAATGTATACACTAGTCTACTCTGGAGTATCGATGCCCTGTCTCGAAACTCCCACGACTAGGGACACTTTAAGGATGTGCTTATAGACCCCAGCTCCCACATATATGATCGCCATCATACTGCTGGTAGTCAAACAAGAATCCTATGGGCTCTATCATGATGATAAAGACAAACCAGATAGTATACTATCATCTCGAGTAAGACTGTTTTATCGGTATAGGTCCTCCCTCAATCATTGCAATCACGTACCTGCGATCCAATAATTGACTTAGAGGGCACTATATCCAACAATCACCCGTTCTCAGTTCTCTACCTATCAGTGGCCCATGTAATAAATTACATATGTGGGATCCTGATCCGGTATCAAAAACCCTGGATGTAAAGGATACTGAGAAACAGTTCTATATAATGAACACACCCGAAGAAGATGCATAAGCATGCACTTTCTTCGTTTGGGCGGCACGGGAATTCTGGTAATCCCCTATTTCCTGCTCTGTCTTATAACAATTATAAGTTGGAGCGGGACCAACGTTCCCCAGCTCAGTATAACAAGCGGGTTCGGTCAATATATCCGTATTATTATCTTGATTAAGGCGTGATATGGTCGCTACCTGGAGAGTGAGAGAAGAAAACACTCAGCGTATGCTCTTGCAAGATTAGATTGGTTATCTAATATATCTAATCAGGATGTCTCCTACTGTTTTAGTCAAATCTTCCTTCAAACCCTAAAAGGAAAGACTAGCCGGGATTAATTACACCCTACAAGTTCGCCAATCTTTCAGCCAGGCCAGTGTCGGTACTTTGAGGGAGGTCCCCCGTGCTTTCGCACGAACCTAATTAAAGTAAACCTCGTTTTCCCAGGGGCGTAACCTCGTTGACACCTTTCTAGACACCTACTTGATCGGCTAATTGTAATGTGTAAAACTCTTCCAGGAGTAACTCTTACTCGCAGTGGGTATCGGGATCCAACTATCTCATAGAAGGTATGCAATCTCATTGCAAATTTCAACACTTGAAATTCCCAATAATATTTACCCCTAGCATCCTATGACCTTGACGAATGCCAACAAACCATAGGCTACTAGTCAAGTTCAACCCGTCATTTCCCGATTGAATTAAACCCACCCGCACGGCCCTTGACGAATGCCAACAAAGTCGCACGACTACCCTAACTCAATCGCATCATATACTTATACAGATAAGCATAAATAGCTACCGCACACTACGCCTTGACGAAAGCCAACAAACGCTGCACGAATACTATGAAGTACTTATCTGAAATGACGGAGGGCCACGACAGGTTTTTAAGAAAACCCTTTGCGTAATGAACTTGATATCGTTGTAGAATCGAGTGATTTTAAATGGAGTGTTTTTGAGGCTTTTCTAGTTTTGCTAAAGGGGTCACTCCCGGTGAAGGGATCGTCGGCCCTTTTCTCATCGAATAAGGTGCAGGGTATATCATATACCACAATGCAAAGCAAGAACTATAGAAGCAATCAAAAGACAAACCGAGTTTGTAGCATCTGCTAGTTTCACTAAAGAGGTCACTCCCGGTGAAGGGATCTCGGCTCTTTCCTTATCGAATAAGGTGCTGGATGTTCTACAAGGAACACCGCTATGCAAAGCAAAAACTAGAGCTACCATTTTTTAAACAAGTTTCTACAACATCTTTAGGTTTCTTTTAGTTTCATTAATCTCATTAATGAAGTCCCATTTTATTATGCTTCATAAGCATCACATTTGGAACGAAATCTACAATATAACATATATCTCATATATATATAATATAAACATTTGTCTCAGGCAGTAATATGATCTCATCACAGAACATTGCAGCAGAAGAATATATATGAAATATTGGATATACTAGGACGTCCGTGTTTTAATACGAGCCTATATAAAACACGGATTCCACGGTCGCGATGAATAGCCAAACCCACATCCCTAGACCCCTACGAGAGCGGCAAGTAACACTGCCAATTCTAGGGTCAGGAGACCCGGTCTCGACTCCTCGAGATGGTCTCCCACTGGACCCTAGAACCCGGTTACTTATGCTCCCCGCCTTGGGTCTACCTAATGTGGAAAAGTAAATAATATACAATGGTGACATCATCCTCAGCCCGGAAGTGCCCCAATAAAAGAATATTACATACAAATGAATTTTTACATGAATGAAAAAGAAAAACTCTCATCTCACATAAAACCTCCGGCTATTCAAAACGCGACGATCCAATATAACATATCACAGCAACACATAATATCTCATATCATCAACGTAAGCAAGTATGCCTATCCCGATTGTCGTTGATGTATAGCAACGAAACCGGCGATACACCACATACTACGCTTACGGTCACAGAAAAGAAAGTGTAAAGCTACAACAGTTGGAATCCACAACCTCCTTAGACATCGCATGCCTAACCAAATGAATTCCTTAGACATCGCATGCCTAACAATTATAAACCCCGCATTTTAGTCTCTTTATCGAAAACTCTTTTCAATATCAAGTCGGGCAATTCCACAAGATTCCCGACATCCTGATCGAATGCTCATCGCAAACTTTAGTAGACGGCCGCACCCCCGATGCCGTCGACGAAGTGCACTAAGGCGGAACACCGCTGCCGTGAGCATCCGAACGGATGCTTTTGGCGACGGGGTTCTCTTACAGTCACTTGGTCGGGGCTTTGGGGCGTGGCTGTCTGTTAAGTTTACCCGGCGAGTATCCGCGTACGCTACGTAATTGCGGCGGACTTTTGATCGCATCAAAATCCCGTGGCAACCGATCAATTGAGACTAAACTGCTAGATTTATAACATTCAAATTTGCTATCTCATAAGTACCTGTGGATTCCAAATATTGTATCACATTCCAGATAAAAGACGGTGTTAAACATTCCGATCGAATAATCAAACACCCAAGTTTTCCCCAATATATCTCAACACTTGAAATCAGTTTAAAAACATCCATCACATGCCACAGTACCGATGGTCCAGCCGTAGAAGGGTCAAGCCAACGCCTCACATGTGGCACGCCGTACTGCCCCAAACCCTAAGGTTCAGAGGCAGTTCAAGACGGTCACATAATCGAGTTAAGGTTTGTGTTCTTCTAGAGGGTCCACCATGTTACTTGCACGACTTAGAACGTTTTTAAACTCGAGAAAAAATCCAACTTTTGAAAAATTTTCCGACAGGGAAAAAAGTGAGTTATTGATATCCGTTCGAACTTTTTAACAGTTTCTAAAATTATCCGGAACAAACTAAACAAAGTTAAATTATCCGATCGAATCAACGAGTCCCCAATACAACCCAGAAAACTTAACATTTGAGTGGAATTAAAAATTCCCAGAAAAAAATGACAAGAATGGGCCTAAGAATAAATATATGAAATATGAGGACTAAGTCATAATTTTGACCGCGGAACCGCCGCCAAACCCTTGGTTTGGCCGCGGTTCCGTGGTCATATAAAAGCATTAGTGGTCCATACTTCACAGTAATTCGTAGTTTTTCCTGCTCTATTTTCTGAGCATTTTTAATTCATAAAAAATCACATTTTCAGAAAATGTCCAGAGAAGGATTCAAATTAGGGTTTCGGGGTTCGATCGGAGTTTAAACTTCGTCTGGAATTCGCCTAAAGCTCTAGCTTGGCTCTGATACCACTGTAGGGTTGCTATGTATGCTCACAAAGGTCTACGAGGTATCAACCATGCCCGATTGAAAAATTGTCCGTGCCGAACAACTTGATACGAGATCTTTAAACTAGAGATTAGGAGAAAACAAGCATGTTAAACTCTTTAACACTAAGTGAGAGAGATTACAACCTTTGTAGATCCGGTCCTTCACTTCTTAAGCTCCGTGTTGAGGTCCCTTCGCTGTGATCATCGTGTCCCGGACTCTCGAGAGGCTCCACGAAGAGAAAGATGCAGTCTTGCTTCCGATCTTCGATAATAAAGATGATCTACCTGGAAGTTTCATTAACACAAGCTAACACTCACTAAATGAAGTGAACACCCTCATCTAAAGGGCAAGGATAGATGAGGATGATGAAGTAGGATTTTTGCTCTCATTTGTTTTCATATTCTCACTCACTTTCATCACTTAGCAAAAAGCTAGAAAGCTTTTTCCAAGAAGGAACTCAAGGAAGAAGATGATAGAATATCCTTTTTTGATGAACAATGAAAAGATTAATATGATGAATAATGCAACCATGGTCAACTAAACCCATGTAGAGAATTAACTAGGGTTAGGGTTTTGGTTTGGGTTAAAGCATGAGTCATAACAAAATATCTTTCACAAAACAAAACTAAACCTTCTAGAATCATCTAGAAAGCATTAACCCAAATCAAACCCTAATCTTGTTTAATCTCTACTAAACATGTTGCATTAGTTATCATATCATGTTACAATATTATATATCATATATATAATATTTATTGTAACCAAATAAAATAATACAATTAACATATATCGCATATATATCAATGTATTACCCGAGTGAGAAAAAGAATGTTTTAGTGAGCTAATATTAGTTAATGTAATTCAATATATCATATATATTATTATACATTAAATTATCGAATCAACACTTGATCCGACAATCCGGCTATATCGCATATAACCGACTAATACGATGACCCGTTTATATCACATATACCCGGCCGATATCTCATATCCCGAGAATCCAATACGGTATCATATATCGCATTATCCTCGGTCCCGCACATAACATATATGTGCTCCTACTCCTTTTTGCCTGAGTCAAGAAACCTCTGTGTAGGACTCTAAAGAATCGTCAATACGCTGGCAGTAGGTGATGATCATATCAAACACCCACAAGCTGCAAGCGGTCAGCTAAACGTAACAGCCACCCAGGTATTGAGTGCTCAGAAGATCAACAAGCAAGCCTATACATTCTCCTGTGAATCCAATCAGTAACACTCCCGTACAGTCCGGTCTCATCGTCTGATATGTCCCATATCTCGCCTAGAGGTGGTAAACGTCAGACCCCAGTAGCTCGATAAGTCGTGTCGATATGAGGTCTATAACAGTTCGAGAAACTACTGATAACATTTACCAGTAGATCTCAGCAACCCTGGCCAGGGATTTCCGGTTATAGCCAATCGAGCACAGCACAACATCAACTCCCTTTACCGGGAGAGACGAATCCCCTCCTGTTGCTCATTGCCTCCATGTGATTCGGGACTGTACCCAAAAGCCACCTTTTTGCACGCCCTCTTGGACGTGGTATGATGGAAATCAAAGCACAGTGGGAATCACACAAGACTCTATGACGATCTTGGGTCAACAGACTACTCTGTACCAGTGTCACCGGAGAACTGCCATCTGACGTGAGGTATAATACCATCTGTGAGTTCTCGGCGAGTCCGTCCAGTGTACCTAGTCTCCACTGAGCACCCGTACACCATCCTTGATGTCAAACACCGATGGATATGGGATCATCCATCGCCCATCATATGGGTCAAGATACGTATACGCTAGTCTACACTGGTGTATCGATGCCCTGTCTCGATACACCCTCGACTAGGAACATTTATAGGATGTACTCGTCGACTACCGTGGCCCCACTAGTATGATCTCATCATAGTCCCAGTAGTCGAGTACATATCCTAAGGGCTTTATCAACATGTAACATAGAGACAATCAGAATACATGTTAAGATAAAGTACAACCAGATAGCGTACTATCATGTCGAGCAAGAAAGTCCTCCCTATATATGTCCAAGCATCCACTATAATATACATCGTATGTACAGTAATGACCTCTAGGGCATACATATAACTAACATACTTCTCACGAGTTTGCAACTCACCCCCGTTGTGCCATAGTGTTTAGCAGGTTTGACCCTCAGGGTAGTTGCGGCAGTGCTATTTATTGCTTCCTTTTGGTGGATACCGCTATTGTTGGGTGTGAGACCCTTTTGAGTAGGTGGGTTTTTGCGAGTATCCGTATGATTTCCCTTGTATATCTTATTTTGTATCTAGTGCTTTCCATCCACCACTTATATGTATTTGACTTAGAGTCGAGACTGAGAGATTCGGTTTTTGTATATTATTAGTGTTTCTGGTTGTCGTGCTCATATGAGCTTGCTTTTATTTCATGCTGCGATGTTGTTCTACCTCTTATTATGCTGTTTTCACTTCTTATTTGCTTATTTCTTCCCTATGGCTTCGTATATTTATCCTGTTGTAGTTGTGTTCCGCCTTTAGGCATGAGTTGCTCCCGTTTGGGGATGCCTATTATACTCTACGTTTTGTATCTGTTTGGGGCTAGTTTTTACAAAGGCGATGCTGCTGAAATTTTTAAGAAAATGAATTTAAATTTTGAGATTTTTAATTTGAGATTTTAAATGTTTTTAACTAATGTTTTATCACTCTATCTTTTATGGTTTAGATTTCTGGGTTTTCGGCTTACTTGAATTACGTTACGCCTTTAGACGTTGCATGATTTAAGTGCCGGTCATGTCCCTAATTTGGGTCGTGACAAAACTTGATGGAAGCCACTCAAGTCACCACACTCCATAAGGTATGCGCATGCCTGGAAAGTTTCCTATATGTTTGAAACTCCCGATATGGTTTTTGCCCCTAACGACCTATAACCTTGACGCTTGCCAACAAGTTATAGGCCACTAGTCAAGTTCAACCCGTCATTGTCCTAGATTAACTCGAACCCACCCATAAAAACTCTTGACGCTTGATAACAAAACTGTACGACTGTCTTGATCAATCGCATATCCATGCAACATATAAATATCACTCAGCTACTGTTTACTAGGTCTTGATGCTTGCCAACAAATATAGCACGAATACTAGGTGGTACCCATCTGAAATGACAGAGGGCTACGGCTGGGTTTTTGGCAAAAAACCATTTAACGTAATGAACTTGATATCGTTGAAGGAACTGAGTGGTTTTACAAATATATAGTGGCACAAACTTTTGCTAAAGAGGTCACTCCTTATGTAGGGATCTTGGCTCTTTCCTCATCGAATGTGGCGCAAGATATTCCTAACTGAATACCATGATGCAAAGCAAAAGAATCGACTATAGTGAAGTTATAACAATGACGTAAACTTTTGCCCAAGAGGTCACTCCCCGTGAAGGGATCTCGGCTCTTGCCTCGTCGAATGAGATGCTGGATATTCATAACCGAATACCGCTGTGTAAAGCAACAGGAAATGTCTGTAATTTCAGTTTTTTAAAAGCTTGGTTCCAACAACATCATATAGGTTTTTTTCCCTTGCATTAATCAGAATTAATGTAGTCCCATCAATTAATCCATATCACACCAGAAAAGAACGAAAATACAATGTACGTATATGCCATCCGCATTCGCTACGGGGCCCCGTCATGCACCGTTAGGTTACTTAACTAACGGCAGAGCGGGGGCTGGACTAGTGCGGGTGCAAAACATATACAACATCTGTTAGTGTATATGCCCTAGAGGCCATTATTGTATCATACTAGATTGTATATTACTTAATGGAAGCTTGGGATATTCATAGTTGTAGTGACAGTTTTGCTCAAAATGGTAGTATGATACTTGGTTTGTTTATATCTTAATATGTGTATATGTTTCTTTTAACGTATCACCAATACATATTGATAGAGCCCTAGGGATCTTTGCTTGACTACCAGCGTTGTGATGGCAGTCACACTAGTAGGTGTTGGGTAGTCTACAAGTACATCCTTATACAGGTCTCTAGTCGTAGGATTATCGAGACAGGGCATCAATAATCCGGAGTAGACTAGTGTATACGCTTCTCATCCCAGCAGGGGAGATGGTCTGTCCCACAGCTATTAGTACGTTGTACTGGAGATAGTATGCAGGTGCTCGTTAGGTTACGAGTACATCGGACAGGACTTGTCGGGAACTGTTGGTTGGTATTATACCCGTCATTAGTTAGCAGTTCCCAGGTGACATGAGTACACTTAGTCCATTGACTTGACACTGCTGCTTCGCCTCAAGTGTGTTTCCACTGTTCTTAGATTGCTACCCTACCACGGCTCTATTGAGTCGTGCAAACAGGTAGTAGTTGGGTGCAGTCCCGAAGCACTTGGAGGCAGTAGCGGTTAGATAGGATTCATCTCTCCCGGTATTGGGGGTTGATGTCGCGCTGTGTTCGGAACTCCATTACGCAAAGTCTCTGGCTAAGGCAAACGAGATTTGCTGGTAGGTGCTCCAGTAGTTTCTCAGTGTGTTTTGGACTGTACTCTGACATGACTTATACCGCTATTAGGGGTCTGACGCTTGGCGTCCCTAGGCCTGATATGCGATACTCTTAGACGAACAGACCAGACTGTACGGAGATTGCCACATACAGGCTCAGTAGGTGTTCGGATGGGTTTCCTCATCGGCCTTCTTATCGACATCTACCTGGGGACCATTGCGTACAGCTAGTACCGCTTACGGCCTATGGTTAAATCCACTGCCAGCGTAGTGTTGAGTCTTTAGAGTCCCACACAGAGGGTTTCCCTGCTTCGGGCAAAATGATATAGAGGTCGTATGGTTTTACGACAGGGTTCGAACATATACGTGTACTTGTGCACATATGGTATTCGGACAGATTATACTAGTGGGCTTTGGTTTAAGCTGGATCCTAGTATAAGATTCTTGGATTTATTTATGTAAGTCCATATTGCGACCCCCGGTGCTTACGGGGAGGCGGAAACGGTATAAAAAACGAATTTTTATCGCAAGAGGCAACATGGACTAAACTTGGTCGGGATCGTTGTCTAAACTAAAACTAGCAATCTAGCTAAAGAGAGTTAGCTACTATGGAAGATGGTTATATCTAAACTTGAACTCCTTCTTCTTCAAACCTTGTAGAGGTTGATGGTTCTCTTTACGTCGCCTTCTCCCGTCGAAGATGGATCCACCTCGAAGGTTCGACTTTGGGCTCTTCCTCGATCTTTGAGTGAACTAGGGTTTCCGGCTTGCTAAACCTTCATCCTAGAATGAGTAGAGAGAGATTAGGGTTTGCTTTTCTTTCTAAAGAGAATGATTCTCAACACATGAGAAGGTTTCTCTTTTCAAGAGGAAGAAGAAGATGAAATGAGGAGAGAGAGAGGTTATGATAGAATGAGCTCAATTATTTCTTTCTTGCAACCATATTGCAAAAGAAATGAATTATCTAAATGATAATAATTGAAATAAGAATAGTTGATGGTAATTTTGGAATGACCACTATCATGCTTCTTTAAATGAAGTGTAAGCATGAATCAAGGAAGACTTTCAAGGCATGAAAGTGGTCAATGGTCAACAAGTCAACCAAGGTCAACAAGTCAACAAAAAACAACCATAACATAATTCTTATTTAATTACTATTATTAATAGATAATATATAAATCCATTAGGGTTTGGAAAATGAAGACTGTCAACTGTGCATACGCACCCGATCCGAAACCCTAATGAAAAACCTCATTCTTCGCCTCAAGCAACTGTGCATACACACCTGCATTCTCGTTCCGAGGAACAAGAATACCAAGATATAAAAGCAACCCCCAAAACATATACCAGTATCTGGCTCAAACCAGAGCCTGCCAGTATAATCCGTCCGGACTCCAAACGTGCAGCAGTGCGCGGATGAGAACGAACCCTGTCGCAAAACCATGCGACCTCTACTCTGTTTTGCCCAGAGGCGAATACCCTCTGTGTGGGACTCTAAAGACTCGACACTACGCTGGCAATGGGTTTAACCACAGACCGCAAGCGGCACTAGCTGTGCGTAACGGTCCCCAGGTAGATGCCGACAAGAAGGCTGACGAGGTGAAACCCCATCTGAACTCCTACTGAGTCTGAATGTGACATTCTCCGTACAGTCCGGTCTGTTCGTCTGATACATCGCATGGCGGGCCTAGGGGGCGGTAAAACGTCAGTCCCCCAATAGCGGTACAAGTCGTGTCGGAGTGAAGCCCAAAACACCCTGAGATAACACTGGAAACCTACCAGTATATCTCGCTTGCCCTGGCCAGGGACTACTCGTGTAATGGCTCTCCTAGACACAGCGCGATGTCAACCCCCAATACCGGGAGAGACGAATCCTGTCTAACCGTCACTGCCTCCAAGTGCTTCGGGACTGCACCCAACCA
Organism: Agapanthus africanus; assembly: GCA_030015575.1. Taxonomy (NCBI): domain Eukaryota; kingdom Viridiplantae; phylum Streptophyta; class Magnoliopsida; order Asparagales; family Amaryllidaceae; genus Agapanthus; species Agapanthus africanus. Next base: position 192,442,521 of record JASDDO010000001.1, read on the forward strand.
CCACCTGTTTGCACGACTCCTTTGAGCCGTGGTAGGGTAGTGATCAAAGTGCAGTGGGAACACACTCGAGGCGAAGTGTCAGTGTCAAGTCAGCGGACTAAGCTGTACTCATGTCACCTGGGAACTGATAACTGACGATAGGTATAATACCAACCTGTCAGTTCCCGACGAGTCCTGTCCAGTGTACTCGTAACCCAACGAGCACCCGTATACTATCTCCAGTACGACGTACTGATGGCTGTGGGACAGACCATCTCCCACACTGGGATGAGAAGCGCATACGCTAGTCTACTCCGGAGTATCGATGCCCTGTCTCGATAGTCCTACGACTAGGGACCTGTATAAGGATGTGCCTATAGATTACCCAGCCCCCACTAGTGTGACTGCCATCACAACGCTGGTAATCAAGCAAAGATCCTAAGGGCTCCACTAATGCGTATAAGTGATATACTGAAATAAACACAAGTACACATTGAAGTAGAAACAAACCAAGTAGCATACTACTATGTTGAGCAAGATTGTTTATACAAGGTGAATATCCCAAGCTTCCATCAAGTAATATACAAACTAGTATGATACAGTAATGGCCTCTAGGGCATATACACTAACAATCTCCCACTTGCACTAAGGCCATGTACTGGCGTATCGAAGACCTATCATCTCGATCAGCCGCTCGAACTGAGTCTGGGGTAGGGCCTTGGTGAATGGATCTGTAGTGTTCTCTTCTGAAGCAACCCTCCGAACCTCGATCTCCTTGCGATCCACGATCTCCCTGATCAGGTGATACCGCCTCTAGATGTGCCTGGATCTCTGATGGGACCTGGGTTCCTTTGCTAAAGCTATAGCCCCGTTGTTGTCGCAATACAGAGGTACTGGGTCAACAATGGACGGAACCACCTGAAGTTCTTTTAAGAACTTCCTTATCCAGACAGCTTCTTTTGCGGCATCAGATGCAGCGATGTATTCCGCTTCCATAGTCGAGTCTGCAACGGTTTCCTGTTTGGAACTCTTCCAACACACCGCCCCTCCGTTGAGGGTAAAGACAAAACCCGACATGGACTTGGAATCATCCTTGTCACTCTGGAAGCTGGAGTCAGCAAAGGCCTCAATCTGGAGGTCTTTTCCGCCATACACCAAGAACATCTCCTTAGTCCTCCTCAGGTACTTGAGAATGTTCTTTACCGCTATCCAATGTTTCTCCCCAGGGTTTGACTGATACCGGCTTACTACACTCAGTGCATAAGCTACATCCGGTCTGGTACACAACATCGCATACATTATAGAGCCTACCGCAGAAGCGTAGGGTATAATAGACATGCGATCCCTCTCCAAATCAGTCTTGGGAGACATCTCTTTAGAGAGGGTGATCCCGTGACAAGCCGGTAGGTTACCGCGCTTGGAATCTTCCATACTGAATCTTTTCAGTACGGTGTCGATGTACCTGGACTGTGAAAGTCCTAATATCCTCTTGGATCTATCACGATGGATCCGGATCCCCAGGATGTAAGAGGCATCACCCAGGTCTTTCATGGAGAACCTGTGTGACAAGAAACCCTTGACAGATTGTAGCATAGGAATGTCATTTCCTATTAAGAGAATGTCATCCAAGTATAAAACAAGGAATACCACAGTTCTCGCTACAAATCTACTATAGATGCACGGTTCATCTGGATTTTTGATAAAGTCAAATTCCTTGACCGTCTCATCAAAACAGATGTTCCAACTCCGCGATGCCTGCTTTAGTCCATAGATGGACTTAAGCAACTTGCACACCTTTCCGCTGCTCCCACTCTGAATGAAACCCTCTGGCTGATCCATATAGACACACTCCTCTAAATTTCCATTTAGAAAAGCGGTTTTTACGTCCATCTGCCAAATCTCATAATCGTGGAAGGCAGCAATGGCAAGAAGGATCCGAATGGATTTCAGCATAGCCACTGGAGAAAAGGTTTCGTCGTAGTCCAAGCCAGGTCTTTGACGGAAACCCTTTGCTACAAGTCTAGCTTTATAGGTCTCAACCTGTCCATCTACACCAATCTTCCTTTTGAAGATCCACTTGCATCCTACGGGTTTTACCCCGTCTGGAGCAATGTCCAACGTCCATACTTTGTTGGTGTACATGGACTCCATTTTGGTCCGCATTGCATCCAGCCATTTTACCGAGTCAATGCTCTGAACGGCCTGCTGGAAGCTAGTAGGCTCATCATAGTCTATGATGCAATCCTCTCTATCCCCGTCTATGAGAAAACCGTAGTATCTCTCGGGCGGATGAGCCTGCCTACTACTTCTACGGAGCGGCATAGGAATGTCCTGTTCATTTGAACCCTCTGGTTCCACTAAGCTTTCAGTAATAGTCCGTGGTTCTGGAATTTCTTCCAGTTCTACTGTGCTCCCACTTATCTGGTTTTCCAAAAACTCAGTTTCCAAGAAGTAGGCATGACGAGAAACAAGGACTTTTTGTTCCTCTTCACAGTAGAAGAAATATCCCTTGGAGTTCTTTGGATATCCCACGAACTTACACTGTACTGAGCGTGCCTCGAGCTTGTCCGCATGCTGCTTTTTAACAAAAGCTGGACATCCCCAAGTCTTGATGTGACTGAGATGGGGTCTCTTCCCACACCACATCTCATATGGTGTAGTAGGCACAGTCTTAGTAGGAACTCGGTTCAAAAGGTACGCAGCTGATTCTAGTGCATACCCCCAGAATGATCGCGGTAACTCAGCGTTACTCATCATGGACCGTACCATATCCAATAGGGTTCGGTTCCGTCTCTCCGATACACCGTTGTGTTGCGGAGTGTATGGAGGAGTAAGCTGAGAGAGAATCCCATTCTCTTTTAAGTAATTCAGGAACTCGGCACTTAAGTATTCTCCACCTCGATCCGATCTTAGAATCTTGATACTTTTGCCGGTCTGTTTTTCTACTTCATTCTTAAATTCCTGGAACTTTTCAAAAGATTCTGACTTATGTTTCATTAAGAAGACATAACCGTATCTTGAAAAATCATCCGTAAAAGTAATGAAGTAAGAATAACCGCTTCGTGCATGTGTAGACATTGGACCGCACACGTCGCTGTGTACGAGTCCCAAGAGCTCGCTCGCTCTTACTCCGTGTCCAGTGAACGGAGTCTTTGTCATCTTTCCTTTGAGACAGGATTGACAAGTGGCATATGATTGATATTCGAACGGATCCAAATATCCTTCTGTATGTAACTTAGTCAACCTTCTCTCATTGATGTGACCCAGTCTACAATGCCATAAGAAAGTCTGATTAATATCTGGTGACTTTCTTTTGTGTGTATTCTGGACATTGAAAATCTGTGGTTGGTTTAATACGTATATACCATTGCTCAATGTACCTGACCCAATCAGAACTTGATTAAGGTGAATGTTAACAACATTACTTACAAACGCAAATTCATAACCTTCTTTAGAAACCAAAGATACAGAAATGATATTACAAGTTGCGTTGGGTACAAAAAAGCAATTACGCAAAACCAAAACATGTCCATCTGACATTCCTAGGTGATAGTCCCCCACGGCTTTAGCATCCATGCTAGCTCCGTTCGCAACTCTGAGGGTCATGTCACCTTCCTTCAAAAACCTACGGTTTCTCAACGCCTGCAAAGAATTACAGATATGAGATCCTGATCCGGTATCCAATACCCAGGAAGTAGAGTTTATAGAAAGACAGTTTTCAATAATATACACACCTGAAGCTGAAGCTGCAACCTGCTTCAGTTCCTGTGTCCTGGCTTTCCAAGCCCTGCAATCTTTCTTCCAGTGTCCACTCTTGTGACAATAGAAGCATTCCTCTTTACCAACAAGCTTCCCCGCTATCTTTGTTGCCTTTTCCTTTCCCTTCGCACCCACTTTACTAACACCGCCCCTTGGTTTGGTGGGGGCTTTCCTCTTCTTTCCCTTGGCTTTCGCCTTGGACCTAGAAGAAGAAGATCCTCCTACAAACAAAGTGGATGTATCCCTACCCTTCTGTAGGGTGCCCTCTGCGCTCCTCAGCAGGTTGAGGAGTTCTGAAAGTTCAACTTCCTTTTCTTGCAAGTTGAAATTCAGTATGAACTGGGCGTAAGTGGATGGAAGGGACTGGAGAATTATATCTGTGTAGAGTTCACTATCCAACGTGGTCCCAAGTTCCGCGAGCTCCTCAGTGTAGCCAATCATCTTAAGCACGTGGTCCGCTACCGATGATCCGACGGCCAACTTAGTCGAAAATAACTTCTTCGACACTTCGTATCTTGCGATACGAGACTGCTCTCCATACAGTTCTTTTGTATGAAGAAATATGGATTCCAAATCCATATTCTCGTGCCTCCTCTGATGGTCATTGTCCATCGAGGCAAGTACGAGGCATCTGGCCTTCGCGCTGTCAATCTCCCAAGTCTTACGGATTTCCTTATCCGCGACGCTGGAGGTGGGACCTGGGACGGGGGGAGCTTTGGTGGTAAGAAGATACCCCAGCTTGTCGTAAGAGATTGCCAATTTGACATTCCTGAGCCAATCTTTGTAGTTTGGCCCTGTCAGTATGTTTTTATCTAGAAGTAACTTAAGTCCAGTCATTTCGATTTGGTCGCTGCAGGGGGAGAGAAGAAACACTTAGCACGATGCTCTTGCAAGTTTAGAATGGTTTTTAATTTGTCTAAACAGGATGGCTCCCACTGTCTCTCGAATCCCTCCTCAAACCACAAAGGAAGAATTAGCCGGGATCAATCCCACCGTACAATACTTGCTTAACCGTTCAGCCAGGCCAGTGTCGGTACTTCGAGGGAGGTTTTCCAACGCTTTCGCGAAGTTCCTTAATTTAAGAACCTCTTTTCCCTGGGGGCGTAGCCCCGCTAACACCTTTCTAGGCACCTACTAGGTTTATAGCATTGATCGTTTAGTGAGAAATTTCCCGAGGAGTAGCATATACTCACAGTAGGATCGGGATCCAAATATCATCGCGTGACGAAAATGAAGGAATCCTACCATAATCATCACACTCCAAATGGTATGCAAATCTAGCAAGTTTCAGTACTTATGAAACTCCCGATGTGGATTTTTGCCCCATGCTCTTATGACCTTGACTTTGGCCAACAAATCATAAGTCATATGTCAAGTTCTTCCCGTCGTTATCCAGGTTAATTTGAATCCACCCGTACATACCCTTGACTTTGGCCAACAAGGCAGTACGACTGTTCCAAATCAACGCATCTATCTATGCTGCACATGAATATCCAACAGCTACCAATCACTATGCCTTGACTTTGGCCAACAAACACAGCTTGAATACTATTGACTATTTATGTGAAACGACGGAGGGCTACGAATGGTTTTGGCGAAACCGTGAACGTAGTGAACTTGATATAATCGATGGAACGAGATAGCTTTTAGAAGGAGTGGCTCAAGCTCCGTATTTAAAAGTTAGTTTTGAAAAGAACCGAGTGGTTTTTCGAAAGTGTTCCATCGACTTAAACTTGGTTTATTATCTTGCATTAGTTCTTTTAATGCGTGATATTCTTGCATTAGTTCTTTTAATGCGTCCCATCATTTAATTCCTACCATTGCAGAAAACAACCAAAATATGACGTACGCTTATGCCATTCGCATTCGCCACGGGGTCCCGTCATCACTCGTTAGGTTACTTAACTAACGACAGAGCGGGGGCTGGGCTAGCGCGGCTGTAAAACATAAGCAACGCCTAAATAGAAAGCAATGATAGACATTACAGATCACAGATGAATACATTGGATATACTAGCAATCCGCATTTCTTTCGATCCTGAAACGAAAAGCGGATAACACGGTCGCGGTGAATAGCAAATACCCCACCCAAGACCCCTACGGGTGCGGCAAACTACCCGCCAAGTTCCCGGTAGTTTGTGCACCCCACCATGGGTCTATCCTAGGAGCAAAAACAGTAAAAAGAATTATACAATGACGGCTACAACCCCGACCCGGTTGTGCGGCCAAACAAATAATATAATTACATCAATTTACATTTACAATGAATGAAAGAAAAACAAAAGCTCATCTCACATCCACCCCGGCTATTCACCCGCGACAGTCCAACACATTCATATACACATTCCAGCACATTACAGATCATGTATAACCCCGACTAATCGACTTATAGCGATTAGCCGACGTTCAATACATGCAAACATCACAGATATAACCAACATAGCCAAAGTGCAGTGAAGTTCGGAAAAAAATACGGAATTATAGGACCCCAAAAGTGAATTTCAGTTCTGGAAAATCTGGGTACATATAATATATCTGAAAAATCCCAAAACCAACATAGAAGAACACTGCACGAAAAACGATGCAAAGATGACTACAACCTGCGGCGGTTCCGCGGCCAGATGAGTAGGTGAGGCCGCGGAAGGGCGGCGGCTTGGAGGAAACATGCTATAGTTTTTCTTGTGTGTTCTTAGAAAACCCTGAGACGAATTTACAAGTATAAAGTTTTTCATTTTGAGCAGAAAAAATTTCAACAGAAAGTTAGGGTTTTGAATTTCCGGTTTTGTGATTTTTCGTTTCCGAACTTCGTTACACTTCACTACCAAGCTAGTTTAAGTTTAGTTAGGCTCTGATACCACTGTAAGTCCATATTGCGACCCCCGGTGCTTACGGGGAGGCGGAAACGGTATAAAAAACGAATTTTTATCGCAAGAGGCAACATGGACTAAACTTGGTCGGGATCGTTGTCTAAACTAAAACTAGCAATCTAGCTAAAGAGAGTTAGCTACTATGGAAGATGGTTATACCTAAACTTGAACTCCTTCTTCTTCAAACCTTGTAGAGGTTGATGGTTCTCTTTACGTCGCCTTCTCCCGTCGAAGATGGATCCACCTCGAAGGTTCGACTTTGGGCTCTTCCTCGATCTTTGAGTGAACTAGGGTTTCCGGCTTGCTAAACCTTCATCCTAGAATGAGTAGAGAGAGATTAGGGTTTGCTTTTCTTTCTAAAGAGAATGATTCTCAACACATGAGAAGGTTTCTCTTTTCAAGAGGAAGAAGAAGATGAAATGAGGAGAGAGAGAGGTTATGATAGAATGAGCTCAATTATTTCTTTCTTGCAACCATATTGCAAAAGAAATGAATTATCTAAATGATAATAATTGAAATAAGAATAGTTGATGGTAATTTTGGAATGACCACTATCATGCTTCTTTAAATGAAGTGTAAGCATGAATCAAGGAAGACTTTCAAGGCATGAAAGTGGTCAATGGTCAACAAGTCAACCAAGGTCAACAAGTCAACAAAAAACAACCATAACATAATTCTTATTTAATTACTATTATTAATAGATAATATATAAATCCATTAGGGTTTGGAAAATGAAGACTGTCAACTGTGCATACGCACCCGATCCGAAACCCTAATGAAAAACCTCATTCTCCGCCTTAAGCAACTGTGCATACACACCTGCATTCTCGTTCCGAGGAACAAGAATACCAAGATATAAAAGCAACCCCCAAAACATATACCAGTATCTGGCTCAAACCAGAGCCTGCCAGTATAATCCGTCCGGACTCCAAACGTGCAGCAGTGCGCGGATGAGAACGAACCCTGTCGCAAAACCATGCGACCTCTACTCTGTTTTGCCCAGAGGCGAATACCCTCTGTGTGGGACTCTAAAGACTCGACACTACGCTGGCAGTGGGTTTAACCACAGACCGCAAGCGGCACTAGCTGTGCGTAACGGTCCCCAGGTAGATGCCGACAAGAAGGCTGACGAGGTGAAACCCCATCTGAACTCCTACTGAGTCTGAATGTGACATTCTCCGTACAGTCCGGTCTGTTCGTCTGATACATCGCATGGCGGGCCTAGGGGGCGGTAAAACGTCAGTCCCCCAATAGCGGTACAAGTCGTGTCGGAGTGAAGCCCAAAACACCCTGAGATAACACTGGAAACCTACCAGTATATCTCGCTTGCCCTGGCCAGGGACTACTCGTGTAATGGCTCTCCTAGACACAGCGCGATGTCAACCCCCAATACCGGGAGAGACGAATCCTGTCTAACCGTCACTGCCTCCAAGTGCTTCGGGACTGCACCCAACCACCACCTGTTTGCACGACTCCTTTGAGCCGTGGTAGGGTAGTGATCAAAGTGCAGTGGGAACACACTCGAGGCGAAGTGTCAGTGTCAAGTCAGCGGACTAAGCTGTACTCATGTCACCTGGGAACTGATAACTGACGATAGGTATAATACCAACCTGTCAGTTCCCGACGAGTCCTGTCCAGTGTACTCGTAACCCAACGAGCACCCGTATACTATCTCCAGTACGACGTACTGATGGCTGTGGGACAGACCATCTCCCACACTGGGATGAGAAGCGCATACGCTAGTCTACTCCGGAGTATCGATGCCCTGTCTCGATAGTCCTACGACTAGGGACCTGTATAAGGATGTGCCTATAGATTACCCAGCCCCCACTAGTGTGACTGCCATCACAACGCTGGTAATTAAGCAAAGATCCTAAGGGCTCCACTAATGCGTATAAGTGATATACTGAAATAAACACAAGTACACATTGAAGTAGAAACAAACCAAGTAGCATACTACTATGTTGAGCAAGATTGTTTATACAAGGTGAATATCCCAAGCTTCCATCAAGTAATATACAAACTAGTATGATACAGTAATGGCCTCTAGGGCATATACACTAACAATTTAGTCTCAGTATATCCGTGTTTTTCGTAAATACGGATAGGAGGGGCATTCTCGTAATATGTCGGGAAGCTTTTAGAAGAAGGTGACTCATTAGGGTTTATTTCTTTTTTGATTTAAACTTAATGAGGTGGAGGAGATGAGGTGTTGCTTTCGTTAAATGAACCATGACTGATGAGATGATTCATCTAATGATTTAAATGAAGCATGGTTATTATGATAGATATTTTTATTGAGATATTTTCATGCTTCATATTATTCAAAAATGAGTCAAGATTCATATCATTATCATAAACACTTTCTCTCTCCTCAAGCTCTCTCTTCTTCATCTTAACCCTAAGTGTCTCATGAGTTGAGAATCATAGGGTTAGTGAGGCTAACAAATCCTTAATCGCTCTCTATATTATATAGGTCAGTTAGATTAGCACTCTAAGCCACTTAGTTACCTCATCTTAGAGGTTAAAACTTGTAGTAGGCACTCTCGGGTGGATCTTCTTCAAACTTAAGGAGGCCGACGAGGAGGAGGACAACAAGAACAAGAAGGACTAGTATCTTGAGGTATAATCATCTTTCATAGTATTTACAACTCCTAGTTAGTTTGTTAGTTAGGGTTTAGCAAAGATCCTTATACATAGTCGATGTTACCTTGATTGAAAAGATCGTTTTTACCTATTCCGCCTCCCCGCATCATGTAGGGTGAGTAACGTCGACTTACAGTGGTATCAGAGCCTAGCTAAACCATAACTAACTTGTTAGCAAAGCCTTTAGAAATTCGATCACGGTTTAATCCCGAAAACACGACCTTTTGGCACACTTTCTGTCGTTTTTAAATTCTCGTCTAAATTTTTTTCCGAGACCTGAAAAATACGTGCAAGGATTTTGGAGATCACTGAAGAAATTTGGGCTCCTAAATTGGTGAGACGACCGCAGAACCGTGGCCGAACCAAGAGTTCTGCCGCGGATCCGCGGCCGAGTCGACTCCGAGTTGGTCCAAATTTCCTCAGGTGGTCTACTGTGTTGATGTTGGGTTTTCTGGGATATTTTGTTTCTGCTCAGGATTTTTGTGTACAATGTAGTACTTGGAGTAGATTCAAATCTTGTACTTGATCAAAATTCTAAGAACTTTGGCTAGTATTGTGATTAATGTGTTCGTAAACTTCCGCTAATTGCTATATGTCGGTTAGTTAGGGGTGGACATTTTTGTGATGGCTACATTGGTTTGTAGATATGGACTTGTTGGATTGTCGTGAATAAATAGCCGGGGATGTGAGGTTTTATATTTTTTCATTCAATTGTAAATTGTAAATTGTTGTAATATTCTTTTGCGGGGCACATCCGGGTTGAGCTTGTAGCCACCGTTGTATTATTTCATTTACTGTTTATTGCTCCTAGGATAGACCCAAGATGGGGTGCACAAACTACCGGGTACTTTGAAGTGCTAAGTGGCCTACTCACGTTGTTGAGGGAGACTGTTTCACTTCGGGTACTTGGCGGGTAGTTTGTCGCACCCGTAGGGGTCTAGGGTGGGGTTTGTCTATTCATCGCAACCGTGTAATCCGTCTTTCGTTGCAGGCTCAAACAAAACGCGGATTCCTAGTATATCGAATATGTTCATTTGTGATTTGGAATGCCTATTATTGCGTCTGACGAATGTACATATATATATGATATCTAGTAGGCATTGCTTATGTTTTGCATCCGCGCTAGCCCAGCCCCCGCTCTGTCGTTAGTTAAGTAACCTAACGGGTGAATGGCGGGACCCAATGGCGAATGCGGATGGCATAAGCGGACGTTATATTTTTGTTGTTTTCTGCAATGATAGGTTAATGATGGGACTGCATTAGATTAATGCAAAGTAAACAAACCAAAGCTGAATCGTTGGAATAGTTTTAAAACCACTCGGTTTTTCAAAACAGTAAAACCTTTTAAAATACGGAGCTTAAGCCACTCCTTATTAAAAGCTATCAGGTTCCTTCGATTACATCAAGTTCACTATGTTCACAGTTTCGCCAAAACTATCCGTAGCCCTCCGTCATTTTAGTTAGATATCAGTAGTATTCAAGCTATGTATTTTGACCTTCGCCAAGGCATATTGATTGGTAGCTACTGAATGTTTATCTGTAGCATAGATAGATGCGTTGGTTTGGGACAGTCGTACTGCTATTTTGGCCTTTGTCAAGGGTATGTACCGGTAGGTTCAAATTAACCTGGATAACGACGGGTAGAACTTGACATGTGACTTATGATATGTTGGCCTTCGTCAAGGTCATAAGAGTATGGGGCAAAAATCAACATCGGGAGTTTCTAAAGAAACTGAAACTTACTAGTGTTGCAGACCATTTGGAGTGTGATAATTTTGGTAGGATTCCTTCAACTTTATCACAGATGATATTTGGTGTCACGACCCGAAATATTAGCTCGTGACCAGCACTTAAATCACGCAATGTCTAAAGGCATAACGTAAGTCAAGTAAGCTGAAACCCAGAAATCTAAACCTTTTTAAGAAAATAAAAGAGGTGAAATTTTGAAATAAAGGTATAAGGAAATCAGGTTTTCTTAATGCATAGAAAAGGGACATAAAAATGCTAGTGAAATTTCTAGTTTGAAAACTGTTAGTTATATGTATGCCCTAGAGGCCATTACTGTACATACGATGTATATTGTAGTGGATACTTGGACATATATAGGGAGGAATTTCTTGCTCGACATGATAGTTTGCTATCTGGTTACTCTTTATCTTAACATGTACTCTGATTGTCTCTATGTTACATGTTGATAAAGCCCTTAGGATATGTACTCGACTACTGCGACTATGATGAGATCATACTAGTGGGGCCACGGTAGTCGACGAGTACATCCTATAACTGTTCCTAGTCGAGGGTGTATCGAGACAGGGCATCGATGCACCAGAGTAGACTAGCGTATACGCATCTTGACCCATATGATTGGCAATGGATGATCCCATATCCATCGGTGTTTGACATCAAGGATGGTGTACGGGTGCTCAGTGGAGACTGGGTACATGGACGGACTAGCCGAGAACTCCCAGATGGTATTATACCTCACATCAGATGGCAGTTCTCCGGTGACACTGGTACAAAGTAGTCTGTTGACCCGAGATCGTCATAGAGTCTTGTGTGATTCCCACTGTGCTTTGATTTCCATCATACCACGTCCAAGAGGGCGTGCAAAAAGGTGGCTTTTGGGTACAGTCCCAAATCACATGGAGGCAATGAGCGATAGGAGGGGATTCTTCTCTCCCGGTATAGGGAGTTGATGTTGCGCTGTGTTCGATTGCCTATAACTAGAAATCCCTGATCAGGGTTGCTGAGATTTACTGGTAAGTGTTATCAGTAGTTTCTCGAACTATTATGCACCTTATATCGACACGACTTATCAAGCTACTGGGGTCTGACGTTTACCACCCCTAGGCGAGATATGCGACATATCAGACGAAGAGACCGGACTGTACGGGAGTGTTACTGATTGGATTTGCAGGAGAATGTACATGCTTGCTTGTTGATCTTCTGATCGCTAAATACCTGGGTGGCTGTTTCATTTTGCTGACCGCTTGTGGGTGTTTGATATGATCATCACCTACTACCGGCGTATTGACAATTCTTTAGAGTCCTACACAGAGGTTTCTTGACTCGGGCAAAACGGAGTAGGAGCACATATGTGATATGTGCGGGTCCGAGAATGATGCGTGTATGCGATACTGTATTAGATTCTCGCGGTATGAGATATCGGCCGTGTATGTGTGATATAGCCGGATCATCGGATCAAGTGTTGATTCGATGAATTGATACAGATTATATTAGTCGGTTATTTGTGAAATAGCCGGATTATCGGATCAAGTGTTGATTCGATAATTTAATATATAATTATATATTTGATATATTAAATTACATTAACTGATATAAGCTCACTAAATGATTCTTTTTCTCACTCGGGTAATACATTGATATATATGCGATATATGTTAATTGTATTATTTTATTTTGTTACAATAAATATTGTATATGTGATATATAATATTGTAAAATATTGTGGTTATAAATGCAACATGTTTTGTGGAGTTTAATTATGGTTAGGGTTTGGATTAAGGTTAAACATTCATGAAGCTTTCAAGAAGCTTCTTGAAGCTTTGACTTTGACCTTGATATTTTGTGATATTTCTTTAACCCAACCCAACCCTTTAACCATAGTAAAATCTCTACATGGGTTAATTCTTCATACTTAACCCATGGTTGCATTTCTAACCTCACTTGATTCATTATTCATCACAAAAGGATTACTATTCTTCTTCTTCCTTTTTGCTTTCTAGCTTTTTGAGAGATGATGTAAATGAGTGAGAAATAGAAAATAAATGAGAGCTAAAATCCTACTTCATCATCCTAATCTATCCTAGCCATTTAGATTAGGGTTTTCACTTCATTTAGTGAGTGAGATCTTGTGTTAAAGAAACTTCAAGGTAGATCATCTTAGTTATCGAAGATCGGAAGCAAGCTTGCATCTTTCTCCTCGTGGAGCTTTTCGAGAGTCCGGATACTCGATGATCGCAGCGAAGGGACCTCAACACGGAGTTTTAGAAGTGAAGGACCGGACTACAAAGGTTGTAATCCCAAACTCTTAGTGTTGAAGTGTTTAACATGCTTTGTTTCGCCTAATCTCTAGTTTAAAGATCTTGGTTAGGGTTGTTCGGCACATCTAAATTTTAAATCGGGCATGGTTGATACCTTGTAGACCCTTGTGAGAGTGCCTAGTAACCCTGCTTTGGTATCAGAGCCAAGCTAGAGCTTTAAGCGAAGTCTAGGCGAAGTTTAAAGTCCGATCGAACTCCGAATACCCGTAAAACCTTAGTTTCTGGAAATTTTTCAAAAATGTTGATTTTTTCATATTAAAAATACTCTAAAAAATCAGCAGGGAAATACAAGAATTACTGTGCAACACGTGCCTCCAATTCCATTAATGCGCCGTGGTACCGCGGCCGTACCATGGCCTGCGCGGCGGTTCCGCGGCCAAACTGTAGCAACATGGTTTGTTGTTGGCACAGTAATATCTGTATGTATTTCCTGATTGTTCTGGGAATTTTTAATTCTACTCAAGTGTTGGGTTTTCTGGGTTGTATTGAGGACTCGTTTATTCGATCGAATAATTTAATTCTACTCAAGTTCGAACAGATATCAATAACTCACTTTTTCCCCTGTCGGAAATTTTTTCAAAAGTTGGATTTTTCTCGAGTTTGAAACTTCCGGAAAATCATGTAAGTAACGTGGTGGACCCTCTAGAAGAACACAAACATTAACTTGATTATGCGACCGTCTGAACCGCCTCTGAACCTTAGGGTTTGGGGCAGTACGGCGTTGCCACATGTGAGGCATTGGCTTGACCCTTCTACGGCTGGACCATCGGTACTGTGGCATGTGATGGATACTTTTTGAACTCCGCTCAAGTGTTGAGCAATTTGGGAAATCTTGGGTGTTTGATCATTCGATCGGAAAGTTTAACATTGTCTATTTATCTGGAATGTGATACAATATTTGGAATCCACATGTAGTTATGAGATAACTAATTTGAATGTTATAAATCTAGCAGTTCAGTCTCAGTTGATCAGTTGCCACGGAATTTTGATGTGATCAAAAGTTCGTTGCAATCACGTAGCGTACGCGGATACTCGCCGGGTAAACTTAATAGATAGCAACGCCCGATAGCCCCGACCAAGTGACTGTAGGAGAACCCCGTCGCCAAAAGCATCCGTTCGGGTGCTCGCAGCAGCGCTGTTCTGCCTTAGTGCACTTCGTCGACGTCGTTTGGGGGTGCGGCCGTCTACTAAAGTTTGCGACGAGCATTCGATCAGGATATCAGGAATCTTGTTGAATTGCCCGACTAGATATTGAAAATAGTTTTTGATAATGAGACTAAAATGCGGGGTTTATAATTGTTAGGCAAGCGATGTCTAAGGAATTCATTTGGTTAGGCATGCGATATCTAAGGAGGTTGCGGATTCCAACTGTTGTAGTTTTACACTTTCTTTTTTATGACCGTAAGCATAGTATGTGGTGTATCGCCGGCTTCGTTGCTATACATCAACGACAATCGGGATACGCATACTTGCTTACGTTGATGATATGAGATATTATGTGTTGCTGTGATATGTTATATTGGATCGTCGTGTTCTGAATAGTCGGGGGTTTTATGTGAGATGAGAGTTTTTCTTTTTCATTCATGTAAAATTCATTGTATGTAATATTATTTTATTGGGGCACTTCGGGGCTGAGGATGATGTCACCATTGTATATTATTTACTTTTCCATATTAGGTAGACCCAAGGTGGGGAGCACAAGTAACCGGGTTCTAGGGTCCAGTGGGAGACCATCTCGAGGAGTCGAGACCGGGTCTCCTAACTCTAGAATTGGCAGTGTTTCTTGCCGCTCTCGTAGGGGTCTAGGGATGTGGGTTTGGCTATTCATCGCGACCGTGGAATCCGTGTTTTATACAGGCTCGTACTAAAAACACGGACATCCTAGTATATCCAATATTTCATATGTTATCTTCTGCTGCAATGTTCTGTGATGAGATCATATTACTGCCTGAGACGAATGTTTATATTATATATATGAGATATATGTTATATTGCAGATTTCGTTTCAAAAGTGATGCTTGTGAAGCATAATAAAATGGGACTTCATTAATGAGATTAATGAAACTAAAAGAATCCTAAAGATGTTGTAGAAACTTGTCTCAAAAACAGGTAGCTCTAGTTCTTGCTTTGCATAGCGGTGTTCCTTGTAGAACATCCAGCACCTTATTCGATAAGGAAAGAGCCGAGATCCCTTCACCGGGAGTGACCTCTTTAGTGAAACTAGCATATGCTACAAACTCGGTTTGTCTTTTGATTGCTACTATAGTTCTTGCTTTGCACAGCGGTATTTGTGAAATATCCTGCACCTTATTCGATGAGGAAAGAGCCGACGATCCCTTCACCGGGAATGACCACTTTAGCAAAACTAGAAAAGGCCTAAAAAACATTCCATTCAAAATTACTCGATTCTACAACGTGCAGGGTTCCTAGGCACACTAGTGAGGTCTCCCAAGCCATCAACCATGGCAATTTCAAAAATTATAGTGCCTACAAACCCTAAGCTACGGATCGATAACTAGAAATCTAGGCGAACAAGAACTAGTTAACAGTTAACTACTGAGAATACGGAAATACAACCTTTGTAGATCCGGTCCTCCACCTCCACGGCTCCGCAACGGGGTCGTCTCCGCTGTCCAAATCAAATCCGGGCTCTAGAGTCGGCTTCGTCGGAGAATGGGCAAGCTAGGTCGTCGATGTCCATGCCGAAGATGATCTACGTCGAGGCATCGATGAATCAAGCTCCACCTTCACTAAACCGTGAAAAGTTGTGAAGGAAACACACTCTACTACTTGGCAAGAGGTAGAGGATGAAGAAATAGGAAGTGGGTAGACTTTAGAATTGGATTTCTCACTTGTTTCCAACAATCACCATTGATGGACTTCAAGCTTCTTCACTTGAAGCATGAAGAAGAAGAAGAAAGATATTATGATAAGTTAAAAGAAAATGAAAAGAAAATGAAATTCTTATCATAATTCTAACTAGAGTTAAGTGTAGAGAATGAATCATGGTTAGTGGGAATGGTTAGGGTTAAGGATGAGATAAGGATGGTTGACTTGAACAAAGCTTCATGAAGTTTCAACTAAATTCCAAATCTAGCAACCATTCTTTTCTCTTTTCTTTTTATTTTCCAAAGTGAATAAACAAATAAATAAATGAATAAATAAGTAATGGAAAATAAAACCCTAACCATTCTTTTAACCATGGTTTATTCTTTGCACTTAACCAAGTAAACTTGTATCATCAAACATGATACAATCAAGTGCACAAAATCATATCGCATATGTAATGTGCACACCCGAGCGAGAAAATCCATCTTAAGTAAACCGATACTAGTTGATGCAAAGCAATATATCAAATATATAAATATGCATTAAATCATTAAATCAACATTTGATTCAATGATCCGGTCATGCGCACATAACCGACTGGTATCTAATATATCGGCTTATCGAATCAACGCTTGAATCGATAACTAGGTTATATCGCATACAACCTTTCGATATATTTATCGCGAGAATAGAATACGGTATCACATACACGCATTATTCTCGGTCCCGCACATATCTCATATGCGCTCCTATTTCGTTTCGCTTGACCCAGGAAACCTCTGTGTAGGACTCTAAAGACTCGTCAATACGCCGGCAGCGGATGATGATCATATCAAACATCCACAAGCCGCAAGCGGTCTGCTAAACGTAACGGCCACCCGGGTATTGAGCGATCTGAAGATCGACGAGCAAGCCCGCTCACACTCCAGTGAATCCGACCAGTAACACTACCGTACAGTCCGGTCTGATCGTCTGATATGTCGCATATCTCGCCTAGGGGTGGTATACGTCAGACCCCAATAGCTCAATAAGTCGTGTCGATATGAGGTCTATAACTGTTCGACAAACTACTGGTAACACTTACCAGTAAATCTCAGCAACCCTGGCCAGGGATTTCCTGTTATAGCCAATCGAACACAGCGCAACATCAACTCCCATATACCGGGAGAGACGAATCCCCTCCTATCGCTCATTGCCTCCATGTGACTCGGGACTGTACCCAAAAACCACCGTTTTGCACGCCCTCTTGGACGTGGTAAGATGGAAATCAAAGCACAGTGGGAACCACACAAGACTCTATGACGATCTCGGGTCAACAGACTACTCTGTACCAGTGTCACCAGAGAACTGCCATCTGACGTGAGGTATAATACCATCTGGGAGTTCTCGGCGAGTCCGTCCAGTGTACCCAGTCTCTACTGAGCACCCGTATATCATCTCTGATGTCAAACACCGATGGATATGGGATCATCCATCGCCCATCTGTATGGGTCGAGAAGGTATACGCTAGTCTACTCTGGTATATCGATGCCCCGTCTCGATACACCCTCGACTAGGGACTTTGAAGGATGTACTTATAGACTACCATGTCCCCACTAGTATGATCCGCATCATAGTCCAGGTAGTCAAGTACAGATCCTAAGGGCTTTACCAACATGTAACAGAGAGACAATCAGTATACACGTTAAGGTAAAGTTCAACCAGATAGCATACTATCATGTCGAGCGAGAAAGTCCTCCCTATATACGTCCCAGCATCCACTACAATATACATCCTATGTATAGTAATGGCCTCTAGGGCATACATATAACTAACAATCTCCCACTTGCACTAGGGCCATCTGTAGCAGTGGTTGCAGTATCTCATACTCAACCATCCCTTAAAAGTCTCTCTCTGGGAACAGGCCTTTGTGAGTGGATCCGCTGTGTTGTCCTCAGAATCTACTCTCCAAACCTCGATCACCCTGGAGATCAACCATCTCCATGATCAGGCGATGCTGCCTTAGAATAAGTCTGGATCACTGATGGGACCAGCGTTCCTCGGGATAAGCCACAACTCCATTGTCACACAATGGGAGGAACATAGTTCATCTCATGAACCATTATACATCCAAACAACCTCTTTGGTAGCATCTTAAGTAGCGATGTATCCTGCCTTTATCGTCTAGTATGTCACGGTATCTAGCTTGGAACTCTTCCAACATACCGTCCCTTTACTGAGGGTAAAGACAATGCCTGTGACTGACACTCAGTCATCTTTATCACCCTGGAACAATTCCAGTGATTCTTCCCAGGATCGGTTGATACCGTCTCACTACAACTAGTGAGAATCCTAACATCCAATTAAATCTATCTCATAGATCCAAAATCCAGGATTTAGGAGGTATCACTTTGATCCTATATGGAGAATCATTGTGATAAGCGGAGATTGATCGAGCGTAGCATAAGAAACTCCTTTCTTATCAAGAGTATGTCATCCACGTACTCTACGAGGATCGTCACCATACTCCCTACTACCTTTTTGTATATACAAGGTTCATCTACCATTTTGATGATGTCAAACTCTTTGACTACTTCATCAAAACAGACGTTCCATCTCCGCGATGCCTGCTTTATCCTATAAAGCATCTTGCACACGTTTCCGCTGCTTCCACTGTCTACGAAGCCCTCTGGCTGTGTACTTATAGACGCTCTCTTCTAAATCATCATTTAGAAAAGCAGTCAAGACACCCAACCACCAGATATCGCAGTCATGGTATGTAGCCGTGGCAAGTAGGATCTGGATGGACTTAAGCATAGTCACTTGAAAAGGTTTCATCATGATCCACGCCTGGTCAATGATGCAAACCTTTAACAAGTCTAGCTTTGAAAGTCTCAACTCTTCCATGTACACCAAGTAATCTTCTCAAGATATACTTGCTCCTGATGGGGATTTAACCCTTCAGATCTTGCAGCTAAAGTCCATACTTTGCTGGTGTATAAGGATTCCATCTCAGATCGATAAACATCCAGCCATTCTTACAGAGTCTTACTCTCGATGGCCAGCTCGAAGCTAGTTGGGTCATCATCTCATGATGCAATCCTCGCTCCCACTGTCATAGAGAAACTGAAGTATCTCTCAGGTGGGTGAGGAACCCTACTAGATCGGCGGAGAGGCTGAGGTTCGTTGGTATCTACTGAATCCCTTGGTTCTATCAAATCATCTGCTGTAGTTCGTATAGCTGGAACACTTCCAGTTCTACATAACAGACCTTGCCTCGAGCTTGTCCGGATTTTGCTTTTAGACATAGGCCGGACAACCCTAAATCTTAACTAACTTAAGACATAGGCTCTTCCCTTTCCACATCACATATGAAATGGTAGGCAACTAATTTGATTCGAACCCTATTCAATAGGTATGCAGCTTCTCAAGTGCATAACACCCAAAAGGAAAAAGGTAACTCAGTATTACTCATCATAGAGCACACCTTATCACATAGGGTGTGATTGCTCCGCCCCGATTTACCAACGTGCTGTGGTGTATACGGAGGAGTAATGCCGAGAGAGAATCTCATTCTCCTTTAGAATAATCCAGGATTTTCGTGCTCAAGTATTCTCCTCCTTGATCACATCAAAGGACATAATACTTATACCCGTATGTTAGTTCTCTACTTCTAACTTATATTCTTTGAATATCTCAAAAGGTTCGGACTTGTGTTTCAACAGGAACATATGTCTGAATCTTGAGAGATTATCAGAGAATGTAATGAAGTACAAAGAACCAGTCCTGGCATGTGTAGACAGGGGAGCTCACATACATCAACATGTATCATCCCAAGAGTTTACTAACTCTTTCTCTGTTTCCAGTAAACGGAGCTATGGTCATCTTATCTTTGTGACATGACTGGCGAGTTTCACAAGATGTAAATTCAAACTGATTTAAATATGCATCTAAATGTAACTCAGCTAGTCGGGTCGCATTGATATGACCTAGTCTACAATACCTCAAGAAGGATTCGTTCATTTCTGAACTCTTCCTCTTGTGTGTGTTCCGTATACTAAGAACTGTAGTTTGATTTAGAACATTAATGCTTTTAGATAACGTGCCTGAACCGATCAACTTTTGATATAGGAAATGTTCAAAACATTATCCAACAATACAAAATTATATCCTTTCTTTACTAACAAAGAGAGTGATATGATTTGGTATATCAGGTTCGGTATCTAACAACATTCGTTCAGAATCAATGTATTGGTAATACAGGGTGACAGTGACCGACAGACTTGGCTGCAACTCTTGCCCCGTTTTCTGCCTCATGAAACTTATCACCCGTTCTCAGTTCTCTACCTATCTGTAGCCCTATGTAACAGATTACATATCTGGGATCCTGATCTGGTATCACATACCCAGGACGTAGAGGATACTGAGAAACAGTTCTGTGTAACGAACAAACCCGAAGATGATGCATCAGCATGCACTCTCTTCGTTTGGGCGGCACGGGAATTCAGGTATTCCCTAATTTCCTGCTCTGTCTTATAACAATTATAAGTTGGAGCGGGACCAACGATCCCCAGCTCAGTATAACAAGTGGGTTCGGTCAATATTCCGTATTATTATCTTGATTAAGGCGTGATATGGTCGCTACCAGGAGAGAGAGAGAAGAAAACACTCAGCGTGCGCTCTGTCAAGAATAGATTGGTTTTTATTTTATCTAATCAGGATGGCTCCCACTGCTTTTTATCAAATCTTCCTTCAAACCCTAAAAGGAAAGACTAGCCGGGATTAATTACACACTACAAGTTCGCCAATCTTTCAGCCAGGCCAGTGTCGGTACTTTGAGGGAGGTCCCCCGTGCTTTCGCACGAACCTAATTAATGTAAACCTCGTTTTACCAGAGGCGTAACCTCGTTAACACCTTTCTAGACACCTACTTGATCGGCTAATTGTAATGTATAAAACTCTCCCAGGAGTAACTCTTACTCGCAGCGGGTATCGGGATCCAACTATCTCATAGAAGGTATGCAATCTCATTGCAAATTTCAACACTTGAAATTCCCGATAATATTTTGCCCCGAACGATCTATGACCTTGACAAGGTCAACAAACCATAGACCGCAAGTCAAGTTCAGCCCGTCATTTCTTGATTGAATCAAACCCACCCGCACGACCCTTGACAAGGTCAACAAGGCCGCACGACTACCCTAACCCAATCTGCATCATATGCATAAGCAGATAAATACTGGTTAGCTACCGCACACTGCGCCTTGACAAGGTCAACAAACGCAGCACGAATACTAAACAGGATTTATCTGAAATGACGGAGGGCTACGACAGGTTTTTCTGAAAACCTATTGCGTAATGAACTTGATATCGTTGTAGGATCGAATGAATTTTGAAATGGAGTGTTTTTGAGGCTTTTCTAGTTTTGCTAAAGGAGTCACTCCCGGTGAAGGGATCGTCGGTCCTTTCCTCGTCGAATGAGGTGCGGGATATATCATATATATCACTGTGCAAAGCAAAAACTCTTAAAAGCAATCAAAAGACAAACCGAGTGTGTAGCATCTGCCAGTTATTGCTAAAGGAGTCACTCCCGGTGAAGGGATCTCGGTCCTTTCCTCATCGAATAAGGTGCAGGATATATCACATATACCGCTATGCAAAGCAAGAACTGTAGCTACCTGTTTTATTTTAAAATTCGATTCTACAACATCTTAGGTTTCTTTTATTTCATTAATCACATTAATGAAGTCCCATCATTTAAGTACCTAAACATCACAGATAGATATGACGTACACTTATGCCATCCGCATTCGCCTCGATGTCCCCTCGTGCACCGTTAGGTTAGGTAACTAACGGCAGAGCAGGGCAGGGCTAGCGCGGGTGTAAAACATAAGTAACGTCTATATAATATATCATATATACTATATACTATATCCATCACAGAAACATCACATGATCTCATCACAGATATCGCAGCAGAAGAATCATATGAAATATTGGATATACTAGGACGTCCGTGTTTTCAATACGAGCCAGTATAAAACACGGATTCCACGGTCGTGATGAATAGCCAAACCCACACCCCTAGACCCCTACGAGAGCGGCAAGCAACCCTACCAATTCTAGAGTTAGGAGACCCGGACTCGACTCCTCGAGTTGGTCTCCCACTGGACTCCAGAACCCGGTTACTTGTGCCCTCCTCCTTGGGTCTATCCTAGTGCGGAAAAGTAAATAATATACAAACGGTGACAACTCCCGCAACCTGGAAGCGCCCCAATAAAAGAATATTACATACAAGTTTTTACATGAATGAAAATGAAAAACACTCATCTCACATAAAAACCCCCGGCTATTCAAACACGACGATCCAATATAACATATCCAGCAACACATAACACCACATGTCATCAACGTAAGTGAATATGCGCATCCCAATTGTCGTTGACATATAGCAACGAAACCGGCGATATCACATATTACACTTACGGTCACAGAAAAGAAAGTGTAAAACTACAACAGTTGGAATCCGCAACCACCTCAGACATCACATGCCTGACCAAATGAATTACTTAGACATCACATGCCTAACAATTATAAACCCCGCATTTTAGTCTCAAAATCGAAAACACTTTTCAATATCAAGTCGGGCAATTCAACAAGATTCCCGACATCCTGATCGAATGCTCGTCGCAAACTTCAGTAGACGGCCGCACCCCCGATACCGGCGACGAAGTGCACCAAGGCGGAACACCGCTACCGCGAGCACCCGGACGGATGCTTTCGGCGACGGGGTTCTCCTACAGTCACTTGGTCGGGGCTATGGAGTGAAGCTGTCTATTAAGTTTATCCGGCGAGTATCCGCGTACACTACGTGATTGCGACGGACTTTTGATCACATCAAAATTCCGTGGCAACCGATCAAGTGAGACTAAATTGCGATGTTTATAACATTCATTTAGTTATCATATAACTCATTGTGAATTCCAATTATTGTATCCCATTCCAGATAAACAGAAAATGTTAAACTTTTCGATCGAACAATCGAACACCCAAGTTTTCCCGATACAGATCAACACATGAAATAAGTCTAACAACATTCAGTTCGTACCTCAGTACCAACGGTCCAGCCGTAGAAGGGTCAAGCCAACGCCTCACATGTGGCACGCCGTACTGCCCCAAACCCGAAGGTTCAAAGGGCAGTTCAAGACGGTCACATAATCGAGTTAAGGTTTGTGTCTTCTAGAGGGACCATCGCGTTACTTGCACTACTTAGAACGTCGTCAAACTGTGGAAAAATCCAACACTTGGAAATTTCCCGACAGGGGAAAAGTTGGGTATTTATATCCGGTCGAACTTTTTAACATATCCTAAAATTTATCCGGAAAGCCACACAGACAAAATTTGATACCCCGATCGAAACACCGAATCCCCAAATCGACTCAGAAAAAATCAACTCTGGAAAAATTATTAAAAATTCCCAGAAACACCAGCACAGAACATTAAGAATTACTGTATAAAATGGGATGCCATAAACGACAAAATGGCCGCTCTTGCGCCGCACAAGCCAGGCTTGTGCCGCGGAAGCGCGGCGTACTGTAGGAATTAGGCATCCGAATTTTACAATATTTCTTATAATTTCCTGCTGATATTTATGAACATTTTTAATGTGGAAAAATCCCTGTTTTTAAAAATTGTACAGAGAGCAATATCGATGCGGGGTTTCGGGTTCGTTCGGACTTCAATTTCCGTCTGGACTTCGCCTAAGGCTCTAGCCAGGCTCTGATACCACTGCAGGGTTCCTAGGCACACTAGTGAGGTCTCCCAAGCCATCAACCATGGCAATTTCAAAAATTATAGTGCCTACAAACCCTAAGCTACGGATCGATAACTAGAAATCTAGGGGAACAAGAACTAGTTAACAGTTAACTACTGAGAATACGGAAATACAACCTTTGTAGATCCGGTCCTCCACCTCCACGGCTCCGCAACGGGGTCGTCTCCGCTGTCCAAATCAAATCCGGGCTCTAGAGTCGGCTTCGTCGGAGAATGGGCAAGCTAGGTCGTCGATGTCCATGCCGAAGATGATCTACGTCGAGGCATCGATGAATCAAGCTCCACCTTCACTAAACCGTGAAAAGTTGTGAAGGAAACACACTCTACTACTTGGCAAGAGGTAGAGGATGAAGAAATAGGAAGTGGGTAGACTTTAGAATTGGATTTCTCACTTGTTTCCAACAATCACCATTGATGGACTTCAAGCTTCTTCACTTGAAGCATGAAGAAGAAGAAGAAAGATATTATGATAAGTTAAAAGAAAATGAAAAGAAAATGAAATTCTTATCATAATTCTAACTAGAGTTAAGTGTAGAGAATGAATCATGGTTAGTGGGAATGGTTAGGGTTAAGGATGAGATAAGGATGGTTGACTTGAACAAAGCTTCATGAAGTTTCAACTAAATTCCAAATCTAGCAACCATTCTTTTCTCTTTTCTTTTTATTTTCCAAAGTGAATAAACAAATAAATAAATGAATAAATAAGTAATGGAAAATAAAACCCTAACCATTCTTTTAACCATGGTTTATTCTTTGCACTTAACCAAGTAAACTTGTATCATCAAACATGATACAATCAAGTGCACAAAATCATATCGCATATGTAATGTGCACACCCGAGCGAGAAAATCCATCTTAAGTAAACCGATACTAGTTGATGCAAAGCAATATATCAAATATATAAATATGCATTAAATCATTAAATCAACATTTGATTCAATGATCCGGTCATGCGCACATAACCGACTGGTATCTAATATATCGGCTTATCGAATCAACGCTTGAATCGATAACTAGGTTATATCGCATACAACCTTTCGATATATTTATCGCGAGAATAGAATACGGTATCACATACACGCATTATTCTCGGTCCCGCACATATCTCATATGCGCTCCTATTTCGTTTCGCTTGACCCAGGAAACCTCTGTGTAGGACTCTAAAGACTCGTCAATACGCCGGCAGCGGATGATGATCATATCAAACATCCACAAGCCGCAAGCGGTCTGCTAAACGTAACGGCCACCCGGGTATTGAGCGATCTGAAGATCGACGAGCAAGCCCGCTCACACTCCAGTGAATCCGACCAGTAACACTACCGTACAGTCCGGTCTGATCGTCTGATATGTCGCATATCTCGCCTAGGGGTGGTATACGTCAGACCCCAATAGCTCAATAAGTCGTGTCGATATGAGGTCTATAACTGTTCGAGAAACTACTGGTAACACTTACCAGTAAATCTCAGCAACCCTGGCCAGGGATTTCCTGTTATAGCCAATCGAACACAGCGCAACATCAACTCCCATATACCGGGAGAGACGAATCCCCTCCTATCGCTCATTGCCTCCATGTGACTCGGGACTGTACCCAAAAACCACCGTTTTGCACGCCCTCTTGGACGTGGTAAGATGGAAATCAAAGCACAGTGGGAACCACACAAGACTCTATGACGATCTCGGGTCAACAGACTACTCTGTACCAGTGTCACCAGAGAACTGCCATCTGACGTGAGGTATAATACCATCTGGGAGTTCTCGGCGAGTCCGTCCAGTGTACCCAGTCTCTACTGAGCACCCGTATATCATCTCTGATGTCAAACACCGATGGATATGGGATCATCCATCGCCCATCTGTATGGGTCGAGAAGGTATACGCTAGTCTACTCTGGTATATCGATGCCCCGTCTCGATACACCCTCGACTAGGGACTTTGAAGGATGTACTTATAGACTACCATGTCCCCACTAGTATGATCCGCATCATAGTCCAGGTAGTCAAGTACAGATCCTAAGGGCTTTACCAACATGTAACAGAGAGACAATCAGTATACACGTTAAGGTAAAGTTCAACCAGATAGCATACTATCATGTCGAGCGAGAAAGTCCTCCCTATATACGTCCCAGCATCCACTACAATATACATCCTATGTATAGTAATGGCCTCTAGGGCATACATATAACTAACAATCTCCCACTTGCACTAGGGCCATCTGTAGCAGTGGTTGCAGTACATCCTATAACTGTTCCTAGTCGAGGGTGTATCGAGACAGGGCGTCGATGCACCAGAGTAGACTAGCGTATATGCATCTTGACCCATATGATGGGCGATGGATGATCCCATATCCATCGGTGTTTGACATCAAGGATGGTGTATGGGCGCTCAGTGGAGACTGGGTACACTGGACGGACTCGCCGAGAACTCCCAGATGGTATTATACCTCACGTCAGATGGCTGTTCTCTGGTGACACTGGTACAGGTTAGTCTGTAGACCCGAGATCGTCATAGAGTCTTGTGTGATTCCCACTGTGCTTTGATTTTCATCATACCACGTCCAAGAGGGCGTGCAAAAAGGTGGCTTTTGGGTACAGTCCCGAATTACATGGAGGCAATGAGCGATAGGAGGGGATTCGTCTCTCCCGGTATAGGGAGTTGATGTTGCGCTGTGTTCGATTGGCTATAACTGGAAATCCCTGGCCAGGATTGCTGAGATTTACGGGTATGTGTTATCAGTTGTTTCTCGAACTGTTATGGACCTTATATCGACACGACTTATCAAGCTACTGGGGTCTGACGTTTACCACCCCTAGGCGTGATATGCGACATATTAGACGAAGAGATCGGACTGTACGGGAGTGTTACTGATTGGATTCGCAGGAGAATGTACAGGCTTGCTTGTAGATCTTCTGATCGCTCAATACCTGGGTGGCTGTTACGTTTAGCTGACCGCTTGCAGCTTGTGGGTGTTTGATATGATCATCACCTACTGCCGGTGTATTGACGATTCTTTAGAGTCCTACACAGAGGTTTCTTGACTCGGGCAAAATGGAGTAGGAGCACATATGTGATATGTGCGGGATCGAGAATGATGCATGTATGCGATACCGTATTAGATTCTCGCGATATGAGATATCGGCCGGGTATATGTTATATAGCCGGGTCATCGGATCAAGTGTTGATTCGATGAACTGATACGGATTATATTAGTCGGTTATTTGTGAAATAGCCGGATTATCGGATCAAGTGTTGATTCGATAATTTAATGTATAGTTATATATTTGATATATTAAATTACATTAACTGATATAAGCTCACTAAAAGATTCTTTTTCTCACTCGGGTAATAAATTGATATATATGCGATATATGTTAGTTGTATTATTTTATTTTGTTACAATAAATATTGTATATGTGATATATAATATTGTAACATATTGTGGTTATAAATGCAACATGTTTTGTGAAGTTTAATTATGGTTAGGGTTTGGATTAGGGTTAAACATTCATGAAGCTTTTAAGAAGTTTCTTGAAGCTTTGACTTTGACCTTGATATTTTGTGATATTTTATGATATTTCTTTAACCCAACCCAACCCTTAAAATCTCTACATGGGTTAAGTCTTCATACTTAACCTATGGTTGCATTTCTAACCTTACTTGATTTATTATTCATCACAAAAGGATTACTATTCTTCTTCTTCCTTCTTTCTTTCTAGCTTTTTGAGGGATGATGTAAATTAGTGAGAAATAGAAAATAAATGAGAGCTAAAATCCTACTTCATCATCCTAATCTATCCTAGCCATTTAGATTAGGGTGTTCACTTCATTTAGTGAGTGAGAGCTTGTGTTAAAGAAACTTCAAGGTAGATCATCTTAGTTATCGAAGATCGGAAGCAAGCTTGCATCTTTCTCCTCGTGGAGCTTTTCGAAAGTCCGGATACTCGATGATCGCAGCGAAGGGACCTCAACACGGAGCTTTAGAAGTGAAGGACCGGACTACAAAGGTTGTAATCCCAAATTCTTAGTGTTAAAGTGTTTAAAATGCTTTGTTTCGCCTAATCTCTAGTTTAAAGATCTTGGTTAGGGTTGTTCGGCACGTCTAAATTTTAAATCGGCATCCAGCCTTACGACATCACGTACGGTATAATCCATCGTATGGCATTCCCTAGTCAAGGGTATGGATCAATCATCAAGTCAAACTCATCACGTGCGGAAAATTATCGTACGGCGGTATTAAACCAATAGGGATCCTATCAACCTTTAAGACAAAGAGGGTACAGACCTAACGTCTCGTACGACTTATCATTCAAGATTCACAACAATATAAATATCTATATACTTATATCCCCGGGTCACATCCAAAATAATCTCATATCAGGGGGGGCAAAGGTATCAATTATCTCAATCGACTCGTATCTGTATACAAACATCTCATCAAATCATCATATCACGTCGTATATTCTATTCATCGCATTTATATCTCCCATCAAGTAAAATTCACATATCTAATCTACGTTTGCTATAATCTTACGTATCTAATCTAACACACACACCCGAACCATACAATCAGTTTTTCAAAGGGGCGAATCGTAGTTTTGAAAGTAGGGATACTGTGTTTTACAAGAAAAAGATATCATTTGAAAATCCGTAATGTCCCTTAAGGTATCTGTTTAAAAGATGCAAACGACTCCTCAGTTTAGAATAAGTATGGTTTGGATGACACGTTTACGTCGGCTATCTAGTCTATAATATCCAATACGGCAACATCATCGAACATCGTCCTCAAAACCCGTCATCACGTATTAATCATATTATATCATTGCTAACTATTCTATAGTTTCTAATATGGTTTCTCTAACTATCATTTAACTCTATCTACAGTTTTCTATTATAGGTTCCCTTAACCATATTTTATAAATAAATCGGTTTCCATCAAAGTTTGTGGGGGTGCTATACGCCATCCACCCGACTTCCCCCGTAGATATTAATCTACTCACCTTGTTTCTCGATTGCCGAAGTCGATGACGCTACGCTCTGTCGCCTCGGAATCCACGCGAGGGTACCTACAATAATAAACAATCGCAATCGCTATTAACATCAAGTCCGGAAACCAAAATGGCATACAGATCGCCTATAGGTTAGAACCTATAGCTCACGTATGCAAAACCAACAAATTATCCCTAGTCGTTGATGTACAAATATCCAACAACCAAATACAAATCCAAATATCAGAACTCATCATTCAAAATACGGAAAACATATCCAAAAATCACACTAATGTGCTCCCAGATTTTGACTCAGGCCAAAAAGAGTTGCACAAACAAGTCTAGGGTGCTGTACATGGTGTATATGAGCTACTGGACCAACTTCGACACCACATGCCACCAAGTGGCCGGCCACTATCCCTCCAAATCCGGCCAGCTCGGTTCCAGTTGCTCCGATGGGGTCGTATCGTTAGGGTGGTCTCCTATTGGTCCAATTTGGTCTCTGGAGTTGTTTGCTTGTCTCAGAAATCCCCCGGGTCATCCTAGATTCCCTGTAGGCATGCTAAATGTCGCAAAACCGACATGGATCAATTTCTAAATCCATATTTTTGTTTCTATACTAAATCCCAGCCCCTGTATTCAATCCCTAAGGTCTTGTACGGCCACTACACATCACCAATTCTACTCAATCACCCCAAACCTTTCTCTAGAAATTCCCAAGTTCACAAATCCACCATCAAACCAATTCTAAACTAAAACTAGAATAGAAAGAAGCTTAAAACTAACTAAATGGAAGAAGCTATACCTCATTTAGGCCACTCTAGACATTCCTTGCTTCCTAATGTCATCAAAATCCCACTTTGCTTGGTCCAATGTGTAGAGAAAGAGATGTGGATTAATTTTTGTGAAGGGAGTATAAGGTTTTGGGGATTATTTGGAGATGGATTTAGGGTAGAAGTGGAGGGAAGTGAGCTTGAGGAAAATGAAGAAGGAGAAGAAAATGATAGGGGAAAGTGTATGGCAGCAGCCCCCCTCTCTCTCACTTATTCTCACACACACACACACACTCTCTCTCCAATCATTCACCTTTTTAACCCCTTTTCATTTCTTTTTCCCTTTTCTCTTTTTAATTTCAAAACCAATTCACATAATACCCATAAAACAACACAAATGCAACAACATGTATCCAAATATAACATGACATGGGGCACTAGCCATGAAAATTGTAGAAACACGGATTTGGCCTAATCACGATTAGCAGTGCACTAATTGGTTTTTATCCAAACTGCATATAATAAATTTTTTTAAAAATACTAAATCCTTTAAATATATTTTTAAATGAATAAATCATTTTAATTTCCATTTATTTCACAATTATTGGTATATATTTATACCCTTTTTCGAAAACCTCAATTTCGCAAATCGGGCAGTTTTCGGGAAATATATTATTTTAATATTAAATTCCAAAAATAATATTTTATATATTCTGAACTGTTACAATCTTCCCCCCTTAAATAAATTCGGTCCCCGAATTTAAATTTAAACCCCCGAAATCTAAAACATTTCTATAATCAGATCAATCAACGGGGCTCCGAAATCACGGAAGATATAGAAATACCACAGCGTATCGCGTGCGCATGAAAATGAGTATAAAACTCAAAATCGAGCTCCGTCAAGCGCCACGCAAATCATCAGATTCGCAAGCATATCATCGGAGCCACAAAAGAGATGCAGATCTCGAAATCCACCACTGAAATCCAATATACACTAGTCAAATACTATAATATGTATATATTACGCATCCTTGAAAAATCTCCAAAAAATGAATAAAATGCATGCAAAATCTTTTCTGAATCGCCGTGTGATGCGTAACTCACGGCACAAGGGACGGAATCTAATTTGTAAAGTAAGAAATATATGTTCATATATGTTTTGCTAAATATACGTTCCGTCGTTTTAAAAAAATCCCAAAAGGTTTTCCTTGTAAACATTCGTGTCGCTCACGGACACTTAGGAAATAGCGAGACTATAGCTCCTTTTTGAAAACCTCTGGTTAAACGTTTAATGCATGCAAAGTACTCAGGTACTGTCCTCAGATCAGTCCCGTTCGGCTACTATATAATATATAGTACCTATCATGAAAACCAAGTGCTCAAAAGCAAGATCGGCCTCAAATGGCGTATCCAACAATCACGTGCGTCTGGTGCGCACGGAAATCTACTCCAAATAAAAGTGCTACAATGTGCACAAAACCAAACTAAGTGCAACGGGTGTGAACGAAAGCATCTGTCCAGTGCAACGGGTGTGCACGACAACAATATCAAGTGCATCTAGAGTGCACGAAAATCTCAATCCAGTGCAACTAACATGAACGAATGAAAAACCCAATTAAGTGCATCCGGTGTGCATAAAATCACATCTTATATCATGCGCCCACATGCGCGATAATCTAAATCAAGTGCATCCGTTATGAACGAATGAAATCGAAATCAAGTGCATCCCATATACACGAATAAAATCTAAGTCAAGTGCATCCAACATCAAGCGCCGAATGTGCGCAAAATCCAATCCAAACACGTCAAGTCCATATAAATGCCCAGTGCGATAAAGCGCACGAAAAACGAACGCCAAGTGCACCGCGCACAAAAACATAACTCTGGTAAAACGAATGCTCAAAAACAAAAATCGGTGCAACCAATGTACGGCTTATAAATCTATGCAACTAATGCACGAAATACCGATCTGATGCAACCAATGCACGAAGATACGAATACGGTGCATCCAGTGCATGAAATACAAATACGGTGCATCGAGTGCATGAAATCAATATCAGGAAACTCAATCATCAAAACTCAAATCCAAGCGATATAAGCGTGATACTCGGATCACAACGTAAATCGCAATAAATGACATTGAGGTACACCTCCTACAATGTCGAAAAGTATTAGTGCGCTCAAAACTGGCAGAGCAAGAACATCCGCTTGCCTTCTGTCTGCGGTCCGGCGTCTTCTGTCTCTGGGTCCTTATTTCTCTGTGGATTACAAATCTCGCAATCCATCGGCTCGTCGGCCGGTCCGGTGTGCTAACGGAAACGATCCCGCTCTGGCACTCCTCTGGTCACTCTCGGCCAATTATCATTACCACTCGTAAAGCAGCACGTCTCTGGCGTCGGCCTCTGGCCCTCTGAATACACGTCACACATCTGATCCTCGGTGCATATCTTATTGCAGCAGTGTCCTGGAAGGAACCTGCTCAGGGTCTCTTCCAATCTTGCCTATGCCAAACTGTACGGAGGCTGTACTCTTTCATAATCCTTTCTCGTTTTCTGGACATCTGCATTCTCAGCATAACATCTTCTCGGAAACTGGTCATACCTCAACGCCTGTGTACCCATATCTGATCTCTAATCTCGACATGGAGTAACAATAGCTCGTCAGCATCTCACACGAACCTCTGGTTCCAATCGTCTGTATTATTGTCTGCTTCGACGTCACGTCATACCATCTGCGTACCGCTATGTCCTTGGCCACACTCAATCCGGAACCTCTCACACGGACTCGAAATTGTGAACTCGGTATCTTCATCACTCTGTAGAAGATCTCTAGCCAAACACGCTCTCAGGAACTCGTCCATACCATTGGAGGAATGCTCAATACTCGTCCGTTCTCGATCAACTCACAACGCATCTGGGTGAGGTCCTCTATCCGAAGCTGGTCAGCTTGCTGATCTCCTATCACAGGATATCCGGATGACGTTAAACTTTTCGATCGACTCATCAAAGTCCCAAAATTTTTCGAAAGCTCAACACCTAAGCACAGTTTAATAATATCAAGTACATGCTACAATACCTATGGACTAACCGTAGAAGGGCAAACCCAAGCCTCACCGATGGCACCGCTAAACTGCCGCAAACCCTAAGGTTCAAAAAGCGGTTCCATGGTCATCATGTCGAGCTAGGGTTTCATTCTTCTAGAGGGTCCACAGCATCACTTGCATGTTCATCTGAATACCTTAAACTTGGAAAAATGGGTTTTCTGATATTCGTTCGAACTTTCCAACTCCGCCTAGATGACATGTGAACACCCTTCGTCCGCATGCTAAACAATGCCTCAATCCTTAAGGATAGACGATACATCCACGGTCATCTCTGGATCGGTCTACTCTAGACCTGAGTAAGATTCTCCATACTGGAAATCTTCAACTCAACTGGGCCTACGTCGGCGCATCAATTTGACGAATCACCTTCATTTCTCAACTCGGGATAGACTAGCTATCATCTGTCGCATCTCTGCCTGGAAGCTCCAGCAATCTCAGCTCGTAAGCCCTGGGAGCTACATCCCATCAATCTCAGCAACAGCTGAGTCATCTGTCTGCACGGTAGACGACATCACAATCTCTGAGGTATGCTATACATCAACAGTCCTCTCACATCAGGCAGCTCTAACAATGGCCCGATCATCCGGTGCAAAACCAAACACTCGCTTCAGCAAGAGGTTGCAACACAACACTACATCGAGACGTTCCCATGTCACCAGAAAACACAATGGTCAGCCCTCGTACCAGACGAGCTCGCCCTGACTGCAACACTAGCATCAGCTTAATCTGCGCTCAAACCAAGGTGACAAGAACCTCAAGCGTGTATCGAAGAAAACAGATCAAGGGCTTGAAAGGAAATGACAGATCCAGAAAGGATACATGATCATAAGAAGAAACAGCATCAATGAAAGTATGATCATGGAACGAATAGAATCTAGGATCTCAAATGGATGTATAATCATGGGTACGAAGAGAATCACAGATCTCAGAATATGTACATCTTAAGGTTTCTTAAGTGGAGTATTGTATCGTAAATATGCCGCGGAACATACGTACGGTACGTCACTTTACCCAAGCTACCTACTCCATTAATCAGGGTCAGCCTATGAAATGAAAGTTCGGGTCTAATACCCCCGTTCAAGTTTAAGTTCCGTAAGGTCAAGCCTAGGTTCCGAAATAAGTACACGCCCTAGACTCCGCATAGTCAAACCTAGACTCGAACCAAGATTAAACCTAACGCTCTGATACCAACTTTGTCACGACCCGAAATATTAGCTCATGACCAGCACTTAAATCACGCAACGTCTAAAGGCATAACGTAAGTCAAGTAAGCTGAAACCCAGAAATCTAAACCTTTTTAAGAAAATAAAAGAGGTGAAGTTTTGAAATAAAGGTATAAGGAAATCAAGTTTTCTTAATGCATAGAAAAGGGACATAAAAATGCAAGTGAAATTTCTAGTTTGAAAACATGTTTCGTCTTTTAAAAATTTGGCAGCACCTCCTTTGTATATTTTGATCCAAAACCACAGATACATAATGAAATAAAAGGCATCCCTAAGCGGGAGCTAGCTCTTCGCCAAACGGCGGATTCACAGCTATGCAAGTAATAAAACATGTTTACGACGCCCAACGGTGAAGTTCACCACAAAAGATAAAGAAATATGCAAGACATCAAAACCCACAAGTAGCGGAATACCCCTCGCTCTAAGTCTCGCAACCATAAGCCTCACAAAGTCTCATTACTCACACAAATACTAGTTTGATTAATGGAGTTAACTAGATACAATATGAAATAGTAAATACAAGAGTGGGCACGATACAAATGTCCCACCTACCAATGCAAAACACCCAAAAGCAGCTGTGTGCCAGCGATGCCGCTACGGATCCATGCGGTCAACTTGCAAGAACTGAGGCACAACGGGGACGAGTTACCAACTCATGAGTAGAAAAACATTAACAGATAGAAATCAAATAAACAACGACTCCTAGGTCAACCGTATCATAAAGATAATACTATGATATCTAGGATGACCGTATCTGTATGTGTGCCAACAATGAAATCACCGCCTATATGTATGCCGATATCATCCAACCATATGATCAATGTCTGTATGCATGTGGATCTCGTCCGACTATATCATCAACGTATGTATATATCATAAAAGCATATGCATGAAAATATGAGGATATAAATCAATGTGTGTCCCTCATGACACATCAAAATCATGGAATCTGAGTGTCCAGTATCGACACTCGAAACATCATGAAACTCGTGTCCAGCATTAACACGTAAATCCTCATATCTCTCTCGGGCTCCGTCAGTCCGGATCAGCCCACGGGCTCCGTCAGTCCGGATCGGCCCATATCATCTCTCGACTCCG
Organism: Agapanthus africanus; assembly: GCA_030015575.1. Lineage (NCBI taxonomy): Eukaryota > Viridiplantae > Streptophyta > Magnoliopsida > Asparagales > Amaryllidaceae > Agapanthus > Agapanthus africanus. Next base: position 192,477,652 of record JASDDO010000001.1, read on the forward strand.
GTCGGTATTGTAACGTTTCAAAATAATAAAATATTATTTTTGGGAATTTTTATAATTTAATATTATTTTAATGAATATTTTAATATTCTGGTATAATTAAATACAAATTAATGGGGAAAATTTTGAAAAAATTATGGAAAATTCCAAAATAGGGTATTTTATGGGATTATGCCATTTTTAAATTTTTGTGATTAGTTTGACACTAATTTAGTGCTAATCGCGATTAAAAATCGCTAATCGGATTTTTGGCATTTTTGTGCAAAACATGCACATATCTTTTTCTACACTTGTGTTACATTTTTATCGCCATGGTTAGTCATTTGGGTTCACTATTTGAGTGAGAAGGAAATTGAGGAAAAAGAAAAAGGAAAAGAAAAGAGAGGTATGTGCATGTAGTAGGTATGGGGGGAGTTTGACCTTGGACCTCTTTCCCTCTCCCTTTCATTTCTCCCTCATCTCTCCTTCTCCCTCTTCAGCTCCAGCAGCTGCTGCTGCCCCTCTTCTTCCTCCCACCTTCAAGCCTTCATTACATCTCAAAAACAATACCAAAACCCTACCCCCATTTCATAAAAAGTGTGCACAAGCTCAAGACCTACGCGATGGACCAAGAAAGCAAGGATTTTGGCAACTTGAGGCAACTCAAGAAAATTCTTGAGTTGCCAAATGAGGTAATTTCTGGATCATTAGATTAGTTTTTGCATTACTTATACCCCTATGTTAAAATTGAATCGATATCGGGTGGTGTTGTGGACTTATAGGAAACCTACTTAGGGTTTGAGGAAATTGTGAGTTGTAGTATGAAATTGAGCTTAGTGGAGGCTGCACAAACACCCTAGTGACGGAATTGAGACCCAAACCTGAGATTTGAAACCCAGAATACGGATTTAGAAAACCGATATCGGAGATATTGTGAAATCTGTGAAGGTTTTAGGAATCTGCTATCACCCCGAGACCCCTAAAATAAAATTGAGCTGATAGTGAGTCGGGCAAGCACCTAGGAAGCTACCATCAAGACCCGAGCCCCTAATTCAAACCCATGGCCACAGATTTAATCATTCTGGCCGCAATTTGCGGCCAGAGTAGGGTAGAATTGTTCCAGTTTTGTTCCAGGGCTCATTTTGCACTAAATTAGACCCCTCCTATATGCAGTTTTGGCTAATTGTCACATGGGGAAAATCTGGGAGCATTTTGGTGTGTTTTAGGCGATGTTTTCCGTATTTTAAAATACACTTTCTTGATATTTGGATTTTTATTTGGTTGTCGGGTGTTCGTACATCGACAACTGGGATTGGTTGATTGATTTGCACGTTTAGGCCATAGGTTTCAACCTATGAGCACACTGTGCGCTGTGTTGGTTTTTTGCATCGATTTTAATACGTATTGCGACGGTTTATTATTGTAGGTACCCTCGCAAGGATTCCGAGGCGAAGAAGCACGGCGTCATCGATTTCGGCGAGCGAAGACCAGGTGAGTAGATTTATATCTACGGGGGAAGTCGGGTGGATGGCGTATAGCACCCCCGCAGTCCGTGGTGATGTATACGAATACGTATACACACATATATTTAATATATGTTCTTTGAGATTATTGATGATAATATGGATTGGTTTAGTGTAAGTGCGAAACCCTAGAGTAGGGGTTTCACCCATACACACACACGCACACACTTGCATACATACTTTCTTTCGTATGGGTATATGGGAATATATGTTGTATGTGTTCACATGGGTATTGGATTATGTGTACATGTACTGGATTATGGATAGTGCTTGGAATGTGGGTTGAGTCGATGTGATTCGATTTTAGGCCGTGAGATCGGCGATATGACAGGATTCATATGGGAGATACGACATGATACTTTAGTGGGCCTTTGGGCATGTGTTTTACCCCGCATTCATACTTATATAGATGGTATCGATTGCACTAGACTTAGATCTGTACCCTAGATTTTTGTGATATGATGGTAGTGATACCTGATATGTGGTGAGATGAATGTGATATTGACCCGTACCTAACTATTGGGATGCTGTACGACGATTTACCGTACGAGCTTTATATTGATGTTAGATCCGCACTCATGACTCGAGGATGTAATATGATATACTGTATCATGCATAATACTATTGAGGCGAGATCACCGACTATTGTATATATATATATGTATATCGACTCATATTTAGGTGGTTTCCATACCCCTCCCGATTGACTTTATAGTTGGGTCCGTAGTTCGCATAGTAGGCGTTAGACGAGACCCGAGTCATACCTATTTCAAAACTAACAAATCGGGGATATTTTTAAAGATAGGCAAAAAGGGATTCTACGGATATTTTCAAAATGACACATCTTTTCTTAAAACACCGTAGCCCTTATTTTACCAAAAACCCTGATTCGTCTTATTTCAAAAGGCAAGGCTGCATGATATATTTATTAAGGCAGGCTCTTTACTGTTGCGTTGATTATTCGATTTCCGCATACTCATACTATTTGCATTGCATTGCTTGTGTTTATAGGTATATATTATACAATGAGAATAACATGAATGCAGCATAATGTAAATCTTCAGCTAAAAGCTATAAGGTATACGTATCTACATGATCGAGTCGGTGAATCTATCAATCGGCATCCAGCCTTATGACATCACGTATGGTATAATCCATCGTACGGAATCCTCTAGTCAAGGGTATGGATCAATCATCAAGTCAAACTCATCACGTACGGAAAATCATCGTACGGCGGTATTAAACCAATAGGGATCCTATCAACCTTTACGACAAAGAGGGTACAAACCTAACGTCTCGTACGGCTTATCATTCAAGATTCACAACAATATAAATATCTATATAATTATATCCCTGGGTCACATCCATAACAATCTCATATCGGGGGGTGGGGGGGCGGGCGGGCGGGCAAAGTTATCAATTATCTCAATCGACTCGTATCCGTATACCAACATCTCATCAAATCATCATATCACGTCGTATATTCCATTCATCGCATTTATATCTCCCATCAAGTAAAATTCACATATCCAATCTACCTTGCTATAACCATACGTATCTAATCTAACACACACACACACACCTGAACCATACAATCAGTTTTTCAAAGGGGTGAATCGTAGTTTTGAAAGTAGGGCTACGGTGTTTTACAAGAAAAAGATATCATTTGAAAATCCGTAATGTCCCTTAAGGTATCTGTTTGAAAGATGCATACAACTCCTCAGTTTGGATATAGGTATGGTTCGGATGACACGTTTACGTCGGCTATCTAGTCTATAATATCCAATACGGCAACATCATCGAACATTGTCCTCAAAACCCGTCATCACGTATTAATCATATTATATCATTGCTAACTATCCTATAGTTTCTAATATGGTTTCTCTAACTATCATTTAACTCTATCTATAGTTTTCTATTATAGGTTCCCTTAACCATATTCTATAAATAAATCGGTTTCCATCAAAGTTTGAGGGGGTACTATACGCCATCCACCCGACTTCCCCCGTAGATGTAAATCTACTCACCTTGATCCTCGATTGCCGAAGTCGATGACGCCATGCTCCGTCGTCTTGGAATCCATGCGAGGGTACCTACAATAATAAACTATCGCAATCGCTATTAACATCAAGTCCGGAAACCAAAACGGCACACGGATCGCCTATAGGTTAGAACCTATAGCCCATGTATGCAAAACCAACAAATTACCCTTATTCGTTGATGTACAAACATCCAACAACCAAATACAAATCCAAATATCAAAACTCATCATTCAAAATATGGAAAACATATCCAAAAATCACACTAATATGCTCCTAGATTTTGACTCAGGCCAAAAAGAGTTGCATAAACAAGTCTAGGGTGCTGTACATGGTGTATATGAGCTACTGGACCAACCCCGACACCACATGCCACCAAGTGGCCGGCCACTATCCCTCCAAATCCGGCCAGCTCGGTTCCAGTTTCTCCGATGGGGTCGTATCGTCAGGGTGGTCTCCTATTGGTCCAATTTGGTCTCTGGAGTTGTTTGCTTGTCTCAGAAATCCCCCGGGTCATCCCGGATTCCCTGTAGGCATGCTAAATGTCGCAAAACCGACATGGATCAATTCCTAAATCCGTATTTTGGTTTCTATACTAAATCTCAGCCCTTGATTTCAATCCTTAAGGTCTTGTACAGCCACTATACATCATCAATTCCACTCAATCACCCCAAACCCTTCTCTAGAAATTCCCAAGTTAACAAATCCACCATCAAACCAATTTTAAACTAAAACTAGAATAGAAAGAAGCTTAAAACTAACTAAATGGAAGAATCTATATCTCATTTAGGCCACTCTAGACAGCCTTAGCTTCCCAATGTCTTCAAAATCCCACTTTGCTTGGTCCAATGTGTAGAGGAAGAGATGGAGATTAATTTTTGTGAAGGGAGTATAAGGTTTTGGGGATTATTTAGAGATGGATCTAGGGTAAAAGTGGAGGGAAGTGAGCTTGAGGAAGATGAAGAAGGAGAAGAAAATGATGGGGGAAAGTGTATGGCTACAGCCCCCCTCTCTCTCACTTATTCTCACACTCTCTCTCTCTCTCTCTCTTTCTCCAATTATTCACCTTTTTAACCCCTTTTCATTTCTTTTTCCTTTTTCTCTTTTTAATTTCAAAACCAATTCACATAATATCCATAAAACAACACAAATGTAAAAATATGTAACCAAATATAACATGACATGGTGCACAAGCCATGAAAACTGTAGAAACACGGATTTGGCCTAATCGCGATTAGCAGTGCACTAATCGGTTTTTATCTAAACTGCATATAATAAACTTTTTTAAAAATGCCAAATCCTTTAAATATATTTTTAAACGAATAAATTATTTTAATTTCCATTTATTTCACAATTATTGGTATATATTTGTAACGTTTCAGAAATCGTTTTGCGAATTTTTCCGTTTTAGGGCAAAATTGTCGGTATTTTCCATTTTAACCCGATTTCGATCAAACGTCCGTAGAAACTTGCTGGCACCTATTTTAGCTAAAATAAAGCTTGTGCGCGAACTTTGGGGGTATTTGTAAGGTTTTGGTTCAGATAGATTTTTTCTCAAATAAAATATTATTTTAGCCGGTAAAATATGCACGTAAATTGGGAAATTTCTTCTAAATGAAAATTCTTGGAAATCATCACTACAATTATTTTAGAACCTTCTTTTTAAATATCTAGATTTTTTTGGTCAAAGGATTTAATTTCTTTTAAAGAAAAAGAAAAAGAAAAAGAAAGAAAGGTGGCAAAATGCATTTAATGAAGCATTTATTGTTTTTTTTACTAGAACTTTTTTCATAAAAATTCACAAAAACACCCCCCACACCGTCATGGCCGGCCACTTCTTGTTCATGGCTGCCCTTTTATTTTCTCACTCCATTTTCTTCATTTCTTGCACAAATAGATCATGAAAAATCCAAATAAAATCACAAAAATTCAAATATAATCATTTTCCTTCATTTCCTTAACCCTAAACCATGCTTGGTTCTTCATGAAGTCTTGATTTTGGAGGCTAATCTTGGTTTTCTTGTTGCAAGTTTTTGAATCATTTGGAGGTATAAAATTCTAACCCTAATCTCTAATTGTTAAGTTTAAATCTTTATGCTAGCTTAATTAGATGTTAATTTAAGCTTTAAATTTCATGTTTCAAAATTCTAGAAATGGTTTAAGAAATTCAAGTTAAGTTTAAAACTTGATTTAAGTGTTTAATGTTTTATTGAAGTGTTAATTTGTGATTAGGAAAAGCTTAGCCTAGTAGAAAATGTTAATTATTGTTAATGAATACTTTGTTTAATTATGCAATTTTGCTTACTAGGTTTTTGCTAAAATTTATTTAGCAAGTGTTAAAAATTTAGAAATGGTTTTGATAGCTTAGTTAAGCTATTATAAGGTGTTTGTAATCGCTAGATATGCGTTAGCTTAAAACTAGTGTGAAATATTGCGATAAGTTGCTTACTAGGTTTCGGGGTTTTTCTGACGTGGGTTCGATTGGTCGTTGCGAGGTTATACCTATTTTATTCCTCATAATTGTTTGTGTTGTGTTGCGCGATCGGGACGGTCGGAGTCTAGACTTGGTGTTTTGTAGTTTAGCAACCCCAGTTAGGGTTTTTGGCCGATGTCGTGTGCGATAGATGCGCTAAGCGCGCAGTGTAATTTTCCGGGCGTTTTCATCACGTTTCGTTGTCTTTTTGTCATTGTAGGATGTTTTGCTTATGTGTTGTGTTTGTGAAATTTTAGGTTCGCAGGCGGGGACTACGGACACTGCTACAAAGGGAAAACAGGTGGTAGGATTCACCTAGTTTGGAGCGTTGGTGAGTAGATTTAACATCTACAGGGGAATCGCCCGCATGGCGTTATGCGTCTGGGCTAGAGATGCTATTTCTGTCGCATATTGTATGTCATATTTAGAATTGCGCATTTACCCTATTACTTAGATATTGTTGTGCTTGGACTAGTATCCTTAGGACACTGCACATATTATTGACGATTCATGTTGCATGAGCACTGATTGTATTCTACACACACCGTCAATAATTTCCATATCACGCACAACCCACTTATAGATATGATATTGCTTGGTTAGGGACATCGAGACTTTGATTCATATTTCTTTACGCATTGACTTATAGCATACCTGTATACCTACATGCTTACACATATACTCTGACATACTTACATGCTAGTTCTCTGTATACCTATAGAGTATTGTACCATTAGTGATAGGTACATACACACTTTATGATATAGCTACAGGTATACCTTGCACACCTATTTCACTTATACCCAGGGGGTATACTACATCATTACTTATAGGTAGATACATATATCTTGTTATACCTTTATGTTTTTACATACATCTGGTTATAGCTACATGTTTACCTTTACCTGATGTTATTTTAGAATTAGAGAAAATTAAGAACCGCATGATATTTATATTAACTTGTTGCAGTTAATTAGCAGCTTTTCTTTTATATGCTTACATTTCCGTTTATGTTGCATATATTATATTTATGGATTTTCGCATTGTGATATGGATTTTTCATGATGTTTTCTGGATTTGGGGACCGTGGGAGTTCATGAAATTATGCATTATTTGAAAAACCCGGTTTCCCTTGATTTGATATTTCAGCAGCCACTATGAGATTTATCGGTTCTGATATATATATATCCCACGCGAGGAAAGGAGGGGTCCGTGTGCGGGTACATGGTGGGGCCCGGAGGTACCCCGAGGCAAGAATGAGGTCGTGGTGTTAGACGATGAGTTACAGGGGAACCATACCATCCGGTGACATTACCAATGACTCAGCGGTTATCATGGGGATACTGACGGGAGTCATGTATGTATAGATACGTTGAGAGGCGAGGGTCAGAGCTAGGCACTCGAGCTTTCGGGATAGCGTATGATACGTACCTATCAGGGTGCCGGTCGTGGTGACAGCACCTGATAGACCTGCATTTCTGTGTCGATACTTGACACATTGGTTTCATGATATTTCTTTTTACTTCTTTGTATATATAACAGGGGTTTAGGCCGCTGTTATATATGCCCTTACACCAATATTAGTGGAATGGGACGCTAATATATGTGTATTGATATTAAATTATATACATCATCATATTTATTCATGCAAATATATTTAGGATGTTAGATTTTTACTTGATAATTTGATTTGGGATATAGGTGATTCATTTGATATTGGATACATGATATTTATGAGATTGCTGATTTGTACATTCAGGATATATGAGATTTATTCGATATTGTACATTCAGGATTTGTGAGACTTATATGATATGAGAGCCAATTTGGGGCTGATTTGAGGAATTGGGATTTGGATTTGTCTTGATGGATTGTGATCCTACCACGATGTCAGGATTCCGTAGAAATGACATATTTCATTCCATACTCCACATTTATTATTTATGCACTGCTTCATGTATTAGTAGTACCTGTTAGAGTACCTTTCATAAGTGTTGCATTTACATACCTTTATTTATATGCGTTGCTTCATGTATTAGTTGTACCTGCTAGTGTACCTTTCATGATTATTGCATTCATATGACTTTTTATTGCTATTAATTGCACATGTTAGATTCACGCTGTACGTGCATACTTGCGATTACCTGCATATGTTATTTACTATTCACGAGTTGGCAACTCACCCCCGTTGTGCCATAGTTTGTTTTGCAGGGTGTTCCCCAGAGTAGTCGAGGCAGGATATTCTTCTATCATCTTTTGCTACGGATACCGCATCAGCTCACAGTATGCAGTTTGCTTAGGTGGGTTTTGTGGTTATTCGTTTGTTGTATTGTATATTCGTTGTATCCTTGTACTCTCCATCTACTATATTTTCTTGTTGACTTAGAGACTTGGTGATGACGATATTGTATATTATTTGTGACTTGTTGTCTTTTATACAGTTTCCTTTCTATCGTCTTTTATTTTTTCGCCACGGCGTCGTATATTTGTTGTGGTGGTTGTTTTCTGCCTTTGGGCGTGTATTTGCTCCCGTTTGGGGATGTTTTACTTTATATTTATGTTGTACCCATTTTTGGGGCTAGCTTTTACAAAGGAGGTGCTGCCAAAATTTTAAAGGAAATAAAGTTGGACTTTTAAAGAATTTGGGTTGTGATTTCAAAGACTTTTAAACAACGTTTCTTATCTTTTCTTGTCTTTTAATGGTTTAGATTTCTGGGTTTTGGCTTTCTTTTATTGCGTTAAGCCTGTAGACGTTGCGTAGTATTAGGGCCGTCACATACCAATTTCGGGTCATGACAATATTTATACCCTTTTTCGAAAACCCCAATTTCGCAAATCGGGCAGTTTTCGGGAAATATATTATTTTAATATTAAATTCCAAAAGCAATATTTTATATTTTCTGAAATGTTACATTTGGATCCCGATCCTACTATGAGTATATGCTACCCCTCGGGAGATTTTTTCACTTAACGATCAATGCTATAAACCAAGTAGGTGTCAAGAAAGGTGTTAGCGGGGCTACGCCCCCAGGAAAAAGAGCTTATTTAATTAAGAAACTTCGCGAAAGTATCGTAAAACCTCCCTTGAAGTACCGACACTGGCCTGGATGAATGGTTAAGCAAGTATTATACGGTGAGGTCAATCCTGATTAATTCTTCTTTTATAGTTTGAGGAACGATTCGAGAAACTGTGGGAGCCATCCTGTTTAGATAAACTAAAAACCATTCTAAACTTGCAAGAGTATCATGCTAAAGTGTTTCTTCTTTCTCTCCTAATTGCAGCGACCAGAACATGACGGGCCTTAAGTTATTATTAGATAAAATATTTTGACAGGGCTAAACTATAAAGATTGGTTCAGGAATTTCAAGATGGAAATCACTTATGACAAATTGGGATATCTACTTACTACTAAAGCCCCCGCTGTCCCAGGTCGAGAGTCCAGTATCACGAATAAGGAAATCCGCATGACTTGGGAGATTGACTGCGTGAAAGCCAAATGCATCATGCTTGCCTCTATGAACAATGAACATCAGAGGAGGCACGAGAATATGGATCTTGAATCCATATTTCTCCACACCAAGGAACTGTATAGAGAGCAATCTTATATCGCAAGATACGAGATCTCGAAGAAGCTATTTCAGTCTAGGCTGGCCGTCGGATCATCTGTAGGGGAACACGTCCTTAAGATGATTGGTTACATTGAGGAGCTCACGGACCTCGGGACCACGTTAGAGAACAAGCTGTATACAGACTTGGTTCTCCAGTCCCTTCCTTCCACTTATGCCCAATTTATCTTGAATTTCAATATTCAAGGTAAAGAAGTTGAACTTTCGGAACTCCTCAACATGTTGAGGAGTGCAGAGGGCACCCTGCAGAAAGCAAAGGAAACACACGCTATGTTTGTTGGTGGTGCTTCCTCTTCTAGGTTCAAGGCGAAAGACAAAGGAAAGAAGGAGAAGGCCCCTACCAAATCGAGAGGAGGTGTTGGTAAAGTGGAAGCCAAAGGAAAAGCAAAAATGGCAGGGACGATAGTAGGAAAGGACGAGTGCTTCTACTGTCATAGGAAGGGCCGTTGGAAGAAAGATTGCAAAGCTTGGAACGCCAAGAACCAGGACCCGAGGTGTAACATTTCAGAAAATATAAAATATTATTTTTGGAATTTAATATTAAAATAATATATTTCCCGAAAATCGCCCGATTTGCGAAATTGTGGTTTTCGAAAAAAGGGTATAAATATATACCGATAATTGTGAAATAGATGGAAATTAAAATGATTTATTCATTTAATAATATATTTAAAAGATTTGGCATTTTTAAAATTTATTATATGCAGTTTGGATAAAAACCCGATTAGTGCACTGCTAATCGTAATTAAACCAAATCCGTGTTTCTACAGTTTTCCATGGCTAGTGCACCATGTCATGTTATATTTGGTTACATGTTGTTGCACTTGTGTTGTTTTATGGGTATTATGTGATTTGGTTTTGAAATTTAAAAGAGAAAAGAAAAAGAAATGAAAAGGGTTAAAAAGGTGAATGATTGGAGAGAGAGAGAGAGAGTGTGTGTGTGAGAATAAGTGTGAGAGAGAGGGGGGCCTGCTGCCATAACCTTTCCCCCCCATCATTTTCATCTCCTTCTTCATCTCCTCAAGCTCACTTCCCTCCACTTCTACCCCTAGATCCATCTCCAAATAATCCCCAAAACCTTATACCCCCTTCACAAAAATTAATCTCCATCTCTTCCTCTACACATTGAACCAAGCAAAGTGGGATTTTGATGATTTTGAGAAGCTAGGGTTTTCTTGAGTGGCCTAAATAAGGTATAATTTCTACTATTTAGTTAGTTTCAAGTTTCTTTATATTCTAGTTAGTTAGAAATGGGGTTAAAATGTGGATTTGTGAACTTAGAGATTCCTAGAGAAGGGTTTGAGTGTTGTGTGGTTTGGGTGATGCCTAGTGGCTGTTACAAGGCCCTAGAGACCAATTCTTGACCTGGACCAGTGACCAAACCCCAAAATATGAACTTTAGATTCGTCGATATCGGAAAATTGTGAGAATTGTGATGGTATTTAGGAATCTGGAGTGACTCGGGGACCTGGAAAATTATTTAGCAGAATCTCAGAGCTGTGCAGGCAACCTAGAACCTATACCCAAAACCCAGGACCCCAATTCCTTACCGTGGCCGCAAATTTACCCATTTTGGCCGCAATTTGCGGCCTGGGTTGAGTGGAAATGCTCCGTGTTTGGTCCATGGCTCCTTTTGCTATAAATTAGACCCTTTACATATGCAAAATTGGCAAATTTCACCTAGGGTAAAATTTGGGACCATTTTCTTGAGTTGCTGCATTGTTTTACGACTTCGTTTTAACTTGGTTTTGGTATTTGATATTGTGTTCTATCGTCTGATGTTTATACGTCAGCGATGGGGGTTGTTTGGTGGTTTTGAAGCGTAGTCCGTAGGTTTTAACCCACAGACATTTCGCGTGTCGTTTTGGTTTCGACTCAGATGTTAATAGTGATTTTGATTGTGTATTATTGTAGGTACCTTCTCATGGATTTCGAGGCGACGGAGCGTGGCATCATCGACTTCGGCAAGCGAAGACCATAGTGAGTAGATCTATATCTACGGGGGAAGTCGGGTGGATGGCGTATAGCACCCCCGCAAAGTTTTGATGGAAACCGATTTGTAGCATATGGTTAAGAAAACCTAGATTAGGAAACTATGGTTAGAGTTGAAAGATTGTTGGTGAAACCATATTATAAACTAAAGGATAGTTAGAAGTGTTTTGATACGACTAGTATGTGATGATGGAATTTGAGGATGACGTTTGACAATATTGTCGTTTAGGGTACTATAGGACTAGATAGCCGACGTAATTGTGTCATCCGGATCATATCTATTTCCAAAATAAAGAATCGTATGCATCTTTTAAACATATACCTTGAGGGACGTTACGGATTTTCAAATGATATCTTTTCTTTAAAAACACTGTAGCCATACTTTCAAAACTACGATTCGCATCTTTCAAAAACTGTTTGTATGGTTCGGGTGTGTATGTTAGATTAGATACGTATGCTTATAGTAAAGGTAGAATGTATTTGTAATTTTGACTTGATGTTGGATATAAATGCGACGAAAAGAATACATGACGTGATATGATGATTTGATTATATGTTGGTATACGGATGCGAGTCGATTGAGATGATTTATATCCTGTCGGTCCCCTGATATGAGATTGTTATGGATGTGACCTGGGACATAGGTATATAGATATATTTATATATGTTGTGAATCGTGAGTGATAGCTGTACGAGACGTTAGGTCCGTATCCTCCTCGTCTTATAGGTCGATAGGATCCCGGATAGCTTAATGCCGCCGTACGATGATTTTCCGTATGTGATTAGTTTGACTTGAGGTTTGATCCATACCCTTGACTAGAGGATGCCGTACGATGGATTATACCGTACGTGATGTTGTGTGGCTAGGTGCCGATTGATAAATTCACCGACTCGGTCATGTTAGATACGTATACCCGTCAGCATTTGCATATGATTTTCCTTATGCTGCATTCATATTATTCTCATTGCATTGCTTATACCTGTGCTAGTACACCTGCACCATTTTCGATGATGCGTATGTTACACTTACACAGATTTGCCGGCCCACACACTTCATCATCGATAATTTCCATGCCACTACACAGTAGGATTGCTGCATCCTGATATTTCGCATAAATTACTTGTGAACATACATATTGTACATCCATGCTTACGTATATACCACTTGTACACTCATATTGGTGTATACATATTGTACACTCATACTTGCGTATATACTACTTGTACACCTATATTGGCGAATATACATATTGTACATCCATGCTTGCGTATATACCACTTGTACACCCATATTGGAGCACATACATATTGTACACCCATACTTGCGTATACACCCATACTTGCGTATACACCACTTGTACATCCATATTGGAGCATATACATATTGTACACCCATACTTGCGGACATACACACTTGTACGTCCAAACTTGCGTACATACACATATGCACCTTTATACGATATTGTATTCGATTTTGGAGACTTGGGAACCGCATGATATATTCTAAAACTGGATTCATTTAAAAGAGCGGTTTTCCCTCGATATGTGCGTATTACCGTTCCACGTTGCATGATATACGGATATGCTTACATTTCTGTTATATATCGCATACATCATGCTTTATGATTTTACGCATTGAGATATGTTGTTCCCATGAGATTTCTGGATTTGAGAACCGTGGCTATTTCAAAGAAAGCATGTACTGTTTTAAAAACCCGGTTTCTCTTGATATGATATTTCAATGCGTCCACCATGCGTTTTCTCAGTTCTGAGACGTATGACATGTGAAACCCAATTGGAGGAGCTGGACTGGGCCGATTGCGGGTACATGGTGGACCCGATATGGTACCCCGGGACGAGAACGGATTGTTGTGCTGTAGACGATGAGCCTGACAGAGGGACTACTACCTACCGGTGATAGTATTTAGGCTCGACGGATATCCAGAGGATACCGACCGGAGTCAAGAGATGATATGGGCCGATCCGGACCGACAGAGCCCGAGGGCCAATCCGGACTGACGGAGCCCGAGATATGAGGAGTTACGTGTCGATGCTGGACAGGGTTTCATGATGTTTTTGGGTGTTGATGCTGGACACTCAGATTCCATGATTTTTGAGGTGTCGCGAGGGACACACGTTGATATATATCCTCATATTTTCATTCACATGCTTTTATGATGCATACATACATTGATTATATGGTTGGACGAGATCCACATGCATACATACATTGGTTATACGGTTGGACGAGATCCACATACATACATACATTGGCTTATATTGTTGGATTATATCCGCATACATATAGGTATTGACTACATTGTTGGCACATATACAGACCCGGTCACCCTAGATATTATAATATTACCTTTATGATATAGTTGACCTAGGAGTCGTTGTTTATTCGATTTCTACTTGTAGATGTTTTTCTACTCACGAGTTGGCAACTCACCTGTTGTGCCACAGTTCTTGCAGGTTGACCGCATGGATCAGTAGCGGAATCGCTGGCACACAGTTGCTTTCGGGTGATTGCTTTGGTAGGTGGGAAATTCGTATCGTACCCACTCTTGTATTTATATTTCATATTGTATCTAGTCAACTCCATCAATCAAAACTAGTATTTGTATAAGAAATGAGACTTAGTGAGACTAGTAGTTGCAAGACTTGAGCGATGGGTTGTATGTTCGCTTTTGGGGTTGATGTATTGTTTATTTCTTTATTTTCTGTATTGATCTTCGCCGATTGGGCGTCGTATACTTGTTTTATCACTTGCGTGGTTGTGATCCGCCGTTTGGCGAAGAGCTAGCTCCCGCTTGGCGATGTCTTTTATATTATCTTGTATTTGTGGTTTTGGATCAAAATATACAAAGGAGGTGCAGCCCAAATTTTTAATAGACAAAACATGTTTTCAATCTAGTAAATTTCACTTGCATTATTCATGTTCCTTTTCTAGGCATTTAAGAAAACTTTTCTTCATTTTACCTTATTTCAAAATTGCACCTCTTTTATTTCTTTAAAAGGTTTAGATTTCTGGGCTTCAGCTTACTTGGATTTCGTTACGCCTTTAGACGTTGCGTGATTTAAGTGCTAGTCACGAGCTAATATTTCGGGTCGTGACATGAGGCAAGTTGTGGCTTCGGCTTCAGGTGTGTTTGTAATTGAAAACTGTCTGTCAATCAACTCTACTTCCTGGGTATTGGATACCGGATCGGGATCTCATATATGCAATTCTTTGCAGGCACTAAGAAGCCATAGAGTTCTAAAGACCGGTGATATGACCTTCAGGGTTGCTAACGGAGGGAGCATGGATGTTGTGTCTGTAGGGGAATATCACCTTGGATTGACGAGTGGACATATTTTGGTTTTGCGCAACTGTTTTTATGTACCTAGTTTAACTTGTAATATCATATCAGTATCCTTGTTATCAAATGAAGGTTATGATTTTACATTTGTAAGCGATGTTGTAAACATCCACCTTAATCATGGTCTGATTGGGTCAGGTATTCTAAACCACGGTATATACGTATCAAACCAAATACAAGTTTTCAATGTCCAGAACACACTTAAAAGAAAGTCTCCGGATACAAATCAAGTTTTCTTATGGCATTGTAGACTAGGTCACATCAATGAGACAGGGTTAACTAAGTTACATAAAGAAGGATATTTGGATCTGTTCGAGTATCAATCTTATGCAACTTGTCAATCATGTCTCAAAGGAAAGATGACAAAGACTCCGTTCACTGGACACGGAGTAAGAGCGAGCGAGCTCTTGGAACTCATACACAGCGACGTATGTGGTCCAATATCTACACATGCAAGAAGTGGTTATTCATATTTCATTACTTTTACGGATGATTTCTCTAGGTATGGACATATTTTCTTAATGAGACATAAATCCGAGGCCTTTGAGAAATTCCAAGAATATAAGAATGAAGTAGAAAAAAAACTGGCAAAAGTATCAAGACACTGAGATCTGATCGAGATGGTGAATATTTAGGTACCGAGTTCCTAGATTACCTGAAAACGAATGGAATTCTCTCTCAGCTTAATCCTCCATACACACCACAACACAACGGTGTATCAGAGAGACGGAACCGAACCCTATTGGATATGGTACATTCCGTGATGGGTAATGCTGAGTTACCATGATCATTCTGGGGCTCTGCACTAGAATCAGCTGCATATCTTTTGAACAAGGTTACTACCACACCATATCAGATGTAGAGTGAAAAGAAACCCTATCTTTAGTATCTCAAAATATGGGGTTGTCCAGCTTTTATTAAAAGCATGCGGACAAACTCGAGGCACGATCAGTACTGTGTAAGTTTGTGGGATACCCAAAGAACTTCAGGGGGTATCTTTTCTATAATGCAGAGGAACAAATGGTATTTGTTTCTAGTAATGCCCACTTTCTGGAACATCAGTTTTTAGAAAAAGAAACAAGTGGGAGCGCTATAGAACTGGAAGAAATTCCAGAACCACAAACTATTACTGAAAGCTTGGTGGAACCAGAAGTTCCAAAAGAACAGGACATTCCCGTACCACTCTGCAAGAGTAGTAGGTTTTCTCATCCACCTGAGAGATACTACGGTTTCTCATAGACGGGGATCGAGAGGATTGCATCATTGACAATGATGACCCTACTAGCTTCCAGCAAGCCATTCAGAGCGGCGACTCAGTAAAATGGCTGGATGCAATACGGACTGAAATGGAGTCTTTGTACACTAACAAAGTATTGACTTTGGACATTGCTCCAGAAGGGGTAAAACCCATAGGCTGCAAATGGATCTTTAGAAAGAAGATTGGTGTAGATAGACAGGTTGAAACCTATAAGGTTAGACTTGTTGCAAAGGGTTTTCGCCAAAGACCTGGTTTGGACTATAACGAAACCTTTTCTCCAGTGGCTATGCTCAAATCCATTTGGATCCTTCTTTCTATTGCTGCCTTCTACGATTATGAGATCTGGCAGATGGACGTAAAGACGGCTTTTCTAAATGGTAATTTAGAAGAGTGCGTCTATATGGATCAGCCAGAGGGTTTCATTCAGAGTGGGAGCAGCGGGAAAGTATGCAAGTTGCTTAAGTCCATTTATGGACTAAAGCAGGCATCGCGGAGTTGGAACATCTGTTTTGATGAGACAGTCAAAGAATTTGACTTCATCAATAATCCAGATGAGCCATGTATTTATATTAAGATTGTAGCACGAACTGTCGTATTCCTCGTCTTGTACGTGGATGGCATTCTCTTGATAATAAATGATATTCCTTTGCTACAATATGTCAGAGGATTCTTGTCACACAGGTTCTCTATGAAAGACCTGGGTGATGCCTCTTTCATTCTGGGGATCCAGATCTATCGTGACAGATCTAAGAGGATGTTGGGACTTTCGCAGTCCAGATACATCGGCACTATACGGAAAAGATTCAGTATGGAAGATTCTAAGCTCGGTAATTTACCGGTGTTCATATCAGAATTTTGCATTATTATATCGCCAATTCTTTGTTAGTTATGTATATGCCCAAGAGGCCATTATTGTACATATGATGTATATTATAATGGATGCTTGGATATATATATAGAGAGGACTTTCTTGCTCATCATGATAGTATGCTATTTGGTTTCACTTTATCTTAACATGTTGACTTATATTAGTTTACTGTCTTACTCTCACATGTTGATAAAGCCCTTAGGATCTATACTCGACTACTGGGACTATGATGAGATCATACTAGTGGGGCCAGAGTAGTCGATGAGTACATCCTATAACTGTTCCTAGTCGAGGGTGTATCGAGACAGGGCGTCGATACACTAGAGTAGACTAGCGTATACGCATCATGACCCATATGATGGGCGATAGATGATCCCATATCCATTGGTGTTTTTGACATCAGAGATGGTGTACAGGTGCTCAGTGGAGACTGGGTACACTGGACGGACTCCCCGAGAACTCACAGATGGTATTATACCTCACGTCAGATGGCAGTTCTCTAGTGACATTGGTACAGGTTAGTCTGTAGACCCGAGATTGTCATAGAGTCTTGTGTGATTCCCACTGTGCTTTGATTTCCACCTTACCACGTCCAAGAGGGCATGCAAAATGGTGGCTTTTGGGTACAGTCCTGAATCACATGGAGGCAATGAGCGATAGGAGGGGATTCGTCTCTCCCGGTATAGGGAGTTGATGTTGTGCTGTGTTTGATTGGCTATAACTGGAAGTCCCTGGCCAGGGCAGATATAGAGATTTACTGGTAAGTGTTACCAGTAGTTTCTCAACCTGTTATGAGCTCACATCTACACGACTTATCGGTTACTGGGGTCTGACGTATACCACCCCTAGACTCGATATGCGACATATCAGACGAAGAGACCAGACTGTATGGGAGTGTTACTGATTGGATTCACAGGAGAATGTACAGGCTTGATTGTTGATCTTCTGATCGCTCAATACCTGGGTGGCTGTTACGTTTAGCTTACCGTTTGCAGCTTGTGGGTGTTTGATATGATCATCACCTGCTACCGGCGTATTGACGATTCTTTAGAGTCCTACACAGAGGTTTCTTGACTCAGGCAAAACGGTGTAGGGGCACGAATGTGATATGCAGGACCGAGGATAATACGATATGAGATACCGTATTGTATTCTCGCGATATTTTGATATGAGCCGGATCATCGGATCAAGTGTTGATTCGACGAATCGGTACATGATATATTAGTCGGTTATATTCGATATAGCCGGATTGTCGGATCAAGTGTTGATTCGATAATTTAATGTATAATTATATATATGATATATTTCATTACATTATCTAATATTGGCTCGCTTTATTGATTCATTTTCTCACCGGATAATACATTGATGTATATGCGATATATGTTAATTGTATTATTTTCTTTTGTTACAAAATATATTATATCTGTGATATATATATTGTAACATAATATGATTACTAATGCAACATGTTTAGTGGAAATTAAACAAGGTTAGGGTTTGAATTGGATTAGTTCTTTCATGAACCTTCTAGAAGGTTTCATTTTGTTTCTTGCAAAGATATTATGATAGATATTTTGTAAGATATTCTCCTTACCCAAACCACACCCTTAACCCTAGTTAAATCTCTACATAAGTTAGCCTTGTCATAGTTGACCATGGTTGCATTTATAATCATATATCTTTTCATTATTCATCACAAAAGGTTTTTTAATACATTATTCTCATTCTTCTTCTTCCTTGAGCTTTGAGAAAGCTTTCTAGGTTTTGATTTTGTGATGATTAAGAGTGAGAATTTGATAATAAAAGAGAGCACAAATACTACTTCATCATCCTCATCTAATCTAGCCAATTAGATTAGGGTGTTCACCTCATTAGAGAGAGAGAGCTTGAGTTATAGAAACTTCAAGGTAGATCATCGGAGAAAAAGAAGACTACAAGCTAGCATGGATCGTTCGA
Organism: Agapanthus africanus; assembly: GCA_030015575.1. Taxonomy (NCBI): domain Eukaryota; kingdom Viridiplantae; phylum Streptophyta; class Magnoliopsida; order Asparagales; family Amaryllidaceae; genus Agapanthus; species Agapanthus africanus. The sequence continues at coordinate 192,496,729 of JASDDO010000001.1, forward strand.
GTTGTGGAGCCTCTCTTGAGTCCGGGAGATCATGGATCGCGGTGAAGGGACTTCTACTCAGAGCTTATGAAGCGAAGGAGCGGACTACAAAGGTTGTAATCCCTCACTCTTAGTTGTAAAGGTGTTTACTTGCATGTTAAACCCTAATTATCTAGCAAAGATCCCGGCTTTGGATTGTTCGGCACGTCTAAATTTTTATTCGTGCATGGTTGATGCCTTATTAACCCTTGTATGAGTGCCAAGGAACCCTACAATGGTATCAGAGCCAAGCTACAGCATTAGGCGACCTGTATACGAAGTTAAAACTCCGATCGAACCCCGAAACATCTAAAATGACTCCCTATTTGGAAATTTTGTAAAAATATGATTTTTGCTTCATTAAAAATACTCAAAAAAATCAGCAGGGAATTCTAAGAGTTACTCTGCAAAACGACACCAAAATACCACTAAAGCGCCGTGGAACTGCGGCCGTACCATACCTTCTGCGGCGGTTCCGCGGCAGCATAGTAGTATTAGGGTTAGGATTTTGGCACAGTGCATCCGTAGGTATTTGTAGCTGCTTCTGGGTATTTTTAATCCGACTCAAGTGTTGAGTGTTCTGGGGATTATTTTGAATTCGTTGATTCGATCGGAAAATTTAATTTCGTTCTGTTTTCCAGATAATTTAGAAACTGTTAAAATGTTCGAACGGATATCATTAACTCATTATTCCCGGCACGAAAAACTTTCAAGTGTTGAATTTTTCTTGAGTTTAAATCTTTCGAATAAACGTGCAAGTAACGCGGTGGACCCTTTAGAAGAACACAAACCTTAACTCGATTATGTGACCGTCTGAACCGCCTCTAAACCTTAGGGTTTTGGGCAGTACGGCGTGGCACATGTGAGGCGTTGGCTTGACCCTTCTACGGCTGGACCCTTGGTACTGTGACATATTCTGGGATTATTTGAACTCCGCTCAAGTGTTGAGCTATTTAGGAAATCTTGGGTATTTGATTATCCGATCGGAAAGTTTAATATTGTTTATTTATCTGGAATGTGATATAATATGTGGAATTCATATAGTTAGGCATGAAATGCGAAGTTTGTGATATTTCAGATTTATGATGTCTAAAGTGATTGTGGATTCCAAATGTTGTAGTTTTACAATTTCTTTTCTGTGACCGTAAGTGTAGTATGTAGTTGTATTGCCGGTTTTCGTTGCTATACATCAACGACGATCGGTGTATGCATACTTACTTACGTTGATGATATGAGATATTATGTGTTGCTGTGATATGTTATATTGGATCGTCGTGTTCTGAATAGCCGGGGGTTTTATGCGAGATGAGGATTTTTATTTTCATTCATGTAAAATTCATTTGTATGTAATATTCTTTTATTGGGGCACTTCCGGGATGAGGTTGATGTCACCAGTATATATTATTTACTTTTCCGCATTAGGTAGACCCAAGGAGGGGAGCACAAGTAACCGGGTTCTAGGGTCCAGTGGGAGGCCATCTCGAGAAGTCGAGACCGGGTCTCCTAACCCTAGAATTGGCAGTGTTGCTTGCCGCTCTCGTAGGGGTCTAGGGATGTGGGTTTGGCTATTCATCGCGACCGTAGAATCCGTGTTTTATACCGGCTCGTATTAAAACACGGACATCCTGGTATATCCAATATTTCATATATGTTCTTCTGCTGCAATGTACTGTGATGAGATCATATTACTACCTGAGACGAATGCTTATACTATATATATATGCTGATATATAAATATTACTGCTTTCGTTTCTACTGTGATGCTTAGGAAGCATAAGCTGATGGGATTTATTATTGAGATTAATAAAAAGAAAAGAAACCTAAAAGATGTTGTAGAATCAAAACTTTATAAAAAGGGTAGCTACAGTTTTGCTTTGCATAGTGGTATATATGATATACCCTGCACCTTATTCGATGAGGAAAGAGCCGAGATCCCTTCACCGGGAGTGACCTCTTTAGCGAAACTGGCAGATGCTACAAACTCGCGGTTTAGTTTTTGACAGCTTAAATAGTTCTTGCTTTGCACCGTGGTATATGTGATATACCCTGCACTTTATTCGATTGGGAAAGAGCCGAGATCCCTTCACCGGGAGTGACCTCTTTAGCGAAACTAGAAAAGCCTAAAAAATACTCCTTTTCAAAATCACTTGTTTCTACAACAATATTAAGTTCATTACGCAATAGGTTTTCTGAAAAACCTGCGTAGCCCTCCGACATTTCAGATAGGTAATACTTAGTATTCGTGCTGCGTTTGTTGGCTTTCGTCAAGGCGTAGTGTGCAGTAGCTAACTATTGCTTATCTGTAACATATGATGAGATTGGGTTAGGGTAGTCGTACGGCTTTGTTGGTTTTCGTCAAGGGACATACGACTGGGTTTAATTCAATCAAGAAATGTACGGGTTGAACTTGACTAGCGGACTATGGTTTGTTGGCATTCGTCAAGATCATAGCACGTTAGGGGAAAAATATTATCGGGAATTTCAAGTGTTGAAATTTGCAATGAGATTGCGTACCTCCTATGAGATAGTTGGATCTCGATACCCACTGCGAGTAATAGTTATTCCTGGGAGAATTTTACACAGGACAATTAGCCGATCAAGTAGGTGTCTAGAATGATGTTAACGGGGTTATGCCTATGGGAAAACGAGGTTTATTTTAATTAGGTCCGTGCGAAAGTGCGAGGAACCTCCCTCAAGTACCAACACTGATCTGGCTGAAAGATTGACGAAATTGTAGGGTGTAATTAATCCCGGCTAATCTTACCTTTTAGGGTTTGAAGGAAGATTTGATAAAAATAGTGGGAGACATCCTGATTAGATAAGATAATAACCAATCTAATCTTGCAAGAGCATACGCTAAAGTGTTTCCTTCTCTCTCTCTCCAGGTAGCGACCATGTCAGGACTTAATCAAGATAATAAAATGGATGTATTGACTGAACACGCTTATTATACTGAGCAGGGGGTCATTGGTCCCGTTCTTTCTTATAAGAGTTATAAGACTGATCTGGAAACAGGAAAATATCTGGATTCTCACGCCGCCCAAATGAAGAACAAGTATGTTGATGCATCTTCTTCGGGTGTGTTAGTTATTGAGAACTATTTCTCAGTTCACCCTACGTCCTGGGTATTAGATACCGGATCGGGATCCTACATATGTAAATTGTTACGTGGGCTATGTAAAGGTAGAGAACTGGGAAAGGGTGATCATTCCGTACAAGTAGGGAATGGTACAAATATTGCAGCCAGAGCAGTTGGCGAATATCACCTTGTATTACCAAGTAGTAATACATTGATTCTGAATGAGTGCTATTATATACCGAACATGATGTGCAACATTATATCAGTTTCTTTATTAAGTAAAGAAGGGTATAATTTTGTAATAGAGGATAATGTTATGAACATCTTCCTAAATCAAAAGTTGATTGGATCAGGCTCGTTACATAAAGGCATATTCATTCTCTATCAAAATACAGTCCTTAATATACAAAACATGCACAAGAGGAAGAGTTCAGAAATGAACGAATCCTTCTTGTGGCATTGTAGACTTGGTCATATCAATGCGACACGGTTAGCTAAGTTACATAAGGATGGATATTTGAATCCGTTCGAATTATCATCTTATGATACTTGCCATTCATGTCTCAAAGGTAAAATGACCAAAACTCCATTTAGTGGACACGAAGAAAGAGTTAAGGACTCTTAGGGTTGGTACATAGTGATGTATGCTGTCCTATGTCTACACATACCAGGAACGGTTCTTCCTACTTTATTACATTCACTGACGATCTCTCTAGATACGGACATATGTTCCTGATGAAACACAAGTCTGAAGCTTTTGAGAAATTCAGAGAATATAAGAACGAAGTAGAGAACCAAACGGGCAACAGTATTAAGATCCTTCAATCTGATCGAGGAGGAGAATACTTGTGCAATGAGTTCCTGGACTATCTAAATGAAAATGGGATTCTCTCTCAGCTTACTCCTCCTTATACACCACAGCAAAACGGTGTATCGGAGCGGAGGAATCGCACCCTATTAGATATGGTGCGCTCTATGATGAGCGAAGCTGAGTTGCCTATTTCCTTCTCGGGGTATGTGCTTGAGACAGCCATACACCTATTGAATATGGTTCCTACCAAATCAGTGCCTACCACTCCATATGAGATATGGAAAGGGAAGAGACCATCTCTTAAGTATGTTAAGATATGGGGTTTTCCGGCCTATGTCAAATGGCTAAATCCGGACAAACTCGAGGCAAGGTCTGTCCTATGTAAGTTTGTAGGATATCCCAAGAACTCACAGGGGTATATCTTCTACCACATTGAGGAACAAAAGATGTTTGTTTCTCGACATGCCACCTTTTTAGAAAAGGAATTTCTTGCAAAAGAAATTTGTGGCAAGGAGGTAGAACTGGAAGATGTTCCAGCAACACAAACTACGACAGATGATTTGATGGAACCAGAGGATTCAGTAGTTCCCGACGAACCCCATCCTCTCCGCCGATCTAGTAGGGTTTCTCATCCACCTGAGAGATACTACGGTTTTCTCATTGATGGTGGGAGCGAGGATTGCATCATGGAAGATGATGACCCAACTAGTTTCGAGCAGGCCATCACGAGTGGTGACTCTATGAAATACCTAGATGCAATGCGATCTGAGATGGAATCCATGTACACCAACAAAGTATGGACTTTGGAAGTTTCTCCTAAAGGGGTAAAACCTATTGGGAGCAAATGGATCTTTAAAAAGAAAATTGGTGTAGATGGAAATGTTGAGACTTTCAAAGCTAGACTTGTTGCAAAGGGTTTCGTCAACGACCAGGTATGGATTATGACGAAACCTTTTCCCCAGTAACTATGCTTAAGTCCATCCGGATCTTACTTGCCATTGCTGCATACCATGACTATGAAATTTGGCAAATGGATGTTAAGACCGCCTTTCTAAACGGTGATTTAGAAGAGTGCGTGTACATGACTCAGCCAGAGGGCTTCGTAGATAGTGGGAGCAGCGGAAAGGTGTGCAAGCTGCTTAAATCCATCTATGGGTTAAAGCAAGTATCGCGGAGTGGAACATCTGCTTTGATGTTGTAGTCAAAGAGTTTGACTTCATAAAAAACGTAGATGAACCTTGTATTTATAAGAAGGTTGCAGAGAGTAAGGTAGTCTTCCTCGTATTGTACGTCGATGACATACTCTTGATAGGAAATGATGTTCCTATGCTGCAATCAGTCAAGCTCTTCTTATCACAGAGATTCTCAATGAAAGATCTAGGTGATGTCTCCTGCATACTGGGAATTATGATTTATAGAGATAGATCTAAATGGATACTGGGATTGTCCCAATCCAGGTACATTGGCACCATACTGAAGAGATTTAGTATGGGTAGTTGGGATTAGTGATTGAGTCTTCCCGTGGGAACCTACCCACGATCTCTGGACTCACTCTCTCCAAAGAGATGTTTCCCAAGACTGATTTGGAGAGAGCTCGCATGCAAGGGATACCCTATGCTTCGGCAGTAGGCTCTATCTTGTATGCGATGCTATGTACCAGACCCGATGTAGCATACTCACTAAGTGTAGTGAGTAGGTATCAAGCAGATCCAGGAGAGAGTCACTGGATAGTTGTGAAGAACATTCTCAAGTGCTTGCGAAGGACTAAAGAGATGTTCTTGGTGTATGGTAACAGAGAACTCTAGGTGGAGTCCTTTACCGATTCGAGCTACCAAAGTGATAAGGACGACTCTAAGTCGCACTCGAGATTTGTCTTTACCCTCAATGGAGGGGTGGTGTGTTGGAAGAGTTCCAAACAGGATACCGTTGTAGACTCGACGATGGAGGCTGAATACATCGCTGCCAACGATGCTGCCAAAGAGGCTGTCTGGATAAAGAAGTTCAATAGTGAACTTGGTGTGGTTCTATCCATTGAGCATCCAATACCTTTGTATTGCGATAACAATGGAGCTGTGGTTTTGGCCAAGGAACCCAGGTCTCATCAGAAGTCCAGACATATTCTGAGGCGGTATCACCTGATCAGGGAGATAGTTGATCGCCGGGAGATCGAGGTCAGGAGAGTTGATACGAAGGACAACACTGCGGATCCACTCACAAAGGCCATTCCCCAGATACAGTTTGAAAGATTATTCGAGATGCTAGGTATGAGATACTACAGCAGCTGGCCTTAGTGCAAGTGGGAGATTGTTAGTTATGTAAATACCCTAGAGGCCATTGTTGTACATATGATGTATATTATAATGGATGCTTGGATATATATATAGAGAGGACTTTCTTGCTCGTCTTGATAGTATGCTATTTGGTTTCACTTTATCTTAACATATTGACTTATATTAGTTTACTGTCTTACTCTCACATGTTGATAAAGCCCTTAGGATCTGTACTCGACTACTGGGACTATGATGAGATCATACTAGTGGGGCCAGAGTAGTCGATGAGTACATCCTATAACTGTTCCTAGTCAAGGGTGTATCGAGACAGGGCGTCGATACACCAGAGTAGACTAGCGTATACGCATCATGACCCATATGATGGGCGATGGATGATCCCATATCCATTGGTGTTTTTGACATCAGAGATGGTGTACAGGTGCTCAGTGGAGACTGGGTACACTGGACGGACTCCCCGAGAACTCACAGATGGTATTATACCTCACGTCAGATGGAAGTTCTCTGGTTACATTGGTACAGGTTAGTCTGTAGACCCGAGATTGTCATAGAGTCTTGTGTGATTCCCACTGTGCTTTGATTTCCACCTTACCACGTCCAAGAGGGCATGCAAAATGGTGGCTTTTGGGTACAGTCCTGAATCATATGGAGGCAATGAGCGATAGGAGGGGATTCGTCTCTCCCGGTATAGGGAGTTGATGTTGTGCTGTGTTTGATTGGCTATAACTGGAAGTCCCTGGCCAGGGTGGATATAGAGATTTACTGGTAAGTGTTACCAGTAGTTTTTCAACCTGTTATGAGCCTCACATCTACACGACTTATCGGTTACTAGGGTCTGACGTATACCACCCCTAGACTAGATATGCGACATATCAGACGAAGAGACCAGACTGTATGGGAGTGTTACTGATTGGATTCACAGGAGAATGTACATGCTTGATTGTTGATCTTCTGATCGCTCAATACCTCGGTGGCTGTTACGTTTAGCTTACCGTTTGCAGCTTGTGGGTGTTTGATATGATCATCACCTGCTACCGGCGTATTGACGATTCTTTAGAGTCCAACACAGAGGTTTCTTGACTCAGGCAAAACGGAGTAGGGGCACGAATGTGATATGTGCAGGATCGAGGATAATACGATATGAGATACCGTATTATATTCTCGCGATATTTTGATATGAGGCGGATCATCATATCAAGTGTTGATTCGACGAATCGGTACATGATATATTAGTCGGTTATATTCGATATAGCCGGATTGTCGGATCAAGTGTTGATTCGATAGTTTAATGTATAATTATATATATGATATATTGCATTATATTATCTAATATTGGCTCGCTTTATTGATTCATTTTCTCACTGGATAATACATTGATATATATGCGGTATATGTTAATTGTATTATTTTCTTTTGTTACAAAATATATTATATATGTGATATATAATATTGTAACATAATATGATTACTAATGCAACATGTTTAGTGGAGATTAAAAAAGGTTAGGGTTTGAATTGGGTTAGTTCTTTCATGAACCTTCTAGAAGGTTTCCTTTTATTTCTTGCAAAGATATTATGATAGATATTTTGTAAGATATTTTCCTTACCCAAACCACACCCTTAACCCTAGTTAAATCTCTACATGAGTTAGCGTTGTCATAGTTGACCATGGTTGCATTTGTAATCATATATCTTTTCATTATTCATCACAAAAGGTTTTTTTTAATACATTATTCTCCTTCTTCTTCTTCCTTGAGCTTTGAGAAAGCTTTCTAGGTTTTGATTTTGTGATGATTAAGAGTGAGAATTTGATAATAAAAGAGAGCACAAATACTACTTCATCATCCTCATCTAATCTAGCCAATTAGATTAGGGTGTTCACCTCATTAGAGAGAGAAAGTTTGAGTTATAGAAACTTCAAGCTAGATCATCGGAGAAAAGGAAGACTAGAAGCTAGCATGGATCGTTCGAGTTGTGGAGCCTCTCTTGAGTCCGGAAGATCATGGATCGCGGCGAAGGGACTTCTACTCGGAGCTTATGAAGCGAAGGAGCGGACTACAAAGGTTGTAATCCCTCACTCTTAGTTGTAAACGTGTTTACTTGCATGTTAAACCCTAATTATCTAGCAAAGATCCCGGCTTTGGCTTGTTCGGCACGTCTAAATTTTTATTCGGGCATGGTTGATGCCTTATTAACCCTTGTATGAGTGCCAAGGAACCCTACATTCTTAATCACATTACATATAAATAGGTGCTTTTGATCCCTGTCTGCTAAATAGTTGCAGGTTACAGGTTCTCAGATCGTTACAGTGAAATTCATGAAAACTCGCTACAAATGTGAGACTACGACCAAAAATAGATGAATCTGTATGATGTCGCCTACTAGTTCAAGGAACAAATGAAAATCATTAGACAGTTCAATGCACAAAGCACAAGGGTAGCACAAGATTCAAGACTTCAACGCGAAGCTCATGGCAAAAGTCTACATCATTCTGCACTGTTGGAAATCTGGAAGAAAATAGAAGAGATTCTAAGGAACCAAGTAAAGAAAATAGAAGGTAAAAGCAACATGAAGCAACCCCGAGGAATTGAGCCCAAGATCCTATTAGTGTATATGCCCTGGAGGCCATTACTGTATCATACTAGTATGTATATTACTTGATGGAAGCTTGGGATATTCACAGTTGTATAGACAATCTTGCTCGAAATGGTAGTATGCTACTTGGTTTGTCTCTGCTTTAATGTGTACATGTGTTTCTTTATTGTATCACCTATACGCATTAGTGGAGCCCTTAGGATCTTTGCTTGATTACCAGCGTTGTGATGGCAGTCACACTCGTGGGGGCTGGGTAATCTATAAGCACATCCTTATATATACACGTCCCTGGTCGTGGGATTATCGAGACAGGGCATCGATACTCCAGAGTAGACTAGCGTATGCGCTTCTCATCCCAGCACGGGAGACGGTCTGTCCCACAGCCGTCAGTACATCGTACTTGAGATAGTATGCGGGTGCTCGTTAGGTTACGAGTATTGGATATATGTATGCCCTAGAGGCCATTATGTGATAGTGGATGTATTTATACATGTATATATATATATATATATATATATATATATTCAGTGTACATTCTTGCTCGACATGATAGTATGCTATCTGGTTCTTCTTCATCTGACATGTTGATTTGATCATGTTTTTACTCATTCATACATGTAGATAGAGCCCTGAGGATATTGGCTTGACTACAGTGATTATGATAGAGATCATACTAGTGGGACATCTGTAGTTTATAAGCATATCCTGAAATTTCCCTAGTCGTAGGTGTATCGAGACGGGGCATCGATATACCAGAGTAGACTTGCGTATATGATACTAGACCCATGTGATGGGCGATGGATGTTCCTACATTCATCGATGTTTGACATCAAGATCATATACGGGTGCTCAGTGGTGACTGGGTACACTGGACGGACTCACCGAGAGCTCCTATATGGAATTATATCTATCGTCGGATAGCAGTTCTCAGGTGACACTGGTACAGGTTAGTCTGTAGATCCGAGATCGTCATAGAGTCTTGTGTGCTCTCCCACTGTACTTTGATTACCACCCTACCACGGTTCTACTGAGTCGTGCAAACAGGTGGCCGTTGGGTACAGTCCCGAGACACACGAAGGCGATGAGCGATAGGAGGGGTTTCGTCTCTCCCGGTATTGGGAGTTGATGCTGTGCTGTACTCGACTGGGTATATCAGTAAGTCCCTGGCCAGGGCTGCTGAGATTTACTGATAAGTGTTATCAGTAGTTTCTCGATCTGTTATAGACCATTCACCGGCACGACTTATTGAGTTAGTGGGGTCGACGTTACCATCTCTAGACTCGATATGCAGTATATCTGACGAAGAGACCGGACTGTACGGTAGTGTTGCCGGTTGGCTCGACAGGAGTTGTAGCAGGTTCACTTGTTTTCTTCTGATCGCTCAATATCCGGGTGGCCGTTATGTTTAGCTGACCGCTTGCGGCTTGGGTGCTTGATATGATCATCACCCACTGCCGGCGTATTGACGAGTCTTAGAGTCCCACAAAGAAGTTACCTAGTCCAAGCGAAACGTTGTGGTGCGCGTATGCGATATGCGCATGGACCCGGTTAAAATGCGCGTATGAGATACCGTATATTAATCGGGCGGCTTGCTTTTGGTCGGGTCGTATGTGATATGCTTGGGTTGATAAATCAAGTGTTGATTTATCATTTAACCATTAGCTTCTCACTAGAAATCCTTTCTTGTTCTTTTTGGATGTATGCATGCATGTATGCATTCATTCTTGTTCATGCACATATGGATGTGCATGCACACATGCATACATACATCAATCTATCATGGTTGTTTATATATAGAAAATGGTGGCAATATAAGACTCACACCTTGGTTATTTATATGGATTATTACTTCTATTTGTTTTAAAACAAAATGAAAAAGGAAAGGATAATTCATGGTTTGTTTCTACACTCTTCTTTGACCTAACCATGCCCACCTACTCTTAACCATGGATTAAACTTTCATTTCATTTTTTGACTCAAATTAAATAATATCTTTATCATTTAACCATGGTTTGAGATGAGAAGAAATAAATATATATACATATATTTTCTTTTTCCTTTGGTGTGATTATCTTTTCTCTTCTTCTTAAAAAAGCCATCATCTTCTTCAACCTTGCTCTTTTGCTCTCTAGATCTTTCAAGTGAGCAAAATACTCAACAAGATAGGATTTTGAAGTGAGAAAAAGAACCACAATACCATTCTACACAAGTCTTGCCCAGTTGTTTAGAGTGTTAGCTTCATTTCATTCTCTTGATAAAGTGAAGTTGCTAGCTTGGATAAAGGAGCTTCGGGTGGATCGTCGTGGACACCAGAAGACTTCAAGCTAACCGTTCTCCAACCCTCAAGTTGCCAAGGAGTCTAGCGTAGGGAGCTACAAAGGTTGTACTCTCAAAACCCTAGTCTTGGTACTTATGATGTTGGTTAAAGTTTTGGAACCCTAATTTTCTAGGATAGATCCTTTGTATGCTTACTTAGCACCATAAAAATCTAATCTTTGGTATATGTGATGCTTCCAAACCTTTCATAGGGTGCTAGATAAACCTAACATTGGTATCAGAGCCGACCTAGAACATTAGGCGACACTTTAGCGAAGTTAAAACTCCTATCGAACTAAAATACGAACTTTTCGGACACTCTCTGGACAATTTTTAAAACCTGGTTATTTTCAGAATTAAAAATATGTAAAAAATTCAGCAGGTAAATATAAGAAAAACTGTTAAAAACGATGTCATTCTTGCCGCGGAAACGCGACCAAAGTTTGCTTGGGCCGCGGTTCTGCGGCCGTACACATGAATCAGTGCATGGTTTTTTATACAGTAATGCTTATGTCTGCTTGTATATTTTTAGGGTATTTTTAATCTGAATTTTGTGCTGTTTGTTCTGGAGATTGTTTTGGAGTCGGTGATTCGATCGGAATTTTGATTTTGTGTCTTTTCCGGGTAAATTAGAAAGTATTGAATTGTTCGAACGGGTATCATTTGCTCACTTTTCACGGGGTTTAAATCTTACGGAAATACGTGCAAGTTTTTTTTGTGGTGGACCCTCTAGAAGACAACAAACCTTAACTCAATTATGTGACCATCTTGAACTGCCTTTTGAACCTTAGGGTTTGAGGCAGTACGGCGTGCCACATGTGAGGCGTTGGCTTGACCCTTCTACGGCTGGACCGCTACTACTGTGTCACACTCCGGGTTTTTGAACTCCGCTCAAGTGTTGAGCTTTAGGGAATTTTTGGGTATTTGATTATTCGTTCGAAGAATTTAATATTGTCTATTTATCTGGAATGTGATACAATATGTGGAATTCACATAGTTAGGCATGAAATGCGAGGTATGTGATATCTCGGATTTACGATGTCTAAAGAGAATGCGGATTCCAAATATTGTAGTTTTACACTTTCTTTTCTGTGACCGTAAGTGTAGTATGTTGATATCGCCGGTTTCGTTGCTATACATCAACGACAATCGGGGTACGCATACTTACTTACGTTGATGATATATGATATTATGTGTTGCTGAGATATGATGTGCATGATTGTCACGATTGAATAGCCGGGTTTTTTTATATGAGATGAGAGTTTTATTTTTTTCATTCATGTAAAATTCAAATGTAATGTAATATTCTTTTATTTGGGGCACTTCCAGGTTGAGGTTGCTACCACCAGTGTTGTATATTATTTACTTTTCCGCATTAGGATAGACCCAAGGAGGGGAGCACAAGTGACCGGGTTCTGGGGTTCAGTGGGAGGCCATCTCGAGGAGTCGAGACCGGGTCTCCTAAACTCCAGGATTGGTAGGGTCGCTTGCCGCTCTCGTAGGGGTCCAGGGTGTGGGCTTGGCTATTCATCGCGACTGTGGAATCCGTATTTTCAATTATTAGCTAAATACTAAATACGGACGTCCTAGTATATCCCACATTATATATATGTTTCTGCTGCCTGTGTTATGTGATATCTGAGACGAATGACATATTATATATATGATATATAGTAGACATTGCTTATGTTTTACACCCGCGCTAGTCTCGTCCCGGTATGCCGTTAGTTAAGTAACCTAACGGTGCATAACGGAACATTGCGGCGAATGCGGATGGCATAAGCGTACGTGTTATTTTCGTTTCTTTTCTGTGATTGGCTTAAGCACTTAAATGATGGGATTACATTAATATGATTAATGTAAAGAAATAAACCCAAATAGATGTTGTAGAATCAGATTTGAAAACCACTCGGCTCTTTATGAAAAAGCTATATTTCAAAAACTGCGGAGCACAAGCCACTCCTTTTGAAAAACATTTGATTCTACGACGATATCAAGTTCAAAGCGTTAAAGATTTTCTTAAAAATCATCCGCAACCCTCCGTCATTTTAGGAAGTAGAGTACTTAGTATTCGTGCTACGTTTGTTGACTTTATTTAAGGCGTAGTGTACGGTAGCTAAGTGATGTCTTCCTACACTGCATATGATGCAGATTAATTAAGACATTCATGCGACTTTATTGACCATAGTTAAGGGTCATATGGGTGGGTCTAATTAATCAAGAAATGACGGGTAGAACTAGACTGGTACTTATGATTTGTTGACCATAGTTAAGGTCATAAGTACTAGGGGTAAAAATCATATCGGGAATTTCAAGTGTTGAGATTTGCAATGAGATTGCATACCTTCCATATGATGGTTGGATCCCGATCCCACTGTGGGCAATAGTTGCTCCCAGGAGAGTTTTGCAGTTTACAATTAGCTAACTCATTAGGTGTCTAGAAAGGTGTTAACGGGGCTACGCCTCTGGGAAAAACGAGGTTTACTTTAATTAGGTCCGTGCGAAAGCACGGGGAACCTCCCTCAAGTACCGACACTGGCCTGGCTGAACGGTTAGCGAAGTTGTAGACTGTTATTAATCCTGGCTAGTTTTCTTTTTAAGGTTTGAAAGATAAACTCGATTAAAGCAGTAGGAAACATCGATTAGACAAGATAATAACCAATCTGATCTTTGCAAGAGCTTTCGTTGAGTGTATTCTTTTCTCTCTCTTAATGGGAGATACCAATGACTGGACTCAAGCTTCTACTAGATAAAAACAAACTGAATGGGACCAATTATAAAGACTGGCTGAGGAATCTGGAAATAGCCTTGACTTATGATAAAGTATCATATGTCCTCACGGCTTCAGCCCCGCCCACCCCAGGTCCAAAATCCTCAGTTGCGGACATTGAAGTCCGCAAGACATGGGACGCTGACTGTGCCACGGCCAAATGCCTCGCGCTTGCATCGATGGATAATACATATCAAAAGCAGCACAAGAATATGGACATTCAAACCATATTCCTCCATACAAAGGAGTTGTATAGAGAGCAATCACGCGTATTACGATACGAAGCATCAAAGAAATTGTTTCAGATGCGAATAGCCCCTGGCACACCGGTAGGAGACCATGTTCTGAAGATGATAGCTCTTATAGAAGAGCTTGAGGACTTTGGATGGACAATGGACAATGAACAATATACTGATATTATTCTGCAGTCCCTCCCTTCCACCTTTGCTCAATTCATAGTTAACTTCAACATGCACGGTATGGAGAAGGAGCTACCTGAACTCCTTAATATGTTAAGGAGTGCAGAGAGCACTATGAAATCAATGAAAACTCCCGTTATGACTATTGGGCAATCTTCTTTTTCTCGCCCAAAGGCTAAGGCTAAAGGAAAGAAAAAGAAGAAGCCCACCAATCCTAAGGGTGGAGTTGAAAAGGTGAAGGGAAAGGAAAAGTCCAGAGCTGGAGACTCGGGGAAAGGTGAATGTTTTCATTGCTACAAGACAGGACATTGGAAGCGCAACTGTACAGAGTACTTGAACCTCAAGAAGAAGCATGGGGATGCTTCTGCTTCAGGTGTGTTTGTGACAGAAAACTGTTTTTCAATAAACTCTGCTTCCTGGGTATTAGATACCGGTTCAGGTTCTCACATTTGCAATTCTATGCAGGGGCTGAGAAATAGCAAAGTTTTGAAGACAGGTGACCATACTCTCCGCGTTGGAAATGGTTCCAATGTACATACAGTCGCAGTGGGAGAGTATCACTTGCGGTTGCCATCTGGGTGTATATTGGTTTTGAACCCATGTTATTTTGTACCAAGTATGCTATGTAATATAATATCTGTTTCTTTGTTAGACAATGAAGGATGTAATTTTGTATTGCAGAACAATGTTATGAACATTCACCTAAATCAAATGTTGGTTGGGTATGGTACACTTAATAATGGGATATACGTCCTAAATCAACACACAGTTTTCAGTATACAACACACTAATAAAAGAAAACCTTCAGAATTAAATGAAGATTTTCTTTGGCATTGTAGACTTGGTCATATTAACGAAACAAGACTAAACAAGTTACACAAAGATGGATATTTAAACTCTTTTGAATATAAATCTTATACGACTTGCCAGTCTTGTATCAAGGGTAAAATGACCAAAACTCCGTTTACCGGACACGGAGAAAGTACTGAGCTCCTAGGCCTCATACATAGTGATGTATGCGGGCCAATGACTACACAGACTAGAGGCTGTTTTTCATACTTCATTATGTTCACTGACGATTTCTCAAGATTCGGTCATGTATTTTTATTAAACCATAAGTTCGAAGCTTTTGAGAAATTCATTGAATATAAACAAGAAGTAGAAAAACAAACCGGCTTGAGTATCAAGATGCTTCGATCAGATCGAGGTGGAGAGTATCTCAGTACGGAATTTGCAAACTTCCTAAAAGAGAATGGGATTCTCTCTCACCTCACTCCTCCTTACACACCCCAGCACAACGGTGTGTCTGAACGACGGAATAGGACCCTATTAGATATGGTCCGATCAATGATGAGTGATGCTGAGTTACCCGTCTCATTTTTGGGGCATGCATTAGAAACTGCAGCGTTTCTTTTGAACAAGGTTCAAACCAAAACCGTATCTATCACGCCATATGAGATATGGCATGGGAAGAGACCATCTCTTAAGAGAATTAAGATTTGGGGTTGCCCGGCTTATGTCAAAAAACAGAATCCGGACAAACTCGAGACACGGTCAGTCATGTGTAATTTTGTGGGGTATCCAAAGAATTCTTATGGATATCTATTCTACCACAAAGAGGAACAAAAGGTGTTTGTTTCTCAGTATGCCACATTCTTAGAAAAAGAGTTTTTCACAGATAAAGATGATGGCAAGGTGGTGGATCTAGAAGAGGTTCTAGAGACACAAACTACAAATGACGATTTGGTTGAACCGGCTGTTGCAATAGAAACTGAGGAACCTCGGCCACTCCGAAGGTCTGGTAGGACTTCTCGCCCACCGGAGAGGTACTACGGTTTCCTCATTGATGGTGACGGAGAAGACTGCATCATGGATGATGATGATCCTACCAGTTTTCAGCAAGCTATCACGAGTGGAGACTCTGTAAAGTGGCTGGATGCCATGAGATCTGAAATGGAGTCTATGTACACCAACAAAATATGGACTTTGGACGTTGTACCCCCGGGGTAAAACCTGTGGGATGCAAATGGATCTTTAAAAGAAAGATTGGTGTAGATGGGCAGGTATAGACCTATAAGGCAAGACTTGTGGCGAAGGGTTTTCGTCAAAGACCAGGTTTGGACTATGACGAAACTTTTTCGCCCGTAGCCATGCTTAAATCCATTCGGATCCTACTTGCTATTGCTGCTCACTACGACTATGAAATCTGGCAGATGGACTTTAAAACAACATTTCTAAATGGAGATTTAGAAGAATGCGTTTATATGGATCAGCCAGAGGGCTTCATTGACAGTGGGAGCGGCAGGAAAGCATGTAGATTGCTTAAATCCATATATGGGTTAAAGGAGGCATCTCGGAGTTGGAACATATGTTTCGATGATGTTATCAAAGAGTTTGATTTCATCAAAAATCCAGATGAACCTTGTGTTTATAAGAAGGTTGTAGGAAGAGCTGTCACATTCCTCGTATTGTACGTGGATGACATTCTTCTGATAGAAAATGATATTCCTATGCTACAGTCGGTCAAATCTTTCTTATCACTAAGGTTCTCCATGAAGGACCTGGGTGATGCCACATACATCCTGGGGATAAGGATCTATAGGGATAGATCCAAAAAGTTATTGGGATTGTCCCAAACCAGGTACATCAACACCATCCTAAAAAGGTTTAGTATGGAAGACTCCAAGCGGGGTGCCTTACCCGCTTGCTATGGAGTCACTCTCTCCAAGGATTCTTGTCCAAAGACCGATGAAGAGAGAGCTCGCATGAGCATTATACCCTATGCTTCGGCAGTAGGATCTATAATGTATGCGATGTTATGTACATGCCCAGATGTAGCTTATGCACTTAGTGTGGTAAGCAGGTATCAATCCAACCCAGGGGAGAATCACTGGACAGCTGTGAAGAACATTCTTAAGTACTTACGAAGGACTAAAGAATTGTTCTTGGTGTATGGTAATGGAGATCTCCAAATGGAGGCCTTTACCGATTCGAGCTTCCAGAGCGATAAGGACGACAGCAAATCTATCTCAGGGTTTGTATTTACCCTCAATAGAGGGGCGGTAAGTTGGTGTCACGACCCGCAGGGTACGGAACGTGACTGGCACTTAAGTTTACGAAACGTCTAAAGACGTCCGTAAAGTAAGTAAGCCAAAGCCCAGAAAACAAAACCATTTAAGCAAAAGAGTGAAGAAAACCCAATCAATTGAAAGCGAGTTTATCAAATAAGTCATGTAAAACCCTTTTTAAAAACAATACCAATTTTTCCGAAAATTTCGGCAGAGTCTCCTTTGTAAATACTGGCCCCCAAAATGGGTACAACAAAATATACATGAATCCAACAAAATAGGGCATCCCCAAGCGGGAGCTAGCTCTTCGCCACAAGGCGGTCACAAATCCCACGCAATAAAAATGACAACAATCATAATAATCATAATAAAGCATAAGAAAACATCATGTCGACTCAAGTGAGCTCGACCCCAAAATACAGCATAAAAGTCTACAAATCTCACAGTCTCATCTTTAGGTCAATATACAATAATACTGGTAGAAACAGTAGATGGAGTACACTAGATACAAGGAATATACAAGGTGGTACAAAATAGTAATATAACCCACCTAGGAGCAAAACCTCGAGTCCAGGCAATGAGGCAAAAGAACAAGTGCGCCCGCCGCTACTGAACTGACGGAGCGGACCTGCAAAAGACTGTGGCACAACGGGGGTGAGTTGCCAACTCGTGAGTAATAAATAACATCTACAAAGGCTATCATATGCATGCACACAAGCATCCTAGCATCTAAAATACAGGTATGACTGGATGCACTAGCAGGTGTGTATACAACATCAGTGTACGAGTATGTATGCAACATGAATATCTGAGGTCTCAATAGGTATATATAAGAAACATTTATCTCTTTTTGTTTTTGAAACTCTTTTAGAATGCCAGCATAATACTCAAAGAATCGACGAGAACCGGTGTCTAGCAACGACACCCAAAAGCTGTCTCAAATCTCATAAATGTATCTCTGGCCTCAGCCGTCCGGCTGACCCATCTCAAATATCAATATCTCATCATCTAGCGGCCACGGTCGGTATCCTCTGGATATCCGCCGTCCCAAACAGTCACCGGTAGGTAATCCGTCCCCTGCCAGGCTCAACGTCAACACCACATTCCTTTTGCCCCGGGGTACCTTACCGGGCCCACCATGTACCCGTGCCGGTTCCTCCACTCCTCGACACGGATTTCCAAAACCATAGCAAACTCATGGTGGACGACACTTACATCACTAGAAAACCGTAATTTACATATTTTAAAAATATAATAAGTTTAGAAATTTTGCGGCTTTCCCCCGAAATCCAGCAATATCATAAAATCTCAAGAAATTCTCATAAGTGCATATATCAGTGATAATGAATGCATATGGTATCAATAATCAAGTTGCGATGTGTAATTAATGGATTATGCATGAATAATTAATATGATGAAGTACATGCACATGAATAGCAGTCCTACGATTTCATTTTAAGGAATTAAAGGCAATAGCACCAGTTTAAGTATCAATTAGTAAAAGGTTTAAATTTAAATGTTATCTAGTGTGGTGGCATGGCAATTACCAGGGTGTGTGTGTAAGCATGAATAGTGCTCGTGCTGCATATAAAAACCCTGGCAATGGTGCAGGTGTCCTATAAAATGGTTTCGTATAGATATGTCAATATAATGCATGGATGCAGCAAATAGTCAACTAAGTATTTCACCCCTAATTACTAACATCACTAAGGGTCTTGTAAGTTACTAAAACTATCGGGCGGCTTGCGCCATCCAACGATAGTCCCCCGTAGATATTACATCTACTCACCGGAATCCCTGGCTAGCTGTGTCCAATCACCGCTTTCCCCTTTCGCGCCGCGTCTGACGTCTCCGCGACCGAACCTGGAATTTACATCAATACCAAACATAAGGTTACATATCAAGAACGACGCAAAATCCCAACGAAACTACTAAAGTTCGCTAGCTAGGTACAACGTGCACAAAGTGCGCGGAACACACGCGAAAATCGCAAAAACTTCCAAAAAACGCCGATTTGGTCGCCCGGCAAAACTAAAACCCGACTACTCAAAAATCCGCACGCACGCATCCTAAACGTCATAGGATAAGCCAACACAATCATCAAGATGTCGAAAATAATCCATCACATAATTTTTATAAAAAATCTAGTAAGCACAAAACTAGCAATTTGGTGCAAAAATCGAAAATTAGCGATACGGTTAACACAATCCAACCACACAACAAGCAATCTACAAACACTATAATTACAACACATTTGCAAAGATTCAAAACCCATTTTCCAAACATAAACCCTTTCTAGATTTTGGTAATTTAGCAAATCTAAAGCAATTTCACACAAGTTTAACATAGAATAGGTTAATAGGAAGCCACTTAATCAAGGTAACCATATAGATTAGTTAAGTAACCACTAGATTAACTACAAAACAATTCAATTAACTATCATGGCTTCAAAACCCTAGTTTAAACAAACTACTCTTTTAAAAAAAACAAGATTAGAAATTAGCTTACTTTTAACACTAATACCATATAATTAAAGGAATTTAGCAAAAAAAGAAAGTAACTTGATGGAAATTATACCTCAATTGAGATCTAGCAAGAATAAATTTTGCTCCAAATGATGGCCTCAAGCATCAAGATCCAAGCTCGGGAGGTGAAGGAAAAGAAAGATGAAGGAGGGTTTTAATTTGCAAGCTTTAATTTGTAATTTTGATGTGTTTTCTTGAAGAAATTTGGAGAAAATGAAAAGAAAAGAGATGAAGAAGAGGGAGGTGCAGGTTTCAGCCAGTAAGAGGTGAGGGGGAGGGGTGTGGGTGAGTGGGAAAGTCAATGGTCAAGTCTCCAAAAGTCAATGTACCATAACTTATCAATTATATTTAAAAAAAATCAATAAATTCGTTTCCTATCATAAAAATTAGTAAAAATTCAAAATAAAATACTAAAAATTTATGTTACAACTAGATTTTAATTATCATAATTTTAAAGATTAAAATTAGCCTGGAAAAATTTGTATTTATCGCTAAATTAATGTATTTTCTACCGGCTTAAAATAATATTAAAAAATTGAAAAATTAGGGAAAATTTTTAAACGACCAGAATTTCATAAGTAACTCATTAGCTACTAAAAACAAGCAATTACCTATCCATTTTAGGTATAATTAGTCCTAAACTGCAAAATAACGAGAAAGACGGTTTTCGGAAAAATACCGAATTTTCACCGAATTTCAGGAAAACACCAAAACGACTTTTCAAGACGCTACAATCTTCCCCCCTTAAAGAAATTCGGTCCCCGAATTTAAAAATATAGCTACGCGTACCTTCAAAGAGATGGGGATATTTCTTCCTCATCTCGCCCTCGGTCTCCCAGGTAACCTCCTCGCTGCTCGGGCTACGCCAAAGGACCTTGACGGTTGGTATAATCTTCGACCTCAACTTCTTCACCTACCGATCCAGGATGGCCACCGGCTGCTCTGCAAAAGAAAGGTCGCGCTCTAGCTGGACTGTCGGGTGCTGAATCGCATGCGAAGGGTCGTGAAGGTACTTGCGGAGCATCGAAACATGGAAGACGGGGTGAACATCGAGAAAGCTGGGAGGAAGAGCCAAACGATATGCAACTGCGCCGACATGCTCGAGGACCTCGAAGGGACCTACGAATCTAGGGCTAAGCTTCCCCTTTTGCCCAAAACGCATCACGCCCTTCATCGGAGAGACCCTCAGAAAAACATGATCGCCAACTGCGAACTCTAATCTGCGACGGCGCCTGTCTGCATACGATTTCTGCCTGCTCTGAGCCGCTCTCATCCGGTCTCGGATCAACTGTATCTTCGCTGTCGTCTCCTCAACAAGCTGCGGCCCCAAAATACTGCTCTCGCTGAGCTCTGTCCAACAGACGGGCGATCTGCATCTCCTCCTATACAATGCCTCGAAAGGTGCCATCTGAATAGTATCCTGGAAGCTGTTGTTGTAGGAGAACTCCACTAGAGGTAAATGACAATCCCAGCTACCACCAAAGTCTAAAACGCACGCTCTGAGCATGTCCTCGAGAGTCTGAATGGTCCGCTCTGACTGTCCGTCGGTCTGCGGATGAAACGCTGTGCTGAAGCTCAAACGAGTGCCCAAAGCCTCCTGAAGTCTCTGCCAAAGTCGGCTGGTGAACTGAGTGCCTCGATCTGACACGATACAAGTCGGTACGCCGTGTAGTCGCACGATCTCGTCAATATAGAGCTGAGCATACTGAGCGAAGCTGAAAGTCGTCTTCACTGGCAGGAAGTGAGCCACTTTCGTCAATCTATCCACGATCACCCAGATGGAGTCGTACCCTCGACTGGTCCTGGGTAGACCCACAATGAAGTCCATCGAAATCTGCTCCCATTTCCACTCCGGAATGGGTAACGGCTGTAGCTCTCCTGCGGGCCTCTGGTGCTCGGCCTTGACTTGCTGACAAGTCAGGCATCTCGAAACGAACTCCGCAATGCCCCTCTTCATCCCGTCCCACCAGTAGGTCTCTCTCATATCATGGTACATCTTGGTGGAACCGGGGTGGACACTATACACTGATCGGTGTGCCTCCTCCAGAATGTCGCGCCGCAATCCATCAGCATCTGGTACGCACAGTCTAGATCCATATCGTAAAATCCCCTGATCGTCAACCACGAACTCGGAAAATCTGCCCTGTCCCATCTGTGCCATGATCTCTGAGCAACGGTCGTCACTGCGCTGTGCCTCACATATACGGTCAAGCAACTGTGGGCGTGCACGAACATGCGCGCGCTGTCCCCCTGTCTGAGTGAACTCGAACTCAACTCGGCTGTCGCATAACATCTGCCAATCTGCTGAGGACTGCCTCTGCACTGCGCGCAAAAAGGATAGACTACCCCCGGGCCTCCTACTCAACGCATCTGCCACCACATTCGCCTTGCCTGGATGATATAAGATCTCGCAGTCGTAGTCTTTCACCAACTCCATCCAACGACGCTGTCTGAGGTTCAGGTCTCGCTGCTGAAATATGTACTTTAAGCTCTTGTGATCGGTGAATATCTGACACGACTCGCCGTACAGGTAATGTCGCCAAATCTTCGGTGCAAAAACCACTGCAGCCATCTCCAAATCATGAGTGGGGTAGTTCTGTTCATGCTTCTTCAACTGCCGAGAAGCATAAGCGATCACCCGGCCATGCTGCATCAATACGCATCCTAATCCCACTCGCGAAGCATCACAGTAGACAACAAATCCGCCTGATCCCGAAGGCAAAGATAATACCGGCGCCGTAGTCAAACAAGTCCGTAGCTGCTGAAAACTGCGCTCGCACTCCTCTTTCCAAACGAAAGGAACTCCCTTCCGGGTCAAACTGGTCAACGGTGCAGCTATACGGGAGAAGTCCTGAACAAAACGCCTGTAGTAGCCCGCCAGGCCTAGAAAACTATGGATCTCAGTAACCGATGTAGGTCGGGGCCACTGCTGAACAGCCTCAATCTTCTTCGGGTCCACACAAATGCCGTCTCTCGTAACCACGTGACCCAAGAATCCGATGCTATCCAGCCAGAATGCACACTTGGAGAACTTTGCGAATAGCTGGTGCTCCCTCAGAGTCTGTAACGTAATCCGCAAGTGCTGCTCGTGCTCCTCTCTGCTCCGGGAGTACACCAAGATATCCTCGATAAACACGATGATGAACAAGTCAAGATACGGCCTGAATGTACGGTTCATTAAATCCATGAATGTTGCTGGGGCGTTGGTGAGTCCGAACGACATCACCAAAAACTCGTAGTGGCCGTAGCGCGTGCGGAAAGCTGTCCTCGGTATATCCTCCTGTCGAACTCGCAGCTGATGGTATCCTGATCGCAAGTCGATCCTCGAAAAATACCCCGCACCCTGAAGCTGGTCGAACAAATCATCAATGCGCGGCAACGGATATCTGTTCCGAACGGTAACTTTGTTCAGCTGGCGGTAGTCGATACATAAGCGCAAACTTCCATCCTTCTTCTTGACAAACAGGACCGGAGCACCCCACGGAGAAACACTCGGTCGAATAAGCCCCTTATCTAACAAATCCTGCAACTGATCCTTCAGCTCTCGAAGCTCTGCCGGGGCCATCCGATAAGGCGGTATAGAAATAGGCCCCGAACCGGGAATCAAATCAATGCAGAACTCAACATCGCGCTCAGGCGGTAGCCCAGGTAGCTCATCAGGGAAAACATCAGGGAACTCACAAACTACCGGGACCCGGTCTAACGGAACCTCTGCAGCTTGAGTATCACAAATAAACGCTAAGAATCCCTGACATCCCTTCCGCAAGAGCTGACCAGCGCGAAGAGACGAAATTAAGCTGGGAAGGGTGACACCGCGGTCTCCCTGAATAACAAGGACTGGCTCTCCCGGAAAGCTAAATCTGACTGCCTTCTCACGGCAGTCCACCGAAGCATAACAAGTGGCTAGCCAATCCATGCCCAGAAGCACATCAAAGTCCAACATATCGAGGAGAATCAAATCAACCGATGAATCCCTCTCCCCGATACGAACGGAACACAATCAAAAAACAAAACGAGCGACAAACGACTCGCCTACCGGAGTAACAACAACAAGAGGATGATCTAACGACGACGACTCACGGCCCAACATCGGTGCAAAGTGTGTAGATACGTACGAATGTGTGGAACCTGGGTCGAATAAAACCCGTGCGTCGAAAGAACAAACTGGCAAGGTACCTGTCACAACGGAATTGGATGCCTGCGCATCCTGCGGTGTCAAAGAAAAAACTCGGGCCTGTCCTCCACCGATAGCGGGCTGACCTCGACCTCGGTCTCTGCCTCCTCGTCCTCTCTGAACAGGACCGCCGCGTCCACGGCCTCTCGGTGCACCTAACTGTCGTGGAGCATCGCCTGGGGTAGGAAGTAGAGCTCTCTGAGGAGGGGGTGGTGATGGTGGTAGGGTCACATGCGCAACTGTCGCTGCTCCCTGTCGTCTCACCGGACAGTCTCTGACAAGATGGTGCAAACTCCCGCACCCAAAACACCCCGGCGACGGCTGCTGCCCCTGGGGGTAAGAACCATATAACTGTCCCCGCCCAAATCCTCTGCCAGGCCTATCTCTCGGAAAGAATCTGGCACGCTGCCTCTGAGACGGTACATCGGTGCGAATCCTCTTCGGCCCAGAAACGGCCGAAGTCCGTAATATGCGTGCCTCCATCCGCAATGCCGTATCCATAGCAGCTGAATAAGTGTCGTAGTGCTGGGCGCCAATGGCAAGATATAGCCGGGCATCAAGTCCCTGTACGAACCTCTTCACCATCTTCTCCTCGGTATCCACCAAATACTGAGCATATCGGGATAACTGTGTAAACTGGATGTCATACTCAGACACCGTCATCCCAGGTGTCTTGACTAAGGCCTTGAAACTGCGAGCTCTGGCGTCACGAACGCTCTCTGGAAGAAAACGAGCTAGAAAGACCGCTGTAAACTCGGCCCACGTCATAGGCGGTAGACCTGCAGCTCGACCTCTCAAGACTGACTCCCACCATGTCTGCGCGAGACCCTCTAGTCGGAAACTCGCAAGCTCTACCCATCGATCATCCGAACATCTCAGCGAACGGCAGATCCTGGCTAAACTGTCAAGGAACGTCTGTGGGTCCTCCGCTGCCTCGGTGCCGATGAATACTGGAGGTCTCAGCCTCATGAAATCCTGTAGTGAAACCGGAATGGCCACGGTGGTAGTAGTAGGAGCAGGTATCATGGTCGTCTGTGATGTAGTAGGTACGTCATCCGGCCTCGGTGTACGACTGGCTGCAACTAGGGATCCTACCATCTGACGTAGCTCCTGCATGCCTCCCATCATCTGTCGCAACTCCTCCATACCGGTCTCGAGCCTAGCCATACGGCCTGGGGAAGGTGGATCGGTCTGTCCCTGCGGCGTAGGCATACCACCCTGCTCAGTCCTAGTCTCGGACGAGCCAGCTCGAATCTCGTCTCTGGCGGCAGCCCTCTATGCCCTCGTAGCCTTCGGCGGCATAGTGGCTGGTACAGGAAACAGGGCAGTAAGAACAGTGCAATAGGATCATAGGATACACGGAATTGAAGAAGGAATTTTCAAGCAAGTACATCCTAAAGTCACTTAGGCGGAGTACCGTATCGCAAGTATGCCGCGGACATACGCACGCTACGTTACCCTGCTTAAGTCACTTACTCCATCTACCAAGGATCATCCTACACTCAAAAGGTAAAACCTACCGCTCTGATACCAACTTTGTCACGACCCGCAGGGTACGGAACGTGACTGGCACTTAAGTTTACGAAACGTCTAAAGACGTCCGTAAAGTAAGTAAGCCAAAGCCCAGAAAACAAAACCATTTAAGCAAAAGAGTGAAGAAAACCCAATCAATTGAAAGCGAGTTTATCAAATAAGTCATGTAAAACCCTTTTTAAAAACAATACCAATTTTTCCGAAAATTTCGGCAGGGTCTCCTTTGTAAATACTGGCCCCCAAAATGGGTACAACAAAATATACATGAATCCAACAAAATAGGGCATCCCCAAGCGGGAGCTAGCTCTTCGCCACAAGGCGGTCATAAATCCCACGCAATAAAAATGACAACAAGCATAATAATCATAATAAAGCATAAGAAAACATCATGTCGACTCAAGTGAGCTCGACCCCAAAATACAGCACAAAAGTCTACAAATCTCACAGTCTCATCTCTAGGTCAATATACAATAATACTGGTAGAAACAGTAGATGGAGTACACTAGATACAAGGAATATACAGGGTGGTACAAAATAGTAATATAACCCACCTAGGAGCAAAACCTCGAGTCCAGGCAATGAGGCAAAAGAAGAAGTGCGCCCGCCGCTACTGAACTGACGGAGCGGACCTGCAAAAGACTGTGGCACAACGGGGGTGAGTTGCCAACTCGTGAGTAATAAATAACATCTACAAAGGCTATCGTATGCATGCACACAAGCATCCTAGCATCTAAAATACAGGTATGACTGGATGCACTAGCAGGTGTGTATACAACATCAGTGTACGAGTATGTATGCAACATGAATATCTGAGGTCTCAATAGGTATATATAAGAAACATTTATCTCTTTTTGTTTTTGAAACTCTTTTAGAATGCCAGCATAATACTCAAAGAATCGACGAGAACCGGTGTCCAGCAACGACACCCAAAAGCTGTCTCAAATCTCATAAATGTATCTCTGGCCTCAGCCGTCCGGCTGACCCATCTCAAATATCAATATCTCATCATCTAGCGGCCACGGTCGGTATCCTCTGGATATCCGCCGTCCCAAACAGTCACCGGTAGGTAATCCGTCCCCTGCCAGGCTCAACGTCAACACCACATTCCTCTTGCCCCGGGGTACCTTACCGGGCCCACCATGTACCCGTGCCGGTTCCTCCACTCCTCGACACGGATTTCCAAAACCACAGCAAACTCATGGTGGACGACACTTACATCACTAGAAAACCGCAATTTACATATTTTAAAAATATAATAAGTTTAGAAATTTTGCGGCTTTCCCCCGAAATCCAGCAATATCATAAAATCTCAAGAAATCCTCATAAGTGCATATATCAGTGATAATGAATGCATATGGTATCAATAATCAAGTTGCGATGTGTAATTAATGGATTAGGTATGAACAATTAATATGATGAAGTACATGCACATGAATAGCAGTCCTACGATTTCATTTTAAGGAATTAAAGGCAATAGCACCAGTTTAAGTATCAATTAGTAAAAGGTTTAAATTTAAATGTTATCTAGTGTGGTGGCATGGCAATTACCAGGGTGTGTGTGTAAGCATGAATAGTGCTCGTGCTGCATATAAAAACCCTGGCAATGGTGCAGGTGTCCTATAAAATGGTTTCGTATAGATATGTCAATATAATGCATGGATGCAGCAAATAGTCAACTAAGTATTTCACCCTTAATTACTAACATCACTAAGGGTCTTGTAAGTTACTAAAACTATCGGGCGGCTTGCGCCATCCAACGATAGTCCCCCGTAGATATTACATCTACTCACCGGAATCCCTGGCTAGCTGTGTCCAATCACCGCTTTCCCCTTCCACGCCGCGTCTGACGTCTCCGCGACCGAACCTGGAATTTACATCAATACCAAACATAAGGTTACATATCAAGAACGACGCAAAACCCCAACGAAACTACTAAAGTTCGCTAGCTAGGTACAACGTGCACAAAGTGCGTGGAACACACGCGAAAATCGCAAAAACTGCCAAAAAACGCCGATTTGGTCGCCCGGCAAAACTAAAACCCGACTACTCAAAAATCCGCACGCACGCATCCTAAACGTCATAGGATAAGCCAACACAATCATCAAGATGTCGAAAATAATCCATCACATAATTTTTATAAAAAATCTAGTAAGCACAAAACTAGCAATTTGGTGCAAAAATCGAAAATTAGCGATACGGTTAACACAATCCAACCACACAACAAGCAATCTACAAACACTATAATTACAACACATTTGCAAAGATTCAAAACCCATTTTCCAAACATAAACCCTTTCTAGATTTTGGTAATTTAGCAAATCTAAAGCAATTTCACACAAGTTTAACATAGAATAGGTTAATAGGAAGCCACTTAATCAAGGTAACCATATAGATTAGTTAAGTAACCACTAGATTAACTACAAAACAATTCAATTAACTATCATTGCTTCAAAACCCTAGTTTAAACAAACTACTCTTTTAAAAAAAACAAGATTAGAAATTAGCTAACTTTTAACACTAATACCATATAATTAAAGGAATTTAGCAAAAAAAGAAAGTAACTTGATGGAAATTATACCTCAATTGAGATCTAGCAAGAATAAATTTTGCTCCAAATGATGGCCTCAAGCATCAAGATCCAAGCTCGGGAGGTGAAGGAAAAGAAAGATGAAGGAGGGTTTTAATTTGCAAGCTTTAATTTGTAATTTTGATGTGTTTTCTTGAAGAAATTTGGAGAAAATGAAAAGAAAAGAGATGAAGAAGAGGGAGGTGCAGGTTTCGGCCAGTAAGAGGTGAGGGGGAGGGGTGTGGGTGAGTGGGAAAGTCAATGGTCAAGTCTCCAAAAGTCAATGTACCATAACTTATCAATTATATTTAAAAAAAATCAATAAATTCGTTTCCTATCATAAAAATTAATAAAAATTCAAAATAAAATACTAAAAATTTATGTTACAACTAGATTTTAATTATCATAATTTTAAAGATTAAAATTATCCCGGAAAAATTTGTATTTATCGCTAAATTAATGTATTTTCTACCGGCTTAAAATAATATTAAAAAATAGAAAAATTAGGGAAAATTTTTAAACGACCAGAATTTCATAAGTAACTCATTAGCTACTAAAAACAAGCAATTACCTATCCATTTTAGGTATAATTAGTCCTAAACTTCAAAATAACGAGAAAGACGGTTTTCGGAAAAATACCGAATTTTCACCGAATTTCAGGAAAACACCAAAACGACTTTTCAAGACGTTACAGTTGGAAAAGTTCCAAACAGGATACCATTGCAGACTCTACGATGGAGGCTGAGTACATTGCTGCAAATGATGCCGCCAAGGAAGCCGTCTGGATGAGGAAGTTCGTCTCGGAGCTAGGAGTAGTTCCAACTATTATTGATCCAATACCATTGTATTGTGATAATAATGGGGCTATGGCGTTAGCCAAGGAGCCCAGGTCCCATCAGCGGTCCAGACACATCCTGAGACGCTTTCATTTGATCCGGGAGATTGTAGATCGCCGCGAGATCGAGATTAAGAGAGTAGACACAAAGAATAACGCCGCGGGTCCACTCACTAAGGCACTCCCTCAGCCGCAGCATGAGCGACTTTTTTAGATGTTGGGTATGAGATACGCCAATAACTGGCCTTAGTGCAAGTGGGAGATTGTTGGATATATGTATGCCCTAGAGGCCATTATATGATAGTGGATGTATTTATACAGGTGTGTGTATATATATATATATATATATATATATATATATATATATATATATATATCAGTGTACATTCTTGCTTGACATGATAGTATGCTATCTGGTTCTTCTTTATCGGACATGTTGATTTGATCATGTTTTTACTCATTCATACATGTAGATAAAGCCCTGAGGATATTGGCTTGACTACACTGATTATGATAGAGATCATACTAGTGGGACATCTGTAGTTTATAAGCATATCCTGAAATGTCCCTAGTAGTAGGTGTATCGAGACGGAGCATCGATATACCAGAGTAGACTAGCGTATATGATACTAGACCCATGTGATGGGCGATGGATGTCCCCACATTCATCGATGTTTAACATCAAGATCATATACGGGTGCTCAGTGGTGACTGGGTACACTGGACGGACTCACCGAGAGCTCCTATATGGAATTATATCTATCGTCGGATAGCAGTTCTCAGGTTTCTACAGGTTAGTCTGTAGATCCGAGATCGTCATAGAGTCTTGTGTGCTCTCCCACTGTACTTTGATTACCACCCTACCACGGCTCTACTGAGTCGTGCAAACAGGTGGCCGTTGGGTACAGTCCCGAGACACACGAAGGCGATGAGCGATAGGAGGGGTTTCGTCTCTCCCGGTATTGGGAGTTGGTGCTGTGTTGTGTTCGACTGGGTATATCAGTAAGTCCCTGGCCAGGGCTGCTGAGTTTTACTGATAAGTGTTATCAGTAGTTTCTCGATCTGTTATAGACCATTCACCAGCACGACTTATTGAGTTATTGGGGTCGACGTTACCATCTCTAGACTCGATATGCAGCATATCTGACGAAGAGACCGGACTGTACGGTAGTGTTGCCGGTTGGCTCGACAGGAGTTGTAGCAGGTTCGCTTGTTTTCTTCTGATCGCTTAATACCCGGATGGCCGTTACGTTTAGCTGATCGCTTGCGGCTTGGGGTGCTTGATATGATCATCACCCACTGCCGGCGTATTGATGAGTCTTAGAGTCCCACAAAGGAGTTACCTAGTCCAGGCGAAACGTTGTGGTGCGCGTATGCGATATGCGCATGGACCCGGTTAAAATGCGCGTATGAGATACCGTATATTAATCGGGCGGCTTGCTTTTGGTCGGGTCGTATGTGATATGACCGGATTGATAAATCAAGTGTTGATTTATCATTTAACCATTAGCTTCTCACTAGAAATCCGTTCTTGTTCTTTTCGGATGTATGCATGCATGTATGCATTCATTCTTGTTCATGCACATATGGATGTGCATGCACACATGCATACATACATCAATCTATCATGGTTGTTTATACATAGAAAATGGTGGCAATATAAGACTCACACCTTGGTTATTTATATGGATTATTACTTCTATTTGTTTTAAAACAAAATGAAAAAGGAAAGGATAATTCATGGTTTTTTTCTATACTCTTCTTTGACCTAACCATGCTCACCTACTCTTAACCATGGATTAAACTTTCCTTTCATGTTTTAACTCAAATTAAATAATATCTTTATCATTTAACCATGGTTTGAGATGAGAAGAAATAAATATATATACATATATTTTCTTTTTCCTTTGGTGTGATTATCTTTTCTCTTCTTCTTAAAAAAGCCATCATCTTCTTCAACCTTGCTCTTTTGCTCTCTAGATCTTTCAAGTGAGCAAAATACTCAACAAGATAGGATTTTGAAGTGAGAAAAAGAACCACAACACCATTCTATACAAGTCTTGCCCAGTTGTTTAGAGTGTTAGCTTCATTTCATTCTCTTGATAAATTGAAGTTGCTAGCTTGGATAAAGGAGCTTCGGGTGGATCGTCGTGGACACCAGAAGACTTCAAGCTAACCGTTCTCCAACCCTCAAGTTGCTAAGGAGTCTAGCGTAGGGAGCTACAAAGGTTGTACTCTCAAAACCCTAGTCTTGGTACTTATGATGTTGGTTAAAGTTTTGGAACCCTAATTTTCTAGGATAGATCCTTTGTATGCTTACTTAGCACCATAAAAATATAATCTTTGGTACATGTGATGCTTCCAAACCTTTCATAGGGTGCTAGGTAAACCTAACAACGAGTACACTGGACAGGACTCGTCGGGAACTGTTGGTTGGTATTATACCTATTGTCAGTTATCAGTTCCCAGGTGACATGAGTACAGCTTAGTCCGCTGACTTGACATTGTCACTTCGCCTCGAGTGTATTCCCACTGTACTTTGATTACTACCCTACCACGGCTCAAAGGAGTCGTGCAAATAGGTAGTAGTTGGGTGCAGTCCCAAAGCACTTGGAGGCAGTGACGGTTAGACTGGATTCGTCTCTCCCGGTATTGGGGGTTGACATCGCGCTGTGTCCAGGAGAGCCATTACACAAGTAGTCCCTGGCCAGGGCAAGCGAGGTATACTGGTAGGTTTCCAGTGTTATCTCAGGGTGTTCTGGGCTACACTCCGACACGACTTGTACCGCTATTAGGGGACTGACGTTTACCACCCCCTAGGCCCGCCATGCGATGTTATCAGACGAACAGACCGGACTGTACGGAGACTATCACATACAGGCTCAGTAGGAGTTCAGATGGGTTTACATTGTCAGTTTTCTTATCGGCATCTACCTAGGGACCGTTACGTACAGCTAGTGCCGCTTGCGGTCTGTGGTTAAACCCACTGCCAGCGTAGTGTCGAGTCTTTAGAGTCCCACACAGAGGGTTATTCGCCCTTAGGCAAAATGAGTAGAGGTCGCATGGTTTTGCGACAGGGTTCGTTCACATCCGCGCACTTGTGCACGTTTGGTGTCCGGACAGCTTATACTAGCGGGCTTTGGTTTAAGCCGGATCCTAGTATATGATTTGGGATTGGTTTTATCTCATTGTAATCGTGTTCCTTGGAACATGGATACGGGTGTGTATGCACAGTTGACTGAGACAGAGGCAGAGGACTTTGATTAGGGTTGATGACCATTGTCATTTTCTTAACCCTAATGTTTATGTGTGAATTATGATTTATTAATATTTAATTATAATTGTGCATGGTTAGGGTTGTTGACCATTTGACTATACTTGACTTGTTGACCTAGGTTGACAAGTTGACCATCATCATTCCATATGTAAGATGCTCTTTGATCCTTGCAAAAACATTTAATGTGAAATGATAATGGTCATTTCTTTATTAACCATGACAATTATCTTTAGCTAATTATCTATTTTTCATAAATCACATATATGAGAGAAGGTTGCATTATTCTACTCATTCTATCATTCTCATTCTCTCTCTTTCTCTTCCTCTCTCTATAGCTCTCCCCTCTCATGAGTTGAGAACCATTTGAGCTTGAGATAATCCCTTCAAAAATAGTCTCTACTCTTTCTAAGGTCCTAGGTTTAGCACACCAAGCACCTTAGTCACTTCTAGTTTGAGGTTGGAGCCTAAGGTAGAGGCCCTCGGGTGGATCTTTCTTCGGCAAGAGAAGGCGACAAGGAGAACCCGTTCTTTCACTCCAAGGAGCAAGAAGAGAAGGACTTGAAGACCTAGGTATAAACCCCTTTCCGAGTAGCTAATTCTTTTAGCTTTGGTAGTTAGTTTTGTTTAGCAAAGATCCCTCCCTTACATAGTCCATGTTGCCTAGTGTTGTAAAAATCAGATTTTTTATAACGTTTCCGCCTCCCCGCAAGCACCGGGGTGGGCAACGTAGACTTACAGATCCCACCAAATGGCCGCGGAACCGCGGCCAAACAGGCTTTTCTGCTGCGGAACCGCGGCCGTATGGTGCACGTGTCGGTGCATGTGCCGGTGGAGGTGTAGGTTCATTGACCCGGTTTTCGTAGGGTAGTTTGGTAAATTCATGTATGGATCAGAATGCAACCTAGGGTTATTTCTATCTATAAATAGGAAAGCCAGAAGCCTAATTAGGCATGCCTCTTTTTAGGTTTTAGGTCTCTTTTTAATTTCTAGATTTAAATTCCAATGTAATGCATTGTTGAGAGGACATCAATAAAGTAAGTTTTCATTTTATCTCGCATTCATTTTATCTGAATTTTAATTCCTGCAATTTCTTATCTGTTCTTTTATTATATGCAATTTAGTTCATCTATTAAAATAAAAAAATGAATTTTATTGTTATCTTCCTAATGAGTGAGTAATTCCTCACTTTTTAGGGATATGAGAGGGAAGGTTTGAGAGAATGAAATCTCTCTCATTCTTTTCTTTGCCCAAATAGTTTTAATTAAAGGACTCTCTTTAAATCAACCATAATCCGCTCACTACGGCACCCTATCCTATATGATAGCGGTGATTCCCTAGTTAGACCAGTTGTGGTTGAATTAACTGGAGGTTAGGGCTAAAAGATAAGAACGGACGGATAAGGACCAAAAAAAAGAAACTAAGTTTCTTCCTAGTCGTGCCAATCCCCGTTGTTGACTATTACTCTAACACCTATATTCTTAACTAGGGCACTGAAAGAAGTGAGAAGAATCCCTATTTCGAACTAACTTAATCCTAACCCTAGCAAGCCTTTAAATAAATTTGTTCTCATTCTTAGATCTTAAAACGATACCTACCAAAGTTAGGACTTAACTCGTTAGAACTTAAAGAAAAAGACACCATTTCCCTGTGGATCGATTCGTACTCAACCGGCTAGCTGCCAAGCGACACCGTCTTGATTGCGGTATTTTTAAATTTAAAAACGCATACAAAATCTCTACCAATCAACCGGCTTGTCACGGAATCACCCTCTACAAAGAGATATCTCTCAAGACTAATTTAGAAAGCGATCACATATCTATTATACCCTATGCTTCAGTGGTAGGCTCTATAATGTATGCGATGTTGTGTACCAGACCAGATGTTGCTTACGCACTAAGCGTGGTAAGCCGGTATCAGTCAAACCCAGGGGAGAACCACTGGACAGCAGTAAAGAACATTCTTAAGTACCTGAGAAGAACTAAGGATATGTTCTTGGTTTACGGCGGAAAAGACCTCCAGATCGAGGCCTTTGCTGACTCTAGCTTCCAGAGTGACAAGGATGATTCCAAGTCCATGTCGGGTTATATCTTTACCCTCAATGGAGGGGCGGTCTGTTGGAAGAGCTCCAAGCAGGACACCGTTGCTGACTTAACAATGGAAGCGGAGTACATAGCTGCTTACGATGCCGCAAAAGAAGCAATCTGGATGAGGAAGTTCTTAACAGAACTTCAGGTGGTTCCGTCTTTGTTGATCCAATACCTCTGTATTGTGACAACAACGGGGCTATAGCTTTAGCGAAGGAACCCAGGTCCTATCAGAAGTCCAGACACATCTTGAGGCGGTATCACCTGATCAGGGAGATCGTGGATCACCGAGAGATCGAGGTTTAGAGAGTTGCTACAGAGGAAAACACTGCAGATCCATTCACAAAGTCCATCCCTCAGACGCAGTTCGAGAGGCTATTCGAGATGATAGGTCTGCGATACGCCAGCACATGGCCCTAGTGCAAGTGGGAGATTGTTAGTGTATATGCCCTAGAGGCCATTATTGTATCATACTAGATTGTATATTACTTAATGGAAGCTTAGGATATTCACAGTTGTATTGACAGTCTTGCTCAAAATGGTAGTATGCTACTTGGTTTGTATCTATCTTAATATGTGTACATGTTTCTTTTAACGTATCGCTAATACATATTGATAGAGCCCTAGGGATCTTTGCTTGACTACCAGCGTTGTGATGGCAGTCACACTAGTGGGGGTCGGGTAGTCTACAAGCACATCCTTATACAAGTCCCTAGTCGTAGGATTATCGAGACATGGCATCGATAATCCGGAGTAGACTAGTGTATACGTTTCTCATGTATACGCTTTTCATCCCAGTATGGGAGATGGTCTGTCCCACAGCCATTAGTACGTTGTACTGGAGATAGTATGCAGGTGCTCGTTAGGTTACGAGTACACCGGACATGATTCGTCGGGAACTGTTGGTTAGTATTATACCCGTCGTCAGTTAGCAGTTCCCAGGTGACATGAGCATAGCTTAGTCCGTTGACTTAACACTGCTGCTTCGCCTCAAGTGTGTTCCCACTGTTCTTAGATTGCTACCCTACCACGGCTCTATTGAGTTATGCAAACAGGTAGTAGTTGGGTGCAATTCCGAAGCACTTGGAGGCAGTAGCGGTTAGATAGGATTTGTCTCTCCCGATATTGGGGGTTGATGTTGCGTTGTGTTCGGAACTCCATTATGCAAAGTCCCTGGTAAGGGCAAGCGAGATTTGCTGGTAGGTGCTCCAGTAGTTTCTTAGTGTGTTTTGGATTATACTTCGACACGACTTATACTGCTATTAGAGGTCTGACGCTTGCCGCCCCCTAGGCCCGATATGCGATACTCTTAGACGAACAGACCGGACTGTACGGAGATTGCCACATACAGGCTCAGTAGGAGTTCGGATGGGTTTCCTCATCGGTCTTCTTATCGACATCTACTTGGGGACCGTTACGTACAGCTAGTACCGCTTGCGGCCTGTGGTTAAACCCACTGCCAGCGTAGTGTCGAGTCTTTAGAGTCCCACACAGAGGGTTTCTCTGCTTCGGGTAATACGATATAGAGGTCGTATGGTTTTACGACAGGGTTCGAACATATACGTGTACTTGTGCACGTATGATATTCGGACAGATTATACTAGTGGGCTTTGGTTTAAGCCGGATCCTAGTATAAGATTATTGGATTTGTTTAGTCTCAGTATATCCGTGTTTTTCGTAAATACGGATGGGAGGGGCATTCTCGTAATATGTCGGGAAGCTTCTAGAAGAAGGTGACTCATTAGGGTTTATTTCTTTTTTGATTTAAACTTAATGAGGTGGAGGAGATGAGGTGTTTCTTTCA
Organism: Agapanthus africanus; assembly: GCA_030015575.1. Lineage (NCBI taxonomy): Eukaryota > Viridiplantae > Streptophyta > Magnoliopsida > Asparagales > Amaryllidaceae > Agapanthus > Agapanthus africanus. The sequence continues at coordinate 192,532,890 of JASDDO010000001.1, forward strand.
TTAAATGAATCATGACTCATGAGATGATTCATCTAATGAATTAAATGAAGCATGGTTGATATTATGATAGATATTTTTGTTGAGATATTTTCATTCTTCATATTATTCACAAATGAGTCAAGATTCATATCATTATCACAAACACTTTCTCTCTCCTCAAGCCCTCTCTTCTTCATCTTAACCCTAAGTGTCTCATGAGTTGAAAATCATAGGGTTAGTGAGGCTAAAAAATCCTTAATCGCTCTCTATATTATCTAGGTCACTTAGATTATCACTCTAAGCCACTTAGTTACCTCATCTTAGAGGTTAAAGTTTGTAGTAGGCACTCTTGGGTGGATCTTCTTCAAACTTGAGGAGGCCGACGAGGAGGAGGACAACAAGAACAAGAAGGACTAGTATCTTGAGGTATAATCATCTTTCATAATAGTTACAACTCCTAGTTAGTTTGTTAGTTAGGGTTTAGCAAAGATCCTTATACATAGTCGATGTTACTATGATTGAAAATGATCCTTATGCATAGTCAACCCGAAAGGTACGGAACATGACTGACACTTAAATTACGAATCGTATCGAGGCGTACGTAATCTAAGTAAGCCAAAACCCAGAAATCAAAACCAAAGAAGCAGTAGAGTGAAGAAAAAACCAATTTAATGTAAGTGGTTTTAACAACATAGTCCGAAATATGTATTTTTAAAATCTCAAGTATTTTCTGAAAATTTTGGCAGAGTCTCCTTTGTAAATACTGGCCCCAAATAGGATACAACATGAATAGTATACGAAATAAATAAAAAGGCAACCCCAAGCGGGAGCTAGCTCTTCATCAATCGACGGTCACAACCACGCAAGCAATATAATATACAACGCCGAAGGGCGAGGATCAAAACTCAAAAGAAATTCAAAACAACATGAAAACCATAATAATACAATGCACGGCTCTAAGGTCGAAAGAATAACAGGTCTGGTTTTCTATCTCTCTCAAATATACAATCTGGTTGATGGAGTTTCTAGATACACCTGAAATAATAAATAAACAATGGTGGTCCTGATGCAAAGAACCCACCTGCCAAAGCAATCACCTGGAAGGAACAGTGTGCCAGCAAAGCCGCAAAGAACCTGTACGGCAAAACCTGCAAGGAACTGTGGCACAATAGGAGTGAGTTGCCAACTCGTGAGTAGAAAACATCAACGAGTAGAAATCGCATGCATAACGCTATTCTAGTTCATATCAGGTAATATCCTCAAATAAAAATCTTGGTCCAGCTATGTATTGTGTAATACTACCTGCTCGTGTCAGTGCCTCAGATAGCAACATATCAGATATATGATGTATGAATGCATTACGAATGGAAACAGAATATATCATGAGTGAGACAACTATTTTCTTTAATCATTGCATAGAGAAATCAGTGTCAAGCATCGACACAAAACATAAGTCTCAGTATCTCAGTATCAAATCTCAATATCTCAAATCTTAAACCTCAAGTATCAATATCTCAGGCATCCATATTATCTGCGGGATCGGCCCGCGGGCTCCGGCAGAATGGATCAACCCATATCATCAATCTCACGACCACGAACGGTATCCTTCGGATATCCACCGCGCTAGGTAAAATCACCGGTAGGTGTCTGCCCCTGCTAGGCTCATCGTCTACTATTCGAACTTCTTGCCCCGAGGTACCATACCGGGTCCACCATGTACCTGCAGACGGTTCATCTAACTCCTCGAATCGGGTCTCGAAAACTATCTCAGAACCGAGAAAATATCATGTTGGACACTACTCATCATATCAAGGAAAAACCATATTTTTCTCTTTAAAATACATCATCAGTTATAAAAATTTCACATGCGGTTTCCAAATCCAGAAAATCTCAAGACGGATCCGAAAATATCAAATCACCGTGTCAATGAAAGTGAAAACCGACATAATGTCAATAATACTATATAACCAATGAATATATGAATGCATCTGATATCATGCAATTAATGCAATAGTTTAACTAGCATATGAAAGCTATAACATATTGCAACATCAGCTATCAAGCTATGTCAATGAAATGGTATTTTCTAAAGTGTACGTGACAAGGTAATTACCGATGATGACGTGTGTGAGACGGCAAGAAAGTGTATGTGGAGCATACACATCATCGGTAATGGTGCTAGTGTCCTGACAGCATGATTCATAAACACTAAGTACACAATAAACATGCAATGAGATGATAACAACATGATAAATGGCAATGTGTAGTAATTGCAACAATAATATGCGGAACATGAATGATAACGTAACGATAAGGAATCTACACCGCTACATCTGTGTTATACTGTTTTCCATTTGAAAAAGTACGAATCGTTGTGTTTTGAAAATAAGGGCTACGGTGTTTTTAAGAAAAGGTACGTCTTTTGAAATATCCGTAGTATCCCTTGACATGTCTTTAAGATCCTCACGATTCGTTAGTTTTGGAAATAGGTATGACTCGGGTCCAGTCTAACATCTACTAGGTAGACTACAGGTCTAACTAACAACCAATCGAAAGGGGTATGGAAACCACCTAAATCTGAGACGATATATATATACATGTATAATAGTCGGTGATCCCGCCTCAATAATATCACGTACGATACAACATATCATAGGACATCCTCAAATCAAAAGTGCGGATCTATCGTCAGTATACAGCTCGTACGGTAAATTCGTCGTACGACCTCCCAAATCTGGGTACGGGTCAAATGTCACACCTATCACATTAATCATCTGGTATCCTCTTATCAAATATCATGATTGGGGTACTGATCTACGTCTAGTACAATACTGATACCATCTATGAAATGCATGCGTGTGCATGAAAACACCACGCCTAACGAACCCGCTAAAATATCATGTCGTATCTCAAATACGGACCATATCACATCACCGATCTCATGGCCTCAAGCCCAATCTCATCGACTCATCTCCAAATATCATACAATATCCTCAACCTTCATGCATGTGTATATGAATGTATATGTATGCATATTCACATACCCATGCGTATATACATATATACACATTCCCATATACGCACAAGAAAATGATGTATGCAAGTGTATATGTGTGCATGTATGCAAATCCTTACTCTAGGGTTGCGATTTAGAAACCAACCAAAACCTTCCTCCGTTCCTCGCTAACACTAATTCATAAGCTCTTAAGGCTTTTCTTACTAGGTGTACAGACCTCACATTAACATATGAAAGTATATCGTTACCTCATCACATCATTTCTCATAACTTTGTGGGGGTGCTATACGCCATCCACCCGACTTCTCCCTGTAGATATAAATCTACTCACCTGGTCTTCGCTCGCCGGTGCCGACGTCGCCACATGCTTGCTTGTCGACTCAAAGTCCACATGGGGGTACCTACATGTCACAATGTATCATATTGCATAACAACCCAACTCGAAATCGAAACGGCATACAAAAACAAAATCGGCACGCGTATCACGCTAGGTCAAAACCTATCGCCTACGCATGCAAGAATAGCCAAACTAACTCTCGATATCGATGTACAAACGTCAAACCATCGAGAAAAACCCTAACACACCAATCGTGATTTCAAAACTCACTAATTATATAAGAATTAGGGTTTGATGCATCAAGACCATAAAATTAAACAAATCGTTTTATTAAACCTAGTTAGCACAAATTCCCATTTCGGTTCAAAACTTGATGTTTTACCCAATCTAAATATTTTAACGATTCTAATGGCCAAAATGCTCACTTAATATCATAATTAGGTCCACACATGTTCACTACTAATTTATCTCACCAAACTATATACGTTTTAAAAACCTAGTTTGCAATTTTATCCAATTTCAACCATTTTATAGCAAAAATGCACAAACAACGATTTAGGTTGGATTTGCATGATCTAAAATATTAAACTACAATTTAAAATGCTAATAATGCCATGAATAACCTAATTAGATTTTTCTTTTAAATAAATTCATAGTTTACGAAAACCCAGTTTGTTAAAAAGCTTAAATTTGGACATTTTCAAGTAACAATTTGTAATTAGCAACTAGATTAGTTTTAGCAAGTTTTAAGATGCTAGCCCACATCACACAACCATGCCCAATTGATCACAATCCAACTCCAAAACAAAACCATAACCTCAAATTTCAATCCTTCTCTTGAAAATTAGATCTTGAACTAAAATCCTAATTGAACACCTAATTAAGCTTGATTTAAACATTTATCATCAAATTAAGAAAAAGGGCTAGAGTTATACCTTCACAAACCATCTTAAGATCAACATGAAACTTTTCCCCAAAATGCAAGCTTTTCACCAAGATCCATGCTATAAGGGCTAAGGAAAAATGGGTAGGGTTTTGATTTGAATTTTAGCTTGATTTTTTGATGGAAATTGATGAATTTTTTATGGAAAATGAGGGGAGAAAATGGGAGGGGCTGCTACTGAATAGAGGAGGATGGGCTTGGCCAAATGATGTGGAGAGGGGGGAGAGAATGAGGTGAGGAAAGTATTGGGTCAACCCCAAAAGTCAAAGTCCACACTCATTAAACTATTTTCTTTCATTTCCTTTGTTTTTCTTTTCTTTCTTTTCCGAAAAGGGTGAAGGAAATTGGGGGGTTTCCTGCTGGGTTCAGCCACAAAAAGGGAGTTTTGGGTGTGTGGGAGTGTGGGTGAAGGGAAAAATGGTAACACCAAAGCCCCCAAGTCAAACTAGCACCGTATCTCCATTTATTTTCACAAAATAAGCCTTTTTCTTCAATATTTTCAAAACCGTTTAACAACTTCTTTTCATTTCAGAAACAATATTTTACATGTTAGTTTAGTGTGTCATGATGCACAAAATTTGTATCAACCCATTCCAATTTGTAATTTTCCCTAATTAAATATATTAGTGACAGCTTAAAATAATATTAAAATAATTAATTTCGGAAATTTTTTTAGAAAATTAGAAATTTTAGCAGTGGCTCAATAAACACCAAACACTAGCAATTACATACCTATAATATGTATATTTAATTTTATATTAAAAGATATTTATATCCCGATTTTTACGGAAAACACCGTTATTTTACCGATTTTCCGAAATTTCACCTAAACGATTTTCAAAACGTTATAATCTTCCCCCCTTAAAGAAATTCGGTCCCCGAATTTAAATTAAAACTCCCCCAAATACTAAAACATTTCAGCAAAACAATCAGGTCGTCGGGGCTCCGAAATCATAAATACATAAAACATATATCGTAGCGCAATGCATGCACATGAAAAAGAGTGTATAACTCAAAATCAAAACTCCGTCAGGCATCCCGCAATCATCGGAGTCATGGGGAAGACATCAATGTCCAAATCTAATACGAAAACCAATATGATATACATCAACACTATACATATAAATATCAGAAGGAAATGCATGCCAAACCCTTTTAAGCCGCTGTACGATGCGCATAACACTGCACAGTGGCGGACGTCTATCGTAAGAAAATAACTATATATATACATATATATATCCTTTGTTTAATATGCACGTCCCGCCATTTTGAAAACACTTTTAGAAGGGTTGCCTTATAAAATGTTTCGTGTCATCTTGGACACATAGGTAAATACTGAGACTATAGCTCCTCTTTGGAAATCCCTTCGATAAATATCGATACATGCAAAATATACTCAGGTACTGTCCTCTGACTAGTCCTGCTCAGTACTAAACCAAATAGAAAGTATCATAAAATATACTGCTCCAAAAGAAATCAATCCCAAATATATATATGAATGCCACATGTGTCTGGTGCGCACAGAAATAGAAATCCATGAATGTGCCATACAGATGCACATAAACAAAATCTGAGTGCAACGGGTGTGCACGAAAACATCTGTTAAAAGGCAACGTGTGTACCTGACAGCAAAACCAGGTGCATCTGATATGCACGAAAAATCTCGATTTAGTGCATCTGGTGTGCACCTAAATCGCATCAAGCGCCTTAAGTGTGCGCAAAATCCAAATCAAGTGCACAATGTGCACGAAAACGAATATCGAGTATCATAATCAAAATCGACGGTATACAACATATCTCAATCAAAATCCAAAGCAGGTATACCGTGGTATATAATCTCACAACTATGTGCATCAGTGTGCATAAAATCGAATCGAAATACTAAAAGTGCATGAAAACCGTGCCGAAAGCATAAGTCAAGTCATATGCATGCCCTAGGCATGAAATCAAATATCATGAAACTCGGTCATCAAAACTCAATCATGAAATAAATCACCCAAAATACTGAAATCCAATGTGACGGATACGTGATAATCAATCACAAAATCATAAATCATAAATGCTGTCGTCGATGTCCTTCCCTCAAGGTCGAGAAGGTGTCGGTGCACCCAATGCTAGCAGAGCAATATATCTACTTGCTTCCTGATCATGGCCTGTCGCCTAGTGCCCGTAGGCTCCCATCTCTCACTGCAGATTGCTAAGTACATAGCTTCTCGGCTCAACGGTCCAATATAGAAACGATAACGGAAGCAGTCCGTTCTAACACATCCTCTAAAGATCTCTGGTCAACTATCATGGTTACTCATAACATGTCTCGTCAACGATGCCAAACTCTGACCTACTAGGTGTGCGTCATATGACCGATCCTGGGTCTAAGTTTTCTCGTATAGTATTCCAGAAAGGTCCTGTCAAGGTCTCTCCCCAAATCTCGTTTCTGCCAAACTGTCCAGAAGTTATCATCCTTTACTATATCTATTTCTTGTTCTGGAACGGCTGCATACTCATCTGACTCCTCCTGGAAGATATATCCATAGTCAACGCCTCTGCTTGCGTATCACATCTCTGACTTCAGCGGAGTGGAACGTCATCTTATCAAGATCTCGTACAAACCTCTTGCTTCATTTTTCTCTAATGTCGACCGATTCGGACTTGCCTCCTCGTGGCTGCATGGACTACGCTCCAATGGCTATACTCGTATCTGGAGTCTCCCAAGCAATGTATCCCATCACATGATATCCAAATGAAGTCAAACCATCCGATCAATTGTTAAAATCTCATAATCCCCTAAGAGCTCAACATCTTGGGTACAGTTTAATAGTATCGAATATATGCCACCTCACCTATGGACCAACCGTAGAAGGGCTGACCCAAGCCTCACTAATGGCACCGCTAAACTGCCGCAGACCCTAAGGTTCACCGGCGTTCCATGGTCATTAAATCGAGTTAGGGTTTCATTCTTCTAGAGGGTCCGTAGAATTGCTTGCATTGTTTTCCGAATACTTTAAACTTGGAAAATGAGTTCCTAACATTCGATCGTCTCTATCGACTCTCAACGTATCCGCGTGAAGTCGTCTCTAGCTGGAATCAATCAATCTGATGATCTCGCATCGGGGTAGGCAATTAATCACATGTCCTAGTCTTTCATCTCTGGTGACTAGCAATCTCCTATCATATCTCGAAGTATAACTCGTGCGGCGTTAGCTTCAAACATCTGAGGAGATATCTTTTCATTCGCCAAAATCACTGGCTCATTTGTCCTCATACTGAACAGTGCCTCAATCATCAAAATAATATATGCTCTGACGGTCATCACAATCTGGCTGGCCTCTTGAAGTGGCCCAATCCTCTGGTACTGATCCGCACGTCCGAGAAATCTCGTAAAAGCGATCCATCAAACGCTCGTGGCGGGAAAACACAATAAAACAAGCCTTTATGCAATCATATGCCCCTGGAATCATGCTTTGGTCAGTCCTCGTCCATGACGAGCTCATGCTGACCGCAACTTTAGCCGTAGTTCTCCACGCCTGTACAACCGTGATAACAAAACCATAACTGGTACTGATGAGGCTAGATCATAGGAATGAATATAATACTGGGGAAGGAAATGTACATCCTAAGGCTTCTTAAGCGGAGTATCGTATCGTAAATATGCCGCGGAACATACGTACGGTACGTCACTCTACTCAAGCTACCTACTCCATCAACCAAGGTCATCCTATACTCCGAAGGTAAAACCTAACGCTCTGATACCAACTTGTCACGACCCGAAAGGTACGGAATATGACTGTCACTTAAATTACGAAACGTCTCGAGGTGTACATAATCTAAATAAGCCAAAACCCAGAAATCAAAACCAAAGAAGCAGTAGAGTGAAGGAAAAACCAATTTAAAGTAAGTGGTTTTAACAACATAGGCCGAAATATGTATTTTTAAAATCTCAAGTATTTTCTGAAAATTTCGGCAGAGTCTCTTTTGTAAATACTGGCCCTAAATGGGATACAACATGAATAGTATACGAAATAAATAAAAACGCATCCCCAAGCGGGAGCTAGCTCTTCGTCAATCGACGGTCACAACCACGCAAGCAATATAATATACAACGCCGAAGGGCGAGGATCAAAACTCAAAAGAAACTCAAAACAACATGAAAACCATAATAATACAACACGCGACTCTATGGTCGAAAGAATAACAGGTCTGGTTTTCTATCTCTCTCAAATATACAATCTAGTTGATAGAGTTTCTAGATACAGCTGAAATAATAAATAAACAATGGTGGTCCTGATGCAAAGAACCCACCTGCCAAAGCAATCACCTGAAAGAAACAGTGTGCCATCAAAGCCGCAAAGAACCTGTACGGCAAAACCTGCAAGGAACTGTAGTACAATGGGGGTGAGTTGCCAACTCATGAGTAGAAAACATCTACGAGTAGAAATCGCATGCTTAATGCTATCCTAGGTCATATCAGGCAATATCCTCAAATAAAAATCCTGGTCCAGCTATGTATAGTGTAATACTACCTGCTCGTGTCAGTGCCTCAGATAGCAACATATCAGATATATGATGTATGAATGAATTACGAATGGAAACAGAATATATCATGAGTGAGACAACTGTTTTCTTTAATCAATGAGATTTCTATATGTATGTCAATCACGTGTCAGCAATGAATGTATAGAGAAATCAGTGTCAAGCATCGACTCAAAACATAAGTCTCAGTATCTCAGTATCAAATCTCAATATCTCAAATCTCAAATCTCAATATCTCAGGCATCCGTATCATCTGAGGGATTGGCCCGCGGGCTCCGGCAGAACGGATCAACCCATATCATCAATCTTACGACCACGAACGGTATCCTCCGGATATCCTCCGCGTCAGATAAAATCACCGGTAGTTAGTCTGCCCCTGCCAGGCTCATCGTCTACTACTCGAACTTCTTGCCCCGAAGTACCATACCGGGTCCACCATGTACCCGCAGACGGTTCATCCAACTCCTTGAATCGGGTCTCGAAAACTATCTCAGAACCGAGAAAATATCATGGTGGACACTACTCATCATATCAAGGAAAAATCACATTGTTCTCTTTAAAATACATCATCGGTTATAAAACTTTCACATGCGGTTTCCAAATCCAGAAAATCTCAGGACGGATCCGAAAACATCAAATCACCGTGTCAATGAAAGTGAAAACCGACATAATGTCCATAATACTGTATAAACAATGAATATATGAATGCGTCTGATATCATGCAATTAATGCAATAGTTTAACTAGCATATGAAAGCCATAACATATTGCAACATCAGCTATCAAGCTATGTCAATGAAATAGTATTTTCTAAAGTGTACGTGACATGGCAATTACCGATGATGATGTGTGTGAGCCGGCAAGTAAGTGTATGTGGAGCATACGCATCATCGGTAATGGTGCTGGTGTCCTGACAGCATAATTCATAAACACTAAGTACACAAGAAACACGCAATGAGACGATAACAACATGATAAATGGCAATGAGTAGTAATTGCAACAATAATATGCGGAACATGAATGATAACGTAATGATAAGGAATCTACACCGCTACACCTGTGTTATACTATTTTGCCGTTTGAAAAAGTACGAATCGTGGTGTTTTGAAAATAAGGGCTACGATGTTTTTAAGAAAAGGTACGTCTTTTGAAATATCCGTAGTATCCCTTGACATGTATTTAAAATCTTCACGATTCGTTAGTTTTGGAATTAGGTATGACTCGGGTCCAGTCTAACATCTACTAGGTAGACTACAGGTCTAACTAACAACCAATCGAAAGGGGTATGGAAATTACCTAAATCTGAGTCGATATATATATATATATATATATATACATGTATAATAGTCGGTGATCTCGCCTCAATAATATCACGTACGATACAACATATCATAGGACATCCTCGAATCAAGAGTGCGGATCTATCGTCAATATACAGCTCGTAGGGTAAATCCGTCGTACGGCCTTCCAAATCTGGGTACGGGTCAAATGTCACACCTATCACATTAATCATCTGGTATCCTCTTATCAAATATCATGATCGGGATACTGATCTATGTCTAGTACAATACTGATACCATCTATGAAGCGCATGCGTGTGTATGAAAACACCACGCCTAACGAACCCACTAAAATATCATGTCGTATCTCACATACGGACCATATCACATCACCGATCTCATGGCCTCAAGCCCAATCTCATCGACTCATCTCCAAATATCATACAATATCCTCAACCTTCATGCATGTATATATGAATGTATATGTATGCATAGTCCCTTACCCATGCGTATATACATATATACACATTCCCATATACGCACAAGAAAATGATGTATGCAAGTGTATATGTGTGCGTATATGCAAATCCTTACTCTAGGGTTGCGATTTAGAAACCAACCAAAACCTTCCACCATTCCTCGCTAACACTAATACATAAGCTCCTAAGGCTTTTCTTACTTGGTGTACAGACCTCACATTAACATATAGAAGTATATCGTTACCGCATCACATCATTTCTCATAACTTTGCGGGGGTGCTATATGCCATCCACCCGACTTCTCCCCGTAGATATAAATCTACTCACCTGGTCTTCGCTCGTCGGTGCCGACGTCACCACGCGCTTGCTTGTCGTCTCGAAGCCCACATGGGGGTACCTACATGTCACAACGTATCGTATCGCATAAAAACCTAACTCGAAATCGAAACGGCATACAAAAACCAAATCGGCACGTGTATCACGCATAGGTCAAAACCTATTGCCTACGCATGCAAGAATAGCCAAACCAACCCTCGATGTCGATGTACAAACGTCAAACCATCGAGAAAAACCCTAACACACCAATCGTGATTTCAAAACTCATTAATTATATAAGAATTAGGGTTTGATGCATCAAGACCATAAAATTAAACAAATCATTTTATTTTCCAAAACCTAGTTAGCACAAATTCCCATTTCGGTTCAAAACTTGATGTTTTACCCAATCTAAATATTTTAACGATTCTAATGGCCAAAATACTCACTTAATATCATAATTAGGTCCACACATGTTCACTACTAATTTATCTCACCAAACTATATACGTTTTAAAAACCTAGTTTGCAATTTTATCCAATTTCAACCATTTTATTGCAAAAATGCACAAACAACAATTTAGCTTGGATTTGCATGATCTAAAATATTAAACTACAATTTAAAATGCTAATAATGCTATGAATAACTTAATTAGATTTTTCTCTTAAATAAATTCATAGTTTACGAAAACCTAGTTTGTTAAAAAGCTTAAATTTGGATATTTTTCAAGTAACAACTTGTAATTAGCAACTAGATTAGTTTTAACAAGTTTTAAGATGCTAGCCCACATCACACAACCATACCCAATTGATCACAACCTAACTCCAAAACAAAACCCTAACCTCAAATTTCAATCCTTCTCTTGAAAATTAGATCTTGAACTAAAACCCTAATAGAACACCTAATTAAGCTTGATTTAAACATTTATCATCAAATTAAGAAAAAGGGTTAGAGTTATACTTTCACAAACCATCTTGAGATCAACATGAAACCTTTCCCCAAAATGGAAACTTTTCACCAAGATCCATGCCATAAGGGCTAAGGAAAAATGGGTAGGGCTTTGATTTGAATTTTAGCTTGATTTTTTGATGGAAATTGATGAATTTTTGATGGAAAATGAGGGGAGAAAATGGGAGGGGCTGCTGCTGAATAGAGGAGGATGGGCTCGGCCAAATGATGGGGAGAGGGGAGAGAGAATGAGGTGAGGAAAATATTGGGTCAACCCCAAAAGTCAAAGTCTACACTCATTAAACTATTTTCTTTCATTTCCTTTGTTTTTCTTTTCTTTCTTTTCCGAAAAGGGTGAAGGAAATTGGGGGGTTTCCTTCTGGGTTCAGCTACAAAAAGGGAGTTTTGGGTGTGTGTGGGAGTGTGGGTGAAGGGAAAAATGATAACACCAAAGCCCCCAAGTCAAACTAGCACCGTACCTCCATTTATTTTCACAAAATAAGCCTTTTTCTTCAATATTTTCAAAACCATTTAACAACTTCATTTCTTTTCAGAAACAATATTTCACATGTTAGTTTAGTGTGTCATGTTGCACAAAATTTGTATCAACCCATTCCAATTTGTAATTTTCCCTAATTAAATATATTTGTAATGGTTTAAAATAATATTAAAATAATTAATTTCAGAAAATTAGAAATTTTACCAGTGGCTCAATAAACACCAAATACTAGCAATTACTTAGTTAGAATATGTATATTTAATTTTATATTAAAAGATATTTATATCCTGATTTTTACGGAAAACACCGTTATTTTACCGATTTTCCGAAATTTCACCTAAACGATTTTCAAAACGTTACAGTACCGCTCAATGATATTCACGGTCACAGATATAACACATGCACTGATAAACACATACTTAAAATTTCGATCGACTAAACTTTTCCTAATTGGCCCCAAATGCAATCCAACAGTCAAACAAATCTGGGCCAAAAACATACATCCCAAAAATCATATTTCCATGAAATAGAGTGCCAGCTGAAATTTGACACAAAAAACCATGAAACGGCCGTGTAATCGCAACCAATGGGCATGGTATTCCGTGGTTCCATGGCAAAGTAAAGGGTTCATGTGCTCAAATTTCGTCTGGTGCCCTATAAATGCCTGCATGTATTTTTAAGACCCTCTGAAGAAAATTTTGAACAAGTTTAAAAACAGCAAGCATGACCAAATGGAAATATGATTCAGAATAATTAGTCTATTGATATTTTAACTTTGTGCAAAATAGCTAGTAAAGGTTTATGGGGTGGCTCTGATACCATGTTGGGTTATGATATGCCCTGGCCATCTGCCGTGGCCAGTGCGGAATACAAACCGGCGTTTAAAAACTTGGCGCTAATGAAACCCGCTAGAATGAACCATAAACCCTATACTAGCAAACAACGAAGAGCTAAACTATAGTGATAGAAGTGTTATACCGAATGATCCATGTCCTTCGATCTTCTACCATCATCCTTAGCTCCCAGAGGTGTCCTGGATCAAGCTTGATTGCCGGTCTCCCTCCATCGAAGATGATCCACCCGAGAGTATATAGTTCGAGCTCCAACCTCAATACCGAGGTAACTAGGGTACCTAGTTCGCTAAACTATATAGTCTAGAGGATGTAGAGAGTGATGATGGATTCATTTGTTTCAAAATACCTTAGATTTCTCAACACATGAGACATTTAGGGTTGAGGAAGATGAATGAAGCTTGAGGTCAAGAGAGAGTGTTGTGATGAGCATTCTATGAAGAATGGCTAAGTGTTGTGAATGAATGAAGCATACCAATCATTCTCAAAACAAATAATCTAGCATACTTCAATAGTCCCCCATGATTCACTAAGTGAGTCACCATGCTTCATTAAATTCACAATCAACGCCTCATACCTCCACCTCATTAACCATTTAAGAAAAATGGTTAAACAAGAAATGATGTGTCTTCTTCTAGAAGCATCCTTGTAAAATTACAAGAATACCCCTCACTGTATATACATACCCGTATCCGTATTCCAAAAAAATACGAATACAAAGAGAAAAAAATAATCCAATAATCTAATACTAGGATCCGTCTTAAACCAAAGTCCACTAGTATTATTCGTCCGAATCATAATCCGTGTAGCTAGTACACGTATATGATCGAACCCTGCTGTAAAACTATATGGCCTCTACATCGTTTCGTCCAAAACAGGAAAACCCTCTGTGTGGGACTCTAAAGATTTATCAATATGCTGGCAGTGGATTTAACCACAAGCACGTCAGCGGCACTGGCTGTACGTAACGGCTACCCAGGTATTGAGCGAAAGGAAGGCCCATGAGCAAACTCATCCGAACCCCTACAGAGCTTGTCCGTGACAATCTCCGTACAGTCCGGTCTGTTTGTCTAAGAGTATCGCATATCGGGTCTAGGGGTGGATAAAGTCAGACCCTTAATAACGCGATATTTTGTGTCGGTATGAAGCCCATCACCAACTGAAAAACTATTGATCCAAATCAGTAATTCTTGTCCACCATGGCCAAGGATTTCTGATGATGGTCACCCGTGCATTACGCGACATCAACCCCCAATAACGGGAGAGACGAATCTCCGACGATCCGCTCACTGCCTCCATGTAGCTCGGGACTGTACCCAACTAAAACCTATTTGCATGACTCCTTTGAGCCGTGGTAGGGTAGTAATCAAAGCACAGTAAGAACTCACACGAGACAATTGACGATCTCAGGTTAACAGACTAACCTGTACACATGTCATCTAGGAACTGCTATCTGACAATATGTATACTACCAACTAGCATGTTCCCGGCGAGTCCGTCCAGTGTACTTAAAACCTAATGAGCACCTGTATACTATCTTAGGTGACGAACTGACACCAATGGCTTATGAGACCGGCCACCGTCACTCGTCAGGGTCTCGATAAGTATACACTAGTCTACTCCGGAGTATCGATGCCTTATCTCGACACTCCCTCGACTAGGGAAATTTAAGGATGTGCTTATAGACCACCCACCTCTCACGTATATGGTTACCATCATAATGCTGGTAGTCAAGCAAGAATCTTATGGGCTCTATCAACATGTAATAGTGATTTTTAATACCACATAATGCATGTACATGATGATAAAGACAAACTAGATAACATACTATCATTTTGAGTAAGACTGTTCTATCCGTATAGTGAAAGTATGCCTTAGCACCACTACTGGGTTTTAAGAAGTATCAAGTATACAATTTTAAAAAATCTAGTGTGTTATTGCATGCTATCCTAGAATCGAACTAGAGAATTTTGGTTTTTAAACTAGTAAACAAGCTTTACACTAAGTGAACAAGAAATACAACCTTTCTAGACTGGTCCTTCACTTCTAAAGCTCCAAGTAGTAGTCCCTTAGCTCCAAGTAGTGGTCCCCCGAACTCTCTTAGGCTCCACTAGACGAAAGGAACAAGCTTTCTTAAGGATTTTCGAGGCCGAAAATGATCCACGTTGAGGAATCTCTAACTCAAGCTACCTCTTCACCAACTAAGGAATTAGTGAAGTAAACAACCTACATTAATGGGCTAGAAGAGAGTAGGTTGATGAAGTAGGAATTTTGCTCACTTTAGAATTCTCTTTCTCTTTTTCTTTTATCACCCCACTCAAACCTAGAGAGCAAAATTGAGATGATGAAAAATGAACAAGTGATGAACCAAGGTGAAGAAAATATCTTATAGATATTTGTAGAGAGTTAACCATGGCTAAAAGATAATGGTTGGGTTATAAAATATCTAGAGTAAAACAAAATTAGTGGAATTAGTCAAGGCTTCTACATGCTTCCACAAGCATCCAAGCCATGACAATTTCCACCTAATTTTGAATTAACTCTTAATAAATAAAACACCCTTAATTATCTTAAGCTTTGGTGTAAGTCTCATACACCCATATCCAATGTATCATCCATCATGACACAATATATTTAAATACAAATAATATATATCACATATATATATTAAATGCATTTAAATGAGAAGAAAATCTTTAGTGAGCAATATTAGTCAATATATATTAATATATCAAATATATAATTATATATTAAATTATTAAATCAACACTTGATTTAATAATCCGGCTATATCATATATAACCGACTAATATCATTTCTAAGTATATCAAATATACATATAACAAATCATTGAATCAACACTTGATTCAATAATCCAGTTATATCACATATAACCTATATCACGAGATTAGAATACGGTATCACATACACGTATTTAATCTCGGTCCCGCACATATCACATATGTGCCCTACTTCGTTTCTCTTAAGCTAGGAAACCTCTGTGTGGGACTCTAAAGACTCGTCAATACGTAGCAGTAGGTAATGATCACATCAGTCACCCACAAGCCGTCAGCGGTACTAGCTGGACTTAACGGCTACCCAGGTATTGAGCGAATAGAAGATCAACAAACAAGCTTGTCCAAACTCCCATGAATCCTGTAAGTAACACTACCGTACAGTCCGGTCTTTTGTCTGATATATCGCATATTGAGTCTGGGGGTGGTAAATGTCAGACCCCAATAACTTGATAAGTTATGCCGATGTGAGGCTAATAACGGGTCGAGAAACTACTGATAACACTTACCAGTAAATCTCATCATCAGCCTTGGCCAGGGACTTCCTGTTATAGCCAATCAAGCATAGCGCAACATCAACTCCCAATACTGGGAGAGATGAAACCCCTCCTATCGCTCATTGCCTCCATGTGACTCGGGACTGTACCCAAAATCCACCTGTTTGCATGAATCCTTTGAGCCGTGGTAGGGAGGAAATCAAAGCATAGTGGGAACCACACAAGACTCTATGACAATCTCGGGTCTATAGACTAACCTGTACCAGTGTCACCAGAGAACTGCTATCTAACTTTAGGGATAATACCATCTAGGAGTTCTCGGTGAGTCCTATTCGGTGTTCCTATTCTCCAATGAGCACCTATGTACAATCTTTGATGTCAAACACCAATGGATGTGGGATTATCCATCGCCCTATACAGGGTCAAGAAACGTACATACTAGTCTACTCTAGAATATCGATGCCCTGTCTCGATACTCCATTGACTAGGAACAATTAAAGGATGTGCTTACAGACTACCCAAGCCCTACTAGTATGATCTGCATCATAGTCCTGGTAGTCAAGCTAACATCCTAAGGGCTTTACCAACATGTATCAGAGAGACAGTATAACAATACAAGTATACATGTTAAGATAAAGAGCAACCAGATAGCATACTATCATGTCGAGCAAGAAAGTCCTCTCTATATATGTCCAAGCATCCACTATAATATACAATCATGTACAATAATAGCCTCTAGGGCATACATATGACTAACAGATAGGTCCTCCCTCAATCATCACAATCGGCTGCCTGCGATTACAATAATTTCCTTTAGGGCACTATAGCCAACACAATCTTCTTCTTTTGTCTCCAACTTTCTTCTGGTCATTCCATGTTGTCATATCATCTCATTTTTATTGTTTTTTTTGGTTTTATGCCTATAAATACCAGAATAGAGAGCAAGCTCAAGGCCATACTTTTGTCTAAGTTTCCATTTTCATTTTGCAATTTTGTTTTAGTTCTTGTACAAGTAGTTAGTTTACCTTGAGTTCCTTACCTTCTCCTTATCTTGCAACCTCTTCATTGAGCTTGCAAGTTTAGGTTTTGGTTATTGAACTCATGGTTTGTATCATCAATTTGAACTTAATGAATCTTTCACTTGTGCACTTGGGTTCTTAGTATTTCTATCTCTTTTATTTTCTTGCAATTTCATTTCTTGCCATTTACTTACGTGCAATGTTGTTTTTCCTTTGATCTCTTCTCTTTTATATCTTCTTTTGATCTTTGTGATGGTTTATGAATAGTGATATTATTAGGGAAAGAGAATGGTTATTTATGTTATGTTTTTCTTTTACTCATTTCCTTTGCCCAAGAATTGCTAATCAAACTCCATCCAAATCTCACGCAAGCGCTCCGTTAGGCACCCTACCCTACCATGGTAGCGGTAATCCCTAACCGTGACCGGTTGTGTTTGGTTTGGCCCAAGACGATGGATAAGAGACAAGAACGGAAGGACAAGGGTCAATAAACCAGATTTCTCGAAATACCGTGTTTAAGCACCCTATCCACGTTGTTGCCGATTACCACAGCTTTGATAAGTCAAGTAAGGCACAAAGGTATGAGTACAGATTTTCCTAACTTAAACAAACCTATCTCTATTCCTAACAAACGTTTCATTGCATATATACGTTACACTTAGGTTAGAATTGAACTCGTTCGACCTTCGGCTTAACTCGTGAGAACAAGGACTTACAACGCACCATTTCCTTGTAGATGACCCGTACTCATCATGGCTAGCTACATGCGACGCCGTCTTGATTGCGGTTAACTTTAAACTTAAATACGACATGTGAAATCTATACCAATCAAATGGCGCCGTTGCCGGGAAGACGGTAACGTTTTTATTCTTGTTATTTCGGGTTAATCTTTGTATATCTTGTTAATAACACTAACACTATTCTGAAAACGAAACAAAAAATCAAAAAATTTGAAAAACCAAAACAAAATTTAATGCTTTTGACATTTTGTTCTCTTGAATTTGATTCACTAATACTCTGTGATTAAATTGGAAAATCAAAGTATAACAGTGGAATACTAGTGTAACATAGAGGAACCACACAAAAATTGAGCACCAAAGTTTTACATTTGCCCAACGGTTTCTTTAAAATACCCTCTACCGCCGGCCCCTTTGAGGGTGTTTGGGAATTTTCTTTATGGGTTACCTCCACTGTTCTATTAGCACACCAATTTTATTGTTTGATTTTCATAAGTTTGTGTGTGCAGGATTTTGGGCACTCATATCGCTTTTTCGCACTAAATATCCGTTTTTCCGACATTTTCAGATTATAAGGAATTGCGAACTGCGATCGTGCGTAGCAAAATGTTAATTCAACGCCAAAGCGATAGAGAAGTACAATGCCAAAGATCCAGGTAGTTTGACCCGCGCAAGTAAACTTTTCAAGCTAATCGAATTCAATTCAACGGGGGTTTCTTAACCCAAAACACATCGGTACGTATTTCCGAACACCTTCTTTCTCAAATCTGACGCGTCCACTATTCTATCTTTGCAGGATTCTTTGCAAGTTCGCTGTCAAACACTAAAGGAACTTACCTGTATTTATTGCAGCGCCGCGCTTAACATAAAAAAACGTTTGTTTGATGTTTTGAACAACTCTTTTATTGAATTGCGCATTGCATCCTTTAATACGGACTTAAGGGCAAGCGAACCCTACAACATACGGTAAAGGATTTCATCACATTTTCCATGGCCCACAAATCACGAAATTGAGCATAATGTTTACCCACACAAAATTTTAAAAGAAACTAGACTTTAAACCTTTAAGGACTTCGTGCTCATTAGGAGAAGTTAACTATGTTAGAGCACCGCTTAATGGTATATCGTTCACGGTGTGACTAGGCAAAGTGTTCATAGTGTAACCGTCAAAAGAGAAAGGGTTAGTCTAATTAAGGAACTTCGCGAAAGCGTTAAAAAACCTCTCCTTATCTCTGCACTTACCTGGCCTCGTGGTCAGTATATTTTGAGCCCGTTTCTCGACACAGTTTTACTTCAACAATCAAGTTCTTGAGCAGGTCTAGTTGACCTAGGTGAATTCTAGACCGATTAGGTGCATGGTATCTGTGTCGTGATTGTTTTTCTTTAACTTTTATGTGTATATTTCATTCTTTTGTTGATAACTAATATAAAAAAAAATTAAAAAAACCCTCACAACTTTTTTCATCCCTTCTTCTCCCCTTCATATCATGGGTACCCCATATCGACCAACTCCTGTCGAACTTTGGTGCCCTCAGCCAGATATTTCTTCATACGACTCTTGTTTTGGTAGAATGTCAAACTATCCATCCATACCAAAAATTTCTATGAAAGATCGGATAGATGCTTCTAGGAACACTACTTGGATACCACAATCCACGTCATATTAACCTTTTCAAAATTTCACCCCTCTTCATGTTGATATCCCTTCTAAGGGTAACATGGTGACTCTTAAACCAATGTCCATTGCTGAACGTATTGCACAATCCCGTAACCGATCTTTCATGCCTTTCACCACTCCAAACTCGTTAGGACAACAATTCCAACTATCTTCCTATCTAGATGTTGATCCTAATCCTCCCTATTCCATACAAATATTCGATTCCTATCAATCCTACCCGACTTTTACACCCTCACTAGACATTGCCTATGAACATCAATTTTGGAGTTTCGCATATCCGAACGAATTTGAATCTTTTACTGAAATCCATTCACAACTCATGTTTACTGTGGAACAATCACTAGAAGAATTTCGGGTAGCTTCATGCCGACAAATGGAGGAATTGAATGCATCCATGGCCACACTCATCCAACCTGACGAACCGGTAGCTAGTTTCTAACTAGCTCTGCATTTTATAATATACAATGAGGTAATAGGGCAATTTGACTATTTGAATAGTGAAAGTGCGCAACCTACCCTTCAAAATCAAGCTTACCCATTCCCAATTGAATTCCACAACTCCAGTTCCGACAGCCTATCAGGTAGACCAAACGATTCACCAAGTGAAGATAGAATATTTGATGAGTTGTGCGACTACATAGTGTTTGATTTACCAGCTTGTGAAGGGTCCCCTTCAAGTGAAACCAATGCCACTTCCTTTGATCTTTACGTCTCCACTCTAGAAACCCAACCAATTGAAAACCATGCTTTTGTTGAGATGTTTGAGAACTTTACGTTTGACTTGATTGAGGATATAGATGTTGGGGAAAATTTTGAAGACGCAGCTACAAAATTGGGTGAGTTTTTCTCACCAAGTCAACATTTTCTTTCAGAACCATGTGGACATCATCCCGAACCTTTAAATGTTTCTCCTGAACCTCATTTACATCTTGAGATTATTGATAATGATTTGATCGATTGCATGCGTGGTCTTGATTTTGCGGAAAATTTTGAGGATATCTTTGAGGATAAACATGTTTTGTTGGACGAGTCAGATTTTCCGATTCATCATGTCCCCTCTATTGACTGTGAACATCCTCCTACGCTTCTAACCGATGCCATTCCTCGGTTACTTCCCTCCATTATTACGCTACCACAAGACCACTTGATATCTTCATTTTTTCCATCTGGTTCACCAAGTTCGAGACCATGTTTTCTAGCGAATCTTGAATGGTTCGACCCTTTTTCTCAGCGTATTGATAATTTAGTGCAGTTAGAAAACTCTAATTTCAAACCACTACAGACTAATTTATTCAATCAATTTTCAACCTCAAGTTCGCACACCATTTCTTTCTCCATTCCATTCATCTCCTCATCTACCGAGACCATATACCACTCTCATCTATACACGGTCTCGCGTATTCTTCATTTTCTTTCTCTCCGCATTCTTTCACCAACCCTGAGCTAATCACGATAGAATTTTTAAATGATTGGTATTAACTTTTGGCCTGTGTAAGGCCTTGTATAGATTAAAACTGTTCCCTCCCCCAACATTGAACTTCAACGCTTAACAGCGGAAACATTGTTTCACGTAAGTTTGGGGGGCTTTTTGTGTATATATATATATTTTCTTTTTTCTGTTATATAAAAAAAGAGAGAACCGACTATTTTGACCCCTCAACAATTTTGACCCTCTCGGTGTAGCATGACAGTGAAGGCACTGTCAAGTTTAAGTTTGGGGGTGTGCTCGGTAAGCATCTCTATCTTTTGCATTCATTTTTTTATGTTATGCATTTGCATACATATTCAAAAACCCATAACAATCAGAAAATTTCTAAAACATAAAAAACTTTGTTGTCAAGTTAGCTAGTAGGAGAACTTAGATTCGATAATCCCGACGATTTAGTTTGATAAGATAGGACCAACTAAATCCTATTCTTAGATTTTGAAAAACTGAAAGATAACACTCCTTTGAGTTTAACCGTAGCTAATATACGTCTTTGCATCATACTACACGTGTCGTGAGTTTTGAAAATGAGATGACAAGTCTGATATGTCTTAAAAATTTTAAATTGATAAACTATTTTTTTAGGATTAAACAGGTTTGTTCTAAAATAAGTAATATCAAGAATAGTTTATAAAGAAAAGTGGATATGAAAGGATATTATTGAAACCTTAATAGGAAGTAAGTCTGAAAAATAACCCACCTGGATCTTGATTGGAGTGATTGCACACCTTATCTACACAAACATGTCTTTTTAAAAAAGAATTGAACAACTGGCTATATCTCCGTTCGCATTGAATTATTATGATTTTCACGCCAAAATAAGTCTTTTTGTTTTAGGGCCTAGGTAACTTGGGCAATTAAGTCCGTCGGGGTGTCTCCACACCTAATGCTCTAAAACCAACTGATTTAGGTGCATTGGCCCAAAGCTCGCTAAGAAACCTAGAAAGTCTATTTTAAAACAAAGTCAAGCAAGTGTTCTCTCCGAGTTAAAATTCCTGACGGTACTTTGTGTGAGAATAATCTTGACCAAAGACAAGTTTTTATAAAAATATTTTAAAATGGAGATTTGAAGGTTTTACTTGATGATAAAGACTAATGCACGTTCACGAAGGTGTGTATGAAACAAAAACAAGTAAAAGGTGGAGTGAAGAATAAGACCTAGTTTCCTGTTAAGGAAGATAGAAATTCTGAATTTGAAACCTAGCTGGAAACTGAAACTTGAGAAAAACTTAACTCTTTATAAAACTCGTGTGATCCTTTTGAAGGTTTATCCGGTCTTTATTTTGTGACATGTTGACTTTAATCGATCTTTTTGAAACATAACGACGCTATTTTGCACCGCACGTAAAGACGTATAGAATCTTAAGTTAAATAAGAAGTGAGGTGTGAAAAATAAGGGTTCGATATTTCTAACTTAGGATAATAGAGTTTCTAACTTTCATACTAAACCCTGGGGTTAGAATCAATGGTTATTTCGCAAAACTAACTTGACGGAATTTTGTGAGTGTAATCCGTTGAAAACTCTCAGGAGACAACGCAGCTCCTACTAAGGACACCTAGAGATTTAACGGCTTGTTGCACGAGCTCAGTGCAATCGCGTTCCATGCGAAAGTGAGGTTAGGATTTTGTTTTGCTTGGGACGAGCAAAAGATAAGTTTGGGGGTATTTGTTCATCACGAAAAATTTTATTTCAATACCGCTCATTCATTATCATTTTTATGATATATCGGTACTATTAATCCGTGTCTGCTCAATAAATATAGATTACAGGTATTCGTGACAAAACACTGGAAACACATTCAAATACATGGATACGATATTTGTGAGTTGACACTACAACCGGATTAGAAAACCGATCAATATTCAAAGAGTTTCTTTTTGCAACAAACATTTGTACACATTTTTTATCAAGCATAATGCAACAATACAAGTGTGAACACAAACCTCTTTTGATGCATGAACCATGGTGGGACAGCCTAGCATAAGTGGGCACACAAGAATCATGATGTGCAAGTGGATGAGCAACTGGGTGTGTGATGAGTGGAAGCAAAAGGTGTGATTTGATTTAAAGTTACATTTTTCCTCCAACTCTATAAATTATAACTGTAGGGCTACGGCAGCACCCCGACCATCAATCTGTGGCCAAACGCGGAACAAAAACTTTAAAAATTCGGCGCTAACGAAACCCTAATCGACGAATCGTACCATTAACTCTATACTAGTTCTACTAAAAAGAGTTTGGAGAGGTTATACCGATCGATCCGTATCCTTCGGTCTTCAACCTCTGCCCTAAGCTCCTCACGGCTGCCTCGATGAAGTTCGGCCTCCGGTCTCCCTCGTCGAAGATGATCCACATCGAGGATTAGTAATACAGGCTCCTACTTCAAAACCGAAGCACCTCGGGCATCCAGTTTGCTAGCCTAGATACCCAAGATGAAGTAGAGAGTGTGTGCATACTTTGTCTTAAAACACCCATGGATTCTCAACTCATGAGAGGGTATAGGTGGAGGTGAAGAAGTTGCCATGAGAAGAAAATTATGAGCTCAAGAAAAGAAAAGCAAGTGAAGAAAATGTTCTGCCTTTTTCTTGTGTTGGTTTAGTTTTTGATTTGTGTGTGATATTTATTTTGAGCTCATGAGCAACCCAAGAAAAGCCACACACACACAAAAGATCTGCCTTCTCTCTTACTCACCATAAATATCTCACAAATATCTTAAGCAAAACAAAACCGAGAGCACATGCCACATTCAATGCCAAAACAAAACTTGCACTCACAATTTCCATCAAATAAACATTAAACCCTAAATGTTTAATCAAAAATAGAATGGAAACTTCTAAAGTAAACTCTTAACGAATTACTAGAATACCCCTCATCCGTATATACATACCTGCATCCGTATTCCGACTGAATACAAATACAATGAGACGAAAATTATCCAACAATATAATACTAGGATCCGGCTTAAACCGAAACCCACTAGTATTATCCGTCTGATCATGATCCGTGCATAAGTGCATGAATATGATTGAACCTTGCCATAAAACCATACGGCCTCTACAACGTTTCGTCCGAACCAGGGAAATCCTCTGTGTGGAACTCTAAAGACTCGTCAATACGCTGGCAGTGGGTTTAACCACAAGCACGTCAGTGGCACTAGCTGTATGTAATGGCTGCCCAGGTATTGAGCGAAAGGGAGGCCAACGAGCAAACTGATCCTGAAACCCTACTGAGCTTGACAGTAACAATATCCGTACAGTCCGGTCTGTTTGTCTATGAGTATCGCATATCGAGTCTAGGGGGTGGATAAAGTCAGACCCCTAATAACTTGACATTTAGTGTCAGCATGAAACCTATCACTCACTGAGAAACTACCGATCCTAGATCGGTAATTCTCGTCTACCCCAGCCAAGGATTTCTGGTGATGGCCACCCGTGCACTCCGCGATATCAACCCCCAATACCAGGAGAGATGAATCCCCTGACGATCCGCTCACTGCTTCTATGTGGCTTGGGACTGTACCCAACTAAAACCTGTTTGCACGACTCCTTTGATCCGTGGTTGGGTAGTAATCAGAGCACAGTAGGAACTCACACGAGACAAATGAAAATCTCAGGTCGATTGAGTAACCTGTACACATATCACCAGGGAACTGCTATCTGGCAATAGGTATAATACCAACTAGCATGTTCCCGGCGTGTCCGTCCAGTGTACTCATAACCCAATGAGCACCTGTATACATCTTAGATGAACCAACTGACACCAATGGCTTGTGAGACCGGCCACCGTCCCTCGTCGGGGTCTCGATCCGTATACACTAGTCTACTCTTGGAGTATCGATGCCCAGTCTCGAAACTCCCATGTCTAGAGACACTTTAAGGATGTGCTTATAGACCACCCAACTCCCACGTATATGATCGCCATCATACTGCTGGCAGTCAAGCGTGAATCCTAAGGGCTCTATCAACATGTAATAGTGATCTGTAATGTCACCTGAAGCATGTACACGATAATAAAGACAAACCAGATAGCATACTATTATCTCGAGTAAGACAGTTCTATCGGTATAGGTTCTCCCTCAATCATTGCAATCACGTGCCTGCGATCCAATAATTGACTTGAGGACACTATAGCCAACAATCTCCCACTTGCACTTAAGGCTAATTATTGCGGTGTCACATACTCACAGCCCGTGTGATACCGAACACCCAACTTCTCTACTAATCAGTTTCATAAAGCTCATTTGTAAACTTATCGCGTTCGAGAAATAGCCTCAGTGAGCGGATCCGCTCCAATGTTTCTTTCCATGTCTCTCTTTATCTCAAGTTCACGGAGAAAGCCATCTCCCGAAATGAGCAATACCTATCTTAGAATATGTCTAGATATCTGATGGGACACAGTTCACAAATGAACTCCAAATCCAGCAAAACTTCTTAGACTGTATAGTCTACTAAATTTAATCAGTATCCTGCACCATGCGTCCCTCAGTATCCACTTGGACCACTTGTCCAAACTACTGCCCCTCGAAAGAGGGAAAACTATAATTATGACAGTCACTCTGTCATCCAGGTCACCTTGGAATCCTGGAATGATAACCGTCTCCCGAAGGAGGCTGCCGTTACCAAATCCCAAGAACATCCACTTATGTTCATAAATTGCTTCCGAACGTTTCTCCAGGATTCGATTAATATATAAATTTATTGCATCTAGTGCAAAAACAATATCTGGTGTGGTACTTGATATCTCATGATTGACTCAATTGCCTAAGCAAGTGATATGCCAATCATGCACATCCCTTTCCCCTTTAGTCTGTAAGACACCTTTAGAGAGGGTGACTCCATCACCCGCAGGTACACCACCATTCCAGGAATCGTCTATTCTAAAACACCTTTAGAATACTGTCTAAGTACCTAAATTGGAAAACTACCCAAATCTAGATCTAAAACCATAGATCTAGTAACCAGAATGCCTGATATAATATCCATATCCTATGGGGAGAAACCACTGTGTGACAACACAGTATAACCGATCGTAGTGTAGGAATTTCACTTCCTTCAAAGTGTATGTCATCCAAATACCAGGACATACCACCCAACTACCTTCTTAACAGATTCATCTCGTATTCTGATGAAGTCAAAGCCTATGACTGTCACATAAAAAATAGATGATCTATCTCCGTTATATTTGCTTTAGTCTATAAATAGACATAAGCTACTTGTCCACAATGCTTCCGCTGCCCCCACTGACTACAACAACCCTCTGGCAGAGTCATATACACATGCACTTCTAAAGCTAGTTTAAAACGACGCTATATTCATCCTCCTGCCAGGTCCCATAGTCTAGAACAGCAGTAATGGAGGGTTTGGGTAAATAAGAACCTCCCTGTCACCGTCTTTGAGGATACCGAAGTACCTCTCGGGCGTCTGAGGTTACCGACCATATTTGTGGAGTAGCTAATCGAATATCAAACCCGATTAAATCTTTAGGTTCTATTAAATTTTCAGTAATCGTTTGTGGTTTTGGAATCACTTCCAGTTCTACCATACTCCCAATACTGTTTTATGAAAAAGTCTATCTTGCTAAAATTGTGGAGAGTCAAGAACAATATCACTATTGATCTTCCAGATGGTAAAAAGTCAACCCTCGTCATAGCCCGGGATAACACGCAAACTGCCATTACAGAAACGTGCATTGAGTTATCCAGATTCTGGTTTTAAGCATAAGTCAGACAACTCCATATACAATAACATCGTTAAGATATGAACCATTCTATATACAATATAGAAACATAGGCACTGATTTAATTGGAAACAGATTCAAATCATGCAGCTGTCTCCAGTGTATGTTGTTCACCGCCGAAAACAGAGATAACACTACGTAGGTCGTCTTGCCTGAATTTGGGGGCAGATGCTAATGGGTTTTATCTGTCTACCTCTCCGAAGATACCAAGTTAATTTATGGCACCGTATATCGAATGTTTAAACAGATGCGACCGATGTAGCAGAATTCATTAGATTCCCCCTCATTGTGAGAGGTTTTTGATTGTGAGGACGCTCTTTCCTGCAGGTGCAAGTCCCTGCAGTTAATTACGACCGCGTAGCGATAACCACTTTCTCCTGCTCCAGAAGGTCACTTCATGTCGTGTGTGTTTCATTTATTTTAGGTTACCCGTGGATTGTATACGGAGACTAATTTATATTGCCGCCTGTAGGGCATGGATTAGTCCAAATCTGTATTTTCTTAAATATGGGTTTGGGTTTATTTTAAGGATCGTTAAGCTCATTTGAGATTAAGATCAACTTAAATGTTTCTTAAGGACACGTTAGTCCAATTTTAGACTAAGATCTACTTACCAAGGTTTTAGGAGTATTTAGATCCAATGAAGGAGTATTTGGACTCTATCATTTTAGTTTAAGGACGTTGCGGTCCATTGTTAGTTTAAGGACATTACGGTCCGTTGGGTTTAAGGACATCATAGTCCATGAGTTTAAGGACCTCATAGTCCATGTTTAGAGACATCATAATCTGTAGGGTTTAAAGACATCATAGTCTGGTTTAAAGACATCATAGTCTGTGGAGTTTAGTTTAGGGATGTTGCGGTCTATTGGGTTTAAGGACATCATAGTCCATAGAGTTTCTGGTTGTCGGGACCCTCCACCTCTGTGAAGACATTGAAGAATTACAACGACACATGTATCAGAGGTGTGGAGAGATGTACCCTTGAACCAATATCCCGATTGAGGGGGGATGGGATGATCATTATTTTAGATGCCATCTGTTAGGATCTCATTAGCTATCTTTGGGACTGAGATCGGTTTTGGGGATGTCACGACCCGAAAGTACGGAACGTGACCGGCATTTAGATTACGAGACGTCTAGAGGCGTAACGCAATCTAAGTAAGCCGAAGCCCAGAATCTAAACCATTTTAAAGAAGAAGTGTAGGAAAATAAGTTTTAAAAGCAACATCAAATTTTGTCAAAAATTTCGGCAGAGTCTCCTTTGTAAAAACTGGCCCCAAACGGGTACAAATAAGAATATATACATAAGCAATAATAGAAAGGCATCCCCAGGCGGGAGCTAGCTCTTCACCAATTGGCGGTCACAATTACGCAAGCAATATAATATACAACGCCGAAGGGTGAGGCTCAAAAATCAAAGAAAACCATCAAAACCACCAGAAAATCATAATAGCACAAACGCGACTCTAAGGTCAAAAGAATAAACAACAGGTCTTCTAAATCTATCAAATAATACAAGTCTGTTTAATGGAGCTTACTAGATACAAATGAAATAATAAAAGTACAACGGCTGTCCCGATACAATGAACCAACCTACCAAGCAAATCACACTGAATGAAATGATGTACCAGCAAGCTGCCAAGGAAACCTGTACATCGAAACCTGTAAGAAAATTTGGCACAACGGGGGTGAGTTGCCAACTCGTGCGTAGAAAACATCTGCGAGTAGAAATCGCATGCACGACACTCTCTTAGGTCATAATAATGTACTTAACCTGACACTAGACAACTAGTAGTGATAGGGTAATAATCTATACATAAGTTCAATAATCAGTGCTCGTGTCAGTGCCTCAAGTAGTAACATATCATGTGTATAAGTATGCATGCATCATGAATGTAAAATAATCAATCATGAAAATCTGGACATATCTGTATAAGAAAATCTTAACTTTTATCATAGTAAAATTTGTATGAAAATCTGAAACATCATCAACGAAATTCATGGAAATCCGTGTCAAGTATCGACAAAAAACATGTAAATCTCAAGTCTCAATAGCTCATAGTCTCAATATCCCATAGTATCGATATCTCATAATCTCAATATCTCGGGCTCCGTCAGTCCGGATCGGCCCATATCATCAAATCTCACGACAACGGTCGGTATCCTTCGGATATCCGCCGCGCCAGATATCACCGGCAGGTAGTCTTCCCCTGCCAGGCTCATCGTCTACAACTCGAGCTTCTTGCCCCGGGGTACCTTACCGGGCCCACCATGTACCCGAGACGGTTCATCCACTCTTCGAACCGGGTCTCGAAATCCAACAGAAAACATGAAATCTCATGGTGGACGACACATACATCACGAGAAAACCGCAACTTTCATTTTTAAAATGATAATACTAATCTTTTATTAAATTCTCGCGGTTTTTCCCAAAATCCAGAAATCTCATAGAAATCCAAAATCCCCAAAATCATGAGTATGTAAATAATGAATATCGGCATAGCCCCACAATACTGCATGATAATATGGAAATGTGAATGCGTGAAGTGTCTAAGTAACAAATGCAATGTCTAAACTAGAATATGAGATTAATCACACGATATTATATTGGACTAGCATTTAGCAGATTATATCAATAAAAGATAATATGTTCTAAAGTGTACGTGACATGGCAATTATCGATGATGATATGTGTAAGTTGGCAAATAAGTGTACGTGGAACATGTGCATCATCGGTAATGGTGCTGGTGTCCTAACAGGCAGAGTTTCAAATTAGCTAAGAAACATGTGTATGAATATGCAATGCAATGAACAGAACATGAATATCGGTGAATGTGTAGTAAACGCACAACTAAAAAATATATACTAATTACGAGTCATACGGTTTGTTGTTTGAAAAGCACGAATCGTGCTTTTTAGAAAATTAGGGCTACGGGGTTTTTATGAAAAGGTATGTCCTTTGAAAAATCCATAGTATCCCTCAGGCCATCTTTAAAATGCGCACGATTTGTTAGTTTTGAAAATAAGTATGACTCGAGCCTGAACTAAGATCTACCTAACTAACTAAGAAACTAACTAAAGACACTAGTCGAAAAGTAAGAAGAATCCTCCTAAAGTCTTAGTCGATATCTCTAGAATAGGCGATCCAGCCTCAATAGCGTCACATACGTAGTACGAATTTCTCGAATCAAGAGTGTGGATCAATCATCACATCTATGGCTCGTACGGTAAAATCCACCGTACGGCATCCCAAAATCAGGGTATGGTCAACTATCATATATACATCATCTTTCGTATAGCATCATCATCAAACGATATCATGGTCAAGGGTACTATACTACAATCACATACATTCTAATATCATTAAGGATATATCATCGGTGTGAATATACATCGTCAAATGATCCACTACAATATCATATCATATGTCCTGCTATGATTTAGTCACATATTACGATCTGGGTTTTATTCAAGAGTCTCATACATTTCAATGTCATTAACACATATTATTGTTTATATAAATATATTTTATATACTCTCATTGCCCAACGATCCGCTACCATCATAACACATCTCATGTCATAACTCGATCATAAATCCAATAAATCACGGCATCAAGCCTAGTCACATCGACTCCTCCCCATGTATCATAACCTCCTCATATCACATGTATATGTTGTGTGTGTGTGTGTGTGTATACACACACATCCCTATACACACACACACACACACACACACATACACCAAGTCAAGTTTATGTGTGTGCGTGTATGTGTGTCTATATGAAACCTACGAATTCCCTCCAAGGCAGTCATCCTCATGGTTAAGTATTCCTAAATCGGTCTAGTACAACCTAAAGTCTTTAATAGGACCCTACTCGCCAAGAATCTAAGGTCACGTCCGACTTTCTAATAACAGTAAGTAATATCCCTATTCTACGTTTGCGGGGGTGCTATACGCCATCCACCCGACTTCCCCCGTAGATATACATCTACTCACCTACATCCTCGCTTGCTGAAATCGATGTCGCCATGCTCTTCCCATCGTCTCGGAATCCACATGAGGATGCCTACATATAAACATAGGGTATCATAAATCGAAATCACGAATGAAAACCAAAACGGCTATGCTCAACATTCGAGTACAGTTTAAAAAATATCCAGTACACGCCTCAGCATCTGCAGACCAGCCGTAGAAGGGCAAACCCAAGCCTCACTAATGGTACAACGGAACTGCCGTAAACCCTAAGGTTCAAAGGCGTTCTCGTGGTCATTATGTCGAGTTAGGGTTTCATTCTTCTAGAGGGTCCATAGAAATACCTGCATATTCTTCCGAATACCTTAAACTTGGGATAATGGGTTTCTGACAATCGTTCGAACCTTTTAAGTTCATGAACTGAAGTCCTTCTTTGTTGTAGCCAAGATACCACCGTAGCCGAGTCCCCTTCAATCTGTCTGGATGACATATGAATACCCTTCGTCCGCACGCTAAACAATACTTCAATCCTCCAGAAAATGTAGTAAACGACATGTCGAAACGCCCATGCTGACCGTAACTCTAGCCGCAGCTTGCTCTGCTCGTGCGACCGTGGTAACAGAAACCACCACTCGACATTGACGAAGATAGATCAAAGGAACGAATAGAATACGGTGCAAAGAAATGTACATCCTAAGGCTTCTTAAGAAGAGTAGCGTATCGTATGTATGCCGCAGACCATACCCACGGTACGTCACTCTACCTAAGTCACCTACTCCATCAACCAAGGGTCATCCTAGACTCAGACAAGGGTTAAATCTAGCGCTCTGATACCAGCTTTGTCACGACCCGAAAGTACGGAACGTGACCGGCACTTAGATTACGAGACATCTAGAGGCATAACGCAAGCCGAAGCCCAGAATCTAAACCATTTAAAAGAAGAAGTGTAGAAAAACAAGTTTTAAAAGCAACATCAAATTTTCTCAAAAATTTCGGCAGAGTCTCCTTTGTAAAAACTGGCCCCAAACGGGTACAAATAAGAATATATACATAAGCAATAATAGAAAGGCATCCCCAAGTGGGAGCTAGCTCTTTGCCAATTGGCGGTCACAACCACGCAAGCAATATAATATACAACGCTGAAGGGCGAGACTTAAAACTCAAAGAAAACTATCAAAACCACCAGAAAACAATAATAGTACAAACGCGACTCTAAGGTCAAAAGAATAAACAACAGGTCTTCTAATCTATCAAATAATACAAGTCTGGTTGATGAAGCTTACTAGATACAAATGAAATAATAAAAGTACAACGGCTGTCCCGATACAATGAACCAACCTACCAAGCAAATCACCCTGAATGAAATGATGTACCGGCAAGCTGCTAAGGAAACCTGTACATCGAAACCTGTAAGAAAATTTGGCACAACGGGGGTGAGTTGAGTAGAAGACATCTGCGAGTAGAAATCGCATGCACGACGCTCTCCTAGGTCATAATAATGTACTTAACCTAACACTAGACAACTAGTAGTGATAGGGTAATAATCTATACATAAGTGCAATAATCAGTGCTCGTGTCAGTGCCTCAAGTAGTAACATATCATGTGTATAAGTATGCATGCATCATGAATATAAAACAATCAATCATGAAAATCTGGACATATCTGTATAAAAAAATCTTAACTTTTATCATTAGTAAAATTTGTATGAAAATCTGAAACATCATCAAGAAATCCATGGAAATCTATGTCAAGCATCGACACAAAACATGTAAATCTCAAGTCTCAATACCTCATAGTCTCAATATCTCATAGTCTCGATATCTCATAATCTCAATATCTCGGGCTCCGTCAGTTCGGATCGGCCCATATCATCAAATCTCACAACAACGGTCGGTATCCTCCGGATATCTGCCGCGCCAGACATCACCGGTAGGTAGTCTTTCCCTGCCAGGCTCATCGTCTACTACTCGAGCTTCTTACCCCGGGGTACCTTACCGGGCCCACCATGTACCCGAGACGGTTCATCCACTCCTCAAATCGGGTCTCGAAATCCAACAGAAAACATGAAATCTCATGGTGGACGACATATACATCACGAGAAAATCGCAACTTTCATTTTTAAAATGATAATACTAATCTTTTATTAAATTCTTGCATTTTTTCCTAAAATCCAGAAATCTCATAAAAATCCAAAATCCCCAAAATCTTGAGTAAGTAAATAATGAATATCGGCATAGCCCCACAATACTGCATGATAATATGGAAATGTTAATGCGTGAAGTGTCTAAGTAATAAATGCAATGCCTAAACTAGCACATGAGATTAATCACACGATATTATATTGGACTAGCATTTAGCTGATTATATCAATAAAAGATAATATGTTCTAAAGTGTGCATGACATGGCAATTACCGATGATGATATGTGTAAGCTGGCAAATAAGTGTACGTGGAATATGCGCATCATCGGTAATGGTGCTGGTGTCCTAACAGGCAGAGTTTCAAATTAGCTAAGAAACATGTGTATGAATATGCAATGCAATGAACAGAACATGAATATCGGTGAATGTGTAGTAAACGCACAACTAGAAATATATACTAATTACGAGTCATACAGTTTGTTGTTTGAAAAGCACGAATCGTGGTTTTTAGAAAATTAGGGCTACGGTGTTTTTATGAAAAGATATGTCCTTTGAAAAATCAGTAGTATCCCTCAGGCCGTCTTTAAAATGCGCACGATTCGTTAGTTTTGAAAATAAGTATGACTCGAGCCTGAACTAAGATCTACCTAACCAACAAAGGAACTAACTAAAGACACTAGCGAAAGGTAAGAAGAATCCTCCTAAAGTCTGAGTCGATATCTCTAGTAGTCGGCGATCCAGCCTCAATAGCGTCATGTACGTAGTACGACTTCCTCGAATCAAGAGTGCGGATCCATCATCACATCTATGCCTTGTACGGTAAAATCCATTGTACGGCATCCCGAAATCGGGGTATGGTCAACTATCATATATACATCATCTTTCGTATTGCATCATCATCAAACGATATTATGGTCAAGGGTACTATACTACAATCATATACATTCTAATATCATCAAGCATAAATCATTCGTGTAAATATACATCGTCAAATGATCCACTACAATATCATATCATATGTCCTGCTATGATTTAGTCACATATTACGATCTGGGTTTTATTCAAGAGTCTTATACATTTCAATGTCATCAACACATATTATTGTTTATATAAATATATTTTATATACTTTCATTACCCAACGATCCGCTACCATCATAACACGTCTCATGTCATAACTCGATCATAAATCCAATAAATCACGGCATCAAGCCTAGTCATATCGACTCCTCCCCATGTATCATAACCTCCTTATATCACATGTATATGTTGTGTGTGTGTGTGTGTTTGTGTGTGTGTGTATGTATGTACACACACACACACACACATCCCTATACACACACACACACACACACACACATACACCAAGTCAAGTTTATGTGTCTGCGTGTGTGTGTGTGTGTCTACATGAAACCTACGAATTCCCTCCAAGGCAGTCATCCTCATGGTTAAGTCTTCCTAAATCAGTCTAGTAGAACCTAAATTCTTCAATAGGACCCTACTCGCCAAGAATCTAAGGTCACGTATGACTTCCTAATAACAGTAAGTAATATCCCTATTCTATATTTGCGGGGGTGCTATACGCCATCCACCCAACTTCCCCCGTAGATATACATCTACTCACCTGCATCTTCGCTTGCTGAAATTGATGTCGCCATGCTCTTCCCGTCGTCTCGGAATCCACGTGAGGATGCCTACATATAAACATAGAGTATCGTAAATCAAAATCACGAATGAAAACCAAAACGACATACGAACATACATAGGTTAGAACCTATGGTCCTCGCATGCAAGAAAAGCCAAACAAATCCTCGATGTCGATGTACAAACATCTGACCATCGAGTTAAAACATAATTACCAAAGTTCAAGTTATAAACAATCACGAAATCAAAACAGAATCTCAGAAAACATGCTCCAGATTTTGCCTAAGGTGAAATTAGCCAATTTTTCATATGTGGAGGGTCTAATTATCAGATAATTTAGCTTCCCACAAAAGATCACAGCCTAAGTCCAAAATATGGCCGTAAATTGCAGCCATATCGATTAAATCTACGGTGCAAGTTTGGGTATAGGGGCTCGGGTTTCAGGGGTAATCTTATGGTCACCTGCACATATCGCTATAATTGCTAAATAATTTTCCAAGTCTCCGAGTCACAGCAGATCTCCAATTATCACCACAAAATTCATAAAAATCCGATATCAGGGTTTTCTTAGTTTGCTAAATAGGGTTTAACTCTCAGTTTAGTTCAGTATACAATCACAACAGAGGTGGTATGGTCTCCACTAGTCTCAATTACACTTCATAACTCAAAATTTCCTCAAACTCTAACTTGAAATTTTCAAAGTCCTCTAAACCTCGATAAATCGATTCGAAACTAACAATAGAAGCTAATAGAATGAAATACTACTCTAATAGTGATGTAATTACCTCATTTGGCAACTCAAGAATTTTCTTGAGTTGCCCCAAGTGCTCAAAATCCAAACTTGCTTGGTTCCTCATACTTGTAGTGGGCTTGGGAA
Source organism: Agapanthus africanus (assembly GCA_030015575.1). NCBI lineage: Eukaryota > Viridiplantae > Streptophyta > Magnoliopsida > Asparagales > Amaryllidaceae > Agapanthus > Agapanthus africanus. Next base: position 192,568,652 of record JASDDO010000001.1, read on the forward strand.
TGTTTTTTGTGAAGAGATTTATGGTTTTAATGTGTATTTGTGGTGAAGTGAGGAGGTAGAGGAGTGGAGAGAAGAGGGGCTGCCATGGTGAGAATGAGGAGAGGAGAAAAATGAAGGAGGTGAAGTGAAAAGGAATGGGTCAAGGTCAAAAGCCTAGGAGTTTTCTAGAGCTCTCTTTCTCTTTCTCTTTCTCTCATTCCCTTTTTTTTCTTTTCTTTTCTATTTTCTTTTAACCCTTTCCTTTTTAAACTAAAAACAATTTAAAAACCATATACATATCAAAAGGAAACACAAAATACCATGGTTCATAAAAAGTAACAAATTGTTTGCAACATGCTATGTTGCATGACATGTACAAAATCATGCCTAATGAATAATCTATAAATATTAATCAAGTTTAATGTTTTCACAAAATACAATAATTATTTAAAGTCTATAAAATGCTCAATTCACATAGTTTTCTTTACGAAATCAATAATCCAAATTGATATTCTAATATTTTCCAATTTATCAGTATATAATTATACCTTATGATTAAAATATTCCTAATTTTTATTATAAAAAAATCCTCAAAAATAATATTTTATTTTTTTGAAATGTTACAGGGGACCTTGAGCATGAAGGACTCAATTGATTGTCCTCAGGAGATTTGGTCTAAGTTTGGCTAAGTTTGGCCTTTCATAGTGTTAAACACTAGTATATGCTCAGCGCTTATGTGCTCCCACGCGAGGCGTTTGAAGTAGTGTTAAACACTAGAAATTGGGGCGCTCACGTGTGGCACGTGAGGCTCTTAATGTTGGGCGCTGCCTCTTTTATTCTCTTATTCTAGTGTTAAGCACTGTTGGGTCACGTGGGATCACGTGAGGCGCCCCAGAATGGGAACTGTCTTGGGTTTATTACCCTTTTCTATTTTATAAATGCTGAGCACTTCTCAGGAGTCACGTGGGATCACGTGAGGCGCCCCAAAATAGGGTTTATTTCCTTTTCTCTTTTATAAGTGCTGAGCACTTCTCAGGAGTCACGTGGTTCGATCTCAGTCTTCCCTTTTTTGTTCCCCAAAGGTGCTCACGTGGGAATACGTGAGGTTTTATTGTGTAGCATTGAACACTAATATGCATGGAGCTCTGGATCTGAGTTTTGTGAATTTCAGGTCCCTTATTTTTATAATAATTAAATTCTTTTATAGGGTTAAACCCTAGTTTTATCAGAGGAATTAAATTCCTATATCTTTTTGGTAAGAATAAAATTCTTTGAACTTAATTCTTTCTCCTAGGTTTGGATCTACATAACAGAAACTCCCCGACGAGAATTAAATTCTCAAATTGTGGGGAGATCTGCTTATGCAGATCCCAACCAGAGGAAGAACTAAGTTCTTTAAGAAGAGTTAAACTCTTGGTTTGATAATTAAATTCTCTTTTGGTTTTGCTTACCAAGGGGTTTACTTCTCCGTTTTCTGTATTTTTGAACTTGAAGTTTATGGGGGGTTCATCTGTACAAGACTTGAAGTCTTGGGTCCTTTATATAAGGCATGCTGATTTGTTGATCAGTTGAGGAAATCTCTCATTGAGAGATTTCTTAATTGATTTGTGGATGTTTCCTACCATTGGATCTTTGATCCAAGGGTTTCTGTTTTACAGAAGACAATTTTCTTGTTTTTAACAAGATTGGGAAAATATTTTCCCATACAGTGCATATTCTGTATCTTGGTGTTTTTTAATCACCATTGGATCTTTGATCCAACGGTTCTCTGATTTACAGAGCACAATCTTTCTTGTTTAGAAAAATTTGAGGAGTATTTCCCCAGTCAGAATTCAATTCTGTATCTTGGTGATTTTTTAATCACCTTTGGGTCTTTGATCCAACGGTGGAGAACATTTTGTTCTAGCGCTGGCGCTCTCATGTTTTGCACGTGAGGCGCTGCCTCATAGTCTTTGACTCTTGGCGCTGGCGGTTTTGGCGCTGGCGCTCTCGTGCTTTGCACATGAGGCGCTGCCTCAGAGTCTTTGACTCATGGCGTTGGCACTCTTGGCGCGAGCGCTCTCGTTCATTGCACGTGAGGCATTGCCTCAGAGTCTTTGACTCATGGTGCTGGCGCTCTTGGCGCTAGCGTTCTCGTGCTTTGCACCTGAGGTGCCGCATCAGAGTCTTTGACTCATGGCACTGGACACCTGTACTTTCGATCCCATATTTGGTGATCTATTTCTTATAGAATAAAATGTTCAATTAAATACTTTCTTTTGTCGTTGAACACCTGTTCTTCCTCTGATGTGTGCGTTTATGAATGAGCCTGATCACACACATATCTGTAAACAAAACTTAAACCGGTGTAAACAGAAACAAATATCTCTTGGCCGAAGATTTTGGCAAGAACAAATTCCCCCTACTACTTTGCCCACGTAAGTATGTACGTGGGTGAAGTAGTGCAGAGTTATACATGGACATGAAATTGAGGGCTTTGGAGACAAGTTTAGGGTCCTCGTAGCCTAAGGCTTTTCTTGTCTTCATGAGCCGTAAGGGTCCCAAGAAGGTTATTTCTTCCTATGAGTCGAGAGGATCTCGTAGGTGCAAATTCTCCCTAGAAATCGTGAGGATATCTAAGTGTTCATCGCCTCCGTGAGTCGTAAGGATCTCACTCAGGTATTTTTCCTTACGAATCGTGAGGACCCGTAAGTAGCTTCTTTATTTCATTGGCGAACGTGGTTTTGGAACATGTGGCCCATGGATAGTCCATCTTGACCTCCTAGTAGGGTAGCGATGGCTTAGGAAACAGATTCAGATCTGCCGCCTAAGACTTTTCAACTTTATGAGCCGTGAGATCTCATAAAGACGTTTCTCTTTACGAGTCGAGAGGATCCCGTAGGTGTATTTTCTCCTTAGGAATCGTGAGGATTTCTAAGTGTGTGTTTTCTCTTTAGAGTCGTAAGGATCTCACAAGAGAATTTTTTTTATGCGTTGGTACACTAATTTCCCTGCGGATCGAGATGAGTCGAGAGATTTCTGCAAAGACACTGATTTCCTTACGGGTCGACGCGAATTGGGAGGTTCTCGTCAAGGACGCTGATTTCCCTGAATCGAGAGGTATTTCCAAGGATACTGATTTCCTTAGGATCGAGACGAATCGAGAGATTCCTGCAAATACACTGATTTCCTTGCGGGTCAACATGAATTGGGAGGTTCTCGTCAAGGACGCTGATTTCCCTGAATCGAGAGGTTTTGCCAAGGACATTGATTTCCTTGCGGTCAAGACGAATCGAGAGATTCCTGCTAAGAAACTGATTTCCTTGTGGGTCGACACGAATCGGGAGGTTCTCGTCAAGGACGCTGATTTCCCTGGGGTTGAGACGAATCGAGAGATTCCTGCAATGACACTGATTTCCTTATGGGTCGACGCGAATCGAGAGGTTATTGGCTAACTTGTTTCCGAGACGGAGCGTTGTTCCGGCGGGGAAATCATTGGCTGACTTGTTTCCGAGACGGTGCATTGTTCCGACGGGGAGGTTATTAGCTGACTTGTTTCTGAGACGGAGGTCATTTGCTGACGTATTTCCGAGATGGAGGTCATTGGCTGACGTGTTTCCGAGACGGAGGTCATTTGCTGATGTGTTTCCGAGACGAAGGTCGTTGGCTGACGTATTTCCGAGACGGAGGTCATTTGCTGACGTATTTCCGAGACGGAGGTCATTGGCTGACATATTTCCGAGATGGAAGTCACTGGATGACGTGTTTCCGAGACGGAGGTCATTGGCTGACGTGTTTCCGAGATGGAGGTCATTGGCTGACGTGTTTCCGAGATGGAGGTCATTTGCTGACGTGTTTCCGAAATGGAGGTCATTGGCTGACGTATTTCCGAGACGGAGGTCACTGGCTGACGTATTTCCGAGACGGAGGTCATTTGCTGACGTATTTCCGAGACAGAGGTCATTTGTTGATGTATTTCCGGGACGGAGGTCATTTGCTGACGTATTTCCGAGACGGAGGTCACTGGTTGACGTATTTTCGAGACGGAGGTCACTGGCTGACATATTTCCGAGACGGAGGTCATTTGCTGACGTATTTCCGAGGCGGAGGTCATTTACCGACGTATTTCCGAGGCGGAGGTCATTTGTTGACGTATTTCCGAAACGGAGGTCATGTGCAGACGTATTTCCGAGATGGAGGTCATGTGCCGATGTATTTCCGAGACGGAGGTCAGTGGCTGACGTATTTCCGAGACGGAGGTCACTGGCTGACGTATTTCCGAGACGGAGGTCACTGGCTGACGTATTTCCGAGACTGAGGTCATTTGCTGACGTATTTCCGAGACGGAGGTCACTGGTTGACGTTAGGTTGTTTGTGAACCGTGAAGTCTTAGAACTAGGGACTTTGTCGTGGCTCCAATTGGTGGTGTCGCATCCGTGCCGTGCTGGCATGAGGAGTAACGCCGTTGTTGGTCTTTTGGGATGCAGATGTTGCTGTCGAGATCTGACTTTCCTTTTGACAGAGTTTGTTGGGACGTGTGGTTCCCTTTTTCGTTTATGCCCATGGGTTGTATACAGGGGCCAGTATAGACTTACCTGCAGGGCAAAAGTTTCATTCTTTCATTCTTTCATGTTTTCTTCCACGACGCTCTATCATTTCAGCTTTTTATATCGCGAAAGTCGTGATTGCCCAATCATTTCGGCTATTTTTCGCGGTGCTCAATCATTTCGGCTAGTTTTACATGCATATATTTTACTCGCTGATTTTTATTGCGAGTTGCCCTATCATTTCGGTTATTTCATATGTATTTATGGCTCGCTGACTTTTCGCCGCGAATATGGAACTTGGGATCTGATACCAATCTTAGCATCAGCATCGCTGCGACTGGAATATTGCCAGGAGTGAATCATCACTTGCCGTGAAAGGAATTGGAATTTGTTACCGATTTCGGCATCAACATCGCTACTACTGGAACGTTGTCAGGAGCGAATCATTATTTTCCCTTTGGTCGGTTCGAACAAAGGTGGCTTAGCAAACAGGGTTAAGATCTTGTCGACTAAGGCTTTTGACTTCATGAGTCGTAAGGGTCTCATAAAAATGTTTCTCCTGACGAGTCGTGAGGATCTCATAAGTGCATTTTCTCCTTAAGAATCGTGAGGATTCTTAAGTGTATAGTCTCTTAGTGTCACGACCCGAAAGTATGGAACGTGACCGGCACTTAGATTACGAAGCGTCTAGAGGCGCAACGTAACCTAAGTAAGCCGAAACCCAGAAATCTAAACCATAAAAAGAAGAAGTAAAGGAAAACATGTAGAAAACAAGTTTAAAAGCAACATCTAATTTTCTCCAAAATTTCGGTAGAGCCTCCTTTGTAGAAACTGTCCCCAAACGGGTACAAACAAGAATAATATATATACAAACAATAAAAAGCATCCCCAAACGGGAGCTAGCTCTACGCCAAAAGGCGGAAACAACCACATCAATGCACAATAGTATACAACGCCAAAGGGCGAGGCTCAAAACTCAAAAGAAAACAAAACCACCAGATATCATAATAATACAAGCGCGACTCTAAGGTCGAAATAAACAACTGATCCAGTAAACTATCAAGTAATACAAGTTTGGTTGATGGAGTTTTCTAGATACAAATGAAATAATAAAAGTACAATGGCGGTCCAGATACAAGTGAACCAACCTACCGTGCAAATCACCCTGAATGAAAAGATGTGCCAGCAAGCTGCCAGGAAAACCTGTACATCGAACCTGTAATAAAATTTGGCACAACGGGGGTGAGTTACCAACTCGTGAGTAGAAGATATCTGCGAAAAGAAATCGATTGCACGATACTGTCCTAGGTCATAATAATATACTAATATACTATTAGTCATCAAGTAAGACAGGATAATACGCTACGTGTAAGTGCAAATGCTCCGTGCTCGTATCAGTGCCTCATATAGTACTATGTCATGTGAATGAGTATGCATGCACCATGAATGTGAAATAACCAATCCTGAAATCTAGATATATCTGTATAAGAAATCTTTAGCTTTTATCATGGTAAAATGTGTATAGAAATCTGAAATATCAACGATGAAATCCATGGAAATCCGTGTCAAGTATCGACACAAAACATGTAAATCTTAAGTCTCAATACCTCATAATCTCAATGTCTCATAGTCTCAATATCTCGGGCTCCGTCAGTCCGGATCGGCCCATATCATCAAATCTCACGACAACGGTCGGTATCCTCCGGATATCCGCCGCGCCAGACATCACCGGTAGGTATTCCTCCCCTGCCAGGCTCATCGTCTACAACTCGATCTTCTTGCTCCGGGGTACCATACCGGGCCCACCATGTACCCGAGACGGTTCATCCACTCCTCGAATCGGGTCTCGAAATCCAACAGAAAACAAGAAATCTCATGGTGGACGACACATACATCACGAGAAAACCGCATCTTATGTTTTAAAAAGAGAGGAGGAGAGAGAGAGAAGTTTTTATAGATTCTTGCGGTTTTCCCTAAAAATCCAGAAATCTCATAGAAATCCAAAATCCTAAAATCATGAGTAAGTATATGATAAGTGTCGGTATATGCCCCATAATACTGCATGATAACATGAAAATACGAATGCATGAAATGTCTAAGTAATAAATACCATATCTATACTAACACCAGAGAGTAATCACAATATTATATCGATCTAGCTGTTAGTTGATTGTATCAATAAAAGATAATATGATCTAAAGTGTACGTGACATAGCAATTATCGATGATGATGTGTGTGAGCCGGCAAATAAGTGTGCGTGGAATATGTGCATCATCGGTAATGGTGCTGGTGTCCTAACAGGCAAAGTTTTATACTGGTTATAGAAACATATGTATCAACATGCAACATTATGATTACGGTATGAATGTAAAGACGTATATGTAATAACCACTCATCTGCGATATACAAGTACAACTACCACTATATGACTCGAACCTAAACTAGTGTCCATCTAAGCTCCTAAGGAACTAAACCTAAGAAACTAGTCGATAAGAAATAAGAGTACACCTAAAATCTGAGTCCGTATCTCTAATAGTCGGCGATCCAGCCTCAATAGCGTCACGTACATAGTACGGCTTCCTCGAAACAAGAGTGCGGATCAATCATCATATCTATGGCTCGTACGGTAAAATCCATCGTACGGCATCCCAAAATCGGGGTACGGGTCAAGTATCACCTACGTGTTTCATCATTCGTATGATATCATCATCAACTCATGTCAAGATCAAGGTTCTATACTGTAATCGCATACATCAATCATATATTATTGCCAGTGTAAATATACATCGTAATTTATTCTCAGAAATATCATGTATATGCATCATATTGTGATTAAGTCACACTTAGATCATATCGTAATCAAGTCACACCTATATGATTTCGTAATCAAGTCGCACATATATCATATCAGAATTTCTGGCACAGGTTATGGTCCGGGTTCTATTCTAGAGTCCAATATACTTCAATATCATCACCATTCTTTATTATTGTTCATGTATAAAAATCCATCATCTTATTTTCTAATGATCCGCTAACATCATAACACGACTGTATAGCCAAGAATCACGGCATCGAGCCCAGTTATACTGTTTCATTCCCGTGTATCATATCACATCCTTGTATCACATATACGTATTGTGTATATGTATATACCTACACCTAGTCCAATATATATATATATACACATACACGTATACACCACGTCGAGTCTCAGTGTGTGCGTGTGTGTGTATCTACCTAAAACCTACGAATCTCTTCCAAAGTATTCATCCTCTGGTATGGTCTTTCTAAATCAGTCAAGTCCAACCTAGGGTCACTACTAGGGTCCTACTCACCGAAATTCTAAGGTCACGTCTGGCTTTCTAATGACAATAAATACTTATTCCTATTCTACGCTTGCGGGGGTGCTAAACGCCATCCACCCGACTTCCCCCCGTAGATATACATCTACTCACCTGGTCCTTGTCTGCCGAAAATGATGTCGCCATCCTCTTCTTCATCGCCCGCAGTCCACGTGAGGGGTACCTATACGCAAACATATATATAGTATCGTAAACTGAATCAAGGACAAAAGTCAAAACGACGCACGCAACGCGCATAGGTTAAAACCTATGTCCCGCTCATGCAAAAGAACCAAATATCGCTTGATGTCGGCGTACAAACGCCGATTGATCGAGATAAACATCAGCAAACAACTTGTAGTTTAAAAACTCATTAGTTATAATATAAAACATGATTTAATCCATCGAAACCCTAAAAATCGATCAAATCGTCCGATTCCGTAAAACCTGAAAACACCAATTTACCGTTTTACTTCAAAACTTGATATTTAAAAGAAACTAATGGTCATAATATTCATTAATTAGCATAACTAGACTATATAAACCATCACTATATTTTTAACACCCTAATTTATATTAGTTTGAAAATTCTAGTTTGCAAACTTGCCCGATTTCGATACTTTTAAGGAAAATTTCACAATATCACATCTAAACTGGATTTTGCATGACTTAATGCATTAAACTAAAATTCATGATGATAATGATATAATGAAACCATAAATTATATTTTAAATTTCATTTATTTAAGAATTTCCAAAATCTAGTTAGCAAAATCGCATCTTTATTAGTATTTTTCAATTATCTATAGAAACCAGTAACCAATTTAAGTTTTTCATTCCTCCAACAAGTTAATATCCTCATTAAAACCATAATCTAGTGTTAAAAACATTAATTGGAATTTTATCTCACCAATATATATAATATATAGAAATCTAGTTTGCAAAATGGATTAATTGAAACAATTTTGGATAAACAATTTACAATATATCATCCATACAAGATTTTCCACTTCTAAAAATGTTAAACTAGTTATTATAACCCTACTTAATTAATAAAAACCATAACTTAATTTTATAAACCCTAACTTGAATTTTAAAACTTGTTGATAGAAATTATTTATTAAATCTAATTATGCTTAAATGAAACATCTAATAACAATAAATCAAAAGAAGAAGATTTATATCTCCACAACATGAAATCCAAACATGAAAATAAGCCTCCAAAATGAATGCTTTCCATATCCAAAATCCATGTAAAGATGAGCAAAGAATAGAGGGTAGGAATTTATTAGGATTTTGTGGATTTTTTATTGAATTTTTGATGAATTTTGATGATTTTTTAATGCAAAAATGATGGGGGGGGGGGAAATTTTGGGGCTGCCCATGGAGGTGAGGCCGGCCATGAGGTGAGGAAAAGAGAGGAGAGTGAGAAAAGGTGAAGAAAAGTGTAGAAGGTTTCACAAAAATATCACACAATTAAGTCTTTTCATGAATTTATTTAAAAATTCTTTATTTTCTTCACTCCATTTGACCTAGAATGGTCTAGAACCATTGTAAAATTTTGAAAATAAATTTTGCATGAAACACACTTGATTCTAAGATGCAATGTTCATTTTTGCAAATTTAACCCATTCGAATCTATAATTTACACTAATTTAGTGTAAAAATAAAGCTTATGTTAATATTTAAAATAATTAATTGAAGAAAAATATTTAATTAAGCTAAAAATTTATAAGTGGCTAAATAAACACCATTTACTAGTAATAACATAATTAAAATAGGTATTTTTAAATTTATAGTGAAAAATAATTACGGTTCAGTTTTATGAAAACTACGTTTTACTTTACCGAAAATTATAAAATTCATTTAAACGATTTTATTTGTTTAATTAATTATTGAATTATTTTTAAAATGTTACACTTATAAGTCGTAAGGATCTTACAAGAGCATTTTCTCCTTGCAAGTCGAGAGGGCCTACAAGTGTTTGTTCACTAAATGAGGACATTCCTCGTCGTTGGTGGGACTCGGCGAGGAAATGATTATTTGTGCCCGTGGATTGTATACAAGAGTCGGTATTGAACTGTTTGTAGGGCAGTCTGGGAAATGTTATGGCTTAAGAATAGGTTAAAATCCCTGTAGTTTAAGGCTTTTGAATCTTATGAGCCATGAGGGTCTCATAAGAGGGTTCTCCTTACGAGTCGTGAGGATCCCGTAAGTGTAATTTCTCCTCAGGAATCGTGGGGGTACCTAAGTTGGGAGTCTCGTAAGTGTAATTTCTACGGTGTCAGGGTTGCGATACTTGACTAACGACCAGCTGGGAGTCTCGGTATATGAGGAGTTCTTCGATTCCCATGCCGACAGCGATCTCAAGACCTGCTATCAAAGCTTCATATTCTGCTTCATTGTTTGTTCTCGGCTCTGTTAAGGAAAAAGCAAAGCGCATTATCCCTCCTTGTGGAGTCACGAAGATAAGGGCTACCCCAGATTTGATTATGGGGGAGCTGTGCTTTCGCTTCTTCATGGAAGATACCCCATTGAAGTAGAGTTCTCATCGGGTATCACTCTCTCTTTTCTCCCCGTCGATCGTGTCAAACGCGTGCTCGTCTGGCAGTTCGCAGTTCAAGGGAGAGTCAGCAGGTATCGGATGCTTTGAGAGGTCGATATGTTATCGAGAATTCCATTAGGAGTAAGGCCCATTTTGCCAGCCGTCCCGTTAGTATGGCTCTTGACATCAAATATTTGAGAGGATCCACTTTCGATATGAGATGGACCTCATGCGCCAAAGCATAGTGCCGAAGCTTCATTATCGCGAAGATTAATGCCAGGCAGTGTTTTTCGATAGGGGATTAGTTACTTTCTATCCCCAGGAGAACTTGACTTAAATAGTAAAGGGCTATCGCCTTCCCTTGGTCATTCTCTTGTACCCATAGCGCACCTAAAGAACCTTCAAGGGAGGTTGTGTACAGGATGAGGGGCTTTCCCTCGACTGGAGCGGTCAGTACTGGCGGGTTTTGCAGATATTGCTTGATTTCGTCCAGTGCGCTTTGGCATTTACGATCCCAAACGAACGGGGTCCCCTTTTTCATTAGATGACTGTAGGGGCGGTACTTGCCGGAGAGGTTGACTTGGAGTTTGACACCTGTTTAGGCATCGGTATCGCTACAACTGGGATATTGCTAGGAGCGACTCATTATTTTTCCCAGTCGATTTGGACAAAGGTGGCTTAGTAGACAGGGTTAGGATCCTGTCGACTAAGGCTTTTTTGACTTTACGAGTCGTAAGGGTCTCATAAAGGTATTTCTCCCTACGAGTCGTGAGGATCTCGTAGGTGTATGTTCTTCTTAGAAGTCGTGAGGACTTCTAAGTAGCGTTTTCTCTTATAAGTTGTAAGGATCTCATAAGAGTGTTTTCTCCTTATAAGTCGAAAGGACCTACAAGTGTTATTCACCATATGGGGACATTTCTTGCCATCTGCAGAACTTGGCAAAGAAATATTTATTTGTGTCCCTGGATTGTATATAAGGGTCAATATGGACCGCTTGTAGGGCAATTTGAGAGATATGATGGCTTAAGAACAGGTCTAGATCCCTGTAACTTAAGGCTTTTGAATCCTATGAGCCGTGAGGGTCTCATAGGGGGTATTCTCCTCACGAGTCATGAGGATCTCGAAAGTGTATTTATTTTAACGAGCTTGCGCCCTTCTGGGTTTTCATAAGCTCGCCGACAGTGCTGCTGTTTTTACTCACGGCGCCCTTTTGGGTTTTCATCCGTGTCCATTTTGCTTGTGGACATACCGTTTTTGTTTTTTTTTGTTTTTTTAACGAGATTGCGCCCTTCCGGGTTTTCACAAACTCGTCGGCAATCCTGCTGTTTTTACTCACTTCGCCCTTTCGGGTTTTCATCCGTGCCCATTTCGCTTGTGGATATCCCGTCTTTTTTTTCTTTTTTGAGCGGGGCATTCCACTAGATTGTAGGACCTGTTTGTAGGCCCTTTAATAGCCTTCTTGTCTTTCGAGAAGAAAGGACCATCCCATATAGAGATTCTTCCGCCAGTGAGGATTATGCCCCCTGTGTATATCTCGGGGGGAGCGAGTACCTACGCCGTCACTATTTTGGCGACAGGTTGCTTCAGAGTCGCTTATTTTGTTGAGCGTAGGCGACAAACGTTATCTTGCCTCCGCTTTTCACTCTTCATCATCGGAGGAGAAAGAGTCTTGACCCATTTGATCCAATCGAGCCATGAGTTCTTGGAAGGTCGGGAACGCCTTTGAATTTGGGTCAAGTGTGGTTATGAGCATTCTTATGGCTGCAACTTCATCAATGCGTTGGCTCGCATTTGACCAGAGATTTCGCCATCGGGTAACATATTGAACCTAAGTGTAACATTTTAAATAAATAAATAAATAAATAAATAGATAAATAAAATCCTTTACATGAATTTTCTGATAATCGGTAAAATAAACCGTATTTTTCGTAAAACTTAACTATAATTATTTTTCATTATAGACTTAAATACACCTATTTAGGTTATGTAATTTCTAGTATTTGGTATTTAATTGGTCACTTGTAAATTTCTAGTTTACTAAAATATTTTCCGCAATTAATTAAATTCAAATATTAATATAAGCTTTAATTATACATTTAATTAGTGAAAATTACAAATTACAAATAGGTTACTTTTACAAAGTGGGCCATGACATATTAGAATTTAGTTTGTAGCATACTTCTCTCTTCTTAATTTGCTTCCAAAATTCTAGAGTTTCCTAGGGTGGAAAATGAAATAAAATAAATTAATATATGAAATGACATAAAAGAGGCAATTAATATGGACATTTCTAGAGATATCCACACATTTCTCTTTCTCTCTCTCTCCTTCCCTCATTGTGGCCGAGCCTTATCAAGGAGCAGCCCCAAAATTTTGCTCTCTCATTCCCACTTCATCTCAACACAAAAATCCATTCAAAAATCACACAAAATCCTAATAATTCCTAAATTAAATCATGACTCATTATTCTTTGATCAATCTTGCTTGAATCCTTAGAGTAAAGAGATCATTTTGGAGACATGTTTGCATGTTGGATCTCAAGTTGGAGGTATAATTCTAAACCATGTTCAAATTGTTGCTAAATTACTTTAGTCTAGCTTAATTAGAAGTTTAATTATGGTTTTAATTTTATGATTCAAAATTCAAGAAAGGGTTTTTAAATCAAATTAGGGTTTTTTATCAATCATTCATGGTTTTAATGGGTAGATTAACATGTTAATGGAATGCAAAACATAATCTAGTTACTAGTTGCTAATTGTTAGTTTAAAATTATGGTAATTATGCTAGTGTTGCAAACTAGGTTTCTGGAAATTGATTAAATAATTGAGATTAAAATATAATTAGGGTTTCATGACATTATTAACATTATAAATTGTAGTTTAATATTTTAGATCATGCAAAACCAAGCTTAACTGTTGTTTTGTGCATTTTTACTTTGAAATTGTTAAAATTGGATAAATTTGCAAACTAGAATTTTGGGTTTAATAAAAATTGATGAGATTAAATTTAAGTAATGGTTTGTATGATCTACTTATGATATTTAGTCAATATTATGGCCACTAGTTTTGTTAAAACATCATGTTTCGAATTAAAACGGTTATTTGATGCTTTCTAAGTTTCGGAAATAAATCGATTTGATTTATTTTGAGGTTTTGATGAGTTACAATCTATTTCATATTATAATTAGTGATTTTTGAAATCATGATTGGTACGTTTGGGTTTTTCTCGATCAATTGGTATTCGTACGCCGATGTCGAGGATTATTCGGTTCTTTTGCATGAGCGGGTCATAGGTTTTAACCTATGCGCGTTTCGTTTGCCGTTTTGGGTTTTATCCGCGATTTCGGTTTACGATATATATATATATATATATATATTTGCATATAGGTACCTCTCATGTGGACTTCGAACGATGAAGAAGAGGATGGCGGCATCGACTTCGGCAAGCGAGGACCAGGTGAGTAGATGTATATCAACGGGGGAAGTCGGGTGGATGGCGTATAGCACCGCCACAACTTCGTAGGATTTGACGTGGTCTTGAGATAGTTATACATAAATATGTTATTCCAAGATACGAATACGGAGCAAGAAAGGTTTTTGGAGACCACGGATCGGAAATTGTGTAAGTGGGATGATAGTGTTTTAGTCTAGTTCTTAGTCGCGAGACCCTAGAGTATAGGTTGACACACACACACACACAAGCACACATACACTTGACTTGGGGTATATGTGTGTGCGTGTGTGTGTGTGTATATATATATATATAAATGAATGTGTGTAGGTTTATATATATATATATATAACATATACGCGTGACATGAGGATGTTATATGATACTTAGGGATGAGTCGATATGTATGGGCATGATGCCGTGAGATATTTGATATGTGATCGAGTTATGATATGAGATATGTTATGATATTAACGCGGATCGTTGGACGATGATACCATGTGATTAATGATATATATATATATATATATATGATAATTGACGTATGATTGAGATATGATATGAGATATGTTATGATATTTATATTGGATCGCTTGTGCAATGTATACTCATATATGATAATATGTGTTGATGACATCGAATTGCACGAGACTTTAGGTCAGTAACCAGATCATGATATTGTTTGATGATGATACCTTATGAATGATGATGATAGATATGATAGTTGACCCGTACCCCAATTTTGGGATGCCGTACGATGGATTTTATCATACGAGGTATAGATGTGATGATTGATCCGCACTCTTGACCCGAGGAAGTCATACGATGTACATGACGCTATTGAGGCTAGATCGCCGACTACTAGAGATATCGACTCGGACTGTAGGTGGATTCTTCTTACCTATCGACTAGTTATTTAATTTAGTCCCTTAGTTGGTTAGGTAGATGTTAGTTTAGGCTCGAGTCATACTTATTTTTTTAAAACTAACGAATCGTGCGCATTTTTAAAAATAGCCTGAGGGATACTACGGATTTTTTTCAAAGGTCGTATCTTTTATCAAAAAACACCGTAGCCCCTATTTTTCTAAAATCCATGATTCATGCTTTTTCAAACACCAAAACAGTATGACTCGTATTGTAGAAAAGTATATTCTTCGGTATTGCGGTTATTACTCCTTCTCTGTTATATTCATGTTATTCTTATTATACTGCATGTTTTTACATATGTTCCCTGACTGTTATGATTCCATCTGTTAGGACACCAGCACCATTATCGATGATGCGCATGTTCCATGTACACATATTTGCCGGCTCACACACATCATCATCGGTAATTGCCATGTCACTTACACTTTAGAAAATATTATCTCATTGATATAGTCAGCTAAATGCTAGTTACCACATAATACTTGTGTGATTGCTCTCATGTGTTAACTTAGAGATTGCATTCTTTACATAGATACTTCATGCATTCATATAATCATTCATGTACTATTCTGGGGCTTTACGCCGATATTCACTGTTTACTTACTTTTGATTCTTGGATTTCGGATTTCCATGAGATTTCTGGATTTGGGGGAAAACCGCAAGAATTTATAATAACTTCTCTCTCTCTATCTCTTATTTAAAATACCAGTTGCGGTTTTCTCGTGATGTATGTGTCGTCCACCATGAGTTTTCATGATTGCTGTTGGATTTCGAGAACCGATTCGAGGAGTAGGATGAACCGTTTCGGGTACATGGTGGGCCCGGTAAGGTACCCTGGGGTAAGAAGCTCGAGTTGTAGACGATGAGCCTGGCAGGGGAAGACTACCTACCGGTGATGTCTGGCGCGGCGGATATCCGGAGGATACCGACCGTTGTCGTGAGATTTGATGATATGGGCCAATCCGGACTGACGGAGCCCAAGATATTGAGACATTGAGACTTTGAGATATTGAGATATTGTGTCGATGCTTGACACGGGCTTTCTGTCGATTTTCACTGATGATGTTTCAGTTTTATTATACAAGTTTTACTGATGATTTCTTTATATCAGATTTTTCAGATTTCGTGGTGGATTTCCTCATTCATGATGCATTCATACATCAGATATATGATTTAGTACTGTTTAGTGACACTGACACGAGCACTGAGTATTGCACTTATGCATAGATTATTACCCTGTCACTACTAGATGTCTAGTGTTATGTTAAGTATATTATTATGGCCTAGGAGATCGTCGTACATGCGATTTCTACCCGCAGATGTCTTCTACTCACGAGTTGGCAACTCACTCCCGTTGTGCCAATTTTTTTTCAGGTTCAGATGTACAGGTTTCCTTGGCGGCTTGTTGGCACACCACTTCATTCAGGGTGATTGCTTGGTAGGTTAGTTCACTTGTATCGTGACCGCCGTTGTACTTTTATTTATTTCAGTTGTATCTAGTAAGCTCCATCAACCAGACTTGTATTATTTGGTAGATTTAAAAGACCGGTTGTTTTCTTTCGATCTTAGAGTCACTTGTATTATTATAGTTTTCTGGTGGATTTTGGTTTTCCTCTGAGTTTTGTTCCTCACCCTTCGGGGCTGTATATTATTTTGCTTGCATGGTTGTTTCCGCCAATTGGCGTAGAGCTAGCTCTCGCTTGGGGATGCCTTTATTACTGCTTGTGTATATATTTCTTGTTTGTACCTGTTTGGGGCCAGTTTTTACAAAGGAGACTCTGCCGAAATTTTTGAGAAAATTTGATGTTGCTTTTAAACATGCTTTCCTACACTTCTTCTTTTAAATGGTTAAATTTCTGGGCTTCGGCTTGCTTAGATTACGTTACGCTTCTAGACGTTTCGTAATTTAAGTGCCGGTCACGTTTCGTACCTTGGGGTCGTGACACTAAGTCTCATTTGGTCTAACCCTTTCGTTGACCAGCGCCGTCATGGTAGTATGTTCGTTCTCATCAGCGAATCCCTGACAGAAGAGCATATCCATTTCGTTGAAGCTCTTCACAAAATCATTTGGGAGTTCCGCATACCGTTCGAAAGTGAAGCCTACCAAACCGCTGACGAACTGTCAGAGGAGTAGTATGTCATTTCCTCTAGTATTTCCGCACAGGGATTTAAATTGCGCAATGTGCTGGCGAGGATTTTCAATTCCTTTGTACATGTAGAGCGTTGGAAGTGTGTATTCTGGCGGATACTGTATTTGATCGTACTACGTCGGATACAGTCGACCAGTCTTGATTGATCTATTTGCGGCTTCACTGGTGTAGTGAGCTTTGATTCGCTGAGCGATATATGTGTCCAGCTTTTCTTTTTGTTAGTTATATGTATGCCCTAGAGGCCATTACTGTACATATGATGTATATTGTAGTGGATGCTAGGACGTATATAGGGAGGACTTTCTTGCTCGACATGATAGTATGCTATCTGGTTACACTTTACCTTAACGTGTACACTGACTGTCTCTCTGTTACATGTTGGTAAAGCCCTTAGGATGTGTGCTTGACTACCTGGACTGTGATGCAGATCATACTAGTGGGGACATGGTAGTCCATAAGTACATCCTTCAAAGTCCCTAGTCGTGGGTGTATCGAGACGGGGCATCGATATACCAGAGTATACTAGTGTATACCTTCTCGGCCCATACAGATGGGCGATGGATGATCCCATATCCATTGGTGTTTGACATCAGAGATGATGTACGGGTGCTCAGTAGAGACTGGGTACACTGGACGGACTCGCCGAGAACTCCCAGATGGTATTATACCTCACGTCAGATGGCAGTTCTCTGGTGACACTGGTACAGAGTAGTCTGTTGACCCGAGATCGTCATAGAGTCTTGTGTGGTTCCCACTGTGCTTTGATTTCCATCTTACCACGTCCAAGAGGGCGTGCAAACGGTGGTTTTTGGGTACAGTCCCGAGTCACATGGAGGCAATGAGCGATAGGGGGGATTCGTCTCTCCCGGTATGGGGGGTTGATGTTGCGCTGTGTTCGATTGGCTATAACAGGAAATCCCTGGCCAGGGTTGTTGAGATTACTGGTAAGTGTTACCAGTAGTTTCTCGAATTGTTATAGACCTCATATCGACACGACTTATCGAGCTATTGGGGTCTGACGTTTACCACCCCTAGGCGAGATATGCGACATATCAGACGATCAGACCGGACTGTACGGTAGTGTTACTGGTTGGATTCACTGGAGTGTGAGCGGGCTTGCTCGTCGATCTTCAGATCGCTCAATACCCGGGTGGCCGTTACGTTTAGCAGACCGCTTGCGGCTTGTGGGTGTTTGATATGATCATCACCTGCTGCCGGCGTATTGACGAGTCTTTAGAGTCCTACACAGAGGTTTCCTGGCTCAAGCGAAACGAAATAGGAGCGCATATGAGATATGTGCGGGACCGAGAATAATGCGTGTATGTGATACCGTATTCTATTCTCACGATAAAAGTATCGAATGGTTGTATGCGATATAACCTAGTTATCGATTCAAGCGTTGATTCGATAAGCCGATATATTGTATACTAGTCGGTTGTGTGCGACATAACCGGATCATTGAATCAAGTGTTGATTTAATGATTTAATGCATATTTATATATTTGATATATTACTTTGCATCAACTAGTATCGGTTTACTTAAGATGGATTTTCTCACTCGGATGTGCACATTGTATATTCGATATAGTTTTGTGCACTTGATTGTATCATGTTTGATGATACATGTTTGCTTGTGTTTGTGTAAAGATTGAACCATGGTTATTTAAATGATTAGGGTTTACATTTTCATATCTATTTATTTATTTATTTATTATGGAAATGATAATGAGAAGAATGGTTGCTAGTTTTGTTTTATTCTTTGAACCTTCATGAAGCATTGACTTTAGTCAACCATTCTTATCCCATCCTTAACCCTAACCATTCAAACTAACCTTGGTTTAATCTCTACACCTAACCATGGTTTGTTTATGATAAGAATGCATTTTCTTTTCTTTTTTAATTATTCTTATCATAACAATTTCCTTCTTCTTCTTCATTTCTTCAAGTGAAGAAAGCTTGCCTCCATCAATGGCAAGTGATGAAAAAGAGTGAGAAATCCAAATCTAAAGTCTACCCACTTCCTATTTCTTCATCCTCTACCTCTTACCAAGTAGTAGAGTGTGTTTCCTTCATAAGTTTTTAGGGCTTGGTGAAGGTGGAGCTTGATTTAGCGATGCCTCGACGTAGATCATCTTCGGCATGGACATCGACGACCTAGCTCGCTTTTTCGCCGACGAAGCCGACTCTAGAGCCCGGATTCCTTTTGGACAGCGGAGACGACTTTGTTGCGGAGCTATGGAGGTGGAGCACCGGATCTACAAAGGTTGTATTTCCGATATCCCATTAGTTAAGTTGTTAACTAGATTGTTTTTCGCCTAGATTTCTAGCAAACGATCCATAGTCGGGTCTCTCGGCACCTAGATTTTTTGAAAATGGCATGTTCGATGCCTTGTGAGACCTCATGAGGGTGCCTAGGAACCCTACAGTGGTATCAGAGCCTAGCTAGAGCCTTAGGCGAAGTCCAGACGGAGTTTGAAGTCCGAACGAACCCGAAAACCCATTTCTAACATGCTCACTGTCCTTTTTTGAAAACAGTGAGTTTTTCAACATTAAAAATTACTAAAAAATTCAGCAGGGAAATCTAAGAATTACGATGCAAAAATTATTTCATGAACAGTAATTTTCGCGGCGGATCTGCGGCAGAAGCATGGCTTCTGCGGCGGATCAGCGGCCCCTTGATGACGTCAGCCCTGTTCCTTTGCACAGTAATTCCTAGTTCAAAAAGCTGAGTTTTCTGGGAATTTTTAATATTTATTCAAGAGTTGAATTTTCTGAGGTTGTTTTGGGGATTCGGTGTTTCGATCGGAGTATCAGATTTTGTCTATTTGGCTTTCCGGATAAATTTTAGAATATGTTAAAAAGTTCGACCGGATATAAATACCCAATTTTTCCCCTGTCGGGAAATTTCCAAGTGTTGGATTTTTCCGTAGTTTAACGACGTTCTAAGTAGTGCAAGTAACGCGATGGTCCCTCTAGAAGACAACAAACCTTAACTCGATTATGTGACCGTCTTGAACTGCCCTTTGAACCTTCGGGTTTGGGGCAGTACGGCGTGCCACATGTGAGGCGTTGGCTTGACCCTTCTACGGCTGGACCGTTGGTACTGAGGCACGAACTGAATGTTGTTAGACTTATTTCATGTGTTGGATAGTATCGGGAAAACTTGGGTGTTCGATTGTTCGATCGGAAAGTTTAATATTTTCTGTTTATCTGGAATGTAATACAATAATTGGAATTCACAAATAGTTATGAGATAACGGAATGAATATTATAAACATAGCAGTTTAGTCTCACTTGATCGGTTGCCACGGAATTTTGATGTGATCAAAAGTCCGTCGCAATCACGTAGCGTACGCGGATACTCGCCGGGTAAACTTAATAGACAGCCTCACTCCATAGCCCCGACCAAGTGACTGTAGGAGAACCCCGTCGCCGAAAGCATCCGTTCGGGTGCTCGCGGTAGCGGTGTTCCGCCTTGGTGCACTTCGTCGACGGTAACGGGGGTGCGGCCGTCTACTGAAGTTTGCGACGAGTATTCGATCAGGATGTCGGGAATCTTGTTGAATTGCCCGACTTAAAATTGAAAAGTGTTTTCGATAATGAGACTAAAATGCGGGGTTTATAATTGTTAGGCATGCGATGTCTAAGGAATTCATTTGATCAGGCATACGATGTCTGAGGTGGTTGCGGATTCCAACTGTTGTAGTTTTACACTTTCTTTTCTGTGACCGTAAGTGTAATATGTGATATCGCCGGTTTCGTTGCTATATGTCAACGACAATTGGGATGGACATATTTACTTACGTTGATGACATGTGATGTTATGTGTTGCTGGATATGTTATATTGGATCGTCGTGTTTGAATAGCCGGGTTTTTTATGTGAGATGAGTGTTTTTCATTTTCATTCATGTAAAAACTTGTATGTAATATTCTTTTATTGGGGTACTTCCAGGTAGCGGAAGTAGTCACCTTTTGTATATTTTTTACTTTTCCGCACTAGGATAGACCCAAGGAGGAGGGCACAAGTAACCGGGTTCTGGAGTCCAGTGGGAGACCAACTCGAGGAGTCGAGTCCGGGTCTCCTAACTCTATAATTGGTAGGGTTGCTTGCCGCTCTCGTAGGGGTCTAGGGGTGTGGGTTTGGCTATTCATCGCGACCGTGGAATCCGTGTTTTATACTGGCTCGTATTGAAAACACGGACGTCCTAGTATATCCAATATTTCATATGTTTCTTCTGCTGCGATATCTGTGATGAGATCATGTGATGTTCTGTGATGGATAATTTATATAGTATATATATGATATATTATATAGGCGTTACTTATGTTTTACACCCGCGCTAGCCCTGCCCCGCTCTGCCGTTAGTTACCTAACCTAACGGTGCACGAGGGGACATCGAGGCGAATGCGGATGGCATAAGTGTACGTCGTATTTATCTATGATGTTTAGGTACTTAAATGATGGGACTTCATTAATGTGATTAATGAAATAAAAGAAACCTAAGATGTTGTAGAGTCGAATTTCAAAATAAAACAGGTAGCTACAGTTCTTGCTTTGCACAGAGGTATATGTGATATATCCTGCACCTTACTCGACAAGGAAAGGACCGAGATCCCTTCACCGGGAGTGACTCCTTTAGCAATAACTGGCAGATGCTACACACTCGGTTTGTCATTTGATTGCTTTTAAGTGTTTTTGCTTTGCACAGTGATATATGTGATATATCCCGCACCTCATTCGACGAGGAAAGGACCGACGATCCCTTCACCGGGAGTGACTCCTTTAGCAAAACTAGAAAATCCTCAAAAACACTCCATTTCAAAATTCATTTGATTCTACAACGATATCAAGTTCATTACGCAATAGGTTTTCAGAAAAACCTGTCGTAGCCCTCCGTCATTTCAGATATGTACTAGTTAGTATTCGTGCTGCGGTAGTTTGGCATTCGTCAAGGCGTAGTGTACGGTAGCTAACTAGTATTTATCTGCTTGAGCATATGATGCGATTGGATTAGGGTATTCGTACGGCGTTGTTTGGCATTCGTCAAGGGTCGTGCGGGTGGGTTTAATTCGATCAAGAAATGTACGGGTTGAACTTGACTAGTGGACTATGGGTTGTTTGGCATTCGTCAAGGTCATAGCGAGCTAGGGGCAAAATATTATCGGGAATTTCAAGTGTTGAAATTTGCAATGAGATTGCATACCTTCTATGAGATAGTTGGATCCCGATACCCGCTGCGAGTAAGAGTTACTCCTGGGAGATTTTTATACATTACAATTAGCCGATCAAGTAGGTGTCTAGAAAGGTGTCAACGGGGTTACGCCTCTGGGAAAACGAGGTTTACATTAATTAGGTTCGTGCGAAAGCACGGGGGACCTCCCTCAAAGTACCGACACTGGCCTGGCTGAAAGATTGGCGAACTTGTAGTGTGTAATTAATCCCGGCTAGTCTTTCCTTTTAGGGTTTGAAGGAAGATTTGATAAAAAGCAGTGGGAGCCATCCTGATTAGATAAAATAAAAACCAATCTATTCTTGCAAGAGCGCACGCTGAGTGTTTTCTTCTCTCTCTCTCCAGGTAGCGACCATATCACGCCTTAATCAAGATAATAATACGGAATATTGACCGAACCCGCTTGTTATACTGAGCTGGGGAACGTTGGTCCCGCTCCAACTTATAATTGTTATAAGACAGAGCAGGAAATTGGGGAATACCAGAATTCCCGTGCCACCCAAACGAAGAGAGTGCATGCTGATGCATCTCCTTCGGGTGTGTTCGTTACATAGAACTGTTTCTCAGTATTCTCTGCGTCCTGGGTATTTGATACCGGATCAGGATCCCAGATATGTAATATGTTACATAGGGCTATAGAAAGGTAGAGAACTGAGAACGGGTGATAAGTTTCATAAGGCAGAAAACGGGGCAAGTATTGCAGCCAAGTCTGTTGGTCACTGTCACCCTGTATTACAATACATTGATTCTGAACGAATGTTATTAGATACCGAACCTGATATACAAAATCATATCAGTCTCTTTATTAGTAAAGAAATGATAAAATTTTGTATTGTTGGATAATGTTTTGAACATTTCCTATATCAAAAGTTGATCGGTTCAGGCACGTTATCTGAAAGCATTGATGTTCTAAATCAAACAACAGTTCTTAGTATATAGAACATACACAAGAGGAAGAGTTCAGAAATGAACGAATCCTTCTTGAGGTATTGTAGACTAGGTCATATCAATGCGACCCGACTGGTTGAGTTACATTTAGATGCATATTTAAATCAGTTTGAATTTACATCTTGTGAAACTCGCCAGTCATGTCACAAAGATAAAATGACCATAGCTCCGTTTACTGGAAACAGAGAAAGAGTTAGTAAACTCTTGGGATGATACATGTTGATGTATGTAAGGTCCCCTGTCTACACATGCCAGGACTGGTTCTTTATACTTCATTACATTCTCTGATGATCTTTCGAGATTCAGACCTATGTTCCTGTTGAAACACAAGTCCGAACCTTTTGAGATATTCACAGAATATAAGCGAGAAGTAGAGAACCAGAATACAGGTATAAGTATTATGTCCTTTGATGAGATCAAGGAGGAGAATACTTGAGCACGGAAATCCTGGATTATTCTAAAGGAGAATGAGATTCTCTCTCAGCATTACTCCTCCGAATACACCATAGCACGATGGTATATCGGGATGGAGCAATCACACCCTATATGATAAGGTGTGCTCTACGATGAGTACTACTGAGTTTCCTATTTTCCTTTTAAGGGGTTATGCACTTGAGATGCTGCATACCTATTGAACAGGTTCGAATCAAATCAGTTGCCTACCACTCCATATGAGATATGGAAAGGGAAGAGCCCATGTCTTAAGCTAGTTAAGATTTGGGGTTGTCCGGCCTATGTCTAAAAGCAAAATCTGGACAAGCTCGAGGAAAAGTCAGTTATGTCGAACTGGAAAGGTTCCAGCTATACAAACTGCAGCTGATGATTTGAAAGAACCAAAGGATTCAATAGTTACCAACGAACCTCAACCTCTCCGCCGATCTAGTAGGGTTCCTCACCCACCTGAGAGATACTTCGGTTTCTCTATGACAGTGGGAGCGAGGATTGCATCATGAGATGATGACCCAACTAGTTTCGAACTGGCCATCAGGAGTAGGACTCTGTAAGAATGGCTGGATGCTTAGCGATCTGAGATGGAATCCTTATACACCAACAAAGTATGGACTTTGGTTGCAATATCTGAAGGGTTAAATCCCCATCAAGAGCAAGTATATCTTGAGAAGATTACTTGGTGTAGATGGAAAAGTTGAGACTTTCAAAGCTGGACTTGTTAAAGGTTTTCGTCATCGACTAGGCATGGATAATGATGAAACCTTTTCCAGTACCTAAGCTTAAGTCCATCCAGATCCTACTTGCCACGGCTGCATACCATGACTACGATATCTGGCGGTTGGGTGCCATGACTGCTTTTCTAAATGATGTTTTAGAAGAGAACGTCTATAAGTACACAGCCAGAGGGCTTCGTAGACAGTGGGAGCAGCGGAAACGTGTGCAAGATGCTTTATAGGATAAAGCAGGCATCGCGGAGTTGGAACATCTGTTTTGATGAAGCAGTCAAAGAGTTTGACATCATCAAAATGGTAGATGAACCTTGTATAAACAAAAAGGTAGTAGGGAGTATGGTGGCGATCCTCGTAGAGTACGTGGATGACATACTCTTGATAAGAAAGGAGTTTCCTATGCTACGCTCGATCAATCTCCGCTTATCACAATGATTCTCCATATAGGATCAAAGTGATACCTCCTAAATCCTGGATTTTGGATCTATGAGATAGATCTAAATGGATGTTAGGATACTCACTAGCTGTAGTGAGATGGTATCAATCGACCCTGGGGAGAATCACTGTAATGGTTCCAGGATGATAAAGACGACTGAATGTCAGTCACAGGCATTGTCTTTACCCTCAGTAAAGGGACGGTATGTTGGAAGAGTTCCAAGCTAGATACCGTGACATACTAGACGATAAAGGCACGATACATCGCTACTTAAGATGCTACCAAAGAGGCAGTCTGGGTGTATTGGTTCATAAGATGAACTATGCTCCTCCCATTGTGTGACAATGGAGTTGTGGCTTTTGCCAAGGAACGCCGGTCCCATCAGTGATCCAGACATATTCTAAGGCAGTATCACTTGATCATGGAGATGGTTGATCTCCAGGGAGATCGAGGTTAGGAGAGTAGACTCAGAGGACAACACAGCGGATCCACTCACAAAGGCCCGTTCCCATAGAGAGACTTTTAAGGGGATGGTTGAGTATGAGATACTACAACCACTGCTACAGATGGCCCTAGTGCAAGTGGGAGATTGTTAGTTATATGTATGCCCTAGAGGCCATTACTGTACATATGATGTATATTGTAGTGGATGCTAGGACGTATATAGGGAGGACTTTCTTGCTCGACATGATAGTATGCTATCTGGTTACACTTTACCTTAACGTGTACACTGACTGTCTCTCTGTTACATGTTGGTAAAGCCCTTAGGATGTGTGCTTGACTACCTGGACTGTGATGCAGATCATACTAGTGGGGACATGGTAGTCCATAAGTACATCCTTCAAAGTCCCTAGTCGTGGGTGTATCGAGACGGGGCATCGATATACCAGAGTAGACTAGCGTATACCTTCTCGGCCCATACAGATGGGCGATGGATGATCCCATATCCATTGGTGTTTGACATCAGAGATGATGTACGGGTGCTCAGTAGAGACTGGGTACACTGGATGGACTCGCCGAGAACTCCCAGATGGTATTATACCTCACGTCAGATGGCAGTTCTCTGGTGACACTGGTACAGAGTAGTCTGTTGACCCGAGATCGTCATAGAGTCTTGTGTGGTTCCCACTGTGCTTTGATTTCCATCTTACCACGTCCAAGAGGGCATGCAAAACGGTGGTTTTTGGGTACAGTCCCGAGTCACATGGAGGCAATGAGCGATAGGAGGGGATTCGTCTCTCCCGGTATAGGGGGTTGATGTTGCGCTGTGTTCGATTGGCTATAACAGGAAATCCCTGGCCAGGGTTGCTGAGATTTACTGGTAAGTGTTACCAGTAGTTTCTCGAATTGTTATAGACCTCATATCGACACGACTTATCGAGCTATTGGGGTCTGACGTTTACCACCCCTAGGCGAGATATGCGACATATCAGACGATCAGACCGGACTGTACGGTAGTGTTACTGGTTGGATTCACTGGAGTGTGAGCGGGCTTGCTCGTCGATCTTCAGATCGCTCAATACCCGGGTGGCCGTTACGTTTTGCAGACCGCTTGCGACTTGTGGGTGTTTGATATGATCATCACCTGCTGCCGGCGTATTGACGAGTCTTTAGAGTCCTACACAGAGGTTTCCTGGCTCAAGCGAAACGAAATAGGAGCGCATATGAGATATGTGCGGGACCGAAAATAATGCGTGTATGTGATACCGTATTCTATTCTCGCGATAAAAGTATCGAATGGTTGTATGCGATATAACCTAGTTATCGATTCAAGCGTTAATTCGATAAGCCGATATATTGTATACTAGTCGGTTGTGTGCGACATAACCGGATCATTGAATCAAGTGTTGATTTAATGATTTAATGCATATTTATATATTTGATATATTACTTTGCATCAACTAGTATCGGTTTACTTAAGATGGATTTTCTCACTCGGATGTGCACATTGTATATTCGATATAGTTTTGTGCACTTGATTGTATCATGTTTGATGATACATGTTTGCTTGTGTTTGTGTAAAGATTGAACCATGGTTATTTAAATGATTAGGGTTTACATTTTCATATCTATTTATTTATTTATTTATTATGGAAATGATAATGAGAAGAATGGTTGCTAGTTTTGTTTTATTCTTTGAACCTTCATGAAGCATTGACTTTAGTCAACCATTCTTATCTCATCCTTAACCCTAACCATTCAAACTAACCTTGGTTTAATCTCTACACCTAACCATGGTTTGCTTATGATAAGAATGCATTTTCTTTTCTTTTTTAATTATTCTTATCATAACAATTTCCTTCTTCTTCTTCATTTCTTCAAGTAAAGAAAGCTTGCCTCCATCAATGGCAAGTGATGAAAAAGAGTGAGAAATCCAAATCTAAAGTCTACCCACTTCCTATTTCTTCATCCTCTACCTCTTGCCAAGTAGTAGAGTGTGTTTCCTTCACAAGTTTTTAGGGCTTGGTGAAGGTGGAGCTTGATTTAGCGATGCCTCGACGTAGATCATCTTCGGCATGGACATCGACGACCTAGCTCGCTTTTTCGCCGACGAAGCCGACTCTAGAGCCCGGATTCCTTTTGGACAGCGGAGACGACTTTGTTGCGGAGCTATGGAGGTGGAGCACCGGATCTACAAAGGTTGTATTTCCGATATCCCATTAGTTAAGTTGTTAACTAGATTGTTTTTCGCCTAGATTTCTAGCAAACGATCCATAGTCGGGTCTCTCGGCACCTAGATTTTTTGAAAATGGCATGTTCGATGCCTTGTGAGACCTCATGAGGGTGCCTAGGAACCCTACAGTGGTATCAGAGCCTAGCTAGAGCCTTAGGCGAAGTCCAGACGGAGTTTGAAGTCCGAACGAACCCGAAAACCCATTTCTAACATGCTCTCTGTCCTTTTTTGAAAACAGTGAGTTTTTCAACATTAAAAATTACTAAAAAATTCAGCAGGGAAATCTAAGAATTACGATGCAAAAATTATTTCATGAACAGTAATTTTCGCGGCGGATCTGCGGCAGAAGCATGGCTTCTGCGGCGGATCAGCGGCCTCTTGATGACGTCAGCCCTGTTCCTTTGCACAGTAATTCCTAGTTCAAAGAGCTGAGTTTTCTGGGAATTTTTAATATTTATTTAAGAGTTGAATTTTCTGAGGTTGTTTTGGGGATTCGGTGTTTCGATCGGAGTATCAGATTTTGTCTATTTGGCTTTCCGGATAAATTTTAGAATATGTTAAAAAGTTCGACCGGATATAAATACCCAATTTTTCCCCTGTCGGGAAATTTCCAAGTGTTGGATTTTTCCGTAGTTTAACGACGTTCTAAGTAGTGCAAGTAACGCGATGGTCCCTCTAGAAGACAACAAACCTTAACTCGATTATGTGACCGTCTTGAACTGCCCTTTGAACCTTCGGGTTTGGGGCAGTACGGCGTGCCACATGTGAGGCGTTGGCTTGACCCTTCTACGCTGGACCGTTGGTACTGAGGCACGAACTGAATGTTGTTAGACTTATTTCATGTGTTGGATAGTATCGGGAAAACTTGGGTGTTCGATTGTTCGATCGGAAAGTTTAACATTTTCTGTTTATCTGGAATGTAATACAATAATTGGAATTCACAAATAGTTATGAGATAACGGAATGAATATTATAAACATAGCAGTTTAGTCTCACTTGATCGGTTGCCACGGAATTTTGATGTGATCAAAAGTCCGTCGCAATCACGTAGCGTACGCGGATACTCGCCGGGTAAACTTAATAGACAGCCTCACTCCATAGCCCCGACCAAGTGACTGTAGGAGAACCCCGTCGCCGAAAGCATCCGTTCGGGTGCTCGCGGTAGCGGTGTTCCGCCTTGGTGCACTTCGTCGACGGTAACGGGGGTGCGGCCGTCTACTGAAGTTTGCGACGAGTATTCGATCAGGATGTCGGGAATCTTGTTGAATTGCCCGACTTAAAATTGAAAAATGTTTTCGATAATGAGACTAAAATGCGGGGTTTATAATTGTTAGGCATGCGATGTCTAAGGAATTCATTTGATCAGGCATACGATGTCTGAGGTGGTTGCGGATTCCAACTGTTGTAGTTTTACACTTTCTTTTCTGTGACCGTAAGTGTAATATGTGATATCGCCGGTTTCGTTGCTATATGTCAACGACAATTGGGATGGACATATTTACTTACGTTGATGACATGTGATGTTATGTGTTGCTGGATATGTTATATTGGATCGTCATGTTTGAATAGCCGGGGTTTTTATGTGAGATGAGTGTTTTTCATTTTCATTCATGTAAAAACTTGTATGTAATATTCTTTTATTGGGGTACTTCCAGGTAGCGGAAGTAGTCACCTTTTGTATATTTTTTACTTTTCCGCACTAGGATAGACCCAAGGAGGAGGGCACAAGTAACCGGGTTCTGGAGTCCAGTGGGAGACCAACTCGAGGAGTCGAGTCCGGGTCTCCTAACTCTATAATTGGTAGGGTTGCTTGCCGCTCTCGTAGGGGTCTAGGGGTGTGGGTTTGGCTATTCATCGCGACCGTGGAATCCGTGTTTTATACTGGCTCGTATTGAAAACACGGACGTCCTAGTATATCCAATATTTCATATGTTTCTTCTGCTGCGATATCTGTGATGAGATCATGTGATGTTCTGTGATGGATACTTTATATAGTATATATATGATATATTATATAGGCGTTACTTATGTTTTACACCCGCGCTAGCCCTGCCCCGCTCTGCCGTTAGTTACCTAACCTAACGGTGCACGAGGGGACATCGAGGCGAATGCGGATGGCATAAGTGTACGTCGTATTTATCTATGATGTTTAGGTACTTAAATGATGGGATTTCATTAATGTGATTAATGAAATAAAAGAAACCTAAGATGTTGTAGAGTCGAATTTCAAAATAAAACAGGTAGCTACAGTTCTTGCTTTGCACAGAGGTATATGTGATATATCCTGCACCTTACTCGACAAGAAAAGGACCGAGATCCCTTCACCGGGAGTGACTCCTTTAGCAATAACTGGCAGATGCTACACACTCGGTTTGTCATTTGATTGCTTTTAAGTGTTTTTGCTTTGCACAGTGATATATGTGATATATCCCGCACCTCATTCGACGAGGAAAGGACCGACGATCCCTTCACCGGGAGTGACTCCTTTAGCAAAACTAGAAAAGCCTCAAAAACACTCCATTTCAAAATTCATTTGATTCTACAACGATATCAAGTTCATTACGCAATAGGTTTTCAGAAAAACCTGTCGTAGCCCTCCGTCATTTCAGATATGTACTAGTTAGTATTCGTGCTGCGGTAGTTTGGCATTCGTCAAGGCGTAGTGTACGGTAGCTAACTAGTATTTATCTGCTTGAGCATATGATGCGATTGGATTAGGGTATTCGTACGGCGTTGTTTGGCATTCGTCAAGGGTCGTGCGGGTGGGTTTAATTCGATCAAGAAATGTACGGGTTGAACTTGACTAGTGGACTATGGGTTGTTTGGCATTCGTCAAGGTCATAGCGAGCTAGGGGCAAAATATTATCGGGAATTTCAAGTGTTGAAATTTGCAATGAGATTGCATACCTTCTATGAGATAGTTGGATCCCGATACCCGCTGCGAGTAAGAGTTACTCCTGGGAGATTTTTATACATTACAATTAGCCGATCAAGTAGGTGTCTAGAAAGGTGTCAACGGGGTTACGCCTCTGGGAAAACGAGGTTTACATTAATTAGGTTCGTGCGAAAGCACGGGGGACCTCCCTCAAAGTACCGACACTGGCCTGGCTGAAAGATTGGCGAACTTGTAGTGTGTAATTAATCCCGGCTAGTCTTTCCTTTTAGGGTTTGAAGGAAGATTTGATAAAAAGCAGTGGGAGCCATCCTGATTAGATAAAATAAAAACCAATCTATTCTTGCAAGAGCGCACGCTGAGTGTTTTCTTCTCTCTCTCTCCAGGTAGTGACCATATCACGCCTTAATCAAGATAATAATACGGAATATTGACCGAACCCGCTTGTTATACTGAGCTGGGGAACGTTGGTCCCGCTCCAACTTATAATTGTTATAAGACAGAGCAGGAAATTGGGGAATACCAGAATTCCCGTGCCACCCAAACGAAGAGAGTGCATGCTGATGCATCTCCTTCGGGTGTGTTCGTTACATAGAACTGTTTCTCAGTATTCTCTGCGTCCTGGGTATTTGATACCGGATCAGGATCCCAGATATGTAATATGTTACATAGGGCTATAGAAAGGTAGAGAACTGAGAACGGGTGATAAGTTTCATGAGGCAGAAAACGGGGCAAGTGTTGCAGCCAAGTCTGTTGGTCACTGTCACCCTGTATTACAATACATTGATTCTGAACGAATGTTATTAGATACCGAACCTGATATACAAAATCATATCAGTCTCTTTATTAGTAAAGAAATGATAAAATTTTGTATTGTTGGATAATGTTTTGAACATTTCCTATATCAAAAGTTGATCGGTTCAGGCACGTTATCTAAAAGCATTGATGTTCTAAATCAAACAACAGTTCTTAGTATATAGAACACACACAAGAGGAAGAGTTCAGAAATGAACGAATCCTTCTTGAGGTATTGTAGACTAGGTCATATCAATGCGACCCGACTGGCTGAGTTACATTTAGATGCATATTTAAATCAGTTTGAATTTACATCTTGTGAAACTCGCCAGTCATGTCACAAAGATAAAATGACCATAGCTCCGTTTACTGGAAACAGAGAAAGAGTTAGTAAACTCTTGGGATGATACATGTTGATGTATGTAAGGTCCCCTGTCTACACATGCCAGGACTGGTTCTTTATACTTCATTACATTCTCTGATGATCTTTCGAGATTCAGACCTATGTTCCTGTTGAAACACAAGTCCGAACCTTTTGAGATATTCACAGAATATAAGCGAGAAGTAGAGAACCAGAATACAGGTATAAGTATTATGTCCTTTGATGAGATCAAGGAGGAGAATACTTGAGCACGGAAATCCTGGATTATTCTAAAGGAGAATGAGATTCTCTCTCAGCATTACTCCTCCGAATACACCATAGCACGATGGTATATCGGGGTGGAGCAATCACACCCTATATGATAAGGTGTGCTCTATGATGAGTACTACTGAGTTTCCTATTTTCCTTTTAAGGGGTTATGCACTTGAGAAGCTGCATACCTATTGAACAGGTTCGAATCAAATCAGTTGCCTACCACACCATATGAGATATGGAAAGGGAAGAGCCCATGTCTTAAGCTAGTTAAGATTTGGGGTTGTCCGGCCTATGTCTAAAAGCAAAATCTGGACAAGCTCGAGGCAAAGTCAGTTATGTCGAACTGGAAAGGTTCCAGCTATACAAACTGCAGCTGATGATTTGAAAGAACCAAAGGATTCAATAGTTACCAACGAACCTCAACCTCTCCGCCGATCTAGTAGGGTTCCTCACCCACCTGAGAGATACTTCGGTTTCTCTATGACAGTGGGAGCGAGGATTGCATCATGAGATGATGACCCAACTAGTTTCGAACTGGCCATCAGGAGTAGGACTCTGTAAGAATGGCTGGATGCTTAGCGATCTGAGATGGAATCCTTATACACCAACAAAGTATGGACTTTGGTTGCAATATCTGAAGGGTTAAATCCCCATCAAGAGTAAGTATATCTTGAGAAGATTACTTGGTGTAGATGGAAAAGTTGAGACTTTCAAAGCTGGACTTGTTAAAGGTTTTCGTCATCGACTAGGCATGGATAATGATGAAACCTTTTCCAGTACCTAAGCTTAAGTCCATCCAGATCCTACTTGCCACGGCTGCATACCATGACTACGATATCTGGCGGTTGGGTGCCATGACTGCTTTTCTAAATGATGTTTTAGAAGAGAACGTCTATAAGTACACAGCCATAGGGCTTCGTAGACAGTGGGAGCAGCGGAAACGTGTGCAAGATGCTTTATAGGATAAAGCAGGCATCGCGGAGTTGGAACATCTGTTTTGATGAAGCAGTCAAAGAGTTTGACATCATCAAAATGGTAGATGAACCTTGTATAAACAAAAAGGTAGTAGGGAGTATGGTGGCGATCCTCGTAGAGTACGTGGATGACATACTCTTGATAAGAAAGGAGTTTCCTATGCTACGCTCGATCAATCTCCGCTTATCACAATGATTCTCCATATAGGATCAAAGTGATACCTCCTAAATCCTGGATTTTGGATCTATGAGATAGATCTAAATGGATGTTAGGATACTCACTAGCTGTAGTGAGATGGTATCAATCGACCCTGGGGAGAATCACTGTAATGGTTCCAGGATGATAAAGACGACTGAATGTCAGTCACAGGCATTGTCTTTACCCTCAGTAAAGGGACGGTATGTTGGAAGAGTTCCAAGCTAGATACCGTGACATACTAGACGATAAAGGCACGATACATCGCTACTTAAGATGCTACCAAAGAGGCAGTCTGGGTGTATTGGTTCATAAGATGAACTATGCTCCTCCCATTGTGTGACAATGGAGTTGTGGCTTTTGCCAAGGAACGCCGGTCCCATCAGTGATCCAGACATATTCTAAGGCAGTATCACTTGATCATGGAGATGGTTGATCTCCAGGGAGATCGAGGTTAGGAGAGTAGACTCAGAGGACAACACAGCGGATCCACTCACAAAGGCCCGTTCCCATAGAGAGACTTTTAAGGGGATGGTTGAGTATGAGATACTACAACCACTGCTACAGATGGCCCTAGTGCAAGTGGGAGATTGTTAGTTATATGTATGCCCTAGAGGCCATTACTGTACATATGATGTATATTGTAGTGGATGCTAGGACGTATATAGGGAGGACTTTCTTGCTCGACATGATAGTATGCTATCTGGTTACACTTTACCTTAACGTGTACACTGACTGTCTCTCTGTTACATGTTGGTAAAGCCCTTAGGATGTGTGCTTGACTACCTGGACTGTGATGCAGATCATACTAGTGGGGACATGGTAGTCCATAAGTACATCCTTCAAAGTCCCTAGTCGTGGGTGTATCGAGACGGGGCATCGATATACCAGAGTAGACTAGCGTATACCTTCTCGGCCCATACAGATGGGCGATGGATGATCCCATATCCATTGGTGTTTGACATCAGAGATGATGTACGGGTGCTCAGTAGAGACTGGGTACACTGGATGGACTCGCCGAGAACTCCCAGATGGTATTATACCTCACG
Organism: Agapanthus africanus; assembly: GCA_030015575.1. Lineage (NCBI taxonomy): Eukaryota > Viridiplantae > Streptophyta > Magnoliopsida > Asparagales > Amaryllidaceae > Agapanthus > Agapanthus africanus. The sequence continues at coordinate 192,602,582 of JASDDO010000001.1, forward strand.
TCAGATGGCAGTTCTCTGGTGACACTGGTACAGAGTAGTCTGTTGACCCGAGATCGTCATAGAGTCTTGTGTGGTTCCCACTGTGCTTTGATTTCCATCTTACCACGTCCAAGAGGGCGTGCAAAACGGTGGTTTTTGGGTACAGTCCCGAGTCACATGGAGGCAATGAGCGATAGGAGGGGATTCGTCTCTCCCGGTATAGGGGGTTGATGTTGCGCTGTGTTCGATTGGCTATAACAGGAAATCCCTGGCCAGGGTTGCTGAGATTTACTGGTAAGTGTTACCAGTAGTTTCTCGAATTGTTATAGACCTCATATCGACACGACTTATCGAGCTATTGGGGTCTGACGTTTACCACCCCTAGGCGAGATATGCGACATATCAGACGATCAGACCGGACTGTACGGTAGTGTTACTGGTTGGATTCACTGGAGTGTGAGCGGGCTTGCTCGTCGATCTTCAGATCGCTCAATACCCGGGTGGCCGTTACGTTTTGCAGACCGCTTGCGGCTTGTGGGTGTTTGATATGATCATCACCTGCTGCCGGCGTATTGACGAGTCTTTAGAGTCCTACACAGAGGTTTCCTGGCTCAAGCGAAACGAAATAGGAGCGCATATGAGATATGTGCGGGACCGAGAATAATGCGTGTATGTGATACCGTATTCTATTCTCCCGATAAAAGTATCGAATGGTTGTATGCGATATAACCTAGTTATCGATTCAAGCGTTGATTCGATAAGCCGATATATTGTATACTAGTCGGTTGTGTGCGACATAACCGGATCATTGAATCAAGTGTTGATTTAATGATTTAATGCATATTTATATATTTGATATATTACTTTGCATCAACTAGTATCGGTTTACTTAAGATGGATTTTCTCACTCGGATGTGCACATTGTATATTAGATATAGTTTTGTGCACTTGATTGTATCATGTTTGATGATACATGTTTGCTTGTGTTTGTGTAAAGATTGAACCATGGTTATTTAAATGATTAGGGTTTACATTTTCATATCTATTTATTTATTTATTTATTATGGAAATGATAATGAGAAGAATGGTTGCTAGTTTTGTTTTATTCTTTGAACCTTCATGAAGCATTGACTTTAGTCAACCATTCTTATCCCATCCTTAACCCTAACCATTCAAACTAACCTTGGTTTAATCTCTACACCTAACCATGGTTTGCTTATGATAAGAATGCATTTTCTTTTCTTTTTTAATTATTCTTATCATAACAATTTCCTTCTTCTTCTTCATTTCTTCAAGTGAAGAAAGCTTGCCTCCATCAATGGCAAGTGATGAAAAAGAGTGAGAAATCCAAATCTAAAGTCTACCCACTTCCTATTTCTTCATCCTCTACCTCTTGCCAAGTAGTAGAGTGTGTTTCCTTCACAAGTTTTTAGGGCTTGGTGAAGGTGGAGCTTGATTTAGCGATGCCTCGACGTAGATCATCTTCGGCATGGACATCGACGACCTAGCTCGCTTTTTCGCCGACGAAGCCGACTCTAGAGCCTGGATTCCTTTTGGACAGCGGAGACGACTTTGTTGCGGAGCTATGGAGGTGGAGCACCGGATCTACAAAGGTTGTATTTCCGATATCCCATTAGATAAGTTGTTAACTAGATTGTCTTTCGCCTAGATTTCTAGCAAACGATCCATAGTCGGGTCTCTCGGCACCTAGATTTTTTGAAAATGGCATGTTCGATGCCTTGTGAGACCTTATTAGGGTGCCTAGGAACCCTACACTTTTAGGAATCATTTCCTCCTCAGCCGTTGATGGGGTTTATAGAGGATTTGAAATGCCACCCTTGTATTTAAGACCGACTACCGGCGGTTCATTTGTCAATGATTCCATCATTCCAGCCATATTCTAAATCAGAAGGGCCATCTGGTTCATTTTAGTGGACATTTCTGCCGCTTCTTCATCTCTCTTTTTCAGAGCGCGCTTTAGGAAATCAATATCCAACTCCTTCACTATTCTTTCTTCGGGTACATCCTCTGGATTTTCCTTAGGCAATGGATTACCGTTTGCTGCCGCCTGAGCGAGCATCTTCTGCAGCTTTTCACGTTACAGTTGAACTTTTGTCAGGGACCGAGTTTGTGGTCGGTAACTAGTAGAAACTCGAACTTCGTCTTTGGAATCCACCACATAGACCATGTGAACTACCATGCCCTCAGGCTTGAGGTGTTTGGAGTTTTGGCCTTTGGAACTTGCTTCGGGCACTTGAGCTTCATTAGGCCTCTCTTTTTGTGAAAAGCCGCTTTGTCTTTGGGAGGAACCGCTGTATCAGGATCTGTTTTGGGATGAGTCCCCTTCACCTGCTTCCACACCTTATTTATAGATGAGGAAAGTTGTCTCAGGGAGCGAACTGGTTTCTGCTCTGGTGGGTTCTCCATAGGCTGCGGAGACTTTTTCGATATTGCAGTAGGAGAATTTTGTCTGACCCTTCACAACAGTTTGAAGCTGTTCCCGGTTGGAACAACAACATTCACCACTGGGGTTGAAATAGGACCATACGGAGAACTGCCCTCGGCTCGTTTTGTATGATGCCTCTATCGTCGTCGACCATTTCTTGCGGTCAGGATTTGATTAGCTTCAGGATTTTGCCGAGGTTGCCCCCTGTTTCTTTTGAGAGCTTAATATTCTGCCCCATGCATCGACCTTGGTACTTGGCAGGTGTCAGTTGTTTGAAGACTGATTCTGTCGGCAAAGTTGCAGCTTGGGGAACCAGCCTATGGAAGACAGACATCCTCTGTGCTTCCTCCATCGGCGTTGAGGCACCGAGGGTGGGAGGTGGGAGTATCGACCCAAAGAGAAGCCCGTTGATTTCTTGAAGAGCCGGATTGCAGAAATTTGAGGCTGCAAGTGGCCCATACTTGACTCCACCGGATATGATAGAGCCTGATGTTCTAGGGTGGGAGCAAACACCATTCTTCATAGAGACGAAACGCCAGCTTCAGTATCCCATCACCCAAGGGCAAGCACAAACATATATACCGCGACTATTTGATCGTAGAAAAACATGACAAACGAAGTGTGGATTGGAAAGAGGAAAATGTCCCACCGGGCGTGCCAGAATCTGTTCACCGCTGAAAATAGAGACGACACCGCGTAGGTCGTCTTACCTGAATTTAGGGGTAGATGCTAATGGGTTTTATCTGTCTACCTCTCCGAAGATGCCAAGTTAATTTATGGCACCGTATACCGAAGGTTTAAACAGATGCGGCCGATGTAGCAGACTTCGTCAGATTCCCCGTCATTGTGAGGGGTTTTTGATTCTGGGGATGCTCTTCCCTGCAGGCGCAAGCCCCTGCAGTTAATTACGTTACTACGTAGCGATAACCACTTTCTCCTGCTCTAGAAGGTCACTTCATGTCGTGTATGTTTGTTTTATTTTAGGTTGCCTGTGGATTGTATACGGAAACTAATTTATGTTGCCGCCCGTAGGGCATGGATTAGTCTAAATCCATATTTTCTTAGATTTAGGTTTGAGTTTGTTTTAAGGATCGTTAACCTCATTTGAGATTAAGATCAACTTAAATGTTTCTTAAGGATACGTTAGTCCAATTTTAGACTAAGATCTACTTAACAAGGTTTTAGGATCATTTAGATCCAACGAAAGAGTATTTGGACTCTATCATTTTAGTTTAAGGATGTTGCGGTCCATTATTAGTTTAAGGACATTACGGTTCGTTGGGTTTAAGGACATCATAGTCCATGAGTTTAAGGAACTCATAGTCCATGTTTAGAGACATCATAGTCTGTAGGGTTTAAAGACATCATAGTCTGGTTTAAAGACATCATAGTCTGTGGAGTTTAGTTTAGTGACGTTGTGGTCCATTGGGTTTAAGGACATCATAGTCCATGGAGTTTCTGGTTGTCGGGATCCGCCACCTCTTTGAAGACGTTGAAGAATTATAACGACACATGTATCAGAGGTGTGGAGAGATGTACCCTTGAATCAATGTCCCGACTGAGGGGAGGGTTGGATGATCATCATTTTAGATGCCATCTATTAAGAGCTCATTAGCTACCTTTAGGACTGAGATCGGTTTTGGGGACCCTGAGCATGAGGGACTCAATTGATTGTCCTCGGGAGATTTGGTCTAAGTTTGGCTAATTTTGGCCTTTCATAGTGTTAAAAACTAGTATATGCTCAGCGCTCACGTACTCACACGTGAGGCGCTTGAAGTAGTGTTAAACACTAGAAATTGTGGTGCTCACGTGTCGCACGCGAGGTTCTTAAAGTTGGGCGCTGCCTCTTTTATTCTCTTATTCTAGTGCTAAGCACTGTTGGGTCACGTGGGATCACGTGAGGCGCCCCAGAATGGGAACTGTCTTGGGTTTATTTCCCTTTTCTCTTTTATAACTGCTGAGCACTTCTCAGGGGTCACATGGGATCACGTGAGGCACCCCAAAATAGGGTTTATTCCGTTTTCTCTTTTATAAGCGCTGAGCACTTCTCAGGGTTCACGTGGGGTCACGTGGCTAGATCTCAGTCTTCCCTTTTTTGTTCCTCAAAGGTGCTCACGTGGGAACATATGAGCTTTTATTGTGTAGCATTGAACACTAATATGCATGGAGCTCTGGATCTGAGTTTTGTGAATTTGAGGTCCCTTATTTTTATAAGAATTAATTTGTTTTATAGGGTTAAACCCTAGTTTTATCAGAAGAATTAAATTCCTATATCTTTTTTGGTAAGAATTAAATTCTTTAAACTTAGTTCTTTTCCCTAGGTTTGGATCTACATAACAGAATCTCCCCAATGAGAATTTAATTCTCAACTTGTGGGGAGATCTGCTTCTGCAGATCCCAACCAGAGGAAGAACTAAGTTCTTTGAGAAGAGTTAAACTCTTGGTTTGATAATTAAATTCTCTTTTGGTTTTGCTTACCAAGGGTTTTTCCTCTCTGTTTTCTGTATTTTTGAACTTGAAGTTTATGGGGGGGTTCCTCTGTGCAAGACTTGAAGTCTTGGGTCCTTTATATAGGGGAGGTTGATTTGTTGATCAGTTGAGGAAATCTCTCATTGAGAGATTTCTTAATTGATTTTTGGATGTTTCCCACCATTGGATTTTTGATCTAAGGGTTTCTATTTTACAGAAGACAATTTTCTTGTTTTTAACAAAATTGGGAAAATATTTTCCCTTACATAGCTTATTCTGTATCTTGGTGATTTTTAATCACCATTGGATCTTTGATCCAACGGTGCTCTGATTTACAGAGCACAATATTTCTTGTTTAGAAAGATTTGAGGAGTATTTCCTCAGTCAGAATTTAATTTTGTATCTTGGTGATTTTTTAATCACCATTGGGTTTTTGATCCAATGGTGGAGAACATTTTGTTCTAGCGCTGGCGCTCTCATACTTTGCACGTGAGGCACTGCCTCATAGTCTTTGACTCTTGGCGTTGGCGATTTTGGCGCTAGCGCTATCGTGCTTTGCACGTAAGGCGCTGCCTTAGAGTCTTTGACTCATGGCGCTGGCGCTCTTGGCACGAGCGTTCTCGTGCTTTGCACGTGAGGCGCTGCCTCAGAGTCTTTGACTCATGGCGCTGGCACTCTTGGCGCTAGCGCTCTCGTGCTTTACACCTAAGGCGCTGCCTCAGAGTCTTTGACTCATGGCGCTAGCGCTCTTGGCACCGGCGCTCTCGTGCTTTGCACGTGAGGCGCTGCCTTAATACTGAAGGTGTCTTTTCACCTTTTTTCTCTGCTTTTCCTGAGTCAAACTTCTCTTTCCCAATGCCTTCTCTTAACAGAGCTTGGAAACAATTCCATCATGCACAAAATTTTCTGTGCCTAGACTTAAATGTCTCCCTTTATAATTTGAAGCAACGCTTCTCTTCTCTCTCACTTGCAGAGACTCATTTTAACAGAGAAGAGCTATGGCTTGTAATCGGCCACATGCTTGCAGGCAGCCATGGGAGGTGCTTATTGAGGAAATTGTTCCTCGTTTTGCTGCGCGCTTGGTGAACCCTGCTCTTATGGATGACCAATGCGATATGGTGATGTACGAGCTCTTGACTAGTAGAGGATCTCCTCTCCCCATCGGCTCCATTTGGCTCCGAATGTTCTTCTTGTCCATGCTCGATGAAATTCCCCCTCATCCAACGGAGATGACTCCGGCGATGCTCGACGCCGCGGAAGACAAGATCGAGTGCTTTCATGAGGCATTTTTGATTACCACGGCTCTGAGGGATCGCTCTGTTCGGCTGCTAAGCCAGATACGGGCTCAGCGGGCCATCATGTCTGTCTTCGCTGATGGGCATGGCGCTGACCGATAGGAAGCGACTCCTCGTGAAGATCGCCTCTTTGACATGGTGGAGAAGGCGGAGAGAGAGAGTTAGATAATTTTATCCATAGTTTCGTGAATCCCTGTACTTTCGATCCCATGTTTAGTTATCTATTTCTTGTAGAATAAAATGTTCAATTAAATACTTTCTTTTGTCGTTGAACACTTGTTCTTCCTCTGATGTGCGCATATATGAATGAGCCTGATCACACATATATCTGTAAACGAAACTTAAACCGGTGTAAACACAAATAGCTCTTGGCCGAAGATTTTGGCGAGAACACATGTCAACTTAATGGAAAGAGGCCGATCAACATTACTCAACTAGGAGTGCATCCAGATATGAGTAACCTGAAAGAGAAACAAGTTTCTCAAAACCATTACTATCGACTGAATACCAAATACAAGTATCTACATTTTCGATCATCTTGAAGAATCCTGATACTTGCAACACATGGTTCTCTACTTTATTCTTGTACCCATAACTTCTCAAAACATGGACCATGTATTTCTATGAAACACTTGTCTAAAACTTGAGAAGTCATAAGTAAACAGAATAAAGTATGAGGACCAACCCCTTTGTCCTAATTGACACTGGACAACATACAATACTTTGTATAAGTCCCCTGAGTTGAATAACTTATACCCTGTGCATTCTAGATTGAAAGCTGCACTATGGTTAAGAAGAATTACACCGCTGTTTAATGCTCCTTACCTAACCATGAACTGATACAGGTAAATGTCATGGACATAATTTCAAAAAGTTATATCTCACTTTATAAAATAAACGTACAGATATATCAGTTTGAAATTGGTGGATTACAGCGGATATTCAAAACAAAATATTTGCCGTCAGGCAAAACCCTAGGCGATTTCCTCAAATATCACCAATTACAACGAATTCTGATATAATGAGGATGCAATCACCTAATTCCCAATAACTTACTCTCACTCATCATCTATAAAACCATACAGATGTGAGAACCAAAACCTAGTAAATACATACCCTGGAGTAAGGATCTAATTGGGAAATCAGTTTTCAATTAACAATGCATAGTGAAACTGAAGCATGAAAATGTTTCGAAGGGGTATCCGGATATTCCTAGTAATGCCTTTTCCACTATCCATATTCATGACTGTAACCGTATATTTCTTTGCCGTCTCTCCAAATCCCTTTATCTTTCTTTACTCATTATTTTCTGTACACCACACTTAGGTCAATTGATTTTCTTCTCTCCCTACCGTTCGGCACCAGCCTATGGTTTGGAAGAAGTCTATCCAATAAGCGTAATAGGTGTACCCTCCTAATCCAAAGAGCCCTCTCAACCTGAGAGAAGGTAATGATAAAAGACAACCTGAATAATCCTATTTAATTTCTCCTGAACAGGAGAAATGCAAAGGTGAAGTAGGAGTGGTGATGATATACGCGGTTTGGTCATGAATGATAGAAGTCGCAATTTACTTTGCCCACTTTCTAATCCCTTTATTTGTTTTTACTTATTACTTTCTGTACACCTCACTTAGGCTAATTGGTTTTCTTCCTTCCCCACCTTTCGGCACCTCCCTATGGTTTGGAAGAAGACCATCCAATAAGCGCAATAGGTGTACTCTCTCCTAATCCTAGGAGCCATCACAACCTGAGAGAAGGTAAAAGGAAAAGACAACTGAATATTCCTATTCAATTTCTCCAAAACCGGAAACCATCCTCGAATTTGAAACAAGTTTCTTCGAGTTCGTATGTAACTATACGATGGTTATATCCAATAAATATGGATCTTCGTAGTGATACGGAATGTTCTGGAGAAAAGCAAAGGGTAAAAGTAGGAGTGGCGATGAAGTATGCAACTCTGACATTCCAAAAGTCAGTGTGTTTTAAGAAGGTTCGGTTAACTTGGTTACTGAGTTATAGTCTAGAGTCGGGCCATAGTCGCTGCCAAAGAGAGAGATAAAAGAAACACTCAGCGTGCACTCTAACCTAAATCAGAATGGTTAATCACTTTATCTAATAATGATGTTTCCCACTATATCCTCAAATTCTCCTCCAAACCTGAAAGAAGAATTAGTCGGGATTATCTAAAATGACCCGAGGAGTAAACCAACTCATCAGTGGGAATCAGGATCCAACTATCATCGCATGATAACCTGATGGAATCCACTCAAGTTATCACACTGCAGAAGATATGCGCATGCCTGGTAAGTATCCTGTATGTTTGAAACTCCCGATGTGATTTTTACCCCATGCTCTTATGACATTGACGAAGGCCAACATATCATAAGTCACATGTCAAGTTCTACCCGTCATTGTCCAGGTTAATTTGAACCCACCCGTACATACCCTTGACGAAGGCCAAAATAGTAGTACGACTATCCCAAACCAACGCATCTATCTATGTAACAGAAAAGTAACAAATAGCTACCATACACCATGCCATGACGAAGGCCAACAAGCATAGCATGAATACTAAGTGCTACCCGTCTGAAATGACGGAGGGCTACGAATGGTTTTTGGCGAAAAACCTTTAACGTAATTAATTTGATATCGTTGAAGGAACCAGATAGATTTTTACAAATATTTAGTGGCGAAAACCTTTGCTAAAGAGGTCACTCCCGGTGAAGGGATCTCGGCTCTTTCTTCGTGGAACGAGGTGCGGGATATTCCCACTGAATACCACGACGCAAAGCAAAATGTAATCGACTATAATGAAGTTATTACCCTGAGGCAAACTTCTGCCTAAGAGGTGTAACGGTTTGAAAATCGTTTAAGTGAAATTTCGGATAATCGGTAAAATAACTGGTGTTTTCTGTAAAAACCAAGATATAATTATCTTTCAACATAAAATTAAATATACCTATTCTAGCTATGTAATTGCTAGTATTTGGTATTTAATGGGTTACTTATAAAATTTCTAGTCTACTAAAATATTTTCCGTAATTAATTATTTAATTATTATTTTTTAGCATTCACTACTACATTTAATTAGTAATAATTACAAATTGGAATGGGTTAATATAAATTCTATGAACCATGACAACCTAGAATCTAGTTTGTAACATATTCATTCTTCAAAAATTTTCCTCATGGTTCTAGATGTTTTTAGAATGCTAGATTAAATAAAATAAAAATAGAAATTGATGTGAGGTGTTTTAATGAGGCTTGAGGGGTTTTTCTTGACTTGGGAAATTATACACACACCCAAACCCCCATTTCCCCATCATGGAGCCGAGCCTTGGCAGCCCCCATTCCTCACATCCCATTCTTTTTTTCCTTTTCAAAGTAAATAGAAAAGAAAACAAAGAGAAATAAAGAGATATGATTAAACAATGAGGTATGGGGGGGGGGGGTTTCTTGCTTTGACTTCTTACACCCACACACTCACCTCACTTTCTCCCTCTCCCCGTTAACTAGCCGAGCCTGCACCGCAACAGCCCCCCTCTTGGTTCTTCTCCATTTCATTGCAAAACCCCCAAAATTTCCATCAAAAATCCAAATCAAAAACCTCACAAACTCCAAATCCAATCTCTACCCATTCTCCTTGGCCTATTCTAGTATGGATCTTGGAGCAAGAAGACCATTTTGGGAGGCTAGATTTCAAGTTTGATCTCTTGATTTTGTGAGGTATAAATCTTAACTCATGTCTTAATTTTTGGTTAATTACTCCAAATTAAGTTATTTCGATGTTTAATTGTGGTTCTAAATTCAAGATTGGAATTTCAAGAGAAGGCTTGAACTAAAGTTAGGGTTTATGTCATTTGATCATGGTTTAAATGTGTAGTTTAACACTTTAAGACATTTAAAATGTAAACTAGTTTCTAGTTTGCTAATTGTTATTTTAAAAATTGTCCAAATTATATATTTTGCAAACTAGATTTTTAGAACTATGAAAATAGGTGAGATTAAAAATCTAGAAAATATTTATGTGACCTAATTAAGTTATTTCGTGAACATTGTGTCCATTAGAATTGTTTAAATATCAAGTTTTGTACTAAAACGGCTAATTGATGCTTACTAGGTTTCTTAAAATAAATCGATTTGATCAATTTTATGGTTTTGATGATTTGCACCCTATTTCGTATAATATTTAGTGTGTTCTGAACGTGCGATTGGTGTGATTGGGTTTTTTATTTGGTAGTTTTCGCGTATTGCGACCCTAGTTGTAGTTTGCGGCATTGTCGCGGCGCGTTTCGTGCACCAAGTGCGTGCGCGTTTAGTTAGTGCGCGTGGTTGACTTCTATTGGTTGTGTACGCGACTAATTTTATATTTATTCTCTTGTTTTCTTGTGTGCGATTCTAGGATCGAGTGCAGAGGCGTCAGATGTGGCGCGGAAAGGACAGAGCTGAAATCGGAGCAGATTTGCCGAGGCGTCCAGGTGAGTAGATGTATACCTACGGGGAAAGTCGGGTGGATGGCGTATAGCACCCCCGTAATTTCGTAGGATATGATGTGTTATGATATTGAGATACATACATACATACATACATATATATATATATATATATATATATATATATATATATATATATATATATATATATGAGATGTGAATACTTAGCGAGCAAGGTTTTAGGAAAAACCATGAGTTGGATTTAGTGTAATTGGAAGAAAGTGCTTTTAGTTAGTTTCTTAGTCGCGAACCCTAGAGTAAAGTTGACACAGACACACACACGCATGCACATACGCGATATGGTTCTGGGTGTATATGTTTATAGGTATGTGTGTGTGTGTGTGTGTGTGTGTGTGTGTGTGTGTGAATGCGTTGGTGCATACACACACACACACATACACGTATACACGTATGATGAGGATGGTATATGATACTCGGAGGAGAGTCGATATGATCGGGCATGATACCGTGAGATCAGTTATGTGATTTGGGTCGTATTATGATATACTACATGATAGTATAGTAGATCGTTGGGCGATGCATTTTATTCACACGCGGATATATGTTTGATGGTATCGGGATGTACTAGACTTTAGATCAGTACCCATAATTCAGAATATGATGATAATGATACCAGATAAATAATGTGTTATATGTGATAATTGACCCGTACACCGATTTGGGATGCCGTACGATGGATTTTTCCGTACGATGTATAAATATGATGATTGATTCGCACTCTTGACTCGAGAATGTCGTATTATATATTTTATTGTACGTGACGTTTTGAGGTGGGATCACCGACTACTAGATATATCCACTCGGATTTAGGTGAGTTTCCTTACCCTTTTGATTTGTCTCTTAGCTTTATCCTGTAGTTTACTTTGTAGATGTTAGACTGGGCTTGAGTCATACTTATTTTCAGACTACCGAATCATGATTATTTTTAAAGACAGGCCGAGAGATACTATGGATATTTCAAAGGACGTACCCATTCAGTCGAAAATATTGCAATCTTTAACATAACAATTTCCTCACTTTTCTAATCATCTAAGAATGTTTGTTATAAATATAACACGTATTACAAGTTCGTCTGGAAAATATCAAATATCACGTGTTATACATTATAATCAACATTCTGGAGGGAAATTGTGTGTTTATTACTTCACGCATGATATTGTATATCTCAACATTCTTCATTGAGATTTTTGTGCAGAAAATTATTTCAGGATAGATATCGGAATCGCAAATTTGCCGACAAAATGCAGCAAGTCAAAGAGTTAAAATCTGCCAGAGATTCAGAAGAGATAAAAAGATTCTAGATATCAAATATAAACCCAGAGATCAACACCAGAATACCATGAGAAATTGAAGCCACAAGCACACCAAACGGCCGCGGAACCTCGGCCGAGTCAGGCCGATCTGTCATGGATCCGCGGCCGAGTTGAAGGCTCCGGTGACGAAACTTTTCCCGAAGCTTCATCTCAACCACCTAGTGTACTTGAGACGCTCCAATGTAACAACCTCGTTCTGGAAACCCTCCTACAGCCTAGCTTCTTTAGGAAGCTTGATAACTACCTTATTCTAGAAGTTTTCCTACAACTACCTAGCTTCTTGGGAAGATTTACCTTGCTTCTAGTGGAAAATTGGTGAAGAGCTATAAAAAGGAACCTAAGACTAGGTTGTTGAGTTGTTGTTGGCAGTCAATCTCTAGAACACAAACCAAAACCAAATCCAATTCAATTCCAAATCAAAATCCAAATCAAGATTCGTTGAGAACTACATCAAGCGAAGACATCGAAGATCCTTTATGCAAAGCCGATCGTCATCAAGAGCGCGAGATCCTTGACAGCTCCAAGTCTCACGAAGATCGAGACGAGCGAAGATCGACGACAAATTCTCTTTTCATAGGAGTGATCGAGAGCTTAGTCTTGTAATCTCTGATTGAGAAGTGTAAATTTGAAGAAGATTTAATAAAGGTGATCATTTGTTCAAATCTTCCTTTCTTTAAATTTTCGCATTATGAAATTTCTAATTCTTGATTCTTTTGTTTTCATGATGCGTGAGTGAAATCTCCGCTTGTAAAGGATTCGAAGGAGTCGGTAGATCAAATGGTGATGAAATCCTAAACTCATTTTAAATCTTATGAGAATTATGAAATTTAGGAAAAAGATTCGTCAACGACCAAATTTGGAGCGAGATCACCGTTCTTGGTAATTTCGTTGCAATTTGGGATTAAATGAGTGATGATTCTCTTTACTAAAGGCTAGATTTGAATGATGATCAATGAAAAGACAAGGGATACTGAAGGAGAAACCCTAGTTTCTCCAAAAGATCCCTAATCTTCATTCATCGCCATCGTTCTAGCTATAATTCATCAATAGATAAGATAAGTCATTATTAGTATTCATCATTGCTACTAATTCCTATCGAATCCTACAAGCTATTCTTCATTTTCTTGATACTTAAAATTGATTTTGGACACTTTCTTGATTATTATATTTTAAACTCTTTCTTGATTTTTCTTAGAAATATTTCATCTAATAAATTTTGATTCATCTTCTTGAATTTTCTTTACTATTTTCTTTTGACTCAAGTAAAGCAAGAACGAATAAATACACGAATCTCATTGGACGATCCGTACTCATTAATGAACTATTTCGATACCGTTATTGATTGCGGCTATAAATTCTTTGATTGTGATAACACTTTTCAACACATCAAGAAAAACGATCAATCAAATGGTGCCGTTGCCGGGTATGCGTGCGTAATTTATTCGTTCTTACCATTTGAGTTGAAATATTATTATTCCATCAAAATTTTAAATCAAAATCGCATCGTGTGCTTAACGATTAGCGTTTGAATTTTTGCGAGGGAATCTGGCATCACTGTAGTAGAGAGATCAAGATTCAGAGACGTCCTAAAGATTCCAGAAGAGCAAAGGAAGCTGCAGTAAATAGTAAATCATCTAACTCATCCGATCAACCGTGGAACCGTGGTGGATTCAAGGTTTTTGCAGCGAAACCGCCGTTGAGTTGGTGATTCACTGCTTCAAATTTCTCTGGTATATTCTCTACTTTCTTATTTCTTCTCTGATCTTGCCCAATAACACTTTTCTGCAGGATTCTTTGCAAAAATTCACTGCACTTAAAAAAAATCTTGTTGCGTTTCTTGAAATTGGAATGTACTAGACATTAGATCAGTACCTCTAATTCAGAATATGATGATAATGATACCAGATAAATAATGTGTTATATGTGATAATTGACCCATACCCCGATTTGGGATGTTGTACCATGGATTTTTCCGTACGTTGTATAAATATGATGATTGATCCGCACTCTTGACTCGATGATGTCGTATTATATATTTTATCGTACGTGACGTTTTGAGCCGGGATCACCAACTATTAAATATATCGACTCGGGCTTAGGTGGTTTTCCTTACCCTTTTAATTTGTCTTTGAGCTTTGTCCTGTAGTTTACTTGGTAGATGTTAGACTGGGCTTGAGTCATACTTATTTTCAAACTACCGAATCGTAAGTATTTTTGAAGACAAGCCGAGAGATACTACGGATATTTCAAAGGACGTACATTTTCTTAAAAACACCGTAGCCCCTATTTTCTAAAAACTACGATTCGTGCTATTTCAAATGCCAAAACGGTATGACTCGTATATATATAAATGTATATTCTTATATGTTGCGGTTACTATATCTTTTTCCATATATTCATGTTGTCCTTATCGCATTGCATGCCCATACTTGTGATTTCTTTTGTTATTATGAACTCATGTTGTTAGGACACTAGCACAATTACCGATGATGCGTATGCTCCACGTACACTTGCTTGCCGGCTCACACACATCATCATCGGTAAATTCCATGTCACGTACACTCTAGAAAATATTACTTCATGGATATAACTGCTTGTAGATAGTTTCGATATCTAATTACTATGCTAGTTTAAATATTGCATTCTTTGCTTAAATACCATGCATGTATATGTATTCATTTGTCATGCGATATCATGGAGCTTTATACCGATATTCACTGTTCACTGACTCGTGATTTTGAGATTTTGGATATTTTATGAGATTTCTGTATTTGGGAAACCGCATGTGAATGTTTATAACCTTATGATTTGTTTTAAAGAGAAAGCTGCGGTTTTCCTTGATATGATGTTTTCTCGATTTTGAGATAGTTATGGGCCGATCCTGTTCATGCGGAGCCCAAGATATTGAGATATTGGGATATTGAGATTTGATGATATGGGTCGATCCTGATCATGTGGAGCCCATGGGCCGATCCTGTTCATGCGAAGCCCGGGATATTGAGATATTGAGATTTGAGATGGTTATGGGCCGATCCTGTTTATGCGGAGCCTGAGATATTGAGATATTGAGATATCGGGATATATATTTTGTGTCGATTCTTGACACGGATTCTCTATTGATTTCATTGATGATATTTTAGTTTTTATACAAAAATTCTCACTGAGATAAGAAAACAGTTTTCTTATTCAAGATGCATTCTGTTTTCATTCTTAATGCATTCATACATCATATATGTGGTATGTTGCTACCTGACGCACTAACAATAGCACTTGGTATTACACTTATGTATAGCTGTTTACCTTGTCATTACTAGATGCTTCGGGATTGCATATTATGTGGATTTTATTGATGACCTAGGTTAGAGTCATACATGCGATTTCTGCTCGATGATGTCTTCTACTCACGAGTTGGCAACTCACCCCCATTGTGCCGCAGTTTCTTGCAGGTTTTGCTATACAGGTTCGTTGCGGCTTGCTGGTACACTACTTCTTTCCGGGTGATTGCTTTGATAGGTGGGTTCACTTGTATCGTGACTACCGTAGTAATTGTATTTACATTCAGTTGTATCTAGTAAACTCCATCAACCAGACTTGTATATTTGATAGATTTAGAAGACCAATGTATATTCTTCGACCTTAGAGTCGCGCGCTTGTATTATTATGATTCTTCTCTGGTTTTCTTTTAAGTTGTTGGTTTTCTTCTGAGTTTTGATCCTCGCCCTTCGGCGTTATATATTATATTGAATTCCGTTGTTGTTTTCGCCAATTGGCGAAGAGCTAGCTCCGTCTTGGGGATGCTTTTATTCATTATTATGTATTTCATGTGTTGTACCCATTTGGGGGCCAGTATTTACAAAGGAGATTCTGCCGAAATTTTTGGAAAAATATGATGTTGCTTTTAAATGTTTAATGATTTTTATTATGTTAAAACTACTTGCTTAAAATAAGTTTTCCTTCTCTCTTTTTAAACAGTTTAGATTTCTGAGCTTTTGGCTTACTTGAATTAGGTGGGGTCCTATAGACTTCATATGATTCAAGTGCCAATCACGTGCTATTTCGAGTCGTGACAAAGTTTGTATCAGAGCGCTAGGTTTAATTTTGGTTCGAGTCTAGGTTTAACTATGCGGAGTCTAGGGTGTATATATATTCGAAACCTAGGCTTGACCTTACGGAACTTAGACTTGGTCAAGGGGGTATTAGACCCGAACTTTCATCGCATAGGTTGACCTTGGTTGATAGAGTAGGTGACTTAAGTAGAGTGACATACCGTGTGTATGTTCCACGACATACTTACGATACGCTACTCCGCTTAAGAAGCGTTAGGATGTACATTTTTTTGTACCGTATTCTATTCGTTCATATGATCTATCCTCATCGATATCGGTTTGTGGTTTTTGTTAACACGGTTGCACGGGCAGAGAGCACTGCGACTAGAGTTGCGGTCAGCATGAGCTCGTCTTGGACGAGGACTGACCAGGGTATAATTCCAGTGACACACGATTGCGTAGATGTGTCGTTTTACTGTGCTTTTCGCGACATGAGCGTTTTGATGAATTGTCTTTAATAAGATTCTCGAACGTACAAATTAGCACCAGAGGATTGGTTCACTGCTAGAGGCCAGCCAGAATGCGATGACCGTCAATGCACCATTTATTCTTGATGATGGGGGCATTGTCTATCATGCGGACGGATGAGCTAGGTGTTGCTGTAACTGACAAGATATCGCCCCAGATATTTGAAGCTATTGCAGCACGAGTTGTACTTAGAGATGTGATAGAAAATCGCTGGTCACCCATGGATTAATGATTAGGACATGCGGTTCGTTTGCATACCCCGATGCGAGGTCATCAGATTGATTGATTTTAGCTAGAGAAGACTTCACGCAGGTATGTTGAGAGTCGATAGAAAATGAACGAATTTCAGAAACCCATTTCTCCAAGTTTAAGCTATTCGGAAAAACATGCAAGTAATTATGCGAACCTTCTAGAAGAATGAAACCCTAACTCGACATAATGACCATGGAACCGCTTTTGAACCTTAGGGTTTGCGGTAGTTCGGCGGTGCCATTAATGAGGCTTGGGCCTGCCCTTCTACGACTGGTCCATAGGTACTGTGGCATGTACTAGATATTATTAAACTGCGCTCAAGTGTTGAGCTCTCGGTCAATTATGGGACTTTGATGAATGGATCGAAAGGTTCGACGCTGTCAGGATATCATGTGATGGGATACACTACTTGGAATCCATAAGGAAACTAATTTGAATTTTATAGATCTAGCAATTTATTCCCAGTTGATCGGTTGCCACAGGATTTTGATGAGATGTTGTTGCACTCCGTTGACATCAGAGATGTGATACACATGCAGAGGCATTGAATATGGATATATCTTCCAGAATGAGTCGTGATGAGTATGCAGCCATTCCGGGACAAGAAATAGATTTAGTAAAGGGTGATAACTTTCGGGCAGTTCAGCAGGAACGAGATTTGGGAGAGACCCCGACAGAATATTTCTGGAATACTGCACGAGGAGACTTGGACCCAGGATCGGTCGTATTATGCATACCCAGTAGGCCAGAGTTCGGCATCGTCGACGAGACATGTTATGAGTGACCATGATAGTTGGCCAGAGATCTTTTAGAGGATGTGCCAGAGCGGAACTGTTTCCATCATCGTTCCCATATTAGGTCATTGAGCCGAGGAGTTATGTAACTGGCAATCTGCAGTGAGAGACGAGAGCCTAAGGGCACAAGGCACCAGACCATGAACAGGAGGCAAGTAGATATCTTGCTCTGCTAGCTTTGGATGCACCGACACCTTCTCGACTTTGAAGGAAGGACGTATCGATAACAATGTTTATGATTTGCGATTTGGTGATTCGAATATCACGTATCCGTCATTTTGGATTTCGATATTATGGGCAATTTATTTGCATGATTGAGATTTGTGCACCACAGTTGCACTCGACTTCGACTTGATGTCATTCGAGAGGTTTGATTTTGAATTCATGCCTATGGTATGTAGGTGAAGTGGCTTGTGCTTTCAGTGTAGTTTTCATGCACTTTTGGTACTCAGATTCGATTTTGTGCATGCTGATGCACGTGGTTGTGAGATTGTATACCACGGTATACCTGATTTTGATTGAGATATGTTGTGTACCGTCGATTTCGATTGTGATATTCGATATTTATTTTCGTGCACCTTGTACATTTGATTTGGATTCTTGCGCATACTTGGCGCGCTTGATTTCGATTTTTGTACGCACCAGACGCATGTGGCATTGTTACATGTACTATTGAGTACGATTTCTTTTGAACAGTAGCTAAGTGTTTTTGCATGCATTGATAGTTACCGAAGGGATTTCCAAAAAAAGGGGCTATAGTCTCAGTATTTACCTACGTGTCCGAGATGACACGAAACATTTTACAAGGAAACCCTTCTAACTTATTTTCAAACTGCGGGATATGTATGTTAAACAAAGGATATATATAGTTATTTTTCTTACAATAAACGTCCGCTACTTATGCTGTGATACGTGTATCGCACAGCGACTTGAAAAGGGTTTGGCATGCATTTCTTTCAGATGTTTTGACGAGTTTACAACGATGCGTACTATGTACATGTTATAGTTTTGATGTATATCATGTTGGTTTTCGAATTGGACATTGACATTGGTCTCTTCATCTTGACTCCGATGACTGCGTGATGCTTGACGGAGTTTTGATTTTGAGTTATATATTTGTTTTCATGCGCATGTATTGCGCTAAGATGTGTCATAAGTATTTAAGATTTCGGAGCCCCTCCGATTTGAGTGTTTTGCCGAAATGTTTTAGTATTTGGGGGGGTTTAATTTAAATTCGGAGACCGAATTTCTTTAAGAGGGGAAGATTGTAACGTTTTGAAAATCGTTTAGGTGAAATTTTGGATAATCGGTAAAATAACTGGTGTTTTCCATAAAAATCAAGATATAATTATCTTTCAACATAAAATTAAATATACCTATTTTAGCTATGTAATTACTAGTATTTGGTATTTAATGGGTTACTTATAAAATTTCTAGTCTACAAAAATATTTTCCGTAATTAATTATTTAATTATTATTTTTTAGCCTTCACTACTACATTTAATTAGTGATAATTACAAATTGGAATGGGTTAATACAAATTCTATGAACCATGACAACCTAGAATCTAGTTTGTAACATATTCATTCTTCAAAAAATTTCCTCATGGTTCTAGATGTTTTTAGAATGCTAGATTAAACAAAATGAAAATAGAAATTGATGTGAGGTGTTTTAATAAGGCTTGAGGGTTTTTTCTTGACTTGGGAAATTATACACACACTGAAACCCCCATTTCCCCATCATGGAGCCGAGTCTTGGCATCCCCCATTCCCCATATCCCATTCTTTTTTTTTTCCTCTTCAAAGTAAATAGAAAAGAAAACAAAGAGAAATAAAGAGATATGATTAAACAATGAGGTATGGGGTTTTTTTTTCTTGCTTTGACTTCTTACACCCACACACTCACCTCACTTTCTCCCTCTCCCCCTCAACCGGCCGAGCCTGCACTGCAGCAACCCCCCTCTTGGTTCTTCTCCATTTCATTGCAAAACCCCCACAATTTCCATCAAAAATCCAAATCAAAAACCTCACAAACTCCAAATACAATCTCTACCCATTTCTCCTTGGCCTATTCTAGTATGGATCTTGGAGAAAGAAGACCATTTTGGGAGGCTAGATTTCAAGTTTGATCTCTTGATTTTGTGAGGTATAAATCTTAACCCATGTCTTAATTGTTGGTTAATTACTCCAAATTAAGTTATTTCAATGTTTAATTGTGGTTCTAATTTCAAGATTGGAATTTTAGGAGAAGGCTTGAACTAAAGTTAGGGTTTAATGTCATTTGATCATGGTTTAAATGTGTAGTTTAACACTTTAAGACATGTAAAATGTAAGCTAGTTTCTAGTTTGCTAATTGTTATTTTAAAAATTGTCCGAATTATATATTTTGCAAACTAGATATTTAGAACTATGAAAATAGGTGAGATTAAAAATCTAGTAAATTTTTATATGACCTAATTAAGTTATTTAGTGAGTATTGTGGCCATTACAATTGTTAAAATATCTAGTTTTGTATTAAAACGGCTAATTGATGCATACTAGGTTTTTTGAAATAAATCTATTCCCTCATGGAAACTGAATAAAATACAAATAAAGCAGCAAGGAAAACCTCCAAATGGGGGATCACGTGGTCACCCGCGACCAGGCCTCACGTGCACACATGTGACCTTTTTATGGGCAGATTCTATCTACGCCTGAATGCCTAATTGATAAAGTCACGTTCCCACACGTGATGTGCTCTTGAACCCACTGAATTAATAGAATTAAATTCTAATTAAAAGGAATTAAAAGAATTTATTCCCTTATGGGAACTGAATAAAATATATAAATAAAGCAGCAAGGAAAACCCTCAAAGTGGGCATCACATGCTCACACGTGACCGGGTCTCACGTGCAGACACGTGAACTTTTACATGCAAAGCTTATATGCGCTGAATAAAATAAACAATTGGAAATACTTAATCAGTGGCATCACATGCTCACACGTGATCAGGTCTCACGTGCAGACACGTGACCTTTTACAGGAAAAGTCTATATGCGCTGAATAAAATAAACAATTGGAAATGCTGTATCAGTAGGATCACGTGTCAACACATGATGGGTCTCTAAGCCCTCTGAACTAATAGAATTAAATTCTAATTAAATGATTAATCAGTGGGGTCACGTGCTAACACGTGATAGACTCCTTAACTCTCTGAACCAATAGAATTAAATTCTAATTAATTTCTTAATCAGTGAGGTCACGTGCGAACACGTGATAGACTCCTAAACCCTCTGAACTAATAGAATTAAATTCTAATTAAAGGGAATCAAAAGTCCTAATTAGAAAAATATTTCTCTAGATCTTTCCAAACAAAAAAGATTGCACTCTGTAAAGTAGAGCACCGTTGGATTAAAAATCCAATGGTGACTAAAAATCACCAATTTATAGAAAGATTCTGTACAAAGAAATATTTTCCTAGAACTTGCCAGGAACAACAAATAAAATATCTTTTGGATTAAAAATCCAATGGTGAATAAAATTCATTGAATGATCTAAAAGATCATGTTGGTTATAAAATCAATCAAAATCTTTCAATGAAAGATTGGCTTAACAAACTGATTCTTTTCTTTCTCCTATAAATAGGAGCCAAGAAGACAGAAAAAAAAGAAGAGAGAAAAAGAGAAAAACCTATCCCTAAAAAACAAAAGTAAAAGAGAATTTAATTCTCAAAACCAAGAGTTTAACTCTTCTAAATAAGAACTTAGTTCTTCCTTTGGTTGAAGATCTGCAGAAGCAGATCTCCCCATAAGTTGAGAATTTAATTCTCATCGGGGAGATTCTGCCATTCAAATCTAAAACCTAAGGGAAGACCTAAGTTCAGAGAATTCAATTCTCCCAAAAAAACATATAGGAATTTAATTCCTCCAACAAGGATAGGGTTTAACCCCTAATATAAGAACTTAGTTCTTCCTCATGGTGATAGATCTATAAAAGCAGATCTTCCCATAAAATTGAAAAGTTAATTCTCATTGGGGAGATTCTGCCATGCAAATTTCCGAGGAATTAAATTCCTATAAAAAGAAGAAGATAAGAGAAGTTAGTTAGGGACTTGAAACTCAGAATCATATGTATATTGATGATCATGTGGTAACACGTGACCCCCTTTCCTTGAACTAGAAAAGGAGATTTTCCAAAGTGTTTAACACTTATTTAAAAGGGAAAAGGGAAAACAATAATGACAGTTTCTCTTTTAGGGTATATCACGTGCTCCCACGTGACCCTTAAAAGCTTCTCAAAACAAAAGAGAGTAAAGCCAAGACAGTTTCTCTTTTAGGGTGTATCACTTGCTCCCACGTGACCCCTGACAAATACTTTTAATATCCAACGCATGGATACCCATCACATGCCCACACGTGATGGTCATAAAGGTCAAGTTTTTAACACTTATATGCATATTCTGAGAGTAAAATAAAAGAAGCAAGGCCAAATCTTCAGGCGCCTCACGTGACCCCACGTGAGCGCTTCAGTTTTAATGTTTAACATTACTTTAAGCACCTCACGTGGGAGCACGTGAGCGCCGGATGTGCTCTAGTGTTTAACACTATATTCGAGCCGATCTTTGCCCAAATTAGCTAAGTCTTCAAGAGGCAAGATTCTCTGAAACTGAACCCCAACTATACTCTTGTCTTCCAAAATTGATCATCCCATATGACATTCAAAGTAATTCCCAGAGCCTTTCAACCAACATTGGTTCAAGGGTACATCTCTTCATACCTCTGATATATGTCATTGTAATCCTTCAACGTCTTCAGAGAGGTGACGGGTCCCGACAACCAGATATTCCACGGACTGTGGGGTCCTTAAACTCATGGACTATGATGTTCTTAAACTTTACAGACTATAATGTCTCTAAACTACCATGGACTGTGAGGTCCTTAAACTCATAGACTATGATGTCTATAAACTTTACAAACTATGACGTCTTTAAACTGGACCGCAAAGTCCGTAAACTAAAACAATAGAGCCCAAATGCTCTTTTATTGGATCTAAATGATCCTGTTAAGTTGATCTTAGTCTAAAATTAGACTAACGTATGCTTAAAAAATGGTTAAGTTGATCTTAGTCTAAAATTAGACTAACGTATTCTTAACAAATGTTAAAGTTGATCTTAGTCTCAAATGAGATTAACGATCCTTAAACCCAACCCAAAACCCAAATCTAATAAAATACGGATTTTGACTAATCCACGCCCTATGGGCGACAACATAAATTAGTCTCCATATACAATCCACAGGCAATCAAAAATAAAACAAACACACACGACACAAAGTGACCATCTGGAGAAAGAGAAAGGGGTTGCTGTGATGCGGTAGCGTAATTAACTACAGGGGCTTGCGCCTGCAGGGAAGAGCGTCCCCACAATCAAAAACCCTCACAATGAGGGGGAATCTGACGAAGTCTGCTACATCGGCCGCATCCGTCTAAACCTCTGATATACAGTGCCATAAATCAACTTGGCATATTCGGAGAGGTGGACGGATAAAACCAAATAGCATCTGCCCCCAAAATTCAGGCCTGACGTCCCAACGTCCTGGTCGCATCTTTCGGCGAAGAATAAAATCGATTTGATCAATTTTAAGGTTTTGATGATTTGCACCCTATTTCATATAATATTTAGTGTGTTGTGAACATGCGATTGGTGCGATTGGGTTTTTGATTTGGTAGTTGTCGCGTATTGCCACCCTAGTTATAGTTTGCGGCGTTGTCGTGGTGCGTTTCATACACCAAGTGCGTGCGCGTTTAGTTAGTGTGTGTAGTTGACTTGTATTGGTTGTGTCCGCGACTAATTTTATATTTATTCTCTTGTTTGCTTGTGTTCGATTCTAGGATCGGGTGCAGAGGCGTCGGATGTGGCACGGAAAGGACAGAGCTGAAATCGGAGCAGATTAGCCGAGGCGTACAGGTGAGTAGATGTATATCTACGGGGAAAGTCGAGTGGATAGCGCATAGCACTCCCGCAATTTCGTAGGATATATATATATATATATATATATATATATATATGAGATGTGAATACTTAGCTAGCAAGGTTTTAGGAAAAACCATGAGTTGGATTTAGTGTAATTGGAAGAAAGCGCTTGTAGTTAGTTTGTTAGTCGCGAACCCTAGAGTAAGGTTGACACACACATACATACACACACGCGATATGGTTCTGGGTGTTTATGTTTATAGGTATATATGTGTTTGTGTGTGTGCGTGCGCGCGCGCGCGTGTGTGAATGCGTTGGTGCATACACACACACACACTTATGATGAGGATAGTATATGATACTCGGAGAAGAGTCGATATTATCGGGCATGATGCCGTGAGATCAGTTATGTGATTTGGGTCGTATTATGATATACTACATGATAGTATAGTAGATCGTTGGGCGATGTGTTTTATTCACACGTGGATATATGTTTGATAGTATCGGGATGTACTAGACTTTAGATCAGTACCCATAATTCAGAATATGATGATAATGATACCAGATAAATAATGTGTTATATGTGACAATTGACCCGTACTCCGATTTGGGATGCCGTACGATGTATAAATATGATGATTGATTCGCACTCTTGAATCGAGGATGTCGTATTATATATTTTATTGTATGTGACATTTTGAAGTATGATCACCGACCACTAGATATATCGACTCAGACTTAGGCGGTTTTCCTTACCCTTTTGATTTGTCTCTTAGCTTTATCCTATAGTTTACTTGGTAGATATTAGACTGGGCTTGAGTCATACTTATTTTCAAACTACCGAATTGTGAGTATTTTTAAAGACAGGCCGAGAGATACTATGGATATTTCAAAGGACGTACTTGTTCAGTCGAAAATATTGCAATCTTTAACATAATAATTTCCTCACTTTTCTAATCATCTAAGGATGTTTGTTATAAATATAACACGTATTACAATTTCGTCTGGAAAATATCAAATATCACGTGTTATACATTATAATCAACATTCTAGAGGGAAATTGTCTGTTTATTACTTCACGCATGGTATTGTATATCTCAACATTCTTCATTTAGATTTTTGTGCAGAAAATTATTTCAGGATAGATATCGGAATCGCAAATTTGCTGACAAAATGCAGCAAGTCAAAGAGTTAAAATCTGGCAGGGATTCAGAGGAGATAAAAAGATTCCAGATATCAAATATAAACCCAGAGATCAACACCAGAATACCACGAGAAATTGAAGCTACAAGCAAACCAAACGGCCGCGGAACCGCGGCCGAGTCAGGACGATCCGCCGTGGATCCACGGCCGAGTTGGAGGCTCCGGTGATGAAACTTTTCTCGAAGCTTCATCTCAACACCCTAGCATACTTGAGACGCTCCATTGTAGCAACCTCGTTCTGGAAACTTCCCTCCTACTGCCTAGCTTCTTGAGGAAGCTTGATAACTATCTTATTCTAGAAGTTTCCCTACAACTACTTAGCTTCTTGGGGAAGATTTACTTAGCTTCTAGTGGAAGATTGGTGAAGAGCTATAAAAAGGAACCTAAGCCTAGGTTGTTGAGTTGTTGTTGGTAGCCAATCTCTAGCACACAAACCAAAACCAAATCCAATTCAATTCCAAATCAAAATCCAAATCAAGATTCGTTGAGAACTACATCAAGCGAAGACATCGAAGATCCTTTATGCAAAGCCGATCGTCATCAAGAGCACGGGATCCTCGACAGGTCCAAGTCTCACAAAAATCGAGCCGAGCGAAGATCGACGAAAAATTCTCTTTTCAAAGGGGTGATCGAGAGCTTAGTTTTGTAATCTCAGATTGAGAAATGTAATTTGAAGAAGATTTAATAAAGGTGATCATTTGTTAAAATCTTTTTTTCTTTATATTTTCGCATTATGAAATTTCTAATTCTTGATTCTTTTGTTTTCATGATGCGTGAGTGAAATCTCCGCTTGTAAAGGATTCGAAGCAGTCTGTAGATCAATTGGTGATGAAATCCTAAACTCGTTTTAAATCTTATAAGAATTATGAACTTTAGGAAAAAAATTCGTCAACGACCAAATTTGGAGCGAGATCACCGTTCTTGGTAATTTCGTTGCAATTTAGGATTAAATGAGTGATGATTCTTTTTGCTAAAGGCTAGATTTGAATGATGATCAATGAAAAGACAAGGGATAGTGAAGGAGAAACCCTAGTTTCTCTAAAAGATTCCTAATATTCATTCATCACCATCGTTCTAGCTATAATTCATCAATAGATAAGATAAGTCACTATTAATATTCATCATTGCTACTAATTCTTATCGGATCCTACAAGCTATTCTTCATTTTCTTGATACTTAAAATTGATTTTGGACACTTTCTTGATTACTATATTTTAAACTCTTTCTCGATTTTTCTTAGAAATATTTCATCTAATAAATCTTGATTCATCTTCTTGAATTTTCTTTACTATTTTCTTTTGACTCAAGTAAAGTAAGAACGAATAAATACACGAATCTCAGTGGACGATCCGTACTCATTAACGAACTACTTCGACACCGTTATTGATTGCGGCTATAAATTCTTTGATTGTGATGACACTTTTCAACACATCGAGAAAAACGATCAATCAAATGGCGCCGTTGCCGGGTATGCGTGCATAATTTGTTTGTTCTTGCTGTTTGAGTTGAAATATTATTATTCCATCAAAATTTTAAATCAAAATCGCATCGTGTGCTTAACGATTAGCGTTTGAATTTTTGCGAGGGAATCTGGCATCACTGTAGTAGAGAGATCAAGATTCAGAGAAGTCCTAAAGATTCCAGAAGAGCAAAGGAAGCTACAGTAAAAAGTAAATCACCTAACTCGTCCGATCCACCGCGGAACCGCGTTGGATTCAAGGTTTTTGCAGCGAAACCGTCGTTGAGTTGGTGATTCACTGCTTCAAATTTCTCTGGTATATTCTCTACTTTCTTATCTCTTCTCTGATCTTGTCCAATAACACTTTTCTGTAGGATTCTTTGCAAAAATTCGCTGCGCTTAAAAATATTCTTATTGCGTTTCTTGAAATTGGTTGTTTGTATATATTTTAATACGGAAATTAAGTGGCAAAGACCAAATTCAGATTAGGTGGGGATTTCATTACACTTCCTAAGCCCTAAAAATCACAAAACTAGCATCTGCATCACCCTTCATTAACTAAAAAAATATCTGGACAAGACTCTAAGGACCGTCGCACTCAATTAGGACAGAAGATGGTCATGGGTAATCTATTGCTTACTCGCATTTCTTTTGTGGTGTCTAAGGCAAGTGTGTCTAAGGCAAATGGTTACTTAATTAGGCCCTCTACTTACGTAGCGAATACCTCCCACTTACCTGATCACAGGAGGGATAAAGAGGTAGTAAAGGATTTATCCTGTGATTTGTCTTCTGGAAGTCTAGGAGGGGTCTAGGGACTTGACCTAGGTGATTGTACATTTTTGTGTGATTTTTCTAAAATTCGTCTTTTTCAAAACAAACCAAAAACAAACCAAACCACTTTCTCTAATTATCACAAACGCTGTCACTTGCTACAACCGTTTAGTACATGCTAGGCTGGACACGGGATTCTATTGCCCGTCTTGTCCGTGTTTCTTTTATCGACCCCAAAGTTGGTAATTCTTTGTCTTCTTTCCTACCACCCACATCATCGACCGAGATGGACGGATTTTCATCAATTTTCACAATACCACTTTGCCACCGACCGCAGGTGTGCAGAATCCACCACGCATCTCTCTCAAAGAGAGATGCTATCCTATTCGTGGTCCCCTTCCCACTTGTCTTCCTATTCCACCAGCCAATGGGGATAATTTCGAAATCAAACCTCAATTCATCAAACTGTTGCCAAAATTTCACGCGCTTGAATCCGAAGGCACATACGTTTTTATAAACAAATTTGAAAACGTATGTGCTATGATGGGCACTTCACAACTTTCCGTGGATGCTATGTGTTTACGTCTTCTCCCTTTTACTTTGTGAGATTTAGTCGAGAAGTGGCTTTATAATACAACCGCACATTCTATTTCAAAATGGGACGAATTCATTGTAGCATTCCTTAAGAAATTTTATCCCAATCATAAGACCGCCCGCGTTCGAAGCATGATCTACCAATTTACCCAACTTCCCAGTGAACCATTTTGGAAATGCTTTGAAAGATTTAAGGGACTGCTTATCCAATGTCCTCATCACGGAATCAGTAGATGGGATCTTTGCCGCATTATATATGAGGGCATTACTCCTTCGACAAAGCAGACGCTTGAAATCATGTGTCAAGGCAAGTTCATGACTAAAGACGATGGTGAAGCTTGGAAATTCTTAGAAGATTTTGCTGAAAACACTATGCAATGGCAAAGCGTTAGACCACCATCGTATAGGGAAGGTAACCATCAGCTTGATGTTTCCATCGCATTGAGAGCCGAAATGGCTGCAATACAAAGGAAACTCGATGCTATAGAAAACAAATTCTCTTCAGCCTCCATAAGCCAATTCACGTTCCCCAAAACCGAGTGTGGTTGCTGTTCCGACCCATTACATTTGACGGAAGAATGTCCCTTGAATGAACCGTTTCAAAGTCAAGAACACACTCATGCTAGTTTTCTGCAGCAACCTAGAAACGATCCTTATTCATCCACTTATAATCAGGATTGGAGGATTCACCCTAATTTTGCTTAGAACCAACACCAAAATTAAAACCAATTCCAAAGCAATTATCAAAGACTTCCTCCACAACAACAACAACCACCACAACTGAGTCAGCACCCCTTTCAACAGCAACCTTTACAAAACCCAGCCAACAACTTTGATTCTTCTTCTGCCGGTACCGATAAACCCTCTGCACTCGACATGTTCATTAAACATTCCATGCAAATGAATGATATTTTAACGTCTTCTATCCAAACATTACTTCAAAACACTGTCTCCCACGGTAAGAGTATTAAATCGATAGAAGCACAAATTGCACCGTTGAATGCCACGATGAGTGCTAGAGAGAAAGGGAAACTTCTATCTCAACCTTTACCGAATCCAAGGTACTCACAATATAATGTGAATGCACTTACTACGTTGAGATCTGGAAGAGAACTGAATAACCAAATCGGTGAATAGGTTGATACTGATACTGATATTGAGGAATCAATAAATGATACCCCGGCTTCTGTTTCTTCTTATCCTATTCCGTCTAATCTACCTTCTTCCTCCGAGCCTATTGTCCGTTTTCCTCAAGGCTCGAACCCTCCACCCATTTCATCCTTTCCACCCCCACAAACTTCTCCACATATGATGGACCCTACCCTTATTGATAAAGCTCTATTTCTAAATAGATTGAGGGATAACGAACCTAACACACAAATGGAGAAGATTGTGGATATGTTTAAGCAGGTTAACGTAAACATCCTTCTCCTAGATCCAATTCAACAAGTTTCGGCTTATGCGAAAATACTTAAGAACTTGTGCACTAGGAAGAGAAAAACTCAAGTACTGAAAAAGGTGTTCATGACGAGTAATGTAAGCACAGCATTTACTCGGCAAGTACCCAAGAAACGTAAGGACTCAGGGTGTCCTACAATATCCATTTCTATTGGGGGTAAAAATATCAATCGTGATCTACTCGATTTAGGTGCTAGTGTTAACCTGCTTCCATATTCTGTGTATGAGCAATTGGGTATCGGAGAATTAAAACCATCGCAATGCACTTTATGTTAGTTATATGTATACCCTAGAGGCCATTACTGTACATAGGATGTATATTGTAGTGGATGCTGGGACATATATAGGGATGACTTTCTTGCTCGACATGATAGTATGCTATCTGGTTGAACTTTACCTTAACGTGTATACTGATTGTCTCTCTGTTACATGTTGGTAAAGCCCTTAGGATGTGTACTTGACTACCTGGACTATGATGCGGATCATACTAGTGGGGACATGGTAGTCCATAAGTACATCCTTCAATGTCCCTAGTCGTGGGTGTATCGAGACGGGGCATCGATATACCAGAGTAGACTAGCGTGTACCTTCTCGACCCATGCAGATGGGCGATGGATGATCCCATATCCATTGGTGTTTGATATCAGAGATGATATACGGGTGCTCAGTAGAGACTGGGTACACTGGACGGACTCGCCGAGAACTCCCAGATGGTATTATACCTCACGTCAGATGGCAGTTCTCTGGTGACACTGGTACAGAGTAGTCTGTTGACCCGAGATCGTCATAGAGTCTTGTGTGGTTCCCACTGTGTTTTGATTTCCATCTTACCACGTCCAAGAGGGCGTGCAAAACGGTGGTTTTTGGGTACAGTCCCGAGTCACATGGAGGCAATGAGCGATAGGAGGGGATTCGTCTCTCCCGGTATAGGGAGTTGATGTTGCGCTGTGTTCGATTGGCTATAACAGGAAATCCCTGGCCAGGGTTGCTGAGATTTACTGGTAAGTGTTACCAGTAGTTTCTCGAACAGTTATAGACCTCATATCGACACGACTTATCGAGCTATTGGGGTCTGACGTTTACCACCCCTAGGCAAGATATGCGACATATCAGACGATCAGACCGGACTGTACGGTAGTGTTACTGGTCGGATTCACTGGAGTGTGAGCGGGCTTGCTCGTCGATCTTCAGATCGCTCAATACCCGGGTGGCCGTTACGTTTATCAGACCGCTTGCGGCTTGTGGATGTTTGATATGATCATCATCCGCTGCCGGCGTATTGACGAGTCTTTAGAGTCCTACACAGAGGTTTCCTGGCTCAAGCGAAACGAAATAGGAGCGCATATGAGATATGTGCGGGACCGAGAATAATGCGTGTATGTGATACCGTATTTCATTCTTGCGATGAATGTATCGATTAGGTTATGCGATATACCCTAGTTATCGAATCAAGGGTTGATTCGATAAACCGATGCATTGCATACTAGTCGGTTATATACGATGTGACCGGATCGTTAAATCTAGTGTTGATTTAATGATTTGACGCATAATTATATATTTGATATATTACTTTGCATTAACTAGTATCGGTTCACTTTAAATGGATTTTCTCGCTCGGATGTGCGCATTAAATATGCGATATGATTTTGTGCACATGTTTGTATCATGTTTGATGATACATGGTTTTTGGTTAAGTGTATAGAATTAAACAAAGGTTAAGATGATGGTTAGGGTTTATTATTTGTTATTCATTTATCTTATTTAATTATCCATTTATTTATGATAAATGAATAAAAGAAAATGAAATGAAATGGTTGCTAATTTTGGATTCTAGTTGAAGCTTCTTGATCTTTTGACTAAGTGACCATTTTGTCTCTAGTTTGACCCTAACCATTCCTTTAACCATGATTAGCTCTCTACACTTTACCATGGTTCACTTATGATAAGAATGGATTATTCTTTTCATTTTAAATAATTCTTATCATATCATTTTTCTTCTTCTTCTTCCTTCAACTCAAGAAGAAAACCAAAGGTCCATCAATGGTGATTGATGCATATGAGTGAGAAATCCAATTCTAAAGTCTACCCACTTCCTATTTCTTCATCCTCTACCTCTTGCCAAGTAGTAGAGTGTGTTTCCTTCATAAGTTTTTAGGGCTTGGTGAAGGTGGAGCTTGATCTTTCGATGCCTCGACGTAGATCATCTTCGGCATGGACATCGACGACCTAGCTCGCTTATTCTCCGATGAAGTCGACGCTAGAGCCCGGATTTGATTTGGACAGCGGAGAGGACTTCGTTGTGGAGCTATGGAGGTGGAGCACCGGATCTACAAAGGTTGTATATCCGTATTCTCATAGTTAAGTGTTAACTAGTTAGCTTTTTCGCCTAGTTTTCTAGCTAACGATCCGTAGTCGGGTCTCTCGGCACCGTTAAAATTTTAATTTGGCATGATCGATGCCTTGTGAGAACTCATTAGGGTGCCTAGGAACCCTACAGTGGTATCAGAGCCTAGCTAGAGCCTTAGGCGAAGTACCGACGGAATTTGAACTCCGAACGAACCCGAAACCCCGAACCAATATTGCTCTCTGTACATTTTTGAAAACAGTGGATTTTTCCAAATTAAAAATTGCTAAAAAATTCAGCAGGAAAAAATAAGAATTACGATGCAAAAATTTTTGGATGAACAGTAAATTTCGCGGCGGATCAGCGGCAGAATCATGGATTCTGCGGCGGATCAGCGGCTCCTTGATGACGTCAGCCCTGTTCCTTTGCACAGTAACTCCTGATAAATTCTGCTGAGTTTTCTGGGAATTTTTAATATTTATTCAAGAGTTGAATTTCCTGGGATTGTTTTGGGGATTTGGTGTTTCGATCGGAGTATCAAATTTCGTCTGTTGTGGCTTTCCGGATAAATTTTAGAATATGTTAAAAAGTTCGACCGGATATAAATACCCAATTTTTCCCCTGTCGGGAAATTTCCAAGTGTTGGATTTTTCCATAGTTTAACGACGTTCTAAGTAGTGCAAGTAACTCGATGGACCCTCTAGAAGACAACAAACCTTAACTCGATTATGTGACCGTCTTGAACTGCCCTTTGAACCTTAGGGTTTGGGGCAGTACGGCGTGCCACATGTGAGGCGTTGGCTTGACCCTTCTACGGCTGGACCGTTGGTACTGAGGCACGAACGGAATGTTGTTAGACTTGTTTCATGTGTTGATCTGTATCGGGAAAACTTGGGTGTTCGATTGTTCGATCGGAAAGTTTAACATTTTCTATTTATCTGGAATGGGATACAATAATTGGAATTCACAAGTAGTTATGAGATAACTGAATGAATGTTATAAACGTAGCACTTTAGTCTCACTTGATCGGTTGCCACGGAATTTTGATGTGATCAAAAGTCCGTCGCAATCACGTAGCGTACGCGGATACTCGCCGGGTAAACTTAATAGACAGCTTCACTCCATAGCCCCGACCAAGTGACTGTAGGAGAACCCCGTCGCCGAAAGCATCCGTCCGGGTGCTCGCGGTAGCGGTGTTCCGCCTTGGTGCACTTCGTCGACGGTATCGGGGGTGCGGCCGCCTACTAAAGTTTGTGACGAGCATTCGATCAGGATGCCGGGAATCTTGTTGAATTACCCGACTTGAATATTGAAAAGTGTTTTCGATTTTGAGACTAAAATGCGGGGTTTATAATTGTTAGGCATGCGATGTCTAAGGAATTCATTTGGTCAGGCATGCGATGTCTGAGGTGGTTGCGGATTCCAACTGTTGTAGTTTTACACTTTCTTTTCTGTGACCGTAAGTGTAATATGTGATATCGCCGGTTTCGTTGCTATATGTCAACGACAATTGGGATACGCATGTTTACTTACGTTGATGACATGTGATGTTATGTGTTGCTGGATATGTTATATTGGATCGTCGTGTTTGAATAGCCGGGGGTTTTTATGTGAGATGAGTGTTTTTCATTTTCATTCATGTAAAAACTTGTATGTAATACTCTTTTATTTGGGGCGCTTCCAGGTTGCGGAAGTTGTCACCTTTTGTATATTATTTACTTTTCCGCACTAGGATAGACCTAAGGAGGAGGGCACAAGTAACCGGGTTCTGGAGTCCAGTGGGAGACCAACTCGAGGAGTCGAGTCCGGGTCTCCTAACTCCAGAATTGGTAGGGTTGCTTGCCGCTCTCGTAGGGGTCTAGGGGTGTGGGTTTGGCTATTCATCACGACCGTGGAATCCGTGTTTTATACTGGCTCGTATTGAAAACACGGACGTCCTAGTATATCCAATATTTCGTATGATTCTTCTGCTGCGATATCTGTGATGTGATCATGTGATGTTCTGTGATAGATACAGTATATAGTATATATGATATATTATATAGACGTTACTTATGTTTTACACCCGCGCTAGCCCTGCCCCGCTCTGTCGTTAGTTACCTAACCTAACGGTGCACGAGGGGACATCGAGGCGAATGCGGATGGCATAAGTGTACGTCGTATTTATCTGTGATGTTTAGGTAACTTAAATGATGGGACTTCATTAATGTGATTAATGAAATAAAAGAAACCTAAGATGTTGTAGAATCGAATTTCAAAATAAAACAGGTAGCTACAGTTCTTGCTTTGCACAGCGGTATATGTGATATATCCTGCACCTTATTTGATAAGGAAAGGACCGAGATCCCTTCACCGGGAGTGACTCCTTTAGCAATAACTGGCAGATGCTACACACTCGGTTTGTCTTTTGATTGCTTTTAAGAGTTCTGCTTTGCACAGTGATATATATGATATATCCCGCACCTCATTCGACGAGGAAAGGACCGACGATCCCTTCACCGGGAGTGACTCCTTTAGCAAAACTAGAAAAGCCTCAAAAGCACTCCATTTCAAAAATCATTCGATCCTACAACGATATCAAGTTCATTACGCAATAGGTTTTCAGAAAAACCTGTCGTAGCCCTCCGTCATTTCAGATTTGTACTGGTTAGTATTCGTGCTGCGTTTGTTGACCTCTGTCAAGGCGCAGTGTGCGGTAGCTGATTAGTGCTTATCTGCATAAGCATATGATGTGATTGATTTAGGGTAGTCGTGCGACCTTGTTGGCCTCTGTCAAAGGTCGTGCGGGTGGGTTTACTTCAATCAGGAAATGACGGGTTGAACTTCACTAGCAGCCTATGGTTTGTTGACCTCTGTCAAGGTCATAGGACGCTAGGGGCAAAATATTATCGAGAATTTCAAGCGTTGAAATTTGCAATGAGATTGCATACCTTCTATGAGATAGTTGGATCCCGATACCCGCTGCGAGTAAGAGTTACTCCTGGGAGAGTTTTATACATTACAATTAGCCGATCAAGTAGGTGTCTAGAAAGGTGTTAACGAGGTTAAGCCTCTGGGAAAACGAGGTTTACATTAATTAGGTTCGTGCGAAAGCACAGGGGACCTCCCTCAAAGTACCGACACTGGCCTGGCTGAAAGATTAGCGAACTTGTAGTGTGTAATTAATCCCGGCTAGTCTTTCCTTTTAGGGTTTGAAGGAAGATTTGATAAAAAGCAGTGGGACCCATCCTGATTAGATAAAATAATAACCAATCTATTCTTGCAAGAGCGCACGCTGAGTGTTTTCTTCTCTCTCTCTCTCCAGGTAGCGACCATATCACGCCTTAATCAAGATAATAAAACGGAATATTGACCGAACCCGCTTGTTATACTAAGCTGGGGAACGTTGGTCCCGCTCCAACTTATAATTGTTATAAGACAGAGCAGGAAATTGGGGAATACCAGATTTCCCGTGCCGCCCAAACGAGGAGAGTGCATGATGATGCATCATCTTCGGGTGTGTTCATTAAACAGAACTGTTTCTCAGTATCCTTTACGTCCTGGGTATATGATACTGGATCAGGATCCCAGATATGTAATCTGTTACATAGGGCTACAGAAAGGTAGAGAACTGAGAACGGGTGATAAGTTTCATAAGGCAGAAAACGGGGCAAGAGTTGCAGCCAAGTCTGTTGGTCACTGTCACCCTGTATTACTATACATTGATTCTGAACGAATGTTATTAGATACCGAACCTGATATACAAAATCGTATCTATCTCTTTGTTAGTAAAGAAATGATAAAATTTTGTATTTTTGGATAATGTTTTGAACATTTCCTATATCAAAAGTTGATCGGTTCAGGCACGTTATCTAAAAGCGTTGATGTTCTAAATCAAACTACAGTTCTTTAGGATACGGAACACACACAAGAGGAAGAGTTCAGAAATGAACGAATCTTACTTGAGGCATTGTAGACTAGGTCAGATCAATGTAACCCGACTAGCTAGAGTTACATATAGATGCATATTTAAATCAGTTTGAATTTACATCTTGTGAAACACGCCAGTCATGTCACAAAGATAAGATGACCATAGCTCTGTTTACTGGAAACAGAGAAAGAGTTACTGAACTCTTGGGATGATACATGTTGATGTATGTAGATCCCCTGTCTACACATGCCAAGACCGGTTCTTTTACTTCATTATATTCTCTGATAATCTCTCAAGACTCAGACATACGTTCCTGTTGAAACATAAGTCCGAACCTTTTGAGATATTCACAGAATATAAGTTAGAAGTAGAGAACCAAAATACGGGTATAAGTATTATGTCCTATGATGAGGTCAGGGAGGAGAATACTTGTGCACGGAATTCCTGGACCATTCTAAAGGAGAGTGAGATTCTCTCTCAGCATTACTCCTCCGTATACACCATAGCACGATGGTATATCGGGGTGGAGCAATCACACCCTATTTGATATGGTGTGCTCTATGATGAGTACTACTGAGTTACCTGTTTCCTTTTGGGAGTTATGCACTTATGAAGTTGCATACCTATTGAATAGGGTTCCAATCAAATCAGTTGCCTACCACTTCATATTTGATATGATAAGGGAAGAGCCCATCTCTCAAGTTAGTTAAGATTTGGGGTTGTCCGGCCTATGTCTGAAAAGCAAAATCCGGACAAGCTCGAGGCAAGGTCTGTAATGTAGAACTGGAAAGGTTCCAGCTATACAAACTACAACAGATGATTTGGTAGAACCAGAGGATTCATTAGATACCAACGAACCTCAGCCTCTCCGCCGATCTAGTAGGGTTCCTCACCCACCTGAGAGATACTTCGGTTCCTCTATGACAGTGGGAGCGAGGAATGCATCATGAGATGATGACCCAACTAGTTTTGAGCTGGCCATCAGGAGTAAGACTCTGTAAGAATGGCTGGATGCTTAGCGATCTGAGATGGAATCCATGTACACCAACAAAGTATGGACTTTGGTTGCAATATCTGAAGGGTTAAATCCCCATCAGGAGCAAGTATATCTTGAGAAGATTACTTGGTGTACATGGAAAGGTTGAGACTTTCAAAGCTAGACTTGTTAAAGGTTTTCGTCATCGACCAGGTGTGGATAATGATGAAACCTTTTCAAGTAGCTATGCTTAAGTCCATCCGGATCCTACTTACCACGGCTGCATACCATGACTACGATCTCTGGTGGTTGGGTGTCATGACTCCTTTTCTAAATGATGTTTTAGAAGAGAATGTCTATAAGTACACAGCCAGAGGGCTTCGTAGACAGTGGGAGCAGCGGAAACGTGTGCAAGATGCTTTATAGGATAAAGCAGGCATCGCGGAGTTGGAACATCTGTTTTGATGTGTTAGTCAAAGAGTTTGACATCATCAAAATGGTAGATGAACCTTGTATAAAGAAACTGGTAGTAGGGAGTATGGTGACGATCCTCGTAGAGTACGTGGATGACATACTCTTGATAGGGAAGGAGTTTCCTATGCTACGCTCGATCAATCTCCGCTTATCACAATGACTCTCCACATAGGATCAAAGTGATACCCACTAAATCCTGGATTTTGGATCTATGAGATAGATCTAAATGGATGTTAGGATTCTCACTAGTTGTAGTGAGACGGTATCAATCGATCCTGGGGAGAATCACTGGAAGTGTTCCAGGGTGATAAAGATGACTGAATGTCAGTCGCAGGCATTGTCTTTACCCTCAGTAAAGGGACGGTATGTTGGAAGAGTTCCAAACTAGATACCGTGACATACTAGACGATAAAGGCAGGATAGATCGCTACTTAAGATGCTACCAAAGAGGCTGTTTGGGTGTATATTGGTTCATGAGATGAACTATGTTCCTCCCATTGTGTGACAATGGAGTTGTGGCTTATGCCAAGGAACGTCCGTCCCATCAGTGATCCAGACATATTCTAAGGCAGTATCACTTGATCATGGAGATAGTTGATCTCCAGGGAGATCGAGTTTTGGAGAGTAGACTTAGAGGACAACACAGCGGATCCACTCACAAAGGCCTGTTCCCAGAGAGAGACTGTTATGGGATGGTTGAGTATGAGATACTACAACCACTGCTATCAGATGGCCCTAGTGCAAGTGGGAGATTGTTAGTTATATGTATGCCCTATAGGCCATTACTGTACATAGGATGTATATTGTAGTGGATGCTGGGACATATATAGGGATGACTTTCTTGCTCGACATGATAGTATGCTATCTGGTTGAACTTTACCTTAACGTGTATACTGATTGTCTCTCTGTTACATGTTGGTAAAGCCCTTAGGATGTGTACTTGACTACCTGGACTATGATGCGGATCATACTAGTGGGGACATGGTAGTCCATAAGTACATCCTTCAATGTCCCTAGTCGTGGGTGTATCGAGACGGGGCATCGATATACCAGAGTAGACTAGCGTGTACCTTCTCGACCCATGCAGATGGGCGATGGATGATCCCATATCCATTGGTGTTTGACATCAGAGATGATATACGGGTGCTCAGTAGAGACTGGGTACACTGGACGGACTCGCCGAGAACTCCCAGATGGTATTATACCTCACGTCAGATGGCAGTTCTCTGGTGACACTGGTACAGAGTAGTCTGTTGACCCGAGATCGTCATAGAGTCTTGTGTGGTTCCCACTGTGCTTTGATTTCCATCTTACCACGTCCAAGAGGGCGTGCAAAACGGTGGTTTTTGGGTACAGTCCCGAGTCACATGGAGGCAATGAGCGATAGGAGGGGATTCGTCTCTCCCGGTATAGGGAGTTGATGTTGCGCTGTGTTCGATTGGCTATAACAGGAAATCCCTGGCCAGGGTTGCTGAGATTTACTGGTAAGTGTTACCAGTAGTTTCTCGAACAGTTATAGACCTCATATCGACACGACTTATCGAGGTATTGGGGTCTGACGTTTACCACCCCTAGGCAAGATATGCGACATATCAGACGATCAGACCGGACTGTACGGTAGTGTTACTGGTCGGATTCACTGGAGTGTGAGCGGGCTTGCTCGTCGATCTTCAGATCGCTCAATACCCGGGTGGCCGTTACGTTTAGCAGACCGCTTGCGGCTTGTGGATGTTTGATATGATCATCATCCGCTGCCGGCGTATTGACGAGTCTTTAGAGTCCTACACAGAGGTTTCCTGGCTCAAGCGAAACGAAATAGGAGCGCATATGAGATATGTGCGGGACCGAGAATAATGCGTGTATGTGATACCGTATTTCATTCTCGCGATGAATGTATCGATTAGGTTATATTGGATATACCCTAGTTATCGAATCAAGGGTTGATTCGATAAACCGATGCATTGCATACTAGTCGGTTATATACGATGTGACCGGATCGTTAAATCAAGTGTTGATTTAATGATTTGACGCATAATTATATATTTGATATATTACTTTGCATTAACTAGTATCGGTTCACTTTAAATGGATTTTCTCGCTCGGATGTGCGCATTAAATATGCGATATGATTTTGTGCACATGTTTGTATCATGTTTGATGATACATGGTTTTTGGTTAAGTGTATAGAATTAAACAAAGGTTAAGATGATGGTTAGGGTTTATTATTTGTTATTCATTTATCTTATTTAATTATCCATTTATTTATGATAAATGAATAAAAGAAAATGAAATGAAATGGTTGCTAATTTTGGATTCTAGTTGAAGCTTCTTGATCTTTTGACTAAGTGACCATTTTGTCTCTAGTTTGACCCTAACCATTCCTTTAACCATGATTAGCTCTCTACACTTTACCATGGTTCACTTATGATAAGAATGGATTATTCTTTTCATTTTAAATAATTCTTATCATATCATTTTTCTTCTTCTTCTTCCTTCAACTCAAGAAGAAAACCAAAGGTCCATCAATGGTGATTGATGCATATGAGTGAGAAATCCAATTCTAAAGTCTACCCACTTCCTATTTCTTCATCCTCTACCTCTTGCCAAGTAGTAGAGTGTGTTTCCTTCACAAGTTTTTAGGGCTTGGTGAAGGTGGAGCTTGATCTTTCGATGCCTCGACGTAGATCATCTTCGGCATGGACATCGACGACCTAGCTCGCTTATTCTCCGATGAAGTCGACGCTAGAGCCTGGATTTGATTTGGACAGCGGAGAGGACTTCGTTGCGGAGCTATGGAGGTGGAGCACCGGATCTACAAAGGTTGTATATCCGTATTCTCATAGTTAAGTGTTAACTAGTTAGCTTTTTCGCCTAGTTTTCTAGCTAACGATCCGTAGTCGGGTCTCTCGGCACCGTTAAAATTTTAATTTGGCATGATCGATGCCTTGTGAGAACTCATTAGGATGCCTAGGAACCCTACACTTTACAGATGGCAGACCGATCTATCACCTAACCAAGGGGTATGTTAGAGGATGTTTTGATAAAAGTCGGGGAGTTTATCTTCCCTGTGGACTTTATTGTTCTAGATACACAACCTGTAGCGAACCCACGGAACCAAATTCCGGTGATCCTGGGTCGACCTTTTCTTGCGACTTCCAACGCTGTAATCAATTGTCGAAACGGTTCTATGACCCTATCCTTCGGGAATATGTCAATTGAACTTAACATTTACAAGTTGGGAAGTAAAGCCTCCGAACCCTATGCTCATATATGTTCTGTCAACGTGATGGATGATAATAGCAGCGAATCTGAACAGCTTCACGATACTGATTTAGACTCCTTTTGTACGTTGTTGCTTGACCCCACTATGTATTATACACATACGGACCCTTCTATCGATCTGTCTGGGCCAACATCTAACGCTTATTCTGAACCTTTCATGGAGTCTGAGTATCATCCCGTTCTTTCCGATAACATTATTCTTCGGGATATCTATGAAAGCTTCACTGATGAACTCGCATTCTTAGTTGACACGGATTTTACGATTAATCAACCTCCACCTAAAAATGTTGAACCACCACCCCTTCTTCTTGACAATCACAAGAATGCGAGTAATCTATCATCACAATCATTTTGTCGTCTCTCTAAATTGAGACGCAAACCTTTTCTATTACACCACGTATCTCTTCCCCACTTCTTCCTGGCTCTATATAACATGTTCTTCCAACAACCGGTGCGTTTCATCGATAAAATCTTTGAATGGTTGGTGATGACTTTCGGTCTTTGTAAGACTTTGCATTGACCAATAACTTTACCCCCCTCTTGGTTTTAAAAGCTTAACATTGTTTAACTCAAGTTTGGGGGGAGGGTTAATTTGGGCTCTTTAAAATAAAAATATGTACACAAAATTGTGAGCCAAGATAAGTTTGGGGAAGATTTTCACGTTCATTTATTCTTATCCCCGTTAATAACTTTTCCTCCCAAGCTTACAGGTTTTTGAGATTTAAAAGAGACAACAGTGAGGACACTGCTGTAAACAGGTTTGAGGGAGGTTTGTGCTTATTTACGCATCACTTTGCATTATACTTTGCATAAGCAAAAAATTTACAAAAAATTTTCTTTTATAATAAAAGATTAGAAAGTGAAAAATTACATTTAAAAGATTGGAAAAGTTTAAGAAAACCAAGAAGATTAGATGTTTTCTTAGACGAAACTAGTCATAAGTAGTTATGAGCCGTTGTCCCAAGGGTTAGTAAGTTGAAGGAAGTCGCTAATCTGAGGATAAAAATAAGTCTGAAAAATAGTTTCTATTCTGGAAGCCAAACATCTGAATGTTGATACCCTACTATACGCACTTACACACGTCTTGAAACTCGGGATAGTAGAGGATACCTTGAAATGCTCTTGTCTAAAAGCCAAAGTACGAAAAAAATAAATTTAAATGAAGCATAAAAGTATAAAATGGTGAAGAAAAATGAACACTGGTTTTGTAATCACTATGGCAGCATAAAAAAATATAGCGAGGGTGCTTCATCACCTAGTACCTTAGACCAACTAGTTTGGAAGTCACTGCTAAGCCTTAGGTGTTGCAAGACGAAGAAATTATTAATTACGCCTAATATGTGAGCACATTGAGTAATCAGTCGGTTAGTATCTTAAGAAGTATTAATGGTCGCATGAAAAAATGTGTGAGCAATTCCATCTAAAATATTCACCGACTAAAAAGTACTGAGGTAGATGGAAAAGAGTATGATAGCTTGAATTGAATTCTCCGAGTGTAGGGATGTCTTTTACACACACATAGGGGTATATGATCGGTGTTTGGAAGAAAGGTAGGGATGAAGAATAAAGGCGATGTTTTATTGAGGGATGATGTGATTTCTAACATTTTTTCATGACTATTAAGATAGGGCTCATGACAACCGAAAAGCTAGTATAGTTGAAAAATCTGATTTTCAAAGTCTTTCTTTTATAATTCTTATCTTTATATGTAACTTTCACAGTCTTCCTTTTATTATAGGATTTTGTGGGTGCAATCCGCTGAAAACCCTCAGGAGACAACACTCCTCCTACTAAGGACACCTAGAGCTTTAAAGGCTTGTTGCACGTCCTCAGTGCAATCGTGTTGCCTATGAAAGTGTGCTAGTTAGTTTTTCTTTTTCTTTCTATTTTCTCCTTCTCTTGAATAAAAGAAGTTTGCTCGATACGATCAAAATCAAGTTTGGGGGAATTTGATCAGTTGAAAATATTGCAATAATTAACATAACAATTTCCTCACTTTTCTAATCATCAAGGATGTTTGTTATAAATAGAACACATATTACAAGTGTCACGACCCAAAGTTTGGATGTGACCGGCACTTAGATTGTATGATATCTAAAGATGTTGATACAATCTGAGTAAGCCAAAAACCAAGATCAAAACCCATTATGCGGAATTTAGAAAATTCTAGTTTTTAAGTAAAAGAATGAAGTAGCATGCCGAATGATTTTTAATAATAGAAGTTTAAACAACTGGTTTTGAAACTTTGACAGTACTTCCTTTTTAATTATTAAATAAGCAGTTATAGGGTGTGTGAATAGGTTGGATCCTTAGTTGGGAGAAAAACAATACCAAACAACGGAAATCAATACACAAAAATAATACGGCACTTCAAAAGAAGAATCTCAAGCATAAGTAAAAGAAATATAATTTAACACAACTAAACGATCTCATCAGTCAAAATAAGATACATACAACCACATCTCATTCTAAGCCAACGATACAGGGTTTGATGGAGTAATACTAGATTCAATATACATAAACCAAAATAGGAGGTTACTTCGTAGGTAACCCACCTAGCAAAAAGAGCGATAAAAGATGATAAGTGGATCCGCACTGCTGCTACGCGTCCACACGACTCCTGCAAGGAACTATGGCACAACGGGGGTGAGTTTCCAACTCAGTGAATAAAACTAACATATATCGGTTGATAATGTAAGTATGACGAACGAGAGCTAATATCAACAAGGATGAATATAATGCATGATAATAGTTTGCAGCATGAACATGTACTACTAAGTATATAAATCAAAACTGAATTCTCATCAATTATTTCCAAAGGTTCATTTTTTCGTGTTCAACATCGACACAAATCTTCTATTTCCATCAGGCATCGTTCCCCGAGCGATCCTGTCGTCCAATAACACCGGTCGGTATCACCTAGATATCCGCCGTGTTCATAACTATCTCCAGTATCGAGTATCCTCGCTAGGCTCCCCGCCTCAAATGCAGTTTTCTCGCCTCTCGGTCTCGACCGGGTCCACCATGAATCCGACAGTATAGCTCCCCCACTATGTCTGGATAACGTAAAAATCCGCGACCGTATAGCTCCCCCACTCGGTCCGGAATAAAACTAAATTATAAAAACAACATCTCATGGTGGACATCTCACATCAACATGAAGAATCACTGAATCTACTCAATAGTATATAAAAACTCAAAACCATAAATCCTCAATAATCCAATGCATCTTATATCAAACTACTAACACTTGAATATGAAGCATGATATCATTTATGCAAGGTAACTACCATTGTTGATGCTTAAGGTATAATAGAAATCATATTTAACATAATAAATACCAAGTGTGTAAGTGACATGTTAATATTGACGAGGTGTAGTGTAACATGTGCAACATGACTCGTCGATAATTGTGCAATGTTCTAAC
The DNA here is from genome assembly GCA_030015575.1 of Agapanthus africanus. Taxonomy (NCBI): domain Eukaryota; kingdom Viridiplantae; phylum Streptophyta; class Magnoliopsida; order Asparagales; family Amaryllidaceae; genus Agapanthus; species Agapanthus africanus. The sequence continues at coordinate 192,646,065 of JASDDO010000001.1, forward strand.
AATTATTAACATAACGATGTATGTATATATATATATATGTATATATATATATATATGTATATATATATATATGTATATATGAATGCATATGATCACTTTATATACAAAGGCATAATTTTTATTTAAACTTAAACTACGGGCGTATCACGTCATCCATACAAAATCCCCCGGTAGATGTTTGGTCTACTCACCGGAATACGTCGAATTCTACTCAGAAATCATCAATCCTTTTCCTTTTCTTAGGGCCTTCAAAGTTCCCGTACTCAAATCTAACATCGACATTAATTTGTATAAGAAACGGCTAAACCCCGATACGGTGAAAATATGAAAATACAAGTTTTATGTATTAACTATATTACACACGACTATTGTAAACTATCTAATACCTATACTAACTGGAATTTAACCAATCGTTGTTCGTAACAGAAAAGAGAAACGCGTTACGAAACATCCGTGTCGTATTTTAGAATTTTAACCCCTTTATAGATATTAGCTTCCAGATTCCATATACTGCAAAAATAACTTAAACAAATAATACCAAACATCTTAATACATATACAGAGACCTATCCTAAAAATCACAACACCCAACTCCCTAAAAAAACCGGCGAGCTCGGATTTTCCCTATATGTCGCTGGCCAATATCCGAGCAACTGGGTTTGTCTTTCTAGGGTTTATTCTAGGTCCGATCTATAAGATGAAGGTACTGTTTGGTTAGGTTAATTTTCATCTAAACTATAGCAGATTCCAGACAGAGCCTAAACTTGTAAAAAATACGATATTACCGATATCCGATTTCTAAATTAAAACAGTACTTTACTTAAGTTTCAGGGTTAAAATTATACTTACAGATGATCACTGAAAAGGTTTCCTCCAAGATGCACAAGCTAAAAGATCTTAGCTAGATGGTGGTGGTGAAAACCTTTAGCACATAGCTCTTTTCTTCTCTTCTCTTTTCTTTTCTTTTCTTTTTCTTTGTTGTTCTAGGATGTTTCCTTCTTTCTTTTCAGTTTATTTCTTTTTTCAAATGATATATGAACTGAACAAAGATAAGGAGAGTGAGTGAAGGTTGTAGGAGGAGGTGTCACTTAGCAAGGATGTGGTAGTTTCATGCAAGTAGGAGGTGAAGCATGGAAGATGGTGGTGTTTTCATGCAAGGAGGATGTGTATGTATGAAGTGTCATCTAGGATATGTTATGCCATGAGTGTAACTTAGGCTTAAACATGACCTTACCCTTTTACACATAAACCCTCAAAAATTTCCAATTTCCACAATTACTTAAACTTTTCACAAAACCCCTCATACTATATCATACTACAAATGAAGCTAAATTTTTCATTAAAACCCTTGTAATTTACTAATCTTACAAACTAAAATTTCAAATTAATTAGTTTCACATACTACTTATGAAAATGTCCTATTTTGTTTCAATAAATTTTTAAATTAACATTTTATTATTTAATTAATTAAATTAATTTAATATCTAAAGTTTTCAAAATGTTACAATATTCCCTCCTTAAGAAAATTCAGTCCCCGAATTTAAAACTCAACTACACGTACCTTCAATAAGATGTGAAAATTTCTTCTGCATCGCATCCTTGGCCTCCCAAGTGCTCTCCTCGCGATTCGTTCCTCGCCAAAAAACCTTTACAGACAGAAGTACCCTTGATCTCAGTTTCTTTGGCTGTCGGTCTAGAATAGCTACTGTCTGCACTATGTAGGATAAATCCTGCTCGAGCTGCAAAGTCTGATACTAGATCGCGTGAGAGGGATCGTGAAGATACTTGCGAAGAATAGACACGTGAAACACTGGATGCACATCGGGAAAACTCGGTGGATGTGCTAAACGATAAGCTACAGCACCCACTCTTTCCAGAATCTCATAGGGTCCGACATATCTGGGGCGGAGCTTCCCCTTTTTCCCGAAATGCATCACACACTTCATCGGAGATACACGAAGGAACACATGATCTCCCACATCAAACTTGAGTCTACGACGGCGTCGATCGGCATATGATTTCTGTCTGCACTGGGCCGCTCTCATTCTGTCCCGTATCAACTGGATCTTTTCTGTAGTCTCCTGTACTATCTGCGGTCCCAAAATACTACTCTCGCTGAGTTCTGTCTAATAAACGGGTGATCGACACTTTCTCCCATACAAAGCTTCGAAAGATGCCATATGGATTGTTTCCTGAAAACTGTTGTTATAAGAGAATTCTATCAAAGGTAAGTGACGATCTCCACTGCCACCGAAGTCAAGACTGCAGGCTTGAAGCATATCCTCCAGAGTCTGTATGGTCCGCTGTGACTGACAATCAGTCTGTGGGTAAAAAGCTGTACTTAACCTTGTCGGGTACCTAGAGCCTCCTGAAGTTTCTGCCATAATCGGCTGGTAAATTATGTACCCCTATCGGAAACTATGCACGTCGGAATTCCATGCAATCGCACAATCTCGTCAATGTAGATCTGAGCATACTGCGCATATCCAAACGTTGTTTTCACCGGAAGAAAGTATGCTGTCTTTGTCAATCTATCTACAATCACCCAGATGGAATCATACCCTCTGCTAGTCCTAGGTAGACCTATAATGAAATCCATGGAGATCTGCTCCCATTTCCACTCCGGAATAGGCAAGGGCTGTAACTCTCCTGCCCGCCTCTGGTGCTCGGCCTTGACTTGCTGACAAGTCAAGTATCTCGAAACAAACTCCGCGACATCTCTTTTCATGCCTTCCTACCAATAGACCTATTTCAAGTCATAATATATCTTGGTGGAACCAGGATGAATACTATATGCTGACCGATGGGCCTCCTCTAAGATCTCACGTCTTAGTCCCTCCGAATCCGGCACACAAAGACGAGTCCTAAATCGTATTACTCCACGGTCATCTATCATGAACTCAAACTCTCTACCCTGTCTAACCTGATCCATGATCTCTGACATACGAGTATCTACGGGCTGTGTCTCTCGAATACAATCCAATAACTGAGGACGAGTGCGAACATGAGCTAACTGTCTGTAACGCCTTAGATTTAGATTAGTGCTAGTTTAGACGGTAATGCGGGTTTTTGGTAAAATGTTTACCAATTTGGGTTCCTCATATTTTATAACATTTAATTACTAATTTATTATTATTTGTTATGGCATGTACACACATGTGCACGTTAATGTGAAGGTTTGTTTGTGTTAGTCTAGTTCTTAGCAACCATGACATTTAACCCTAATTCTAATACTTTGTTTTAACCTAATACTTTGCTTGTTTAAACCCTAGATATTTGTTTGTGAGAAGAGAGATATTTTCCTTTGGATTTTTTTGTTTTGTGAGAGGTGGCGTGATGAGAATTGTGTGCATTTATTGCATGGTGCACTCACCTCTCTCTCATTACACTCACCTCTCTCTCTCTCTCTTTATCATTTCTTTTTCTTTTTCTTTCTCTCTTATTTCCTTCTCATTATTTCTTCACCTCCCTCATTTCCTCAACTGAACACTTATCTTTCCCTTGAAAAATCTTCACTAATCTATCACTAAACTTAAAAAATCTCACAAAAATCACATCTTTAACCTTGTTTTGCTTCTTGGATGCCTTGGAACTTGGAAAGCTAGGATCTTTGAGCTTGTGGGAGTAGGTAGTGATCTATTTCTGTAAATTAAGTCTTCTTAGTGTAGCGTAGCTTATTCGTTTCAGTTTAGATCGCGTATTGTATCGTTTCGTGCAAATATCGTATTTTTAGTGTAGTTTTGGGTCTCGGATGATCTGCTATCAAACTAGGTATTTTTTGCAAAAGTTCCCATCACAGTGACCTAGTGTAGTGACCTAGAATCTACCCTCAAAATATGAGCCCATTCCCTAATAGACCGGCCGCAGATTTATTACTTCTGGCCGCAATTTACGGCCAGAGAAGGATGGTTGGTGGTGAGTTTTGGTGTAGAGGTCTCTAGGGTTGTATATGGTCTCGTGGTTCTTGCAACTTTCACATATTGTTGGTATAGCAAAATCTGGGATCACTTGCTTGTTTTCTTGTGTTTCGTTTTCACGCGTTAAGTTATCCAATACGGTTTGTGTCGTTGAGTTCTGTTGCTCTTGAGTTGGTTTCGTTGTGTCACCATGCACGTTAGGCACTAGACGAACACTTGAGAGTTTGTTTAGAGTTGTCACATCGGTCAAACGTAGTTTGTACATGTTTTTGGTTGTTTGCTAATATACACTTGTTTTATCGTTTTATTGTTTTAGGTTCGCAGGTGGGGACTTCGGACGCTGCGCAGAAGGAGAAACAGGTGGTTGGTTTTACTTAGCCAGGAACGTTGGTGAGTTGATTTAATATCTACAGGGGAATCGCCCGCATGGCGTTATGCGTCTGGGCTAGAGATGATATGATATTAGTCGCATATTCTATTGCATATATAGAGTTTGCGCATACACCTCATTGCATATTTACTTGTTGTGCTTGGATTTGTATCCTTAGGACACTGCACTATTATTGATGGCTCATGTTGCACGAGCACTGATTGTATGCCACTCACACCGTCAATAATTGCCATGACACGCACAACACACATACATATATGATATTGTTTGGTTAGGGACATTGATTCATATTCCTTTATGCATATGACATATAACATACCTGTATACCTACATACTCACACATCAGCATTGACATCCTTACATGCTAGTTACCCATATACCTATATGGTATTGTAGCATTAGTGATAGGTATATACACACATGAGACATAGCTACATGTACATCTTGTATACATATTTACACTTATACCTGGAGGGTATTACATCATTACTGATAGGTAGATACATAAACCTTGCTATACTTACATGTTTACACATATATCTGGCTATAGCTAAATATTCACCTTTATTTGATATTATATGGACTTGGAGAAATTAGGAACCGCATGATTTATATATTAACTTGTTGCAGTTAAATAGCGGATTTTCCTTTATATGCTCACATTTCAGTTTTATGTTGCATATATTATATTCATGAATTTTCGCATTGAGATATGGATTTTTCATGATGTTTTCTGTATTTGAGGACGGTGGTAGTTTCATGAAATTATGTATTATTTGAAAAACCCGGTTTCTCTTGATATGTTATTTTAGCAGCCACCATGAGTTTTATCGGTTCTGATATATATACCCCATGCGAGGAGGCGTCGTGGGCCGTGTGCGGGTACTTGGTGGGGCCCGGAGGTACCCCGGGGTAAGAAAGGTGTTTCGATGGACTACGCCGATGAGCCTGACAGGGGAACCATACCTACCGGTGACAGTGCCTATGACTCGGCGGTTATTGTGGAGATACCGACCGGAGTCATGTACGTATGGATACGTCGAAAGGCGAGGGTCGAAGCTGGGAACTCGGGTTTTCGAGATAGCGTATGATACGTACCTATCAGGGGCTAGTCGTGGTGACAGCACTTGATAGATCAGTATTTATGTATCGATACTTGACACTTGGTTTCATGATATTTTTACTCCTAAGTATATATAACAGTGGAATGGGACGCTGTTATATATATATATATTTATATATATATATATATATATATATATATATATGAGAATAATGGAGAAAAGAGGCCATAGGAGGAAATTTCCTCCTATGACGTGGAAACAATACAATCTCGACCAATTTTTTTGATGATCGGCCCCCATCATCTTCATCGTTATCATCTAAGATGTGAGTACACCAAATTTTATGTGATTCTACAACTTTTTCACCGTTGATTTACCAATGTAAAAAGTTCTATTGTCGGTAAACCGTTAATTTTGAACCCACTAAATCAACGGTGAAAAAGTTGTGGAATCACATGAAATTTGGTGTACGCACATCTTAGATGATAACGATGATGATGATGGGTGCCGATCGTCGGAAAAAATGGCGGAGCTTGTATTTTTTTCTCGCCATAGGAGGAAATCCCCTCCTATGGCCTCTTACGTCCATTAATCTCTCTCTCTCTATATATATATATTAGTGGAATGGGACGCTAATATATATGTATACATATCTAATTTATATACATCATCATAATGATTCATGTAAATATACTTATTCATTTCATAAGACTTGCTCGATATTGGATACATGATATATGAGATTTACTTGATATTGGATACAGGATATATGAGATTTGCTTGATATTGGACACTCAGGATATATGAGACTTACAGGATATGAGAGCCAATTTGGGGGCTGACTTATGGAAATTTGGGATTTAGATTGTCTTGATGGACTTTGGCCCTACCACGAGCTCAGGATTCCGTGAGAATGACATATTTTATCCCATACTCCACATTTATTTTATATGCATTACTTCACGTATTAGTAGTACCTGATAGAGTACCTTTCATGACCGTTGCATTTACATACTTTTATTTTATATGCATTGCTTCATGTATTAGTAGTACATGATAGAGTACCTTTCATGACTGTTGCATACATATTGCTATTTATTGCTATTAGCTTGCATATTTAGATTCGCGCTGTACGTGCATACTTGCGATTACCTGCATATATTATTTACTATTCACGAGTTGGCAATTCACCCCCGTTGTGCCACAGTGTTTTGCAGGTTGTTCCTCAGAGTAGTCAGAGGCAGGGCTACTTTTCATCTATCCTATCATCTTTTGCAGCGGATACCGCTACGGCTGACTGTGTACAGTTTTGCTATAGGTGGGTTTTGCGGTTATCCGATATTGCTCTTTATATATTCGTTGTACCTTGTACTCTCCATCTACCATTATCTTGTATTGACTTAGAGACTTGATGTGAGGATGATATTATATATTATTTTATAACTTAGAGGTCTTTTATGCAGCTTTATTTATATCGTCTTTTATTTCTTCGCTACGGCATCGTATATCTGTTGTGGTGGTTGTTTTCCGCCTTTGGGCATGTATTTGCTCCTATTTGGGGATGAATTACTTTTATTTTTGTTGTACCCATTTTTGGGGCTGGTTTTTACAAAAGAGGTGCTGCCAAAATTTGAAAGGAAATAAAGTTGGACTTTAAAGAATTTGGTTTGAGATTTTAAAAGTTTTAAATTGTTATTATCACTTACTACTTTTGATGGTTTAGATTGCTAGATTTTCTTCTTACTTAAATTGCGTTACGCCTGTAGACGTTGCGTAGTTTAAGGGCCGTCACATGCCAATTTTGGGTCATGACAAAGTTGGTATCAAAGTGTTAGGTTTTACCTTTCGGAGAGTAGGATGACCTTGGTATGATAGAGTAGGTAGTTTAAGCAGAGTAACGTAGTGTGTGTATGTCCGCGGCATACTCACGACACAGTACTCTGCCTAAAGTGACCTAAATACTAATTGCTTGAAATTCCTTCCTTGATGATACGTCCTTGTGATTCGATTTCCGTGTTCTTATTGAATCCTATTTCCATTTATAGCCTTTGCCGCTGATGACTATGAGGGCTCAGAGAGGTGCAGCGAGGGCCGAGGTCAGAGTTGACTCGTTTGGGACGAGGATTGACCAGGATGGTACGCTCGCTGTACAGGAGCATATGGATCTGCCTTCGATAGATCGTATCGCTAGGCTTGAGGCAGAGATGCAGGACTTACGCCAGACGATGAGGTCGTTGGTTGACGCCAGTCAAGCGCAGCGATAGAAGGTTGTCACCCCTGTTACCTAGTTATTCCTTACGATCAGCACACAGCATAGTCTTACGTATACAGCACCAGTGGACGTAGCCCTATTCGACGAGGAGCGTCTTTCCGAGACTTTAGGAGTTCGAGGACCGAGGAGGGCTCGTACATGTGTACCAGCCCAAGGACAGAGGTTCAGTCGCCGTGATAGGTTTCGTGCACGTCGCGGGAGTAGCAGAGGCTTGGGACGAGGACAGTCGCTCAGCTCTCATCTCCAGAAGGGTCAACAACCATTGTATGGATGTTTTCGATGCGGGAGCCTTCATCACTTCGTCAGACATTGTTCCTTCGCACCGCATCAGGCTTGTGTTCAGAGAGGTCGTGTTCGTGGAGGTTTCGTTCCGAGTGTGCAGGATGGCAGAGGAGGAGTTCAGCAAGTTGCGGGTAGGGGGCAGACACGAGAGTTTGCTTCTACTCATCGGGATGCACGGGCATCCAATGCAGAGTTTTCTGGTATTCTTAATTCGTATGTTCTTTTGATGCACTTGTTTGTTTTACACACTTTGTGCCGTGGTTGGGCCGAGAGTCGTGTTAGCTAGATCAGCCGTTTGTTATGTTAACTTCTGTCAGCGATTCTTTTGTTGCGCGACACGTGTTTCGGTCGTGTGTCAATCGGATAGGAGATAGAGATTCGCCCGTCGTTTTAATCCTTCTAGAGATGTTGGATTTGACGTTCTCCTGGGCACGGACTGGTTAGCTACGTGCTAGGCGTCTGTGGATTGCTGCAAGGAAACAATCAGGTTTTGTTTTCCCGGCAAGTCAGTTCTTGTTGTGCAGGGGGACAGTGGTACCGCCTCTCACAGCTTGAATTCAGCCTTTCGCACTAGTCGGCTTTTGAGGAGAGGATGTCGAGGATTCTTGGCTTTCATTCGTGATACCGGAGCCACAGTGGGTTTGTTGGACCGGGTTTCTATCGTGCGAGAGTTTTCCGACGTTGTTCCAGATGAGCCGGTGAAGCTTAGGGAGCTTAAGGATTAGCTGTAGAGTTGCTTATAGGGGGGCTTGTGCGTCTGGGTGTTTCGCTTTGGGGAGCTCCTATTCTGTTCATTAGGAGAAGGACGGCATTTGAGGCTGTGTATTGATTGATCGTAAATTGAACCGGATTTTGGTGCGGATAGGGATCCTTTACCCCGCATTGACGTTTTCTTTGATCAACTCCAGAGTGCGAGACATTTTCTAAGTTTGTTTGGGATCAGGTCATCATTGTTGCAGGTTCGGAGTGATGACATTCCGAAGACTGCTTTGTGTACGCTACGGGCAGCATGAGTTTTTGGTGGTGTCATTGGACTCACCAATGCCCTTGCAGCATTCCTGGATGTGATGAACCAGATTTCTTCAGGTCATTCCTCGACTAGTTGATTGTTGTGTTATTGATGACATTTCAGTCTATTCCAAGAGTCATGAGGAACGTGAGCAGCACTTGAGGATTTGTTTTGTAGACATTAGGAGAGCACCAGCTGTTTGCTAAATTCTCGGAGTGTTCCTTCAAGCTTGATTGTGTTGACTCCTAGGTCTTATAGTTACGGGAGACGGTTTTCATATGGTCCCGAGGAAGATCGAGGCCGTACAACTTTGGCCCAGACTTGTATACGGGATGGAGGTCCGCAGATTTTTGGGCTTAGCAGGTTTTTACCGCCGTTTCATGCTTGTGTATCGCTGCACCGTTGACTGAACTGACCGGAAAGGAGGTTCCTTTTCTTTGGACTGAGGCATGCGTGCGGAGTTTTCAGCAGTTGAAGACTCGGTTAACAACTGCACCGGTTCTTTCTTTGTTTTCTGGTTTGGGCGACTTTGTTGTTTAACTGTGATGTTTCGCGAATGGGGCTCGATTTTGCGTTGATGTGGCATTATAGAGTTATCTCTTTTGCTTCCTGACAGTTGGAGGAAGTACGAGCAGGATATCCCATTCATGATCTGGAGATGGCCGCGGTGGTCGTGCGTTGAAGATTTGAAGACACTACTTGTGTGGAGAGTCGTATAAGGTTTTCACGGACCACCAGAGCTTAATGTACATCTTCCTGCATTGGGTTTTGATTGTTGAGACAGCGCCATTGGATGGAGCTTGTGAAGGATTGTGTTTGTAAGATCCTCGTTACCCGTGGCAAGGTGATTGTGGTAGCTGATGCTGGAGTCATAGGCCTGGGGTTAGCTTGTTCCAGTTGTGCGCAGTTCTGAGACAGTCTTCTGCAGATTTACAGTTCTTGTGCGATCGTTGAGTATAGTTTAAGTTTGCCTCTACTGAGCGGACAGCTTGCTCATGTCCTCGCCTGTCCATGTTTCCTTAATCGTTTTCGCGAGGCACAGCCCGCCGATGCTCGTTTGTCTGAGATTCTTGAGCATACTCGGCTGGGTAAAGATTCGGAGTCCTTGATTTATGACCAGGGTATGCTACGTTTAGGGACGCGTTTGTGTGTACCTGATACTGATGGGTAGAAACGCGAAATCCTAGAGCAGGCACATCAGTTAGCTTTCAGTGTTCATTCAAGTTCCACCAATTTGTAGAGTGACTTGTGGGATAGTTACGGGCGGACAGGGATGAAGAGTGAAGTTTCGAATTTCGTTTCAAGGTGTCTGTCTTGTTGTGAGCTAAGTTTGAGCATTTGAGACCGGCTGGAGAGTTGCAACCTTTAACCGTTCCGGAGTGGGAATGGGAGCAGATCTCCATGAATTTCGTTGTGGTGTCTACCCAGGTTTAGACAGGGTGTGACTCCCTTTGGGTGTTTGTGGTCCGGATATGCTCAGTTTGCTCAGTTGTTCTTCGTTAAGTTTGTGCGTTACATGGAGTTCCTTCATTTGTTGTATCCAATAGAGGCACCCTGTTCACTTGCCATCTATGGCAGAAGCTTCAGGAAGCCTTGGGTACTGGTTGTGCTTTAGCTCCGCTTTTCTATCAGCAGGACGATGGTTTGTTAGAGCGGGCTATACAGACTCTGGAGGATATGCTTGTGCGTGCGTTTTAATTGTTGTTGGCAGTTGGGATCGTCACTTGCTAATATTAGGGTTCTCTTTCGATAGCAGTTATCAGGAGACATTCCAATTGGAAACCTTTAGGCCTTGATTGGTAGGTGGTGTCGATCGCCATTCTGTTTTTCTAACTCCACAAGAGTAGGATTTTTGGACCCCAGCTAGTCTAGAGACTTCGGAGATGATCCAGTTGGTTCAGGTCAGGATGAGGACAGTCCAGTGCAGACAAAGATCTTATGCTGACCGTGGTGGTCGCAGACTTGAGTTCGCAGTGGGAGATCATGTATTCCTATGGATTTTCCGATGAATGACGTGTTGAGTTTTGGGAAGCTTATCCTAGGATTGTAGGTCCTTTTGAGATCCTTAAAGCGAGTTAGTTCCGTTGCCTATAATTTGGCACTTCCGCCCAGATTATTGAGTATTCATCTCGTTTTCCTTGTGTTGATACTTTGCAAATACCTTCATGACTTTTCTCACATGATTCGGCATCAGACCATTTAGCTTGGACGCGATCTTTTCGTTCACCGGCAGCCAATTGTGTTAGTGGTTCGGCATGTGGAGAAACATCGGTCAAGGGTCTTGCCATCTGTGGAGGTTTTTTTGGCGTAGCCGTATAGTGAGGTGATCACTTGGAAGGCTGTGAGCAAGATTTGAGAGTTTTACACTCATCTCTTTGAAGGTACGCTTAGTAAGAATTTTAAATTCGGGGACGAATTTAATTTAAGGGGGTAGATTGTAACGCTTTAGATTTAGATTAGTGTTAGTTTAGACGGTAATGCGGGTTTTTAGTAAAAAGTTTACCAATTTGGGTTCCTCACATTTTATAACATTTAATTAATAATTTATCATTATTTGTTATGGCATGCACACACATGTGCACGTTAATGTGAGGGTTTGTTTGTGTTAGTCTAGTTCTTAGCAGCCATGACATTTAACCATAATCCTAATCCTTTGCTTTAACCTATTCATTTGCTTGTTTAAACCCTAGATATTTGTTTGTAAGAAGAGAGATATTTTCCTTTGGATTTTTTTTGTTTTGTGAGAGGTGGCACGGTGAGAATTATGTGCATTTATTGCATGGTGCACTCACCTCTCTCTCTCATTACACTCACCTCTCTCTCTCTCTCTATCATTTCTTTCTCTCTTTCTTTCTCTCTAATTCCCTTCTCATTATTTCTTCACCTCCCTCATTTCCTCAACAGAACACTTATCTTTCTCTTGACAAATCTTCACTAATCTATCACTAAACTTCACAAAATCTCACAAAAATCACATCTTTAACCTTGTTTTACCTCTTGGATGCCTTGGAGCTTGGAAAGCAAGGATCTTTGAGCTTTTAGGAGTAGGTAATGATATCTTTCTGAAAATTAAGTCTTTTTAGTGTAGCGTAGTTTATTCGTTTCAGTTTAGATCGCGTATTGCATCGTTTCGTGCAAATATCGTATTTTTAGTGTAGTTTTGGGTCTCGGATGATCTGCTATCAAACCAGGTATTTATTGCAAAAGTTCCCATCACAGTGTCCTGGTGTAGTGACCTAGAACCTACCCTCAAAATATGAGCCCATTCCCTAATAGTCCGGCCGCAGATTTATTGCTTCTGGCCGCAATTTGCGGCCAAAGTGGGGTGGTTGGTGGTAAGTTTTTGTGCAGGGGTCTCTGGGGTTGTATGTGGTCTCGTGGTACTTGCAACTTTCACAAATTGTTGGTATAGAAAAATATGGGATCACTTGTTTGTTTTCTTGTGTTTCGTTTTCACGTATTACGTTATCCGATACGGTTCATGTCGTTGTGTTCTGTTGCTCTTGAGTTGGTTTCGTTGTGTCGCTATGCACGTTAGCCACTAGACGAACACTTGAGAGTTTGTTTGGAGTTGTCGCGTCGGTCAAACGTAGTTTGTACGTGTTTTTGATCGTTTGCTAATATACACTTGTTTTTATCGTTTTATTGTTTTAGGTTCGCAGGCGGGGACTTCGGACGCTGCGAAGTAGGAGAAACCGGTGGTTGGCTTTATTTAGCCAGGAGCGTTGGTGAGTAGATTTAACATCTACAGGGGAATTGCCCGCATGACGTTATGCGTCTGGGCTAGAAATGATATGATATTAGTCGCATTTTCTATTTCATATATAGAGTTTGAGCATACACCTCATTGCATATTTACTTGTTGTGCTTGGACTTGTACCCTTAGGACAATTATTGACGGCTCAAGTTGCATGAGCACTGAACGTATGCCACTCACACCGTCAATAATTGCCATGACACGCACAACACACATACATATATGATATTGCTTGGTTAGGGACATTGATTCATATTCCTTTATGCATATGACATATAGCATACCTATATACCTATATACTTACACATATGCCTTAACATCCTTACATGCTAGTTACCCATATACCTATATGGTATTGTACTATTAGTGATAGGTATATACACACATAAGCCATAGCTACATGTACATCTTGCATACATACTTACACTTATACTTGAAGGGTATTACATCATTACTGATAGGTAGATACATATACCTTCCTATATCTACATGTTTACACATATATCTGGCTATAGCTATATATTCACCTTTATTTGATATTATATGGACTTGGAGAAATTAGGAACCGCATGATTTATATATTAACTTGTTGTAGTTAAATAGCGGCTTTTCCTTTATATGCTCACATTTCAGTTTTATGTTGCATATATTATATTCATGCATTTTCGCATTGAGATATGGATTTTTCATCATGTTTTCTGGATTTGAGGACCGTGGTAGTTTCATGAAATTATGCATTATTTGAAAAAGCCGGTTTCTCTTGATATGATATTTCAGCAGCCACCATGAGTTTTATCGGTTCTGATATATATACCCCATGCGAGGAGGCGTCGTGGGCCATGTGCGGGTACATGGTGGGGCCCGGAGGTACCCCTGGGCAAGAATGGTATTTCGATGGACCACGTCGATGTGCCTGACAGGGGAACCATACCTACCGATGACAGTACCTATGACTCGGCGGTTATCGTGGGGATACCGACCGGAGTCATGTACGTATGGATACGTCGAAAGGCAAGGGTCGAAGCTGGGCACTCGGGTTTTTGAGATAGCGTATGATACGTACCTATCAGATGCCAGTCGTGGTGACAGCACCTGGTAGATCAGTATTTATGTGTCGATGCTTGACACTTGGTTTCGTGATATTTTTACTCCTAAGTATATATAACAGTGGAATGGGACGCTGTTATATATGCATATATATATATATATATTAGTGGAATGGGACGCTAATATATATGTATACATATCTAATTTATATACATCATCATAATTATTCATGCAAATATACTTATTCATTTCATAAGACTTGCTCGATATTGGATACAGGATATATGAGATTTACTTGATATTGGATACATGATGTATGAGATTTACGTGATATTGGACACTCAGGATATATAGGACTTACAGGCTATGAGAGCCAATTTGGGGGCTGACTTTTGGAAATTTGGGATTTAGATTGTCTTGATAGAGTTTGGTCCTACCACGAGATCAGGATTCCATGAGAATGACATGTTTTATCCCATACTCCGCATTTATTTTATATGCATTGCTTCATGTATTAGTAGTACCTGATAGAGTACCTTTCATGACTGTTGTATTTTCATACTTTTATTTTATATGCATTGCTTCATGTATTAGTAGTACCTGATGGAGTACCTTTCATGACTGTTGCATACATATTTCCATTTATTGCTATTAGCTTGCATATTTAGATTCGCGCTGTACGTGCATACTTGCGATTACCTGCATATGTTATTTACTATTCACGAGTTAGCAACTCACCGCCATTGTGCCACAGTGTTTTGCAGGTTGTTCCTCAGAGTAGTCAGAGGCAGGGCTACTTTTTATCTATTCTATCATTTTTTGCAGCCGATACCGCTACGACCGACTGTGTACAGTTTTGCTATAGGTAGGTTTTACGGTTATCCGATGTTGCTCTTTGTATATTCGTTGTACCTTGTACTCTCCATCTACCATTATCTTGTATTGACTTAGAGACTTGATGTGAGGAAGATATTATATATTATTTTGTGACATGGAGGTCTTTTATGCAGTTTTATTTATATCGTCTTTTATTTCTTCGCTACAGCGTCGTATATCTGTTGTGGTGGTTGTTTTCCGCCTTTAGGCGTATTTGCTCCCGTTTGGGGATGCTTTACTTATATTTTTGTTGTACCCATTTTTGGGGATGGTTTTTACAAAGGAGGTGATGCCAAATTTTTAAAGGAAATAAAGATGGACTTTAAAGAATTTGGTTTTAGATTTCAAAAGTTTTAAAATTGCTATTATCACTTACGAATTTTGATGGTTTAGATTGCTGGGTTTTCGGCTTACTTAAATTGCGTTACTCCTGTAGACGTTGCGTAGTTTAACGGCCGTCACGTGCCAATTTCGGGTCGTGACACTGTCCTCCTGTCGATGTGAACTCAAACTGTACACGACTATCACACAGAATCTGCCAGTTTGCAGAAGACTGTCTCTGCATAGTGCATAAATGAGATAAGATACCTCCAGGCCTCCGACTCAAGGCATCTGCTACAACATTCGCTCTGCCCGAATGATAAAGAATCTCACAATCGTAATCCTTCACGAGTTCCATCCATCGACGCTGCCTCAGATTCAGATCCCACTGCTGAAAATATATTTCAAGTTCTTGTGGTCTATGAAAATCTGGCATGACTCACAGTACAAGTAATCCCTCCAAATCTTCAGTGCGAATACCACATCAGCTATCTCTAAGTCATGAGTGGGGTTGTTCTGCTCGTGCCTCTTCAGTTTCCGCGAAGTATAAGCGACGACCCTGCCGTGCGGGATCAACACACAGCCTAAACCCACCGAGAGGCGTCACAATAAACAACAAAACCACCTGACCCAGAAGGTAAAGATAATATTGGTGCAGTCGTCAAGCGAGTCTTCAACTGCTGGAAACTTTGCTCATACGCCTCTGTCCAAAGAAATGGAACCTCCTTCCTGGTCAATCCGGTCAGCGGTGCAGCGATCTGAGAAAAATCCTGCACAAAACGTCGGTAGTAACCAGCCAAACACAAGAAACTTCGAACCTCTGTAACTAATACAGGTCTGGGCCAGTGCTGTACTGCTTCGATCTTCTTTGGGTCCACACGTATACCATCTCTCGTAACTACGTGACCCAAGAAATCCACACTATCCAGCTAGAAAGCACACTCGGAGAATTTAGCGAATAGCTGATGCTCCTTCAAGGTCTGCAATATGATACGCAAATGCTGCTCATGCTCTTCCCGGCCCCGGGAATAAACAAGAATATCATTAATGAATACAATAATAAATTGATCAAGGAATGGCCTGAAAATGCGGTTCATCATATCCATGAAAGCTGCTAGGGCATTGGTGAGCCCAAACGACATCACCAAAAACTCGTAATGCCCGTATCGTGTGCGAAAAGCAGTTTTCGAAATATCATCCTTCCGAACTCTCAACTGGTGATACCCTGATCGCAAATCAATTTTCGAGAAATAGACAGCTCCCTACAGCTGATCGAATAATTCATCAATACAAGGTAGTGGATACCTATTTCGCACAGTAACACGATTCAGCTGCATGTAGTCGATGCACAGTCTCATGCTGCCGTCCTTCTTTTTAACGAACAAGACTGGAGCTCCCCACGGTGATACACTCGGACGAACAAGTCCTCTATCTAATCAACTCCTGCAACTGACCTTTAAGTTCCTTCAACTCCATCGAGGCCATCCGATAAGGTGGTATAGAAATAGGCTCCATACCCGGAATCAAGTCCATGCAGAACTCAATATCGCGCTCTGACGACAACCTAGATAGCTCGTCAGGAAGGACATCAGGAAACTCTCTCACAATCAGGACTTGGTCCTACGGGTCCTCCGTGGCGCTAATATCTCTAACCTACGCAAAAAATCCTTGACATCCTTTCTTCAAGAGCTGACTAACGCGAAGAAAATCAAACTGGGGAGGGTGACACTATGGTCTCCCCGAATAACGAGAACTGACTCTCCCGAAAAACTAAAACTGACTGCCTTCTCATGGCAGTCCCCAGACGCATAACAAGTGGCTTAGCCAGTCCATGCCCAGAAGAACATCGAAGTATATCGAGACGAAACAAATCAACAGAAGGATCCCTATCTCCAATACTAACAAAATGAACACGAATGAAAAACATGTCGAGCGACAAAAGACTAGCCTACGGAAGAATCTCAACAAGCGGCTGATTCAGAAAAGACGACTCTCGGCTAAAACTAGGTACAAAGTGCGTATATACAGGTTCAAACAATAAACATGCGTATCGAAAGAAAACACTTAAAGAATACCTGTTACGCCAACGTTCGACTCCTGCGCCTCTCGCGGAGTCAACCCAAAAGTTAAAGCCTGCCATCTATTAGCGACCAACTGTCGTCTGCCTCTACCTCCTCGTCCCCTCAAAACATGACTGCCACGACCCCGGCCTCTACAGGCGTTGATCTGGCGTGGAACAACAACAGGTGTAGAAGGTAATGTGCTTGTAGGAAGTGGCGAAAGTGGTGAAGTCACGTGTGAGACCGATGCCTTACCCTGTCGCCTCACGGTATAATTCCTGATAAAGTGATAAGGACTCCTACACCGGAAACATCCTTGCGATGACTGTTGGTAATGTGGGTAAAAGCGATATAACTGGTCCATAAAGAATCCGCCCTGGCCTCTACGAACACGCCTAGGAGTGGATATATCAGTACGAATCCGCCTTGGTCTTGGAACAACCGTAAGTGGAGCAATGTTCGATCTCCATGCTCGACTAATCTCTATCAAGGATCCGATCATTTGGCGCAAATCCTGAACACTCGCTTCCAGCCTATCTATACGATCAATAGAGGGTGGATCAATCTGTTCATGAAAGATAGGCATACTGCCTTGGTCGGTTCTCGTCTCAGATGAGCCCGCTCCAATCTTATCTCTGATGGCGGCCCTCTGGGCCCTCGTAGTCATCAGCGGTATAGTGGCTAGAGTAAGAAACATGATTGATAAGGACATTGCAATTGAATCACAGGATACTTAGAATCAAGGAAGGAAGTACAAGTAAATATATCCTAAGATTACTTAGGCTGAGTATCGTAGCGTAAATATGCCGCGGAACATATGTACGGTACTCTACTCATCCTAAATCACCTACTCCATCAAACCAAAGGTCATCCTATGTAACGAAACTTAAGTCTATTTACTCCAAATCACTACTCGGTTCCGTAAGGTTAATCCTAAGCTCTGATACCAACTTTGTCACGACCCAATGTTTGGATGTGACCGGCACATAGATTGTATGATATCTAAAGATGTCGACACAATCTGAGTAAGCCAAAAACCAAGATCAAAACCCTTTATGCGGAATTTAGAAAATTCTAGTTTTTAAGTAAAAGAATGACGTAGCATGTCGAATGATTTTTAATAATAGAAGTTTAAACAACTGGTTTTGAAACTTCGACAGTACTTCCTTTTTAATTATTAAATAAGCAGTTATAGGGTGTGTGAATAGGTTGCATCCCTAGTTGGGAGCAAAACGATGCCAAACAGCGGAAATCAATACACAAATAATACGGCACTTCAAAAGAAGAATCTCAAGCATAAGTAAAAGAAATATAATTTAACATAACAAAACGATCTCATCAGTCAAAATAAGATATATACAACCACATCTCGTTCTAAGTCAACGATATAGGGTCTGATGGAGTAATACTAGATTCAATATACATAAACCAAAATAGGAGGTTACTGCGTAGGTAACTCACCTAGCAAAATGAGCGATAAAAGCTGATAAGTGGATCTGCACTGCTGCTACGCGTCCACACGACTCCTGCAAGGAACTATGGCACAACGGGGATGAGTTGCCAACTCAGTGAAAAAAACTAACATATACCGACTGATAATGTAAGTATGACGAACTAAAGCTAATATCAACAAGGATGAATATAATGCATGATAATAGTTTGCAGCATGAACATGTACTACTAAGTATATAAATCAATACTGAATTCTCATCAATTATTTCCAAATAAGGTTTATTTTTCCATGTCCAACATTGACACAAATCTTCTATTTCCATCAAGCATCGTTCCCCGAACGATCCTGTCATCCAATAACACCGGTCGGTATCACTTAGATATCCACCGTGTTCATAACTGTCTTCGGTATCGAGTATCCTCGCTAGGCTCTCCGCCTCAAATGCGGCTTTCCTGCCCCTCGGTCTCGACCGGGTCCACCATGAATCTGACTGTATAGCTCCCCCACTCAATCTGGATAACGTAAAAATCCATGACCGTATAGCTCCCCCACTCGGTCCAGAATAAAACCAAATCATAAAACAACATCCCATGGTGGACATCTAACATCAACATGAAGAATCACTGAATCTACTCAATAGTATATAAAAACTCAAAACCATAAATTGTCAATAATCCAATGCATCTTATATCAAACTACTAACACTTGAATATGAAGCATGATATCATTTATGCAAGGTAACTACCATTATTGACGCTTAAGGTATAATAGAAATCATATTCTATTTTATAATATACCGTGCTCCAGATATTAGAATATAATAAATACTAAGTGCGTAAGTGACATGTTAATATTGACGAGCTGTAGTGTAACATGTAGATATGTTCATGTGCAGCATGACTCGCCGATAATTGTGCAGTGTTCTAACAATTATTAACATAACGATGTATATATATATATGAATGCACATGATCACTTTATATATAAAGGCATAATTATTATTTAAATTTAAACTACGGGCGTATCACGTCATCCATACAAAATCCCCCGGTAGATGTTTAGTCTACTCACCGGAATATGCAGAATTCTACTCAGAAATCATCAATCCCTTTCCTTTCCTTGCGGCCTCCGAAGTTCCCGTACTCAAATCTAACATCGACATTAATTTGTATGAGAAACGGCTAAATCCCGATACGGCGAAAATATCAAAATACAAGTTTTACGTATTAACTATATTATGCACGACTGCTGTAAACTATCTAATACCTATACTAACTGGAATTTAACCAATCGCTGTTTGTAAAAGAAAACAGAAATGTGTTACGAAATATCCGTATCGTATTTTAGAATTTTAACCCATTTACAGATATTAGCTTCCAGATTCCATATACTGCTAAAATAACTTAAACAAACAATACCAAATATCTTAATACATATACAGAGACCTACCCTAAAAACCAGAACACCCAACTCCCTCAAAAAACCGGCGAGCTCGGATTTTCCCTATATGTCGTTGGCCAATATCCGAGCAACTGGGTTCGTCTTTCTAGGGTTTATTCTAGGTCCGATCTATAAGATGAAGGTACTGTTTGGTTAGGTTAATTTTCATCTAAACTATAGCAGATTCCAGACAGAGTCTAAACTTGTAAAAAATACGATATTACCAATATCCGATTTCTAAATTTAAACAGTACTTTACTTAAGTTTCAAGGTTGAAATTATACTTACAGATGATCACTGAAAAGGTTTCCTCCAAGATGCACAAGCTCAAAGATCCTAGCTAGATGGTGGTGGTGAAAACCTTTAGCACATAGCTCTTTTCTTCTCTTCTCCTCTCTTTTCTTTTTCTTTGTTTTTCTAGGATGTTTCCTTCTTTCTTTTCAGTTTATTTCTTATTTCAAATGATATATGAACTGAACAAAGATAAGGAAAGTGAGTGAGGGTTGTATGAGGAGGTGTCACTTAGCAAGGATGAGGAAGTTTCATGCAAGTAGGAGGTGTAGCATGGAAGATGGTGGTGTTTTCATGCAAGGAGGAGGTGTATGCATGAAGTGTCATCTAGGATATATTATGCCATGAGTTGGAGGCTCCGGTGGCGAAACTTTTCCTAAAGCTTCATCTCAACAATCTAGCGTACTTGAGACGCTCCATTGTAACAATCTCGTTTTGGAAACTTCCCTCCTACAGCCTAGCTTCTTGATGAAGCATGATAACTACCTTATTCTAGAAGTTTCCCTACAACTACCTAGCTTCTTGGGGAAAATTTACCTAGCTTCTAGTGGAAGATTGGTGAAGAGCTATAAAAAAAAACCTAAACCTAGGTTGTTGAGTTATTGTTGGTAGTCAATCTCTAGCACACAAACCAAAACCAAATCCAATTCAATTCCAAATCAAAATCCAAATCAAGATTCGTTGAGAACTACATCAAGCGAAGACATCGAAGATCCTTTATGCAAAGCCGATCGTCATCAAGAGTGTGAGATCCTCGACAGGTCCAAGTCTCACGAAGATTGAGCCGAGAGAAGATTGACGATAAATTTTCTTTTCAAAGGAGTGATCGAGAGCCGTCTTGTAATCTCGGATTGAGAAGTGTAAATTTGAAGAAAATTTAATAAAGGTGATCATTTGTTCAAATCTTGCTTTCTTTAAATTTTCGCATTATGAATTTTCTAATTCTTGATTCTTTTGTTTTCATGATGCGTGAGTGAAATTTCCGCTTGTAAAGGATTCGAAGGAGTCGGTAGATCAAATGGTGATGAAATCCTAAACTCGTCTTAAATCTTATGAGAATTATGAACTTTAGGAAAAAGATTCGTCAACGACCAAATTTTGAGCGAGATCACCGTTCTTGATAATTTCGTTGCAATTTGGGATTAAATGAGTGATGATTCTCTTTGCTAAAGGCTAGATTTGAATTATGATCAATGAAAAAATAAGGGATAGTGAAGGAGAAACCCTAGTTTCCCCAAAAGAACCCTAATCTTCATTCATCGCCATCGTTCTAGCTATAATTTATCAATAGATAAGATAAGTCATTATTAGTATTCATCATTGTAACTAATTCCTATCGAATCCTACAAGCTATTCTTCATTTTCTTGATACTTAAAATTGATTTTGGACACTTTCTTGATTACTATATCTTAAACTCTTTCTTGATTTTTCTTAGAAATATTTCATCTAATAAATCTTGATTTATCTTCTTGAATTTTCTTTACTATTTTCTTTTGACTCAACTAAAGCAAGAACGAATAAATACACGAATCTCAGTGGACGATCCGTACTCATTAACGAACTACATCGACACCGTTATTGATTGCGGCTATAAATTCTTTGATTGTGATAACACTTTTCAACACGACCAAAAAAAAAGATCAATCAATACCTTTTCTTAAAAACACAGTAACCACTATTTTCTAAAAACCACGATTCGTGCTATTTCAAATGCCAAAACGGTATGACTCGTATATATATAAATGTATATTCTTATATGTTGCGGTTACTATATCTTTTTCCATATATTCATGTTGTCCTTATCGCATTGCATGCGTATAATTGTGATTTCTTTTGTTATTATGAACCCATGCTGTTAGGACACCAGCACAATTACCGATGATGCGTATGCTCCATGTACACTTCCTTGCCGGCTCACACACATCATCATCGGTAAATTCCATGTCATGTACACTCTAGAAAATATTACTTCATGGATATAACTGCTTGTAGATAGTTTCGATATCTAATTACTATGCTAGTTTAAATATTGCATTCTTTGCCTAAATACCATGCATGTATATGTATTCATTTGTCATGCGATATCATGAAGCTTTATGCCGATATTCACTGTTCATTGACTCATGATTTTGAGATTTTGGATCTTTTATGAGATTTCTGTATTTGGGAAACCGCATGTGAATGTTTATAACCTTATGATTTGTTTTAAAGAGAAAGATGCGGTTTTCCTTGATATGATGTTTTCTCGATTTTGAGATAGTTATGGGCCGATCCTGTTCATGCGGGGCACGAGATATTGAGATTTGATGATATGGGCCGATCCTGATCACGCGGAGCCCATGGGCCGATCCTGTTCATGCGGAGCCTGAGATATTGAGATATTGAGATTTGAGATAGTTATGGGCCGATCCTGTTCATGCGGAGCCCGAGATATTAAGATATCGAGATATTGGGATATATATTTTGTGTCGATACGTGACATGGATTCTCTATTGATTTCATTGATGATATTTCGGTTTTTATACAGAAATTCTCACTGAGATAAGAAAACATTTTTCTTATTCAAGATGCACTCTGTTTTCATTCTTAATGCATTCATACATCATATATGTGGTATGTTGCTACCTGACGCTCTGATACTAGCACTTGGTATTACACTTATGTATAGCTGTTTACCTTGCCATTACTAGATACTTCAGGATTATATATTATGTGGATTTTATTGTTGTAACACCTTAGGATGTGTTTAGTGGCTAATTATATTTATATAAAGGGTTTTTAATAAAAAGTTTACCAAATTGGGTTTCAAATATTTTTCCAAATTTAATAAATATTTTTCTAGAATTTTCCTAGGCTTGCACACACTTGTGCATGTTAACTTGGGTTATTATGAGGTTAAACCATGTTTAACAACCATGGTAGATTAACCCACCATTAGTTAGTAAATGATTTTTTATTTAGGCTATTTTGTTTTAAATAAAAAGGGATTTAAATTTGCTTTGTGTTGACTTGAGAGAATGAGAGAGAGAGAATGCATCATGGCAAGCCCATGCTTGCATTTAATGAAGAGAGAGAAAGGAGGGGTTGAAATTAGGAGTTATCATTCTTCCTCTCATTCTTGTGCTCATTTTCTCTCAACCTCTCACCCTCATACTCACACACCCACATTAACAGCAGTAGCAGCAGCACAGCACAGCACCAGCAGCACAGCACAGCAGCAGCAATAGTGAACAACAGCAACAGCAACAACTTCAGGCAGCTCTAGCAACTGCAGCAGCTCCTTCCATCTACTCCTTCTCCTTCCTCCAGCTTCCTTGGGTCGAGTGTGAGGCATACTTCTCAAACTTACCCCCTAGTTTGCTTAGTTAGTGTAGTTTGCTTCGATTAGTATAAAAATTGTGTTTTTAGTGTGATATGTGGTAATTAGTGGGAACTTTGATCAAGTGAAGTGTGTATTGGTTAAACTAAGTTGATTGAGTGTTGTTAGGGCCATGTTAACCTAGCTTAGCCCCCAATTCACTAAAATACCACCAGGTTTCCGTTTGATGCAAAATTTACCATTTTTAAGCATATTCTAGCTTTCTGCAATCTGCTATCGACCCAGTAAGTTCAGAATAAATCTGAGTTAACTGGAGTATAGTTGTTAGGTGTAGATCCCATGTGTAGAACACGACCCCCAGACTCCACTTTTTTGCCGCCGAAATATTGTTTCTGGCCACAATTTGCGGCCAGATGGGGGGGGTATGGGGTTTGGGTTTTGCCCTGTAGGTTCCTGCTGCTATACTTAGACTCATGGTATGTGCAATTTTATTTAATTCTTGCTGTAGAAAAATCTGGAGTTAAATACCCTATTTCTCGTATTTTTTAAACCTTCGCGACACGCGTGATATGTATGTGGTTTGGGGTTTCTGCGTATCGCGACGCGTCGGGGTAGCTTTAGACACGTAATTACACGTTTAGCGTATCGCACACGCACGCGCTTTGTTCGCGACACGGGTTACTAGTTTGACCTTAATATCGCGTTTTTGTAGATTTGAGCTTATGTGTGATATTCTGTGAAATTTTAGGTTCGCAGGCGAGTACGGCGGATGCCGCGAAGAAGGGGAAGCAGGTAGTCGGCTACACCTAGCGCGAGACTACGGTGAGTAGATTTAACATCTACGGGGATATCGCCCGCATGGCGTTATGCGTCAGGGCTGATAGGACCTTATAACAGCATCTTGCATCTTTATATATTGACTGTTCATGGATACCATTGTTGCATACCGCATTCCCTGCTATGTGCATACATAAACTTAAAATTGATAGAACACCGCACTATTACTAACGGTTCATGATGCACGAGCACTAATCTCCCTGTTACACACACACCGTTAGTAATTGCCATGACACTCACTGTAGAATTGCCATGATCATTATACTGTAGTTCATTTCACATGTGATTCGATATGATTTTCATAGAAATTAGGAGCCGCATGATGCCTTTTGAAAAACTGAAACTATTTTTAAAAGCGGTTTCTCCCTTTCACTTATAGTATGACTTGGGATACCTATCACATCCCATTGACTTATTCATTGGTTTGGATTTCATATGATTTCTGGTTTTGAGGACCGTGGGATTATTTAAGAAATTATACACTATTTAAAAACCCGATTCCTCGTGATATGATATTTTGGTGCGTCCACCACGCGTTTTCTCGGTGCTGAGACGTGTGTTTGAAACCCGATTCGAGGAGTTGGATGATCCGTTTGCGGGTTCGTGGTGGACCCGGTATGGTTCCCCTCGGTAAGATGATCGATGGATTTTGCCGATTGAGCCTGGAGGTGGGCGAGTACCTATCAGTGATTGGTTGGACCTGGCGGTTATACGGAGGATACTGACCAGAGTCGATAGATGGTTGCGGGACGACCCGTACTGCCGGGGCCGAGGGCCAACACCGCAGACGGAGCCCGTGGGCTGATCCGGACTGACGGAGCCCGATATATGAGGATTTGCTTGTCGATACTGGACACGAGTATTTATGATATTTAGGTGCCGATGTTGGGCACTCGTGATTTTAAGAGATTTACAGGATTCGAGGGCCGAGGAGAGTGCCGACGCCTGAGTTTTATTGGGATTTGGGTGCATTATTGGGCACCGATGATCTTTCCATGTTGATATTCCGTGTAGATGTTATTTATCCCATGCTCAGCATTGATTTTGATGTATCTCATCCTGTAGTTATTTTACTTATCGGAACACTTGCATGATTATTGCACATACTGCTTATCGCATATAGATATCATCTGTTGGCATATGATAGCGTAGCGCAGTACGTGCATGCTCGCGATTACCTTTATATGTTATTTCTATTCACGAGTTGGCAACTCACCCCCGTTGTGCCACAGTATTTGCTGGTTGCCCATTAGAGTAGTTACGGCAGGTTACCTTTTTGCATCTTTTGGCTACAGATACCACTACAGTTGGAGCGAGAGCTGTTTTTGCGGTTAGGTGGGTTGTGGTATCTGGTTACTTCTTTGTATACTCTTTTGTATCTAGTATCCTCCATTTACCTTATATGTACTTGACTTAGAGACAGTGTGAGGACGATGATATATGTTATTTGTATTCTGGTGTCGAGCTCGTGGGAGCCGACTTTATATATGTAGTTTTATTATTCTGTGATGTTTTTACTTATTGCTCTAATTATTTCACATATTACTTTTGCTATATCTTGCCCTTTTTCCTGATTTTCAGGACAAATTTTGATAAAGGAAATGTTGCCAAAATCATTAAAATAATAACTTGAACCTTAATGAATTTCTACGAAACAACTTGAAGTTTTCTAAAGGTTTTAACAAGTATCAAACACTCACTACTTTTTATGGTTTTGATTTCTGGGTTTCGGCTTACTTAGTCGCGTTACGCCTGTAGACGTTGCGTGGTTAAGTGCCGGTCACGAGTCGAATTCCGGGTCGTGACAAAATTGGTATCAGAGCGTAGCTTTTACCTTCGGAGTGTAGGATGACCTTGGTATGATGGAGTAGGTAGCTGAAGCAGAATGGCATAGCGTGCGTATGTTCCGCGGCATACTCACGACACGGTATTCCGCCTAAGCGACCTTAGGACTTATTGATTGGAATTCCTCCATGATTGTATACATTCTTGCGATTCGAGTTCCGTATTCTTATCGAATCCTACTTTCCTTTTCAGCCACTATGCCACCAAAGACTACTAGGGCGCAGAGAGCAGCCGCGAGGACTGAGATTCGTGTTGATTCGTCCGAGACGAGGACTGATCCAGGCAGTGCACCCGTTGTACCGGAGCATACTGTCCCTCTTATGACAGATCAGATTGCCATGCTAGGGGCTGGTATGCAGGAGATGCGCCGGACGGTGGGATCCAGCATGCAGGAGATGCGCCAGATGATAGGATCGCTAGTTGAGACACTTCGAGCACAGCGACCAGAGGTAGCTCCACCCGTCACAGGGACCGCGATGGTACCGACCGTACAGCCAGTTGCCCTTGCAGCCACGGAGGTGATTATAGTATCGCTATCAGAGTTTATAAGCTGAAGCCTCCGATCTTCACAGGCACGGATGCAGCCGAGGACCCACAGTCTTTCATTGATAGGATGGCTCGGATATACCGTTCCCTCAGATGCGCAGATGCGAGATGGGTTGAGTTCGCGAGCTTTCGCCTGGAAGGTCTTGCACAGAAATGGTGCGAATCAGTTGAGAAGGGCAGAGCAGCAGGTCTTCCTCCTATGACCTGGACAGAGTTCGTGGCGCTATTCCTTCCCCGTTTTCTTCTACTGAGTGTTGGAGATGCTAGAGCACACAGGTCCGAGTCCTTACGCCAGACTCCAGAGATGTCAGTGGCAGAGTATGACGTACTGTTCACCGAACTATCAGTTTATGCTCCGTACCTAGTGGCTACTGAGGAGATGCGAGTCAAGAGATTTGTTCGAGGCTTGCTTACACCGCCGTTCCTTGCGATCAGCGCGCAGCATTACGAAACATATGCAGCAGCTGTAGACGCAACCCTATTAGTCGAGGAGCGCCTTGCTGAGACTTCGGTAGTTCCAGAACCGAAGAGAGTTCGTACTGGTATATCAGCACAGAGATAGACTTTCAGGCGCCGCGACAGGTATCGTTCTGGTACGAAGAGTGGCAGAGATTCGGGACGAGGCCAGATGTTTAGCTCATATCCACGGGAGAGTCAGCAGTCGCCGCAGGGTTGGTTTAGATGCGGCAGTCTACTTCACCTCGTTAGAGATTGTCTTGAGATACACCGGAGGGAGGCAACATCACCGCATGTTACCTTACCACCTTCACCACCTCAGAGGGCGTTGCCTGTTGTACCTACCGTTGCTCCGCGTCAGACTCATACACAGAGAGGTCGTGGGCGTGGAGGAGTTGCTCAGGGGTGAGATGACCGAGGCAGAGGACAGTCAGTCGTAGGTGGAGGGCAGGCATGAGTTTTTGCTTTGACGCATCAGGACGCGTAGGCGTCCAATGCGGTGGTCTCAAGTATCCTTCCAGTATGTTCTGTTGATGCACACATATTGTTCGATCCCGGATCCATGCATTCGTACGTATCCACACACTTTTTGCCGAGTTTGGGTAGAGAGTCCGGTTTGCTTGATCAGCCGCTTGTTGTGACCACTCCTGTGGGAGAGTCGTTTATTGCTAGGCACGTATTCCGATCCTGTACCGTCTGTATTGGCGAGAGAGAGAGTTGCCTGTCGACTTGATCCTTTTTGAGATGTTGGACTTCGACGTTCTTTTGGGCATGGATTGGTTAGCTACGTGCTATGCTTCCGTGGACTGCCGTGAGAAGACAGTTAGATTTTGTTTTCCAGGCGAGTCGGTTTTTATTGTGTTGGGGGACCGTGGTGCCACCCCTCACAGTGTGATTTCTTCTTTTCGCGCTGGACAGCTCCTGGGGAAGGGATGTCAGGGATTTCTCGCATATGTTTGCGATACTAGAGATACAGAGGTTCCGTTGGATCAGGTTCCGGTTGTTAGCGAGTTTTCTGATGTGTTCCTTGATGAGCTTCCTGGGCTACCGCCCGAGCGCGATATTTCTTTCTGTATTGATTTGGTTCCTGGCACGGGGCCTATTTCTGTACCGCCCTATCGGATGGCCCCGGCGGAACTTCGAGAATTGAAGGGTTAGTTGCAAGATTTGCCGGACAAGGGACTTATTCGACCCAGTGTTTCTCATTGGGGTGCTCCGGTCCTGTTTGTTAAGAAGAAGGACGGAAGTTTGCGTCTGTGTATCGACTACCGCCAGCTGAACAGGGTTACAGTGCGGAACAGGTATCCTTTGCCACGCATCGACGATTTGTTCGACCAGCTTCAGGAGGAAGGATATTTTTCGAGGATCGATTTGCGATCGGGCTACCATCAGCTGCGGGTTCGACAGGAGGACATTCCTAGGACATCTTTCCGCATGCGCTATGGCCATTATGAGTTTTTGGTGATGTCGTTCGGACTCACCAACGCGCCAGCAACATTCATGGACTTGATGAACCGTATTTTCTAGCCATATCTAGATCTGTTCATCATAGTATTCATTGACGATATATTGGTGTATTCCCGGAGCAGAGAGGAGCACGAGCAGCACCTGCGGATTACATTGCAGACCTTCAGGGAGCACCAGCTTTACGCGAAATTCTCCAAGTGTGCATTCTGGCTGGACAGCGTAGACTTCTTGGGTCACGTGATTTCACTAGACGGTATATGTGTAGACCCGAGAATGATCGAGGCCGTTCGGAGTTGGCCCAGACCTACCTCAGTTACGGAGATTCGCAGCTTTTTAGGGTTGGCCGGTTATTACAAGTGATTCGTACAGGACTTCTCCCGTATTGCTACACCTTTGACCGGGTTGACCCGGAAGGGAGTTCCTTTCGATTGGACGGATGAGTGCGAGCACAGTTTTCAGCAGTTACGGGTTCGACTGACTACGGCGCCGGTGTTATCACTACCTTCAGGATCAGGCGGATTTATGGTCTATTGTGATGCTTCTCGAGTGGGGCTAGGGTGCGTATTGATGCAGCATGACAGGATGATCACGTATGCTTCGCGACAATTGAAGAAACATGAACAGAACTACCCCGCTCATGATTTGGAGATGGCTGCAGTGGTCTTTGCAATTAAGATCTGGCGACATTACCTATATGGCGAGTCGTGCCAGATATTCACTGATCACAAGAGTTTAAAGTATATATTTCAGTAGTGAGACCTGAACCTTAGACAGCGCCGATGGATGGAGTTAGTGAAGGACTACGATTGCGAGATCTTGTACCACCCGGGCAGGGCTAATGTAGTGGCGGATGTTTTGAGCAGGAGGCCCGGGGGTAGTTTATCTTGTTTGAGCGCAGTACAGGGGCAGTCGTCGGCAGATTGGCAGATATTATGCGACAGCCGGGTACAGTTTGAGTTTACGCCGATCGGAGGACAGATTGCGTATGTTCGTGTACGCCCACAGTTGCTTGACCGTATACATGAGGCACAGCACAGTGATGACCGATGTTCAGAGATCATGGCGCAGATTGGACAGGGCAGATTTTCCGAGTTCGTGATCGATGATCATGGGATACTACGATTTGGGACTAGACTGTGTGTACCAGATGCTGAGGGACTGCGGCGTGAGATTCTTGAGGAGGCACATCGATCGGTGTACAGTGTTCATCCAGGTTCCACCAAGATGTACCACGATATGAGAGATGTTTACTGGTGGGATGGAATGAAGAGGGACATCGCAGATTTCGTGTCGAGATGCCTGACTTGTCAGCAAGTCAAGGTCGAGCACCAGAGGCCCGCGGGAGAGTTACAGCCGTTACCCATTCCAGAGTGGAAATGGGAGCAGATTTCGATGGATTTCGTTGTGGGTTTGCCCAGGACTAGGCGAGGGTATGACTCCATTTGGGTGATCGTGGATCGTTTAACGAAAGCGGCTCACTTTCTGCCGGTGAAGATGACTTTCGGATTTGCTCAGTACGCCCAGATTTACATCGACGAGATTGTACGACTACATGGAGTCCTGACGTGTATCGTGTCCGACAGAGGCACCCAGTTTACCAGCCGATTATGGCAGAGACTTCAGGAGGCTTTGGGCACACGCTTGAGCTTCAGCACAGCATTTCATCCGCAGACCGACGGCCAGTCAGAGCGGACTATTCAGACTCTTGAGGACATGCTCCGAGCGTGTGTTTTGGACTTTGGTGGTAGCTGGGATCATCATTTACCATTGGTGGAGTTCTCCTACAACAATAGTTTCCAGGATACTATTCAGATGGCACCTTTCGAGGCTCTATATGGGAGGAGATGTAGATCGCCCGTCTGCTGGACAGTGCTCAGTGAGAGCAGCATTTTGGGGCCACAGATCGTACAGGAGATGACCGAGAAGATACAGCTGATTCAAGACCGGATGAGGACAGCTCAGAGCAGGCAGAGATCGTATGCTGACAGGCACCGCCGCAGATTAGAGTTCGCAGTTGGAGATCGCGTTTTTCTGAGGGTCTCTCCGATGAAGGGAGTGATGAGGTTTGGACGGAAGGGGAAGCTTAGCCCCAGATTCATAGGTCCCTTCGAGATCCTCGAGCGTGTGGGCGCAGTAGCTTATCGTTTGGCTCTTCCACCTGACTTCCCAGATGTTCACCCCATGTTCCACATGTCGATGCTTCGCAGATACCTACATGACCCTTCGCATATGATTCAGCATCAGACCGTTCAGCTCGAGCGTGACCTTTCGTTCACCGAGCAGCCAGTCGTGATATTGGACCGGCAGGTGAAGAAACTTAGGTCGAAGGTCTTGCCATCAGTGAAGGTACTTTGGCGCAGCCCGAATGGCGAAGAGATCACTTGGGAGGCCGAGGGCGAGATGCGGAACAAGTTCCCTCATCTCTTTAAACGTATACGTAGCTTTATATTTTCAAATTCGGGGACGAATTTCTTTTAAGGGGGGAGATTGTAACACCTTAGGATGTGTTTAGTGGCTAATTATATTTATATAAAGGGTTTTTAATAAAAAGTTTACCAAATTGGGTTTCAAATATTTTTCCAAATTTAATAAATATTTTTCTAGAATTTTCCTAGGCTTTCACACACTTGTGCATGTTAGCTTGGGTTATTATGAGGTTAAACCATGTTTAACAACCATGGTAGATTAACGCACCATTAGTTAGTAAATGATTTTTTATTAGGGCTATTTTGTTTTAAATAAAAAAGGGATTTAAATTTGCTTTGTGTTGACTTGAGAGAATGAGAGAGAGAGAATGCATCATGGCAAGTGTTAGTTATATGTATGCCCTAGAGGCCATTACTGTACATTGGATGTATATTGTAGTGGATGCTGGGACATATATAGGTAGGACTTTCTTGCTCGACATGATAGTACGCTATCTGGTTGCTCTTTATCTTAACATGTATACTCTCTGTCTCTCTGATTACATGTTGATAAAGCGCTTAGGATGTGTACTCGACTTCCAGGACTATGATGCAGATCATACTAGTGGGTCCTGGATAGTCCATGAGTACATCCTTCAATGTTCCTAGTCGTGGGAATATCGAGACGGGGCATCGATATTCCAGAGTAGACTAGCGTATATCTTCTCGACCCATGTGATGGGCGATGGATGATCCCATATCCACTGGTGTTTGACATCATAGATGGTATGCGGGTGCTCGGTAGAGACTGGGTACACTGAACGGACTCGCCGAGAACTCCCAGATGGTATTATACCTCACGTCAGATGGCAGTTCTCTGGTGACACTGGTGCAGCTTAGTCTGTTGACCCGAGATCGTCATAGAGTCTTGTGTGTCTCCCACTATGCTTTGATTTCCACCCTACCACGGCTCTACTGAGTCGTGCAAACAGGTGGTTTTTGGGTACAGTCCCGATTCACATGGAGGCAATGAGCGATAGGAGGGGATTCGTCTCTCCCGGTATTGGGGGTTGATGTTGCGCTATGCTCGACTGGCCATAACAGGAAATCCCTGGCCAGGGTTGCAGTGATATACTGGTAAGAGTTATCAGCAGTTTCACGATTGTTATGGACCTCATGTCGGCATGACTTATCAAGCTATTGGGGTCGGACGTTTACTACCCCTAGGCGAGATATGCGACATATCAGACGAACAGACCGGACTGTACGGTAGGTGTTACTGGTTGGATTCACAGGAGTGTGAGCGGGCTTGCTCGTCGATCTTCTGATCGCTCAATACTCGGGTGGCCGTTACGTTTAGCAGACCGCTTGCGGCTTGTGGGTGCTTGATATGATCATCATCTGCTGCCGGCGTATTGACGAGTCTTTAGAGTCCTACACAGAGGTTTCCTGGCTCAAGCGAAACGAAATAGGAGCGCATATGAGATATGTGCGGGACCGAGAATAATGCGTATATGTGATACCGTATTCTATTCTCGCGATGAATGTATCGAATGGTTGTATGCGATATAACCTAGTTATCGAATCAAGGATTGATTCGATAAGTCGATACATTGGATACTAGTCGGTTATATGCGATATGACCGGATCGTTAAATCAAGTATTGATTTAATGATTTAATGCATAATTATATATTTGATATAATAATTTACATTAACTAGTATTTGTTCACTTTAAATGGATTTTCTCACTTGAAATACACAAGTTGTATATGTGATATACTTTTGTGCACTTGTTTGTATCATGTTTGATGATACATGCTAACTTGAGTTTGTGTGTATGATTAAACCATGGTTATATGAATGGTTAGGGTTTTGTTTACTTATTCATTTATTTATTTTGTTTATTTATTTTGGAAAAGATAAATAGAAATGGTGGCTTTCATTGTTTCTTTCATGAAGCTTCATGAAGTGTTGAAAGCTTGACCATTTTGTTTGCTTCCCTTAACCTAACCATTCACCTAACCCTAGTTTAGTCTCTATACTTAACCATGGTTGGTATATGATAAGTATTCATTTTATTTTCTATTTGGAAAATACTTATCATATTCTTTTTCTTCTTCTTCTTCATCTTCAACAAGAAGAAAAGCTTGCAACCTTTAATGGCAACTTGAGAAAAAGAGTGATAAATCCAATTCTAAAGTGAACCCACTTCCTATTTCTTCATTCTCTACCACTTGCCAAGTAGTATAGGGTGTTTTCTTCACAAGTTTCATGACTTGGTGAAGTTGGAGTTTGATCTTGAGTAGCCTTGACGTAGATCATCTTCGGCATCGAAGTCGACGACCTAGCCCGCCCATTTCTCCGATAAAGCCGATGCTAGAGTCCGGGATCCGATATGGACAGCGGAGGGACGTCATCACGGAGCCTAGGAGGTGGAGGACCGGATCTACAAAGGTTGTAGTCACTTTCCTTTAGCAATAAAGTAGTTTACTTGCTTGCATCGCCTCTTTATCTAGTTAACGATCCGTATTAGGGTTTGTAGGCACATGAAAATTTTTGAATTGGCCATGTTTGATGGTTTGTAGAACCTCTAGTGTGTGCCTAGGAACCCTACAGTGGTATCAGAGCCTAGCTAGAGCCTTAGGCGATGCGTAGACGGAGTTAGAAGTCTGATCGACCCGAAACCCTAACTCAAAACGGCTCTCTGGACATTTTCTGGATTTGTGGATTTTTGAGAATTAAAAATATGCAGAAAAATCAGCAGGTATTTCTACGAATTACTGTGAAGTTCGAGCACCTAATTCGACCATAGCGCGGCGGAACCGCGGCATTAGCATGGCTAATGCGGCGGTTCCGCGGCCAATTTATCTCTTCAGTCAATTAATTTTACACAGTAATTCCTATTTTGAAGTGCTGGTTTTCCTGGGAATTTTTAATCTGAACTCAAGAGTTGGGTTTTCTAGGTTGTATTGGGAGTTCGTAGATTCGATCGGATTGTCAAACTTTGTCTATGTGTTTTTCCGGGTAATTTTAGAATATGTTAAAAAGTTCGACCGGATATAAATACCCACTTTTTCCCCTGCCGGAAAATTTCCAATTGTTGGATTTTTCTGTAGTTTAACGACGTTCTAAGTAGTGCAAGTAACGCGATGGTCTCTCTAGAAGACAACAAACCTTAACTCGATTATGTGACCGTCTTAAACTGCCCTTTGAACCTTAGGGTTTGGGGCAGTACGGCGTGCCACATGTGAGGCGTTGGCTTGACCCTTCTACGGCTGGACCGTTGGTACTGAGGCACGAAGTGAATGTTTTTAAACTTATTTCATGTGTTGAGCTGTTTCGGGAAAACTTGGGTGTTCGATTATTCGATCGGAAAGTTTAACATTTTCTATTTACCCAGAATGTGATACAATAATTGGAATTCACAAGCAGTTATGAGATAACTGAATGAATGTTATAAACATAGCAATTTAGTCTCACTTGATCGGTTGCCACGGAATTTTGATGTGATCAAAAGTCCGTCGCAATCACGTAGCGTACGCGGATACTCGCCGGGTAAACTTAATAGACAGCCTCGCCCTATAGCCCCGACCAAGTGACTGTAGGAGAACCCCGTCGCCGAAAGCATCCGTTCGAGTGCTCGCGGCAGCGGTGTTCCGCCTTGGTGCACTTCGTCGACGGCGTCGGGGGTGCGGCCGCCTACTAAAGTTTGCGACGAACATTCGATCAAAATGTCGGGAATCTTGTTGAATTGCCCGACTTTATATTCAAAAGTGTTTTCGATTTTGAGACTAAAATGTGGGGTTTATAATTGTTAGGCATGCGATGTCTAAGTATTTCATTTGATTAGGCATGCGATGTCTAAAGAGATTGCGGATTCCAACTGTTGTAGTTTTACACTTTCTTTTCTGTGACCGTAAGTGTAATATGTGATATCGCCTGTTTCGTTGCTATATGTCAACGACAATTGGGATGCGCATATTTACTTACGTTGATGACATGTGATGTTATGTGTTGCTGGATATGTTATATTGGATCGTCGTGTTTCAATAGCCGGGGTTTTTTTATGTGAGACGAGTGTTTTTCCATTTTAATTCATATAAAAACTTGTATGTAATATTCTTTTATTGGGGCACTTCCAGGTTGCGGATGATGTCACCATTTGTATATTATTTACTTTTCCGGATTAGGATAGACCCAAGGAGGGGAGCACAAGTAACCGGGTTCTAGGGTCCAGTGGGAGACCATCTCGAGGAGTCGAGTCCGGGTCTCCTAACCCTAGAATTGGTAGGGTTGCTTGCCGCTCTCGTAGGGGTCTAGGGATGTGGGATTGGCTATTCATCACGACCGTGGAATCCGTGTTTTATACTGGCTCGTATTGAAAACACGGACGTCCTAGTATATCCAATATTTCATATGATACTTTCTGCTGCGTTATCTGTGATGTGATCATGTGATGTGTTCAGATAGATATTACATATAGTATATATGATATATTATATAGACGTTGCTTATGTTTTACACCCGCACTAGCCCTGCCTCGCTCTGGCGTTAGTTACCTAACCTAACGGTGCAGACGGGACATCGAGGCGAATAAAGATGGCATAAGCATACGTTATATTTATCTGTGATGTTTAGGTGGACTTTAATGATGGGACTTCATTAATGAGATTAATGAAAGAAAATAAACCTAATTGATGTTGTGGAATCAAATTTCAAAGTAAAATAGGTAGCTACAGTTCTTGCTTTGCATCGCGGTGTTCATTGTAGAACATCCTGCACCTTATTCGATGAGGAAAGGACCGAGATCCCTTCACCGGGAGTGACTCCTTTAGCAATAACTGGCAAATGCTACAACACTCGGTTTGTCTTTTGATTGCTTCTATAGTTTCTGCTTTGCACAGTGATATATATGATATATCCCGCACCTCATTCGACGAGGAAAGGGCCGACGATCCCTTCACCGGGAGTGACCCCTTTAGCAAAACTAGAAAAGCCTAAAAAACATTCCATTTAAAAACCGTTTGATTCCGCAACGAGATCAAGTTCAAAGCGTTAAAGGTTTTCATAAAAACTATTCGCAACCCTCCGTCATTTTAGGAAGTAGAGTACTTAGTATTCGTGCTGTGTTTGTTGACCTTAGTTAAGGCACAGTGTACGGTAGCTAAGTGATGTCTTCCTACACCGCATATGATGCGATTAGTTAGGACAGTCGCGTGACTTTGTTGACCTTAGTTAAGGGTCATGTGGGTGGGTCTAATTAATCACGAAATGACGGGTAGAACTTAACTAGTACTTATGATTTGTTGACCATAGTTAAGGTCATAGGTGTTAGGGGTAAAAATCTTTATCGGGAGTTTCAAGTGTTGAAATTTGTAATGAGATTGCATACCTTCTATGTGATAGTTGGATCCCGATACCCACTGCGAGTAATTGTTACTCTTGGGAGAGTTTTGCACTTTACTATTAGCCGATCAAGTAGGTGTCTAGAAAGGTGTCAACGGGGTTACACCTCTGGGAAAACGAGGTTTACTGTAATTAGGTCCGTGCGAAAGCACGGGGAACCTCCCTCAAAGTACCGACACTGGCCTGGCTGAAAGATTGGCGAACTTGTAGAGTGTAATTAATCCCGGCAAGTCTTTCCTTTTAAGGTTTGAAGGAAGATTTGATAAAAACAGTGGGAGCCATCCTGATTAGATAAAATATATAACCAATCTGATCTTGCAAGAGCGCACGCTGAGTGTTTTTCTTCTCTCTCTCTCTCTCCAGGTAGAGACCATATCATGCCTTAATCAAGATAATAACATGGATGTATTGACCGAACCCGCTTGTTATACTGAGCTGGGGAACGTTGGTCCCGCTCCAACTTATAATTGCAATAAGACAGAGCAGGAAATAGGGGAATACCAGAATTCCTATGCCACCCAAACGAAGAAAATGCATGAGATGCATCTCCTTCGGGTGTGTTCATTATAAAGAACTGTTTCTCAGTATCCTCTGAATCCTGGGTATTTGATACCGGATCAGGATCCCAGATATGTAATCTGTTACATAGGGCTACAAAAAGGTAGAAAACTGAGAACGGGTGATAAGTTTCATGAGACAGAAAACGGGGTAAGTGTTGCAGCCAAGTCTGTTGGTCGCTGTCACCCTGTATTACCAATACATTGATTCTGAACAAATGCTATTAGATACCGAACCTGATTTACAAAATCATATCAATCTCTTTATTTATTAAAGAAATGATAAAATTTTGTATTGATGGATAATGTTTTGAACATTTCCTATATCAAAAGTTGATCGGTTCAGGCGCGTTATCTAAAAGCATTGATGCTCTAAATCAAACTACAGTTCCTAGTATACAGAACACACACAAGAGGAAGAGTTCAGAAATGAACGGATTCTTCTTGAGGCATTGTAGACTAGGCCACATCAATGCGACCCGATTGGCTGAAGTTACATTTTAGATGCATATTTAAATCAGTTTGAATTTACATCTTGTGAAACTTGCCAGTCATGTCACAAAGATTAGATGACCATAGCTCTGTTTATTGGAAACAGAGAAAGAGTTCGTAAACTCTTGGGACTGATACATGATGATGTATGTAAGGTCTCCTGTCTACACATGCCAGGACCGGTTCTTTATACTTCATTACGTTCTCTAATGATCTCTCAAGATTCAATCATGTGTTCCTGTTGAAACACAAGTCCGAACCTTTTGAGATATTCACAGAATATAAGCTAGAAGTAGAGAACCAATACGGGTATAAGTATTATGTCCTATGATAAGATCAGGGAGGAGAATACTTGTGCATGGCATTCCTGGACTATTCTAAAAGAAAATGAGATTCTCTCTCAGTATTACTCCTCTGAATGCGCCATAGCACAACGGTGTATCGGGGCGGAGCAATCGCACAGTATTAGATATGGTGCGCTCTATGATGAGTATTACTGAGTTACCTATTTCCTTTTGGGGTTGTGCACTTGAGAAGCTGCATACCTATTGAATTAGGTTCGAATCAAATCAGTGCCTATCACTCCATATGAGATATGGTATGGGAAGAGCCTATTTCTTAAGTTAGTTAAGATTTGGGATTGTCCGGCCTATGTCTAAAGAAAAATCTGGACAAGATCGAGTCAAGGCCAGTTCTGTAGAACTGGAAAGGTTCCAGCTATACAAACTGCAGCTGATGATTTGACAGAACCAAAGGATTCAATAGTTCCCGACGAACCTCAGCCTCTCCGCCGATCTGGTAGGGTTCCTCATCCGCCTGAGAGATACCTCGGTTTCTCGATGATAGTGGGAGCGAGGATTGCATCATGAGATGATGACCCAACTAGTTTCGAGCAGGCCATCGAGAGTAGGGACTCTGTAAGAATGGCTGGATGCTTAGCGATCTGAGATGGAATCCAGGTACACCAGCAAAGTATGGACTTTAGCTGCTATATCTGAAGGGTTAAATCCCCATCAGGAGCAAGTATATCTTGAGAAGATTACTTGGTGTAGATGGAAAAGTTGAAACTTTCAAAGCTAGACTTGTTAAAGGTTTTAGTCATCAACCAGGTGTGGATAATGATGAAACCTTTTCTAGGGACTATGCTTAAGTCCATCCAGATCCTACTTGCCATTGCTACATATCATGACTACGATATCTGGTGGTTGGGTGCCATGACTACTTTTCTAAATAGTGATTTAGAAGAGAACGTCTATAAGAACACAGCCAGAGAGCTTCGTAAACAGTGGGAGCAGCGGAAACGTGTGCAAGTTGCTTTACAGAATAAAACAGGCATCGCGGAGTTGGAACGTCTGTTTTGATGTGGTAGTCAAAGTGTTTGACTTCATCAAAATAATAGATGAACCTTGTATATACAAAAAGGTAGTAGAGAGTAAGGTGGTCATCCTCGTATTGTACGTGGACAACATACTCTTAATAAGAAAAGAGTTTCCTATACTACGCTCGGTCAATCTCCACTTATCACAAGGATTCTCCAATAGGATCAAAGTGATACCTCCTAAATCCTGGGTTTTGGATCTATGAGATAGATCTAATTGGATGTTAGGATTCTCACAAACTGTAGGGAGATAGTATCAGTTGATCCTGGGGAGAATCACTGGAAACGTTCCAGGGTATTAAAAACGACTGAGTGTCAGTCACAGGCATTGTCTTTACCCTCAGTAAAGGGACGGTATGTTGGAAGAGTTCCAAGTTAGATACCGTGGCAAACTAGACGATAAAGGCTGGTAACATCGCTATTAAAGATACTACCACAGAGGCAGTTTGGGTGTATATTGGTTCATAAGATGAACTAGGTTCCTACCATTGTATGACAATGGAAGTGTGGCTTTGGCCAAGGAACCCCGATCCCATCAGTGACCCAGACATATTCTGAGGCAATATCACCTGATCATGAAGATAGTTGATCTCCAGGGTGATCAAGGTTAGGAGAGTAGACTCAGAGGATAACACGGCGGATCCACTCACGAAGGCCTTTTCCCAAAGAGAAACTTTAAGGGATGGTTGAGTATTAGATACTACAACTACTGCTACAGATGGCCCTAGTGCAAGTGGGAGATTGTTAGTTATATGTATGCCCTAGAGGCCATTACTGTACATTGGATGTTTATTGTAGTGGATGCTGGGACATATATAGGTAGGACTTTCTTGCTCGACATGATAGTACGCTATCTGGTTGCTCTTTATCTTAACATGTATACTCTCTGTCTCTCTGATTACATGTTGATAAAGCCCTTAGGATGTGTACTCGACTTCCAGGACTATGATGCAGATCATACTAGTGGGGCCTGGATAGTCCATGAGTACATCCTTCAATGTTCCTAGTTGTGGGAATATCGAGACGGGGCATCGATATTCCAGAGTAGACTAGCGTATATCTTCTCGACCCATGTGATGGGCGATGGATGATCCCATATCCATTGGTGTTTGACATCAGAGATGGTATGCGGGTGCTCAGTGGAGACTGGGTACACTGAACGGACTCGCCGAGAACTCCCAGATGGTATTATACCTCACGTCAGATGGCAGTTTTCTGGTGACACTGGTGCAGCTTAGTCTGTTGACCCGAGATCGTCATAGAGTCTTGTGTGTCTCGCACTGTGCTTTGATTTCCACCCTACCACGGCTCTACTGAGTCGTGCAAACAGGTGGTTTTTGGGTACAGTCCCGATTCACATGGAGGCAATGAGCGATAGGAGGGGATTCGTCTCTCCCGGTATTGGGGGTTGATGTTGCGCTATGCTCGACTGGCCATAACAGGAAATCCTTGGCCAGGGTTGCAGTGATATACTGGTCAGAGTTATCAGTAGTTTCACGATTGTTATGGACCTCACGTCGGCATGACTTATCGAGCTATTGGGGTCTGACGTTTACCACCCCTAGGCGAGATATGCGACATATCAGACGAACAGACCGGACTGTACGGTAAGTGTTACTGGTTGGATTCACAGGAGTGTGAGCGGGCTTGCTCGTCGATCTTCTGATCGCTCAATACCCGGGTGGCCGTTACGTTTAGCAGACCGCATGCGGCTTATGGGTGCTTGATATGATCATCATCTGCTGCCGGCGTATTGACGAGTCTTTAGAGTCCTACACAGAGGTTTCCTGGCTCAAGCGAAACGAAATAGGAGCGCATATGAGATATGTGCGGGACCGAGAATAATGTGTGTTTGTGATACCGTATTCTATTCTCGCGATGAATGTATCGAATGGTTGTATGCGATATAACCTAGTTATCGAATCAAGGATTGATTCGATAAGTCGATACATTGGATACTAGTCGGTTATATGCGATATGACCGGATCGTTAAATCAAGTATTGATTTAATGATTTAATGCATAATTATATATTTGATATAATAATTTACATTAACTAGTATTTGTTCACTTTAAATGGATTTTCTCACTTGAAGTACACAAGTTGTATATGTGATATACTTTTGTGCACTTGTTTGTATCATGTTTGATGATACATACTAACTTGAGTTTGTGTGTATGATTAAACCATGGTTATATGAATGGTTAGGTTTTTGTTTACTTATTCATTTATTTATTTTGTTTATTTATTTTGGAAAAGATAAATAGAAATGGTGGCTTTCTTTGTTTCTTTCAAGAAGCTTCATGAAGTGTTGAAAGCTTGACCATTTTGTTTGCTTCCCTTAACCTAACCATTCACCTAACCCTAGTTTAGTCTCTACACTTAACCATGGTTGGTATATGATAAGTATTCATTTTATTTTCTATTTGGAAAATACTTATCATATTCTTTTTCTTCTTCTTCTTCATCTTCAACAAGAAGAAAAGCTTGCAACCTTTAATGGCAACTTGAGAAAAAGAGTGATAAATCCAATTCTGAAGTGAACCCACTTCCTATTTCTTCATCCTCTACCACTTGCCAAGTAGTATAGGGTGTTTTCTTCACAAGTTTCATGACTTGGTGAAGTTGGAGTTTGATCTTGAGTTGCCTTGACGTAGATCATTTTCGGCATCGAAGTCGACGACCTAGCCCGCCCATTTCTCCGATGAAGCCGATGCTAGAGTCCGGGATCCGATATGGACAGCGGAGGGACGTCATCACGGAGCCTAGGAGGTGGAGGACCGGATCTACAAAGGTTGTAGTCACTTTCCTTTAGCAATAAAGTAGTTTACTTGCTTGCATCGCCTCTTTATCTAGTTAACGATCCGTATTAGGGTTTGTAGGCACATGAAAATTTTTGAATTGGCCATGTTTGATGATTTGTAGAACCTTTAGTGTGTGCCTAGGAATCCTACAGCAAGCCCATGCTTGCATTTAATGAAGAGAGAGAAAGGAGGGGTTGACATTGGGAGTTATCATTCTTCCTCTCATTCTTGTGCTCATTTTCTCTCAACCTCTCACCCTCATACTCACATACCCACATTAACAGCAGCAGCAGCAGCACATCACAGAAGCAGCACAGCACAGAAGCAGCAGCAGCACAGCACAGCAGCAGCAGCAGTGAACAGCAACAACAACAACAACTTCATGCAGCTCTAGCAACTGCAGCAGCTCCTTCCATCTACTCCTTCTCCTTCCTCCAGCTTCCTAGGGTCGAGTGTGAGGTATACTTCTCAAACTTACCCCCTAGTTTGCTTAGTTAGTGTAGTTTGCTTCGATTAGTATAAAAATTGTGTTTTTTGTGCGATATGTGGTAATTAGTGGGAAATTTGATCAAGTGAAGTGTGTATTGGTTAAACTAAGTTGATTGAGTGTTGTTAGGGCCATGTTAACCTAGCTTAGCCCCCAATTTCACTAAAATACCACCAGGTTTCCGTTTGATGCAAAATTTACGTTTTTAAGCAAATTCTAGCTTTCTGCAATCTGCTATCCACCCAGTGAGTTCAGAATAAATCTGAGTTAACTGGAGTATAGTTGTTAGGTGTAGATCCCATGTGTAGAACATGACCCCCAGACTCCACTTTTTGGCCGCCGAAATATTGTTTCTGGCCGCAATTTATGGCCAGATGGGGGGGTATGGGGTTTGGGTTTTACCCTGTAGGTTCCTGCTGCTATACTTAGACTCATGGTATGTGCAATTTTATTTAATTCTTGCTGTAGAAAAATCTGGAGTTAAATACCCTATTTCTCGTATTTTTTAAACCTTCGCGACACGCGTGATACGTATGTGGTTTGGGGTTTCTGCGTATCGCGACACGTCGGGGTAGCTTCAGGCGCGTAATCACACGTTTAGCGTA
This sequence comes from Agapanthus africanus, assembly GCA_030015575.1. NCBI lineage: Eukaryota > Viridiplantae > Streptophyta > Magnoliopsida > Asparagales > Amaryllidaceae > Agapanthus > Agapanthus africanus. Next base: position 192,688,851 of record JASDDO010000001.1, read on the forward strand.
TCGTACACGCACGTGCTTGGTTCACGACACGGGTTACTAGTTTGACCTTAATATCACGTTTTTGTAGATTTGAGCTTATGTGTGATATTCTGTGAAATTCTAGGTTCGCAGGCGAGTACGGCGGACGCCGCGAAGAAGGGGAAGCAAGTAGTCGACTACACCTAGCGCGAGACTACGGTGAGTTGATTTAACATCTATGGGGATATCGCCCACATGGCGTTATGCGTCAGGGCTGATAGGACCTTGTAGCAGCATCTTGCATTTTTATATATTGACTGTTCATGGATACCATTGTTGCATACCGCATTCCCTGCTATGTGCATACATAAACTTAAAATTGATAGAACACCGCACTATTACTAACGGTTCATGATGCACGAGCACTAATCTGCATGTTACACACACACCGTTAGTAATTGCCATGAAACTCACTGTAGAATTGCCATGATCATTATACTGTAGTTCATTTCACATGTGATTCGATATGATTTTCATAGAAATTGGGAGCTGCATGATGCCTTTTGAAAAACTGAAACTATTTTTAAAAGCAGTTTCTCCCTTTCACTTATAGTATGACTTGGGATACCTATCATATCGCATTGACTTATTCATTGGTTTGGATTTCATGTGATTTCTGGTTTTGAGGACCGTGGGATTATTTAAGAAATTATGCACTATTTAAAAACCCGGTTCCTCGTGATATGATATTTTGGTGCGTCCACCACGCGTTTTCTCGGTGTTGAGACGTGTGTTTGAAACCCGATTCGAGGAGTTAGATGATCCGTTTGCGGGTTCGTGGTGGACCCGGTATGGTTCCCCTCGGTAAGATGATCGATGGATTTTTCCGATTGAGCCTGGAGGTGGGCGAGTACCTACCCGTGATTGGTTGGACCTGGCGGTTATCCGGAGGATACTGACCAGAGTCGATAGATGGTTGCGGGACGACCCGTACTGCCGGGACCGAGGGCCAACACCGCAGACGGAGCCCGTGGGCTGATCCGGACTGACGGAGCCCGATATATGAGGATTTGCGTGTCGATGCTGGACACGAGTATTTATGATATTTGGGTGCCGATGTTGGGCACTCGTGATTTTCAGAGATTTACAGGATTCGAGGGCCGAGGAGAGCGCCGGCGCCTGAGTTTTATGGGATTTGGGTGCATTATTGGGCACCGATGATCTTTCCACGTTGATATTCCGTGTAGATGTTTGTCACGTCCCGAAAGTACGGAACATGACCGGCACTTAAACTACGTAACGTCTCGAGGCGTGCGTAATCTAAGTAAACCGAAAACCCAGAAATCCAAACCAAGAAAAGAAGTAGAGTGAAGGAAAACCAATTTAAAACAAGTAGTTTTAATACCATAAGCCGAATTATGCGGTTTTTAAGAAGATCAAAATTTACTGAAAATTTCGGCAGAGTCTCCTTTGTAAAAACTGGCTCCCAAACGGGATACAACATGAATAGTATAAGAAATCAATAAAAAGGCATCCCCCAAGCGGGAGCTAGCTCTTCGTCAATCGACGGTCACAACCACCCAAGCAATATAATATACAACGCCAACGGCGAGGATCAAAACTCAAAAGGAACTCAAAACCACCAGAAATATAACGAGCGACTCTAAGGTCGAAAGAATAAACAGCACTGGTCTCTATCTCAAAATAAATACATGTTTGGTTGATGGAATTTACTAGATACAACGGAATAATATTATACAACGTAATATGATGGGTACGATACAAGAAAAACCCACCTACTAGCAAGTCACCCGAATGAAACTGAGCCCGCAAAGCCGTAATGAAACCTGTACGGCAAACCTGCAAGAAACTGGGGCACAACGGGGGTGAGTTGCCAACTCGTGAATAGAAAAACATCTACGCACAGAAATCGCATAAATAACGCAACCTAGGTCAATGATCATAATATATCCTCAAATATATGAATAACATGCAGCCTATAACAATGGCTAGGGTAATATGTAACCGAGTGGAATCTCATGTGCCCGTGTCGGTGCCTCAGGTAGCAATATATCATATGAATGAGGTATGAATGCATGAAAACAGAATACATGTAAATGAAGAAACCGTTTTCATAAATTAGTGAGATTTCCTTCGTATTTTTAAACTGAGGTATCATAATGAAATCAGTATCAACAGTGTCTAGCATCGACACAAAACATAAATCTCACTGTCTCGAAATATCAATGTCTCAATCTCAATATCTAGGGCGCCGTCAGTCCAGACCGGCCCCTACCATCCATCTCAAGACCACGACGGTATCCTCCGGATATCCGACACGTCGGGTAATATCACCGGTCGGTAATCTGTCCCCTGCCAGGCTCAACGTCAACACCACATTCATCTTTCCCCGGGGTACCATACCGGGCCCACCATGTACCCGTGACGGTTCCTCCACTCCTCGACACGGATCTCGAAAACCACAGCAAACTCATGGTGGACGACACTTACATCACTAGAAAACCGCAATTTACATATTTTAAAAGGTTAATAAGTTTAGAAATTTTTGCGGCTTTCTCCCGAAATCCAGAAATATCATAAATCTCAAGAAGTCATCACAAGTGCATATGTCAATGCTAATGAATGTATATCGTATCAATAACCAAGTTGCAATGGATGATTAATAACTAGGCATGAACAATGGAATAACAGTATGCATGAAGTGACAAGTAATAACTACAATGTCTAAACTGGCCTATAACCCAGGTACACTAATATCGTATCAACTACTAACTAACAAGCTAAGCCAAGCAATAGTATTTTCTAAGTGTACGTGACATGGCAATTACCGATGAAGATGTGTGTGAGCCGGCAAGTAAGTGTATGTGGTACATACGCATCATCGGTAATGGTGCTGGTGTCCTAACAGCATGATATCAATAATGGAGTATGCAGCAAAATAAGTATGCGGGGCAGAGCGAACAGCAATAATGTGCGGAAGCAGAATACTAGACACAATGATAACTAATCAGTATTAAACTAATATAAGTCCTACAAATGGTGCCTTTTGAAATAACACGAATCAAGGGGTTTTGAAAATAGGGGCTACGGTGTTTTTATGAAAAGATACGTCTTTTGAAATATCCGTAGGATCCCTTGGGCTGTCTTTAAAAATGCCCACGATTCGTTAGTTTTTGAAATAGGTAAGAAGTTTAATCTAATCTAACAACTACACTAAACTACATGGCTGAACTAACAAGCTGAACTACAGGTAAGGAAACCGCCTATCATCTGAGTCGATACATATACATACCTGTATATGTATAGTCGGTGATCCCGCCTCAATAATATCATATCCGATACCATATCGAAAATCAGGCATCCCAAGTCAAGAGTGCGGATCAATCATCAATATAGCTCGTACGTAAATCCGTCGTACGGCATCCCAAATCTGGGTACGGGTCAATATCACATTCATCATACTATTCACCTGGTATCCTCTTTATCAAATATTATGACCGGGGTACTGATCTACGTATAGTACCATACTGATACCGCCTACGTATGCATGGACGTGTGTGAAACACTACGTCAAGGACCCGCTACAACGTCATGTCGTATCTAAGATACGAACCCTGCTATATCACCGATCTCACGGCCTCAAATCAAATCTCATCGACTCAGCTCAATCCCAAGTATCATCCTCAATCCGTATGTGAACACATAGTCCCATACCCATGTGAACACATAACTATAAAGAATCCCATGAGCACATATCAATAGGAATGTATGCAAGTATGTATGTGTAGTGCAACACTGCCCTAGGGTTCGCAACACTAAGGTAATCCAACACACCAATATCCATCCTAAGCAACGTTATTAATCCCAAATAACATATAATAAATGTTGGTGTGTATACGCATCTGTATACACCACCACGGACTGCGGGGGTGTTATTCGCCATCCACCCGACTTCTCCCCGTAGATATAAATCTACTCACCTGGTCCTCGCTAGCCGGTGCCGACGTCGCCACGCGCTTGCTTGTCGCCTCGAAGTCCACATGGGGGTACCTACATATCATAACGCACCATATCGCATTAAAACTAAATTCGAAATCGAAACGGCATACATAAATCAAATCGGCACGCGTATCACGCATAGGTCCAAACCTATCGCCTACGAATGCAAGAATAGTAAAACCAACCCTCGATGTCGATGTACAAACGTCAAACCATCGAGAAAAATTCAATCACACTCATTTGCACATTCACGAACACTAATTTTAATATAAACTAGGTTAAAACTCACAAAAACCCCAATTTCACTTAAAAGGTCATTTTTCCGAAAATCTAGCAAGCACATTTCGCCGTTTTTGTACAAAACATGATATTTAAATGAATGTAGCGGCCAACATATTTATTAAATATCTTAAATAAGTCATATAAACAATTTCCGGAATTTAATCTCATTAAATTCCAAAAACCCTAATATTCTAGTTTACAAAAATACCCTTTTTAACAATTTCAAAGCAAAAATGCACAAACTACAATCTAGCTTAGATTTGCATGATCTAAAGCATTAAACCACACTTAATAAAGTTAATGAAGTCATGAAAAACCTAAACACATTTTTAACCTCACATATAATGCATTTTATAAAACCCTAGTTTACACAAAAGCTTAATTTGGACATTTTACATGTTACAATTAGCAATAAGTAACAAATTTAAGTTGCATAGCTTAAGATGCTAAAAAAGAACATCACACAACCATGAACACATGATCACAACCTAACTTGATCTCAAACTCTTTCCATTACAAACTAAATCCTAATTAGAATCGCATTTAAACTTAATAGACCTTGATGAAAGAAACTATCCAACAATTTAAATTTGGCTTGGGATTTATACCTCACAAAATCAAGAGACCAAGCTTGAAATCTAGCCTCCCAAAATGGCCTCCAAGCTCCTAGATCCATGCTTGCTTGGGCAAGAATTAATGGGTAAGGGTTCGATTTGGAAAAAGCTTTGAAATTGTATGGATTTTGAAGCTTTTTTGTGGATTTTTGAAGCAAAATAGTGTGGATTTTGGGGGGGGGAAGGGCTGCTGCTGTGGGGAGAAGGATTCGGCCAGAAATGGGAGTGAGGAGAGAGAGGGAGGTAGAGAAAATGGGGGGGGGGGAACAAAGTCAAGGTCAAAGCAAGTCAAAAGTCTAACTACTTTATCCATTTTCTATTCTTTTCTTTCATTTCCTTTCATTTGAAAATCAAGTGGGGAAAAATAGGGTGGCTGCTGAATTCAGCCATGGGGAGGAGTAAGTGGGTGTGTGTGGGTGTGGGTACGGGTGTGGGGTGATGAAAAATGATAAATACAATACCCCAAACATCCATTTACGCTAAAAAAAAGCCTTTTTTTCTTCAATAATTTCTAAACCGTTTTGGCAAATGATTTCGTTCCAAAAACCACATGATAAAATTTTATTTAATGTTTTATGATGCACAAAATTTGTTTCAACTCATTCCAATTTGTAATTTTCCCTAATTAAATGTATTAGTGACGGCTTAAATAATAATAAAATAATATTTTTTTCAGAAAATTTGAAATTTCACCAGCGGCTCAATAAACACCAAATAATAGCAATTACATAGCTAGAATATGTATATTTAATTTTTATAATAAGATATTTGCATTTTGACTTTTTACAGAAAACCCTCTTATTTTACCGATTTTTCGAAATTTCACCGAAACGATTTTCAAAGCGTTACAATCTTCCCCCCTTAAAGAAATTCGGTCCCCGAATTTAAATTCAAACTCCCCCAAATACTAAAACATCTAAGAAAACCCATCAAGTCGTCGGGGCTCCGAAATTGTAAATACATAAAACAAATCGTAGCGCAGCGCATGCGCTTGAAAAATGAGCATATAACTCAAATCAAAACTCCGTCAAGCATCCCGCAATCATCGGAGTCATGGAGAAGACATCAATGCCAAATCCAAATCAAAACCAATATGACATAACTCGAAACTATACATGTAAATATCGAATCTATATCTGTAAGTATCTGAAGGAAAGGCATGCCAAATCTCTTTAAGTCGCTGTGCAACGCGTATAACACTGCACAGTGGCGGACGTCTATCATAAGAAAATAACTATATACATATATACCTTTGTTTGAAATGTACGTTCCGCCGTTTTGGAAACAATTTAGAAGGGTCTCCTTGTTTTAAACATTTCGTGTCATATCAGACACGTAGGTAAATACTGAGGCTATAGCTCGCTTTTTGGAAATCCCTTCAATAACTATCAATGCATGCAAAATATATTCAGATACTGTCCTCTGACTAGTCCTGCTCAGTACGAAAACACATAGCAATATCATAAAAACGTACTGCTCTATACGAAATCAATCCCCAAAATATGCACATGAATGCCACGTGCGTCTGGTGCGCACGGAAATCAAAATCCATGAATGTGCCATACATGCGCACAGAAACAACATCGAAGTGCATCGGGTGTGCACGAAACATCTGTCGTAGGCAACATGTGTGCCTGACAGCAAAATCAGGTGCATCTGACATGCACGAAAAATCTCGATTTAGTGCATCTGGTGTGCACCAAAATCGCATCTCAAGACATGCGCTCAACATGCGCGAAAATTCAAATCAGGTGCATCCATCGTGCACGAAATCATGAAATCCAATATCAAGCACCGAACGTGCGCAAAATCAATCAGGTGCACAAGGTGCACAAAACAAATATCGAGTATCACAATCGAAATCGAAGTCCAGTGCACACTGCAAGCATATAATAACTATACAGAGTGCAGGAACCAATTCGTGTGCGTGCATACGCACAAAATCAACTTAAATGTCTAAAACCGTAAAATCACAAACATGTGAAACCCAAGCACGAAAACGATATCAAGTGCAACACTATGCAAAGATCGTAAATCCTTAATCATCAAAATCAAATCATGCGAATAAATCACCCAAAACATCGAAATCAATAATGGCGGAATAGTATCGCTCAAGTGCATCCTCTAAGAATCTCGGGCCAACTGTCGCGGTCACTAATGGGACGTCTCGTCGATGATCATGAACTCTGGCCTGCTGGTGTGCGTAACCATGACCACTCCTGGTTCAAGGTCTTCACTGTGAATTACCAATCTTTCGGTCCATCGGCTCATCGGCCCTGTCAGGTATGCTAACGGGGACGATTCCGTTCTGGCACTTCTCTGGTCATCTCTTGGTCAATCATCGCGACCACTCGTAAGACAGCATATCACTGGCGTCGGCCTCTGGCTCTCTGAATGTACGTGACACATCTGATCCTGAGTGCAAGTATCATTGCAGCAGTGTCCTGGAAGGAATCCTGATCACGGTCTCTTCCATGTCTCGTCTCTGCCAACTGTCCGGAAGTCATTGTCCTTTCCTATATCTGCATCTTGCTCTGGAACGACTGCATACTCATCGCGACTCCTTCTGGAAGGTAAGTCCAAGTACCATGCCTCGGCATGCGCATCGCCTCTCTGATGTCGGCAGAGTGGAACATCATCTCATCTAGATCTGGTGCGAACCTCTTGCTCCACTTTTCTCTAATGTCGTCTGCTTTGGACTCGTCTCGTCGCGGCTGCATGGACTGAGCTCCAACGACTATCCTCGAATCTGGAGTCTCCCAAGAAATGCATCTCACCACCTAGCATCCGAATTAAGTCGAACCATCCAATCGATTGTCAAAACCTCATAATCCCCCAAGGGCTCAACATCTTGGGTACAGTTTAATAGTATCGAGTACATACCACAGCATCGGTGGTCCAGCCGTAGAAGGGCAAACCCAAGCCTCACTAATGGCGCCGTAGAACTGCCGCAAACCCGAAGGTTCAAAGGCTTTCACACGGTCATTAAGTCGAGTTAGGGTTTCATTCTTCTAGAGGGACCATAAAATTGCCTGCATGTCTTTCCGACTACTTTAAACTTGGAATAATAGGTTTCCGACATTCGATCGTCTCTGTCGACCCTCACGTCTCTGCGTGAAGTCGTCTCTAGCTGGAATCAATCTATCCGATGACCTCGCATCGGGGTAAGCGAACGATCCACATGTCCTAGTCATTCATCCTAGATGACTAGCGACCTCCTATCATCTCTTAGTACAACTTATACTGCAATAGCTCCAACATCTGGGGCGATATCTCGTCGTTCGCAGCAATAACTGGCTCACTCGTCTGCATGCTGAACCGTGCCTCAATCATCAGGAGTAAGCAACACACCAACGGTCATCAAAATCTGGCTGGCCTCCATCATTAGCTCAATTCTCTAGTGTCGATCAGCACCTCCGAGTAACCTCATAAAGGCGATCCGCCAAACGCTCGTGGCGCGGAAACACAGTAAAAAGACACATCTCTGCAATCGTGTGTCGCCGGAATTTCGCCCTGGTCAGTCCTCGTTCGTGACGAGCTTGTGCTGACCGCAACTCTAGCCGTAGCTCTCCCTGCCCGTAACCGTAGCGGCAAAACCAAACTGGTACCGATGAGGCTAGATCAGGAAGGAATATAATACTGAACAAGGAAATGTACATCCTAAGGCTTCATAAGTGGAGTGGCGTGTCGTAAATATGCCGCGGAACATACCAACGGTACGTCACTCTACTTTAGTCACCTTTTCCATCAACCAAGGGTTATCCTACGCTCCGAAGGTTAAAACCTAACGCTCTGATACCAACTTTGTCACGTCCCGAAAGTACGGAACATGACCGGCACTTAAACTACGAAACGTCTCGAGGCGTGCGTAATCTAAGTAAACCGAAAACCCAGAAATCCAAACCAAGAAAAGAAGTAGAGTGAAGGAAAACCAATTTAAAACAAGTAGTTTTAATAGCATAAGCCGAATTATGCGGTTTTTAAGAACATCAAAATTTACTGAAAATTTCGGCAGAGTCTCCTTTGTAAAAACTGGCTCCCAAACGGGATACAACATGAATAATATACGAAATCAACAAAAAGGCATCCCCCAAGCGGGAGCTAGCTCTTCGTCAATCGACGGTCACAACCACCCAAGCAATATAATATACAACGCCAACGGCGAGGATCAAAACTCAAAAGGAACTCAAAACCACCAGAAATATAACGAGCGACTCTAAGGTCGAAAGAATAAACAGCACTGGTCTCTATCTCAAAATAAATACATGTTTGGTTGATGGAATTTACTAGATACAACGGAATAATATTATACAAGGTAATATGATGGGTACGATACAAGAAAAACCCACCTACTAGCAAGTCACCCGAATGAAACTGAGCCCGCAAAGCCGTAATGAAACCTGTACGGCAAACCTGCAAGAAACTGGGGCACAACGGGGGTGAGTTGCCAACTCGTGAATAGAAAAACATCTACGCACAGAAATCGCATAAATAACGCAACCTAGGTCAATGATCATAATATATCCTCAAATATATGAATAACATGCAGCCTATAACAATGGCTAGGGTAATATGTAACCGAGTGGAATCTCATGTGCCCGTGTCGGTGCCTCAGGTAGCAATATATCATATGAATGAGGTATGAATGCATGAAAACAGAATACATGTAAATGAAGAAACCGTTTTCATAAATTAGTGAGATTTCCTTCGTATTTTTAAACTGAGGTATCATAATGAAATCAGTATCAACAGTGTCTAGCATCGACACAAAACATAAATCTCACTGTCTCGAAATATCAATGTCTCAATCTCAATATCTAGGGCGCCGTCAGTCCAGACCGGCCCCTACCATCCATCTCAAGACCACGACGGTATCCTCCGGATATCCGACGCGTCGGGTAATATCACCGGTAGGTAATCTGTCCCCTGCCAAGCTCAACGTCAACACCACATTCATCTTGCCCCGGGGTACCATACCGGGCCCACCATGTACCCGTGACGGTTCCTCCACTCCTCGACACGGATCTCGAAAACCACAGCAAACTCATGGTCGACGACACTTACATCACTAGAAAACCGCAATTTACATATTTTAAAAGGTTAATAAGTTTAGAAATTTTTGCGGCTTTCCCCCGAAATCCAGAAATATCATAAATCTCAAGAAGTCATCACAAGTGCATATGTCAATGCTAATGAATGTATATGGTATCAATAACCAAGTTGCAATGGATGATTAATAACTAGGCATGAACAATGGAATAACAGTATGCATGAAGTGACAAGTAATAACTACAATGTCTAAACTGGCCTATAACCCAGGTACACTAATATCGTATCAACTACTAACTAACAAGCTAAGCCAAGCAATAGTATTTTCTAAGTGTACGTGACATGGCAATTACCGATGAAGATGTGTGTGAGCCGGCAAGTAAGTGTATGTGGTACATACGCATCATCGGTAATGGTGCTGTCGTCCTAACAGCATGATATCAATAATGGAGTATGCAGCAAAATAAGTATGCGGGGCAGAGCGAACAGCAATAATGTGCGGAAGCAGAATACTAGACACAACGATAACTAATCAGTATTAAACTAATATAAGTCCTACAAATGGTGCCTTTTGAAATAACACGAATCAAGGGGTTTTGAAAATAGGGGCTACGGTGTTTTTATGAAAAGATACGTCTTTTGAAATATCCGTAGGATCCCTTAGGCTGTCTTTAAAAATGCCCACGATTCGTTAGTTTTTGAAATAGGTAAGAAGTCTAATCTAATCTAACAACTACACTAAATTACACGGCTGAACTAACAAGCTGAACTACAGGTAAGGAAACCGCCTATCATCTGAGTCGATACATATACATACCTGTATATGTATAGTCGGTGATCCCGCCTCAATAATATCATATCCGATACCATATCTAAAATCAGGCATCCCAAGTCAAGAGTGCGGATCAATCATCAATATAGCTCATACGTAAATCCGTCGTACGGCATCCCAAATCTGGGTACGGGTCAATATCACATTCATCATACTATTCACCTGATATCCTCTTTATCAAATATTATGATCGGGTTACTGATCTACGTATAGTACCATACTGATACCGCCTACGTATGCATGGACGTGTGTGAAACACTACGTCAAGGACCCGCTACAACGTCATGTCGTATCTAAGATACGAACCCTGCTATATCACCGATCTTACGGCCTCAAATCAAATCTCATCGACTCAGCTCAATCCCAAGTATCGTCCTCAATCCGTATGTGAACACATAGTCCCATACCCATGTGAACACATAACTATAAAGAATCCCATGAGAACATATCAATAGGAATGTATGCAAGTATGTATGTGTGTATGTGTAGTGCAACACTGCCCTAGGGTTCGCAACACTAAGGTAATCCAACACACCAATATCCATCCTAAGCAACGTTATTAATCCCAAATAACATATAATAAATGTTGGTGTGTATACGCATCTGTATACACCACCACAGACTGCGGGGGTGCTATACGCCATCCACCCGACTTCTCCCCGTAGATATAAATCTACTCACCTGGTCCTCACTAGCCGGTGCCGACGTCGCCACGCGCTTGCTTGTCGCCTCGAAGTCCACATGGGGGTACCTACATATCATAACGCACCATATCGCATTAAAACTAAATTCGAAATCGAAACGGCATACGAAAATCAAATCGGCACGCGTATCACGCATAGGTCCAAACCTATCGCCTACGCATGCAAGAATAGTAAAACCAACCCTCGATATCGATGTACAAACGTCAAACCATCGAGAAAAATTCAATCACACTCATTTGCACATTCACGAACACTAATTTTAATATAAACTAGGTTAAAACTCACAAAAACCCCAATTTCACTTAAAAGGTCATTTTTCCGAAAATCTAGCAAGCACATTTCGCCGTTTTTGTACAAAACATGATATTTAAATGAATGTAGCGGCCAACATATTTATTAAATATCTTAAATAAGTCATATAAACAATTTCCGGAATTTAATCTCATTAAATTCCAAAAACCCTAATATTCTAGTTTACAAAAATACCCTTTTTAACAATTTCAAAGCAAAAATGCACAAACTACAATCTAGCTTAGATTTGCATGATCTAAAACATTAAACCACACTTAATAAAGTTAATGAAGTCATGAAAAACCTAAACACATTTTTAACCTCACATATAATGCATTTTATAAAACCCTAGTTTACACAAAAGCTTAATTTGGACATTTTACATGTTACAATTGGCAATAAGTAACAAATTTAAGTTGCATAGCTTAAGATGCTAAAAAAGAACATCACACAACCATGAACACATGATCACAACCTAACTTGATCTCAAACTCTTTCCATTACAAACTAAATCCCAATTAGAATCGCATTTAAACTTAATAGACCTTGATGAAAGAAACTATCCAACAATTTAAATTTGGCTTGGGATTTGTACCTCACAAAATCAAGAGACCAAGCTTGAAATCTAGCCTCCCAAAATAGCCTCCAAGCTCCTAGATCCATGCTTTCTTGGGCAAGAATTAATGGGTAAGGGTTCGATTTGGAAAAAGTTTTGAAATTGTATGGATTTTGAAGCTTTTTTGTGGATTTTTGAAGCAAAATAGTGTGGATTTTGGGGGGGGGGGGCTGCTGCTGTGGGGAGAAGGATTCAGCCAGAAATGGGAGTGAGGAGCGAGAGGGAGGTAGAGAAAATGAGGGGGGGGGACAAAGTCAAGGTCAAAGCAAGTCAAAAGTCTAACTACTTTATCCATTTTCTATTCTTTTCTTTCATTTCCTTTCATTTGAAAATCAAGTAGGGGAAAATAGGGTGGCTGCTGAATTCAGCCATGGGGAGGAGTAAGTGGGTGTGTGTGGGTGTGGGTACGGGTGTGGGGTGATAAAAAATGATAAATACAATACCCCAAACATCCATTTACGCTAAAAAAAAGCCTTTTTTTCTTCAATAATTTCTAAACCGTTTTGGAAAATGATTTCGTTCCAAAAACCACATGATAAAATTTTATTTAATGTTTTATGATGCACAAAATTTGTTTCAACTCATTCCAATTTGTAATTTTCCCTAATTAAATGTATTAGTGACGGCTTAAATAATAATAAAATAATATTTTTTTCAGAAAATTTGAAATTTCACCAGCGGCTCAATAAACACCAAATAATAGCAATTACATAGCTAGAATATGTATATTTAATTTTTATAATAAGATATTTGCATTTTGAATTTTTACAGAAAACCCCCTTATTTTACCGATTTTTCGAAATTTCACCGAAACAATTTTCAAAGCGTTACAATGTTATTTATCCCATGCTCAGCATTGATTTTGATGTATCTCATCCTATAGTTATTTTACTTGTCGGAGCACTTGCATGATTATTGCATATACTGCTTATCGCATATAGATATCATCTGTTGGCATATGATAGTGCAGCGTAGTACGTGCATGCTCGCGATTACCTTTATATGTTATCTCTATTCATGAGTTGGCAACTCACCCCCGTTGTGCCACAGTATTTGCATGTTGTCCATCAGAGTAGTTACGGCAGGTTGCTTTTTTGCATCTTTTGGCTACAGATACCACTACAGTTGGAGCGAGAGCTGTTTTTGCGGTTAGGTGGGTTGTGGTATCTGGTTACTTCTTTGTATACTCTTTTGTATCTAGTATCCTCCATCTACCTTATATGTACTTGACTTAGAGACAGTGTGAGGACGATGATGTATGTTATTTGTATTCTGGTGTCGAGCTCGTGGGAGCCGACTTTATATATGTAGTTTTATTATTCTGTGATGTTTTTACTTATTGCTCTAATCACATGTTACTTTTTCTATATCTTGCCCTTTTTCCCGATTTTCGGGACAAATTTTGATAAAGGAAATGTTACCAAAATCATTAAAATAATAACTTGAACCTTAATGAATTTCTACGAAACAACTTAAAGTTTTGACGTTGCATGGTTAAGTGCCGGTCACGAGTCGAATTCCGGGTCGTGACAATTGTATGACCTAGGTTAGAGTCATACATGCGATTTCTGCTCTGTGATGTCTTCTACTCATGAATTGGCAACTTACCCCCGTTGTGCCACAGTTTCTTATAGGTTTTGCTGTACAGGTTCGTTGCGGCTTGCTGGCACACTACTTCCTTCCGGGTGATTGCTTTGATAGGTGGGTTCACTTGTATCGTGACTACTGTAGTAATTGTATTTACATTCAGTTGTATCTAGTAAACTCCATCAACCAGACTTGTATATTTGATAGATTTAGAAGACCAATGTATATTTTTTGACCTTAGAGTCGCGCGCTTGTATTATTATGATTCTTCTCTGGTTTTCTTTAAGTTGTTGGTTTTCTTTTGAGTTTTGATCCTCGCCCTTCGGCGTGGTATATTATATTGCATTGCGTGGTTATTTCCGCTAATTGGCGAAGAGCTAGCTCCCGCTTGGGGATGCCTTTATTCATTATTATGTATTTCATGTGTTGTACCCGTTTGGGGGCCAGTATTTACAAAGGAGACTCTGCCGAAATTTTCGAGAAAATATGATGTTGCTTTTAAATGTTTAATGCTATTTATTGTGTTAAAACTACTTGCTTAAAATAAGTTTTCCTTCTCTCTTATTAAATGGTTTAGATTTCTGGGCTTTTTGGCTTACTTGAATTAGGTGGGTTCCTATAGACTTCACATGATTCAAGTTCCAGTCACGTGCTATTTCGGGTCGTGACAAGAGGTCACTCCCGGTGAGGGGATCTCGGCTCTTGCCTCGTCGAATGAGGTGCTGGATATTCATAACCGAATACCTCTGTGCAAAACAAAAGAAAACATCCTTGCAATAACAGCTTTAGAAAATTTGTTCCAACAATATCGATTAGGTCTCTTTTCCTTGCATTGATCTGAATCAACACAGTCCCATCAATTAATCATACCACAAAAGAACGAAAATATGATGTACGTATATGCCATCCGCATTCTCCACTGGGTCCCATAATCATCCGTTAGGTTACTTAACTAACGACAGAGCGGGGACTGGACTAGCGCGGGTGCAAAACATATACAACATCTACGAGTATATATATAACAATATATAATAATCGCTCCAGGCATGATAAATGCAACATCACAGAATAAGCAATAAGCATCACGGAACAATACAGATAATCTGGGAGCCCCGGGTTTCCTTTGAGTCGCAAGTGAAACCCGACGTTCCTCTGGTTGTATAGATAGCCTGTGCAATGAAAACCTAGACCCCTACGAGCGCGGCAAGTTATCCGCCAAAACCAGAAGCGAGACCGTCTCCTTCAACAAAGTGAATGGGCCACCCAGCACATCACAGAATCCGGTAACTTGAGCACCCCTCCTTGGGTCAACCTATACCACCTACGAGTGCGGCGAATAGCCTGCTAATTCTAGAGTGAGGCCCCCTCCTTCTCTACGTCATGAGATGTGGACCCGTTGCCCTTCAGAACCCGGCCATCCGTACACTCCATCACTGGGTAATCCTAGTACAGAAAAGAAAATATGTACAGCGGTGACATCGACCTCAACCTGGTCGTGCCCCAAATAATAATATACAAACAGGCAGTGACAGCAGTCCACATGTAGAATGCTCGCCCCGCAATATCAAATGTACAAATGAAACTAAACTGTATTAATATTGCACCCAAGCTATCTACCACGACGATTCCGCAACAAACACAGCACGGCACAAAACATCAACGTGAATGTCATATTCGCAAACCCGTCTAAAAGAACTATAGCAATTAGACAAGTTGTACCGATCTAATGACATTCACGGTCGCAGATAAAAATGTATGTACTGTAAACTTTAAACAATGTTAGAAATATCAACTTCGAAATAACCCCTAATAGCCCCCAAACTACTAGATAAAACCATATCAAAACTGGGCCAAACTAGAAATACCAATAAACCAATATTCCAGAGACTAACACACACCCAAAATACGAAATCCAGAATCAATAGAATGGCCGGCCAGCTCGGAAATTATACAAATGTGCTCGGGTCAAATTGGGTGGAAGTGGCTCATATTTGGGGTGCAGTCTAGTGATCATACAAGTAGTCTTTTGCAGTTGCTAAAATGTTTTTAGAAGACTCGAAAAAAATTGACAGAGAATGGAATACATCGGGTATTGTTTCGGAGTTGTTTCGGTTTCGATAGTTTAACATCGTCTAAACCAACTAGTATGTGATTAATGGGTTGGATTTGATACCATAAAGGGCTACGGCAGCGCCCCGGCCTTGGCCAAACGCAGAACAAAAACTTTAAAAATCCGGCGCTAACGAAACCCTAATCGACAGATCGTACCATTAACCCTGTACTAGTTCTACTAAAAAGAGTTTGGAGAGGTTATACCGATCGATCCATGTCCTTCGGTCTTAAATCTCTGCCCCAAGCTCCTCATGGCTACCTCGATGAAGTTCGGTCTCCGGTCTCCCTCGTCGAATCCGATCCACGTGGAGGATTAGTAATACAGGCTCCCACTTCAAAACTGAAGCAACTCGGGCATCCAGTTTGCTAGCCTAGATACCCAAGATGAAATAGAGAGAGTGTGTGAATACTTTGTCTCAAAACACCCTTAGATTCTCAACTCATAAGTGGGTATGGGTGGAGGTGAAGAAGTTGCCATGAGAAGAAAATTGCGAGCTCAAGAAAAGAAAAGCAAGTGAAGAAAATGTTCTGCCTTTTTCATGTTGGTTTGGCTTTTGATTTGTGTGTGATATTTATTTTGAGCTCATGAGTAACTCAAGAAAAGCTACACACACACAAAAGGTCTGCCTTCTCTCTTGCTCACCATAAATATCTCACAAATAGCTTAAGCAAGACAAAACCAAGAGTACATGCCACATTCAATGCCAAAACAAAACTTGCACTCACAATTTCCATCAAATAAACATTAAACCCTAAATGTTTAATCAAAAAGAGAATGAAAACTTCTAAAGTAAACTCGTAACGAATTACAAGAATACCCCTCATCCGTATATACATACCTGCATCCGTATTCCGACTGAATACAAATACAACAAGATGAAAATAATCCAACAATATAATACTAGGATCCGGCTTAAACAAAAGCCCACTAGTATTATCCGTCCGATCATGATCTGTGCACAAGTGCACGAATATGATCGAACCCTGCCATAAAACCATACGGTCTCTACAACGTTTTGTCCAAACCAGGGAAACCCTCTGTGTGGGACTCTAAAGACTCGTCAATACGCTGGAAGTGGGTTTAACCACAAGCATGTCAGTGGCACTAGCTATACGTAACGGCTGCCCAGGTATTGAGCGAAAGGGAGGCCGATGAGCAAACTCATCCTAAAACCCTACTGAGCCTGACAGTGACAATATCCGTACTGTCCGGTCTGTTCGTCTATGAGTATCGTGTATCGAGTCTAGGGGGGTGGATAAAGTCAGACCCCTAATAACTTTACATTTAGTGTCGGCATGAAACCTATCACCAACTGAGATGTAGGGTTCCTAGGCACACTAATGAGGTCTCACAAGGCATCAACCATGCCAATTTTAAAAATTACAAGTGCCGAGAAACCCTAATACGGATCGTTGACTAGAGTTTAGGCGATAACATATAACTAGTTAACATCTTAACTATGAGTGAACGGAAATACAACCTTTGTAGATCCGGTCCTCCACCTCCATAGCTCCATGATGAAGTCCCCTCGCTGCGATCATCGGATCCCGGGCTCAAGCGTCGGCTTCATTGGAGAAATGTGGTGGCTAGGTCATCGACTTCGATGCCGAAAATGATCTACGTCGAGGCAACACAAGATCAAGCTCCAACTTCACTAAGTCATGAAACTTGTGAAGAAAACACCCTATACTACTTGGCCAGTGGTAGAGGATGAAGAAATAGGAAGTGGATTCACTTTAGAATTGGATTTCTCACTCTTTTTCTCAAGTTGCCATTGTTGGTAGCAAGCTTTTTCTTCATCTTGAAGAAGAAGAAGAAGAAAAGATAATACGATAAGTGTTTTAAAAATAGGAAATAATATGATACTTATCATATTTGCAACCATAGTTAGGTGTAGAGAATAAACTAGGGTTAGGTTTATGGTTAGGTTAGGTATGAAACAAAAATGGTAGACTTTTTCAAAGCTTCATGAAGCTTCAACAAAGAAACAAAATTAGCCACCATTTTTCCTTTTGCCAAAATGAATAAATAAATGAATAAGTAAATAAAATCAAAACCCTAACCATTAACTAACCATGGTTTAATCAAACATACACCCAAACATTCATGTATCATCAAACATGATACAATCAAGTGTACAAAATATATCACATATACAATGTGCACATCAAGTGAGAAAATCCATATTAAGTGAACAAATACTAGTTAATGTAAAGTAATATATCAAATATATAATTATACATTAAATCATTAAATCAACACTTGATTTAACGATCCGGTCATATCGCATATGACCGACTAATATCCAATGTATCGGCTTATCGAATCAATCCTCGATTCGATAACTAGGTTATATCGCATACAACCAATCGATACATTTATCGCGAGAATAGAATACGGTATCATATACACGCATTATTCTCGGTCCCGCACATATCTCATATGCGCTCCTATTTCGTTTCGCTTGAGCCAGGAAACCTCTGTGTAGGACTCTAAAGACTCGTCAATACGCCGGCAGCAGGTGATGATCATATCAAATACCCACAAGCCGCAAGCGGTCTGCTAAACGTAACGGCCACCCGGGTATTGAGCGATCAGAAGATCGACGAGCAAGCCCGCTCACACTCCTATGAATCCAACCAGTAACACTTACCGTACAGTCCGGTCTGTTCGTCTGATATGTCGCATATCTCGCCTAGGGGTGGTAAACGTCAGACCCCAATAGCTCGATAAGTCGTGTCGATATGAGGTCTATAACAGTTCGAGAAACTACTGGTAACACTTACCAGTAAATCGCAGCAACCCTGGCCAGGGATTTCCGGTTATAGCCAATCGAACACAGTGCGACATCAACTCCCTATATCGGGAGAGACGAATCCCCTCCTATCGCTCATTGCCTCCATGTGATTCGGGACTGTACCCAAAAACCACCGTTTTGCACGCCCTCTTGGACGTGGTAAGGTGGAAATCAAAGCACAGTGGGAACCACACAAGACTCTATGACGATCTCGGGTCAACAGACTACTCTGTACCAGTGTCACCAGAGAACTGCCATCTGACGTAAGGTATAATACCATCTGGAAGTTCTCGGCGAGTCCGTCTAGTGTACCCAGTCTCCACTGAGCACCCGTATATCATCTCTGATGTAAAACACCAATGGATATGGGATCATCCATCGCCCATCTGTATGGGTCGAGAAGGTATACGCTAGTCTACTCTGGTATATCGATGCCCCATCTCGATACACCCACGACTAGGGACCTTGAAGGATATACTTATGGACTACCATGTCCCCACTAGTATGATCCGCATCATAGTCCAGGTAGTCAAGCACACATCCTAAGGGCTTTACCAACATGTAACAGAGAGACAATCGGTGTACACGTTAAGGTAAAGGGCAACCGGATAGCATACTATCATGTCGAGCAAGAAAGTCCTCCCTATATATGTCCAAGCATTCACTACAATATACATCCTATGTATAGTAATGGCCTCTAGGGCATACATATAACTAACATGAGAAACTATCGATCCTAGTTCGGTAATTCTCGTCTACCCCGGCCGAGGATTTCTG
Source organism: Agapanthus africanus (assembly GCA_030015575.1). NCBI lineage: Eukaryota > Viridiplantae > Streptophyta > Magnoliopsida > Asparagales > Amaryllidaceae > Agapanthus > Agapanthus africanus. The sequence goes on from JASDDO010000001.1 coordinate 192,708,491, forward strand.
GTGATGGCCACCCGTGCACTTCGCTAAATCAACCCCCAATACCGGGAGAGATGAATTCCCTGACGATCCGCTCACTGTCTCCATATGGGTCGGGACTGTACCTAATTAAAACCTGTTTGCACGACTCCTTTGTGCCGTGGTAGCGTAGTAATCAAAGCACAGTGGGAACTCACACGAGAAAAATGACGATCTCAGGTTGATAGACTAACTTGTACACATGTCACTAGGGAACTTCTGTTGGTGTATATGCCCTAGAGGCCATTACTGTATCATACTAGTATGTATATTACTTGATGGATGCTTGGGATATTCACAGTTGTATAGACAATCTTGCTCGATATAGTAGTATGCTACTTGGTTTGTCTCCGCTTTAATGTGTACATGTGTGTTTATTCATTATATCACCTATACGCATTAGTAGAGCCCTTAGGATCTTTGCTTGATTACCGGCGTTGTGATGGCGATCACACTCGTGGGGGCTGGGTAATCTACAAGCACATCCTTATACACATCCCTAGTCGTGGGAGTATCGAGATAGGGCATCGATACTCCGGAGTAGACTAGCGTATGCGCTTCTCATCCCAGCACGGGAGACGGTCTGTCCCACAGCCGTCAGTACGCCGTACTTGAGATAGTATGCGGGTGCTCATTAGGTTACGAGTACACTGGACAGGACTCGTCGGGAACTGATGGTTGGTATTATACCTATCGTCAGTTATCAGTTCCCAGGTGACATGAGTACAGCTTAGTCCGCTGACTTGACACTGTCACTTCGCCTCGAGTGTGTTCCCACTGTTCTTTGATTACTACCCTACCACGGCTCTACTGAGTCGTGCAAACAGGTAGTAGTTGGGTGCAGTCCCGAAGCACTTGGAGGCAGTGACGGTTAGACAGGATTCGTCTCTCCCGGTATTGGGGGTTGACATCGCGCTGTGTCTAGGAGAGCCATTACACGAGTAGTCCCTGGCCAGGGCAAGCGAGATATACTGGTAGGTTTCCAGTGTTATCTGAGGGTGTTCTGGGCTTCACTCCGACACGACTTGTACCGCTATTAGGGGACTGACGTTTACCGCCCCCTAGGCCCGCCATGCGATGTATCAGACGAACAGACCGGACTGTACGGAGATTGTTACATACAGACTCAGTAGGAGTTCGGATGGGTTTACCTCATCGGCCTTCTTATCGACATCTACCTGGGGACCGTTACGTACAGCTAGTGCCGCTTGCGGTCTGTGGTTAAACCCACTGCTAGCGTAGTGTCGAGTCTTTAGAGTCCCACACAGAGAGTTTCCCTGCACTGAGCGAAACGTGTAGAAGCCGTATGGTTTTACGGCAGGGCTGCGATCACTTACGTACACTTGTGTGCGTGTGGTGTTCGGGCTGGCAATACTAGTGGACTTTGGTTTAAGGCGGATCCTAGTATTGCACGGATGGATTTGTTTTGTCTTCCGTGCATCCGCATTCTACGGAATACGGATGCAGGTGTGTATGCACAGTTTTCCGGAGCGATGAAGGAGGAGGTGCCTCATTAGGGTTTTGGCAGTTGGTTCGGCCAAAACCGTTATGTGGCAGGCTCATTAGGGTTTTGATAGTTGATTCGGTCAAAACCATTTTGAGACGGACTCATTAGGGTTTTGACAGTTCGTTTTGGTCAAAACCATTATGAGCCGGGGACATTATTTACTAATCCTTTCATTGATAATTATGTTATGGCTAATTACATTGACCATTTGACCATCTTGACTTTGTTGACCGTTTGACCAAAGTTGACTAGGATCTTCTTGAAAGATCTAAAGTATTCCTTGGTTTTCTTTTTCTTTTTGTTATGATAATGGTCATGTCATTTGTAGCCATCAACTTTATCTTGATGGGATTAGTAATGATAATGTTTTGCATTATTGCAACCATGGTTGGTTTTTCTCTTGGTTAAGTTTTTCATTTGCTCATTCTCATTCTCTCTCTTGAAATGAGAAGCTCCATGGTTGTTAGCTAGCTCCTCCTTCTTCCTCCTCTTGATTCATCTTTTGATCTCATGTGTTAAGAGATAAAGATCCCACAAAGACAAAAGCATTCATCTATCACTTCTACACAACCTAGGGCTTCTAGATTAGCAATCTCTTTGCCCTAGTTACCTCGGCTCGAGGTGGAGCTCGGTGTACATCTCTCGGGTGGATCGTCTTCGACTCAAGGAGGCCGCGGAGGTGACCAAAGTCCGGATCAAGCCACGGAGCAAGCAAGGAGAAGAACAACAAGAAAAGAAGGAGTTCAAGTTGAGGTATAACCCCTAACCGAGTAGACAAATCTCTAGTTAGGATGCTAGTGTATTGTTTAGCAAAGATCCGGCTTTTACGGTCCATGTTACCATGTTCAGAATTTTTTTTGTTTTACCGTTTCCGCAACCCCGAAAGTATCGGGAGCGGTAACGTGGACCTAACAGTGGTATCAGAGCCTAACTAAACACACCCTAGCATGTTAGCAAAGTATTAAGAATATCGACCGGACGAAAACCCGCAAAATTACCCCGGAAAATTCAGTTTCTGCCGAATTTTAGAACTGTTCCAAAATTAAAAATTTATACACTAAAAATCGGCTCAGGCTTTTATTTGAAAACTGGAAAAATTTCATCCCCCAACTCATCCAAAGCGCCGCGTTTCCGCGGCATAAGCTTGCTTATGCCGCGGAACCGCGGCTCCCTTGGCTCTGTTGGGGAATCTTTTTCTTGCAGTTTTCATATTTGGGTATTTTGGGATTTTTGGTATATGACTTTTCTGCCCAGATTTTCCAGAAAGCAAAATTTGTTTTTGGGGCTTAAAAGTCCGTATTTTTGGTCGATGTTCTGTAGACTTTGGCTAATGGTTATATCTGTAATGTTATATGTGTATTGAACGTCTACTAATCGCTATACGCCGATTAGTAGGGGTTATACACATCTGTGATCTGTGTTGTTGATGGTATGTGTATATGAACTCGTTGGATTGTCGCGGATGAATAGTCGGGGTGGATGTAAGATGAGTGTTTCTTTTTCTTTCATTCATGTAATAAATTTGTAAATTGATGTAATATTATTTGTATGGCCGCACAACCGGGTCGGGGTTGTAGCCGTCATTGTATAATTCTTTTTACTGTTTTTTGCTCCTAGGATAGACCCATGGAGAGGGTGCACAAACTACCGGGTATCTCGAAGTGCCGAGTGGCCTACTCACGGCGTTGAGGGAGGTTGCTTCGCTTCAGGTACTGGCGGGTAGTTTGCCGCACCCGTAGGGGTCTTGGGTGGGGTATTGGCTATTCATCACGACCGTATAATCCGCTTTTTGTTGCAGGCTAGAACGAATCGCGGGTTCCTAGTATATCCAAAGTGTTCATCTGTGATCTGGATTGGCTATCATTGCTGTATATCTATATATAATAACTATTTAGGCGTTGCTTATGTTTTTCAGCTGCGCTAGCCCAGCCCCCGCTCTGTCGTTAGTTAAGTAACCTAACGGGTGATGACGGGGCCCAGTGGCGAATGCGAATGGCATAAGCGTACGTCATATTTTGGTTGTTTTCTGCAATGGTAGGATTTAAATGATGGGACGCATTAAAAGAACTAATGCAAGAAAATAAACCTAAAAGACGTTGTTGGAACAAGTTTTTCAAAAAAGCTGTTATTACAAGGACGTTCATCTTTTTGTTTTGCATCGAGATATTCGGTTATGAATTCCCAGCACCTCAATCGACGAGGCAAGGGCCGAGATCCCCTCATCGGGAGTGACCCCTTGGACAAAAATTTTGCGTCAGGGTAATAACTTCACCATAGTCGATTATTCTTGCTTTGCATCGAGGTATTCATCTTACGAATGCCCAGCACCTCACTCGACGAGGAAAGAGCCGAGATCCCTTCACAGGGAGTGACCTCTTTAGCAAAAGTTTTCGCCACTATGTTTTCAAAAGGTCTATCATGTTCCTCCAACCACATCAAGTTCATTACGTTAACGGGTTTTTCGCCAAAAACTCAGCCGTAGCCCTCCGTCGTTTCAGAAAATTAATACTTAGTATTCGTGCTGTGTTTGTTGATTATTCGTCAAGACACAGTGAACGGTAGCTGAGTAATAATTCTCTGTTGCACTGATAGATGCGATTGGTTAGGACGGTCACATGATTTTGTTGATTATTCGTCAAGGATCATGCGGGCGGGTCTAATGCAATCCTGGATAACGACGGGTTGAAATTGACTAGGACCTTTTGATTTGTTGATTATTCGTCAAGGTCACTTGGGTCCTAGGGGCAAAAACCACATCGGGAGTTTCAAAAAAACTTAAACTTGCAGATTTAGCATACCTTTTGGAGTGTAGTGACTAGAGTGGATTCCATCTAGGTCATCACACAATGATAGTTGGATCCCGATCTCACTGATGAGTTGGATTACTCTCGGGAGATTACTTTCACTTAACAATCAATGCTATAAACCTAGTAGGTGTCTAGAAAGGTGTTAGCGGGGCTACGCCCCCAGGGAAAAGAGGTTCTTAAATTAAGGAACTTCGCGAAAGCGTTGGAAAACCTCCCTCGAAGTACCGACACTAGCCTGGCTGAAAGGTTAAGAAAGTATTGTGACGTGAATTAAATCCCGACTAGTTCTTCTTTTAAAAGGTTTTAAGAAGAATTTGAGAAAACAGTGGGGGACATCCTGGTTAGATAAACTAATAAACCAATCTAATCTTGCAAGAGCGCCCGCTGAGTGTTTCTTCTCTCTCTCTCCAGGTAGCAACCATTTCACGCCCTAATCAAGATAATAAAATGTATCGCTTGACCGATCCGAATTCTTATTCGGGGCTGGGGAACGTTGGTTCAGCTCTAACTTGTGACAACAGTCATAAGTATGGGAAAGGGAAAGGGCATTGTATGGATTTCCAGGATACCCAGTTGAAGAAGATGCATGGTTTTGCATCTACTTCAGGTGTTCTTGTAATTGAGAACTGTTTTACGGTCAGCCCTACCTCCTGGGTACTTGATATCGGATCAGGATCTCATATCTGTAATTTATTGCAGGGACTGAGAAAAAGTAGGAAAGTTGCACCGGGTGATATGTCGCTCAGAGTAGCGAACGGAGCACAAGTAAATGCGGCAGCCGTCGGTGAATATCACCTAGTATTGCCAAATGGCAAGACTATGATTTTGAACGATTGCTACTATGTACCCTCCATGGTTTGCAACATCATATCAGTTTTTTTACTCGATAAAGATGGATATAACTTTGTTCTTGATAAAAATATCATGAACATTTACCTTCATAAGGTACTGGTTGCAGAGGGTACACTGTATAATGGTATCTACGTTCTAAATCAGAATACAGTTCTCAATATACAAAACACACGCAAGAGGAAGAATTCAGATACGAATGAATCCTACTTGTGGCATTGTAGACTTGGTCATATCGGAGAGAAAAGACTGAGTAAGTTGCATAAAGATGGACTCTTGAATGCGTTCGAGTTTTCATCTTATGAAACTTGTCAGTCTTGTCTCAAAGGGAAGATGACCAAATCTCCGTTCACTGGACATGGAGAAAGAGCAGCAGAGCTCTTGGGACTCGTACATAGTGATGTATGTGGTCCGATGTCTATACATGCAAGGGGTGGGTTCTCCTACTTCATCACATTCACTGACGATCTCTCTAGGTTCGGATATGTGTATCTGATGAAACACAAATCTGAAGCTTTTGAGAAATTCAAGGAATTCAGAAAGGAAGTAGAGAACCAGATTGGCAAAAGTATCAAGATCCTCCGGTCTGATAGAGGAGGGGAGTACTTAAGCACGGAATTCCTAGATTACTTAAAAGAGAATGGTATTCTCTCTCAGCTTACTCCTCCTTATACACCACAGCACAACGGTGTATCAGAGAGGAGGAATCGTACCCTTCTGGATATGGTTCGCTCCATGATGAGTAGTGCTGAGTTACCTCTTTCATTCTGGGGACATGCGCTTCAGACAGCGGCATACCTTTTGAATCAAGTTCCGTCCAAATCAGTACCTAAAACTCCGTATGAAATATGGAGCAGTAAGAAACCATGTCTTAAGTTTATTAAGATATGGGGTTGTCCGGCCTATGTGAAAACACAGAAACCGGACAAGCTTGAGGCACGATCAGTTCTGTGTAAATTTGTGGGATATCCTAAAAACTCACTAGGATATCTGTTCTACCACACTGAGGAACAGAAGGTGTTTGTATCTCGCCACGCTACCTTCTTAGAAAGGGAGTTTCTTGCAAAAGAAACTAGTGGGAGTTCGGTAGAACTGGAAGAAATTCAGCGACCATAAAATGTAACTGAAAAATTGGAGGAACCGCTAGATTCAATAACCCCAAATGAACCTCAGCCACTCCGCAGATCTGGTAGGATTTATCATCCGCCCGAGAGATACTACGGTTTTCTCATAGACGGGGATCGAGAGGATTGCATCTTGGAAGAAGATGACCCTACCAGTTTCAGGCAGGCCATTATCAGTAGGGACTCTGATAAGTGGCAGGAAGCAATGCAATCCGAAATGGAGTCCATGTACGCCAATAAAGTGTGGACCTTGGATATTGCTCCACCTGGGGTAAAACCCGTTGGATGCAAATGGATCTACAAAAGGAAACTTGGTATAGATGGGCAGGTGGAAACCTATAAAGCTAGACTCGTTGCAAAAGGTTTTCGTCAAAGACCTGGTTTGGACTATGACGAAACTTTTTCTCCGGTGGCTATGCTCAAATCCATTCGGATCCTACTTGCCATTGCTGCCTTCTATGACTGTGAAATCTGGCAGATGGATGTAAAAACGGCTTTCCTAAACGGTTGTTTGGAAGAGTGCGTTTATATGGATCAGCCAGAAGGTTTCGTAGACAGTGGGAGCAGCGGGAAGGTGTGCAAGTTGCTTAAATCCATTTATGGATTAAAGCAGGCATCGCGGACCTGGAACATCTGTTTTGATGAGGCAATCAAGGAATTTGATTTTATCAAGAACGAGGATGAACCTTGTGTCTATAAGAAGATTGTAGGACGAACTGTCGTATTCGTAGTCTTGTACGTGGACGACATTCTTTTGATAGGAAATGACATTCCTATACTACAATCGGTCAAGCTATTTTTGTCACAACGGTTCTCCATGAAGGACCTGGGTGATGCCTCGTACATTCTGGGGATCAAGATCTATAGAGATAGATCCAAGAGACTGCTGGGACTTTCGCAGTCCAGGTACATAGAGACCGTACTAAAGAGATTTAGTATGGAGGATTCCAAGCGCGGTAACATACCCGCATTGCACGGAATTACCCTCTCCAAGAAGATGTCTCCTAAGACTGACGAGGAGAGGGTTCGCATGAGCACTATACCCTACGCTTCGGCGGTAGGATCTATAATGTATGCGATGCTATGTACAAGACCAGATGTAGCTTACACGCTGGGCGCGGTAAGCCGGTATCAGTCAGACCCAGGTGAGGACCACTGGAAAGCAGTGAAGAACATTCTCAAGTACCTGAGAAGGACTAAGGAGATGTTCCTGGTTTACGGTAATGGAGACCTCCGGGTGGAGTCCTTTACCGATTCAAGCTTCCAGAGTGACAAAGATGACAGCAAGTCTGTCTCGGGTTTTGTGTTTACCTTCAACGGAGGGGCGGTATGTTGGAGGAGTTCCAAACAGGATACCGTCGCAGACTCGACGATGGAGGCTGAATACATTGCTGCAAGCGATGCCGCAAAAGAGGCGGTCTGGATAAAGAAGTTCATTAGTGAACTTCAGGTGGTTCCGTCCATTGTTTACCCAATACCTTTGTATTGCGATAACAATGGGGCTATAGCTTTAGCGAAGGAACCAAGGTCCCATCAGAAATCCAGGCACATCTTAAGGCGGTATCACCTGATCAGGGAGATCATTGATCGCCAGGAGATCATTGATCGCCAGGAGATCGAGGTGCGGAGAGTGGACACAAAGGACAACACAGCGGACCCATTCACGAAGGCCTTACCCCAGACTCAGTTCGAGCGGCTGATCGAGATGATAGGTTTTCGATACGCCAGTACATGGCCTTAGTGCAAGTGGGAGATTGTTGGTGTATATGCCCTAGAGGCCATTACTGTATCATACTAGTATGTATATTACTTGATGGATGCTTGGGATATTCACAGTTGTATAGACAATCTTGCTCGATATAGTAGTATGCTACTTGGTTTGTCTCTGCTTTAATGTGTACATGTGTGTTTATTCATTATATCACCTATACGCATTAGTAGAGCCCTTAGGATCTTTGCTTGATTACCGGCGTTGTGATGGCGATCACACTCGTGGGGGCTGGGTAATCTACAAGCACATCCTTATACACGTCCCTAGTCGTGGGAGTATCGAGATAGGGCATCGATACTCCGGAGTAGACTAGCGTATGCGCTTCTCATCCCAGCACGGGAGACGGTCTGTCCCACAGCCGTCAGTACGCCGTACTTGAGATAGTATGCGGGTGCTCGTTAGGTTACGAGTACACTGGACAGGACTCGTCGGGAACTGATGGTTGGTATTATACCTATCGTCAGTTATCAGTTCCCAGGTGACATGAGTACAGCTTAGTCCGCTGACTTGACACTGTCACTTCGCCTCGAGTGTGTTCCCACTGTTCTTTGATTACTACCCTACCACGACTCTACTGAGTCGTGCAAACAGGTAGTAGTTGGGTGCAGTCCCGAAGCACTTGGAGGCAGTGACGGTTAGACAGGATTCGTCTCTCCCGGTATTGGGGGTTGACATCGCGCTGTGTCTAGGAGAGCCATTACACGAGTAGTCCCTGGCCAGGGCAAGCGAGATATACTGGTAGGTTTCCAGTGTTATCTCAGGGTGTTCTGGTTCACTCCGACACGACTTGTACCGCTATTAGGGGACTGACGTTTACCGCCCCCTAGGCCCGCCATGCGATGTATCAGACGAACAGACCGGACTGTACGGAGATTGTTACATACAGACTCAGTAGGAGTTCGGATGGGTTTACCTCATCGGCCTTCTTATCGACATCTACCTGAGGACCGTTGTAGGGTCCCTAGGCACGCTAGTGAGGTCTCACAAGGCATCGAACATGCCATTTTCAAAAATTCTAGGTGCCGAGAGACCCGACTACGGATCGTTTGCTAGATATCTAGGCGAAAAGATAACTAGTTAACACTTAACTAAGGGAATACGGAAATACAACCTTTGTAGATCCGGTGCTCCACCTCCATAGCTCCACAACGAAGTCCTCTCCGCTGTCCAAATCAAATCCGGACTCTAGCGTCGGCTTCGTCGGAGAATGGGCAAGCTAGGTCGTCGATGTCCATGCCGAAGATGATCTACGTCGAGGCATCGCTAAATCAAGCTCCGACTTCACCAAGTCCAAAAGCTTGTGAAGAGAACACACTCTAATACTTGGCAAGAGGTAGAGGATGAAGAAATAGGAAGTGGGTAGACTTTAGATTTGGATTTCTCACTCTTTATCATCAATCACCATTGATGAAGAAAGCTTTTTCTTCCTTGCTCATGAAGAAGAAGAAGAAAGAAATATATGATAAGTTAATTAAAAACAATAGAAAAATCAAAACTTATCATAATGTTAACTAGAGTCAAGTGTAGAGAATGAATCATGGTTAGTGGGAATGGTTAGGGTTAAGGATGAGATAAGAATGGTTGACTTGATCAAAGTTTCATGAAGCTTCAACTAAACTCCAAATTAAGCCACCATTCTTTTCTCCTCTTTTCCAAAATGAATAAACAAATAAATAAATGAATAAATAAAGGAAATGAAACCCTAACCATTCTTTTAACCATGGTTTAATTTTTTGCACTTAACCAAGTAAACATGTATCATCAAACATGATACAATCAAATGCACAAAATCATATCGCATATGTAATGCGCACACCCGAGTGAGAAAATCCATTTAAAGTGAACGGATACTAGTTAATGCAAAGTAATATATCAAATATATAATTATGCATTAAATAATTAAATCAACACTTGATTCAATGACCCGGTCATGTCGCACACAACCGACTAGTATATAATGTATCGGCTTATCAAATCAACCTTTGATTCGATAACTAGGGTATATCGCATATAACCTAATCGATACATTCATCGCGAGAATGGAATACGGTATCACATACACGCATTATTCTCGGTCCCGCACAAATCTCATATGCGCTCCTATTTCGTTTTGCTTGAGCCAGGAAACCTCTGTGTAGGACTCTAAAGACTCGTCAATACGCCGGCAGCAGGCGATGATCATATCAAACACCCACAAGCCGCAAGCGGTCTGCTAAACGTAACGGCCACCCGGGTATTGAGCGATCTGAAGATCGACGAGCAAGCCCGCTCACACTCCAGTGAATCCAACCAGTAACACTACCGTACAGTCCGGTCTGATCGTCTGATATGTCGCATATCTCGCCTAGGGGTGGTAAACGTCAGACCCCAATAGCTCGATAAGTCGTGTCGATATGAGGTCTATAACTGTTCGAGAAACTACTGGTAACACTTACCAGTAAATCTCAGCAACCCTGGCCAGGGATTTCCTGTTATAGCCAATCGAACACAGCGCAACATCAACCCCCTATACCGGGAGAGACGAATCCCCTCCTATCGCTCATTGCCTCCATGTGACTCGGGACTGTACCCAAAAACCACCGTTTTGCACGCCCTCTTGGACGTGGTAAGATGGAAATCAAAGCACAGTGGGAACCACACAAGACTCTATGACGATCTCGGGTCAACAGACTACTATGTACCAGTGTCACCAGAGAACTGCCATCTGACGTGAGGTATAATACCATCTGGGAGTTCTCGGCGAGTCCGTCCAGTGTACCCAGTCTCTACTGAGCACCCGTATATCATCTCTGATGTCAAACACCGATGGATATGGGATCATCCATCGCCCATCTGTATGGGTCGAGAAGGTATACGCTAGTCTACTCTGGTATATCGATGCCCCGTCTCGATACACCCACGACTAGGGACTTTGAAGGATGTACTTATGGACTACCATGTCCCCACTAGTATGATCCGCATCATAGTCCAGGTAGTCAAGTACAGATCCTAAGGGCTTTACCAACATGTAACAGAGAGACAATCAGCATACACGTTAAGGTAAAGATCAACCAGATAGCATACTATCATGTCGAGCAAGAAAGTCCTCACTATATACGTCCTAGCATCCACTACAATATACATCATATGTACAGTAATGGCCTCTAGGGCATACATATAACTAGCAATCTCCCACTTGCACTAGGGCCATCTGTAGCAGTGGTTGTAGTATCTCATACTCAACCATCCCATAAAGGTCTCTCTCTGGGAACAGGCCTTTGTGAGTGGATCCGCTGTGTTGTCCTCTGAGTCTACTCTCCTAACCTCGATCACCCTGGAGATCAACTATCTCCATGATCAGGCGATGCTGCCTTAGAATAAGTCTGGATCACTGATGGGACCGGCGTTCCTCGGCATGAGCCACAACTCCATTGTCACACATTGGTAGGAACGTAGTTCATCTCATGAACTAATATACACCCAAACATCCTCTTTGGTAGCATCTTAAGTAGCGATGTATCCAGCCTTTATCGTCTAGTATGCCACGGTATCTAGCTTGGAACTCTTCTAACATACCGTCCCTTTACTGAGGGTAAAGACAATGCCTGCGACTGACATTCAGTCGTCATTATCACCCTGGAACCATTCCAGTGATTCTCCTCAGGATCGATTGACACCATCTCACTACATCTAGTGAGTATCCTAACATCCATTTAGATCTATCTCATAAATCCAAAATCCAGGATTTAGTAGGTATCACTTCAATCCTATATGGATAATCTTTGTGATAAGCGGAGATTGATCGAGCGTAGCATAAGAAACTCCTTTCTTATCAAGAGTATGTCATCCACGTATTCTACGAGGATCGTCACCATACTCCCTACTACCTTTTTGTATATACAAGGTTCATCTACCATTTTGATGATGTCAAACTCTTTGACCGCTTCATCAAAACAGATGTTCCAACTCCGCGATGCCTGCTTTATCCTATAAAGCCTCTTGCACACGTTTCCGCTGCTCCCACTGTCGACGAAGCCTTCTGGCTGTGTACTTATAGACGCTCTCTTCTAAATCATCATTTAGAAAAGCAGTCAAGACACCCAACCACCAGATATCGCAGTCATGGTATGTAGCCGTGGCAAGTAGGATCTGGATGGACTTAAGCATAGTCACTTGAAAAGGTTTCATCATGATCCACGCCTGGTCGATGACGAAAAGCTTGAACAAGTCTAGCTTTGAAAATCTCAACTTTTCCATCTACACCAAGTAATCTTCTCAAGATATACTTGCTCCTGATGGGGATTTAACCCTTCAGATATAGCAACCAAAGTCCATACTTTGTTGGTGTATAAGGATTCCATCTCAGATCACTAAGCATCCAGCCATTCTTACAGAGTCTTACTCCTGATGGCCAGCTCGAAACTAGTTGGGTCATCATCTCATGATGTAATCCTCGCTCCCACTGTCATAGAGAAACCGAAGTATCTCTCAGGTGGGTGAGGAACCCTACTAGATCGGCGGAGAGGCTGAGGTTCGTTGGAATCTACTGAATCCATTGGCTCTATCAAATCATCTGCTGCATTTTGTATAGCTGGAACATTTCCAGTTCTACATAACAGACCTTGCCTCGAGCTTGTCCGGATTTTGCTTTTAGATATTGGCCGGACAACCCCAAATCTTAACTAACTTAAGACATGGGCTCCTCTCTTTCCATATCTCATATGGAGTGGTAGGCAACTGATTTGATTCGAATCCTATTCAATAGGTATGCAGCTTCTTAAGTGCATAACACCCTAAAGGAATTAGGTAACTCAGTAGTACTCATCATAGAGCACACCTTATCACATAGGGTGTGATTGCTCCGCCCCGATATACCATCGTACTATGGTGTATACGGAGGAGTAATGCTGAGAGAGAATCTCATTCTCCTTTAGAATAGTCCAGAATTTCCGTGCTCAAGTATTCTCCTCCTTGATCTCATCATAGGACATAATACTTATACCCGTATTGGTTCTCTACTTCTAACTTATATTCTGTGAATATCTCGAAAGGTTCGGACTTGTGTTTCAACAGGAACATATGTCTGAATCTCGAGAGATTATCAGAGAATGTAATGAAGTACAAAGAACTAGTCTTGGCATGTGTAGACTGGGGACCTACATACATCAACATGTATCATCCCAAGAGTTCACTAACTCTTTCTCTGTTTCCAATAAACAGAGCTGGTGTCATTATATCTTTGTGACATGACTGGTAAGTTTCACAAGATGTAGATTCAAACTGATTTAAATATGCATCTACATGTAACTTCAGCTAGTCGGGTCACATTGATCTGACCTAGTCTACAATGCCTCAAGAAGAATTCGTTCAGTTCTGAACTCTTCCTCTTGTGTGTGTTCTGTATACTAAGAACTGTAGTTTGATTTAGAACAGCAATGCTTTTAGATAACGTGCCTGAACCGATCAACTTTTGATATAGGAAATGTTCAAAACATTATCCAACAATACAAAATTATATCCTTTCTTTACTAATAAAGAGACTGATATGATTTTGTATATCAGGTTCGGTATCTAATAACATTCGTTCAGAATCAATGTATTCTGGTAATACAGGGTGACAGTGACCAACAGACTTGGCTGCAACACTTGCCCCGTTTTCTGCCTCATGAAACTTATCACCCGTTCTCAGTTCTCTACCTTTCTGTAGCCCTATGTAACATATTACATATCTGGGATCCTGATCTGGTATCACATACCCAGGACGTAAAGGATACTGAGAAACAGTTCTGTATAATGAACACACCCGAAGATGATGCATCAGCATGCACTCTCTTCGTTTGGGCGGCACGGGAATTCTGGTATTCCCCAATTTCCTGCTTTGTCTTATAACAATTATAAGTTGGAGCGGGACCAACGTTCCCCAGCTCAGTATAACAAGCGGGTTCGGTCAAATATCCGTATTATTATCTTGATTAAGGCGTGATATGGTCGCTACCTGGAGAGAGAGAGAAGAAAACACTCAGCGTGCGCTCTGTCAAGAATAGATTGGTTATAATTTTATCTAATCAGGATGGCTCCCACTGCTTTTTATCAAATCTTCCTTCAAACCCTAAAAGGAAAGACTAGCCGGGATTAATTACACACTACAAGTTCGCCAATCTTTCAGCCAGGCCAGTGTCGGTACTTTGAGGGAGGTCCCCCGTGCTTTCGCACGAACCTAATTAATGTAAACCTCGTTTTCCCAGAGGCGTAACTTCGTTAACACCTTTCTAGACACCTACTTGATCGGCTAATTGTAATGTATAAAACTCTCCCAGGAGTAACTCTTACTCGCAGCGGGTATCGGGATCCAACTATCTCATAGAAGGTATGCAATCTCATTGCAAATTTCAACACTTGAAATTCCCGATAATATTTTGCCCCTAGCTCGCTATGACCTTGACGGAGGCCAAACAACCCATAGTCCGCTAGTCAAGTTCAACCCGTCATTTCCTGATTGAATTAAACCCATCCGCACGACCCTTGACGGAGGCCAAACAACGCCGTACGAATACCCTAATCCAATCGCATCATATGCTAGCAGATAAGCACTAGTTAGCTACCGTAGACTACGCCTTGACGGAGGCCAAACAACCACAGCACGAATACTAACTAGTACGTATCTGAAATGACGGAGGGCTACGACAGGTTTTTCTGAAAACCTATTGCGTAATGAACTTGATATCGTTGTAGAATCAAATGATTTTAAAATGGAGTGCTTTTGAGGCTTTTCTAGTTTTGCTAAAGGAGTCACTCCCGGTGAAGGGATCGTCGGTCCTTTCCTCGTCGAATGAGGTGCGGGATATATCATATATATCACTGTGCAAAGAAAAAACTCTTAAAAGCAATCAAAAGACAAACCGAGTGTGTAGCATCTGCCAGTTATTGCTAAAGGAGTCACTCCCGGTGAAGTGATCTCGGTCCTTTCCTCATCGAATAAGGTGCAGAATATATCACATATACCGCTGTGCAAAGCAAGAACTGTAGCTACCTGTTTTATTTTGAAATTCGATTCTACAACATCTTAGGTTTCTTTTATTTCATTAATCACATTAATGAAGTCCCATCATTTAAGTACCTAAACATCACAGATAAATACGACGTACACTTATGCCATCCGCATTCGCCTCGATGTCCCCTCGTGCACCGTTAGGTTAGGTAACTAACGACAGAGCGGGGCAGGGCTAGCGCGGGTGTAAAACATAAGTAACGTCTATATAATATATCATATATACTATATACTGTATCTATCACAGAACATCACATGATCACATCACAGATATCGCAGCAGAAGAATCATATGAAATATTGGATATACTAGGACGTCCGTGTTTTCAATACGAGCCAGTATAAAACACGGATTCCACGGTCGCGATGAATAGCCAAACCCACACCCCTAGACCCCTACGAGAGCGGCAAGCAACCCTACCAATTCTAGAGTTAGGAGACCCGGACTCGACTCCTCGAGTTGGTCTCCCACTGGACTCCAGAACCCGGTTACTTGTGCTCCCCTCCTTGGGTCTATCCTAGTGCGGAAAAGTAAATAATATACAAACGGTGACTACTTCCGCTACCTGGAAGTGCCCCAATAAAAGAATATTACATACAAGTTTTTACATGAATGAAAATGAAAAACACTCATCTCACATAAAAACCCCCGGCTATTCAAACACGACGATCCAATATAACATATCCAGCAACACATAACATCACATGTCATCAACGTAAGTAAATATGTCCATCCCAATTGTCGTTGACATATAGCAACGAAACCGGCGATATCACATATTACACTTACGGTCACAGAAAAGGAAGTGTAAAACTACAACAGTTGGAATCCGCAACCAGCATAGGCATCGCATGCCTAATCAAATGAATACCTTAGACATCGCATGCCTAACAGTTATAAACCCCGCATTTTAGTCTCAAAATCGAAAACACTTTTCAATACCAAGTCGGGCAATTCAACAGGATTCCCGACATCCTGATCGAATGCTCGTCGCAAACTTCAGTAGGCGGCTGCGCCCCCGATACCGTCGACGAAGTGCACCAAGGCGGAACACCGCTACCGCGAGCACCCGAACGGATGCTTTCGGCGATGGGGTTCTCCTACAGTCACTTGGTCGGGGTTATGGAGCGAGGCTGTCTAATAAGTTTACCCGGCGAGTATCCGCGTACGCTACGTGATTGCGACGGACTTTTGATCACATCAAAATTCTGTGGCAACCGATCAAGTGAGACTAAATTGCTATGTTTATAACATTCATTCAGTTATCACATAACTTTTGTAAATTCCAATTATTGTATCCCATTCCAGATAAACATAAAATGTTAAACTTTCCGATCGAACAATCGAACACCCAAGTTTTTCCGATACAGATCAACACATGAAATAAGTCTAACAACATTCAGTTCGTGCCTCAGTACCAACGGTCCAGCCGTAGAAGGGTCAAGCCAACGCCTCACATGTGGCACGCCGTACTGCCCCAAACCCGAAGGTTCAAAGGGCAGTTCAAGACGGTCACATAATCGAGTTAAGGTTTGTTGTCTTCTAGAGGGTCCATCGCGTTACTTGCACTACTTAGAACGTCGTTAAACTACGGAAAAATCCAACACTTGGAAATTTCCCGACAGGGGAAAAATTGGGTATTTATATCCGGTCGAACTTTTTAACATATTCTAAAATTTATCCGGAAAGCCACATAGACAAAATTTGATACCCCGATCGAAACACCGAATCCCCAAATCAACTCCAGAAAATTCAACTCTTGAAAAAATATTAAAAATTCCCAGAAGACTCAGCACTACAAGACATGAGTTACTGTGGAAGACACGTGCTGTAATTCAATACAGTGGCCGCGGAACCGCCGCGCATCCCATGGTGGGGGCCGCGGTTCCGCGCCTCTGTTGTCGAATTACCATCACGTGCTTCACAGTTTCTCATGTAATTCCCTGCTGAATTTTTTGGAAATTTTTAATATGGAAAAATCCACTGTTTTCAAAAAAGTACAGAGAGCATAATCGGAATTGGGTTTCGGGTTCGTTCGGACTTCAAATTCCGTCTAGACTTCGCCTAAGGATCTAGCTAGGCTCTGATACTACTGTAGGGTCCCTAGGCACGCTAGTGAGGTCTCACAAGGTATCGAACATGCCATTTTCAAAAATTCTAGGTGCCGAGAGACCCGACTACGGATCGTTTGCTAGATATCTAGGCGAAAAGATAACTAGTTAACACTTAACTAAGGGAATACGGAAATACAACCTTTGTAGATCCGGTGCTCCACCTCCATAGCTCCGCAACGAAGTCCTCTCCGCTGTCCAAATCAAATCCGGGCTCTAGCGTCGGCTTCGTCGGAGAATGGGCAAGCTAGGTCGTCGATGTCCATGCCGAAGATGATCTACGTCGAGGCATCGCTAAATCAAGCTCCGACTTCACCAAGTCCAAAAACTTGTGAAGAGAACACACTCTACTACTTGGCAAGAGGTAGAGGATGAAGAAATAGGAAGTGGGTAGACTTTAGATTTGGATTTCTCACTCTTTATCATCAATCACCATTGATGAAGAAAGCTTTTTCTTCCTTGCTCATGAAGAAGAAGAAGAAAGAAATATATGATAAGTTAATTAAAAACAATAGAAAAATCAAAACTTATCATAATGTTAACTAGAGTCAAGTGTAGAGAATGAATCATGGTTAGTGGGAATGGTTAGGGTTAAGGA
The DNA here is from genome assembly GCA_030015575.1 of Agapanthus africanus. Taxonomy (NCBI): domain Eukaryota; kingdom Viridiplantae; phylum Streptophyta; class Magnoliopsida; order Asparagales; family Amaryllidaceae; genus Agapanthus; species Agapanthus africanus. The sequence goes on from JASDDO010000001.1 coordinate 192,726,300, forward strand.
TGAGATAAGAATGGTTGACTTGATCAAAGTTTCATGAAGCTTCAACTAAACTCCAAATTAAGCCACCATTCTTTTCTCCTCTTTTCCAAAATGAATAAACAAATAAATAAATGAATAAATAAAGGAAATGAAACCCTAACCATTCTTTTAACCATGGTTTAATTCTTTGCACTTAACCAAGTAAACATGTATCATCAAACATGATACAATCAAATGCACAAAATCATATCGCATATGTAATGCGCACACCCGAGTGAGAAAATCCATTTAAAGTGAACCGATACTAGTTAATGCAAAGTAATATATCAAATATATAATTATGCATTAAATAATTAAATTAACACTTGATTCAATGACCCGGTCATGTCGCACACAACCGACTAGTATATAATGTATCGGCTTATCAAATCAACCTTTGATTCGATAACTAGGGTATATCGCATATAACCTAATCGATACATTCATCTCGAGAATGGAATACGGTATCACATACACGCATTATTCTCGGTCCCGCACATATCTCATATGCGCTCCTATTTCGTTTTGCTTGAGCCAGGAAACCTCTGTGTAGGACTCTAAAGACTCGTCAATACGCCGGCAGCAGGCGATGATCATATCAAACACCCATAAGCCGCAAGCGGTCTGCTAAACGTAACGGCCACCCGGGTATTGAGCGATCTGAAGATCGACGAGCAAGCCCGCTCACACTCCAGTGAATCCAACCAGTAACACTACCGTACAGTCCGGTCTGATCGTCTGATATGTCGCATATCTCGCCTAGGGGTGGTAAACGTCAGACCCCAATAGCTCGATAATTCGTGTCGATATGAGGTCTATAACTGTTCGAGAAACTACTGGTAACACTTACCAGTAAATCTCAGCAACCCTGGCCAGGGATTTCCTGTTATAGCCAATCGAACACAGCGCAACATCAACCCCCTATACCGGGAGAGACGAATCCCCTCCTATCGCTCATTGCCTCCATGTGACTCGGGACTGTACCCAAAAACCACCGTTTTGCACGCCCTCTTGGACGTGGTAAGATGGAAATCAAAGCACAGTGGGAACCACACAAGACTCTATGACGATCTCGGGTCAACAGACTACTATGTACCAGTGTCACCAGAGAACTGCCATCTGACGTGAGGTATAATACCATCTGGGAGTTCTCGGCGAGTCCGTCCAGTGTACCCAGTCTCTACTGAGCACCCGTATATCATCTCTGATGTCAAACACCGATGGATATGGGATCATCCATCGCCCATCTGTATGGGTCGAGAAGGTATACGCTAGTCTACTCTGGTATATCGATGCCCCGTCTCGATACACCCACGACTAGGGACTTTGAAGGATGTACTTATGGACTACCATGTCCCCACTAGTATGATCCGCATCATAGTCCAGGTAGTCAAGTACAGATCCTAAGGGCTTTACCAACATGTAACAGAGAGACAATCAGCATACACGTTAAGGTAAAGATCAACCAGATAGCATACTATCATGTCGAGCAAGAAAGTCCTCACTATATACGTCCTAGCATCCACTACAATATACATCATATGTACAGTAATGGCCTCTAGGGCATACATATAACTAACAACCGTTACGTACAGCTAGTGCCGCTTGCGGTCTGTGGTTAAACCCACTGCCAGCGTAGTGTCGAGTCTTTAGAGTCCCACACAGAGAGTTTCCCTGCACTGAGCGAAACGTGTAGAAGCCGTATGGTTTTACGGCAGGGCTGCGATCACTTACGTACACTTGTGTGCGTGTGGTGTTCGGGCAGGCAATACTAGTGGACTTTGGTTTAAGCCGGATCCTAGTATTGCACGGATGGATTTGTTTTGTCTTCTGTGCATCCGCATTCTACGGAATACGGATGCAGGTGTGTATGCACAGTTTTCCGGAGCGATGAAGGAGGAGGTGCCTCATTAGGGTTTTGGCAGTTGGTTCGGCCAAAACCGTTATGTGGCAGGCTCATTAGGGTTTTGACAGTTGATTCGGTCAAAACCATTTTGAGGCGGACTCATTAGGGTTTTGACAGTTCGTTTTGGTCAAAACCATTATGAGCCGGGGACATTATTTACTAATCCTTTCATTGATAATTATGTTATGGCTAATTACATTGACCATTTGACCATCTTGGCTTTGTTGACCATTTGACCAAAGTTGACTAGGATCTTCTTGAAAGATCTGAAGTATTCTTTGGTTTTCTTTTTCTTTTTGTTATGATAATGGTCATGTCATTTGTAGCCATCAACTTTATCTTGATGGGATTAGTAATGATAATGTTTTGCATTATTGCAACCATGGTTGGTTTTTCTCTTGGTTAAGTTTTTCATTTGCTCATTCTCATTCTCTCTCTTGAAATGAGAAGCTCCATGGTTGTTAGCTAGCTCCACCTTCTTCCTCCTCTTGATTCATCTTTTGATCTCATGTGTTGAGAGATAAAGATCCCACAAAGACAAAAGCATTCATCTATCACTTCTACACAACCTAGGGCTTCTAGATTAGCAATCTCTTTGCCCTAGTTACCTCGGCTCGAGGTGGAGTTCGGTGTACATCTCTCGGGTGGATCGTCTTCGACTCAAGGAGGCCGCGGAGGTGACCAAAGTCCGGATCAAGCCACAGAGCAAGCAAGGAGAAGAACAACAAGAAGAGAAGGAGTTCAAGTTGAGGTATAACCCCTAACCGAGTAGACAAATCTCTAGTTAGGATGCTAGTGTATTGTTTAGCAAAGATCCGGCTTTTACGGTCCATGTTACCATGTTCAGAAAAAATTTTGTTTTACCGTTTCCGCATCCCTGAAAGTACCGGGAGCGGTAACGTGGACCTAACAACTTCTATCTGACAATAGGTATAATTCCAACTAGCATGTTCCCGGCGAGTCCGTCCGGTGTACTCATAACCCAATGAGCACCCGTATACATCTTAGGTGAACCAACTAACACCAATGGCTTGTGAGACCGGCCACCGCTCCTCGTCGGGGCCTCAATCCGTATACACTAGTCTACTCTTGGAGTATCGATGTCCAGTCTCGAAACTCCAATGGCTAGGGACACTTTTATTATGTGCTTATAGACCACCCAACTCCCACGTATATGATCGCCATCATACTGCTGGTAGTCAAGCGTGAATCCTAAGGGCTCTATCAACATGTAATACTGATCTGTAACATCACCTGAAGCATGCACACGATGATAAAGACAAACCAGATAGCATACTATTATCTCGAGTAAGACTGTTCTACCGGTATAGGTCCTCCCTCAGTCATTGCAATCATGTGCTTGCGATCCAATAATTGACTTGAGGGCACTATAGCCAACAATAACCCAAGCTTATATAAAAAAATCGTACAATGCTAGAGAGATCATAGAGAGGATACAAGATCATCACAAGAATACGGGCCCCACCACGCTACAGTAAACCGTCAGAAACCCTAAAAAACCGCTACCACCGGTCTAATCTTCTCCTTTTGGCTCCAACTTTTTTCTGGTCATTCCATGTTGTCACATCATCTCATTTTTATTGTTTTTTGTTGATTTTGTTCCTATAAATACCAGAATAGAGAGCAAGCTCAAGGCCATACTTTTGTCCAAGTTTTCATTTTCATTTTGCAATTTTGTTTTAGTTCTTGTACATAGTAGTTAGTTTACCTTGAATTTCTTGCTTTCTCCTGATCTTGCAACCTTTTCATTAAGCTTGCAAGTTTAGGTTTTGGTTATTGAACTCATGGTTTGTATCATCAATTTGATCTTAATGAAGATTTCATTTGTGGACTTGGGTTGTTAGTATTTCCATCTTTTTTATTTCCTTGCAATTTCATTTCTTGCTATTTACATACGTGTAATGTTGTTTTTCCTTTGATCTCTTCTCTTTTATATCTTCTTTTGATCTTTGTGATGGTTTGTGAATAGTGATATTGTTAGGGAAAGAGAATGGTTATTTAAGTTATGTTTTTCTTTTACTCATTTCCTTTACCCGAGAATTGCTAATCGAACTCCATCCGAACCTCACGCAAGCGCTCCGTTAGACACCCTACCCTACCACGGTAACGGTAATCCCTAACCGTGATCGGTTGCATTTGGTTTGGCTAGAGGTGATAGATAAGCGACAAGAACGGAAGGACAAGGTTCAATAAGCCGGATTTCTCGAAATACCGTGTTTAAACACCCTAATCCACGTTTTTTCCGATTATGACAGCTTTGATAAGTTAAGTAAGGCACAAAGGTACGAGTAAAGATTTTCCTAACTTAAACAAGCCTATCTCTATTTCTAACAAACGTTTCGTTGCATATATACGTTACACTTAGGTTAGAATTGAACTCGTTCGACCTACGGCTTAACTTGTGAGAACAAGGACTTAAAACGCACCATCTCCCTAAGGATGACCCGTACTCATCACGGCTAGTTACACGCGACGTCGTCTTGATTCAGCTATCTTTCCTGTTCAAATAAAGCAAGTGGCCCAGCTCCCCAATCGCCCCTCCTCGTCCCGGACTTTTCGTATAACTTAGCTGCGCATAGTAGGGAGCACTCGCCCAAAGCAGAAATATCAGATACATACAGAATGGTTTGCAGTTAACTTTAAAGTTAAATACGACACGTGAAATCTATACCAATAATTCACGGCAAGGAGCACCATGCACTTACACTGGTATCAGAACCTACCCAAACACTTAACTAATGGAATAGTCAAAATTTAAAGTCTCGAAACCGAAACAGTTCCGTATTCGAAAATCTCAAATCCAAGTATATGTTGAATTTTTTTTGATCTCTGAAAATTATTTTGCGCATTGCAGAGAGATCATATACCAGTTGTTTACCACTGTAGAAACACAAACCCATTTGGAGATAATTTTGCCACAAATTTATTGCTTTGGACCGCAATTTGTGGCCGTACTGTTGCTAATGGGGTCGTGTTTCGTGCAGTGGTCTGGTCACTTGGAATTAGGATTTTTGTGATACGCAATTTTGGTCCAGATTTCATATAGTGCTATCTTTGTATTCGGGCTTCACGGAATGTTTTGAAGTTGAGATTTTAGCATCGTCTATTCGCTTTGTCTTTGTATATGTATTTTTAAACATAGACTAATTGCAATACGTCGATTAGTAGGGGTTGTATATATCTAGTATCTAGTTGTTACTTGTTTGTGGAAATGAAGTATTGGATCGTCGTGTTGAATTGCCGGAGGATGTGAGAAGAGTGTTCTTTCTTTCATACATGTATTTGTAAAGTGATGTAATATTTTTTGCGGGGCAAATCTGGGTTGAGACTTTAGCCACCGTTGTATTATTCATTTACTTTTCATGCACCTAGGATAGACCTAAGGTGGGGTGCACAAACTGTAAGTCTACGGTAGCGCCCCGGCCGTCAATCTGACGCCAAACGTGGAACAAAAACTTTTATAACTGGCGTTATCACATACTATAACCCGGATCTTGCCATTAACGCTAAACTAACAAACTGTAAAGAGGTAGAAAGGCTATACCGATCGATCCGAGTCCTTCGGTCTTTAGCCATCATCCCATGCTCCTTTGCGGCAACTCCGATATCTTTGCTCCTCGTCGAGGTGGCACCACATCTACGGATCTTTAAATGGGCTCCCACCTCTATCCCGAGGCAACTCGGTCATCAAGTCTGCTAAAAGAGATGACCAAGATGAATTAGAGAATGAGTAGAATACTTTGTCTCAAACACCCTAGGGTCCACATCACATGAGAGGGTTAGGGTGGAGGTTGAAGAAGATGCTAGGGTTTGGAAATGGTGAACTCAAGAAACACTAGTGAGCCAAAAGAAAAACTAAGCTCATAAACTTGTGTTATCATTCTTCTCTTGTGAATAGATATATGAGGTTATATAATCAAAACCATAAAAAAATATCTAATGAATATATCTCCTCAAATATCCAAACCCAAAACAAAACACATTTAATTCTATCATGACTCACTTAGTGACTCATTAGCATGAGTCACTAATGAACATGCTAGAAGAATGTGTCATCCATAATGAGTCACCATTTCCAAAACCAAATAATCATTTAAACCAAAATGATTAATCCAAAAAGAAATACATCTTCTAAAATATTCTCATAATGGATTACGAAAATACCACTCACATGTATATACATACCTGTATCCGTATTCCGACCGAATACGCATACGAGAGACTAAAATATTCTGACTCAATATAATACATGGATCCGGCTTAAACCAAAGCCCACCAGTATTATCTGTCCGAAATATGACACGTGCGCAAACGCACGTGCATTTTCCGAACCCTACCATAAAACCATACGGCCTCTACAACGTTTCGTCCGAACTTGGGAAACTATCTGTAGGGGACTCTAAAGACTCGTCAGTACCTTGGCAGTGGGTTTAACCACAAGTACGTTAGCGGCACTAGATGTGCGTAACGGCTGTCTATGTACTGACCTCAAGGGAAGCCGATGAGCGAACTCATCCTGGAACCCTACTGAGCCTATCAGTGACAATATACATACAGTCCGGTCCGTTCATCTATGAGTATCGCATATCGGGCCTAGGGGGCTGGTAACGTCAGACCCCCAATAGCGGTATAAGTCGTGTCAGAGTGTAGCCCAGAACACCCTGAGATACTACTGGAGTACCTACCGGTAAATCTCCAGCCTCGGCCGAGGGCTATGTGTAATGGCTCTCCTAGACACAACGCGATCTTACCCCCAATACCGGGAGAGATGAATCCCCTGCCAATCCGCTCACTTGCCTCCATATGGCTCGGGACTGTAACCAAAAAAACCTGTTTGCACGACTCCTTTGAGCCGTGGTAGGGTAGAAATCAAAGCACAGTGGAAACTCACACGAGACAAATGACGACCTCACGTCGATGAACTAACCTGTACACATATCACCAGGGAACTGCTATCTGACGCTAGGTATAAAACCAACTAGCAGGTTCCCGGCGAGTCCTGTCCGGTGTACTCATAACCCAATGAGCACCTGTATACATCTTAGGTAATCCAACTGACACCAGTGGCTTGTAAGACCGGCCACCACCCCTCGTCGGGGTCTCGACTGTATACACTAGTCTACTCCGGAGTATCGATGCCCTGTGTCGAAACTCCCATGACTAGGGACCACTTTTAAGGATGTGCTTATGGACTACCCAACTCTCACATATATGATCGCCATCATACTGTTGGTAGTCAAGCAGGATCCTAAGGGCTCTATCAACGTGTAATAGTGAACAGTCACCTAAACCTGTACACGAAGATAAAGGCAAACCAGATAGCATACTATCATCTCGAGTAAGATTGTCCTACTGGTATAGGTCCTCCCTCAATCATTGCAATCACGTACCTGCGATATAATAATTGACTTTGAGGGCACTACATCCAACAATCTCCCACTTGCACTTAAGACTAATTATTGCGATATCGCATACTCACAGCCCGTGTGATACTGAATACCCAACTCCTCTACTAATCAGTTTCAGAAAGCTCGTTTGTAAAACTCTTGTGTTGGAGAAATAGCCTCAATGAGTGGATCCGCCCTGATGTTTCTTTTTATGTCTCTCTTAATCTCAAGTTCGTGGAGAAAACCATCTCCCGAATCGAGTAATACCTGTCTTAGAATATGTCTGGATATCTGATAGGACCTAGTTCATAAATGAACTCCAAATCCAAACTTCTTAGACTGTATCGATAAGTGAAACTAATCAGTGTCCAGCACCATGCCTCCCAAAGTATCCTTTTGGACCACCTGTCCATAATACTGCCCCCTTCGTCAGAGAGAAAACTATAACTCCGACAATCACTCTGTCATCCATGTCACCTTTGAAGCCTGGAATGATAACCGTCCCCCGAAGGAGGCCGCCGTTATCAAATCCGTAGAACATCCACTTATGTTCTAAAAACTGCTTCCGCATGTTTCTCCAGGATTGGAATAATATAAACTTATTGCATCTAGTGTAAAAAAAACATCTGGTGTTATACTTGACATCTCATGATCGACTCAATTGCCTAAGCAAGTGATCTGCCAATCATGCACATCCCTCTCCCCTTTAGTCTGTAAGACACCTTTAGAGAGGGTGACTCCATCACCTGCAGATACACCACTATGCTAGGAGTCATCTATTCTAAAATACTATTAGAATACTGTCAAAGTACCCACATTGGGAAACTATCCAAATCTAGATCTAAAACCATAGATCTAGAAACTAGAATGTCAGATATTATATCCATATCCTTGGTGGAGAAACAACTGTGTGACAACCACAGTACAACCGATCGTAGTATAGGAATTTTACTTCCTACTCTGTGTATGTCATCCAAATACCAGGACATCACACTATACTACCTTCTTAACAGATCCATCCCCTATTCGGATGAAATCAAACTCATGACTGTCACATCAAAATTAGATGATCTATCTCCACTATATCTGCTCAAGTCTATAAATAGACATAAGCTACTTGCCCACTATGCTTCCGCTGCTCCCACTGACCACAACAACCCTCTGGCAGAATAATATATACGTGCACTTCTAAAGCTAGTTTAGAACGACGCTATACTTAACCTCCTACCGGGTCTCATAGCCTGGAACAATAGTAGTGTCAAGTCAGGGTAAACAAGAATCTCCCTGTCACCGTCCTTGAGGCTACCGGAGTACCTCTCGGGTGTCTGAAGTTACCCACCATATCTGCGAAGTGGCTAATGGAATGTCAAACCTGATTGAATCTTTAGGTCCTATTAAATTTTCCGTAATCGTTTGCGGTTCTGGAATCACTTCTAGTTCTACCATACTCCCACTACTGTTTTCTGAAAAAATCCATTTTACTAAAACTGTGGCGAGTCAAGAACAATATTACCATTGATCTTCCAGATGGTAGAAAGTCAACCCTCGTTATAGCCTGGGCCAACCCACAAACTGCCATTACAGAAAACGTGCCCTGAGTTGTCTAGAGTCTGGTTTTAAGCATAAGCCGGACAACTCCCCGTACCTTAACATCGTTAAGATATGAACCATTCTATATCCAATATAGAAATTTTGGCACTTATTTAATTGGAACCAGATTCAAATCATGCAGCTGTCTCCAGTGTATATCAACTTAGTGGAGAGAGGCTAATCAGCATTACTCAACTTAGGAATACATCCAATTATGAGTAACCTGAAAGAGAAACAAGTTTCTCAAAACCATTACTATCAACTGAATACCAACCATAAGTATCTACATCTTCGATCTCTTTGAAGAATCCCGATACTTGCGACATCTGGTTCTCTACTTTATTCCTATACGCACAACTTCTGAAAACATAGACATTGTATTTCTACGAAACACTTGTCTAAAAAACTAGAGAAGTCATAAGTAAACAGAACATAGTACGAGGACAAACCCCTTTTTCCTGATGGACACTGAACAGCATACAATACTCTATATGAGTCCTTTGAGTCGAATAACTCAAAACCTGTGCATCGTAGGTTGAAAACTGTACTTATAGTTAAGAACTACTCCGTTGTTCAATGCTCCTTACCCAATCGCCAACTGATATAGCTAAATGTCACGGACATAATTTCAAAAAGTTATATCTCACTTTATAAAAATAAATGTACAGATATATCAATTTGAAATTGGTGCATAACAACGGATATTCAAAACCAAATACTTGCCGTCTGGCAAAAACCCAGGCGATTTCTCCAAACATCACCAATTACAACGAATTCCGACATATTGAGGATGATCACCTTATTCCCAATAACTTACTCCCACTCATCATCTGTAAAACCATACAGATGTGAGAATCATACCTGGTAAATACATACCCTGAAGTAAGTATCTAATCGGGAAATCAGTTTTCCTTTAACAACGCACAGTGAAACTGAAACATGAAAATTTTTCGTAGGGGTATCCTGGTATTCATAGTAATGCCTCTTCCATAATCCAATTCATGACTGTAACCGTATATTTCTTTGACATCTCTCCAAATCCCTTTATTTGTCTTTAGTCGTTACCTTCTGTACACCCCTTTAGGCTAAATGGTTTTCTTCCTTCCCTACCGTTCGGCACCAGCTTATGGTTTTCAAGAAGACTATCCAGTAAGTATAATAAGTGTACTCTCTGTAGGGTTCCTAGGCACTCTCAAGAGGTCTCACAAGGCATCAACCATGCCAATTTCAAATTTTACGGTGCCGAGAAACCCTAGACTAGATCGTTGACTAGAAATTTAGGCGAAATATGAATCTAGTTAACATCTTAACTAAAGGAGAGAGGCTACAACCTTTGTAGATCCGGTTTTCCACTTCCTTAGCTCGACGTAGGCGTCCTCTCGCTGTCCATCTCGAATCTCGAACTCAAACGTCGGCTTCATCGGAGAATTGGGCGGACTAGGTCGTCGGCTTCGTGCCGAAGATGATCTACGTCGAGGCATCACAAGTTCAAGCTCCGACTTCACAAAGTTGTGAAACTTGTGAAGAAAACACCCAAAACAACTTGGCAAGAGGTAGAGGGTGAATAAATAGGAGGTGGGTTCACTTTAGAATTGGATTTCTCACTTTAGAACTCAAGTTGCCATTGATGGCATCAAGCTTTCTATCTTGAAGAAGAAGATCAAGAAGAAGAAAGAAATATAATGAGTTATCTTAAAATGAAAAGAAAATCAAAACTTATCATAATGTGAACCATAGTTAAGTGTAGAGAATTGATTAATGTTAGAAGAATGGTTAGGGTTTAGTGTGAAGACAAAATGGTCACAAAGTCAAAGCTTCATGAAGCTTCAACAATATTCAAGAATGAAAGCAACCATTTTGTATTCTTATCCCATTCTTTTTCAAAATATGAATAAATAAAAGAATGGATAAATAAAAACCCTAATCACTTTCTTAACCTAGGTTTAATTCTATACACTTAACCAAATAAGCAAGCATCATCAAACATGATACAAACATGTGCACAAAAGTATATCACATATACAATTTGCACATCAAGTGAGAAAATCCATTTAAAGTGAACCAATACTAGTTAATGCAAAGTAATATATCAAATATATAATTATACATTAAATCATTAAATCAACACTTGATTTAACGATCCGGTCATATCGCATATAACCGACTAGTATCCAATGTGTCGGCTTATCGAATCAATCCTTGATTCGATATCTAGGTTATATCGAATACAACCAATCGAAACATCCATCGCGAGAATGGAATACGGTATCACATACACGCATTATTCTCGGTCCTGCACATATCTCATATGCGCTCCTATTTCGTTTCGCTTGAGCCAGGAAACCTCTGTGTAGGACTCTAAAGACTCGTCAATACGCCGGTAGCAGATGATGATTATATCAAGCACCTACAAGCCGCAAGCGGTCTGCTAAACGTAACGGCCATCCGGGTATTGAGCGATCAGAAGATCGACGAGGTAGCCCGCTCACACTCCTGTGAATCCGACCAGTAACACTTACCGTACAGTAAGGTCTGTTCGTCTGATACGTCGCATATCAAGTCTAGGGGTGGTAAACGTCAGACCCCAATAACCGATAAGTCGTGCCGATGTGAGGCTCATAACGGGTCGAGAAACTACTGGTAACACTTACCAGCATATCTCTGATCAGCCCTGGCCAGGGACTTCCCTGTTACGGCCAATCGAGCACAGCGCAACATCAACCCCCAATACCGGGAGAGACGAAACTCCTCCTATCGCTCATTGCCTCCATGTGACTCGGGACTGTACCCAAAGACCACCGTTTTGCACGCCCTCATGGACGTGGTAAGGTGGAGGTCAAAGCACAGTGGGAATCACACAAGACTCTATGACGATCTCGGGTCTACAGACTAACCTGTACAAGTGTCACCTGAGAACTGCCATCTGACGTGAGGTATAATACCATCTGGGAGTTCTCGGCGAGTCCGTCCAGTGTACCCAGTCTTCACTGAGCACCCGTATACCATCTCTGATGTCAAACACCAATGGATATGGGATCATCCATCGCCCATCTCATGGGTCGAGAAGCGTATACGCTAGTCTACACTGGTATATCGATGCCCCGTCTCGATACACCCACGACTAGGGACCTTGAAGGATGTACTTATGGACTACCATGTCCCCACTAGTATGATCTGCATCATAGTCCAGGTAGTCAAGTACACATCCTAAGGGCTTTACCAACATGTAACTATAAGACAGTTTAAAGAGACTAGTGTACATGTTAAGATAAAGAGTAACCAGATAGCATACTATCATATCGAGAAAGAAAGTCATCTCTATATATGTCTAAGCATCCAATATAATATACATCATCTGTACAATACTGGCCTCTAGGGCATACATACAACTAACAATCTCCCACTTGCACTAGGGCCAGCTGCTGTAGTATCGCATACCGAGCATCCCGAAGAGTCTCTCAAACTGTATCTGGGGAATGGCCTTCGTGAGTGGATCCACCGTGTTGTTCTTCGTGTCAACTCTCCTGACCTCGATCTCCCGACGATCAACTATCTCCCGGATCAGGTGATACCGCCTCAGAATATGCCTGGATCGCTGATGGGACCTGGGTTCCTTGGCCAAAGCCACCGCTCCATTGTTATCGCAATACAAAGGTATTGGATGCTCAATGGATGGAACCACTCCAAGTTCAGTAATGAACTTCTTGATCCAGACAGCTTCTTTAGCAGCATCGTTGGCAGCGATGTATTCAGCCTCCATCGTCGAGTCTGTCACGGTTTCCTGCTTGGAACTCTTCCAGCTAACCGCCCCTCCGTAAATGGTAAAGACAAATCCCGACTGCGACTTAGAGTCGTCCTTATCACTCTGGAAGCTCGAATCGGTAAAGGACTCCACTTGGAGCTCTCCATTACCATACACCAAGAGCATCTCTTTAGTCATTTGCAAGTACTTGAGAATGCTCTTCACAGCTGTCCAGTGATTCTCTCCAGGATCAGCTTGATACCTGCTCACTACACTTAGTGAGTATGCAACATTGGGTCTGGTACATAGCATCGCGTACATGATAGAGCCTACAGCCGAAGCATAGGGTATCCCTTGCATGCGAGCTCTCTCCAAATCAGTCTTGGGAGACATCTCTTTGGAGAGAGTGACTCCAGATATCGTGGGCATGTTCCCACGCTTAGATTCTTCCATACTAAACCTCTTTAGTATGGTGTCAGTGTACCTGGATTGGGACAATCCCAATATCCGTTTGGATCTATCTCTATAGATCCTGATCCCCAATATGCAGGAGGCATCACCAAGATCTTTCATTGAGAATTTTTGTGATAAGAAGAGCTTGACCGATTGCAGCATAGGAATATCATTTCCTATCAAGAGTATGTCATCCACGTACAATACGAGGAAGACAACCTTACTCTCTGCCACCTTCTTGTAAATACAAGGTTCATCTGGATTTTTGACGAAATCAAACTCTTTGATAACGACATCAAAGCAGATGTTCCAACTCCGCGATGCTTGCTTTAATCCATAAATGGATTTAAGCAGCTTGCACACCTTCCCGCTGCTCCCACTGTCTACGAAGCCCTCTGGCTGAGTCATGTACACGCACTCTTCTAAATCACCATTTAGAAAGGCGGTCTTAACATCCATTTGCCAGATTTCGTAGTCATGATATGCAGCGATGGCAAGCATGATACGGATGGATTTAAGCATAGCCACTGGAGAAAAGGTTTCGTCATAATCCACACCTGGTCTTTGGCGAAAACCTTTTGCAACAAGTCTATCTTTGAAAGTCTCCACTTTCCCATCTACACCAAGTTTTTTCTTGAAGATCCACTTGCTCCCAATGGGTTTTACCCCTTCAGGAGCAACATCCAAAGTCCATACTTTGTTGGTGTACATGGATTCCATCTCGGACCGCATAGCATCCAGCCATTTTACCGAGTCCCTACTCGTGATGGCCTGCTCGAAACTAGTTGGGTCATCATCCTCCATAATGCAATCCTCGCTTCCACCGTCAATGAGAAAACCGTAGTATCTCTCAGGTGGACGAGAAACCCTACTAGATCGGCGGAGAGGCTGGGGTTCGTCGAGTTCTACTGAATCCTTTGGTTCTACCAAGTCTTCTGTTACAGTTTGTGTTGCTGGAACCTCTTCCAGTTCTACCTCAATGCTACTTGTCTGTTTCATAAGAAAACTCTTTTCTAAGAAAGTGGCATGTCGAGAAACAAACACTTTTTGTTCCTCGGAGTGGTAGAAGATATACCCTCGTGAATGTTTGGGATATCCAACAAACTTACATAGAACAGACCTTGCCTCGAGCTTGTCCGGATTTTGTGTTTTAACATAGGCCGGACAACCCCATATCTGAATAAAATTAAGACATGGTCTCTTTCCATTCCATATCTCATATGGAGTGGTAGGCACTGATTTGGTTGGAACTCTATTCAATAGGTATGCAGCAGTCTCCAGTGCATATCCCCAGAAGGAAATAGGTAACTCAGCTGCACTCATCATAGAGCGCACCATATCTAATAGGATGCGATTTCTCTGCTCCTATACACCGTTGTGCTGTGGTGTATAAGGAGGAGTAAGCTGAGAGAGAATCCCATTCTCTTTTAGATAATCTCTGAATTCGTTACTTAAGTATTCTCCTCCTCGATCAGATCGAAGGATTTTAATACTTTGGCCCGTTTGGTTCTCTACTTCTTGTTTATATTCTCTAAATTTCTCAAAAGCTTCTGATTTGTGTTTCATTAGGAACATATATCCAAATCTAGAGAGATCGTCAGTGAATGTAATGAAGTACGAAGAACCATCCCTGGCATGTGTAGACATGGGACCACATACATCACTATGTACCAGTCCTAAGAGTTCAGTAACTCTTTCTCCGTGTCCACTAAACGGAGCTTTGGTCATTTTTCCTTTGAGACATGAATGGCAAGTATCATAAGATGATAATTCGAACGGATTCAAATAACCATCCTTATGTAACTTAGCCAGTCGTGTCGCATTGATATGACCAAGTCTACAATGCCACAAGTAGGATTCGTTCATTTCTGAACTTTTCCTCTTGTTTGTGTTTTGTATATTGAGGACTGTATTTTGATTTAGAATGAATATGCCATTATGTAACGAGCTTGATGCAATCAATTTTTGATCTAGGAATATGTTCATAACATTATCCTGTACTACAAAATTATATCCTTCTTTACTCAATAAAGAAACTGATATAATGTTGCACATCATGTTCGGTATATAATAGCACATATTCAGGATCATTGTATCACCACTTGGTAATACTAGGTGATATTCGCCAATTGCTTTGGCTGCAACATTTGCACCGTTCCCTACTTGAATGGAATGATCACCTTTTCCCAGTTCTCTACCTTTCCGTAGCCCATGTAACATCTTACATATGTGGGATCCTGATCCGGTATCTAATACCCAGGACGTAGGGTGAACTAAGAAACAGTTCTCAATAACAAACACACCCGAAGATGATGCATCAATATGCATGCTCTCCGTTTGGGCGGTGTGAGAATCCAGATATTCTTCTGTTTCCTGTTCATTCTTATAACACTTATAAGATAGAACGGGTTCAACGTTCCCCTGCACAGTATAACATGCGGGTTCGGTCAATACATCCATATTATTATCTTGATTAAGGCATGAACTGGTCGCTACCTGGAGAGAGAGAGAAGAAAACACTTTAGCGTATGCTCGTGCAAGATCAGATTGGTTATTATCTTATCTAATCAGGATGGCTCCCACTGCTTTTTATCAAATCTTCCTTCAAACCCTAAAAGGAAAGACTAGCCGGGATTAATTACACACTACAAGTTCGCCAATCTTTCAGCCAGGCCAGTGTCGGTACTTTGAGGGAGGTCCCCCGTGCTTTCGCACGAACCTAATTAGTGTAAACCTCGTTTTCCCAGAGGCGTAACCTCGTTAACACCTTTCTAGACACCTACTTGATCGGCTAATTGCAATGTGTAAAACTCTCCCAGAAGTAACTCTTACTCGCAGCGGGTATCGGGATCCAACTATCTCATAGAAGGTATGCAATCTCATTGCAAATTTCAACACTTGAAATTCCCGATAATATTTTACCCCTAGCGTTCTATGACCTTGACGGAGGCCAAACAACCCATAGTCCGCTAGTCAAGTTCAACCCGTCATTTCCTGATTGAATTAAACCCACCCGCACGACCCTTGACGGAGGCCAAACAACGCCGTACGAATACCCTAATCCAATCACATCATATGCATGAAGATAAGCACTAGTTAGCTACCGTACACTACGCCTTGACGGAGGCCAAACAACCGCAGCACGAATACTAACTAGTACTTACCTGAAATGACGGAGGGCTACGCAGGTTTTTCATAAAAACCATGAGCGTAATGAACTTGATATCGTTGTAGAATCAAAATGAAGTTTTGAAATGGAGTGATTTTGAGGCTTTTCTAGTTTTGCTAAAGGGGTCACTCCCGGTGAAGGGATCGTCGGCCCTTTCCTCGTCGAATGAGGTGCGGGATATATCATATATATCACTGTGCAAAGCAAAACTCAAAAGCAATCAAAAGCAAACCGAGTGTGTAGCATCTGCCAGTTATTGCTAAAGGAGTCACTCCCGGTGAAGGGATCTCGGTCCTTTCCTCATCGAATAAGGTGCAGGGTATATCATATATACCGCTATGCAAAGCAAGAACTGTAGCTACCTATTTTGTTTAAAATTTGATTCTACAACATCTTAGGTTTCTTTTCTTTCATTAATCACATTAATGAAGTCCCATCATTTAAGTACCTAAACATTACAGATAAATACGACGTACACTTATGCCATCCGCATTCGCCTCGATGTCCCCTCGTGCACCGTTAGGTTAGGTAACTAACGACAGAGCAGGGCAGGGCTAGTGCGGGTGCAAAACATAAGTAACGTCTATATAATATATCATATATACTATATAAAGTATCTATCACAGAACATCACATGATCACATCACAGATAACGCAGCAGAAGGAACATATGAAACATTGGATATACTAGGACGTCCGTGTTTTCAATACGAGCCAGTATAAAACACGGATTCCACGGTCGTGATGAATAGCCAATCCCACACCCCTAGATCCCTACGAGAGCGGCAAGCAACCCTGCCAATTCTAGGGTTAGGAGACCCGGACTTGACTCCTCGAGTTGGTCTCCCACTGGACCCCAGAACCCGGTTACTTGTGCTCCCCTCCTTGTGTCTATCCTAATGCGGAAAAGTAAACAATATACAAAAGGTGACAACTTCCGCAACCTGGAAGTGCCCCAAATAAAAGAATATTACATACAAGTTTTTACATGAATGAAAATGAAAAACACTCATCTCACATAAAAACCCCCGGCTATTCAAACACGACGATCCAATATAACATATCCAGCAACACATAACATCGCATGTCATCAACGTAAGTAAGTATGCATACCCCAATTGCCGTTGACGTATAGCAACGAAACCGGCGATATGAACATACTACACTTACGGTCACAGAAAAGAAAGTGTAAAACTACAACAACTGGAATCCGCAATCTTATTAGACATCACATGCCTAATCCAATGAATACCTTAGACATCACATGCCTAACAATTATAAACCCCGCATTTTAGTCTCATTATCGAAAACTCTTTTCAACATCAAATGAAACTAAACCGCTAGATTTATATCATTCATTCAGTTATCTCATAACTGTTTGTGAATTCTAATTATTGTATCCCATTCCGGATAAATAGAATATATTAAACTTTCCGATCGAACATTCGAACACCCAAGTTTTCCCGAAACCGTCCAACACATGAAATAGGTTCAAAGACATTCGCTTCATGCCTCAGTACCAACGGTCCAGCCGTAGAAGGGTCAAACTAACGCCTCACATGTGGCACGCCGTACTGCCCCAAACCCGAAGGTTCAAAGGGCAATTCAAGACGGTCACATAATCGAGTTAAGGTTTGTTGTCTTCTAGAGGGACCATCGCGTTGCTTGCACTACTCAGAACGTCTTTAAACTACAGAAAAATCCAACACTTGGAAATTTTCCGGCAGGGGAAAATTTGGGTATTTATATCCGGTCGAACTTTTTAACATATTCTAAAGTTATCCGGAAAGCCACATAGACAAAATATGATAATCCGATCGAATCAGTGAACCCCCAAAACAACCCTAGAAAATACAACTCTGGAAAAATATTAAAAATTCCCATAAAACTCAGCACTGTGAACTAGGAATTACTGTGCAAAGGAACAGGGCTGACGTCATCAAGGGGCCGCGGAACCGCCGCAGAAGCCATGCTTCTGCCGCGGTTCCGCCGCACAATTTACTGTTCATGGAATATTTTTTGCATCGTAATTCTTATATTTCCCTGCTTAATTTTTTAAGCATTTTTAATATGGAAAAATCGCAGATTTTAGAAAAAGTCCAGAGAGCATTTTCCGGGTTAGGGTTTCGGGTCGATCGGGTTTCAAACTTCGTCTAGACTTCGCCTAAGGCTCTAGCTAGGCTCTGATACCACTGTAGGGTTCCTAGGCACTCTCAAGAGGTCTCACAAGGCATCAACCATGCCAATTTCAAATTTTACGGTGCCGAGAAACCCTAGACTAGAACGTTGACTAGAAATTTAGGCGAAATATGAATCTAGTTAACATCTTAACTAAAGGAGAGAGGCTACAACCTTTGTAGATCCGGTTCTCCACTTCCTTAGCTCTACGTAGGCGTCCTCTCGCTGTCCATCTCGAATCTCGAACTCAAACGTCGGCTTCATCGGAGAATTGGGCGGACTAGGTCGTCGGCTTCGTGCCGAAGATGATTTACGTCGAGGCATCACAAGTTCAAGCTCCGACTTCACAAAGTTGTGAAACTTGTGAAGAAAACACCCAAAATAACTTGGCAAGAGGTAGAGGGTGAAGAAATAGGAGGTGGGTTCACTTTAGAATTGGATTTCTCACTTTAGAACTCAAGTTGCCATTGATGGCATCAAGCTTTCTATCTTGAAGAAGAAGATCAAGAAGAAGAAAGAAATATAATGAGTTATCTTAAAATGAAAAGAAAATCAAAACTTATCATAATGTGAACCATAGTTAAGTGTAGAGAATTGACTAAGGTTAGAAGAATGGTTAGGGTTTAGTGTGAAGACAAAATGGTCACAAAGTCAAAGCTTCATGAAGCTTCAACAATGTTCAAGAATGAAAGCAACCATTTTGTATTCTTATCCCATTCTTTTTCAAAAAATGAATAAATAAAAGAATGGATAAATAAAAACCCTAATCACTTTCTTAACCTAGGTTTAATTCTATACACTTAACCAAATGAGCAAGCATCATCAAACATGATACAAACATGTGCACAAAAGTATATCACATATACAATTTGCACATCAAGTGAGAAAATCCATTTAAAGTGAACCAATACTAGTTAATGCAAAGTAATATATCAAATATATAATTATACATTAAATCATTAAATCAACACTTGATTTAACGATCCGGTCATATCGCATATAACCGACTAGTATCCAATGTATCGGCTTATCGAATCAATCCTTGATTCGATATCTAGGTTATATCGAATACAACCAATCGATACATCCATCGCGAGAATGGAATACGGTATCACATACACGCATTATTCTCGGTCCTGCACATATCTCATATGCGCTCCTATTTCGTTTCGCTTGAGCCAGGAAACCTCTGTGTAGGACTCTAAAGACTCGTCAATACGCCGGTAGAAGATGATGATCATATCAAGCACCTACAAGCCGCAAGCGGTCGGCTAAACATAACGGCCATCCGGGTATTGAGCGATCAGAAGATCGACGAGGTAGCCCGCTCACACTCCTGTGAATCCGACTAGTAACACTTACCGTACAGTACGGTCTGTTCGTCTGATACGTCACATATCAAGTCTAGGGGTGGTAAACGTCAGACCCCAATAACCGATAAGTCGTGCCGATGTGAGGCTCATAACGGGTCGAGAAACTACTGGTAACACTTACCAGCATATCTCTGATCAGCCCTGGCCAGGGACTTCCCTGTTACGGCCAATCGAGCACAGCGCAACATCAACCCCCAATATCGGGAGAGACGAAACCCCTCCTATCGCTCATTGCCTCCATGTGACTCGGGACTGTACCCAAAGACCACCGTTTTGCACGCCCTCATGGACGTGGTAAGGTGGTGGTCAAAGCACAGTGGGAATCACACAAGACTCTATGACGATCTCGGGTCTACAGACTAACCTGTACAAGTGTCACCTGAGAACTGCCATCTGACGTGAGGTATAATACCATCTGGGAGTTCTCGGCGAGTCCGTCCAGTGTACCCAGTCTTCACTGAGCACCCGTATACCATCTCTGATGTCAAACACCAATGGATATGGGATCATCCATCGCCCATCTCATGGGTCGAGAAGCGTATACGCTAGTCTACACTGGTATATCGATGCCCCGTCTCGATACACCCACGACTAAGGACCTTGAAGGATGTACTTATGGACTACCATGTCCCCACTAGTATGATCTGCATCATAGTCCAGGTAGTCAAGTACACATCTTAAGGGCTTTACCAACATGTAACTATAAGACAGTTTAAAGAGACTAGTGTACATGTTAAGATAAAGAGTAACCAGATAGCATACTATCATATCGAGCAAGAAAGTCATCTCTATATATGTCCAAGCATCCAATATAATATACATCATCTGTACAATACTGGCCTCTAGGGCATACATACAACTAACACTCTCCTAATCTTAGGAGTACTCGCAACCTGAGAGAAGGTGATGATAAAAGACAACTGAATAATACCTTATTCTATTTCTCCCGAACTAGGGAAAAAAGAAAAGGTGAAGTAGGAGTGGCGATGAAGTACGCGGTTTGGTCGTGAATGATAGCAGTCGCAATTTACTTTGCCCTCTTTCTAATCCCTTTATTTTGTCTTTACTTATTACCTTCTGTACACCCTACTTAGGCTAATTGGTTTTCTTCATTCCCTACCTTTCGGCACCTGCTTATGGTTTGGAAGAAGACTATCTATTAAGCGTAATAGGTGCACTCTCCGAAACAAAGGAGCCCTCACAACCTAAGAGAAAGTGATAATAAAAGACAAATGAAAAAACCAATTCAATTTCTCCTGAACCTGGATCCATCCTCGAAAAAGTCCCTTCGAGTTCATATATAACCATACAATGGATCTATCCAATGGAAGTGGATGTTCGTAGTAATACGAGGTGTTCTGAGAAATGCAAAGGGTAAAAGAAGGAGCAGCAATGACTTATGCAACTCGAACAATCCAAAAGCCAGTATTTTAAGAAGGTTTGGTCAACTTGGTCACTGAGTCATAGTCTAGGGTCGGTCAAAGGTCGCTGCGAAAGAAAGAGAGAAAAGAAACACTCTGCGTGCACTCTAACCTAGATCAGAATGGTTATCACTTTATCTAATCAGGAAACCTCCCACTGTACCGTCAAATTCTCCTCCAAACCTGAAAGAAGAATCAATCGGGATCACCCGAAGAGTAAACCAACTCATCAGTGGGAATCAGGATCCAACTCTCATCGCATGATAACGTGACGGAATCCACTCACGTTATCACACTCCAGAAGGTATGCGCATGCCTGGCAAGTTTCAGTTTCTTTAGAAACTCTCGATGTGATTTTTGCCCCATGCTCTTATGACCTTGGCTAAGGGCTAAACCAATCATAAGTCACATGTCAAGTTCTTCCCATCATTATCTTGTTAATTTGAACCCACCTGTACATACTCTTGACTAAGGGCCAACAAAGTAATACGACTGTCCCAAACCAACGCATCTATCTATGCAACATGTGAACACCCCAGCAACTACTAATCACTATGTCTTGACTAAGGGCCAAACCAACATAGCTTGAATACTATTGACCATTCATATGAAATGACGGAGGGCTACGGCTGGTTTTTGGCGAAAAACCCTTAACGTAACGAACTTGATATCGCTGAAAGAACCTGATAGCTTTTTATAAGAATATAGTGGCGAAAACCTTTGCTAAAGAGGTCACTCCCGGTGAAGGGATCTCGGCTCTTTCCTCGTGGAATGAGGTGCAGGATATTTCAACTGAATACCGCGATGCAAAGCAACATGTAATCGACTATAGTGAAGTTATTACCCTGACGCAAATTTCTGCCCAAGGGGTCACTCCCGGTGAAGGGATCTCGGCCCTTGCCTCGTCGAATGGGGTGCAGGATATTCCAACTGAATACTACTATGCAAAACAAAAGAAAACGTCTTTGTAATAACACTTTTTTAAACTGTTCCAACAACGTCCAAACAGGTTTGATTTCCTTTGCATTGATCAGAATCAACGCAGTCCCATCAATTAATCACACCAGAAAAGAACGAAAATAAAATGTACGTATATGCCATCCACATTCGCCACTGGGTCCCTTCATTGCCCGTTAGGTTACTTAACTAACGACAGAGCGGGGACTAGACTAGCGCGGGTGCTAAACATATACAACATCTACTAGTATATATACCATTATACAATAATCACTCCAGGCGTGATAATATGCAACATTACAGAAAAGTAATAAGCATCACAGAACAATACAGATAATCTGGGATCCCCGGGTTTCACAGAGCCGCTACTGAAACCCGACGTTCCCCTGGTTGTATGGATAGCCTGCGCAATGAAACCTAGACCCCTACGAGTGCGGCAAGTTACCCGCCAAAACCTGAAGCGAGACAGCCCCCTACAGCAAAGTGAATGGACCACCCAGCACTTCATGGAATCCGGTAACCTGGGCACCCTCCTTGGGTCAACCTGTACCCCCTACGAGTGCGGCGAATAGTCTGCCAATTCTAGAGTGAGGCCCCTCTGCCTCTCAAAGCTATGAGATGCGGACCCGTTGCCCTCTAGAACCCGGCTATCTGTGCACTCCGTCGTGGGGTAAAACCTAGTACAGAAATGAAAAATATGTATAACGGGTACATCGACCTCAGCCCGGTCGTGCCCCAAAAGAATATTATACAAACAGGTAGTGAAGGCAGTCCACATGTTGGACGCTCGCCCCACAATATCAAATGTATAAAAAAATCCCAAACTGCACTACCATTGCACACTGCTATCCACCACGACAAATCCGCAACACCACAGCACAACACAGAACATCAACGCGAACGTCACGTTCGCAAACCCGTCTAAAAGGACTATAGCAATTAGACGCAATTTACTGCTCGAATGACATTCACGGTCGGAAATATAATGTAAGTACTGTAAACTAACAAGTTTAAAATTCCGGTCGACAAAACATCCCGAAGTGGGCCCCACGTACATCTGCAGTACTCAAACAAAATCTGGGCCCAAACAAAGTATTCCAGAAACCACAATTCCCTATGCAAGAGCTCCAGAAGAAATATGGTACACTGAAGCACCAAGCCTGCGGCGAAACCGCGGCCAAACCTTGGCATGTGCGGCGGTTCCGCGGCAGTACGGTCGAATCAGTGGCCCAAATTTCTACTGTGTTCTTAAAAAAGCCTGCACGATTTTCTGAGATGCTCAAAATGATTTTTAGACCTGTTTAAAAAATCGACAGAAACTTTGGCCTGAAAATTGCGGTTTTCGAAATTTCGTTCGATCGTTGTTTTAAACACGTTAGAACAAGTTAGTAAAGGTTAATGGCGTGGCTCTGATACCATGTAAGTCTACGGTAGCGCCCCGGCAGTCAATCTGACGCTAAACGCGGAACAAAAACTTTTATAACTGGCGCTATCGCATACTATAACCCGGATCTTTCCATTAATGCTAAACTAACAAACTGTAAAGAGATAGATAGTCTATACCGATCGATCCGAGTCCTTTGGTCTTTAGCCATCATCCCACGCTCCTTTGCGACAACTCCGATCTCTTTGCTCCTCGTCGAGGTGGCACCATATCTACAGATCTTTAAACGGGCTCCCGCCTCTAAACCGAGGCAACTTGGTCATCAAGTCTGCTAAAAGAGATGACCAAGATGAAGTAGAGAACGAGTAGAATACTTTGTCTCAAACATCCTAGGGTTCTCATCACATGAGAGGGTTAGGGTGGAGGTTGAAGAAGATGCTAGGGTTTGGAAATGGTGAACTCAAGAAACACTAGTGAGCCAAAAGAAAAACTAAGCTCATAAACTTGTGTTATCATTCTTCTCTTGTGAATAGATATATGAGGTTATATAATCAAAACCATAAAAAAATATCTAATGAAAATATCTCCTCAAATATCCAAACCCAAAACAAAACACATTTAATTCTATCATGACCACTTAGTGACTCATAAGCATGAGTCACTAATGAACATGCTAGAAGAATGTGTCAACCATAATGAGTCACCATTTCCAAAACCAAATAATCATTTAAACCAAAATGATTAATCCAAAAAGAAATAAATCTTCTAAAATATTCTCGTAACGGATTATGAAAATACCCCTCACCTGTATATACATACCTGTATCCGTATTCCGACCGAATACGAATACGAGAGACTAAAATATTCTGAATCAATATAATACAAGGATCCGGCTAAAACCAAAGCCCATCAGTATTATCTGTCTGAAATATGACACGTGTGCAAACGCACGTGCATTTTCCAAACCCGGCCATAAAACCATACGGCCTCTACAACGTTTCGCCCGAACTTGGGAAACTATCTGTGGGGGCTCTAAAGACTCGTCAGTACCCTGGCAATGGGTTTAACCACAAGCACGTCAGCGGCACTAGCTGTGCGTAACGGCTACCCATGTACTGACCTCAAGGGAAGCCGATGAGCGAACTCATCCTGGAATCCTACTGAGCCTATCAGTGACAATATACATAAGTCCGGTCCATTCGTCTATGAGTATCGCATATCGGGCCTAGGGGCTGGTAACGTCAGACCCCTAATAGCGGTATAAGTCGTGTCAGAGTGTAGCCCAGAACACCCTGAGATACTACTGGAGTACCTACCAGTAAATCTCCAGCATCGGCCGAGGGCTATGTGTAATGGCTCTCCTAGACACAGCGCGATCTCACCGCCAATACCGAGAGAGATGAATCCCTTGCCGATCCGCTCACTTGCCTCCATGTGGCTAGGGACTGTACCCAAAAAAACCTGTTTGCATGACTCCTTTGAGCCGTGGTAGGGTAGAAATCAAAGCACAGTGGGAACTCACACGAGACAAATGACGACCTCAGGTCGATGAACTAACCTATACACATGTCACCAGGGAACTGCTATCTGACGCTAGGTATAATACCAACTAGCAGGTTCCCGACGAGTCCTGTCCGGTGTACTCATAACCCAATGAGCACCTATATACATCTTAGGTGATCCAACTGACACCAGTGGCCTGTGAGACCTGCCACCGCCCCTCGTCGGGGTCTTGACTGTATACACTAGTCTACTCTGGAGTATCGATGCCCTGTGTTGAAACTCCCACGACTAGGGACCACTTTTAAGGATGTGCTTATGGACTACCCAACTCTCATGTATATGATCGCCATTGTACTGTTGGTAGTCAAGCAGGATTCTAAGGGCTCTATCAACGTGTAATTGTGAATAGTCACCTAAACCTTTACACGATGATAAAGGCAAACCAGATAGCATACTATCATCTCGAGTAAGATTGTCCTACCGGTATAGGTCCTCCCTCAATCATTGCAATCACGTACCTGCGATCCAATAATTGACTTTGAGGGCACTACATCCAACACAAACTACCGGGTTCTTGAAGTGCCGAGTGGCCTACTCATCTCATTGATGGAGGTTGCTTCACTTCGGGGATTCGGTAGGTAGTTTGCCACACCTGTAGGGGTCTACGGTGAGGGTTTTGGCTATTAATCATGACCATGGAATCCGTTTTTCGTTAGAGGCTAGAACGAAACACGGAAATGTTAGTTATATGTATGCCCTAGAGGCCATTACTGTACATTGGATGTATATTGTAGTGGATGCTGGGACATATATAGGGAGGACTTTCTTGCTCGACATGATAGTATGCTATCTGGTTGAACTTTACCTTAACGTGTATACTGATTGTCTCTCTGTTACATGTTGGTAAAGCCCTTAGGATGTGTGCTTGACTACCTGGACTATGATGCAGATCATACTAGTGGGGACATGGTAGTCCGTAAGTACATCCTTTAAAGTCCCTAGTCGTGGGTGTATCGAGACGGGGCATCGATATACCAGAGTAGACTAGCGTGTACCTTCTCGACCCATACAGATGGGCGATGGATGATCCCATATCCATCGGTGTTTGACATCAGAGATGATATACGGGTGCTCAGTAGAGACTGGGTACACTGGACGGACTCGCCGAGAACTCCCAGATGGTATTATACCTCACGTCAGATGGCAGTTCTCTGGTGACACTGGTACAGAGTAGTCTGTTGACGCGAGATCGTCATAGAGTCTTGTGTGGTTCCCACTGTGCTTTGATTTCCATCTTACCACGTCCAAGAGGGCATGCAAAACGGTGGTTTTTGGGTACAGTCCCGAGTCACATGGAGGCAATGAGCGATAGGAGGGGATTCGTCTCTCCCGGTATAGGGGGTTGATGTTGTGCTGTGTTCGATTGGCTATAACAGGAAATCCCTGGCCAGGGTTGCTGAGATTTACTGGTAAGTGTTACCAGTAGTTTCTCGAACAGTTATAGACCTCATATCGACACGACTTATCGAGCTATTGGGGTCTGACGTTTACCACCCCTAGGCAAGATATGCGACATATCAGACGATCAGACCGGACTCTACGGTAGTGTTACTGGTTGGATTCACTGGAGTGTGAGCGGGCTTGCTCGTCGATCTTCAGATCGCTCAATACCCGGGTGTCCGTTACGTTTAGCTGACCGCTTGCGGCTTGTGGGTGTTTGATATGATCATCATCTGCTGCCGGCGTATTGACGAGTCTTTAGAGTCCTACACAGAGGTTTCCTGGCTCAAGCGAAACGAAATAGGAGCGCATATGAGATATGTGCGGGACCGAGAATAATGCGTGTATGTGATACCGTATTCCATTCTCGCGATGAATGTATCGAATGGTTGTATGCGATATAACCTAGTTATCGATTCAAGCGTTGATTCGATAAGCCGATACATTGTATACTAGTCGGTTGTGTGCGACATGACCGGATCATTGAATCAAGTGTTGATTTAATGATTTAATGTATAATTATATATTTGATATATTACTTTGCATTAACTAGTATTGGTTCACTTTAAATGGATTTTCTCACTCGGATTGTACACATTGTATATGTGATATACTTTTGTGCACTTGATTGTATCATGTTTGATGATACATGTTTAACTATAGTTAAGTGTAATGGATTAAGCCATGGTTAAACTAATGATTAGGGTTTTCTTTTCTTACTTATTTATTTATTTATTTATTTTGAATAGATAAGAAAAGAATGGTTGCTAATTTTGGAGTTTAGTTGAAGCTTCATGAAGCTTTGACTTTGTAACCATTCTTGTCTTCATCTTTAACCCTAACCATTAATCTAACCTTAGTTAATTCTCTACACTTGACCATGGTTCTAATATGATAAGTATTCATTTTCTTTTCCAAATAGAATTAACTTATCATATATCATTTCTTCTTCTTCTTCCTTCAACTCAAGAAGAAAAACCTATACTACATCAATGGTGGATTGATGATATGAGTGAGAAATCCAAATCTAAAGTCTACCCACTTCCTATTTCTTCATCCTCTACCTCTTGCCAAGTAGTAGAGTGTGTTTCCTTCATAAGTTTTTAGGGCTTGGTGAAGGTGGAGCTTGATTTAGCGATGCCTCGACGTAGATCATCTTCGGCATGGACATCGACGACCTAGCTCGCTTTTTCTCCGACGAAGCCGACTCTAGAGCCCGGATTCCTTTTGGACAGCGGAGACGACTTCGTTGCGGAGCTATGGAGGTGGAGCACCGGATCTATAAAGGTTGTATTTCCGATATCTCTTAGTTAAGTGTTAACTAGTTTACTTTTCGCCTAGTTTTCTAGCCAACGGTCCGTAGTCGGGTTTCTCGGCACCTAGAATTTTTGAAATTGGCATGGTTGATGCCTTGTGAGACCTCATTAGGATGCTTAGGAACCCTACAGTGGTATCAGAGCTACTAGGCATTGGATGTCGACCTATAGGGGGTTCTCACTGTGTGACAGTGTGGCGAAGCATAGGCTCTTACCCCCAGGGTGTCCCAAGACCGGAAGGTGTTCCGGTGGGTTGTAGTCCTCGCGAGGGGGCATGCGTAAAAAGTAGCTGCTGAGGTCACCGTGGGTACCACGGTGACCCCATTGGATGGGGTGGCTGCCTGACCTACAGTGGTATCAGAGCCTAGCTAGAGCCTTAGGCGAAGTCTAGACGGATTTTGAAACCCGAACGAACCCGAAAACCCAAACCCAAAATGCTCTCTGTACTTTTTCTAAAAACAGGGATTTTTCAGTATTAAAAATATGTAGAAATATCAGCAGGAAAATATAAGAGTAACTGTGCAATTCGTAACCCTAATTCCATTAAAGCGCCGCGCTTCCGCGGCACGAGCATGGCTCGTGCGGCGGAAACGCGGCCTGTTTGTCGTTTTGTGTGGTGATGTTTGCACAGTAACTCCTATTTAACAGTGCTGGTTTTCCTGGGTATTTTTAATATTTATTCAAGTGTTGAATATTCTGGAGTTGTTTTGGGGATTCGGTGTTTCGATCGGGGTATCAAATTTTGTCTATTTGGCTTTCCGGATAAATTTTAGAATATGTTAAAAAGTTCGACCGGATATAAATACCCAATTTTTCCCCTGTCGGGAAATTTCCAAGTGTTGGATTTTTCCGTAGTTTAACGACGTTCTAAGTAGTGCAAGTAACGCGATGGACCCTCTAGAAGACAACAAACCTTAACTCGATTATGTGACCGTCTTGAACTGCCCTTTGAACCTTCGGGTTTGGGGCAGTACGGCGTGCCACATGTGAGGCGTTGGCTTGACCCTTCTATGGCTGGACCGTTGGTACTGAGGCACGAACTGAATGTTGTTAGACTTATTTCATGTGTTGATCTGTATCGGGAAAACTTGGGTGTTCGATTGTTCGATCGGAAAGTTTGACATTTTCTATTTATCCGGAATGGGATACAATAATTGGAATTCACAAAAAATTATGAGATAACTAAATGAATGTTATAAACATAGCACTCTAGTCTCACTTGATCGGTTGCCACGGAATTTTGATGCGATCAAAAGTCCGTCGCAATCACGTAGTGTACGCGGATACTCGCCGGGTAAACTTAATAGACAACCTCACTCCATAGCCCCGACCAAGTGACTGTAGGACAACCCCGTCGCCGAAAGCATCCGTCCGGGTGCTCGCGGTGGCGGTGTTCCTCCTTGGTGCACTTCGTCGACGGTATCGGGGGTGCAGCCGTCTACTGAATTTTGCGACAAGTATTCGATCAGGATGTCGGGAATCTTGTTGAATTGCCCGACTTGATATTGAAAAGTGTTTTCGATTATGAGACTAAAATGCGGGGTTTATAATTGTTAGGCATGCGATGTCTAAGGAATTCATTTGGTCAGGCATGCGATGTCTGAGGTGGTTGCGGATTCCAACTGTTGTAGTTTTACACTTTCTTTTCTGTGACCGTAAGTGTAATATGTGATATCGCCGGTTTCGTTGCTATATGTCAACGACAATTGGGATGCGCATATTTACTTACGTTGATGACATGTAATGTTATGTGTTGCTGGATATGTTATATTGGATCGTCGTGTTTGGATAGCCGGGGGTTTTTATGTGAGATGAGTGTTTTTTCATTTTCATTCATGTAAAAACTTGTATGTTATATTCTTTTATTGGGGCGCTTCCAGGTTGCGGAAGTTGCCACCGTTTGTATATTATTTACTTTTCCGCACTAGGATAGACCCAAGGAGGGGAGCACAAGTAACCGGGTTCTGGGGTCCAGTGGGAGACCAACTCGAGGAGTCGAGTCCGGGTCTCCTAACTCTAGAATTGGTAGGGTTGCTTGCCACTCTCGTAGGGGTCTAGGGGTGTGGGTTTGGCTATTCATCACGACCGTGGAATCCGTGTTTTATACTGGCTCGTATTGAAAACATAGACGTCCTAGTATATCCAATATTTCATATGATTCTTCTGCTGCGATTTCTGTGATGTGATCATGTGATGTTCTGTGATAGATACAGTATGTAGTATATATGATATATTATATAGGCGTTACTTATGTTTTACACCCACGCTAGCCCTGCCCTGCTCTGCCGTTAGTTACCTAACCTAACGGTGCACGAGGGGACATCGAGGCGAATGCGGATGGCATAAGTGTACGTCGTATTTATCTGTGATGTTTAGGTACTTAAATGATGGGACTTCATTAATGTGATTAATGAAAGAAAAGAAACCTAAGATGTTGTAGAATCGAATTTCAAAATAAAACAGGTAGCTACAGTTCTTGCTTTGCACAGCGGTATATGTGATATATCCTGCACCTTATTCGATGAGGAAAGGACCGAGATCCCTTCACCGGGAGTGACTCCTTTAGCAATAACTGGCAGATGCTACACACTCGGTTTGTCTTTTGATTGCTTTTAAGTGTTTTTGCTTTGCACAGCGATATATGTGATATATCCCGCACCTCATTCGACGAGGAAAGGACCGACGATCCCTTCACCGGAAGTGACTCCTTTAGCAAAACTAGAAAAGCCTCAAAAGCACTCCATTTTAAAATCATTTGATTCTACAACGATATCAAGTTCATTACGCAATAGGTTTTCAGAAAAACCTGTCGTAGCCCTCCGTCATTTCAGATAAGTTGTATATAGTATTCGTGCTGCATTTGTTGGCTTTCGTCAAGGTCATAGCACGTTAGGGGCAAAATATTATCGGGAATTTCAAGTGTTGAAATTTGCAATGAGATTGCATACCTTCTATGAGATAGTTGGATCCCGATACCCGCTGCGAGTAAGAGTTACTCCTGGGAGAGTTTTATACATTACAATTAGCCGATCAAGTAGGTGTCTAGAAAGGTGTCAACGGGGTTACGCCTCTGGGAAAACGAGGTTTACATTAATTAGGTTCGTGCGAAAGCACGGGGGACCTCCCTCAAAGTACCGACACTGGCCTGGCTGAAAGATTGGCGAACTTGTAGTGTGTAATTAATCCCGGCTAGTCTTTCCTTTTAGGGTTTGAAGGAAGATTTGATAAAAAGCAGTGGGAGCCATCCTGATTAGATAAAATAGAAACCAATCTATTCTTGCAAGAGCATACGCTGAGTGTTTTCTTCTCTCTCTCTCCAGGTAGCGACCATATCACGCCTTAATCAAGATAATAATACGGATTATTGACCGAACCTGCTTGTTATACTGAGCTGGGGAACGTTGGTCCCGCTCCAACTTATAATTGTTATAAGACAGAGCAGGAAACAGGGGATTACCAGAATTCCCGTGCCGCCCAAACGAAGAGAGTGCATGATGATGCATCATCTTCGGGTGTGTTCATTACAGAGAACTGTTTCTCAGTATCCTCTACGTCCTGGGTATGTGATACCAGATCAGGATCCCATGTATGTAATCTGTTACATAGGGCTACAGATAGGTAGAGAACTAAGAACGGGTGATAAGTTTCATGAGGCAGAAAACGGGGCAAGAGTTGCAGCCAAGTCTGTTGGTCACTGTCACCCTGTATACCAATACATTGATTCTGAACGAATGTTATTAGATACCGAACCTGATACACAAAACCATATCAGTCTCTTTATTAGTAAAGAAAGGATATAATTTTGTGTTGTTGGATAATGTTTTGAACATTTCCTATATCAAAAGTTGATCGGTTCAGGCACGTTATCTAAAAGCATTGACGTTCTAAATCAAACTACAGTTCTTAGTATATGGAACACACATAAGAGGAAGAGTTCAGAAATGAACGGATCCTTCTTAAGGTATTGTAGACTAGGTCAGATCAATGCGACCCGACTGGCTAGAGTTACATAAAGATGCATATTTAAATTAGTTTGAACTTACATCTTGTGAAACTCGCCAGTCATGTCACAAAGATAAGATGACCATAGCTCCGTTTACTGGAAACAGAGAAAGAGTTAGTAAACTCTTGGGATGATACATGTTGATGTATGTAAGGTCCCCTGTCTACACATGCCAGGACAGGTTCTTTGTACTTCATTACATTCTCTGATAATCTCTCAAGCTTCAGACATATGTTCCTGTTGAAACATGAGTCCGAGCCTTTTGAGATATTCACAGAATATAAGCGAGAAGTAGAGAACCAAAATACGGGTATAAGTATTATGTCCTATGATGAGATCAAGGAGGAGAATACTTGAGCACGGAAATCCTGGACTATTCTAAAGGAGAATGAGATTCTCTCTCAGAATTACTCCTCTGGATACACCATAGCACGATGGTATATCGGGGCGGAGCAATCACACCCTATATGATATGGTGTGCTCTATGATGAGTATTACTGAGTTACCTATTTCCTTTTAGGGGTTATGCACTTGAGAAGCTGCATACCTATTGAATAGGTTCGAATCAAATCAGTTGCCTACCACTCCATATGAGATATGGAAAGGGAAGAGCCCATGTCCTAAGCTAGTTAAGATTTGGGGTTGTCCGGCCTATGTCTAAAAGCAAAATCCGGACAAGCTCGAGGCAAGGTCTGTTATGTAGAACTGGAAGTGTTCCAGCTATACAAACTACAGCAGATGATTTGGTACAACCAGAGGATTCAGTAGAAACCAACGAACCTCAGCCTCTCCGCCGATCTAGTAGGGTTCCTCACCCACCTGAGAGATACTTCGGTTTCTCTATGACAGTGGGAGCGAGGAATGCATCATGAGATGATGACCCAACTAGTTTCGAGCTGGCCATCAAGAGTAAGACTCTATAAGAATGGCTGGATGCTTAGTGATCTGAGATGGAATCCTTATACACCAACAAAGTATGGACTTTGGTTGCTATATCTGAAGGGTTAAATCCCCATCAGGAGCAAGTATATCTTGGGAAGATTACTTGGTGTACATGGAAAGGTTGAGACTTTCAAAGCTAGACTTGTTAAAGGTTTTCGTCATCGACCAGGCGTGGATAATGATGAAACCTTTTCCAATATCTATGCTTAAGTCCATCCAGATCCTACTTGTCACGGCTACATACCATGACTACGATATCTGGTGGTTGGGTGTCATGACTGCTTTTCTAAATGATGTTTTAGAAGAGTGCGTTTATAAGTACACAGCCAGAGGGCTTCATAGACAGTGGGAGCAGCGGAAACGTGTACAAGATGCTTTATATGATAAAGCAGGTATCGCGGAGTTGGAACATCTGTTTTGATGTAGTAGTTAAACAGTTTGACATCATCAAAATGGTAGATGAACCTTGTATATACAAAAAGGTAGTAGGGAGTATGGTAGTGATCCTTGTAGAGTACGTGGATGACATACTCTTGATAGGGAAGGAGTTTCCTATGCTACGCTCGATCAATCTCCGCTTATCACAATGATTCTCCATATAGGATCAAAGTGATACCTACTAAATCCTAGGTTTTGGATCTATGAGATAGATCTAAATGGATGTTAGGATTCTCACTAGTTGTAGTGAGAAGGTATCAATCGACCCTGGGGAGAATCACTGGAATGGTTCCAGGGTGATAAAGATGACTGAGTGTCAGTCACAGGCATTGTCTTTACCCTCAGTAAAAGGGACGGCATGTTGGAAGAGTTCCAAGCTAGATACCGTGACATACTAGACGATAAAGGCAGGATACATCGCTACTTAAGATGCTACCAAAGAGGCTGTTTGGGTGTATATTGGTTCATGAGATGAACTATGTTCCTCCCATTGTATGACAATGGAGTTGTGGCTTATGCCAAGGAACGCCGGTCCCATCAGTGATCCAGACTTATTCTAAGGCAGCATCGCCTGATCATGGAGATAGTTGATCTCCAGGGTGATCGAGGTTAGGAGAGTAGATACAGAGGACAACATAGCGGATCCACTCACAAAGGCCTGTTCCCAGAGAGAGATTTTTATGGGATGGTTGAGTATGAGATACTACAACCACTGCTATAGATGGCCCTAGTGCAAGTGGGAGATTGTTAGTTATATGTATGCCCTAGAGGCCATTACTGTACATAGGATGTATATTGTAGTGGATGCTGGGACATATATAGGGAGGACTTTCTTGCTCGACATGATAGTATGCTATCTGGTTGAACTTTACCTTAACGTGTATACTGATTGTCTCTCTGTTACATGTTGGTAAAGCCCTTAGGATGTGTGCTTGACTACCTGGACTATGATGCGGATCATACTAGTGGGGACATGGTAGTCCGTAAGTACATCCTTTAAAGTCCCTAGTCGTGGGTGTATCGAGACGGGGCATCGATATACCAGAGTAGACTAGCGTGTACCTTCTCGACCCATACAGATGGGCGATGGATGATCCCATATCCATCGGTGTTTGACATCAGAGATGATATACGGGTGCTCAGTAGAGACTGGGTACACTGGACGGACTCGCCGAGAACTCCCAGATGGTATTATACCTCACGTCAGATGGCAGTTCTCTGGTGACACTGGTACAGAGTAGTCTGTTGACCCGAGATCGTCATAGAGTCTTGTGTGGTTCCCACTGTGCTTTGATTTCCATCTTACCACGTCCAAGAGGGCGTGCAAAACGGTGGTTTTTGGGTACAGTCCCGAGTCACATGGAGGCAATGAGCGATAGGAGGGGATTCGTCTCTCCCGGTATAGGGGGTTGATGTTGCGCTGTGTTCGATTGGCTATAACAGGAAATCCCTGGCCAGGGTTGCTGAGATTTACTGGTAAGTGTTACCAGTAGTTTCTCGAACAGTTATAGACCTCATATCGACACGACTTATCGAGCTATTAAGGTCTGACGTTTACCACCCCTAGGCAAGATATGCGACATATCAGACGATCAGACCGGACTCTACGGTAGTGTTACTGGTTGGATTCACTGGAGTGTGAGCGGGCTTGCTCGTCGATCTTCAGATTGCTCAATACCCGGGTGTCCGTTACGTTTAGCAGACCGCTTGCGGCTTGTGGGTGTTTGATATGATCATCATCTGCTGCCGGCGTATTGACGAGTCTTTAGAGTCCTACACAGAGGTTTCCTGGCTCAAGCGAAACGAAATAGGAGCGCATATGAGATATGTACGGGACCGAGAATAATGCGTGTATGTGATACCGTATTCCATTCTCGAGATGAATGTATCGAATGGTTGTATGCGATATAACCTAGTTATCGATTCAAGCGTTGATTCGATAAGCCGATACATTGTATACTAGTCGGTTGTGTGCGACATGACCGGATCATTGAATCAAGTGTTGATTTAATGATTTAATGTATAATTATATATTTGATATATTACTTTGCATTAACTAGTATTGGTTCACTTTAAATGGATTTTCTCACTCGGATTGTACACATTGTATATGTGATATACTTTTGTGCACTTGATTGTATCATGTTTGATGATACATGTTTAACTATAGTTAAGTGTAATGGATTAAGCCATGGTTAAACTAATGATTAGGGTTTTCTTTTCTTACTTATTTATTTATTTATTTATTTTGAATAGATAAGAAAAGAATGGTTGCTAATTTTGGAGTTTAGTTGAAGCTTCATGAAGCTTTGACTTTGTAACCATTCTTGTCTTCATCTTTAACCCTAACCATTAATCTAACCTTAGTTAATTCTCTACACTTGACCATGGTTCTAATATGATAAGTATTCATTTTCTTTTCCAAATAGAATTAACTTATCATATATCATTTCTTCTTCTTCTTCCTTCAACTCAAGAAGAAAAACCTATACTACATCAATGGTGGATTGATGATATGAGTGAGAAATCCAAATCTAAAGTCTACCCACTTCCTATTTCTTCATCCTCTACCTCTTGCCAAGTAGTAGAGTGTGTTTCCTTCACAAGTTTTTAGGGCTTGGTGAAGGTGGAGCTTGATTTAGCGATGCCTCGACGTAGATCATCTTCGGCATGGACATCGACGACCTAGCTCGCTTTTTCTCCGACGAAGCCGACTCTAGAGCCCGGATTCCTTTTGGACAGCGGAGACGACTTCGTTGCGGAGCTATGGAGGTGGAGCACCGGATCTACAAAGGTTGTATTTCCGATATCTCTTAGTTAAGTGTTAACTAGTTTACTTTTCGCCTAGTTTTCTAGCCAACGGTCCGTAGTCGTGTTTCTCGGCACCTAGAATTTTTGAAATTGGCATGGTTGATGCCTTGTGAGACCTCATTAGGATGCCTAGGAACCCTACAGGAAATTCTAGAATATCCAATATTTTCATCTGTGTTGCTTTTGCTGTGATCTGTGATGACTATTATTGCGTGAGACGAATGGCTATATATAGATTATATATAATAAATGTTGCTTATATTTTGCACCCGTGCTAGCCCTGCCCCCTCCCGGCCGTAAGATAAGTAACCATACGGTGAAGACCCGGGGCCCCATGGCGAATGCAGATGGCATAACCATACGTTCTATTTTCATTTCTTCTGCAATGATAGGGTTAAATGATGGGACCACATTAATTCTAATTAGTGCAAAGAAAACAAACCAAAATCTTAAATCGTTAGAACAATTTGAAAACCACTCGGTTTTCTTTAAAAACAACTTTTAAATGCGGAGCCTAAACTACTCATTTTAAAAGCTATCAGGTTCCTTCGACTATATCAAGTTGATTACGTTCACGGTTTTCGCTAAAACCAGCCATAGCCCTCCGTCATTTCAGATAGGTATCCACTAGTATTCAAGCTATGTATTTTGACCTTTGCTAAGGAATAGTGATTGGTAGCTATTTGGATATCTGTCTGTAGCATAGATAGATGCATTAATCTAGGACAGGCATACATCTATTTTGGCCTTCGTCAAGGGTTTGTACGAATGGTTCTAGGTTAGCCTGGACAATGACGGGTAGAACTTGACTTGCGTCTTATGATATTTTGGCCTTCGTCAAGGTCATAAGTGCTTGGGGCAAAAATCCACATTGGGAGTTTCAAAGTAAAAGGAAACTTGCTAGTTTTGCATACCATTTTGAGTGTGATGATTTTGGTAGAAGTCTTTCAAAGTTATCACACAATGATAGTTGGATCCCGATTCTACTGTGAGTAATTATTATTATTCTTCGGAAGAGTTTTTCACTTAACAATCAATACTATAAACCAAGTAGGTGTCTAGAAAGGTGTTAGTGGGGCAATGGTTCTAGGGAAAAAATGTTATTTAATTAAGGAACTTCACGAAAGCGTTGTAAAACCTCCTTCGAAGTACCGACACTAGCCTGGCCGAAAGGCTAAAGCAAGAATTGCAGGGTGTGATTAATCCTGACTAATTCTTCTTTTATGGTTTGGAGGAGAATTTGAGGAAACAATGGGAGCCATCCTATTTAGATAAACTAAAAAACAATCTAAACTTGCAAGAGTATTTATGCTGAGTGTTTCTTCTTTTTCTCTCATAATTGCAACGACCTAGATGACTGGGCTTAAGTTACTATTAGATAAAAATATATTGACGGGGCCAAACTATAAAGATTGGCTAAGGAATGTCCAGATGGCCATTACTTATGATAAGCTGGGTTACCTCCTTACTACTAAAGCCCCCGCCGTCTCAGGCCTAGATTCCACCATCATGGATATTGAGATCCTTAAGATATGGGATTTTGACAGTGCGAAAGCCAAGTGCCCCGTGCTGGTCTCAATGGATAATGAACACCAGAGGCGGCATGAGAAGATGGACCTTGCTTCCATCTTCCTCCATACCGAAGATTTATATGGAGAGCAATCTCGTATCGCAAGATACGAGACCTCAAAAAAACTCTTTCAAGCGAGATTGGCTATCGGGTCATCTGCAGGGGATCACGTCCTTAAGATAATCATCTTTATTGATGATCTCGCGGACCTTGGGACCACGTTGAAGAACGAGTTATACACGGACTTGATTCTACAGTCCCTCCCCTGTACCTATGCCCATTTTATATTGAATTTCAATATTCAAGAGAAGGAAGTTACACTTTTAGAGCTCCTCAACATGTTGAGGATTGTAGAGGGCGCTCTAAAGAAATCCAGGGAGACACCCGCTCTGCTTATTGGGGATTTTCTTCCTCTACATCCAAGGTGAAAGCCAAGGGGAAGAAGAAGAAGGCCTCCATCAAGCAGAAAGGTGGTGTCACTAAGGTACAGGGGAAGGGCAAGGCAAAAGTTAGGAGGCCAATAGTAGGGAAAGAGGAATGCTTCTATTTTCGCAAGAAAGGTCATTGGAAGAAGGACTGTAGGGCTTGAAAAGCCAAGAAGCAGGATTCGAAGCAAGTTGTGGCTTCGGTTTTAGGTGTGTTTATGCTTGAAAACTGTTTGTCAATATACTCTACTACCTGGGTATTGGATACCGGTTCAGGATCTCATATCTGTAATTCACTGCAGGCACGGAGAAGCCATAGAGTTTTGAAGGCAGGTGTATAACCCTCAGGGTTGTGAACGGAGCTAGCGTCGATGCTGTTTCTGTAGGGAAATATCACTTAAGATTGATAAGTGGAAACATTTTGGTTTTGCGTAACTGTTTTTGCGCACCAAGTTTGACATGTAATATCATCTCTGTATCTTTACAATTTAAAGAAAGTTATGATTTTACATTTGTAAGCGATGTTGTAAACATTCACCTTAATCATAGATTGATTGGGTCTGGTACCCTAGACAACGGTATATACGTTTTAAATCAACATCAAGTTTTCATTGTTCAGAACACACTCAAAAGAAAGACTCCAGAATTAAATCAATCTTTTTATGGCATTGTAGACTAGGTCACATCAATAAAAAATGGTTGATAAAGTTATATAAACAGGAGTATTTGGATCCATTTGAATATCTATCCTATGCAACTTGTTAATCATGTCTCAAAGGAAAGATGACAAAGACTCTGCTCACTGGACATGGAGAAAGAGCTACCGAGCTCTTGGGACTCATACACAGCGACGTGTGTGGTCCAATGTCTACACATAAAAAAGTGGTTATTCCTACTTCATTACTTTTATCGATGATTTCTCAAGGTATGAACATGTATTCTTGTAGAAACATAAATCCGAAGCCTTTAAGAAATTCTACGAGTACAAGAATGAAGTGGAAAAAATAAACAGACAAAAGTATCAAGATACTTCGATCTGATTGGGGTGGTGAATACTTAAATAAGGAGTTCCTGAGATATTTAAAAGAGAATGGAATTCTCTCTCAGCTTACTCCTCCATACAAACCTCAACACAACGGTGTATCAGAAAGGCGGAACTGCACCTTACTAGATATTGTTGGATATAGTGTCCTCAAGGCAATTATTGTAATTGCATGCACGCGATTATGATAATTGAGGGAAGACCTATACAGGTAGAACAATCTTACTCGAAATGATAGTATGCTATCTGGTTTGTCTTTATCATTGATGTATACACGTTTTACTTATTATTACGTGTCGCTAATACATAATGATAAAGCTCATAGGATTCTTACTTGACTACCAGCATTATGATGGCGATCATATACATTAGAGCTGGGTAGCCTATAAGCACATCCTTAAAAGTTCCTAGTCATGAGAGTATCGAGATTGGGCATCGATATTCTCGAGTAGACTAGTGTATACATTCGAGACCCCGACGAGGGGCGGTGGCCAGTCTCACAAGCCATTGGTGTCAGTTGGTTCACCTAAGATGTATACAGGTGCTCATTGGGTTATGAGTACACTGGACGGACTCGCCGAGAACATACTAGTTGGTATTATACCTATCGTCAGATAGCAGTTCTCTGGTGACATATATACAGGTTAGTCCATCAACCTGAAATCTTCATTAGTCTCATGTGAGTTCCCAATGTGCTTTGATTACTACCCAACCACGGCTCAAAGGAGTCGTGCAAATAGGTTTTAGTAGGGTACAGTCCTGAGCCATATGGAGGCAGTAAGCGGATCGGCAGGGGATTCGTCTCTCCCGGTATTGGAGGTGAGATCGCGCTGTGTCTGGAGAGCCATTACACGAAATCCCTGGCCAGGGTAAGCGAGATTTACTGGTAGGTATTCCAGTAGTTTCTCAGGGTGTTCTGGGCTACACTACGACACGACTTATACCGCTATTGGGGGTCTGACGTTTACCAGCCCCTAGGTCCGATATGCGATATTCATAGACGAACGGACCGGACTGTATGGATATTTTCACTGACAGGCTCAGTAGTGTTTCAGGATGAGTTCGCTCGTCAGCTTCTCTTTCACTCAATACATGGGTAGCCATTACGTACAGCTAGTACCACTGACGTGCTTATGGTTAAACCCACTGCCAGCATATTGATGAGTCTTTAGAGTCCCCTACAGAAAGTTTCCCAAGTTCAGGCGAAACGTTGTAGAGGCTGTATAGTTTTATGGCAGGGTTCGAACATATACGTGCACTTATGCACGTGTCGTGATTCGGACGGATAATACTAGTGGGATTTTGTTTAATCCGGATCCTATTATTATATTGTGTTATAATATTTTAGTCTCGTAGTATTCGTATTCTGTCGGAATACGGATGCAGGTATGTATATATGGAAGAGGGGTATTCTTGTAATTCGTTACAAGTTTAGTTTTGAAGTTGCCATTTCTTGTTTTGTTATTAAACATTAAGTTTTAATGTTTAATTTATTTTGTGAAATGTGAGCATGGATTTATTTCCTTGGTTGTTGATTTTGGCCATTATTCCCTTGATGGAAATTCTTTGATGTGTTCATTTTCGAAGCTGGCAATTTTTGTGGATCTTGTATTTTGGCCAAATACCTTGCTGCCAATTTCGTGGGTTTTTGAATTGTGCAGTGAGCATTTTTTTGTGGGCTTTGGAATTGATGAGTGATTGGGGTGGGTGAGATATTTTTGGCATTGAATGGCTTTTGTTGTGTGTAGGATATTTTTCATGAGGATATTTGGTTAGATATTTTGGGGGTGAGCTGGCCATTCTTTTGTGGTGACGGATTAATATTCTTAGGTTCCATTAATTTATTCACCACACCTCAATACCAAAACCCTAGAGAGCATTTTCTTTGATATGGCCGAGCCCTTCATTTCCCCACATGCAAAGAAATCCTTTGCTCACATCTTCTTCATCTCTTGGCAACTTCATTTACCTTCCCCAATTTATTGGATGTCTTGAGACAAAGTAATCACGTACTATCTCTACTTCACCTTGGACATGTCGGCTGGCAAACTTCATGTCCGAGTTGCTTCGGGTTGAAGGGGGAGCCCGTATAAAGAATCCTCGACGTGGAGCCACTTCGACGAGCGAGATCGGAGAGCGAACATCGTCGGCACAGCAGCGAGGAGCTTGGCGCAGAGATTGAAGACCGAAGGATACGGGTCGATCGGTATAATCTTTCCAAACTCTTTTACAGTTTACTAGTTAACGGTTAATGGAATGATCCGAGTTTTAGGGTTACGATAGCGCCAGTTTAAAAAGATTTTGTTCCGCATTTGGCCTCGGAAAGATGGCCGGGGCGTTGCCGTAGCCTTACACATGGCTCAAAGGAGTTGTGAAAACAGGTTTTAGTTGGGTACAGTCCCAAGCCACATGGAAGCTGTTAGTGGATGTTGCACACCACCACAACACTTGTGGGGAGGAGGAAGTAGCAAACAATAATTTTTAAGGATGCAACATCGACTTTTGAACCCGGATCGTATCCTAAACCATGACTAGTAGCCTATCTAGGAGTTTTAACTACTATGATAGGGATTATACCTTCTTGAAACTGGTTCTTCGGGTCTTCTTTCCGCTGCTTTTCTGAGCTCCTTGGATGCTTGGAATGATATCGATCTCCGATCACCGCTAAACCATAGATGATCTACCTGAGATCTTTGGATCAAGCTTCAACCTCCACTAAAGAGATAACTAAGAAGTCAAGCTTGCTAAGAGAGAACACTTAGATGATGTGGAGATAATTAAGTGGATTATTTGATCTCAATACCCTATGAATCACAACTCATGTGAAGGGTTCGGGTTGAGCTTGAGGGAGGAGATAATTTGGAGAGAGAATGTGAGAGTGAGAATGAGCTAAAGTCTTGTGTATGAAAATAATTTGGCTAAGGTTTGAATTATTGAAGTATGGATTATTTTTCTCAAAAATATTCAACCATACTTCAATAGTAGATCCAAATGAATACAATATTCAATTAGCCATGCTTTCATCCATACTCCAAATTCCACTTCATTTATTTTATTTTCATAAAATAAAATTCATATATGAGGTGTCTCCTTCTAGAAGCCTTTTCTTG
This sequence comes from Agapanthus africanus, assembly GCA_030015575.1. Classification (NCBI taxonomy): domain Eukaryota; kingdom Viridiplantae; phylum Streptophyta; class Magnoliopsida; order Asparagales; family Amaryllidaceae; genus Agapanthus; species Agapanthus africanus. Next base: position 192,768,559 of record JASDDO010000001.1, read on the forward strand.
TACAAATACAAGAATACCCCTCACCGTATACCGTATAAATATATCCATATTCGTATTCCGACAAATACGAATACAATGAGATACCAATAATCGAATAATATAATACTGGTATCCGGCTTAAACCAAAGCCTACTAGTATTATCTTTCCGAACATCATTCGTGTAGCCAGTACATGTATATGATCGAAACCCTGCCGTAACACCTTACGACCTCTACATCGTTTCGCCTGAACCAGGGAAACGCTCTGTATGGGACTATAAAGACTCGACAGTACGCTGGCAGTGGGTTTAATCACAAGCCCATCAGCGGCACTAGCTGTGCGTAACGGCTACCCAGGTACATGTCGAAAAGGTGGCCAATGAGCGAACTCATCCTAACCCCAACGAGCCGATAAGTAACACTTACCATACAGTCCGGTCTTTTCGTCCGATACGTCGCATATCGAGTTTTAGGGTGGCAAACGTCAGACCCCAGTAACTTTATAAGTCATGCCAATGTGTGGCTCATAACGGTTCGAGAAACTACTGATAACTCTTATCAGTAAATCTCAACAACCCTGGATAGGGAATTGCTGTTATAGCCAATCAAGCATATCGCAACATCAACTCCTTATGCTGGGAGAGATGAAACCCCTCCTAACGCTCACCGCCTCCATGTGATTCGGGACTATACCCAAAATCCACCTATTTGCACGACTCTGATGAGCCATGGTAGGGAGGAAATCAAAGCACAGTGCGAACCACACAAGATACTATGACGATCTCGGGTCTACAGACTAACCTGTATAAGTGTCACTAGAGAACTACTATCCGACGATAGGTATGATACCATTTAGGAGTTCTCGGCGAGTCCTGTTCGGTGTACCCATTCTCTAATGAGCACCTATATACAATCTTTGATGTCAAACACCAATGGTTATGGGATCAACCATCGCCCCCATACAGGGTCAAGAAACATATACACTAATCTGCTCTGGAATATTGATGCCCTGTCTCGATATTCTCTCGACTAGGAACTGTTAAAGGATGTGCTTGTGGACTACGCAAGCTCCACTCGTATGATCTGCATCATAATCCTGGTAGTCAAGCAAACATCCTAAGGGCTTTATCAACATGTATACAAGATATGAAATACTAAGCATAACACATCACATGTTAAGATAAAGGTAAACCAAATAGCGTACTATCATATTGAGCAAGATTGTTTCTATACATACATATCTCTAGCATCCTATACAATAAAGGCCTCTAGGGCATACATATCTAACAATCTCCCACTTGCACTAAGGCCTTTAGTTGGCGCAATAAGTACCCACTGTCTGCACTATAGCCAGTTGCTGGCGTACCGCATGCCCAACATCTCGAACAGTCTCTCGAACTGGACTTGAGGGATGGCCTTTGTGAATGGATCGGCTGTGTTTTCTTTTGTGTCCACTCTCCGCACCTTGATCTCCTGGCGATCCACGATCTCCCTCATGAGGTGATACCGCCTCAAGATATGTCTGGATTTCTGATGGGACCGGGGTTCCTTTTCCAAAGCCATGGCTTCATTGTTATCACAATACAAAGGTATTGGATTAGCAATGGATTGAACCACCTGAAGTTCAGAAATGAACTTCCTTATCCAGACTGCCTCTTTTGCGGCATCATTAGCAGCAGTATACTCAGCTTCCATCGTAGAGTCAGCGACAGTATCTTGCTTGGAACTCTTCCAACATACCGCCCATCCATTGAGGGTAAATACAAACCCTGAGATGGACTTGCTGTCATCCTTATCGCTTTGGAAACTGGACTCGGTAAAGGCCTCCATTTGGAGATTTCCGTTACCATACACCAAGAACATTTCTTTAGTCCTTCGCAAGTACTTAAGAATGTTCTTCACAGCCGTCCAATGTTTCTCCCCTGGATTGGATTGATACAAGCTTACTACACTCAGTGTGTAGGCTACATCTGGGCAAGACATAACATCGCATACATTATAGATCCTACCGCTGAAGCGTAGGGTATAATGCTCATGCGAGACCTCTCTTCATCAGTCTTTGGAGACATCTCTTTGGAGAGGGTGATCCCGTGACAAGCGGGTAAATTAACTCGCTTGAAATCTTCCATACTAAATATCTTTAGTATGGTGTCTATATACATCGATTAGGACAATCCCAACAATCTCTTAGACCTATCTCTATAGATCTTAATGCCTAGAATGCATGAGGCATCACCCAGGTCCTTCATGGAGAACCTTTGCGATAAGAATAGTTTGACCGATTATAGTATAGGAACGTCATTTCCTATTAGGAGAATGTCATCAATGTACAATAAGAAGAATGTGACTTTACTCCCTACAATCTTTTTATTAATGCAAGGTTCATCTACATTTTTGATAAAATCAAACTCTTTGATTGTATCATCAAAGCAGATGTTCCAACTCCGTGACGCCTGCTTTAATCCATAGATGGATTTAAGCAACCTGCATTCCTTTTCGCTGCTCCCACTGTCAATGAAGCCCTCCGGCTGATCCATAAAAACACATTTATCTAAATCACCATTTAGAAATGTTGTTTTAACGTCCATCTGCCAGATTTCATAGTCGCAGTAAGCAACAATAGCAAGTAGGAATCAAATGGATTTGAGCATTGCAACTGGAGAAAAAGTCTCATCATAGTCCAATCCTGGTCTTTGACTAAATACTTTTGCCACAAGCTTAGCTTTATAGGTCTCTACCTGTCCATCCACACCAATCTTTTTCTTAAAGATCCACTTGCACCCTATGGGTTTTACTCCAGAAGGTGCAACCTCCAAAGTCCGTACTTTGTTGGTGTGCATGGATTCCATTTCGAATCGCATGGTATCCAGCCATTTCACTGAGTCACTACTCGTGATAACTTATTGAAAACTAGTAGGGTCATCATCATCTATGATGCAATCTTCTTTATCACCATCAATTAGAAAACCATAGTATCTATCCGGTGGGTGAGAAGTTCTACTAGATCTACGGAGTGATCGAGGCTTGTTGGGTTCTATTGAAACATCAGGTTCAACCAAATCTTCGGTATTTGTTTGTGGCTCTGAAATTTCTTCCAGTTCTACAGTATTGCCAATAGTATCATTTGTAAAAAATATGGCATATTCAGAAACAAACACTCTTTGTTCCTCCTTATGGTAGAAAGATACCCAGAATGTTTGGGATACCCCACAAATTTACACAAAACCGATCGTGTCTCGAGTTTGTCTAGATTCTGCTTTTTAACAAAAGCAGGACACCCCTATATCCTAACTTGTTTAAGAGATGGTCTCTTCCCATACCATATCTCATATGGAGTGGTAGGCACAACTTTTGTCGGAACCCTATTTAATAGATATATTGCAGTCTCCAATGCATGCCCCCATAACGAAAGTGGTAACTCAACATCACTCATCATCGAACGTACCATATCTATTAGGGTATGATTTCTCCATTCTGACACACGGTTGTACTATGGTATGTATGGAGGAGTGAGCTGAGAGAGAATCCTATTCTTTTTTAGGAAATCTAGAAACTCAATACTTATGTACTCTCCTCCTCGATTTGATCGATGTTTCTTGATACTCAACCCAGTTTTTTTTTCTACTTCAAGTTTATACTCCTTAAATTTTTCGAAAGCTTCAGACTTATGTTTCAATAAGAACACGCGTCCAAATCTTGAGAAATCATCAGTAAAAGTTATGAAGTATGAAAAACCACTTCTTTCATGTGTAGACATTGGTCCATATACATCACTATGTATAAGGTCTAAGAGTTCAGTAGCTCTCTCTCCGTGTCCAGTAAACGGAGTTTTGGTCATTTTAGCCTTGATGCAAGACTGACAAGTCACATAAGATTTATATTCAAACGGATTTAAATATCCATCTTTATGTAGCTTGGTTAGTCTTGTTTCGTTAATATGACCAAGTCTACAATGCAAAATGAAAGCTTCATTTATCTCTGAAATCTTCCTTTTTTTTGTGTGTTGTATGTTAAAAACTGTGTGTTGATTCAGGACGTAGATTCCGTTATTTAATGTGCCATACCCAATCAACTGTTGATTTAGGTTAATGTTCATAACATTACTTTGTAACACAAAATTATATCCTTCATTGTCCAGCGGAGATACAGATATTATGTTACACAACATAGATGGCACAAAATAACATGGGTTCAAAACCAATATACATCCTGAAGGTAAACCAAGGTGATACTCTCACACTGATACAACATGTACATTCGAACCATTCCTAACACGGAGAGTGTGATCACATTTCTTCAAAACCTTGCTATTTCTCATTCCCTGCATACAATTGCAGATGTGAGATCCAGACCCGGTATCTAATACCCAGGAAGCAGAGTTAATTGAAAAACAGTTTTCAGTAACAAACACATCTGAAGTGGAAGCATCAACATGCTTCTTCTTCTTGATATTAGCGAGGTACCCAATGCAGTATCTCTTCCAGTGCCCAGTCTTATGGCAGTAGAAGCATTCCCCTTTTCCCGATGCCGCAGCCCCTGTCTTGTCTTTCTCCTATGCCTTTTTCACTCCACCTCTCGGTTTGATGGGTTTCTTCTTCTTCTTTCACTTAGCTTTAGCTTTCGGGACAGAAGAGGAAGATAGCTCAGCAACTAGAGAGGGAGTTTTCGCTACTTTTAGCGTGCTCTCTGCACTTCTCAACATATTGAGATGTTCAGGAAGTGACTTCTCCAGATTGTGCATGTTGAAGTTCACTGTAAACTGAGCATAGGCATGGAGGAGAGACTGTAGAACTATATCAACATATTGTTCATTCTCCATCGTCCATCCTAGGTCCTCTAGTTCTTCAATAAGTCCTATCATCTTCAGCACATGATCACCTACAGATGTTCAGTAGCCATTCTTATGTGAAATAACTTTCTTGAGGACTCGTAAAATAGGGCACCAGATTGCTCCCCATACATGTCCTTTGTATGAATAAGGATGGATTGCAAATCCATCTTCTCATGTTGCTTCTAATGTTCTTTATCCATCGAAGCAAGCACGAGGCATTTGGCTGTGGTGCAATCTATATCCCATGTTTTGCTGATTTCCTTATCCGCAATAAAGGAATCAGGGCCTGGGAGGGGAGGGGCTGGAGCAGTAAGCATGTTAGGAATATGTTGTTAGTTATATGTATGCCCTAGAGGCCATTACTGTACATACGATGTATATTGTAGTGGATGTTTGGATATATTTAGTGAGTACTTTCTTGCTCGATATGATAGTATGCTATCTGGTTGCTCTTTATCTTAACATGTACTCTGATTGTCTCTATGTTACATGTTAATAAAATCCTTAGGATGTGTACTTGACTACCAGGACTATGATGTAGATCATACTAGTGGGGACAGAGTAGTCGTTAAGTACATCTTTCAAATGTTCCTAGTCGAGGGTATATCGAGACAGGGCATTGATATACCAGAGTAGACTAGCGTATAGCTTCTCGACCCATGCAGATGAGCGATGGATGATCCCATATCCATTAGTGTTTGACATCAGAGACAGTATACGAGTGCTTAGTAGAGACTGGGTATACTGAACGGACTCCCCGAGAACTCCTAGATGGTATTATACCTATCATTAGATAGTAGTTCTCTGGTGACACTGGTACAGGTTAGTCTGTAGACCCGAGATCGTCATAGAGTCATGTATGATTCCCACTGTGCTTTGATTTCCACCATACCACATTCAAGAGAACGTGCAAAACGGTGGCTTTTGGGTACAGTCCCGAATCACATGGAGGCAATGAGCGATAGGAGGGGTTTCGTCTCTCCCGGTATTAGGAGTTGATGTTGTGCTGTGCTCGATTGGCTATAAAAGGAAGTCCCTGTCCAGGGCTGCTTCAGAGATCTACTAGTAAGTGTTATCAGTAGTTTCTCGACCCGTTATGAGCCTCATATTGACACAACTTATCGAGTTACTGGTGTCTGAAGTTTTCCACCACTAGACGAGATATGCGACATATCAGACGAAGAGACCGGACTGTAAGGTAGTGTTACTTATTGGATTCGCAGGAGTATGAGCAGGCTTGCTTGTTGATCATCTGATCGCTCAATACCCGGGTGGCCGTTACGTTTAGCAGACTGCTTGCAGCTTGTGGGTGTTTGATATGATCATCATCTACAGCCGGCGTATTGATGAGTCATTAGAGACCTACACAGGGGTTTTCTGGCTCAAGCGAAACAGAGTAGTAGCACATATGTGATATGTGCGGGACCGAGATTGATACGAGTATGTGATACCGTATTGTATTCTCGCGATGTGTGACATGATAGGTTATATGTGATATAGCCGGGTTATTGGATCAAGTATTGATTCGATAAGATGTTACATTTGTTATTAGTTGGTTATATGTGATATAGCCGGATTATTAAATCAAGTGTTGATTTAATAATTTAATGTATAATTATATATTTGATATATTAAATTACATTAACTAATATTAGCTAACTTAAGATTTCTTTTCTCACTTTGGATACATTGATGTATATGTGATATATGTTAAATGTATCAAGCTAGGTTACAAATGCAACTAGGGTTAATGAGGGTTAAACCATGCTAGGGTTAAGATTAGGGTTTTATATTTATCATTAAGTTAGTAAAAATTGTGGATTTTATCATGGTTGATATTTGTTGAAAGCTTGTAGAAGCTTCAAGGCATCTTTGACTTTGTCCACTCTCTTTGTCTAGCTTAAGATATTTTTTGATCTAACCTTTAACCCTAGATCATGGTTAACTCTCAACAAGGGTTAAGCATGACATGCTTAACCCTTGGTTGCATTTCTAACCTCACACAATAATTCATTATACATCACTTGTTCTTCTTCTTCTTCTTGAAAAAAGCTTCCTAGCATTTTCAATGGTGATGATTTTGAGTGAGAATATGAAATCTAATGTGAGCAAACTTCCTACTTCATCATCTTCTACTACTTTCCATTTAGTATGGGGTGTTTACTTCACTAATTCTATAATTAGTGAAGCGATAGCTTGGGTTAGTGTCTCCTCGACGTAGATCGTCTTCGACCTTAAAGTCTTCGAAGCAAGCATGTTCGTTTCTTCATCGGAGCCTCTCTAGAGTCTGGGACTTCTTGATCGCAGCGAAGAGACTACTACATGGAGCTATTGAAGTGAAGGACTGGTCTACAAAGGTTGTATTCCTTGCTCACTAGACTTGCAAAGTGTTTGCATTTACTTTTCCGTCGATTTCCAGTTAACGATTCTTAGTTAGGGTTAGCTAGAACGGCAAAAATTTGAATTTAGCATGGACGATGCCTCCCAAAACCTTGTTGCCATCCTAAGTAACCCTGCAGTGGTATCAGAGCCATGCTAGAAGTTTATACGGATTTTGTTAAGATTACGAACTTGAAACTACGAAATCCAGTTTCTGTCAATTTTAAATAATTGTCAAAATTTTTTTAAACAAGTACAGAGTGCTATATAGGATATAACATGAACACCGAAGAAATTTGAGGTCATTCTAAGATAAAGTGGCCGGCCCCATACATGCTCATCTCGGCCAATCCGAGCACCCCTCTATTTTTTCAGTGTTCAATTGACTGGGTTTAGGTGTTTCAGGTGTTGTTTATTTTTTCTAATTTTGCATGTGATGTAATCTTACACTATAAGAAATTCAGAGTGTTTTGTATTCGTAGTTTTAACATTGTTTCGGGTTTTTCACATATTTTCTAGGTGAAGTTAAAAGGTTCGAACGATTGTCAAAAACCCATTTTTCGAAGTTTAACGTATTCGGAAAAATATGCAAGTGATTCTGTGGACCCTCTAGAAGAACAAAACCTTAACTCGATTATGTGACCGTCAGAACCGCCACTAAACCCTAGGGTTTGTGGTAGTTCAGCGTTGTCACATGTGAGGCGTTGGTTTGACCCTTCTACGGCTGGTTCATAGGTACTGTAGCATCTTGTGGGTATTATTGAAATGTGCTCAAGTGTTGAGCTTTCGGGAAATTATGGGACTTTGATGAATCGATCGAAAAGTTTAACGTCGTCCGGGTATCATATGATGGGATACAATATTTGGAATCCACAAATGTAGTTATGAGATAACTAATTTGAATGTTATAAATCTAGCAATTTAGTCTCATTTGATCGGTTGCCACGGGATTTTGATGTGATCAAAAGTCCGTCACAATCACGTAGTGTACGCGGATACTTGTCGGGTAAACTTAATAGATAGCTATGCCCTATACCCCGACCAAGTGACTGTAGGAGAACCCCGTCGCCAAAAGCATCCGTTCGGGTGCTCGCGGAAGCGGTGTTCCACCTTAGTGCACTTCGTCGACGGTATCGGGGGGTGCGGCTGTCTACTAAAGTTTCCAACGAGCATTCAATCAGGATGTCGGGAATCTTGTTGAATTGCCCGACTAGATATTAAAAGGTGTTTTGAATATCGAGACTAAAATGCGGGGTTTATAATTGTTAAGCATGCGATATCTAAGGAATTCATTTGGTTAGGCATGAAATTTGAATATGAGATATTTCTGGTTTATGATATCTAAGGTGGTTGTGGATTCCAACTGTTGTAGTTTTTCACTTTCTTTTCTGCGACCGTAAGTGTAATATATGGTGTATCGCCGGTTTCGGTTCTATATGTCAACGACAATTGGGATATGCATATTTACTTACGTTGATGATATGTGATATTATGTGTTGCTGTGATATGTTATATTGGATCGTCGTGATTGAATAGCCGGGTTTTTTTTATGTGAGATGAGAGTTTTTCATTTTCATTCATGTAAAATTCATTGTATGTAATATTCTTTTATTGGGCCACTTACGGGTTGAGGATGATGTCACCATTGTATATTATTTACTTCCGCATTATGATAGACCCAAGATGGGGAGCACAAGTAACCGGGTTCTAGGGTCCAGTGGGAGACCATCTCGAGGAGTCGAGACCGGGTCTCCTAACTCTAGAATTGGTAGGGTTGCTTGCCGCTCTCGTAGGGGTCTAGGGATGTTGGTTTGGCTATTCATCACGACCGTAGAATCCGTGTTTTATACAGGCTTAAATTAAAACCCGGAAATCCTAGTATATCCAATATTTCATATGTTGATTTCTGCTGCGTTATCTGTGATGAGATCATATTACTGTTCTGAGACGAATGCTTATATTATATGTATATGAAATATATTATATATTACTACTTTCGTTTCATATGTGATGCTTGGGAAGCATAATAAATGGGACTTCATTAATGAGATTAATGAAATAAAAGAAACCTAAAGATGTTGTAAAAACTTGTCTCGAAAACTGGTAGCTCTAGTTCTTGCTTTGCATAGCAGTATTCCTTGTAGAATATCCAGCACCTTATTCGATAAGGAAAGAGCCGAGATCCCTTCATCGGGAGTGGCCTATTTAGCGAAACTAGCAAATGCTACAAACTCGGTTTGTCTTTTGATTGCTTTTATAGTTTTTCTTAAAAACTTGTCATAGCCCTCCGTCATTTCAGATAAGTACTACTTATTATTCATGCTACGTTTGTTGACCTCCGTTATGGCATAGTGTGCGGTAGCTGACTAGTTCTTATCTGTTGCATACGATGCGATTGGATTAGGGTAGTCATGCGGCCTTGTTGACCTCCATCAAGGGTCGCGGGGTGGGTTTATTTCAATCAAGAAATGACGGGTCGAACTTGACTAGCAGACTATGGTTTGTTGACCTCCATCAAGGTCATAGGATGATAGGGGTAAAATATTATTGGGAATTTCAAGTGTTGAAATTTGCAATGAGATTGCATACCTTCTATGAGATAATAGGATCCCGATACCCACTGCGAGTAAGAGTTACTCCTATGAGAGTTTTACACATCACAATTAGCCGATCAAGTAGATGTCTAGAATGGTGTTAACGTACTTATGCCTATGGGAAAACGAGGTTTATTTTAATTAGGTCCATGCAAAATCACGGGGAATCTCCCTCAAAGTACCGACACTAGCCTGGCCGAAAGATTGGCAAACTTGTAGGGTGTAATTAATCCCGGCTAGTGTTTCCTTTTAGGGTTTGAAGGAAGATTTGACTAAAATAGTGGGAGCCATCCTGATTAGATATATTAATAACCAATCTGATCTTGCAAGAGCATACGCTGAGTGTTTTCTTCTCTCTCTCTCCAGGTAGCGACCATGTTACGCCTTAACCAAGATAATAATACAGATGTATTGACCGAACCCGCTTGTTATATTGAGCTAAAGAACGCTGGTCCCGCTCCAACTTATAATTGTTATAAGATCGAGCAGGAAATAGAGGATTACCAGAATTCCCGTGCAGCCCAAACGAAGAAAGTGTATGTTGATACACCATCTTCGGGTGTGTTCATTATCGAGAACTGTTTCTCAGTATCCTCTACGTCTTGGGTATGAGATACCGGATCAGGATCCTATATATATAATCTGTTACATGGGCTACAGATAGGTAGAGAACTGAGAATGGGTGATAAGTTTCAAGAGTTGGAAATGGTACAAGTGTTGAAGCCAAGTATGTTGGCAGTTATCACCCTGTATTACCAAATACATTGATTCCTAACGAATGTTATTAAATACCGAACCTGATATACAACATCATATCAGTCTCTTTATTTAGTAAAGAAGGATATAATTTTGTATTAATGGATAATGTTTTGCACATTTCCTATATCAAAAGTTGATCGGTTCAGGCACGTTATCTAAAAGCATATACGTTCTAAATCAAACCACAGTTCTTTAACGTACAGAACACACACAAGAGGAAGAGTTCAGAAATGAACGAATCATTCTTGAGCATTGTAGACTAGGTCATATCAATGCGACCCGACTAGCGAAGTTACATAAAGATGCATATTTAAATCAGTTTGAATTTACATCTTGTGAAACTTGCCAGTCATGTCACAAAGATAAGATGACCATAGCTCTGTTTATTGGAAACAGAGAAAGAGTTAGTGAACTCTTGGGATTGATACATGCTGATGTATGAAGTTCCCCTGTCTACACATGTCAGGACTAGTTCTTTGTACTTCATTACATTCACTGATGATCTCTCAAGATTCGCTCATATGTTCCTATTGAAACACAAGTCCGAACCTTTTGAGATATTCAAAGAATATAGGTTAGAAGTAGAGAACCAAAATGGGTATAAGTATTATGTCCTTTGATGTGATCAGGGAGGAGAATACTTGAGCACGGATTTCCTGGACTATTCTAAAGGAGAATAAGATTCTCTCTCAGCATTACTCCTCCGTATACACCACAGCACGTCGGTGTATTGGGGTGGAGCAATCACATCCTATGTGATAAGGTGTGCTCTATAATGAGTATTACTGAGTTGCCTTTTTCCTTTTAGGGGTTATGCACTTGTGAAGCTGCATACCTATTGAATATGGTTCTAATCAAATCAGGTGCCTACCACTCCATATGTGATATGGTATGGGAAGAGCCTATCTCTTAAGGATGTTAAGATTTAGGGTTGTCCGACCTATGTCTAAAAGAAAAATCTGGACAAGCTCGAGGCAAGTTCAGTTCTGTGAAAGTTTACTGGATATCCTAAGCATTTGCAAGGGAATATCTTCTACCAAGCCAAGGAAAAAAAAGTGTTTTGTTTCTCAGCATGCCACCTTTGGGAAAGGGAATTTCTTGTGAAGAAATTAGTGGTCATGAGGTAGAACTGGAAGGAGTTCCAGCTATACAAACTACAGCTGATGATTTGGTAGAACTGAAGGATTCAATAGTTTCCGTTGAACCTCAGCCTCTCCGCCGATCTGGTAGGGTTCCTCATCCACTTGAGAAATACTTCGGTTTTTCTCTATAACAGTGGGAGCAAGGATTGCATCATGAGATGATGACCTAACTAGTTTCGAGCAGGCTATCAGGAGTGGGGACTCTGTAAGAATGGCTGGATGCTAAGCGATTTGAGATGGAATCTATATACACCAACAAAGTATGGATTTTGGTAGCAATATTTGAAGGGTTAAATCCCCATCAGGAGCAAGTATATCTTGAGAAGATTATTTGGTGTACATGGAAAAGTTGAGACTTTCAAAGCTAAGGCTTGTTGTAAAAGGTTTTCGTCATCAACCAGGTGTGGATAATGATGAAACCTTTTCTAGTGCCTATGCTTAAGTCCATCCGGATCCTACTAGCCATTGCTACATACCATGACTAAGATATCTGGCGGTTGGGTGTTATGACTACTTTTCTAAATAGTGATTTTGAAGAGAGCATCTATAAGCACACAGCCAGAGGGCTTCGTAGACAGTGGGAGCAGCGGAAACGTGTGTAAGTTGCTTTATGAGTTAAACCAGGCATCGCAGAGTTGGAACATCTGTTTTGATGTGGTAGTCAAAGAGTTTGACTACATAAAATGGTAGATGAACCTTGTATAAACAAAAAGGTAGTAGGGAGTATGGTAGTGATCCTCGTATTGTACGTGGATGACATACTCTTGATAGGAAAGGAGTTTCCTATGCTACACTCGGTCAATCTCCTCTTATCACAATGATTCTCCATATAGGATCAAGGTGATACCTCTTAAATCCTGGGTTTTGGATCTATGATATAGATCTAAATGGATGTTAGGATTCTCACTAGGTGTAGTGAGGTGGTATCAATCGATCCTGAGGAGAATCACTGGATAGCTTCCAGGGTGGTAATGTCGACAGAATGTCAGTCACAGGCATTGTCTTTACCCTCAGTGGAGGGATGGTATGTTGGAAGAGTTCCATGCTAGATACCGTGGAAAACTAGACGATAAAGGCTGGATACATTGCTACCAAGGATGCTACCAAAGAGATAGTCTGGATGTATATTAGTTCATGAGATGAACTTCGTTCCTACCATTGTGTGACAATAGAGTTGTGGCTTATGCCTAGGAACCCCCGCCCTATCAGTGATCCAGACATATTCTCAGGCTGTATCACCTGATCATGGAGATGGTTGATCTCCAGGGAGATCGAGGTTAGGAGAGTAAACATAGAGGAGAACAGGGTGGATCTACTCACAAAGGCCTATTCCCAAGAGAGACTTTAATGGGATGGTTGTGTATGAGATCCTATAACCACTGCTGATTGTTGGGTATTGGATACTACAACAGATGGCCCTAGTGCAAGTGGGAGATTGTTAGTTATATGTATGCCCTAGAGGCCATTACTATACATACGATGTATATTGTAGTGGATGCTTGGATATATATAGTGATGACTTTCTTGCTCGACATGATAGTATGCTATCTGGTTGCTCTTTATCTTAACATGTACTCTGATTGTCTCTATGTTACATGTTGATTAAGCCCTTAGGATAAGTACTTGACTACCAAGACTATGATGCAGATCATACTAGTGGGGACAGAGTTGTCGTTAAGTACATCCTTCAAATGTTCCTAGTCGAGGGTGTATCAAGACAGGGCATCGATATACCAGACTAGACTAGCGTATAGCTTCTCGACCCATGCAGATGGGTGATGGATGATCCCATATCCATTGGTGTTTGACATTAGAGACAGTATACGGGTGCTCAGTGGAGACTGGGTACACTGAACGGACTCGCTGAGAACTCCTAGATGGTATTATACCTATCGTCAGATAGCAGTTCTCTGGTGACACTGGTACATGTTAGTCTGTAGACCCGAGATCGTCATAGAGTCTTGTGTGATTCCCACTGTACTTTGATTTCCACCTTACCACATTCAAGAGAACGTGCAAAACGGTGGCTTTTGGGTACAGTCCCGAATCACATGGAGGCAATGAGCGATAGGAGGGGTTTCGTCTCTCCCGGTATTGGGAGTTGATGTTGCGCTGTGCTCGATTGGCCATAACAGGAAGTCTCTAGCCAGGGCTGCTTCAGAGATATACTGGTAAGTGTTATCAGTAGTTTCTTGACCCGTTATGAGCCTCATATCGACACGACTTATCGAGTTACTGGGGTCTGACGTTAACCACCCCTAGACGAGATTTGCGACATATCAGACGAAGAGACCGGACTGTACGGTAGTGTTACTGATTAGATTCGCAGGCGTACGAGTTGGATTGCTTGTTGATCTTCTGATCGCTCAATACTCGGGTGGCTGTTATGTTTAGCAGACCGTTTGCGGCTTATGGGTGTTTGATATGATCATCACCTACTGCCGGCATATTGACGAGTCATTAGAGTCATACACAGGGGTTTCCTGGCTCAAGCGAAACGGAGTAGGAGCACATATGTGATATGTGCGGGACCGAGATTGATACGAGTATGTGATACCATATTGTATTCTCACGATGTGTGACATGATAGGTTATATGTGATATAGCCGGGTTATCGGACCAAGTGTTGATTCGATAAGATGTTACATTTGATATTAGTCGGTTATATGTGATATAACCGGATTATTAAATAAAGTGTTGATTTAATAATTTAATGTATAATAATATATTTGATATATTACATTACATTAACTAATATTAGCTAACTTAAGATTTCTTTTCTCCCTTTGGATATATTGATGTATATGTGATATATGTTAAATGTATTAAGCTAGGTTACAAATGCAACTAGGGTTAATGAGGGTTAAACCATTGTAGGGTTAAGATAAGGGTTTTATATTTATCATTAAGTTATTAAAAATTGTGGATTTTATCATGGTTGATATTTGTTGAAAGCTTGAAGAAGCTTCAAGGAATCTTTGACTTTGTCCACTCTCTTAGTCTCGCTTAAGATATTTTTTGACCTAACCTTTAACTCTAGCTCATGGTTAACTCTCTACAAGGGTTAAGCATGACATGCTTAACCCTCGGTTGCATTTCTAACCTCACACAATAATTCATTATTCATCACTTGTTTTTCTTCTTCTTCTTGAAAAAAGCTTTCTGGCTTTTTCAATGGTGATGATTTTGAGTGAGAATATGAAATCTAATGTGAGCAAACTTCCTACTTCATCATCCTCTACTACTTGCCATTTAGTATGGGGGTTTTCTTCACTAATTCTGTAATTAGTGAAGAGATCGCTTGGGTTAGTGTCTGCTTGACGTAGATCATCTTGGGCCTCGAAGTCTTCGAAGCAAGCATGTTCGTTTCTTCATCGGAGCCTCTTTAAAGTCCGAGAATTCTTGATCGCAGCGAAAGGACTACTACACGGAGCTATTGAAGTGAATGATCGGTCTACAAAGGTTGTATTCCTTGCTCACTAGACTTGCAAAGTGTTTGCATTTACTTTTCCGTCGATTTCTAGTTAACGATTCTTAGTTAGGTTTAGCTAGAATGGCAAAAATTTGAATTTGGAATGGACGATGCCTCCCGAAACCTTGCTGCCGTCCTAGGTAACCCTGCATATGTATGCCTTAAAGGCCATTATTGTATGATATAGTGGATGCTTGGATATATATATATATATATATATAGGAATTTCTTGCTCGACATGATAGTATGCTATCTGGTTGCCTTTATCTTAACATGTTCACTTGTATTTGTTTGATATGGATGCCCTAGAGGCCATTATTATATATGTATACATGTGGATGCTTGGACATATATATGTAAATGACAACTTGATATGATAGTATGCTATCTGTTTTTCTTTATCTTAACATGTGCATATGTTTTACTTTCTTTTACGTATCATTCATACATGTTGATAAATCCCGTAGGATCATTGCTAGACTACCCGCGTTGTGATGGAGATCATACTTGTGGATGCTGGGTAGTCGGTACGCACATCCTTAAAAGGTCCCTAGTCGTGGGAGTATCGAGACTGGGCATCGATATTCTGCAGTAGACTAGTGTATACGTTTCTAGACCCCGACAAGGGGCGATGGTATGGTCCCGCAACCATTAGTCTTTCGCACGTAAGATCGTATACAGGTGCTCACTGGGTGTGAGTACACTGGACGGACTCGCCGAAAACTTCTAGATGGTACTATACCTATCGTCAGATAGAAGTTCTCCGGTGACATGAGTATAGGTTAGTCTTTAGACCTGAGATCGTCATTTGTCTCATGTGAGTTCCCACTGTGCTTTGATCACTACCCTACCACGGCTCTACCGAGTTGTGCAAACAGGTTTTGGTTGGATACAGTCCTGAGCCATATGAAGGCAGTGAGTGATTGTTGAGGATTCGTCTCTCCCGGTATAGGGAGTCGATATCGCACTGTGTTCGATTTGTCAGGACCATAAGGCCTTGGCCAAGGCAGTTGGGATTTACTGATAGGCTGATCAGTAGTTTCCCATATTGGTCCTGAGCCGCATCAGCACGAATTATCGGGTTATTAGGGTCTGACGTTTACCACTGTTGGATATGTATGCCCTAGAGGCCATTATTGTATATGTATACATGTAGATGCTGTGGATATGTATGTACAAGACGATCTTGCTCAGTTATATAGTATATTATTTCAGTTGTCTTTTATCAGGATATATGTATTTGTTTTTATTGATGCTTTGTCCAGCTTGCACATATTGATAAAGACTTGATACAGTAGTATACTATTATGATTTGAATTTATCTTAACATGGCGTATGTTATACAAATTATTATATATTACAGTTACATGTTGATAAAGCCTATAGGATCTTGCTTGAATACATGTATTGTGATGGCGATCATACTTGAGGGAGGAGGGTAGTCCATAAGCACATCCTTAAATGGTCTTTAGTCGCGTGAGTATCGAGACTGGGCATTGATACTTCAGAGTAAACTAGTGTATACTTTTCTAGCCCCGATAAGGCACAATGGTTGGTCCCGCAACCATTGGTCAGATGTACCTAAGATCGTATACATGTGCTCACTGGGTGTGAGTACACTGGACAGACCCACGGAGAACTTCCAGATGGTATTATACCTATCGTCAGATGAAAGTTTTCAGGTGACCTATGTACAGGTTAGTCTTCAAACCTGAGGTCGTCATTTGTCTCATGTGAGTTCTCACTGTGCTTTGATCACTACCCTACCACGGCTCTTCTGAGTTGTGCAAACAGGTTTTGGTTGGGTACAGTCCCGAGCCGCATGGAGGCAGTGAATGATTATTGGGGATTCGTCTCTCCCGGTATTGGGAGTGGATATCGCACAGCGTTCGACTAGTCAGGACCATAAGACCTTGGCCAAGGTAGTTTGGATTTACTGGTAGGTTGATCAGTAGTTTCTCGGATTGGTTCTGAGCCACATCAGCATGAATTATCGGGTTATTAGGGTCTGACGTATACCACCCCCTAGACCTGGTATGCGATACTCATAGACGAAGAGACCAGACTGTATGGAGATTGTCATGGATAGGCTAAGTTGGGATCCGGATGAGTTTGCTCGCCGGCTTTCCTTTTCGACAGGTACATGGGTAGCCGTTACGTACAGCTAGTGTCATTGACGTGATTGTGATTATGGATTTATCCAGTAACGCACTGCCGGTGTACTGTCGAGTCTTTAGAGTCCCACACAGAGGGTTTCTCTGCTTCGGGCGAAATGATGTAGAGGCCGTATGGTTTTACAGCAGGGTTCGATCACATACGTGTACTTGTGCACGTATGATATTTGGGCGGATAATACTAGTGGGCTTTGGTTTAAGCCGGATCGTAGTATTATACTATTGGATTATTTTCGTCTCATTGTATTCGTATTTTCTCGCAATACGGATACATGTATATATATACGGTGAGGGGTATTCTTATAATTACTCACAAAGGTGCTTCTAGAAGATGACACCTCATTATTAGTTTTAGCTATTTTAGGTTAAATGGTTTAATGAGGTGGAGGGTGAGGTGCTTACATTCATTGAATGAAGCATGGCTAAGTGGTGACTCATATAGTGACTCATGGTTTACTATTCATCCATGGTTGATATTTTGTGAAAATATCTAGATATTTTGTAGTGGAGATAATTTATTATTATTTTCGGGGATGCTTGCTTTATTAGACACAAGACTTAGCCATTCTTCGTTCCTTTTTCTTAGTTTTTCTCTCTACAACACTCTCACTTCCTCCTAAATCTCTCTTTTTCTACCTCAAACCCTAATAGTCTCATGTGTTGAGAAACCTTGGGTTCTTGAGACAAATCAATTCATCATCACTCTCTACATCATTTAGGCCACTTAGTTTAGCAAACTAAGCAACCTAGTTACCTCGGTTTAGAGGTAGAAGCTCAAAGGAGACACTCTTAGGTGGATCATCTTTGATGCAAGGAGCCGTTGATCAAGCTCGATCATGGAGGCAACTAGGAGCACACTAAACGAGAGGAGTGAAGACCCGAAGGACTTGAGTCTCTTGGTATAACTCCTTTCATAGTAGATAGCTTCTCATGTAGCTAGTTAAGTTTATGGAAGGTCCGGTTTAGAGTTATTCTAGCGCCAAGTTTTAATTCGTAGAAAAAATTTTGTTCTGCAATTAACCATGGTTGTTGGCCGGGGCGCTAGCATAACCTTTCATGGTATCAGAGCCAGCCCATAAACCCTACACTAGTAGGTTTAAACGATGTTAATGTAACAAAACCGAAATAACTCCAAAACACGAAACCAAAATCCAAGTTTCTGTCGAATTTTTCAGTGGCTCTAATTTTTTTTAAACAATTGCAGAGTGCTCCTTTTGCTGTGAGATGAATACAGAACAAAAATGAGACGATTCCACCTTTATTTGACCGGCCAAACTTGAAAATAACCTGGCCTCACCGGTTTGGGTATTGTGGAATTGAGTCGTTTTTGTTTGGTTCTCTCTAACTCTTTGATTTAGGGTTTCAGCTGTTTCTTGTTTTTGCCCAGGTTGAATATTCTGTTATCTTAATGATTGGGGCTATTCGCGGTATTTTGAAGTCATTAGTTTTAACACTATTTAATAGTATCAGCACATTCACTTCTATCTGCAACCGTGAATGTCATTCGATCGGTATAACTCGTATAATTGCTATATGCCCGTTTAGACGAGTTTGCGAACATGACATTCACATTGATGTTCTGTGTTTGTGCTGTGGTTATGGTTGGATAGCTGTGGTGGATAGCTTATGGTGCAATGTTAGTGGTACAGTTAATATTCATTTGTACATTTGTTATTGCGGGGCGATCGTCCGACGTGTGGACTGCCGTTACTGCCTGTTGTATATTATTTGTTTGGGGCATGACCGGGTTGAGGTCGATGTCACCATTGTACATATTATTTTTCTTTTCTGTACTAGGATTATCCCGCGGTGGAGTGCATGAATAGCCGGGTTCTAGAAGGCAACAAGCCCGCATCTCATGGCGTTGAGACGGAGAAGGCTTCATTCTAAAATTGGCGGTCTATTCGCCGCACTCGTAAGGGTTATAGGTGTAACATTTCAGAAAAATATAATATTATTTTTGGGAATTTTTATAATTAAATAATATTATATTGAATATTTTAATAAAGCGGTATAATTAAATACCGATAAATTGGGAAAAATTTGGAAAATTATAGAAATTACTGAAATGAAGGTGCTTTATGTGATTTATGCAAATTATAAGTTTTGATGATTAATTATATACTATTTAGTGCTAATCGCGATTAAATATCGCTAATCGCGCATTAAGCTTGTTTTCTGCAAAACATGCACCATGTCATTTTAACACTTGTTACATTTTTATCATGGCTTTTTCTCATTTTTCATTCATGGTTTGTGTTTAAATTAGAAGAGAAAAGAAAACAAAGAAAAGAAATGAAAAGAAAAAGAAAATGAATAAAGAAATGAAGCATGGGCAAGTGAAAAAGTGCGAGGGGTCAAGAGAGAACCATACCCATTTCCCCCCTCATTTTCTTCATCTCTTTCTCTCTCCCTTTCACTCCATGGCTACCTCTCCCTCTCCCCCTTCCTCTTCATCCTCAAAACACCTCATTTCCCACCTCAAAACACCTCACTCCTTTCATTATAATCATGCACAAGTTTCTCACAAACCCTTTGGACCAAGAAAAATCAGATTTTGAAGACTTGGGGCAACTCAAGAATTTTCTTGAGTTGCCAAATGAGGTATTCTCTTAACCATTAGCATTGTAATTCCATTACTTTAGTATCCATATGTGTTTAGTTGTGATTTAGTGCGGTTTAGTGAACATTGAAATTCCTAGTTAGGGTTGTGATGAAATCTTGAGTAGTGAAGGGTAATTGAGGTTAGTAGAGGCTATGCAACCCCTGTTGTGATGATTTAGTGGAATGAACCTGAGACTTAAACCCCGGATTATGAACTTAGAAAACCCAATATCGGAGAATTGTGGATTCTGTGAGGGTATAATGAAATCTGCTAACACCCGGGTGACCTTAAATTTTTTTAGCAAACACAGAGGAGTGTGCTGGCAACCTAGGACCCCCCACTGAAACCTTATCCCCTAGGCCCTCACCATGGCCGCAAATATATCCCTTCTGGCCGCAAATTGTGGCCAGACCTGGGGCAAATTGGTTCGTATTGGTTCTGTGGCTTTATCTCCAGTAAACTAGACCCTCCACATATGCAAAATTGGCTGATTTGACTTAGGGTAAAATCTGGGACCATTTTCATGAGTTGGTGTTTTGATTCGGGATTATATTTTTCGTATTTTGGATTCTGGATTTTAGTATTTGTGTTTTATCTCGATCACTTGACGTTTGTACGTCTATATCGGGTGTTATTTGGTGGTTTTGAAGGTGTAGTCCATAGGTTCTAACCTATAGGCTTTTAGCGTGTCATTTTGGTTTTGAATTGGGTTTTAATGCGGCACGATACGTTATGATGTATAGGTACCCCCACAAAGACTTCGAGACTACAAGCAAGCGCATGGCGACGTCGGCAATGGCAAGCGAAGAGCAAGGTGAGTAGATATATATCTATGGGGAAGTCGGGTGTATGGCGTATAGCACCCCTGCAGTTCGTAGTATAGCTTATATATATATATATATATATATATATATATATATGGTTATATATGTGTTTTATGTTACGTGGATGATTATCAAGATATGATTTTGTGTTCATGGTTTAGTTTAGGGTAGTTAGAAGTAACTTAGTTTAGCTTCTTAGTCGCGAACCCTAGAATGAGGTTGAAACCCACACGTACACACATGCTTACTTTGTTATACTTGTGCGTATATGGGGATATGTATATATATATACACCACATAGGTATGGGACTATGTATATGTGTGTATATATATATACTTATACCTACACATGGATGATGAGGATTGTATATGGTATTTGAGGATGAGTCGATGAGATTGGGCATGATGCCATGAGATCGGTGATATGTTTTGTTTCGTATTGTGAGATACGACATGAGATTTTAGCGGGCCTTTAGGCGTGTGTTTTCATACACGCATATATATGCAGATGGTATCAGTTTGTACTAGATTTAGATCAGTACCCCAGTTCATGAGATATGATGATAAGGATACCAGATAAATGATGAGATGAATATGATATTTGACTCGTACCCAGATTTAGGATGCCGTACGATGGATTTACCGTACGGGCTGTATATTGATGATAGATCCGCACTCTTGACTCAAGGATGTTATATTGTATATTGTATCGTATATGATACTATTGAGGCGGGATCACCGACTATTATATTTATTAATATCGACTCAGATTTAGGTGGTTTTCCCTTACCCCTTCAGTTAGACTGTTCGTTTAGTCCTGTATTTTACTTGTAGATGTTAGACTAGACTCGAGTCATACCTATTTCCAAAACTAACGAATCATGAGTACTTTAAAAACAGGCCAAGGGATTCTACGGATATTTCAAAGGACGTACCTCTTTTCTTAAAAACACCGTAGCCCCTATTTTTCCAAAACACCACGATTTGTGCGATTTTAAATGAGAAACTGTATGACTCCTATAACTAATGTAGATTCCTTATTGTTGCATTTACTTTCCATGTCCATATATTCATGTGGTTATTAGCGTATTGCATGCTTATATACTTGTGATTTATGTTATATTAAACCCATGCTGTCAGGACACCAGCACCATTATCGATGATGCGTATGCTCCATGTACACCTGCTTGCCGGCTCACACACTTCATCATCGATAATTGCCATGTCACTACACAGTAGGACTGTTGCATCAGAATATGACCCATTGCATGACATACTTGCGTACATACATATTGTACACTCATACTTGCGTACACACATATTGTACACCCATAATTGCATACATACGTATTTGCACATACATAGATGATTCTGGCTTGATTTTGGAGATTTGGGAACCGCAAGATATATTTTAAAACTGGGTTCATTTTAAAAGAGCGGTTTTCCCTCGATATGTGCATATTACTGTTCCATGTTGCATGATATAGGATATGCTTACATTTCTGTTATATGTCGCATACATCATGCTATATGATTATACGCATTGAGATATATTGTTTTCATGAGATTTCTGGATTTGGGAACCGTGGTTATTTCAAAAAAGAGTATGTATTTTTTTAAAAACCCGGTTACCCTTGATATGATATTTCAGTGCGTCCACCATGTGTTTTCTCAGTTCTGAGAGTGTCATATGAAACCCGATTCGAGGAGCAGTAGGCACCGTCTGCGGGTACATGGTGGACCCGGTGAGGTACCCCAGGGCAAGAAGTCTCGTATATGTTGGACGGTGAGCCTGGCAGGAGAGCACTACCTACCGGTGATAGTATTTGGGACCCGTCGGTTATCCGGAGGATACTGACCGGAGTCATAAGATGGATATGAGGGTCGGCCAAAGTTGGCGGCGCCTGAGACGAGATATATATGAGGGCCGATCTGAGGATGCGGCGCCTGAGATATATGAGGATTTATGTGTCGATGCTGGACACAGGTTTCATGATATTTTTGAGTGTCGATGCTGGAAACTTCGGTTCCATGATTTTGATGTGTCGCGAGGGGCACACGTTGATTTATATCCTCATACTTTCATGCATATGCTTTTATGACTTTTACATGCATGATTTTGTTATGTCATTGGTTGACATGTGGATGAGATCCACATGCATATAGGCTTTGATTACATAGTTGGATGATATCCACATACTTATAGACTTAATGATATGGTTGACACTGATTTCATGATGATTACATTGATCACACCTCATGTTTATGATATGTTTCTCCCTGAGGCACTGACACGAGCACTTAGTATTACACTTGGTATAGATGTTTACTCTTGCCACCTTTTCATGCTTCAGACTTTATCATATTGAGGATATATATATATATATATATATATATATATATATATATATATATTACTGATCGTTTGACCTAGGATTGAGTCATACATACGATTTCTGCTCTGTGATGTTTTCTACTCACGAGTTGGCAACTCACCCCCGTTGTGCCACAGTTTCTTGCAGGTTTTGCCGTACAGGTTTCATTGCGGCTTTGCTGGCACACTGCTTCCATTCCGGGTGCTTTGCTTTTGTAGGTGGGTTCACTTGCATCGTGACCACCATTATATTTTATTTACTTTCAGTTGTATCTAGTAACTCTATCAACCAGACTTGTATATTGATTCAGACTTAGAAAACCAGTTGTTTATTCTTTCGACCTTAGAGTCGCGCGTTGTATTATTATGGTTTTCTTGATATTTTGAGTTCCCTTTGTGTTTTGATCGTCGTCCTTCGGCGTTGTATATTATATTGCTTGCGTGGTTGTGACCGTCGATTGACGAAGAGCTAGCTCCCGCTTGGGGATGCCTTTATTCATATTATGCATGTTGTACCCCTTTTGGGGCCAGTATTTACAAAGGAAACTCTGCTGAAATTTTCAGAAAAGACTTGAGATTTAAAAATGCATATTCGGCTTATGTTATTTAAAACCCCTTGTTTTAAAACATGTTTTCTTCACTTCTTATTTAAAATGGTTTAGATTTCTGGGATTTTTTGGCTTACTTGAATTAGATAAGGTCCTATAGACTTCATATGATTCAAGTGCCAGTCACGTGCCATTTCGGGTCGTGACAATAGGATGACCCATGGAGGGGCGCCCAAGTTACCGGATTTTGTGAAGTGTTAGGTGGCCCATTCAGTTTGATGAAGGGGGTTGCCTCACTTCTCGGATTGGTGGGTAACTTGCCGTGCTCGTAAGGATTTAGGTTTTCATTGCACACGCTGTCCATACGACCAGGAACATCGGATTTTATTTGCGGCTCAAATGAAACCCGAGTCTCCAAGATTATCCACCATTCTGTGTTGCTTGCTGAGATTCTGTGATGTTGATTATATCATGCCTGGGACGAATGTTATACACACACACACACTAGTAGATGTTGTATATGTTTTGCACCCGCGCTAGTCCAGCCCTCTCTCTGTCGTTAGTTAAGTAACCTAACGGGTGATGACGGGGCCTAGTGGCGAATGCAGATGATATATACGTATATTGTATTTTTGTCCTTTTCTGGTGTGATAGGTTAATTGATGGGACAGCATTAATTTTGATTAATGCAAGAAAGAAACCTAAAAGGATGTTGTTGGAACAAATTTCGAAAAACTTTAGATATATTCTTTAGCTTTGCATAGTAGTATTCGGTTGTGAATATCCAACACCTCATTCCAGGAAGCAAGAGCCGAGATCCCTTCGCGGGGAGTGACCTCTTGAGTGAAAGTTTATACTGTAGATTACTGTATTTTCTTCAAAACCAGAAGTTTTCAAAAGCGGAGCTTAAACCACTCCTTTTCAAAACTACTCAGGTTCCTTTAACGATATCAAGTTCATTACATTAAAGGGTTTTTCGCCAAAAACCCAGCTGTAGCCCCCCGTTATTTCAGAATAGTAATATTTAGTATTCGTGCTGCGTTTGTTGACCTAGTCAAGGCGTAGTGTACGGTAGCTCAGTAGTACTTTTTTGCATTGTAAATGCGATTGGTTAGGACAGTCGTACGGCCTTGTTGACCTAGTCAAGGGCACGTATGGGTGGGTTTAATGCGATCAAGAAAATGACGGGTTGAACTTGACTAGCGGTTTATGGTTTGTTGACCTAGTCAAGGTCATAAACCGTTAGGGGCAAAAACCACATCGGTAGTTTCAAATATACAGGAAACTTGGAGTTTTAGCATACCTTCTGGAGTGTGGTGACTAGAGTGGATTCCATCTAGGTCATCACACAATGATAGTTGGATCCTGATTCCATTGATGAGTAGGATTACTCTTGGGAGATTATTTCACTTAACAATCAATGCTATAAACCAAGTAGGTGTCTAGAACGGTGTTTGCGGGGCTACGCCTCCTCGGAAAGAGGTTATATAATTAAGGAATTTCGCGAAAGCGTTGGAAAACCTCCCTCGAAGTACCGACACTAGCCTGGGTGAAAGGTTAAGCAAGTATTGTGACATACGATTAATCCTGACTAGTTCTTCTTTTAGGGTTTGAAGAAGAATTCGAGAAAATAGTGGGAACCATCTTGGTTAGATAAATTAATAACCAATCTAATCTTGAAAGAGCGCACGCTAAGTGTTTCTTTTCTCTCTCTCCCGGTAGCAACCATTTACCGCCCTAATCAAGATAATAAAATGTATCGCTTGACCGATCCGAATTCTTGTTCGGGGATAGGGAACGTCAGTTTGGCTCTAACTTATGATGGAGATCATAAATATGAGTAGAGGAAAGAGGATTATCTAAATTCCTTGATGACCCCAACGAAGAAGAAGCATACTGTTGCGTCTTCTTCAGGTGTTCTTGTTATTGAGAACTG
Organism: Agapanthus africanus; assembly: GCA_030015575.1. Taxonomy (NCBI): domain Eukaryota; kingdom Viridiplantae; phylum Streptophyta; class Magnoliopsida; order Asparagales; family Amaryllidaceae; genus Agapanthus; species Agapanthus africanus. Next base: position 192,794,176 of record JASDDO010000001.1, read on the forward strand.
TTTTTTGGTCAGTCCTACCACCTGGGTATTAGATACCGGATCAGGATCTCATATCTGTAATTTATTGCAGGGACTGAGAAAAATTATGATAGTTGGACCTGGTGATATGTCCCTCAGAGTAGGAAACGGAGGACAAGTTGATACTGCAGCCGTCGGTGAATATCACCAAGTGTTGCCAAAAGGCAATATTATGATTTTGAACAATTGATACTATGTACCTTCCATGGTTTGCAACATCATATCAGTTTCTTTACTTGATAAAGATGGATATAAGTTTGTTCTTGATAGAAATATCATGAACATTTACCTTAATCAGGTATTGGTTGCATAAGGTACACTGTGCAATGGTATTTATGTTCTAAATCAACACAGTTTTCAATGTACAAAACACACGCAAAAGGAAGAGTTCAGATACGAATGAATCCTACTTGTAGAATTGTAGACTTGGTTATATCGAAGAGAAAAGACTGAGTAAATTGCATAAGGATGGATATTTGAATACGTTCGAATTTTCATCTTATGAAACTTGTCATTCTTGTCTTAAGGGAAAGATGACCAAATATCCGTTCACCGGACACGGAGAAAGAGCAGCATAGCGCTTGGGACTTATACACAGTGATGTATGTAGTCTGATGTCTATACATGTAAGGGGTGGGTTCTCGTACTTCATCACATTCACCGACGATCTCTAGGTTCGGATATGTGTATCTTATAAAACACAAATGTGAAGCTTTTGAGAAATTCAAAGAATTCAGAAACGAAGTTGAGAATCGGACTGGCAAACGTATCAAGATCCTCCGATCTGATAGAGGAGGGGAGTGCTTAAGCACGTAATTTATAGAATATCTAAAAGGGAATGGAATTCTCTCTCAGCTTACTCCTCCTTACACACCACAGCACAACGGTGTATCGGAGAGGAGGAACTGTACCCTGTTGGACATGGTTCGCTCTATGATGAGTAATTCTAAGTTACCTCTTTCATTTTGGGGACATGCGCTTCTGACAGCGGCATACCTATTGAATGATGTTCCGTCCAAATCAGTGCCTAAGACACCATTCGAGATATGGAATGGTAAAAGGCCATATCGTAAAAGATTTAAGATATGGGGTTTTCCAGCTTACGTTAAAAGCATAAACCGGATAAACTCGAGGCACAATCAGTTTTACGTAAGTTTGTGGGATATCCAAAGAATGGTTATGGATATCTGTTCTACCACACCGAGGAACAGAAGGTGTTTGTTGCTCAGCACACCGTTTTCTTAGAAACAGAGTTTCTTGTAAAAGAAATTAGTGGAAGCACGGTAGAATTGGAAGAAATTCAGCAACCACAAACTGAAACTGAAGATTTGGTGGAAGCTCAAAATTCAATAACCCCATATGAACTTCAGCCACTCCGCAGATCTGGTAGGATTTCTCATCCGCCCGAGAGATACTACGGTTTTGTCATAGACGGGGATCGAGAGGATTGCATCTTGAAAGAAGACGATCCTACTAGTTTCAGGCAAGCCATTATCAGTAAGGACTCTGATAAGTGGCTGGATGCTATGCAATCCAAAATGGAGTCCATGTACACCAATAAAGTGTGGACCTTGGAAGTTGTTCCACCTGGGGTAAGACCCGTTGGATATAAATGGATCTACAAAAGGAAGATTGGTGTAGATGGGCAGGTGGAAACCTATAAGGCTAGACTTTTTGCAAATGGTTTTCGTCAAAGACCAAGATTGGACTATGACGAAACTTTTTCTCCAGTGGCTATGCTCTAATCCATTCGGATCCTACTTGTCATTGCTTCCTTTCATGACTATGAAATCTGGCAGATGGACGTAAAAATGGCTTTTCTAAATGGAAGTTTGGAAGTGTGCGTTTATATGGATCAGCCAGAAGGCTTTATAGACAGTGGGAGCAGCAGGAAGTTGTGCAAGTTGCTTAAATCCATTTATGGATTAAAGCAAGCATCATGGAGCTGGAATATCTGTTTTGATGAAACAGTCAAGAAATTTGACTTCATCAAGAATGAGGATGAGCCATGTATTTATAAGAAGATTGTAGGATGAACTGTCGTATTCCTCTTGTACGTGGACGGCATTATTTTGATAGGAAATGATATTCCTATGCTATATTCGGTCAAGCTGTTCTTATCACAAAGGTTCTCCATGATGGACCTGGGTGATGCCTTGTACATTCTGGGAATCAGGATCTACAAAGATAGATCCAAGAGATTACTGGGACTTTCGCAGTCCTGGTACATAGAGACCATACTAAAGAGATTTAGTATGGAAGATTCCAAGCGCGATAACATACCCCCATTGCACGGAATTACCCTCTCTAAGGAAATGTCTCCCAAGACTGATGAGGAGAGGGTTTGCATGAGCACTATACCCTACGCTTCGGCAATAGGATCTATAATGTATGCGATGCTATGTACAAGACCAGATGTAGCTTACGCGCTAAGCGTGGTGAGCCGGTATCAGTCGAACCCAGGTGAGAACCGCTGGATAGAAGTGAAGAACATTCTCAAGTACCTGAAAAGGATTAAGGAGATGTTCTTGGTTTTCGGTAATGGAGACCTCAAGGTCGAGTCCTTTACCGATTCAAGCTTCCAGAATAACAAGGATGACAGCAAGTCTGTCTCGGGTTTTGTGTTTACCCTCAATGGAGAGGCGGTGTGTTGGAGGAGTTCCAAACAGGATACCATCGCAGACTCGATGAAGGAGGCTGAATACATTGCTGCGAGCGATGCCGCAAAAGAAGCAGTCTGGATGAAGAAGTTTATTACTGAACTTCAGGTAGTTTCATCCATTGTTGATCTGATACCTTTGTATTGCGATAACAATAGGGCTATAGCTTTAGTGAAGGAACCACGGTCCCATCAGAAATCTAGATAATCTTAAAGCCGTATCACCTGATCAGGGAGATCATTGATCGCCAGGAGATCGAGGTACGGAGAGTGGACACTAAAAAAACGGCGGATCCATTTACAAAGGCCCTCCTTCAAGTACAGTTCGAGTGACTTTTTGAGATGTTGGGTATGCGGTATGCCAGTAGCTAGCTAGAGCAGACGTTGGGTATTCGGTATGCTAATAACTGGCCTTTAGTGCAAGTGGGAGAATGTTGGATATGTATGCCCTAGAGGCTATTATTGTATATGTATATATGTGGATGCCGGGGATATGTATGTACAGAACGATCTTGCTCAGTTATATAGTATATTGTTTCAGTTGTCTTTTATCAGGATATGTGCATTTGTTTTTATTGATGCTTTGTCCATCTTGCACATATTGATAAAGACTTTATACAGTAGTATACTATTATGGTTTGAATTTATCTTAACATGGCATATGTTATACACATTATTACATATTATGGTTACATGTTGATAAAGCCCGTAGGATCTTGCTTGACTACCAGCATTGTGATAGCGATCATACTTATAGGAGTAGGGTAGTCCATAAGCACATCCTTAAATGGTCCCTAGTCGCGTGAGCATCGAGATTGGGAAATGATACTCCAGAGTAGACTAGTGTATACATTCCTTGCCCCGACAAGGGGCAGTGGTTGGTCCCGCAACCATTAGTCAGATGTACCTAAGATCGTATACAGGTGCTCACTGGGTGTGAGTACACTGGACGGACTCGTGGAGATCTTCCAGATGGTACTATACCTATCGTCAAATGGAAGTTCTCAGGTGACATGTGTACAGGTTAGTCTTCGGACCCGAGATCGTCATTTGTCTTGTGTGAGTTCCCACTGTGCTTTGATCACTATCCTACCACGGCTCTACTGAGTTGTGCAAACAGGTTTTGGTTGGGTACAGTCCCGAGCCACATGGAGGCAGTGAGTGATTGTTTAGGATTCGTCTCTCCTGGTATTGGGAGTGGATATCATACAGTGTTCGACTGGTCAGGACCATAAGACCTTAGCCAAGGCAGTTGGAATTTACCGGTAGGTTGATCAGTAGTTTTCCGGATTGGTTCTAAGCCACATCAACACGAATTATTGGGTTATTAGGGTCTGACATATACCACGCCTAAACTTGATATGCGATACTCTTAGATGAAAAGATCGGACTGTACGGAGATTGTCACGGATAGGCTCAGTTGGGATCCGGATGAGTTTTCTTGTCGGCTTTCCTTTTCGACAGGTACCCGGGTAGCCGTTACGTATAGCTAGTGCCGCTGACCTGCTTGTGGTTATAGATTTATCCAGTAACGCATTGCCGGCATACTGTCGAGTCTTTAGAGTCCTATACAGAGGGTTTCTCTGCTTCGGACGAAATGATGTAGAGGCCGTATGGTTTTGCGGCAGGGTTCAATCACATAAGTGTACTTGTGCATGTATGATGTTCGGGCGCATAATACTAGCGGGCTTTGGTTTTATCCGGATCGTAGTATTTTATTATTGGATTATTTTCGTCTCATTGTATTCGTATTTTCTCACAATACGGATATGGGTATGTATATACGGTGAGGGGTATTCTTGTAATTACTAACAAGGGTGCTTCTAGAAGATGACACCTCATTATTAGTATTAACCATTTTAGGTTAATTGGTTTAATGAAGTGGAGGGTGAGGTGTTTACATTCATTGAATGAAGCATGGCTATGTGGTGACTCATATAGTTGCTCATGGTTTACTATTCATCCATGGTTGATATTTTCTGGAAATATCTAGATATTTTGTGGTGGAGATAATTTATTGTTATTTTTAGGATGTTTGATTTATTAGTCACAAGACATAGCCATTCTTCATTCTTTTTTCTTAGTTTTGCTCTCTACAACACTCTCACTTCCTCTTAGCTCTCTCTTCTTCTACCTTAAACTTTAATAATCTCATGTGTTGAGAAGAAACCTAGGGTTTTTGAAACAAATTAATCCATCATCACTCTCTACATCATCTAGGCCACTTAATTTAGCAAACTAAGAAACTTAGTTATCTTAGTTTAGAGGTAGAAGCTCCAAGTAAACACTCTCGGGTGGATTATCTTTGACGCAAGGAGCCGTTGATCAAGCTCGATCATGGAGGCCACTAGGAGCACACTAAAGGAGAGGTGTGAAGACCCGAAGGACTTGAGCCTCTTGGTATAACTCCTTTCATAGTAGATAGCTTCTCATGTAGCTAGTTAGGTTCATGGAAGATCCGGTTTAGAGTTATTCTAGCGCCAAGTTTTAATTCGTAGAAAAAAATTTGTTCCGCAATTGGCCACGGTTGTCTACCGGGGCGCTAGCGTAACCTTTCAACCACCCCTAGACCCGGTATGCGATATTCTCAGATGAAAAGACCGGACTGTACGGAGATTATCACAGATAGGCTCAGTAGGGATCCGGATGAGTTTGCTCGTCGGCCTTCCTTTTCAACAGGTACCCGGGTAGCCGTTACGTACAGCTAATGCCGCTGACGTGCTTGTGGTTATGGATTTATCCAGTAACTCACTGCCGGCATACTGTCGAGTCTTTAGAGTCCCACACAGAGGGTTTCCCCGGTTCAGGCGAAATGATGTAGTAGCTGTATTGGATACGTGCAGGGCTCTGATTGATTGATATACTGTGTACCCGAACTTTCAATAAGACAGTAGATAATACTATCCGGCTCGGGATTGAGCCGGATTATTAAATCAGGTATTGATTTAATAATTTACATATATGTATTTTGATATATATATTCTAGTATTATGTTCTTCATGTTATTCTATCTCTTTAAGCATTCGTGTTTTTATCCGAATGCAAGTATGTATATAGAGAAGACTGTAATCCGTATTTTATTACGGATAACAATCTAGAAGGTGGACATCTCATTAGTTTATTTTCCATTTATCTATTTAATGGAAATGAGGTGTAAAGTGAAGGTATGGGGGGTATGGTGAGAACCATGCCTCATTAGTTGATAAATGAATTCTTTATTTATTTGTGGCAATTATTAAGACATGGTTGATATATTTTATTATTGGATATTGATATACAAAACCATTGTGGGTTTTTTTTTTCTCTCATGGTTGCCTCATTTCTCTTGAGCTCACCATTTTGATTCACTCTCCTCTCCTTCTCTTGAATTCTTCCACCTTCATCATCTTCCTCCTCTCTATACTCTCATGTGTTGAGAAATAAGAGAGGAGGCAAGATAGAGATAGTAAAACATCTAGAATTTAACACTACATCCTAGAGTTCTTGGATTAGCATCCCAAGTTCTTTAGTTGCTCCTATTGACATTTAGCTAGGAGCTAGAGCCATGGATCACATCCCTGGGGTGGATCTTCTACGACAAAGGAGGACCAGAGAGCAAGATCGATCGTGGAGAACCGATGGAGCAAGAAGTGAAGATCAAGCTTGTTCAGGATGGTCACTAGGAGCACATGATGAAGAAAAAAGACCGAAGGACACAGATCGTTCGGTGAGTCTTTCTTATCATAGCAGATAGCTCTCCTAGTTTAGCATGCTAGGTTTATGGTTAGATCCGCTTTATTCGGTTATTCTAGCACTGTTTTTAAACACGTAGAAAAAAATTTGTTCCGCAAACGGCCACGGTTGATGGCTAGGGCGTTAGTGTAACCCAACAATATTATTATACTGTCTCTCATATACATGTTGATAAAGCCTATAGGATGTTGTCTTGACTACCATGACTATGATACGGATCATACTAATGGGACCTAGGTAGTCTACAAGCGCGTCCTTCAATTGTTCCTAGTCGAAGGAATATCGAGACAGGGCTTCGATATTCCAGAGTAAACTAGTGTGTACGTTTCTTGACCCTGTATGGGACGATGGTTGATCCCATATCCATTGGTGTTTAACATCAAAGATTGTATACAGGTGCTCATTAGAGAATGGGTACACTGAACAGGACTCGCCGAGAACTCCTAGATGGTACTATACCTATCGTCAGATAGCAGTTCTCTGGTGACACTGGTACAGGCTAGTCTGTAGACCCAAGATCATCATAGAGTCTTGTGTAGTTCGTACTGTGCTTTGATTTCCTCCTTACCATGGCTCAAAGGAGTCGTGCAAATAGGTGGATTTTGGGTACTATCCCGAGTCACATGGAGGCAATGAGCGATAGGAGGGGTTTCGTCTCTCCCGGTATTGGGAGTTGATGTTGCGCTATACTCGATTGGCTATAACAAGAAGTCCCTGGCCATAGCTATTGATGAGATTTACTGGTAAGAGTTATCAGTAGTTTCTCGTACCGTTATAGGCCACATATCGGCATGACTTATCAAGTTATTGGGGTCTGACGATTCCACCCCCAAACTTGATATACCACATATCAGAAAAAGAGACCGGACTGTACGGTAAGTGTTACCTATAGGATTCATGGGAGTTTGGACAAGCTTGCTTGATGATCTTGTAATCGCTCAATCCCTGGGTAGCCGTTACGTCCAGCTAATACTGCTGACGGCTTGTGGGTGACTGATGTGATCATCATCTACTGCTGGCGTTTTGATGGGTCTATAGAGTCCCACATAGAAGTTTCCTGATTCAAGTGAAAAGAAATAGGGCACATATGCTGATATGTACGGGGGCCTGATTAAATACGAGTATGTGATACCGTATTCTAATCTCGTGGTTATTTGTTATCGGTCAAGTTATATGTGATATAACCGGATTGTCGAATCAAGTGTTGATTTGATAATGTGATATACAGATAAATGATATTGGTCGGTTATATGTAATATAGCCGGATTATTGAATCATGTGTTGATTTAATAATATGATATATATTTATATTTGATATAATTATATATTAACTAATATTAAGCTCACTAATTATTTTCTTATCTTAATATATATATATGACATACGTATATATATATATATATATATATTATTTAATAAGCATGTCATCGAATTTTCTATTTTTGGAAAATAGAAATAATGAGGTGGAAAATGGGGAGACTTTGGAGGAATGGGTGTAGCATGGCTTATGTATTTTTTTATTCCTTTACTTCACACAATTGAAGCATGGTGACAATTCTTTATTGATGAGAATTGTATGCTTCAATAAGTGAAGTAAAATGTAAAGCCATTCTACACAATAGCTTATACACTTATTTTACATCATTCTATACTTGAGCTCATGTGACGAGTTCTTGCTCTCTAGCTCTCTCCATCTTCTTCACCTCCATCTCCAAGCTCAATCCCACACATCAGTTGTGAACCCTAGAGCTTGTGAGAACCCTAGTGAGCAAATAACACCCCTACTTCACCATCCAACACTAGATTAGTACTTTTGTATAGTGTGTTTACTTCACTAAAGAGTTTAGTGAAGAGGTAGCTTGGATTAGTGGAGCTTCGGGTGGATCATCTTCGGCACGAAGATAAAAAAGGAAGCTCGATCCAACTTCAAGTGCAGCTTAGTGGAGTCGCGAGGACTACTACTCGAAGCTTAAAAAGAGAAGGACACGGTCTACAAAGGTTGTAGCATCCTTCAAATAGTTAAAGTTTTTGTTATATCATAGTTAAACCCTAATTATCCAATTCTGATTTTTGTTTAGTGTTAATTAGCATGCAAAAACTTTCAAAATGGTATGCTTCATGCTAGTAAAACCCAGTGGTGGTGCTGACAAACACTTTCATGGTATCAGAGCCAAGCTAGAAAATTAGACGATGTTAGTTAGAATTACGAAACCGAAACGACTCCGAAACAGTTAACTCGAAACCCTATTCTCCGTCGATTTTAAAACGATCTCTGAAATTTTTAAACAAATGCAGAGAGCTACTTGTGAAGTAAATAGAACACCACAAAAATTCGAGGAAAATTGAAAAAAATTTGGCCGGCTACATTTGCTTTTTGGCCAATGTCACCCGTTTACTGTAGCACTTTGAAGTTGGAATTTTTGTGGTGTTCTGTTCACTTGCTTTTGGGGTTTCAGGTTATGTTTGATTAGCCCAAAATTGCATGTTATGTTAATTTTGTTAAGGGGCTAATACGGAGTGTTTCGTAGTCGTAATTTTTACATCGTTTCGGGTTTAAGTTTGATATGTGGTACAGTAGTTGGAATCCACATTAAATTAGTTCTGTGAAAACTAGTTTGTTTGTAAATCTAGCATGTTAGTCTCTATTGATCGATTGCCATGAAGTTTCGATTCGGATCGAAATTCCGTCACAATCACGTATCGTACGCGAATACTCGCCAGATAACTTTACCAGGTAGCCATGCCCCATATCCCCGACCAAGTGACTTTAGGAGAATACCATTGCCAAAAGCATCCACTCAGGTGCTTGTGGACACGGTGTTCCGCCTAAGTGCGCTTGGTCGACGGCATCGAGGGTGCGGCCATCTACTAAAGTTCCCGACAAGTATTCAATCGGGTAGTCGGGAATCTTGTTGAAATACCAGACTAAGTTATTGAAAAGTGTTTTCGATATGAGACTAAAATGCAAGGTATATAATTTAGGCATGAAATTCGGCATATGAGATATTTCGGGTTTATGATGTCTAAGGAAATGCGGATTCTAATTATTGTAGTTTTTCATTTCTTTTCTACGACCGTATGTGTAATATGTGGTGTATCCCTGATCTCGTTGCTATATGTCAACGGAATTTGGGATATGCATATTTGCTTACGTTGATGATATGCAATGTTACGTGTTGCTGTGATATATTATATTGGATCGTCATGATTGAATAGCTGGGGGTTTTTGCGTGAGATGAGAGTTTTTCAATTTTCATTCATGTAAAATCTGTATGTAATATTGTTTTATTGGGACACTTCCGGGTTGAAGTTGATGTCACCATTGATGTATATTATTTACTTTTCCGCATTAAGATAGACCCAAGGCAGGGAGCACAAGTAACCGAGTTCTAAAGTCCAATAGAAAACCATCTCGAGGAGTCGAGACCGGGTCTCCTAACTTTAGAATTTGCAGGGTTGCTTACCGCTCTCGTAGGGATCTAGGGATATGGGTTTGGCTATTCATCACGACCGTAGAATCCTTGTTTTTCATTATTGGCTTAATTTATAATACGGACCTCCTAGTATATCCAATATTTCATATGTTCACTTCTGCTGCTTGGTTCTGTGATGTGATCATATAACTGCGTGAGACGAATGCTAAATTATATATATGATATATAATAAACGTTGATTATATTTTTCACCCGCGCTAGTCCAATCCCCGCTCTGCCGTTAGTAAAGTAACCTAACGGTGCATGACGGGGCCCGTGACGAATGCAGATAGCATAAGCGTACGTTCTATTTTCGTTTCTTTTTCTTTGATGTTTAGGGAAACATAAATGATGGGACTTCATTAATGAGATTATTGAAATGGAAAGAAACCTAAAAATGTTATAGAATCAAAAGATTTTTAAAAAGTAGCTCTAGTTCTTGCTTTGCATAGTAGTATTCATTGATGAATATCTAGCATCTCATTCGATGAGGAAAGAGCCGAGATCTCTTCACCGGAAGCGACCTCTTTAGCAAAACGAGCAAATGCTACAACCCACTCGGTTTTGTTTTTATAGCTTCTCTAGTTCTTTCTTTCCATAGTGGTATTCCTTGATGAATATCCAGCCCCCCATTCGATGAGGAAAGAGCCGAGATCCCTTCACCGGGAGTGACCTCTTTAGAGAAACTAGCAAAATATACAAAAAACACTCCTTTTCAAACCACTAGATTCTACAACGATATCAAGTTCATTATGTTAAAGGTTTTTTTAAAAACCAGTCGTAGCCCTCTGTCATTTCAGATAAGTGCTATTTAGTATTCATGCTGCGTTTGTTGACCATAGCCAAGGTGCAGTGTGCGGTAGCTGATTAGTGCTTATCTACAGTATGTGATGCGATTGGATTAGGGTAGTCATGCGACTTTGTTGGTCTCCGTCAAGAGTCGTGCGGGTGGGTTTAATTCAATTAAGAAATGAACGGGTTGAACTTGACTAGCGGCCTATGGTTTGTTGGCCTCCGTCTAGGTCATAGGAAGCTAAGGGTAAAAACAATATTGGGAATTTCAAGTATTGAAATTTGCAATGAGATTTCATACCCTCTATATGATAGGTGATCCCGATACCCATTATGAGTAAGAGTTACGCCTAGGAGAGTTTTCCACTTTACAATTAGCCGATCCATTAGGTGTCTAAGAAAGGTGTTAACGGGGTGATGTCCATGCGGAAACAAGGTTATTTAATTAGTTCCATGCGAAGGATAGGGAGACTCCCTCGGAGTACCAATACCTGCCTGGCCGAACGATCGGTGAACTTGTAGGGTGCAATTAATCCCGGCTAATCTTACCTTTTAAGGTTTGAAGGAAGATTTGATAAAAACAGTGGGAGCCATCCTGATTAGATAAAATAATAACCAATCTAATCTTGCAAAGAGCGCACGCAAAAGTGATTATCCTTCTCTCTCTCATGGTAGCGACCAATGACGCGCCTTAATCAAGATAATAATATGGATGAATTGACCGAACCCACTTATTATACTGTGCTAGGTCTCGCTCTATCTTATCACTGTCATAAGTCTGAGCAAGGAATAGTAGAATACCCAGATTCCTATGCCACCCAAAACGAAGAAGGAGCATGCTGATGCATCTTCTTCGGGTGTGTTCGTTACCGAGAACTGTTTCTCAGTTTGTTCTATGTCCTGGGTATTGGATTCCAGATCAGGATCCCATGTATATAATTTGTTACATGGGTTAAGTAGAGGTAGAGAACTGGGAAAAGGTGATCTGTCCTTCGGAGAAGGGAATGGTACAATTTTTGCAGCCAAAGCAGTTGGCGAATGATTGTTAATAAATCTCCGATTGTGTGTATCAATTCAAATAGTCCTCAATTTCGGCGCTATTTGATTGATCGTAGAATGCGAGACTGAGTAAGTAAATCAAATTGATAAGAGTCTCTTTGTGTCGGTAATTAGAAAATTGAATAAAGTTCACAATCAAAAAATTATATTTGACCGCAATCAACTACGGTGTCAGTTGTAGATCGTAAGCGAGTGCGGATCGTCCACAGGGATTGTGCGATTCGTTTTTATATTTGATTTGTTTGAATCGAAAAGTTAATCGAAAAGAAAAGAAAACATGATTCAAGAATTTATCAATTGATTCAGGTGTCACGAGTTTAATCAAGAATCAAGAAACTGATAAACAATCAAGAATTGGGTTTCGATAATATTTCCAACCAAAATGTCAAGAATCTAAATGAGGCTCGTAGGAATCGATTGGATCTATAGACGTGATGTAATTTCAAGATTTCGTGTTCTTGTCCTTCGAAGGATTGATACTAGATCGATGATGATCGACGAGAGTTAGGGCTTTCTTGATGAAACTAGGGTTTCATCATTTAACCCTTGTTCTTTCGTCGATATCATTCGCATTCTAGCCTCTAACAATTTCAAGAAACGATCGTAACTCCCCAATCTCGAGCGATATCAATCAAGAAAGCATCGCAACGAATTGGGTCGTCGATTCTTGAACTTGCTAGGGTTTACAAAACTCGTAGGACTCAAGAATCGATTTAAGATATATTACATCATTATTCTATTGATCGTCTCGACTCCTCGACGAGCGGAGTATTACTCAAACATCATCACACAGAAAGCATTCAAGAATTGAAAAGATATCATGATGCAAGAATTTAAAGAAAACAAGATAAAAGAATATCACCTTTTATTTATATCAACAATTTGATTACAGTCGCTCAAGAACTACAAGAGGAAGAACTAAATTGTCGAATTGGCGTTGCTCGGCTCCGTGAGTCGCGGATCGGCTTGGACCACTTGCTCTGTTGAAGCTCGGCTCGGCTCATAAAAGGTTGCAAGGCTTTTTGCTTGATGGGTACTCGGGATCTTGGCTTTTGATTGGAATTAGGGTTAGGGTTTCACACAAGTCCTCTCACTAGACTTGTGGAAGAAGATGAAGAGAGTGAACGGCTAAAGATGAACTAATGGAGGGATTTTTCCAAGATTTTAGATCCTCTTTTACAAGTGAGGCTAGGGTCTTATTTATAGATCTCCCAAACCCTAGGTCTAGGTTTGAAACTACAATTCCCTCCAAAAGTTTGTTGAGGCTTCTAGAAGGAGTTTGTTAGGAGCTAGCTTAGGGTTTAAGCTAGGGTTTAGGGAGAAGTTTCTAGAATGATAGGCTAGTTTAGTGTTGATTCCAAAGCTTGCTGATCTGGCAGAAGTCTCTGGAGTCTTCTGGAATTTGAGGTATATTTCTGAACTGTAGCCACTGAGAGAAACATTATGCAGCAAAAATTTATGGCTGACGTGGCAAGAGCGCCGCGGAACCGCGGCGCAAGCAGGCTCCGGCCGTGGTTCCGCAGCCATGTAGGAGGCTTGGAGCTTGGTTCTTCTGGTGTGGTCTTTTGATGGTATTTGGGGCTTCATCTGATATGTTGATTTGTATTTTCCCTTTTGTATTGATACCTGAACTGAAATCATTGAGTTGGCGTAATGTTTGATCGGTACCTTGTACATTTTGGCCTTTCTTCTGGATTTTCCTGCACAGATCTCAAAACAAGTGTTGCGCAAATGTAGGGATGATGCGATGCCATGAAATGCGGTCAATTTCCTTTACAGTGTCGGTTTTAGAGTCTAACACATGTAATCTGATATTTTGCGACAGTTTTGCTAATATGTAAAATATGAATACCGTACACTTCTAAATGAATGCAAATGATGAGGAAATTGCCGGCTAAAATATGCAATATTTTCGACTAATCAAATTCCCCCAAACTTAATTTCGATCGTCTCGAGCGAACTGTTTTATTAAAAAGAGAAGGAGAAAATAAAGAAAGAGAAAAACTAACTAGCACACTTTCGTAGGCAACACGATTGCACCGAGCACGTGCAACAAGCCTTTAAACCTCTAGGTGTCCCTAGTAGGAGGAGTGTTGTCTCCTGAGGGTTTTCAGCGGATTGCACCCATAAAATCCAATAATAAAAAGAAGATCATGAATATTACATTTAAAGAAAAGAATTGTAGAAGAAACACTTTGAAAATTAGGGTTTCCAACTAAGCTAGCTTTTCGGTTGTCATGAGCCCTATCTTAATGGTCATGAAAAGATGTTAGAAATCACGTCCTCCCTCAATAAAACATCGTCTTATTCTTCATTCATATCTTTCTTCCAAACATCGATCATATAACCCTGCGTGTGTGTAAAGACATCGCTACACCCGGAGAATTCAATTCAAGCTATCATACTCTTGCCCATCAGCCTCAGTACTTTTTGATTAATGAATATTTAGATGAGATTGCTCACACACTTTCATGCGACCGTTAATACTTCTTGAGGTACTAACCGACCGATTACTCATGTGCTTGCTTGTTTGGTGTATTTTCCTCGTCTTGCACCACCTCAGGCATAGCAGTGACTCCCAGACCAGTTGGCCTTAGGGCACTAGGTGAAGAAGCACCCTCGCTATACATTTTTTTATTGCCCTTGGTGATAACAAAACCAGTGTCCATTTTTCTCACCACTTTATATTTTCTTTATTCATTTTTTTTTCTTTTTATTTCCTTCATACATCGGCTTTAAGACAAGAGCATTTTAAGGTATCCTCTACTATCCCAGGCTTTAAGACGTGTGTAAGTGCGAATAGCAGGGTAGCCACGTTCAAAATGTTTGGCTTCCAGAATAGAAACTATTTTTCAGACTTATTTTTATCCTCAGATTAGTGACGTCCTTCATCTTACTAACCCTTGGGACAACGGCTCAAAACTACTTATTACTAGTTCGTATAAGAAAACTTCTAATTTTCTTAGTTTTCTTAAATTTTTCTAATCTCATGGATGTAATTGTTCACTATCTAAACTTCAATTATCTTATTTATGTACAAAAAAGTGTAAATGTTAAAATTATTTTTATACTTGGAAATTTTTAAATTTTTATTGGTTTTGAAAATTTTCAATTTTTATATATTTTTTAAAGAAATGTTTTGTGCTTATGCAGATGATATGCAAATGATGCAAAAATAAGCACAAACCTCCCCCAAACTTGTTTTCAACAGTGTCCTCACTGTTGCCAAATGCTATACCTACAAAAACTGTAAGCCTGGGGGGAATTATTAGTGGGGGCAAAATATATAAGTGAAGAACTTCCCCCAAACTTACTCTTTTCACTCACCTTCATTCAAAAAATGATGCAGTGATATACTGGACATGAAGGTGAGACGGAGGAATTTTAATCCAAATAAACTGGCTCTTATAAGAACAAGAGCTCCTCCATGGGGTCAGTGGAAAAATACGGCTTTAGTCTATGTCCATTCACTTTGAAAAAGGTGTCGTTTTTAACATTTTCTACTTCTACTTCCACGTGCGGGTATACAGACCGCACAACAAAAGGTCCCTTCCATCGAGATCGGAGCTTACCCGCGTGAAGATGTAATCGTGAATCATAAAGAAGGACTTGTTGACCAGGTGAAAATGTTTTCCTCAAAATGTTTTTATCGTGAAAAACCTTAGTCCTGTTCTTTGTGATTACAGCATTATCATAAGCTTCATCGCGAAGTTCGCTTAGCTCATTTAGTTGCAGCTTCCGAAAGTTGCAAGCAAGGTTTAGATCAAAATTTATTTCTTTTATAGCCCATAATGCTTTATGCTCTATCTCGACGGGTAAATGACATGCTTTACCAAACACTATCCTATATGGAGATATCCCTAGGTCGGTTTTATATGCAGTCCTGAATGCCCAAAGAGCATCCGTCAGTTTGGTCGACCAGTCTTTTCTATTTTTAGCAACAGTTTTCTCCAGGATAAGTTTGATTTGTCTGTTTGAGATTTCAGCCTGCCCGCTTGTTTGGGGATGATAGGGTGTAGAAAGTCGGTGGTTGATTGAGTATTTTCGCATCAGAGTCTCGAAAGACCTGTTGCAGAAATGTGTCCCATTATCGCTAATGATAGCGCGTGGGTGTCCAAATCGCGAGAAGATATTCTCTTTCAAGAACTTAATGACAACTTTCTTGTCATTAGTGCGACATGGAATGGCTTCTACCCACTTTGAGACATAATCAACCGCCAGCAATATGTACAAATTCCCAAAGGAGTTGGGAAAGGGACCCATAAAATCAATGCCCCAAACATCGAATATTTCAACAACCAGAATGGGTTGCTGAGGCATTTCATTCCTCTGGGATATTCTACCCGTGTACTGACATTGTGTACAGGTTTTCCAATAGTCAAATGCGTCCTTGAATAAGGTCGGCCAATAAAATCCACATTGCAAAACCTTTTCCGCTGTCTTTTTACGACCAAAGTGACCCCCACAGGCCTGATCATGACAGAAAGAAAGAACACTCTTGAACTCTTCATTCGGGACACACCGGCGAATGATCTGATCAGGACAATACTTAAACAAATAGGGATCATCCCAGTAAAAGTGTTTTACTTAGGATAGAAAACGGTTTTTGTCATGTTTTGACCAATCGCTCGGTATAAGTCCTGTGACAAGATAGTTCACAATATCCCTGAACCATGGTTCAGCGGATACACTCAAGAGTTGTTCGTCAGGGAACGAGTCATTAATCGGCAGGGTCACAGGGGAAGAAGAGATGCGTGAAAGATGGTCAGCTACTACGTTTTCACATCCTTTCTTATCTTTGATAACAAGATTGAATTCTTGTAACAGAAGGATCCAACGTATTAGTCGACCTTTTGCATCTTTCTTTGCTAGAAGATGTTTTAAAGCGGAATGGTCAGTATACACAACTATAGGTGAGCCAATTAAGTAAGGCCTGAATTTTTCTAATGCAAATACAACCGCTAAAAGTTCTTTTTCTGTGGTTGTATAATTGATTTGCGCATCATTCAGGGTCTTACTTGCATAGTATATCACATGTGGCATCTTTTCGATATGCTGTCCTAAGACTGCACCTACTGCAAAATCAGATGCATCACACATAAGCTCAAAGGGGTAGTCCCAGTTTGGTGATGATAGCACGGGGGCTGAAGTGAGTGAGTGTTTAAGTGAGTCGAAAGCTGTCTCGCAATCCGAGTCAAAATGGAAGGTCATATCCTTGGCCAGGAGAAGAGTTAAAGGCCTAGCAATTTTGCTAAAGTCCTTAATGAATCTCCTATAAAAGCCCGCGTGGCCAAGGAAATATCGAATATCTTTGACGCTTTTGGGATGAGGGAGGTTTTGAATGCCATCAATCTTAGCTCTGTCAACCTCAATGCCTTTCTGTCAAATGACATGTCCAAGAACAATTCCTTCTTGAACCATAAAATGGCATTTTTCCCAGTTCAAAGTCAAGTTCTTCTCTTTGCAACGAGTAAGAACAGCGTCAAGATTTGCTAGGCACTCGGAAAAAGAGTCTCCAAAAATCGAGAAATCATCCATAAAGATCTCCAGAAATATCTCTACCATATCAGAGAATATCCCCATCATACACCGCTGAAAGGTAGCGGGAGCATTGCATAACCCAAAGGGCATGCGACTGTAAGCAAAGGTCCCAAAAGGACAAGTAAAAGTGGTTTTATCTTGATCCTTTTTGGCGATGGGGACCTGATTGTAGCCTGAGTATCCGTCCATAAAACAATAATACTCTCGTCCCGCTAAGCATTCCAGCATCTGATCAATGAATGGTAGAGGAAAGTGATCTTTTCTCGTGGCAGCATTGAGTTTTCTATAATCAATACATACACGCCACCCAGTTTGGGCGCACGTCTGAATCAACTCATTTGCCTCATTGGTTATAACAGTGATGCCGGATTTCTTAGGAACGACATGTATAGGACTCACCCACTGGCTATCGGAGATGGGGTATATAATACCATTATCTAAGCATTTGACAATCTCTTTCATGACCGCTTCTTTCATGACGGGATTCAACCGTCTCTGTGGTTCTCGGGTTGGCCTGGCATCATCCATCACATGTATATGATGTTCAACAATCAAGGGACTAATCCCTTTGATGTCCGCCATACTCCAACCGAACGCCTCTTTGTTAGATCTCAATATCGATAAAAGTGCATTCTCTTGCTCTAATGCTAGAGAAGCGGAAATTATAACCGGTAAAGTCTCCTTCTCACCTAAATAAGCATATTTCAGATGAGATAGAAAAATTTTGAGATCTAACTCAGGCGGAGAAATGATAGAAGGAGGGATCATTGAGTGATTTTTGGATTTACAAAGAAGCTCAGAGCCTGTGAAAGATACAGACTCGGGTGGAGAAAAGTCAGGAGTGCAGGACTCAAATGTCTAGAAAGTGTCCTCACTAAGATCATGTGTGAAATCAAACAGAGATGTGATAATGTCATCGAGATCAGTAAAGCAAAGTTCCTCAGCCCCACAACTATCGGGAGTGATCTCATGGACAGAGCACACATCTAAAATATGAGCAGAGGGTTCTGATGGCTGACTTCCAACTTTGTAGATATTTAGTTCAATGGTCATATTTCCAAATGATAAATTCATTGAACCATTTCTACAGTTTATAACAGCGTTGGAAGTGGCAAGGAAAGGACGACCCAGAATCACCAGAATTTGGCTCCGGGGGTTTGCTACAGGCTGTGTGTCGAGTACAATGAAGTCTACAGGGAAAACAAATTTTCCGACCTTTATCAACACATCCTCTAATTCACCCCTTGGTTTGGTGATAGATCGGTCTGCCATCTGGAGAGTGCAGTGAGCAGGTTTCAGCTCTCCAATCCCTAATTGCTCATAGACAGAATAAGGGAGTAGGTTAACACTTGCGCCAAGGTCTAAAAGAGCACGATTTATGTTTTTACCCCCAATAGAAATCGATATTTTAGGACATCCTGGGTCCTTTCGTTTCTTTGGTAGCTGGGGAATAAAAGCAGTGCTGATATTATTAGCCATAAAGACCTTCTTCGGCACTTGAGTCTTCCTCTTCCTAGTGCACAAGTCCTTAAGAATTTTCGTATAAGCGGGGACTTGTTGAATTGCATTTAGGAGAGGGATATTGATGTTAACCTGTTTGAACATTTCCATTATTTTCTCCATATGAGGACTCGTTCTATTATCCCTTAACCGATTCGGGTAAGGAGCTTTTGCAATAAGCGCAGGGTCCATCACAGGAGAAGGAAGAGGGGGTAGACGTGGTCCCAAAAGAGGTGTGGGGACCGTCTGTGGAGAACTAGAAGGGCTATACTGAGGTGTCGAGCCTAATGGGAAATGGAGAATAGGCTCGCGAGAAGGTGGTGTGGTAGAAGAAGAAGGATCAGAAGGAGAAGTGTGTGTGTGTGGAAAGGTCTCAGCCGGGGTGTTGATATGATTTTTTAGTATCATCAACTTCTTCCCCAACATGATTGTTCAGCACTCTTCCCGATCTCAACGTTGTGACAGCATTTACATTGTAATGCCCAGGATTCTGTAGGGGTTGAGAGGGAAGTTTCCCTTTTTCTCTCGCACTCATTTCGGCTTTAAGGCGTGCGATTTCAGCTTCCATCGTTTTGATACTCTCAGCTTGGGACGCTGAGTTTTTCTTTATCTCACTGACGGAAGATCTAACCTCAGTCGAAACCTCTATGAAATTTTATAAAAGTGATTTCATGATTTGAGTGAATTGAGAGAATTCATCAGAACAGGTCATAGGATTAGACTGTGTAGGAGTGTTGACCTGATTTTGGAAGTTTTGTGATTGATAGGGATGCTGAGTGAGTTGAAGGGGTTGCTGTGGTGGTGGAGGAAGAGCCCTTTGAAAATTATTCGTGTTTGGAACCGTGTTTTGAGATTGGTTTTGGTTCCAAGCGAAATTCGGGCGATTCCTCCAACTCTGATTGTACGTGGAAGAATATGGATCGTTTCGAGGTCGTTGGAATGCGGCATTAGAATGCTCGTGACCTTGAAACGCAGAGTTTAATGGACATTCTTCCGTTAAATGAGACGGATCAGAACAGCACCCACAAACAGTTTTGGGGAGCGACACTGGATTTAGGGAGGCTGCTGCAAATTTGTGTTCCATAGCGTCGAGCTTCTTTTGCATTGCTGCCATCTCAGCTCGAACACCTATGGACACATCTATTTGGTGTACGCCACCCCTATTCAATGGTTGGGTTCCACTTTCCCAACTCTTCTAAATACTTCAAAGCTTCCCCATCATCTTTGGTCATAAAAGTACCTTGACACATGTTTTCAAGGCTCTGTTTAGTGTTTGGGTTAATGCCCTCATAAATGATTCGGCAAAGCTCCCATCTCGGGATGCCGTGATGAGGACACTGAACCAATAGATCCTTGAAACAGTCAAAGCATTTTGAAAATGGTTCGGGAGGGAGCTGGGCAAATTGATTCAGTTCGCTACGGATTTGAGCTGTCTTTTGTATTGGGTAAAATTTCTTAAGGAATGCAGCGACGAATTCTTCCCAATTCGTGATAGAATGTGCGGTAGTGTTATATAGCCACTTCTCGGCTATATCGCACAAAGTAAATGGAAGAAGTCGTTGATGCATCGCATCCACTGAATGTTGTGACGTACCCATCATTGCGCATACGTTTTCAAATTTGGTAATGAAAACGTAAGCGTCCTCAGTCTCGAGTCCGTGGAATTTGGGTAAAAGATTGATGTACTGGGGCTTAATCTCAAAGTTATCCCCATTGGCTGGTGGTGTGGATAAGCAGGTCGAAAGAGGACCTCGAATAGGGTAGCACCTCTCCTGGAGAGAGATGCGGGGTAGATTCTGCACACCAACAGACGGCGGCAGATTAGGGTTAAAGAAGTTTGATGGATTCGGATCCATCGGTGTGGGTGTGGTAGTGGGTAAAGAAAAGGTAAATGGAGAAATATCGATTTCGGAGTCGATAAAGGGTACGCGGACTAAACGGGCACTAGAATCTCGTGTCCAGCCTATCTTGTACTAAAAAGGGTTAGTACAAGTGGCAGCGTTGGCTTATAATTAGGGGTAATGAATGAATGCGGTGCTTGCTTTGAAAAAGGGACGGATTTTTGAAAAAAATGATGCGACAGAACAAATGCAGCACACAAACCCTAGAATCTAGTGGTCACCTAGGTCCGGCTCTAGACCGCTCCTAACTGCCAAAAGACAAGTCGCAGGATAGAATCCTCCACTGCCTCTTTGTCCCGCTGTGGCCGGATAAGTGCCAGGTAAGTGGGAAGGTACTCCACTACGTAAGTAGTGGGCCTAATTAAAAACCACTAGCCTTAGACACACTCGCCTTAGTCACCACAAGAAGACGCGGATAAGCAATGAATTACCCACGGCCTTCTCTTGTCCTAATTGAGCGCGACAGTCCTTAGAGTCATCTCTAGATTTCTTTTAGTTAATTTGGGTCAATGCGGATGCAAGTTTTGTGGTTTTCGGGGCTTAGGAAGGGTAATGAAATCCCCACCTATTTTGGATTTGGCCGTGCCCCTTAATATCCGTATTTAGAATGCAAACAACTAAGAAACAAAATCACGCACAAATTTAATTTTTGCAATTTGCGAGCTGCTATTCTTTGCAAATAATCCTACAGAAAATTGTCAGTTGGAGCTAAAAAGAGGAGAGAGGAGAAGGTAAGAAATCACCAGAAGAAAAATTGTACAAAGAACCCTCCAAGGGGCCGCGGTTCCGCCGCAATTGCTCCCTTATGCCGCGCTTCCGCGGTTGAAGTGTGGGAACACTGCACCAAAATTCTTCAGAAGCTTCCTGTTGATAACTCCAGCTCTCTGGAATTTTCCAAAAAAATTTCCAAATTCCCAGCAAGCTCCAGATCTCCTTGTAATGAAACACAACAAATTGTTTAGGGTTTGCACGAATTTTGATCTCAAAAATCACAATGAAATAAATCTTTCAATTCAAACTTTGATATAAAACGAATTAGCGCACGATCCCCGGCAACGGCGCCATTTTGATTGTTAATAAATCTCCAATTGTGTGTATCAATTCAAATAGTCCTCAATTTCGGCGCTATTTGATTGATCGTAGAATGCGAGACTGAGTAAGTAAATCAAATTGATAAGAGTCTCTTTGTGTCGGTAATTAGAAAATTGAATAAAGTTCACAATCAAAAAATTATATTTGACCGCAATCAACTACGGTGTCAGTTGTAGATCGTAAGCGAGTGCGGATCATCCATAGGGATTGTGCGATTCGTTTTTATATTTGATTTGTTTGAATCGAAAAGTTAATCAAAAAGAAAAGAAAACATGATTCAAGAATTTATCAATTGATTCAGGTGTCACGAGTTTAATCAAGAATCAAGAAACTGATAAACAATCAAGAATTGGGTTTTGATAATATTTCCAACCAAAATGTCAAGAATCTAAATTAGGCTCGTAGGAATCGATTGGATCTATAGACGTGATGTAATTTCAAGATTTCGTGTTCTTGTCCTTCGAAGGATTGATACTAGATCGATGATGATCGACGAGAGTTAGGGCTTTCTTGATGAAACTAGGGTTTCATCGTTTAACCCTTGTTCTTTCGTCGATATCATTCGCATTCTAGCCTCTAACAATTTCAAGAAACGATCGTAACTCCCCAATCTCGAGCGATATCAATCAAGAAAGCATCGCAACGAATTGGGTCGTCGATTCTTGAACTTGCTAGGGTTTACAAAACTCGTAGGATTCAAGAATTGATTTAAGATATATTACATCAGCATTCTATTGATCGTATCGACTCCTCGACGAGCGGAGTATTACTCAAAC
The DNA here is from genome assembly GCA_030015575.1 of Agapanthus africanus. Taxonomy (NCBI): domain Eukaryota; kingdom Viridiplantae; phylum Streptophyta; class Magnoliopsida; order Asparagales; family Amaryllidaceae; genus Agapanthus; species Agapanthus africanus. Next base: position 192,816,719 of record JASDDO010000001.1, read on the forward strand.
ATCATCACACAGAAAGCATTCAAGAAGTGAAAAGATATCATGATGCAAGAATTTAAAGAAAACAAGATAAAAGAATATCACCTTTTATTTATATCAACAATTTGATTACAGTCGCTCAAGAACTACAAGAGGAAGAACTAAATTGTCGAATTGGCGTTGCTCGGCTCCGTGAGTCGCGGATCGGCTTGGATCACTTGCTCTGTTGAATCTCGGCTCGGCCCATAAAAGGTTGCAAGGCTTCTTGCTTGATGGGTACTCGGGATCTTGGCTTTTGATTGGAATTAGGGTTAGGGTCTCACACAAGTCCTCTCACTAGACTTGTAGAAGAAGATGAAGAGAGTTAATGGCTAAAGATGAACTAATGGAGGGATTTTTCCAAGATTTTAGATCCTCTTTTACAAGTGAGCCTAGGGTGTTATTTATAGATCTCCTAAACCCTAGGTCTAGGTTTGAAACTACAATTCCCTCCAAAAGTTTGTTGAGGCTTCTAGAAGGAGTTTGTTAGGAGCAAGCTTAGGGTTTAAGCTAGGGTTTAGGGAGAAGTTTCTAAAATGATAGGCTAGTTTAGTGTTGATTCCAAAGCTTGCTGATCTGGCAGAAGTCTCTGGAGTCTTCTGGAATTTGAGGTATATTTCTGAACTGTAGCCACTGAGAGAAACATTATGCAGCAAAAATTTATGGCTGACGTGGCAAGACAGCCGCGGAACCGCGGCGCAAGCAGGCTCCGGCTGCGGTTCCGCGGCCATGTAGGAGGCTTGGAGCTTGGTTCTTCTGCTGTGGTCTTTTGATGGTATTTGGGGCTTCATCTGATATGTTGATTTGTATTTTCCCTTTTGTATTGATACCAGAACTGAAATCATTGAGTTGGCGTAATGTTTGATCGGTACGTTGTACATTTTGGCCTTTCTTCTGGATTTTCCTGCACAGATCTCAAAACAAGTGTTGCGCAAATGTAGGGATGATGCGATTCCATGAAATGCGGTCAATTTCCTTTATAGTGTCGGTTTTAGAGTCTAACACATGTAATCTGATATTTTGCGACAGTTTTGCTAATATGTAAAATATGAATACCGTACACTTCTAAATGAATGCAAATGATGAGGAAATTGCCGGCTAAAATATGCAGTATTTTCGACTAATCAGCGAATATCACCTTGTATTACTAAGTGGTAACACAATGATTCTGAGCGACAGTTATTTCGTACCAAAAATATTGTGAATGTTTTCCTAAATCAAGTGTTGATTTAGTATGGTACGTTGTATAATTGTATATACATTCTAAATCACAAAACAGTTCTAAGTATATAGAACACACACAAGAGGAGCAGTTTAGAAATGAACAAAGCCTTCTTGTGGTATTTTAGACTAAGTCATATTAATGCGACAAGACTGGCTAAGTTGCATAAGGATGGATATTTGAATCCGTTTGAATTTACATCTTATGAAACTTGCCAGTCATGTCTCAAAGGAAAGATGACTAAAAACTTCGTTTACTGGACACGGAGAAAGAGCTACTGAACACTTTGGACTGATACATAATACCGTATGCGGTCCTATGTCAACACATGCCAGGAATGGTTCCTTATACTTTATTACATTCACCAATGATCTCTCAAGATTCGGACATGTGTTCCTGTTGAAACACAAGTTTGAATTTTTTGAGAAATTCAAGGAATATAAGTACGAAGTTGAGAACCAGACGAGTAAAAGTATTAAAATCCTTCGATCTGAACAGGGAGGAGAATACTTGAGCACGGAATTCAGAGACTACTTAAAAGAGAATAGGATTCTCTCTTAGCTTACTCCTCCGTATACACCACAGCACAATAGAGCTTCGGAGCGGCGGAATCACACCCTATTAGATATAGTGCGCTCTATGATGAGTAATGTTAGGTTGCTTATTTTCTTTTTGGGGTTATGCACTTGAGGTAGCTGCATACCTAATGAATAGAGTTCCAACCAAATCCGTGCCTACCACTCCATATGAGATATGGAATGGGAAGTGAACATCTTTTAAACGAGTTAAGATATGGGGTTGCCCGGCCTATGTTAAAAAGCAAAATCCGGACAAGCTCGAGGCAATGTCTGTTTTGTGCAAGTTTGTAGGATATCCAAAGGATTCATATGGATATATCTTCTACCATACTGAGGAACAAAAAGTGTTTATTTCTCGACATGCCACCTTTTGAGAAAAGGAATTTCCTGTGAAAAAAATTAGTGGCAATGAGGTAGAACTGGAAGAAGTTCCAGCAACACAAACTATAACTGACAATTTGGTAGAACCGGAGGATTCAATAGTCCCCGACGAACCTCAGCCACTCCACAGATCTAGTAGGGTTCTACATACACCTGAGAGATACTACGGTTTTCTTATAGACGGTGGGAGCGAGGATTGCATCATGGAAGATGATGACACAACTTGTTTCGAGCAGGCCATCATAAGTGGAGACTCTGTGAAATGGATGGAAGCTATGCGGTCTGATATGGAATTCATGTACAGCAATAAAGTATGGACTTTGGAAGTTGCTCCTGAAGGGGTAAAAACCACCGGGAGAAAATGGATCTTTAAGAAGAAAATTGGTATAAATGGAAAAGTTGAGACTTTTAAAGCTAGACTTGTAGCAAAAGGTTTTCCTCAACGACCTGGTGTCGATTATGATGAAACCTTTTCTCCAGTGGCTATGCTTAAGTCCATCAGGATCCTACTTGCCATTGCTGTATACCATGACTACGAAATTTGGCAGATAGACGTCAAGACCACTTTTCTAAATGGTGATTTAGAAGAGAGCATATACATGACACTGCCAGAGGGCTTCGTAGACTGTGGGAGCAGCGGAAAAGTGTGAAAGATGCTTAAATCCATTTACGGGTTAAAGCGGGCATCGCAGAGCTGGAACATCTGTTTTGATGAAACTATCAAAGAGTTTGATTTCATCAAAAATGTAGATGAACCATGTATATATATAAGAAGGTAGTAGAGAGTAAGGTTGTCTTCCTCATATTGTACGCGGATGATATACTCTTGATAGGAAATGATGTTCCTATGCTACACTCGGTCAAATTCTTCATATAAGAAAAGTTCTCCATTAAAAATCTTGGTGATGCCTCCTACATCCTGGGGATAAAGATCTATAGAGATAGATCTAGATGGATGTTGGGATTGTCCCAATCCAGGTACATAAATACCATACTAAAGAGGTTTAGTATGGGAGATTCTAAGCGTGGTAATTTACCCTCTTGTTCAGGAATCACTCTCTCCAAAGAGATGTCTCCTAAGAATGATTTGGAGAGGGCTCGCATGCAAGAGATACTATATGCTTCGGCTGTCGGGTCAATCATGTATACGATATTATGTACTAGACCAAATGTAGCTTACTCACTAAGGTGTAGTGAGTAGGTATCAATCAGATCCATAGGAGAAACACTGGACAGCTGTGAAGAACATTCTTAAGTACTTAAGAGGACTAAAGAGATGTTCTTGGTGTATAGTAACGGTGAGCTCCAGGTGGAGTCCTTTACCGATTCGAGTTTCCAGAGTGGTAATGACGATAGTATGTTGGTCTCAGGTTTTTTCTTCACCCTCAATAGAGGGGAGGTATGTTGGAAGAGTTCCAAGAAAGATACCGTCGCAAACTCGACGATGGATGCTAAATACATTGCTGCCAACGAAGCTGCCAAAGAGACTGTCTAGATGAAGAAGTTCATAGCTGAACTTGGTGTGGTTCTATCCATTGAGCATCCAATACCTGTGTATTGTGATAACAATGGAGCTGTGGCTTTGTCTAAGAAACTCCGGTCCCATCAGTGATTCAGACATATTCTTATGCAGTATCACCTGATCAGGGAGATAGTAGATCATCGGGAGATCGAGGTCAAGAGAGTTGACATGAAAGATAACACAGTGGATCCACTCACGAAGGCCCTCCCCCAGATGCTATTCGAGAGACTTTTTGGGATGTTAGGTATGAGATACTACAACAACTGGCCTTAGTGCAAGTGGGAGATTTTCAGGAATATGTATGCCTTAGAGGCCATTATTGTATGATAGAGTGGATGTTTGGACATATATATAGATGACTTTCTTGCTCGATATGATAGTATGCTATCTAGTTACTTTTATCTTAATATGTTCACTGGTATTATTATACTGTCTCTCATATACATATTGATAAAGCCCTTAGGATGTTGGCTTGACTACCAGGACTATGATGCGGATCATATTACTGGAACCTGGGTAGTCCACAAGCACATCCTTCAATTGTTCCTAGTCTAGGGAATATCGAGACAGGGCATCTGTTAGTTGTATGTATGCCCTAGAGGCCAGTATTGTACAGATTATGTATATTATATTGGATGCTTGGACATATATAGAGATGACTTTCTTGCTCGACATGATAGTATGCTATCTGGTTGCTATTTATCTTAACATGTACACTAGTCTCTTAATACTGTCTTATAGTTACATGTTGGTAAAGCCCTTAGGATGTGTACTTGACTACCTGGACTATGATGCAGATCATACTAGTGGGGACATGGTAGTCCATAAGTACATCCTTCAAGGTCCCTAGTCGTGGGTGTATCGAGACGGGGCATCGATATACCAGAGTAGACTAGCGTATACGCTTCTCGACCCATGTGATGGGCGATGGATGATCCTATATCCATTGGTGTTTGACATCAGAGATGGTATGCGGGTGCTCAGTGGAGACTGAGTACACTGGACGGACTCGCCGAGAACTCCCAGATGGTATTATACCTCACGTCAGATGGCAGTTCTCAGGTGACACTTGTACAGGTTAGTCTCTAGACCCGAGATCGTCATAGAGTCTTGTGTGATTCCCACTGTGCTTTGATCTCCACCTTACCACGTCCATGAGGGCGTGCAAAACGGTGGTCTTTGGGCACAGTCCCGAGTCACATGGAGGCAATGAGCGATAGGAGGGGTTTCGTCTCTCCCGGTATTGGGGGTTGATGTTGCGCTGTGCTCGATTGGCCGTAACAGGGAAGTCCCTGGCCAGGGCTGATCAGAGATTTGCTGGTAAGTGTTACCAGTAGTTTCTCGACCCGTTACGAGCCTCACATCAGCACGACTTATCGGGTTATTGGGGTCTGACGTATACCACCCCTAGACTTGATATGCGACATATCAGACGAAGAGACCGGACTGTATGGTAAGTGTTACTGGTCGGATTCGCAGGAGTATGAGCGGGCTAGCTCGTCGATCTTCTGATCGCTCAATACCCGGGTGGCCGTTACGTTTAGCAGACCGCTTGCGGCTTGTGGGTGCTTGATATGATCATCATCTGCTACCGGCGTATTGACGAGTCTTTAGAGTCCTACACAGAGGTTTCCTGGCTCAAGCGAAACGAAATAGGAGCGCATATGAGTTATGTGCAGGACCGAGAATAATGCGTGTATGTGATACCGCATTTCATTCTCGCGATATATGTTTCGATTGGTTATATTCGATATGACCTAGTTATCGAATCATTGATTCGATATATCGATACATTGGATTCTAGTCGGTTATGTGCGACATGACCGGATCATTGAATCAAATGTTGATTTAATGATTTAATGCATAATTATATATTTGATATATTGCATTGCATTAACTAGTATTGGTTCACTTTAAACGGATTTTTCTCACTTGATGCACATTGTATATGTGATATGCTTTCGTGCACATTTTTGTATCATGTTTGATGATACTTGATCATTTAGTTAAGTGTATAGAATTAATCCATGGTTAATTTGATAATTAGGGTTTTGCATATTCATTTATTTATTTATTTGTTTATTTATTTATTTGAAATGAATTAAGATAAGAATGGTGGCTCTTTTTGTTTTAAGTTGAAGCTTCATGAAGCTTTGACTTTGCTAACCATCCTTATCTTCATGCTTAACCCTTACCCATCCAAGTGACCATGGTTAATTCTCTACACTTAACCCTAGTTTAAGTTATGATAAGTATTTGATTTTCTATTTCTTTTAAATGAGAACTTATCATAACTAGCTCATTTTTCTTCTTCTTCTTCAAGCTTGCTACAACAATGGCAACTTGAGATCTAGTGAGATAAATCCAATTCTAAAGTGAACCCACCTCCTATTTCTTCACCCTCTACCTCTTGCCAAGTTGTTTTGGGTGTTTACTTCACAAGTTTCACAAGTTTGTGAAGTCGGAGCTTGAGTTTGTGCAACCTCGACGTAGATCGTCTTTGACACAAAGCCGACGACCCATTCCGCTTGTTTTCCCGATGAAGCCGATGATCGAGTCGAGGATTCATGATGGACAGCGAGGACATGACCACGTGGAGCTAAGGAGGCGGAAATCCGGATCTACAAAGGTTGTAGCATCTCAACTTTAGTTAAATAGTTAACTAGTTTTCCGTTTCGCCTAAACATCTAGTTTAAGATCCGTAGTCTAGGGTTTCTCGGCACCAAAAATTTTAAATTGGCATGTTCGATGCCTTGTGAGACCACTATAGGGTGCCTAGGAACCTTTCACTGGTATCAGAGCCTAGCTAGAGTCTTAGGCGAAGCGTAGACGGAATTTGAAGTCCGAACGACCCAAAACCGAAACCCAAAATATGCTCTCTGTAGTTTTTTGAAAACAGTGGATTTTTCCAAATTAAAAATTGCTAAAAAATTCAGCAGGAAAAAATAAGAATTACGGTGCAAAAAGTTTCTGGTGAACAGTGTTTTTCGCGGCGGATCAGCGGCAGAAGCATGGCTTTTGCGGCTGATCAGCGGCCAATTGGTGACGTCAGCCCACTTTGTTTGCACAGTAACTCCTGATAAATTCTGCTGAGTTTTCTGGGAATTTTTAAAATTGATTCAAGAGTTGAATTTTCTGCAATTGTTTTGGGGATTCGGTGTTTCGATCGGGGTATCAAATTTTGTCTATTTGGCTTTCCGGATAAATTTTAGAATATGTTAAAAAGTTCGAGCGGATATAAATACCCAATTTTTCCCCTGTTGGGAAATTTCCAAGTGTTGGATTTTTCCGTAGTTTAACGACGTTCTAAGTAGTGCAAGTAACTCGATGGTCCCTCTAGAAGACAACAAATCTTAACTCGATTATGTGACCGTCTTGAACTGCCCTTTGAACCTTCGGGTTTGGGGCAGTACGGCGTGCCACATGTGAGGCGTTGGCTTGACCCTTCTACGGCTGGACCGTTGGTACTGAGGTACGAACTGAATGTTGTTAGACTTATTTCATGTGTTGATCTGTATTGGGAAAACTTCGGTGTTCGATTGTTCGATCGGAAAGTTTAACATTTTCTGTTTATCTGGAATGTGATACAATAATTGGAATTCACAAGTAGTTATGAGATAACTGAATGAATGTTATAAATCTAGCGATTTAGTCCCATATGATATTGAAAAGAGTTTTCGATAATGAGACTAAAATGCGGGATTTATATCTGATTAGGCATGTGATGTCTAAAGCAGTTGCGGATTCCAATTGTTGTAGTTTTACACTTTCTTTTCTGTGACCGTAAGTGTAGTATGTTCATATCGCCGGTTTCGTTGCTATACGTCAACGACAATTGGGGTATGCATACTTACTTACGTTGATGACATGTGATGTTATGTGTTGCTGGATATGTTATATTGGATCGTCGTGTTTGAATAGCCGGGGTTTTTATGTGAGATGAGTGTTTTTTCATTTTCATTCATGTAAAAACTTGTATGTAATATTCTTTTATTTGGGGCACTTCCAGGTAGCGGAAGTTGTCACCCTTTGTATATTATTTACTTTTCCGCATTAGGATAGACCCAAGGAGGGGAGCACAAGTAACCGGGTTCTGGGGTCCAGTGGGAGACCAACTCGAGGAGTCGAGTCCGGGTCTCCTAACCCTAGAATTGGCAGGGTTGCTTGCCGCTCTCGTAGGGGTCTAGGGGTGTGGGATTGGCTATTCATCACGACCGTGGAATCCGTGTTTTATACTGGCTCGTATTGAAAACACGGACGTCCTAGTATATCCAATATTTCATATGTTTATTCTGCTGCGATATCTGTGTTGTGACTCTGTGATGGATATAGTATATAGTATATATGATATATTATATAGACGTTACTTATGTTTTACACCCGCGCTAGCCCTGCCCTGCTCTATCGTTAGTTACCTAACCTAACGGTGCACGAGGGGACATCGAGGCGAATGCGGATGGCATAAGTGTACGTCATATCTATCTGTGATGTTTAGGTATTTAAATGATGGGACTTCATTAATGTGATTAATGAAAGATAAGAAACCTAAGATGTTGTAGAATCGAATTTTAAATAAAACAGGTAGCTACAGTTCTTGCTTTGCATAGCGGTATATATGATATACCCTGCACCTTATTCGATGAGGAAAGGACCGAGATCCCTTCACCGGGAGTGACTCCTTTAGCAATAACTGGCAGATGCTACACACTCGGTTTGCTTTTGACTGCTTTTGTGTTTTTGCTTTGCACAGCGATATATATGATATATCCCGCACCTCATTCGACGAGGAAAGGACCGAGATCCCTTCACCGGGAGTGACTCCTTTAGCAAAACTAGAAAAGCCTCAAAATCACTCCATTTTTAAAACTTCATTTGATTCTACAACGATATCAAGTTCATTACGCAATAGGTTTTCAGAAAAACCTGCGTAGCCCTCCGTCATTTCAGATAGGTTACATATAGTATTCGTGCTACATTTGTTGGCTTTCGTCAAGGTGTAGTGTGCGGTAGCTATGTGCTGTTTATCTGCTGCATATGATGCGACTGGATTAGGGTAGTCGTACGGCTTTGTTGGCTTTCGTCAAGGGTCGTGCGGGTGGGTTTAATTCAGTCAAGAAATGTACGGGTTGAACTTGACTAGCGGGCTGTGGTTTGTTGGCTTTCGTCAAGGTCATAGCACGCTAGGGGCAAAAGCATTATCGGGAATTTCAAGTGTTGAAATTTGCAATGAGATTGCATACCTTCTATGAGATAGTTGGATCCCGATACCCACTGCGAGTAAGAGTTACTCCTGGGAGAGTTTTACACAGTGCAATTAGCCGATCAAGTAGGTGTCTAGAAAGGTGTTAACGAGGTTACGCCTCTGGGAAAACGAGGTTTACATTAATTAGGTTCGTGCGAAAGCACGGGGGACCTCCCTCAAAGTACCGACACTGGCCTGGCTGAAAGATTAGCGAACTTGTAATGTGTAATTAATCCCGGCTAGTCTTTCCTTTTAAGGTTTGGAGGAAGATTTGATAAAAAACAGTGGGAGCCATCCTGATTAGATAAGATAATAACCCAATCTGATCTTGCACGAGCATACGCTAAAGTGTTTTCTTCTCTCTCTCTCCAGGTAGCGACCAGTTCATGCCTTAATCAAGATAATAATATGGATGTATTGACCGAACCCGCATGTTATACTGTGCTGGGGAACGTTGGTTCCGTTCTTTCCTGTAAGAGTTATAGGAATGAACAGGAAATAGGGGAATACCAGGATTCCCATGCCACCCGAATGAAGAAAGTACATGTTGATGCATTTTCTTCGGGTGTGTTCGTTACAGAGAACTGTTTCTCCATTTGCTCTACGTCCTGGGTATTAGATACCGGGTCAGGATCCCATATATGTAATCAGTTACATGGGCTTAGGAAAGATAGAGAACTTGGAGAAGGTGATAAAGACATTAGAGTTGGAAATGGTGCAATTGTTGCAGCTAAGACTGTCGGAGAATATCACCTTGTATTACCAACTGGTAATACATGTTGGAGATAGTGCCCTCAAAGTCAATTATTAGGTCACAGGTACGTGATTGTAATGATTGAGGGAGGACCTATCCCGGTAGGACAGTCTTACTCGAGATGATAGTATGCTATCTGGTTTACCTTTATCATCGTGTACTGCTTTAGGTGACCTGACACGTCGCTATTACACGTTGATAGAGCCCCTAGGATTCTTGCTTGACCACCAGCAGTATGAGGGCGATCATATAAGTGGGAGTTGGGGGTCTATAAGCTAATCCTTAAAAGGTCCCTAGTCGTGGGAGTTTCGAGACCGGGCATCGATACTCCATTACTAGACTAGTGTATACAGTCGAGACCCCGACGAGGGGCGGTGGCCGGTCTCACAAGCCACTGGTGTCAGTTGGATCACCTAAGATGTATACAGGTGCTCATTGGGTTATGAGTACACCGGACAGGACTCGCCGGGAACATGCTAGTTGGTCATATACCAGACGTCAGATGGCAGTTCCCTGGTGACATGTGTGCAGGTTAGTTCATCGACCTGGGGATCGTCATTTGTCTCGTGTGAGTTCCCACTGTACTTTGATTACTACCCTACCACGGCTCAAAGGAGTCGTGCAAACAGGTTTTAGTTGGGTACAGTCCCGAGCCACATGGAGGCAGTGAGCGTATCTTCAGGGGTTCGTCTCTCCCGGTATTGGGGGTGAGGTCGTGCTGTGTCTAGGAGAGCCATTACACAAAGTCCTTGGCCAAGGCAAGGAGATTTACTGGTAGGTATTCCAGTAGTATCTCAGGGTGTTTTGGGCTACACTCCGACACGACTTGTACCGCTTTTGAGGGTCTGACTTTTACCAACCCCCTAGGCCCGCCATGCGATACTCATAGACGAACGGACCGGACTGCACGGATATTGTCACTGACAGGCTCAGTAGGGTGTCAGGCTGAGTTCGCTCACAGACGTCCCTTTTGGTCAATACCTGGTAGCCCGTTATGTATTGGCTTATACCTCTAACGTGCTAGTGGTTAAATCCACAACCAAGGTGTTGACGAGTCTTTAGAGTCCCCCACAATTCAGTTACTCAGCTTTCGGGCGAAACGCTGTAGAGGCCGTATGGAGATATGGCAGGGTGCGATCAGATACGTGCGGTATTGCACGGATCGTGATCGGACGGATTTTACTAGCCGGCTTTGGCTTAAGCCGGATTCTAGTTTTAGATAGTGTAGATTTTGTCTCATTGCATTTGTATTTCGGTCGAAATACAGATACGGGTGTGTATGCACAGTATCGGGGTTTTCCTGTAATTTATTACGGGACCAGTTTTATGGAGTTGCCAGTTTGCTTTTAGTTTCGGCCGATTTCCTTTGTTCCGTTCATTGGCCGAAGTTTGGTGGAGGAGGGCTTATTTGCATTGTTGCAAATAAGCTTTAGTGGAGGGGGTCTTTGCATGTTTCCTTGTATCATGATGGTTTCATGATGGAGCCTATCCTTTGACTCTTTCTTTTCCATGATGGCTTGACCATTGTAGGTTATGATTGGTTTTGAGAGGGTATGGGTTTTGATGTGGTATTGTGATGGAAATTGGAGTGGGCCGGCCACTGTTTGCAGTATGGAGTGAGGATTATTGTATAGTGGATTAATTAATATATATATGAGTGTGCTGGTGCTTGTTTTTGTGAGTGTGAATTAATATATTTATTCACATTTGAGTGCTTATATAGGGCTGATGATTTTCGTGGGCCCCCTCATTGTGTGTGTGTGCAGTGAAGACTTTTTCATTTCTTCTTTGGTATTAATTCATCCATTTCATTCATTAGTGAGGGCTTGGCTTCATGTTTTTCCAGAGAGCACAAAAGGAGTTTTGTTTTTTGGCCGAGCTCTTTTTCTTTGCTTGCTCCATTATTCCCTCAAGCATCCATGAAAATTCTTGTGCAAAATTCCTCCAACCATGGCAACCTCATAACCCCAAAAGAGACAAGCTTCTACACTATATCTACAGCAAATCTTGGGCGCGTCGGCTAGCCAACTTCGCGCCCGAGTTGCCTCGGCATTGAGGTGGGAGCCCGTAAACAAAGTAGGCGATGTGGTGCACTTCCGGCGACGAGGAGGAGACGGGACTTTTCCGCAGGAGATCCGGACGATGATGAGAAGACCGGAGGACTTGGATCGTCGGTATATCTCTTTCTCATCTTATTGTTAGCTAGGACTAGTTAATGGTTCGATCCGGGTGTTTAGTGCGCGGTGGTGCCGGATTGCTAAGTCCGCAAAATTTAAGTTATTCACCGCTTCCGCATTCCGGCGTCGGATTGACGGCCGGGGCGCCGCCGTGCACTTACAGTGGTATCAGAGCCTCCCCATTAACTTAGTCCAGCTTTGTGTAATGTGTTTTTTAGTTCCGATCGATCGAAATGTCCAAAAACCCGTATTTGCCCACATCAGTTTTCTGTTGGAAATTCTTTGTGTCGAAAAATTTTTCAGGTTGTAAAATATTTATGTACTGAAAATTATAAGAACACTGTTCAAATTCGAGACACTGATCCTCTCACTAGAGCGCGTAAGGGCGGCCAAAACCCACGTTTGGCCGCGCTTCCGCCGCAGCATATAGGAATCAGTGGGTTGGGTTTTTACAGTGGGCTTCTGGGATTAAATTAGGGGTTTTGGAATATTAAAATTGGGCCAATTATTTCTGTAAGTGCTACAGTTTTCTTTGGGGCCCACTTGTTAATTGTTTGATCAATCGGAAAATTTTAAACACATTTTTCACAGTATTTACATTATATCTGCGACCGTGAATGTCACTCGATCGGTAAATCCGGTCTAACTGCTATAGCCCGGTTAGACGGATTTGCGAACGTGACTTTCACGTTGATGTTTTTGTTTTTGCTGTGATGTTGCGGATCGGTCGTGGGGGAAAGCCTGGATGCAATGCTAGTACAGTTTTGTTGTAATATGTACATTTGATATTGCGGGGCGAGCGTCCGACATGTGGACTGCCGTCACTGCCTGTTTGTATTATTATTTTGGGGCACGACCTGGTTGCGGTCGATGTACCCGGTGTATGTATATTTTTACTTCCTGTACTAGGATTGCCCCGCGGAGGGGTGCACGGATAGCCGGATTCTAGAGGGCAACAAGCCTGCATCTCATGGCATTGAGACGGAGGGGGCTTCACTCTAGGATTGGCGGGCTATTCGCCGCACTCGTAGGGGGTACAGGTTGACCCAGGAGGGGTGCCCAAGTTACCGGATTCCGTGAAGTGCTGGGTGGTCCATTCACGGCGCTGAAGGGGGCTGCCTCGCTTCAGGTTTTGGCGGGTGACTTGCCGCGCCCGTAGGGGTCTAGGAATTCATTGCACAGGCTATCCACACGACCAGGGGAACGTCGGGTTTCAGCGGCTCTGTGAAACCCGGGGATCCCAGATATCTGTATTGTTTCTGTGATGCTGTTCATTCTCTGTGATGTTGCATTTTATTCACGCCTTGAGCGAATATAATATATTGGTATATATATATTAGTAGATGTTGTATATGTTTTGCATCCGCGCTAGTCCAGTCCCCGCTCTGTCGTTAGTAAGCTAACCTAACGGGTAATGACGGGACCCAGTGGCGAATGCGGATGGCATATACGTACATCAGTATATTTTCGTTCTTTTTGGTGTGATCAATTGATGGGACTGCATTGATTCGGATCAATGCAAGTTAAAAACAAACCTAATCTGATGTTGTTGGAACACTTTTCAAAAAGCTGTTATTGCAAGGACGTTCACTTTTGTTTTGCACCGTGATATTCGGTTATGAATATCCTGCTCCTCAGTCGACGAGGCAAGGGCCGAGATCCCTTCACCGGGAGTGACCCCTTGGACAAAAAGTTTACGTCAGCGCATTAACTTCACTATAGCCGATTACTTTTGCTTTGCATCGCGGTATTCATTTGGAATATCCTGCACCCCATTCTACGGGGAAAGAGCCGAGATCCCTTCACCGGGAGTGACCTCTTTAGCAACGGTTTTCGTCACTATATTTTAAAAAGCTATCCGTTCCTTCAACGATATCAAGTTCATTACGTTAAAGGTTTTCGCCAGAAACCATTCGTAGCCCTCCGTCGTTTCAGACGGGTAGCACGTAGTATTCATGCTATGTTTGTTGACCTTCGTCAAGGCATAGTGTATGGTAGCTGCTTGTTACCTTTCTGCTGCATAGATAGATGCGTTGGTTTGGGACAGTCGTACAGCCTTGTTGACCTTCGTCAAGGGCTTGTACGGGTGGATTCAAATTAACCTGGATAATGACGGGTAGAACTTGACATGTGACTTATGATTTGTTGACCTTCGCCAAGGTCATAAGAGCATGGGGCAGAAATCACATCGGGAGTTTCAAAAGAACTGAAACTTGCCAGATATGCGCATACCTTCTGGAGTGTGATAGCGTGAGCGGATTCCGTCACGTTATCATGCAATGATAGTTGGATCCCGATTCCCACTGATGAGTTAGTTTACTCCTCGGGTAACCCCGACTAATTCTTCTTTCAGGTTTGGAGGAGAATTTGAGGTACAGTGGGAGGATTCCAGATTAGATAAATTGGTGACCATTCTGATCTAGGTTAGAGTGCACGCTGAGTGTTTCTTTTCTCTCTCTCTTTGGCAGCAACCATTGACCCGACCCTAAGACTTTGACTCAGAGACCAAGTTAACCGAACCTTCTTTACACCGGCTTTTGGATTGTCAGAGTTGCAAACCTCATTGCCACTCCTACTTTTACCCTTTTCTCCAGGACACCCCGTATTACTACGAACGTCCACTTCCATTGGACAAAACCATCGTATGGTTAGATACGAACTCGAAAGAATTTATTCGAGGATGGTTTCAGGTTCTGGAGAAAACGGATAGGATTATTCAGTTGTCTTTTCCTTTTACCCTCTCTCAGGTTACGAGTACTCCTTGGTTTAGGGGTAGTACACCTATTACGCAAATTGGATTGTCTTCTTCCAAACCTTAGGCTGGTGCCGACCGGTAGGGAATGAAGAAAACCAATTAGCATAACGATGGTGTGCAGAAGGTATTAAGTTCAGACAAAGCAAGGGATTAGTAAGAGGGCAAAGTAAATTGCAACAGATATTCACGACCAAACCAAATATTTCGTTACCACTCCCACATCACCTTTGTATTTCTCCAGGACACTCCGTATCACTACGAAGATCCACAGTTTATTTGGATACTCCATCGTATGGTTATATACGAACTCGAATGGAACTTGTTCCAATTCGGGGATGGATTCTGGTCCAGGAGAAATAGGAATAGGGTTTATTCGGTTGTCTTTTATCTTCACCCTCTCTCATTGCGAGTGTTCCTAGGATTGGGACAGTACACCCATTATGCTTATTTGATAGTCTTCTTCCAAACCATAGGCTGGTGCCGAACGGTAGGGAAAGAAGAAAACCATTTGGCCTAAAAGGGTGTGCAGAAGGTAAAGATTAAAGACATATGAAGGGATTTGGAGAGGTGGCAAAGAACTATACGGTTACAGTCGTGAATCTGGAAGAGGCATTACTAGGAATACCAGAATACCCCATCGGAACATTTCAATGTTTCAGTTTCACTGTGTAATGTTAAAGGAAAACTGATTTCCCGATTAGATACTTACTCCAGGGTATGTATTTACCAGGTACGTTTCTCACATCTGTATGGTTTTACAGATGATGAGTGGGAGTAAGTTATTGGGAATTGGGTGATTATCCTCATTATATCGGGATTCGTTGTAATCAGTGATATTTGAGGAAATCACCTGGGCTGTTTGCCGGTCGGCAAATATTTGGTTTTGAATATCCGCTGTTATGCACCAATTTCAAATTGATATATCTGTACGTCTATTTTCATAGAGTGAGATATACCTTTTTGAAATTATGTCTGTAACATTTACCTATATCAGTGGATGGTTAGGTAAGGAGCATTAAACAGCGGTGTAATTCTTCTTAACCATAAGTACAGTTTTCAACCTACGACACACAGTGAATGAGTTATCAGACTCAAGGGACTTATACAGAGTATTGTATGTTGTCCAGGGTCCATCAGGACAGAGGGGTTGGTCCTCGTACTACATTCAGTTTACTTATGACTTCTCTAGTTTTTAGACAGGTGTTTCATGGAAACACAGGGTCCGAATTTTGAGAAGTTATAGGTATTTGAATAGAGTAAAGAACCAGGTGTAGCAAGTATCGGGATTCTTCAAAGAGATCGAAGATGTAGATACTTGTGTATGGTATTCAGTTGATAGTAGTGATTAAGAGAACTTGCTTCTCTTTCAGGTTATTCATAATTGGAAGCATTCCTAAGTTGAGTAACGCTGATCGGCCTCCTTCCATTTAGTTGACATGCGCTGTGGACAGCTGCATGATTTGAATCTGGTTCAATTAAATCAGTGCCTCTGTTTCTATATTGGATATAGAACAGTTCATATCTTAATGATATTAAGGTACGGGGAGTTGTCCGGTTTATGATTAAAACCAGACACTGGACAACTCAAGGCACGTTTCTGTAATGGCTGTTTGTGGGTTGACCCAGGCTATGACGAGGGTTGACTTTCTACCATCTGGATGAACAATAGCGATATTATTCTAGACTCGCCACAGTTTTATTAAAAATGGATTTTTTCAGAAAACAGTAGTGGGAGTATGGTAGAACTGGAAGTGATTCCAGAACCACAAACGATTACTGAAGATTTGATAAGGAACCTAAAGATTCAATGTGGATTGACATTCCATTGGCCACTCCGCAGATTAGGTGGGTAACTTCAGGCACCCGAGAGGTACTACGGTAGCCTCAAGGACGGTGACAGGGAAGTTCTTGTTTACCCACAATTGCCATTGCTGTTGTTCCAGGTTACGAGACCCGGCGGGAGGATGAGTATAGCGTCGTTCTAAACCAGTTTTAGAAGTGTACGTCTGTATGACTCTGCCAGAGGGTTGTCGTAGTCAGTGGGAGCAGCGGAAGCATTGGTGGACAGGTTGCTTATGTCTATTTATAGACTAGAGCAGATGTAGCGGAGATAGATCATCTATTTCTGACGTGACAGTCATGGGTTTGACTTCATCAGAATAGGGGATGGATCTGTTGAGAAGGTAGTAGGGTGTGATATCCTGGTATTTGGATGATATACACAGAGTAGGAAAAGAAACTCCTACACTACGATCGGTTATACTTTGGTCGTCACACAGTTGTTTCTCCACAAAGGAAATGGATTTTATATCAGACATACTGGTTACTAGATCTATGGTTTTAGATCTAGATTTGGGTGGTTTCCCAATCAGGGTACTTGACAGCATTCTAAGAGTATTTAGGATGGACGACTCCTGGCACGGTAGTGTACCTGCAGGTAATGGAGTCACCCTCTCCAAAGGTGTCTTACAGACTAAAGGGGAGAGGGACGGGCATGATTGGCAGATCACTTGCTCAGGCAATTGAGTCAATCGTGAGATATCAAGTACCACACCAGATGTTGTTCTTGCACTAGATGCAATAAGTTGACATTAATCCAATCCTGGAGAAACAGTCGGAAGCAGTTTTAGAACATAAGTGGATGTTCTAGGGAGATGATAACGACAGCCTCATTCAGGAGACAGTTATCATTCCAGGCTTCCAAGGTGACATGGACGACAAGGAGGTTGTCAGAGTTATAGTTTTCCTTCTGATGAGGGGCAGTATTTTGGACAGGTGGTCCAAGGCAATACTGAGGGAGGCATGGCGCGCAGGATACTGATTAAGTTCAGTTGACGATACAGTCTAAGAAGTTTGGATTTGGAGTTCATTTATGAGCTATGTCCCATCAGACATCCAGACATATTCTGAGACAGGTATTGCTCTTTTCGGGAGATGGCTTTCTCCGCGAACTTGAGATATAGAGAGACAAAAGAAGAAACAACTAAGCGGATCCACTCACTGAGGCTATTCCTCGAACGCAATAGTTCCGCAAACGAGCTTTGTGAGACTGACTAGTAGAGGAGTTGGATGTTCGGTATCACACGGGCTGTGAGTATGCGACATCGCAATAATTAGCCTTGAGTGCAAGTGGGAGATTGTTGGAGATAGTGCCCTCAAAGTCAATTATTAGGTCACAGGTACGTGATTGTAATGATTGAGGGAGGACCTATCCCGGTAGGACAGTCTTACTCGAGATGATAGTATGCTATCTGGTTTACCTTTATCATCGTGTACTGCTTTAGGTGACCTGACACGTCGCTATTACACGTTGATAGAGCCCCTAGGATTCTTGCTTGACCACCAGCAGTATGAGGGCGATCATATAAGTGGGAGCTGGGGGTCTATAAGCTTATCCTTAAAAGGTCCCTAGTCGTGGGAGTTTCGAGACCGGGCATCGATACTCCATTAGTAGACTAGTGTATACAGTCGAGACCCCGACGAGGGGCGGTGGCCGGTCTCACAAGCCACTGGTGTCAGTTGGATCACCTAAGATGTATACAGGTGCTCATTGGGTTATGAGTACACCGGACAGGACTCGCCGGGAACATGCTAGTTGGTCATATACCAGACGTCAGATGGCAGTTCCCTGGTGACATGTGTGCAGGTTAGTTCATCGACCTGGGGATCGTCATTTGTCTCGTGTGAGTTCCCACTGTACTTTGATTACTACCCTACCACGGCTCAAAGGAGGCGTGCAAACAGGTTTTAGTTGGGTACAGTCCCGAGCCACATGGAGGCAGTGAGCGTATCTTCAGGGGTTCGTCTCTCCCGGTATTGGGGGTGAGGTCGTGCTGTGTCTAGGAGAGCCATTACACAAAGTCCTTGGCCAAGGCAAGGAGATTTACTGGTAGGTATTCCAGTAGTATCTCAGGGTGTTCTGGGCTACACTCCGACACGACTTGTACCGCTTTTGGGGGTCTGACTTTTACCAACCCCCTAGGCCCGCCATGCGATACTCATAGACGAACGGACCGGACTGCACGGATATTGTCACTGACAGGCTCAGTAGGGTGTCAGGCTGAGTTCGCTCACAGACGTCCCTTTTGGTCAATACCTGGTAGCCCGTTATGTATTGGCTTATACCTCTAACGTGCTAGTGGTTAAATCCACAACCAAGGTGTTGACGAGTCTTTAGAGTCCCCCACAATTCAGTTACTCAGCTTTCGGGCGAAACGCTGTAGAGGCCGTATGGAGATATGGCAGGGTGCGATCAGATACGTGCGGTATTGCACGGATCGTGATCGGACGGATTTTACTAGCCGGCTTTGGCTTAAGCCGGATTCTAGTTTTAGATAGTGTAGATTTTGTCTCATTGCATTTGTATTTCGGTCGAAATACAGATACGGGTGTGTATGCACAGTATCGGGGTTTTCCTGTAATTTATTACGGGACCAGTTTTATGGAGTTGCCAGTTTGCTTTTAGTTTCGGCCGATTTCCTTTGTTCCGTTCATTGGCCGAAGTTTGGTGGAGGAGGGCTTATTTGCATTGTTGCAAATAAGCTTTAGTGGAGGGGGTCTTTGCATGTTTCCTTGTATCATGATGGTTTCATGATGGAGCCTATCCTTTGACTCTTTCTTTTCCATGATGGCTTGACCATTGTAGGTTATGATTGGTTTTGAGAGGGTATGGGTTTTGATGTGGTATTGTGATGGAAATTGGAGTGGGCCGGCCACTGTTTGCAGTATGGAGTGAGGATTATTGTATAGTGGATTAATTAATATATATATATGAGTGTGCTGGTGCTTGTTTTTGTGAGTGTGAATTAATATATTTATTCACATTTGAGTGCTTATATAGGGCTGATGATTTTCGTGGGCCCCCTCATTGTGTGTGTGTGCAGTGAAGACTTTTTCATTTCTTCTTTGGTATTAATTCATCCATTTCATTCATTAGTGAGGGCTTGGCTTCATGTTTTTCCAGAGAGCACAAAAGGAGTTTTGTTTTTTGGCCGAGCTCTTTTTCTTTGCTTGCTCCATTATTCCCTCAAGCATCCATGAAAATTCTTGTGCAAAATTCCTCCAACCATGGCAACCTCATAACCCCAAAAGAGACAAGCTTCTACACTATATCTACAGCAAATCTTGGGCGCGTCGGCTAGCCAACTTCGCGCCCGAGTTGCCTCGGCATTGAGGTGGGAGCCCGTAAACAAAGTAGGCGATGTGGTGCACTTCCGGCGACGAGGAGGAGACGGGACTTTTCCGCAGGAGATCCGGACGATGATGAGAAGACCGGAGGACTTGGATCGTCGATATATCTCTTTCTCATCTTATTGTTAGCTAGGACTAGTTAATGGTTCGATCCGGGTGTTTAGTGCGCGGTGGTGCCGGATTGCTAAGTCCGCAAAATTTAAGTTATTCACCGCTTCCGCATTCCGGCGTCGGATTGACGGCCGGGGCGCCGCCGTGCACTTACAATACATTGGTTCTGAACGAATGCTATTACATGCCGAACCTGGTATGCAACATTATATCGGTTTCTTTATTAAGCAAAGAAGGATATAATTTTGTATTATAGGACAATGTTATGAACATTTTCCGTAACCAAAAGTTGGTTGGATCAGGCACGTTATGCAATGGCATTTATGTTCTAAATCAATCAACAGTTCTGAGCATAACAAACACACACAAGAGGAAGAGTTCTGAACTGAACGAATCCTTCTTGTGGCGTTGTAGACTGGGTCACATCAATGTGACACGACTAGCTAAGTTGCATAAAGATGGATATTTAAATCCGTTTGAATTTTCATCTTATGACACTTGCCAGTCATGTCTCAAAGGAAAGATGACCAAAACTCCGTTTACGGGACACGGAGAAAGAGTTACCGAACTCTTGGGACCGATACATAGTGATGTATGTGGTCCCATGTCTACACATGCCAGGGATGGTTCTTCGTACTTCATTACATTCACTGACGATCTCTCAAGATACGGACATGTGTACTTAATAAGACACAAGTCTGAAGCTTTTGAGAAATTTAGAGAATATAAACAAGAAGTCGAAAACCAAACCGGAAAGAGTATTAAAATCCTTCGATCTGATCGAGGAGGTGAATACTTGAGCAATGAATTCCTGGACTTCCTAAAAGAGAATGGGATTCTCTCTCAGCTGACTCCTCCATATACACCACAGCACAACGGTGTATCAGAACGGAGGAACCGCACCTTATTAGATATGGTGCGCTCTATGATGAGCACAGCTGAGTTACCTATTTCCTTCTAGGGGTATGCGCTTGAGACAGCCATACATCTATTGAATATGGTCCCCACCAAATCTGTGCCTACCACTCCATATGAGATATGGAAAGGGAAGAGACCAAGTCTTAACTATGTTAAGATATGGGGTTGTCCAGCCTATGTCAAACGAAAAAATCCGGACAAACTCGAGGCACGGTCTGTTCTATGCAAATTTGTAGGATATCCCAAGAATTCTCAAGGGTATATCTTCTACCACCCTGAGGAACAAAGAGTGTTTGTTTCTCGGCATGCCATCTTTTTAGAAAAGGAATTTCTTGAAAAAGAGATTAGTGGTCATGAGGTAGAACTGGAAGAGGTTCCAGCTGCAGAAGCTACAACAGAAGATCTGGTGGAACCAGAGGATTCCGTAGTTCCCGACGAACCCCAGCCGCTCCGCCGATCTAGTAGGGTTTCTCGTCCACCTGAGAGATACTATGGTTTTCTCATTGATGGTGGTAGTGAGGATTGCATCATGGAGGATGATGACCCAACTAGCTTCGAGCAGGCCATCACGAGTGGGGACTCAGTGAAATGGCTGGATGCTATGCGGTCCGAGATGGATTCCATGTACACAAACAAAGTATGGACTTTGGAAGTTGCTCCTGAAGGGGTAAAACCCATTGGGAGCAAGTGGATCTTCAAGAAAAAACCTGGTGTAGATGGGAAAGTGGAGACTTTCAAAGCTAGACTTGTAGCAAAGGGTTTTCGTCAAAGACCAGGTGTGGACTATGACGAGACCTTTTCTCCAGTGGCTATGCTTAAATCCATCCGGATCATGCTTGCCATTGCTGCCTTTCATGACTACGAAATCTGGCAAATGGATGTTAAGACCGCCTTTCTAAATGGTGATTTAGAAGAGTGCGTGTACATGACTCAGCCAGAGGGCTTCGTAGACAGTGGGAGCAGCGGGAAGGTGTGCAAGTTGCTTAAATCCATTTATGGATTAAAGCAAGCATCGCGGAGTTGGAACATCTGCTTTGACGTCGTTATCAAAGAGTTTGATTTCGTCAAAAATCCAGATGAACCTTGTATCTACAAGAAGGTGGCAGAGAGTAAGGTTGTCTTCCTCGTATTGTACGTAGACGACATACTCTTGATAGGAAATGATATTCCTATGCTGCAATCGGTCAAGCTCTTCTTATCACAAAGATTCTCAATGAAAGATCTTGGTGATGCCTCCTGCATATTGGGGATCAGGATCTATAGAGATAGATCCAAACGGATTTTGGGATTGTCCCAATCCAGGTACATTGACACCATACTAAAGAGGTTTAGTATGGAAGAGTCCAAGCGTGGGAACTTGCCCACGATCTCTGGAGTCACTCTCTCCAAAGAGATGTCTCCCAAGACTGATTTGGAGAGAGCTCGCATGCAAGGGATACCCTATGCTTCGGCAGTAGGCTCTATCATGTATGCGATGCTATGTACCAGACCCGATGTAGCATACTCACTAAGTGTAGTGAGTAGGTATCAAGCTGATCCTGGAGAGAGTCACTGGACAGCTGTGAAGAGCATTCTCAAGTACTTGCGAAGGACTAGAGATATGTTCTTGGTGTATGGTAACGGAGAACTCCAAGTGGAGTCCTTTACCGATTCCAGCTTCCAGAGTGATAAGGACGACTCTAAGTCGCAGTCGGGCTTTGTCTTTACCCTTTACGGAGGGGCGGTTAGCTGGAAGAGTTCCAAGCAGGAAACCGTGGCAGACTCGACGATGGAGGCTGAATACATCGCTGCCAACGATGCTGCTAAAGAA
Source organism: Agapanthus africanus (assembly GCA_030015575.1). Classification (NCBI taxonomy): domain Eukaryota; kingdom Viridiplantae; phylum Streptophyta; class Magnoliopsida; order Asparagales; family Amaryllidaceae; genus Agapanthus; species Agapanthus africanus. The sequence goes on from JASDDO010000001.1 coordinate 192,839,394, forward strand.
GCTGTCTGGATCAAGAAGTTCATTACTGAACTTGGTGTGGTTCCATCCATTGAGCGTCCAATACCTTTGTATTGCGATAACAATGGAGCGGTGGCTTTGGCCAAGGAACCCAGGTCCCATCAGCGATCCAGGCATATTCTGAGGCGGTATCACCTGATCCGGGAGATAGTTGATCGCCGGGAGATCGAGGTCAGGAGAGTTGACACGAAGAACAACACGGCGGATCCACTCACGAAGGCCATTCCCCAGATACAGTTTGAGAGACTCTTCGGGATGCTCGGTATGAGATACTACAGCAGCTGGCCCTAGTGCAAGTGGGAGATTGTTAGTTGTATGTATGCCCTAGAGGCCAGTATTGTACAGATTATGTATATTATATTGGATGCTTGGACATATATAGAGATGACTTTCTTGCTCGACATGATAGTATGCTATCTGGTTGCTATTTATCTTAACATGTACACTAGTCTCTTAATACTGTTTTATAGTTACATGTTGGTAAAGCCCTTAGGATGTGTACTTGACTACCTGGACTATGATGCAGATCATACTAGTGGGGACATGGTAGTCCATAAGTACATCCTTCAAGGTCCCTAGTCGTGGGTGTATCGAGACGGGGCATCGATATACCAGAGTAGACTAGCGTATACGCTTCTCGACCCATGTGATGGGCGATGGATGATCCTATATCCATTGGTGTTTGACATCAGAGATGGTATGCGGGTGCTCAGTGGAGACTGAGTACACTGGACGGACTCGCCGAGAACTCCCAGATGGTATTATACCTCACGTCAGATGGCAGTTCTCAGGTGACACTTGTACAGGTTAGTCTCTAGACCCGAGATCGTCATAGAGTCTTGTGTGATTCCCACTGTGCTTTGATCTCTACCTTACCACGTCCATGAGGGCGTGCAAAACGGTGGTCTTTGGGCACAGTCCCGAGTCACATGGAGGCAATGAGCGATAGGAGGGGTTTCGTCTCTCCCGGTATTGGGGGTTGATGTTGCGCTGTGCTCGATTGGCCGTAACAGGGAAGTCCCTGGCCAGGGCTGATCAGAGATTTGCTGGTAAGTGTTACCAGTAGTTTCTCGACCCGTTACGAGCCTCACATCAGCACGACTTATCGGGTTATTGGGGTCTGACGTATACCACCCCTAGACTTGATATGCGACATATCAGACGAAGAGACCGGACTGTATGGTAAGTGTTACTGGTCGGATTCGCAGGAGTGTGAGTAGGCTAGCTCATCGATCTTCTGATCGCTCAATACCCAGGTGGCCGTTACGTTTAGCAGACCGCTTGCGGCTTGTGGGTGCTTGATATGATCATCATCTGCTACCGGCGTATTGACGAGTCTTTAGAGTCCTACACAGAGGTTTCCTGGCTCAAGCGAAACGAAATAGGAGCGCATATGAGTTATGTGCAGGACCGAGAATAATGCGTGTATGTGATACCGCATTTCATTCTCGCGATATATGTTTCGATTGGTTATATTCGATATGACCTAGTTATCGAATCATTGATTCGATATATCGATACATTGGATTCTAGTCGGTTATGTGCGACATGACCGGATCATTGAATCAAATGTTGATTTAATGATTTAATGCATAATTATATATTTGATATATTGCATTGCATTAACTAGTATTGGTTCACTTTAAACGGATTTTTCTCACTTGATGCACATTGTATATGTGATATGCTTTCGTGCACATTTTTGTATCATGTTTGATGATACTTGATCATTTAGTTAAGTGTATAGAATTAATCCATGGTTAATTTGATAATTAGAGTTTTGCATATTCATTTATTTATTTATTTGTTTATTTATTTATTTGAAATGAATTAAGATAAGAATGGTGGCTCTTTTTGTTTTAAGTTGAAGCTTCATGAAGCTTTGACTTTGCTAACCATCCTTATCTTCATGCTTAACCCTTACCCATCCAAGTGACCATGGTTAATTCTCTACACTTAACCCTAGTTTAAGTTATGATAAGTATTTGATTTTCTATTTCTTTTAAATGAGAACTTATCATAACTAGCTCATTTTTCTTCTTCTTCTTCAAGCTTGCTACAACAATGGCAACTTGAGATCTAGTGAGATAAATCCAATTCTAAAGTGAACCCACCTCCTATTTCTTCACCCTCTACCTCTTGCCAAGTTGTTTTGGGTGTTTACTTCACAAGTTTCACAAGTTTGTGAAGTCGGAGCTTGAGTTTGTGCAACCTCGACGTAGATCGTCTTTGACACAAAGCCGACGACCCATTCCGCTTGTTTTCCCGATGAAGCCGATGATCGAGTCGAGGATTCATGATGGACAGCGAGGACATGACCACGTGGAGCTAAGGAGGCGGAAATCCGGATCTACAAAGGTTGTAGCATCTCAACTTTAGTTAAATAGTTAACTAGTTTTCCGTTTCGCCTAAACATCTAGTTTAAGATCCGTAGTCTAGGGTTTCTCGGCACCAAAAATTTTAAATTGGCATGTTCGATGCCTTGTGAGACCACTATAGGGTGCCTAGGAACCTTTCAGCATCGATATTCCAGAGTAGACTAGTATGTACGTTTCTTGACCCTGTATGGGGTGATGGTTGATCCCATATCCATTGGTGTTTGACATTAAAGATTGCACAATGGTGCTCATTAGAGAATGGGTACACTGAACAGGACTCGTTGAGAACTCCTAGATGGTACTATACTTATCGTCGGATAGCAGTTCTCTGGTGACACTGGTACAGGTTAGTCTGTAGACCCGAGATCATCATAGAGTCTTGTGTAGTTCCTACTGTGCTTTGATTTCCTCCCTAACATGGCTTAAAGGAGTCATGCAAATAGGTGGATTTATGGTACTGTCCCGAGTCCCATGGAGGCAATGAGCGATAGGAAGGGTTTCGTCTCTCCCAGTATTAGGAGTTGATGTTGCGCTATGCTCGATTGGCTATAACAGGAAGTCCCTGGCCAGGGCTGTTGATGAGATTTACTGGTACGTGTTATCAGTAATTTCTCGTACCGTTATTGGCCACACATCGGCATAACTTATCATGTTATTGGAGTCTGGCGATTCCACCCCTAGACTCGATATGCGACATATCAGACGAAGAGACCGGACTGTACGGTAAGTGTTACCTATAGGCTTCATGGGAGTTTGGACATGCTTGCTTGTTGATCTTCTAATCGCTCAATACCTAGGTAGCCGTTACGTCCAGCTAGTACCGCTGACGGCTTATGGGTGACTGATGTGATCATCATCTACTGCTGGCGTATTGACGAGTCTTTAGAGTCCCACATAGAAGTTTTCTGGTTCAAGCAAAACGAAGTAGGGCACATATGCTGATATGTGTGGGGGCCTGATTAAATACAAGTATGTGATACCGTATTCTAATCTGGCGGTTATTTGTTATCGGTCAGGTTATATGTGATATAACCGGATTATCTAATCAAGTGTTGATTTGATAATTTGATATACAGATAAATGATATTAGTCGGTTATATGTGATATAGCTGGATTATTGAATCAAGTGTTGATTAAATAATATGATATATATTTATATTTGATATAATTATATATTAACTAATATTAAGCTCAATAATTATTTTCTTATCTTATATATATATATATATATATATATATATATATATATATTATTTAAGAAGCATGGCATGGCATTTTCTATTTTTGGAAAATAGAAATAATGAAGTGGAAAATGGAGAGACTTTGTGTATTTTTTTATTCCTTTACTTCACACTATTGAAGCATGGTGACAATTCTTTATTGATGAGAATTGTATGCTTCAATAAGTAAAATGTAAAGACATTCTACACAATCGCTTAGACACTTGTTTTACTTCATTCTATACTTGAGCTCATGTGATGAGTTCTTGCACTCTAGCTCTCTCTATCTTCTTCACCTTCATCTCCAAGCTCAATCCCTCACATGAGTTGTGAACCGTTGAGCTTGTGAGAACCCTAGTGAGCAAACAACACCCCTATTTCACCATCCTACGCTATATTAGCACTTTGGTGTAGTGTGTTTACTTCACTAAAGAGTTTAGTGAAGAGGTAGTTTGGATTAGCGGAGCTTTGGGTGGATCATCTTCGGCACGAAGATCGCAAAGGAAGCTTGATCCAACTTCAAGTGGAGCTTAGTGAGTCGCGTGGACTACTGCATGGAGCTTGAGAAGAGAAGGACACGGTCTACAAAGGTTGTAGCATCCTTCACTTAGTTAAAGTTTTTGTTATATCATAGTTAAACCTTAATCATCTAATTTAGATTCTTGTTTAGTGTTAATTAGTACCCCGAAAATTTCAAAATAGCATGCTTGATGCTAATAAAACCTAGTGGTGGTGCTGACAAACACTTTTAAAGGACGTATGCAACCTTTTCATAAGTAAGGGCAATATTTACGTTCCTCAGCCATTCTTTATAATTTGGTCCCGTGAGTTTATTTTTTCTAATAGAAACTTAAGTCTCGACATTGGTACCTGCCATTAGGAGAGAGAAAGGAAAACACTCAGCGATTGCTCTTGCATGATTAGATTGGTTATTAATCTTGTCTAATCGATGTCTCCCACTTCTTTTTATCGAATTTTCCTTCAAAACATAAAAAGAAAATTAGTCAGGATTAATTACATTCTACAAGTTCGCTAACCAGTCAGCCAGGCTAGTGTTGTTACTCCAAGGAAGGTTCCTCATGCTTTCGAATGGACCTAATTAAAATAAACCTTGTTTTCATAAAAGCATAACCCCGTTGACACCTTTCTAGACACCTACTGGATTAACTAATTGTAAAGTGTAAAACACTACTAGGAGTAACTATTACTCACAGTGGGATCAGGATCCAACTATCAAATAGAAGGTGTACAATCTCACTGCAAATTTCAACACTTGAAATTCCCGATATAGTTTTTACCCCTAGCATCATATGAACTTAACTATGGTCAACAAATTATAAGCGCTAGTTATGTTCTGTCCATTATTTTATAATCGATTTAGACCCACCCGTATGACCTTTAGCTATGGTCAATAAAGTCATACGAATGTCCTAATCGATATCATCATATGTTTTGTTTGAAGACATCACTTAGCTACCGTACAGTACGCCTTTACTATAGTCAACAAATGTACCACGAATACTAAGTACTCTACTTCCTAAAATGGCGGAGGGCTATGAATGGTTTTGATGAAAACCTTTAACGTAATGAACATTATATCATTGTAGAATCCAGTGATTTGAAAAGGAGTGGTTTAAGCTCTGCTTAAAAATCGAGTAGTTTTTCAAAAACAACCGAATAGCTTTTTCTAAAGAGCCCACTCCCGGTGAAGGGATCTTGGCTCTTTCCTCATCAAATGAGGTGCTGGATATTTATCAAGGAATACCACTATGCAAAGCAAGAACTAGGGAGGCTATCATGATAAACCGAGTGGGTTGTAGCATTTGCTGGTTTTGCTAAAGAGGTCACTCCCAGTGAAGGGATCTTGGCTCTTCCTCGTCGAATGAGGTGCTGGATATTCATCAAGGAATACCGCTATGCAAAGCAATACATAGAGCTACCCTTTTTGAAAAAAATTGATTCTACAATATCTTTAGGTTTCTTTTCTTAACATTAATCTCATCAATGTTGTCCCATCATTTAACCTTATCATTGCAGAAAAAGAAACAAAAATAGAACGTACGCTTATGCCATCCGCATTCGTCATGAGGCCCGTCATGCACCGTTAGGTTACTTAACTAATGGTAGAGCGGGGGTTGGACTAGCGCGGGTGCGAAACATAAGCAACGTTTATTATATATCTCATTTATATACAGTCATTCGTCTCATGCAATAATAAGCATTCCAGATCACAGATGAATACATTGGATATACTAGGAATTCCGTATTTCGTTTATGCCCTGAACGAAAGATGGATTCCACGGTCGTGATGAATAGCCAAACCCCACCCTAGACCCCTATGAGTGCGGCAAACTACCCGCCAAATTCCTGAACTGAAGCAACCTCCCTCAATAAAATGAGTAGGCCACTCGGCACTTCAAGAACCCGGTAGTTTTTGCACCCCACCTTGAGTCTATCTCAGGAGCAAAAATAGTAAAAAGAAATAATACAACGGTGGCTACAACCTCAACCCGGATGTGTCCCGCAAAATAATATTACATCACTTTTACAAATTACAAGAATGAAAGAAAAGAAAACACTCTTCTCACATCCTCCCGGCTATTCATCCACGACGATTCGACACATTCATATACACATACCATCACATGATACATATATGTGCAACCCCCACTAATCGTCGTATAGAAATTAGTGGACGTTTTTCAACACATATCAAACTAAAAAGTGGAAAAACGATGCTAAAAAAATCGACTTTGGAACACTCTGAATTGCTCTAACACTTGGATAACATCACATACAATCTGGGCAAAAATAAACAACACCATAAAACTTAAAACCAAGAGTACAACACACCATCAAAACATAAAACCAAGAGTACAACATACTAACAACACCAAATCTCTATAGTGGACTGGCGCCATCGGGAAAAATAGGGTTTTGGCCGGCGAGATTTTGAGTGTTTGAGCTCGTTTTTCGAGAGTGTTCAAGTTATCCCATAACAAGTCTTCTGCACATGTTTAAAAAAATTTCAGAAGAAATTTAAAAATTTCCAGAAACTTGGTTTTTGATTTTACGGTTTCGGAGTTGTTTTGTGTTCGAAGCTTTAAACATCGTCTAAAATACTAGTTTTGGTTTAGTTAGGCTCTAATACTATGTTAGTGGATGTTGCACACCACCACAACACTTGTTGTAACGTTTTAAAAAAATTGTTTAGGTGAATTTTCCGATAATCGGTAATATAACTCGTTTTTTCCGTAAAACTTAATTATAATTGTTTTACAACATAGACTCAATTATACCTATTTTAGCTATGAAATTGCTAGTATTTGGTATTTAATTAGTCACTTATAAATTTTCTAGTTTACTTAAATATTTTTTTAAATTAGTTATTTTTAAATATTGTTTTAAGCTTTCACTTATACATTTAATTAGTGATTATTACAAACTAGAATGGGTTAATCACACACTTGTGCACCATGACAACTAATATCTAGTTTACATATTCTTTTCCACTTTAATTTGTCTTCATGGGTCTAGAAAAGTCTAGGATTTATTTGAAAATAAAATAAATAAGAAATGAGTTAATATATGATATGATGGGGGGGATGTTTCTACACACACACACACCCACTCACCCCTCTCACTCTCATGTTCTAGCCGAGCCTGAGGCTGCTGCCTTCTCCCATTTCTCCACTTCATTTCTCTTCAATAATTCCTCATTTTTGCATCAAAAATCCATAAAAAGTCTCACTAATTCATTATTAAATCTTCACCCAAAAGTTCTTGACCTAAACTAGCTTGGATCTTGGAGCAATATGGCATTTTGGAGGCTAAGTTTGCAAGCTAGATCTCAAAAATTGTGAGGTATAAATCCTAACCCTATGTTTAAATTGTTGGTTAATTACTTTAATCTAACTTAATTAGGTATTAATTGTTAGTTATATGTATGCCCTAGAGGCCATTACTATACATACGATGTATATTGTAGTGGATGCTTGTACATATATAGAGAGGACTTTCTTGCTCGACATGATAGTATGCTATCTGGTTACACTTTATCTTAACATGTACTCTGATTGTCTCTATGTTACATGTTGATAAAGCCCTTAGGATGAGTACTTGACTACCGGGACTATGATGCGGATCATACTAGTGGGGACAGTGTAGTCGCCAAGTACATCCTTCAAATGTTCCTAGTCGTGGGAGTACCGAGACAGGGCATCGATACTCCAGAGTAGACTAGCGTATGCGCTTCTTGACCCATATGATGGGCGATAGATGGTCTCATATCCATTGGTGTTTGACATCAGAGAGGGTATACAGATGCTCAGTGGAGACTGGGTACACTGGACGGACTTGCCGAGAACTCTCAGATGGTATTATACCTCATGTCAGATGGCAGTTCTCTGGTGACACTGGTACAAGTTATTCTGTAAACCTGAGATCGTCATAGAGTCTAGTGTGATTCCCACTGTACTTTGATTTCCATCATACCACGTCCAAGAGGGCGTGCAAAAAGGTGGCTTTTGGGTACAGTCCCGAATCACATGGAGGCAATGAGCGATAGGAGGGGATTCGTCTCTCCCGGTATAGGGAGTTGATGTTGTGCATTGTTCGATTGGCTATAACTGGAAATCCCTGGCCAGGGTTGTTGAGATCTACTGGTAAGTATTATCAATAGTTTCTCGAACTGTTATAGACCTTATATCAACACGACTTATCAAGCTACTGGGGTCTGACGTATACCATCCCTAGGCGAGATATGCGACATATCAGACGAAGAGACCGGACTGTATGGGAGTGTTACTGATTGGATTCGCGGGAGAAAGTACATGCTTGCTTGTTGATATTCTGATCGCTCAATACCTGGGTGGCTGTTACGTTTAGCTGACCGCTTGCAGCTTGTGGGTGTTTGATATGATCATCACCTACTGTCGGCGTATTGATGATTCTTTGGAGTCCTACACAGAGGTTTCTTGACTCAGGCAAAACAGAGTAGGAGCACATATATGATATGTACGGGACCGAGAACAATACGTGTATGTGATACCGTATTAGATTCTCGCAATATGAGATATCGACCGGGTATATGTGATATAGCCGGGTCATCGGATCAAGTGTTGATTCGATGAACTGATACAGATTATATTAGTCGGTTATTTGTGAAACAGCCGGATTATCGGATCAAGTGTTGATTCGATAATTTAATGTATAATTATATATTTGATATATTAAATTACATTAACTGATATAAGCTCACTAAAAGATTCTTTTTCTCACTCGGGTAATACATTGATATATATGCGATATATGTTAATTGTATTATTTTATTTTGTTACAATAAATTTTGTATATGCGATATATAATATTGTAACATGATATGATTACTAATGCAACATGTTTAGTAGAGATTAAACAAGGTTCGGGTTTGATTTGGGTTAGTTCTTTCTTGATGCTTCTAGAAGGTTTTATTTTGTTTCTAGCAAAAGATATTATGCTTGATATTTGCTAGATATTTCTAATCCAACCCAAACCCTTCACCCTAGGTTAAATCTCTACATGGGTTAGCCTTGTCATCCTTGACCATGGTTACATTTGTAATCATATTAACATTTCATTATTCATCACAAAAAGATTATTCATTGATATTCTTCTTCTTCTTCCTTGGAGAAAATCTTTCTAACTTTTGCTCTTGTGATCATCATGAGTGAGATTAAGAAAACAAATAAGAGCTAAAATCCTACTTCATCATCCTAATCTATCCTAGCCATTTAGATTAGGGTGTTCACTTCATTTAGTGAGCGAAAGCTTGTGTTAAAGAAACTTCAAGGTAGATCATCTTAGTTATCGAACATCGGAAGCAAGCTTGCATCTTTCTCTTCGTGGAGCCTCTCTAGAGTCCGGGTACTCGATGATCGCAGCGAAGAGACCTCAACACGGAGCATTAGAAGTGAAGGACCGGACTACAAAGGTTGTAATCCCAAACTCTTAGCGTTAAAGTGTTTAACATGCTTTGTTTCGCCTAATCTCTAGTTTAAAGATCTTGGTCAGGGTTGTTCGGCACATCTAACTTTTAAATCGGGCATGGTTGATACCTTATAGACCCTTGTGAGAGTGCCTAGTAACCCTACAGTAGTATCAGTGCCAAGCTAGAGCTTTAGGCAAAGTCTAGGCGAAGTTTAAAGTCCGATCGAACTCTGAATACCCGTAAAACCCTAGTTTCTGGAAAAAATTTCAAATGTTGATTTTTTCTGTATTAAAAATACTCAGAAAATTAAACAGGGTATTTTAGGAATTACTATGCAAAACGAGCCTCTAATACGATTAATGTGCCACGGAACCGCGGCCGTACTGTGCATTAAGCGGCGGTTCCGTGGCCGTACAGTAGACTTAGGGTTTGGGGTTTGAACAGTAATATCCGTATGTACTTTTGCTTGTTTCTGGGAATTTTTAATTATACTCAAGTGTTTAGTTTTCTGGGCTGTATTGGGGACTCGTTGATTCGATCGGATGATTTAACTTCGTTTAAGTTTTTCCGGATAATTTTAGAACGTGTTAAAAAGTTCGAACGGATATCAATAACTCACTTTTTCCCTGCCGGAAAAATTTCTAAGTGTTGGATTTTTCCGTAGTCTAAGAACGTTCTGAGTCGTGCAAGTAACGCGGTGGTCCCTCTAGAAGAACACAAACCTTAACTCGATTATCTGACCGTCTGAACCGTCTCTGAACCTTAGGGTTTGGGGCAGTACGGCGTTGCCACATGTAAGGTGTAGGCTTGACCCTTCTACGGTTGGACCATTGGTACTGTGGCATATGATGGATGTTTTAAAACTAATTTCAAGTGTTGAGAATTATTTGGGAAATCTTGGGTGTTTGATAATTCGATCGGAAAGTTTAACATTGTCTATTTATCTAGAATGTGATACAATATTTGGAATCCACAAGTAGTTATGAGATAACTAATTTGAATGTTATAAATCTAGCAGTTTAGTCTCAGATGATCGGTTGCCGTGAGATTTTGATGCGATCAAAAGTCCGTTTCAATCACGTAGCGTACGCGGATACTCGCCGGGTAAACTTAATAGACAACCATGCCCCATAGCCCCGACCAAGTGACTGTAGAAGAACCCCGTCTCCAAAAGCATCCGTTCGGGTGCTCGCGGCAGTGGTGTTCCGCCTTAAGTGCACTTCGTCGACGGCATCGGGGGTGCGGCCGTCTACTAAAGTTTGCGACGAGCATTCGATCAGGATATCAAGAATCTTGTAGAATTGGCCGACCAGATATTGAAAAGTGTTTTCGATATAGAGACTAAAATATGGGGTTTATAATTGTTAGGCATGCGATGTCTAAGGAATTCATTTGGTTAGGCATGAGATGTCTAAGCAGGTTGCGGATTCCAACTGTTGTAGTTTTATACTTTCTTTTCTGTGACTGTAAGCGTAGTATGTGGTGTATCACCGGCTTCGTTGCTATACATCAACGACAATCGGGATACGCATACTTGCTTACATTGATGATATGAGATATTATGTGTTGCTGTGATATGTTATATTGGATCGTCGCATTCTGAATAGCTGGGGGTTTTATGTGAGATGAGAGTTTTTCTTTTTCATTCATGTAAAATTCATTTGTATGTAATATTCTTTTATTGGGGCACTTTCGGGCTGAGGATGATGTCACCATTGTATATTATTTACTTTTCCGCATTAGGTAGACCCAAGGCGGGGAGCACAAGTAATCGGGTTCTAGGGTCCAGTGGGAGACCATCTCGAGGAGTCGAGACCGGGTCTCCTAACCCAAGAATTGGCAGTGTTACTTGCCGCTCTCGTAGGGGTCTAGGGATGTGGGTTTGGCTATTCATCGCGACCGTGGAATCCGTGTTTTATACAGGCTCGTATTAAAAACACGGACCTCCTAGTATATCCAATATTTCATATATGTTCTTCTGCTGCAATGTTCTGTGATGAGATCACATTACTGCCTGAGATGAATGTTTATATTATATATATGAGATATATGTTATATTGAAGATTTTGTTTCAAATGTGATGCTTGTGAAGCATAATAAAATGGGACTTCATTAATGAGATTAATGAAAATAAAAGAAAGCTAAAGATGTTGTAGAAACTTATTTAAAAACCGGTAGCTCTAGTTCTTGCTTTGCATAGCGGTGTTCCTTGTAGAACATCCAGCACCTTATTCGATAAGGAAAGTGCCGAGATCCATTCACCGGGTGTGACCTCTTTAGCGAAACTAGCAGATGCTGCATACTCGGTTTGTCTTTTGATTGCTTCTATAGTTTTTCCTTTGCATAGTGATATTTGTGAAATATCCTGCACCTTATTCGATGAGGAAAGAGCCGACGATCCCTTCACCGAGAGTGGCCTCTTTAGCAAAACTAGAAAAGGCCTCAGAAACATTCCATTTAAAATCACTCGATTTTACAACGATATCAAGTTCATTACGCAAAGGGTTTTCTTAAAAACCTGTCGTAACCCTCTGTCATTTCAGATAAGTACTTCATAGTATTCGTACTACGTTTGTTGGCTTTCGTCAAGGCGTAGTGTGCGGTAGCTATTTATGCTTATCTGCTTATGCATATGATGCAGATTGAGTTAAGGTAGTCGTGCGACTTTGTTGGATTTCGTCAAGGGCCGTGCGGGTGGGTTTAATTCAATCGGGAAATGACGGGTTGGACTTGACTAGTAGTCTATGGTTTGTTGACTTTCCTCAAGGTCATAGGATGCTAGGGGTAAAAATATTATTGGGAATTTCAAGAGTTGAAATTTGTAAGGAGATTGCATACCTTCTATGAGATAGTTGGATCCCGATACCCACTTCGAGTAAGAGCTACTCCTGGGAGAGTTTTACACATTACAATTAGCCGATCAAGTAGGTGTCTATAAAGGTGTCAACGGGGTTACGCCCTTGGAAAAACGAGGTTTATTTTAATTAGGTCCGTGCGAAAGCACGGGGAACCTCCATCAAAGTACCGGCACTGGCCTAGCTGAAAGATTGGCGAACTTGTAGAGTGTAACTAATCCCGGCTAGTCTTTCCTTTTAGGGTTTGAAGGAAGATTTGACTAAAACAGTGGGAGACATCCTGATTAGATAAATTGATAACCAATCTAATCTTGTAAAAGCGCACGCTGAGTGTTTTCTTCTCTCTCTCTCCAGGTAGCAACTATGTCACGCCTTAATTAAGATAATAATACGGATGTATTGACCGAAACCGCTTGTTATACTGCGCAAGGGAACGTTGGTCCCGCTCCAACTTATAATTGTTATAAGACAGAGCAAGAAATAGGGGATTACCAAAATTCCCGTGCCGCTTAAACGAAGAAAGTACATGTTGATGCATCTTCTTCGGGTGTGTTCATTACACAGAACTGTTTCTCAATATCCTTTACATCCTGGGTATTTAATATCGGATCAGGATCCCACATATGTAATTTATTACATGGGCTACAGATAGGTAGAGAACTGAGAACGGGTGATAAATTTAATAAGATAGAAACGGTGCAAGTGTTGCAGCCAAGTCTGTTGGTAGTTATCACCCTGTATTATCAAATACATTAATTCTGAACGAATGTTATTAGATACCGAATCTGATATACAATATCATATCAGTCTCTTTTTTAGTAAAGAAGGATATAATTTTGTATTGTTGGATAATGTTTTGAACATTTCCTATATCAAGAGTTGATCGGTTCAGGCACGTTATCTAAAAGCATGGTCGTTCTAAATCAAACCACAGTTCTTAGTGTACAGAACACACACAAAAGGAAGAGTTCAAAAATGAACGAATCCTTCTTGAGGCATTGTAGACTAGGTCATATCGATGCGACCCGACTAGCTAAAGTTACATAAAGATGCATATTTAAATTAGTTTGGATTTACATCTTGTAAAACATGTCAGTCATATCACAAAGATAAGATGACCACAACTCTGTTTATTGGAAATAGAGAAAGAGTTAGTGTACTCTTGGGATTGATACATGTTGATGTTTGAAGGTCCCCTATCTACACATGCCAAGACCGGTTCTTTGTACTTCATTAAATTCACTGATTATCTCTCAAAATCCGGACATATGTTCCTGTTGAAACACAAGTCTGGAACTTTTGAGAAATTCAATGAATATAAGTTAGAAGTAGAGAACCAAAAATGGGTAAAAGTATTATGTTCTTTGATGAGATCAAGGAGGAGAATACTTGAGCACGGGATTCCTGGACTGTTCTAAAGGAGAATAAGATTCTCTTTCAGCATTACTCCTCCGTATACACCACAGCATGTCGGTGTATCAGGGCGGAGCAAACACACCCTATTAAATATGGTGCGCTATATGATGAGTACTACTGAGTTTCCTATTTTCTTTTGAGAGTTATGCACTTGAGAAGCTGCATACCTATTGAATAGGGTTCCAATCAAATTAGTTGCCTACCACTTCATATGTGATATGGTATGGGAAGAGCCCATCTCTTAATGATGTTAAGATTTGGGGTTGTCCAGCCTATGTCTAAAAGCAAAATCCGGACAAGCTCGAGGCAAAGTCACTTCTGTGGAATTTTGTTGGATATCCTAAGTATTCGCAAGGGAATATCTTCTACCAAACCGAGGAACAAAAAATGTTTTGTTTCTCAGCATGCCACCTTTGTGAAAGGGAATTTCTTGTGAAGAAATTATTGGTCATGAGGTAGAACTGGAAAGAGTTCCAGCTATATAAACTGCAGCTGATGATTTGGTAGAACCAAAGGATTCAATAGTTTCCAACGAACCTCAGCCTCTCCGCCGATCTAGTAGGGTTCCTCACCCACCTGAGAGATACTTCGGTTTTCTCTATGACAGTGAGAGCGAGGATTGCATCATGAGATGATGACCCAACTAGTTTCGAGCTGGCCATCAGGAGTGGGACTCTGTAAGAATGGCTGGATGCTTAGCGATCTGAGATGGAATCCTTATACACCAACAAAGTATGGACTTTGATTGCTTTATCTGAAGGGTTAAATCCCCATCAGGAGCAAGTATATCTTGAGAAGATTACTTGGTGTACATGGAAAAGTTGAGACTTGCAAAGCTATGCTTAAGTCCATTCAGATCCTACTTGCCACGGCTACATACCTGACTACGATATCTGGTGGTTGGGTGTCATGACTGCTTTTCTAAATGATGATTTGGAAGAGAGCGTCTATAAGTATACAGCCAGAGGGCTTCGTAAACAGTGGGAGCAGCGAAAACGTGTGCACGTTGTTTTATATGATAAATCAGGCATCGCAGAGTTGGAACGTCTGTTTTGATGTGGTACTCAAAGAGTTTGCCTTCATCAAAATGGTAGATGAACCTTGTATATACAAATAGGTAGTAGGGAGTATGGTGGTGATCCTCGTAGAGTACGTGGATGACATACTCTTGATAGGAAAGAAGTTTCCTATGCTACGCTCGATCAATCTCCTCTTATCACAATGATTCTCCATATAGGATCAAAGTGATACCTCCTAAATCCTGAGTTTTGGATCTATGAGATAGATCTAATTGGACTCACTAGTTATAGTAAGATGGTATCAATCGATCCTCGGGAGAATCACTGGAAAAGTTTCTGGGTGATAAGGACGACTGAATGTCAGTCGCAAGCATTGTCTTTACCCTCAATGGAGGGACGATATGTTGGAAGAGTTCTAAGCTAGATACCGTGACTTACTAGACGATTAAAGGAAAGATACATCGTTTCCAAGGATGCTATTAAAGAGGCAGTCTGGATAAATATAAGTTCATGAGATGAACTTCGTTCCTACCATTGTGTGACAATGGAGTTATGGCTTATGCTAAGGAACCCCCGTCCCATCAAAAATCAAGATATAATTCTTAGGCAGTATCACCTGATCATAGAGATGGATGATCTCCAGGGAGATCGAGGTTAGGAGAGTAGACACAGAGGACAACAGCGCGGATCCACTCACAAAGGCTTTTTTCCCAGTAGAGACTTTTATGGGATGGTTGAGTATGAGATACTTCAACCACAGCTAATTGTTGGGTATGCGATACCACAACAAATGGCCCTAGTGCAAGTGGGAGATTGTTAGTTATATGTATGCCCTAGAGGCCATTACTGTACATACGATGTATATTGTAGTGGATGCTTGGACATATATATGGAGGACTTTCTTGCTCGACATGATAGTATGCTATCTGGTTACACTTTATCTTAACATGTACTCTGATTGTCTCTATGTTACATATTGATAAAACCCTTAGGATGAGTACTTGACTACCAGGACTATGATGTGGATCATACTAGTGGGGACAGTGTAGTCGCCAAGTACATCCTTCAAATGTTCCTAGTCATGGGAGTACCGAGACAGGGCATCGATACTCCAGAGTAGACTAGCGTATGCGCTTCTTGACCCATATGATGGGCGATGGATGGTCTCATATCCATTGGTGTTTGACATCAGAGAGGGTATACGGGTGCTCAGTGGAGACTGGGTACACTGGACGGACTCGCCGAGAACTCCTAGATGGTATTATACCTCACGTCAGATGGCAGTTCTCTGGTGACACTGGTACAGGTTAGTCTGTAGACCCGAGATCGTCATGGAGTCTTGTGTGATTCCCACTGTTCTTTGATTTCTATCATACCATGTCCAATAGGGCGTGCAAAAAGGTGGCTTTTGGGTACAGTCCCGAATCACATGGAGGCAATGAGCGATAGGAGGGGATTCGTCTCTCCCGGTATAGGGAGTTGATGTTATGCAGTGTTCGATTGGCTATAATTGGAAATCCCTGGCCAGGGTTGCTGAGATCTACTGGTAAGTGTTATCAGTAGTTTCTCGAACTGTTATAGACCTCATATCAATACGACTTATCAAGCTACTGGGGTCTGACGTATACCACCCCTAGGCGAGATATGCGACATATCAGATGAAGAGACCGGACTGTACGGGAATGTTACTGATTGGATTCGCGGGAGAAAGTACATGCTTGCTTGTTGATCTTCTGATCGCTCAATACCTGGGTGGCTGTTACGTTTAGCTGACCGCTTGCAGTTTGTAGGTGTTTGATATGATCATCACCTATTGCCGGCGTATTGACGATTCTTTAGAGTCCTACACAGAGGTTTCTTGACTCAGGAAAAATGGAGTAGGAGCACATATGTGATATGTGCGGGACCGAGAACAATACGTGTATGTGATACCGTATTAGATTCTCGCGATATGAGATATTGGCCGGGTATATGTGATATAGCCAGGTCATCGGATCAAGTGTTGATTCGATGAACTGATACAGATTATATTAGTCGGTTATTTGTGAAATAGCCGGATTATCGGATCAAGTGTTGATTCGATAATTTAATGTATAATTATATATTTGATATATTAAATTACATTAACTGATATAAGCTCACTAAAAGATTCTTTTTCTCACTCGGGTAATACATTGATATATATGCGATATATGTTAATTGTATTATTTTATTTTGTTACAATAAATATTGTATATGTGTTATATAATATTGTAACATGATATGATTACTAATGTAACATGTTTAGTGGAGATTAAACAAGGTTCGGGTTTGATTTGGGTTAGTTCTTTCTTGATACTTCTAGAAGGTTTTATTTTGTTTCTAGCAAAAGATATTATGCTTGATATTTTGCTATATATTTCTAACCCAACCCAAACCCTTCACCCTAGATTAAATCTCTACATAGGTTAGCCTTGTCATCCTTGACCATGGTTACATTTGTAATCATATTAACATTTCATTATTCATCACAAAAGGATTATTCATTGATATTCTTCTTCTTCTTCCTTGGAGAAAAGCTTTCTAGCTTTTGCTCTTATGATGATTATGAGTGAGATTAAGAAACAAATGAGAGCTAAAATCCTACTTCATCATCCTAATCTATCCTAGCCATTTAGATTAGGGTGTTCACTTCATTTAGTGAGTGAAAGCTTGTGTTAAAGAAACTTCAAGGTAGATCATATTTGTTATCGAAGATCGGAAGCAAGCTTGCATATTTCTCTTCGTGGAGCCTCTCTAGAGTCCGGGTACTCGATGATCATAGTGAAAAGACCTCAACACGGAGCTTTAGAAGTGATGGACCGGACTACAAAGGTTGTAATCCCAAACTCTTAGTGTTAAAGTGTTTAACATGCTTTGTTTCACCTAATCTTTAGTTTAAAGATCTTGGTTAGGGTTGTTCGGCACGTCTAAATTTTAAATCGGGCATGGTTGATGCCTTATAGACCCTTGTGAGAGTGCCTAGTAACCCTACAGTAATATGGTTCAAATTGCAACTTTGGGTTTCTGAAGAGAAGGGTTTGGGTTCAAATTAGGGTTTTATCACTTGAGTATGGTTACAATGTGTAGTTTAACATCTTAAGACTTGAAAAATCAAAACTTGTTGTTAACTTGCTAATTGTTACTTTTAATTTGTCCTAATTAAATATTCTTGTAAACTAATATCATGATTAGTGTGTGAATATGTGAGATTAAAATTTAGTTAAGATTTGTGTGGCTTAATTAAGTTATTAAGTGAACATTGTGGCCACTAGATTTGCTAAAACATATAGTTTTGCATTAAAATGGTTAAATGATGCTTACTAGGTTTTTAGAATAAATAGATTTTAATTAAGTTGAGGTTTTGATGATCTACAACCCATTTCATATAATATTTAGTGTGTTGTGAATGCGTGATTGGTAGGATCGGGGTCTAGGCTTGGTGGTTGTCACGTATAGCGACCCCTAGTTGTGCTTTGTGGCATTGTCGCGAGCGCGTTTGTGCACCAAGTGCGTGCGCGTCTAGTTAATGCGCGTTGGTTGTCTTGTATCGTTGTATCCGTGACCATTTATATATCTATCCTCTTATTTACTTGTGTGCGATTCTAGGATTGGGTGTAGAGATATCGGACTTGGCGCGGAAGGAAAAAGCTGAGATCGGATTAGATTAGCTGAGGCGTGCCGGTGAGTAGATGTACACATCTATGGGAAGATCGTCTGGATAGCGCGAGGCTCCCCGATAGTTAGGATTACTAGTAGTTCTTGTATTTATATACGTAGTCGCCTAGTCATGCATCTCATTGCATTGCATCATCTTATATACATATGATATTATCTCATAGGACACTTGCACCATTACCATTAGTCCATGCCGCACATGCAATATTTTATGTGAACACACACGCCCTTGGTAATTGCTATGTCACGAACACTATAGAACTTTCTTAGAATCGGTATCTTTGCATTGCATCGTATATGATCGGTAGACTTGTACTTGTATAGTCATTTCATCAGGATGGATACGTAGGATTGTTAGTCATATATACATACCTCATTGCATCATGATTCATGCATAGTTTTTGGCCGTACTTCACATGGTATATACTATCGTATCATAGACATCCATCATCACCGGCATGTTTACATATTGTGATTCTTCTTGAGGATTTCAGTATTTATGAGATTTCTGGATTTTGGGGAAAGCCGCAAGAATTTTATAAACCGATTATCATTTTAAAAATAGAAATTTGCGGTTTTCTCGTGATATGATGTGTGCGGCAACCACCATGTGTTTTCTCGGTTCTTGAGCTGTGTCATATACCAGATTCGAGAAGGGGATGCACCGTCTGCGGGTACATGGTGGACTCGGTATAGTACCCTGGGACGAGAGTGTTTTCGTGGGGATGACGATGAGCCTGGCAGGGGAGCACTACCGACCGGTTATTATTGACGCGGCGGATATCCGGAGGATACCGACCGTGATCGTGTGATTTGATGATATGGGCCGATCCGAACTGACGGAGCCCGAGATATTGAGATATTGAGACATTGAGATATTGGGATATATATATATATATATATATATATATATTGTGTCAATGCTTGACACGGATTTTCTGTTGATTTCATTAATGATACTTCAGTTTATTGCACAAAGGTTTTTCTAAGATAAGAATAAAGATTTTCTCATACCAGACTTGTTGAGGTTTTGTGTTTGATTATGCATTCATGTTGCATTCATGCTAGTACATCGTATCATATCGATATGCGTAGGTTGCGACGCATTTGCATGCATGCTTACGATAGCCTTACTAGATGTTACTTACTACTAACGAGTTGGCAACTCACCCCCTTTGTGCTGCAGTATCATGCAGGTTTGACCTGTCAGCACAGTAGCGGCGGACGTACTTCCACTTTTTGCTTCATTGCATCGATTTGCAGCTTTGCTCATAGGTGGGTTGCGAGGATACTTTTATTCCATCTTATATTATTATTTGTATCTAGTATACTCCATCTACCCTTGTATAATTGACTAGATGATGAGACTTGTAAGACTTGTATTTGTGGTATTTGGTGTCGATGCTCACTTAAGCCGACGTGGTGTTTCTCATTACTTGCTTTCAGATGCTTATTTTGCACTTTTGATATACATATTGCATGTGGTTGTGATTTCCGCCATTGGCAAAGAGCTAGCTCCTGCTTGGGGATGCCTTTATTAATTACTTTTATGTATTCTTGTTTTGTACCCGTTTGGGGCCAATATTTACAAAGGAGATTTTGCCGAAATTTTTAGGAAAATTTGATGTTTTAAAATGCTTTAATGTGACTTTATTTTACTACATCTCCTTTTTAAGCTATGTTTTCCTTCACTCTATTTCTTTAAATGGTTTAGATTTCTAGGCTCTGGCTTACATAGATTACGTATGCCTTGAGACGTTTCGTAATTTATGTGCCAGTCACGTTCCGTACTTTCGGGTCGTCACAAAGTTGGTATCAGAGTGATAGGTTTTACCTTTCTGAGTGTAGGATAACCCTTGGTAGATGGAGTTGGTGACTTAAGCAGAGTGACGTAGCATGTGTACGTTTCGCGGTATATATACATACGATACGATACTCCTCTTAAGTGACCTTAGGATATATATTTGCTTGTTTCTCCTTTCTTGATTCCGGAAACCCTTTGATTCGATTGCAATATTCCTATCCATCATGTTTCTTGTTCTAGCCACTATGCTGCTGAAGACTACGAGGGCCAGAGGGCTGCCGCCAGAGATGAGATTAGAGTAGGCTCGTTTGAGACAAGGACCGATCAGGACGGTACGCTTACCCCTCGGGGACAAAGTGATCCGCCTTCTTTAGGCCGGATAGCTAGACTGGAGTCGAGTATTCAGGACTTACGACCGATGGTTGGATCGTTAGTCGAGGCTAGCCAAGCTCCAAGAGCCGATGATATCCCTCCTACTGTAGGGACTGTGATTGTACCTGCTGCTCAGACAGCTCTTCCTACTGTTACCAAGACTATTTCCATATCCTTACAGGAGTTTTCGAGGCTGAAGCCTCCAGTTTTATCCGGCATAGTTGCAGTGGAGGATCCGCAGACATTCCTCGACAGGATGGCTAGGATTTGTCGTTCACAGAGATGTTCTGATAAGATATGGGTTGAGCTTGCGAGTTTTAGTCTAGATGGTCTTGCTTAGACGTGGTGCGAGTCGGTTGAGAGAGGCCGAGCTGCAGATCTACCTCCTATGACTTGGGATGAGTTCACAGCTGTATTTCTTGCTCGTTTCCTTCTGGAGAGTGTTCGAGATGCCCGAGCTCATAGTTTTGAGTCTTTGCGCAAGACTTCAGGGATGACAGTGTCCGAGTAAGATGTACAGTTTACTCAGTTATCCTGACATGCTCCTTACCTGGTGGACACTGAAGAGAACGCATAAGGTGGTTCGTGCGGGGACTAGACACACAGTTATTTCTTGTTATTGGCACCCAGTATTTTGACACGTATGCAGCCTTACTTTTGGAGGAGCACATTTCTGATACTTCGATCGTTTCTGGATCGAAGAGTAATTGTACCGGTATGCCAGCTTAGAGGCGGTTTGGTAGACTCTATGATAGGTTCTTTCCGGGAGATGGTGGAGGCATAGGCAGAGGCAGAGAACGGCCGGCTACTAGTGGGGGACAGGCCGAGTGTTCGTTTTGACTCCTCTGGATGCGCAGGCATCCATCGCCGTTGTGACAAGTATTCTTTCAGTGTTTTCTTCCGATGCGTATTTCCTTCTGGTGTTGTTTGAAATGGTATCCACATATTTTGTATCGAAGTCTAGCCGATAGTAGTCCTTGCTAAATTAGCAGCTTGTTGTGATTTCTTTCATAGGCTAGTCTTTTATCACTCGATATGTTTTCATGCGTGTTCGTTTTGTTCGTATCAGAGATAGGGATTCTTTTGTCAATTTGATTCTTCTCGATATGTTTAACTTCGAAGTTTTTCTAGGCATGAATTGGTTAGCCACGTATTATGAATCCGTGGACTGTCGTGAGAAGGCAGTCGGATTTAGTTTTCCAGGTGAGCCAGTTCTTGTTATTCAGGGAGACCTTAGCGCCACCCTTTCCCGATTTGATTTCTTCTCTTCGTGCTAGTCAGCTCTTGAGGAAAGGATGTCAAGGATTCTTGGCGTATGTTGGTGATGCTAGAGCCACAGAGATTCCGTTGGACCGGGTCTCGATTGTGAGGGAATTTCAAGATGTCTTTCCTGACAAGTTGTTTGGTTTGTCACCAAAGAGCGATATTAGGTTCTACTTTGACTTGTTTCCAGGCACGGAGCCTTTTTTCTATACCACCATATCGGATGGACCCGACGTAGCTTAAAGAACTGAAGGATCAGTTGCAAGATTTGTTGGATAAAAGGGCTTGTTCGTCCGAGTGTGTCACCTTGGGGGTGCTCATGTCCTGTTTGTCAAGAAGAAAGACTGCAGTTGTATTTGTGGATCGATTTTTATCATTTGAATTGGGCTACTGTGTGGAACAAATATTCCTTACCTCGCATCGAAGATTTATTTGATTACTTCTAGGGTGCGGGACATTTCTCGAAGATTGACTTGCGGTCAGGCTACTACCAGGTGTGGGTTCGAGAGGATGATATTCTAAAGACTGCTTTTCGCACACGTTATGGGCATTATGAATTCTTGGTGATGTCATTCGAGCTCACCAATACCCCAGCAACGTTTATGGATTGGATGAACAGCATATTCAGGCCGTTTCTTGATCAGTTATTATCGTGTTCGTTGATGACATTTTAGTACACTTTTTGGAGCCGAGTGGGGCCTAGGCAGTAATTGAGGATTTCTTTGCAGACCTTGAGGGAGTACCAGCTATTTGCTAAATTATCCTTGTGTGTTTTCTAGTTGGATAGTGTGGACTTCTTAGGACACGTAGTTACGAGAGATGGTAAGTATGGAACCGAAGAAGATCGAGGCCGTTCAACACTGGCCCAGACCTGTATCAGTGATGGAGGTTCGCATCTTTTTAGGGTTTGGACGGATACTATCGACGTTTCGTGCAGGATTTTTCTCATATAGCTGCAACGTTGACCGGGTTGACCCGGAATGGAGTTTCTTTTTTTTGGACCGAGGCATGCGAGCAGAACTATTCCACGCATGACTTAGAAATGGCTGCGGTGATTTTTACACTTAAAATTTGGAGACACTACTTATACAACGAGTCATGCTAGATATTTACGGACCACCAGAAGCTTAAAGTATATCTTTCAGCAGCGAGATCTAAATTTAAGACATCGCCGATGGGTGGATCTAGTGAAAGACTATGACTGCGAGATTCTTTATCATCCGAGAAAGGCGAATGTTGTGGCAGATGCTTTGAGTCGGAGGCCCGGAGGTAGCTTTTCTTGTTTGAGCACAGTTCAAAGACAGTCGACGGCAGATTAGCAGATTCTTTCTTACAGCCGAGTACAGTTCGAGTTTATGTCGACCGGGGGACAACTTGTCCGTGTCCGCGCGCATCCACAGTTATTTGATCATATCCATGAGGCATAGTCCGATGACGTTCGTTTGTCAGAGATCTTGGGGTAGGTTCGACAGGTCAGAGATTCAGAGTTCGTGATCGATGATCAAGGTGTACTACGATTTGGGACTCAACTGTGTGTGCCAGATTCCGAGGGATTGAGACGCAAGATCTTAGAGGAGGCGCATAAATCAACATATAGTGTTCATCCGGGTTCTACCAAGATGTATTATGACTTGAGAGATGACTACTGGTGTGAAGGGATGTAGAGAGATGTCACGGATTTTAGTTCGGGATGCTGACTTGTCAAGGCCGAGCATCAAAGGTCAACAGGAGAGTTACAACCTTTGCCCACTCCGGGGTAGAAATAGGAGCAGATTTCTATGGAATTTATTGTGGGTCTACCTAGGACCAGTCGAGAGTATGACTCTATTTGAGCGATCGTAGACGGATTGATGAAAGCAGTTCACTTTCTGCCAGTCAAGACCATTTTCGGATTCGTTCAGTATGCTCAGATATATGTTGATGAGATTATTCGGCTACACGGCGTTCCGACTTGTATTGTGTCCGACAGAGGCACCCAGTTCACAAGCCGACTATGACAGAAACTTCAGGAGGCTGCTAGGTTCCCTGGGGCGGCTGCTGGGTTTTGGGAGGCATCGACCATGACGTTTTCAAAAAATTGGCGCACTAACGAACCCTAACTCTAGAATCTAAACTAGAGAATTAGACGAATAAGCATGTAAACATCTTTACATCTAAGTGAATAAGGAATACAACATTTGTAGACCGGTCCTTCACTGCAATAGCTCAGTGTAGTGGTCCGTTCGCTCCAAGTAGTGATCTTCCGGACTCTAGTGAGGCTCCACAAGGTGAAATGAACAAGCTTGCTTGAAGTCTTCGAGGCCGAAGATGATCTACGTCGAGGAGACACTAACTCAAGCTACCTCTTCACTAAGTGATGAACTAGTGAAGAAATAACCCAATCTATATGGATAGTAGAGAAAAGATTGATGAAGTAGGAATTTTGCTCACTTTAGAAATAATTTTCTCACTAATTTTCTTCACCTCCCAAAAGGTAGAGAGCTTGAGGAAGGAGATGAAGAAATCAACATGGAATAAGCAAGTGAAGAATGAATCAAGTGGTGAGAATAGCAACCATGGGCGAGTTAATATCATATACTAACTCATGTAGAGACTAAACCATGGCTAAAAAATAATGGTTAGGTTATTAAATTTCTTCAAGTAAAACAAAATTAGTGGACTTGGTCAATGGTTCCACAAGCTTCAACCATGTGACAATTTCCAACTAATTTGATTCACTTTAAATAAACAAAACCTTATATTATTATAAGCATGGTGTCTCATACACCCATGCATCATGTGGCATCTAGCATGACAAAAAATAATGTACATTAATATATATCACATATATACTAAGTGTACACAAGTGAGAAAAAGAAATTTTAAGTGAGCTAATATTAGTTAATGTAAGTTAATATTGTTGGAGATAGTGCCCTCAGAGTCAATTATTGGATCACAGGAACATGATTGCAATGATTAAGGGAGGTCCTATTCCCGTAGGACAGTCTTACTCAAGATGATATGCTATCTGGTTTATCTTTATCATTATGTACTGCTTTAGGTGACCTTACAGGTCGCTATTACACGTTGATAGAACCCCTAAGATTCTTGCTTGACTGCCAGCAGTATGAGGGCGATCATATATGTGGGAGCTGGTAGTCTATAAGCACATCCTTAAAAGGTCCCTAGTCGTGGGAGTTTCGAGATAGGGCATCGATACTCCAGAGTAGACTAGTGTATACAGTCGAGAGCCCGACGAGGGGCGGTGGCCGGTCTCACAAACCACTGGTGTCAGTTGGTTCACCTAAGATGTATAAAGGTGCTCATTGGGTTATGAGTACACCGGACAGGACTCGCCGGGAACATGCTAGTTGGTCTTATACCAGACGTCAGATAGCAGTTCCCTGGTGACATGTGTACAGGTTAGTTCATCGACCTGAGATCGTCATTTGTCTCGTGTGAGTTCCCACTGTACTTTGATTACTACCCTACTACGCTCAAAAGAGACATGCAAACAGGTTTTAGTTGGGTACAGTCCCGAGCCATATAGAGGCAGTGAGCGGATCTGCAGGGGTTCGTCTCTCCCGGTATTGGGGGTGAGGTCGCGCTGTGTCTAGGAGAGCCATTACACAAAGCCCTCGGCCGAGGCAGGAGATTTACTGGTAGGTATTCCAGTAGTATCTTAGGGTGTTCTGGGCTACACTCCGACATGACTTGTACCGCTTTTGGGGGTCTGAATTTTACCAACCCCCTAGGCCCGCCATGCGATGCTCATAGACGAATGGACCGAACTGTACGGATATTGTCACTGACAGGCTCAGTAGGGTATCAGGATGAGTTTGCTCACAGATGTCCCATTTGGTCAATAGCTGGTAGCCCGTCACGTATGGCTCATACCTCTGACGTGCTAGTGGTTAAATCCACAGCCAAAGTATTGACAAGTCTTTAGAGTCCCCCACAGACAATTGCTCAAGTTTCGGGCGAAACGCTGTAGAGGCCGTATGGAGATATGGCAGGGTTCGATCAAATAGGTGCGGTATTGCACGGACCATAATAGGACGGATAATACTAGCGGGCTTTGGATTAAGCCGGATCCTAGTATAGTACAGTGTAGATTTTGTCTCATTGCATTTGTATTCAGTGGGAATACAAATGCGGGTATGTATATGCAGTAGCAGAGTTTTCCTGTAATTTATTACGGGATCAGTTTTTGGAGGTTGCCAGTTTGCATTCCGTTTCAGCCATTTTCTTTTGTTTCTTTCCTTGGCTGAAAATTGGTGGAGGAGGGCTTATTTGCAATTGTGCAAATTAGCATTGTGGAGGGTGGTCTTAGCATATTGTTGCTTCATGATGGTTGCACCATCATTTGACTTCTTCACTCATGATGGCTTGACCTTTTAGAGTTATGATGGTTGTTGGAGTGTTGGTTTTGTTTGTGATGATTTTTGTTCTCATGATCACTCATCATTCTTTCTTGCATGACACTCAAAACACACTCCTATCTTTTGTGCTCACCCCCCCTTTGAGATGATCTCTCTCCCATTCTTTTATGAGGTGTGGCCGGCCACTTCTCAAGTGGGCTGTCCAAAATTTGTATGTGGGAATTTTTGTTCTTTTCATGCTACAAAATTCCCAAGTTCATCCACAAAAGGTTCATATCTCATTTCCTCCACCAAATGGCAACTTCCTTCACCCCAAAGAGACATAGAGCACTACACTTATTCTACAGCAATTCTTGGGCACGTCGACTCGCCAACATCGTGCCCGAGTTGACTCGGTCCAGAGGTGGGAGCCCGTAAAAGAACCCGGCGATGTGGTGCCCTCTTCCGACGAGGAGATGAAGACCGGAGATTCCGTGGGGAGATCGGGACGACGACGAGAAGACCGAAGGACACGGATCGCTCGGTATATCTTTCTACCCCTTCTCTAGTTAGCTAGGATTAGATTAATGGCCCGATCCGGGATTTTTGTGCGCGGTGGTGCCAGTTTAAAAAATTAAAGTAAAGTATCATTTCCGCATTTTGGCCTCGGATTGACGGCCGGGGCGCCGCCGTGCACTTACACTGGTATCAGAGCCACGCCATTAACCTAGTCTAGCTTGGTCTAATGTGTTTACATTTTCGATAGAACAAAATTCCAAAACCCGCGATTTCAATGCATCAGTTTTCTGTCGAATTATTTTTTGCCCGAAAATTTTTTCATTGTGTTGCAGAAGTAGATGCAGGAAATTATAAGCATTCTAGAGAAATTCGATGCACTAATTCCTTAAGGGGACCGCGGAACCGTTGCCAAATCCCTATTGGGGCCACGGTTCCGCGGCAGTAAAGTGTAATCAATGCATCAAATCTTTTCAGTTGTCTTCTTGGTTGAAATTAGGGTTTTGGAATATTATTTATTGGGCCCAGATTTTCTCTTAGCGCTACAGTAGTGCTTGGGGCCCACTTGGGTAAATTTGATCGATCGAAAATTTTAAACATGTTAGTTCACAGTATTTACATTATATCTGCGACCGTGAATGTCACTTGATCGGTAAATCCTGTCTAAATGCTATAGCCCGGTTAGACGGATTTGCGAACGTGACATTCACGTTGATGTTCTGTGTTGTGCTGTGATGTTGCGGATTGTCATGGTGGATAGCCCGGATGCAATGTTAGTACAGTTTTGGTATTATTATGTACATTTGATATTGCGGGGCGAGCGTCCGACATGTGGACTGCCGTCACTGCCTGTTTGTATATTATTCTTTTAGGGCACGATCGGGCTTTGGTCGATGCACCCGTTGTATGTATATTTTACATTCTGTACTAGGATTACCCCGCGGAGGGGTGCACGGATAGCCGGGTTCTAGAGGGCAACGGGCCCGCATCTCATGGCGTTGAGACGGAGGGGGCCTCACTCTAGAATTGGCGGGCTATTCGCCGCACTCGTAAGGGGTATAGGTTGACCCAGGAGGGGTACCCAAGTTACCGGATTCCGTGAAGTGCTGGGTGGTCCATTCACGTAGCTGAAGGGGGCTGCCTCGCTTCAGGTTTTGGCGGGTAACTTGCCGCGCCCGTAGGGGTCTAGGATTTCATTGCACAGGCTATCCACACGACCAGGGGAACGTCGGGTTTCAGTAGCGGCTCTATGAAACCCGGGGATCCTAGATATCTGTATTGTTCTGTGATACTTATTACATTTCTGTGATGTTGCCTTTTATCACGCCTTGAGCGAATATTATATATTGATATATATACTAGTAGATGTTGTATATGTTTTGCATCCGCGCTAGTCCAGTCCCCGCTCTGTCGTTAGTTAAGTAACCTAATGGGTGATGATGGGACCCCGTGGCGAATGCGGATGGCATATACATACATCATTATTTTCGTTCTTTATTGGTGTGATCAATTGATGGGACTGCGTTGATTCGGATCAATGCAAGCTAGACAAACCTATTCTGATGTTGTTGGAATAATTTTTCAAAAAAGCTGTTATTGCAAGGACGTTCTCTTTTGTTTTGCACAGTGGTATTCGGTTAGGAATATCCAGCAACTCAGTCGACAAGGCAAGGGCCGAGATCCCTTCACCGGGAGTGACCCCTTGGACAGAAGTTTGCGTCAGGGCAACAACTTCACTATAGTCGATTACTTTTGCTTTGCATCGTGGTATTCAGTTGGAATATCCTGCACCCCATTCTACGGGGAAAGAGCCGAGATCCCTTCACCGGGAGTGACCTCTTTAGCAATGGTTTTCGCCACTATATTTTTATAAAGCTATCCGGTTCCTTCAACGATATCAAGTTCATTACGTTAAAGGTTTTTCGCCAGAAACCATTCGTAGCCCTCCGTCGTTTCAGACGGGTAGCACGTACTATTCATGCTATGTTTGTTGGCCTTCGTCAAGGCATAGTGTATGGTAACTGCTTGTTGCCTTTCTGCTGCATAGATAGATGCGTTAGTTTGGGACAGTCGTATAGCCTTGTTGGCCTTCGTTAAGGGCTTGTACGGGTGGATTAAAATTAACCTGGACATTGACGGGTAGAACTTGACATGTGACTTATGATTTGTTGGCCTTCGTCAAGGTCATAAGAGCATGGGGCAGAAATTACATCGGGAGTTTCTAAAGAAACTGAAACTTGCTAGATATGTGCATACCTTCTGGAGTATGATAACGTGAGCGGATTCCGTCACGATTATCATGCGATGATAGTTGGATCCCGATTCCTACTGATGAGTTGGTTTACTCCTCGGGTGATCCCGACTAATTCTTCTTTCAGGTTTAGGGAAGAATTTGACGGTACAGTGGGAGGTTTCCTGATTAGATAAATTGGTAACCATTCTGATCTAGGTTAGAGTGCATGCTGAGTGTTTCTTTTCTCTCTCTCTTTAGCAGCGACCATGACCCGACCCTTGACTATGACTCAGCGACCAAAATTAACCGAACCTTCTTAAACACAGGCTTTTGGATTGTCAGAGTCGCAGACCTCATTGCCACTCCTAGTTTTACCCTTTTCTCAAGGACACCCCGTATTACTACGAACGTCCACTTCCATTGGATAAAACCATCGTATGGTTATATAAGAACTCGAAGGAATTTGTTCCAGATTCGAGGATGGTTTCCGGTTCTGGAGAAAACGAATAGGACTATTCAGTTGTCTTTTCCTTTTACCTTCTCTCAGGTTGCGAGTGCTCCTTGGATTAGGACAGTACACCCATTACGCAAATTGGTTAGTCTTCTTCCAAACCATAGGCAGGTGCCGACCGGTAGGGAATGAAGAAAACCAGTTAGCCTAAACGGTGTACAGAAGGTATTAAGTAAAGACAAAGAAAGGGATTAGTTAGAGGGCAATGTAAACTGCGACTGCTTTTCACGACCAAACCAAGTATTTCATTACCACTCCCACTTCACCTTTGTATTTCTCCAGAACACTCCGTATCACTACGAAGATCCACAGTTATTTGGATACTCCATCGTATGGTTATATACGAACTCGAAAAGAATTTGTTCCAGTTCGGGGATGGATTCTGGTTCAGGAGAAATAGGAATAAGGTTTATTCAGGTGTCTTTTATCTTTACCTTCTCTCATGTTACGAGTGCTCCTAGGATTAGGACAGTACACCCATTACGCTTATTGGATAGTCTTCTTCCAAACCATAGGCTGGTGCCGAACAGTAGGGAAGGAAGAAAACCATTTGGCCTAAAGGGGTGTGCAGAAAGTAACGACTAAAAGACATATAAAGGGATTTGGAAAGGTGGCAAAGAAATATATGGTTACAGTTGTGAATCTGGATAATGGAAGAGGCATTATTAGGAATACCCGGATACCCTATCGAAACATTTCAATGTTTCAGTTTCACTGTGTACTGTTAAAAGAAAACTGATTTCCCAATTAGACACTTGCTCCAGGGTATGTATTTATCAGGTATGATTCTCACATCTGTATGGTTTTACAGATGATGAGTGGGAGTAAGTTATTGGGAATTATGTGATCATCCTCATTATATCGGGATTCATTGTAATTGGTGATATTTGAGGAAATCGCCTAGGTTGTTTGCCGGACGGCAAATATTTGGTTTTGAATATCCGCCGTTATGCACCAATTTCAAATTGATATATCTGTACGTCTATTTTTATAGAGTGAGATATAAACTATTTAAATTATGTCGGTGACATTTACCTATATCAGTGGATGGTTAGATAAGGAGCATTAAACAGCGGTGTAATTCTTCTTAACCATAATTACAGTTTTCAACCTACGACACACAGGGAATGAGTTATTAGACTCAAGGGACTTATACAGAGTATTGTATATTGTCCAGTGTCCATTAGGACAGAAGGGTTGGTCCTCGTACTATATTCAGTTTACTTATGACTTCTCTAGTTCTTAGACACGTGTTTCGTAGAAACACAGGGTCTAAGTTTTGATGAGTTATAGGTTTAAGAATAAAGTAGAGAACCAGGTGTTGCAAGTATCGGGATTCTTCAAGGTGATCGAAGATGTAGATTCTTATGTATGGTATTCAGTTAATAGTAATGATTAAGAGAACTTGCTTCTCTTTCAGGTTACTCATAATTGGAAGCACTCCTAAGTTGAGTAACACTGATCGGTCTCTCTCCATTTACTTGACATGCACTGGAGACAGCTGCATGATTTGAATCTGGTTCAATTAAATCAGTGCTTCTGTTTCTGTATTGGATATAGAACAGTTCATATCTTAACGATGTTAAGGTACAGGGAGTTGTCCGGCTTATGCTTAAAACTAGACTACGGATAACTCAAGGCACGTTTCTGTAATGGCTGTTTGTGGGTTGACCCAGGCTATGACGAGGGTTGGCTTTCTACCATCTGGAAGATCAATAGTGATAATGTTTTTGACTCACCACAGTTTTAAAAGAAATCGATTTTTTCAGAAAACAGTAGTGGGAGTATGGTAGAACTGGAAGTGATTCCAGAACCGCAAACGATTACTGAAAATTTGATAAGAACCTAAAGATTCAATCTGATTTGACATTCTATTGGCCACTCCGCAGATATGGTGGGTAACCTCAAGCACCCAAGAGGTACTCCGGTAGCCTCAAGGACGGTGACAGGGAGGTTCTTGTTTACCCAGACTTGCCATTGCTGTTGTTCCAGACTGTGAGACCCGGCAAAAGGATGAATATAGCGTCATTCTAAATTAGCTTTAGAAGTGTACGTTTATATGACTCTGCCAGAGGGTTGTCGTCGTCAGTGGGAGCAGCGGAAGCATTGGTGGACAACAGGCTTATGTCTATTTGTGGACTAAAGAAAATATAGCGGAGATAGATCATCTATTTCTGATATGATAGTCATAGGTTTGATTTCATCAGAATAGGGGATGGATCTATTAAGAAGGTAGTAGGGTGTGATGTCTTGGTATTTGGATGACATACACACAGTAGGAAGTGAAATTCCTATACTACGATCGGTTATACTTTGGTTGTCACACAGTGGTTTCTCCACAAAGGATATGGATATAATATCAGACATTCTGGTTACTAGATCTATGGTTTTAGATCTAGATTTGGGTAGTTTCCCAATCTGGGTACTTAGACAGCATTCTAAAGATGCTTTAGAATGAAAGACTCCTGGCACGGTAGTGTACCTGCAGGTAATGGAATCACCCTCTCTAAAGGTGTCTTACAGACTAAAGGGGAGAGGGATGTGCATGATTGGCAGATCACTTGCTCAGGCAATTGAGTCAATCATGAGATGTCAAGTACCACACCAGTTATTGTTTTTGCTGTAGATGCAATAAGATATTGATCCAATCCTGGAGAATCATTCGGAGGCAGTTTCAGAACATAAGTGGATGTTCTAGGGATATGATAACGACAACCTCATTTGGGAGACAGTTATCATTCCAGGCTTCCAAGGTGACCTGCATGACAGAGTGACTGTCAGAGTTATAGTTTTCCCTCTGACGAGGGGCAGTGTTTTGGACAGGTGATCCAAGCGGACACTGAGGGAGGCATTACGCAGGATACTGATTAGGTTCAGTTGATGATACAGTCTAAGAAATTTGGATTTGGAGTTCATTTATGAACTAGGTCCCATCAGACATCCAGACACATTCTAAGATAGGTATTGCTCATTTCGGGAGATGGGTTTCTCCGCAAATTTGAGATTAAGAGAGACATAGAAAGAAACATTAGTGCAGATCCACTCACTGAGGCTATTCCTCGAACGCAATAGTTTCGCAAACAGGTTTCGTGAGACTGATTAGTAGAGGAGTTGGGTGTTCGGTATCATACGGGCTGTGAGTATGTGACATCGCAATAATTAGCCTTAAGTGCAAGTGGGAGATTGTTGGAGATAGTGCCCTTAGAGTCAATTATTGGATCACAGGCACGTGATTGCAATGATTGAGGGAGGACCTATTCCCGTAGGACAGTCTTACTCAAGATGATAGTATGCTATCTGGTTTATCTTTATCATCGTGTACTGCTTCAGGTGACCTTACAAGTCGCTATTACACGTTGATAGAGCCCCTAGGATTCTTGCTTGACTGCCAGCAGTATGAGGGCGATCATATACGTGGGAGCTGGTAGTCTATAAGTACATCCTTAAAAGGTCCCTAGTCGTGGGAGTTTCGAGACAGGGCATCGATACTCCAGAGTAGACTAGTGTATACAGTCGAGACCCAGACGAGGGGCGGTGGCCGGTCTCACAAGCCACTGGTGTCAGTTGGTTCACCTAAGATGTATACAGGTACTTATTGGGTTATGAGTACACCGGACAGGACTCGCCGGGAACATGCTAGTCGGTCTTATACCAGACGTCAGATAGCAGTTCTCTGGTGACATGTGTATAGGTTAGTTCATCGACCTGAGATTGTCATTTGTCTCGTGTGAGTTCCCACTGTACTTTGATTACTACCCTACCACGCTCAAAGGAGACATGCAAACAGGTTTTAGTTGGGTACAGTCCCGAGCCACATGGAGGCAGTGAGCTGATCTACAGGGGTTCGTCTCTCCCGGTATTGGGGGTGAGGTCGCGCTGTGTCTAGGAGAGCCATTACACAAAGCCCTCGGCCAAGGCAGGAGATTTACTGGTAGGTATTCCAGTAGTATCTTAGGGTGTTCTGGGCTACACTCCGACACGACTTGTACCGCTTTTGGGGGTCTGACTTTTACTAACCCCCTAGGCCCGCCATGCGATGCTCATAGACGAACGGACCGGACTGTACGGATATTATCACTGACAGGCTCAGTAGGGTGTTAGGATGAGTTCGCTCACAGACGTCCCTTCTGGTCAATAGCTGGTAGCCCGTTACGTATGGCTAATACCTCTGACATGCTAGTGGTTAAATCCACAGCCAAAGTATTGACGAGTCTTTAGAGTCCCCCACAGACAATTGCTCAAGTTTCGGGCGAAACGCTGTAGAGGTCGTATGGAGATATGGCAGGGTTCGATCAGATAGGTGCGGTATTGCACGGATCATGATCGGACGGATAATACTAGCGGGCTTTGGTTTAAGCCGGATCCTAGTATAGTACAGTGTAGATTTTGTCTCATTGCATTTGTATTCAGTGGGAATACAAATGCGGGTATGTATATGCAGTAGCGGGGTTTTCCTGTAATTTATTACGGGATCAGTTTTTGGAGGTTGCCAGTTTGCATTCCGTTTCAGCCATTTTCTTTTGTTTCTTTCCTTAGCTGAAAATTGGTGGAGGAGGGCTTATTTGCAATTGTGCAAATTAGCATTGTGGAGGGTGGTCTTTGCATATTGTTGCTTCATGATGGTTGCACCATCATTTGACTTCTTCACTCATGATGGCTTGACCTTTTGGAGTTATGATGGTTGTTGGAGTGTTGGTTTTGTTTGTGATGATTTTTGTTCTCATGATCACTCATTATTCTTTCTTGCATGACACTCAAAACACAATCCTCTCTTTTGTGCTCACCCCCCTTTGAGATGATCTCTCTCCCATTCTTTTATGAGCTGTGGCCGGCCACTTCCCAAGTGGGCTGTCCAAAATTTGTATGTGGGAATTTTTGTTCTTTTCATGCTACAAAATTCCCATGTTCATCCACAAAAGGTTCATATCTCATTTCCTCCACCAAATGGCAACTTCCTTCACCCAAAAGAGACATAGAGCACTACACTTATTCTACAGCAATTCTTCGACACGTCGACTCGCCAACTTCATGCCCGAGTTGCCTCGGTCCAGAGGCGGGAGCCCGTAAAAGAACCCGGCGATGTGGTGCCCTCTTCCGACGAGGAGATGAAGACCGGAGATTCCGCGGGGAGATCGGGACGACGACGAGAAGACTGAAGGACACGGATCGCTTGGTATATCTCTCTACCCCTTCTCTAGTTAGCTAGGATTAGATTAATGGCCCGATCCAGGATTTTTGTGCGCGGTGGTGCCAGTTTAAAAGATTAAAGTAAAGTATCGTTTCCGCATTCTGGCCTCGGATTGACGGCCGGGGCGCCGCCGTGCACTTACAAATATATGAAATATATAATTATACATTAAATTATTAAATCAACACTTGATTTAATAATCCGGCTATATCACATACAACCGACTAATATCCCAAAGTATCAACTAGTCAAATCGACACTTGATTCGACAGCCCGGCTATATCACATATAACCGACCGATATCACATATCGCGAGAATAGAATACGGTATCACATACGCGTATTAATCTCGGTCCCTCACATATCACATATGTGCTCCTACTTTGTTTCGCTTGAGCCCGGAAACCTCTGTGTAGAACTCTAAAGACTCGTCAATACGCCGACAGTAGGTGGTGATCATAGCAGTCACCCACAAACCGCAAGCGGTCTGCTAAACGTAACGGCCACCCAGGTATTGAGCGATCATATGATCAACAAGCAAGTCTGCTCATACTCCTGCGAATCCAATCATTAACACTACCGTACAGTCCGGTCTCTTTGTCTGATATATCGCATATCACAGCCTGGGTAGTGGTAAAACGTAAGAACCCAATAGCCTGATAAGTCATGCCGCTGTGAGGTCCATAATGGTTCGAGAAACCACTGACAACACTTACCAGTAGATCTCAGCAACCTTGTCCAGGGATTTCCTATTATGGCCAATCAAGTAAAGCACAACATCAACCTCCAATACCGGGAGAGAAGAATCCCCTCCTATCGCTCATTGCCTCCATGTGACTCGAGACTGTACCCAAAAACCACCGTTTTGCATGATCTCTTGAATGTGGTAAGTTGGAAATCAAAACACAGTAGGAATCATACAAGACTCTATGACGATCTCGGGTTGACAGACTAATCTGTACCAGTGTCACCAGAGAACTGCTATCTGACGATAGGTATAATACCATCTAAGAGTTCTCGGCGAGTCCGTCCTGTGTACCCAGTCTCCACTGAGAACCCGTATACCATCTCTGATGTCAAACACCAATGGATATGGGATCATCCATCGCCCATCACATGGGTCGAGAAGCATATACGCTAGTCTACTCTGGAATATCGATGCCTCGTCTCGATACTCCCACGACTAGGAACTATTGAAGGATGTACTTACCGACTACATCTGCCCCACTAGTATGATCCACAGTATAATCCTGGTAGTTAAGTACTCACCCTAAGGGTTTTATCAACATGTAATAGAGAGACAACAAGTTTACATGTTAAGATAAAGAGCAACCAGATAGCATACTATCATGTCGATCAAGAAATTCCTCCCTATATATGTCCAAGCATCCAATATAATATACATCACATGTATAATAATGGCCTCTAGAGCATACATATAACTAACAATCTCCCACTTGCACTAAGTGTTGTAGTATCTCATACTCAACGCCCCATAAGAGTCTCTCTAGGGAAAGGCCTCTGTGAGTGGATCCGCCGTGTTATCCTTCGCGTCAACTCTCCTTACCTCGATCCCTTGGAGATCAACTATCTCCCTAATTAGGTGCTACTGCCCTCGGAATATGTCTGGATCGCTGCTGGGACCGGCGTTTCTAGGCCAAAGCCACAACTCTATTGTTGTCACAATAACAGTTATTGGATCCTCAATGGTAGGAACCATATTCATCTCATGAACAAGAATTATCCAGACATCCACTTTGGTAGTATCGTTTGTAGCGATGCATTCGGCCTTTATCATCTAGTTTGCCACGGTATATAGCTTGGAACTCTTCCAACATACCGTCCCTCCACTGAGGGTAAATACAAAGCCCGTGACTGACTTTCAGTCGACCTTATCACTCTGGAAGCTCGAATTGGTAAAGGACTCCCACTTGAGTTCACCGTTACCAAAACCCCAAGAACATTTCTTCAGTGCTTCTTAAGTACTTAAGAATGTCCTACACAGCTTTCAAGTGATTTTCCCAAGATCCTATTGATTCCTAATCACTACACCTAGTGAGTCAGCTACATTTGGTCT
Organism: Agapanthus africanus; assembly: GCA_030015575.1. Classification (NCBI taxonomy): domain Eukaryota; kingdom Viridiplantae; phylum Streptophyta; class Magnoliopsida; order Asparagales; family Amaryllidaceae; genus Agapanthus; species Agapanthus africanus. Next base: position 192,876,268 of record JASDDO010000001.1, read on the forward strand.
GGTACATAACATCGCATACATGATAGAGCCTACTGCCGAAGCATAAGATATCCTTTGCACGCGAGCTCTCTCCAAATCCGTCTTGGGAGACATCTTTTTGGAGAGAGTGATTCATGTGTAAGTGGCGAACCACCACGCTTAGAATCCTCCATACTAAACTCATTCAGTATAGTGTTAATGTACCTGGAATTAGGACACTCCCAACATCCACTTAGATCTATCACCATAGATCATAATCCACAAGATGTAGTAGGTATCATCCAGATCCTCCATAGAGAATTCTCGTGATAAGAGGAGCTTGACCGTGTAGTATAGGAAACTCTTTCCTATCAAGATCATGTCATATATGTACAATACGTGGAAGACAACCTTACTCTCTACATCCTTCTTGTATATACAAGGTTCATCTACCTTTTTGATGAAGTCAAACACTTTTACTGCTACATCAAAACAGATGTTCCAACTCCGCGATGCCTGCTTTAATCCTGATGGACTTAAGTATAGCCACTTGAGAAAAGGTTTCATCATAAACCACACTTGGTTATTGACGAAAACCTTTTACTACAAGTCTAGCTTTGAAAGTTTCAACTTTTCCATTTACACCAAGAATCTTCTCAAGATCCATTTGCTCCCAATGGGTTTTACCCCTTCAGGGGCAACATTCAAAGTCAAACTTTGTAGGTGTACATGGATTCCATCTTTGATTGCATAGCATCCAGCCATTTCACTGAGTCCCTACTCGTGATGGCCTGCCTGAACCTAGTTGGGTCATCATCTACCATGATGCAATCCTCACTTCCACCGTCACCGAGGAAATCGTAGTATCTCTTAGGTGGATGAGGAACCTTACCCGATTCGCGGAGAGGCTGATGTTCGTAGGAGACTATTGAATCCTTTGGTTTCACCAAATCATCAGATGTTAGTTTATGTAGCTGGAACTCCTTCCAGTTCAACCTCATGACCACTAATTTCTTCACAAGAAATTCCTTTTCTAAAAAAGGTGGCATGCTGAGAAACAAAACACCTTTTGCTCCTCAGTTAGGTAGAAGATATACCCTTGCAAATGTTTATCCTAACAAACTTATACAGAACTGACCTTGTCTCGAGTTTGTCCCGATTTTGCTTTTCAACATAGGCCGAACAACGCCATATCTTAACTCGTTTAAGAGATGGTCTCTTCCCATTCCATGTCACATATGGTGTGGTAGGCACTGATTTGGATGGAACCCTATTCAATAGGTATGCAGTTTCTCAAGTGCATAACTCCAAAAGGAAACAGGTAACTCAGCAGTACTCATCATAGAGCGCACCATATCTCATATGGTGTAATACATCCGTCCCGATACACCGTTGTGCTGTGGTGTATACGAAGGAGTAAGCTGAGAGAGAATCCTATTCTCTTTTAAATAATCCAGGAACTCCGTGCTCAAGTATTCTACTCCTCGATCATATCGAAGAACTTTAATACTTCTACCCGTCTGGTTCTCAACTTCAAGCTTATATTCATCGAGTTTCTCAAATGCTTCAGACTTGTGTTTCAATAGGAACACATGTCCGAATCTTGAAAGATCGTTGACGAATGTAATGAAGTACAAAGAACCAACCCTGGCATTTGTAGACATAGGACTATATACATCACCATGTATCTGTCCCAAGAGTTCAGTAACTCTTTCTCTATTTGCAGTAAATGGAGCATTGGTAATTTTATCTTTGAGACAAGACTGGCAAGTATCATAAGATGAAAATTCGAACAGATTCCCATATTCATCCTTATATAACTTAGCTGGTCGTGTCACATTGATAGGACCTAGTCTACAATACCACAAGAAGGATTCGTTCATTTTTGAACTACTCCTCTTGTATGTGTTCTACATACTTTGAACCGTGGTTTGATTTAGAACGTATATGCCATTTCATAACGTGCCTGATCCAATCAACTCTTAATTAAGGAAAATGTTCACAACATCATCCTGCAATACAAAATTATATTCTTCTTTAACTTAATAAAGAAAACTGATGTAATATTGTATATCAGGTTCAACATATAATAACATTTGTTCAGAATCAATGTATTTACCATTTGGTAATACAAGATGATATCTGCCAACTGATTTGGCTGCAACAATTGCACCATTCTTTAACACTTAGAGACATATCACCCAATCCCAGTCCTCCACCTCTTAGTAGCCCATGTAACTCTTACATATATGGGATCCTGTTCAGGTATCTCATACCTAGGATGTAGAGGATACCGAGAAACCGTTCTTGGTAACGAACACACCCGAAGAATATGCATCAACATGCTTATTCCTCGATTGGTGCCACGACCCGAAATTGCCACGTGACGAGCCTTAAACTACGCAACGTCTACAGGCGTAACGCAATTTAAGTAAGCCAAAAACCCAGCAATCTAAACCATCAAAAGTAGTAAGTGATAATAACATTGCTAAAACTTTTGAAATCTCAATCAAATTCTTTAAAGTCCCAATTTATTTCCTTTAAAAAATTTGGCAGCACCTCCTTTGTAAAACAAGCTCCCAAAAAGGGTACAACATAAATATATAAGTAAAGCATACCCAACGGGAGCAAATCCACGCCCAAAGAAAGAAAACAACCACCACAAGCAAATATACGACGCCGTAGCAAAGAAAAAGACGATATAAATAAAGCTGCAAAAAAGACCTCCAACACACAAAATAATATACAATATCGTCCTCACAACTCGTCTCTAAGTCAATACATGATAATGGTAGATGGAGAGTACAGGATACAACGAATATACTATGAGCAATATCGGATAACCGCAAAACCCACCTATAGCAAAACTGTACACAGTCAACCGTAGCGGTGTCCGCTGCAAAAGATGATGCGATAGATGGAAGCCCTGCCTCGACTGCCCTGAGGGACTACCTGCAAAACACTATGGCACAACGGGGGTGAGTTGCCAACTCGTGAATAGTAAATAACATATGCAGATAATCTCAAGTATGCACGTACAGCGCGAATCTATCACATGCAAGCTAATAGCAATAAATGACCATATGTATACAACAGTCATGAAAGGTACTCTATCAGTCACTATTAATACATAAAGTAATAATATGATAATATGTATATGCAACAGTCATGAAAGGTACTCTATCAGGTACAACTAATACATGAAGCAATAATATGAGAATATGTATATGCAACAGTCATGAAAGGTACTCTATCAGGTACAACTAATACATGAAGCAATGCATATAAAATAAATGCGAAATATGGGATAAAACATATCATCCTCACGAAATCCTCATCGTGGCAGGACCAGTGTCCATCTAGAAAATTCAAATCCTAATTATCCTCGGATCGGCCCTCGGATCGGCCCTCATATCGGCCCTCGGATCGGCCCTCATATTGGCTCACAGATCAGCCCTCATATCAAGTAATGAATAAGAATACATGAACAGATCATTATGATGATATATATATATATATATATATATATATATATTTATATATAACAGCGTCCTATACCACTGATATATATATATATATACGTGCATATATATATTAGTGTCTCATACCATTGATATATATACTTAGAAGTAAAATATCATGAAAACAAGTGTCTAGCGTCGAAACATAAATACTCATCTATCAGGCATCGTCACCACGACTGTCCCTGATATGTACATATCATACGTCCATCGGAAACCCGAGTACCCAGCTGTTGGCACTCGAATTCCCCGTTTCCATACGTACGTAACTCCGGTCAATATCAACGCCATCACCGACGAGTTCAATACTGTCACCGGTAGGTATGATTCCTCTGTTAGGCTCATCGGCGTGAACCATCGACATACATTTCTTGCCCCGGGTTACCTCCGGGCCCCACCATGTACCCACACACGGCCCACGATGCCTCCTCGCATAGGGTAATATCAGAACCGAGAAATCTCATGGTGGATACTGAAATATTATATCAAGAGAAACTAGGTTTTTCAAATAATGCATAATTTCATGAAACTACCGCGGTCCTCAAATCCAGAAAATATCATGTGAAATCTATATATCAATGTGAAATCCATGAAATATAATATATGCAACATGAAACAGTATTATGAGCACATAAAGGAAAAACCGCTATTTAACTGCAACAAGTTATTTAATATATCATGCGGTTCCTAATTTCTCCAAATCCATACAACATTATATAAGGGCGAACATATAGCTATAGCAAGGTATGCGTAACCATGTCGGTATAGCAAGATATGTGTATTTACCTATCAGTAATGATGTAATACTCTCTAGGTATATGAGTAGCTATGTCAAGCTAGGTATGTGTATATACAAGTATGTATACAAGATGTATATGTAGCTATGTCTCATATGTGTATATACCTATCACTAATGGTACAATACCATATAGGTATATGGGTAACTAGCATGTAGGTATGGTAAGGCATATGGGTAAGCATGTAGGTATACAGGTATGCTATGTCATATGCATAAAGAAATATGAATCAATGTCTCAATGTCCCTAACCAAACAATATCATATATGTATGTGTGTTTTGCATGTCATGGCAATTATTGACGGTGTGAGTGGCATACAATCAGTGCTCGTGCAACATGAGCTGTCAATAATAGTGTAGTGTCCTAAGGGTACAAGTCCAAGCACAATAGGTAATAATATGCAATGAGGTGTATGCGCAAACTCTATATATGCAATAGAATATACGACTAATATTATATCTTCTCTAGCCCAGATGCATAACGCCATACAGGAGATTCCCATGTAGATGTTAAATCGACTCACTGAAGATCCTGGGTCTAAGTAAAGCCAACCACTCGCTTCCCCTTCTTTGCAGCGTTCAATGTCCTCGCCTTCGATCCTAAAATCAGAAAACAACAAAGCAAGTGTATATATTAGCAATCGACCAATAACATGTATAAACTACGTTTGACCGACACACCAACTCCAAACATACTCTCAAGTGTTCGCTTAGTAGCTAACGTGCATAACGACACTACGAAACCAACTCAAGAGCAACAGATACACAAAGACACGAACCGTATCGAATAACGTAACGCGCGTAAACGAAACACAAGAAATAAGAAAAGTGATCCCAGATTTTGCTACCCAAACAATTTGTAAAAGTTGCACATACCACAAGACCACACACAACCCCAGAAACCCCTACACCAAAACTCAACCCCCAAGTCCCTACTCTGGCCGCAAATTGCGGTCAGAACCATTAAATCTGCGGCCATACAAGAAGGAAATTGGCTCGGGTTTTGAGGGTATCTTCTAGGTCACCACACTAGGTCACTGTGATAGGAACTTTTCCAACAAACATCTGGTTGATAGCAGATCATCCGAGACACCAAATTACACTAAAAATACGATATTTACCCGAAACGAAACTTTACGCATTCTAAACTGAAACTTACAAGCTACACAACACTAAAAGGCTAACTTAACAGAAATAGATCATTATCTACTCCCACAAGCTCAAAGATCCTAGCTTTCCAAGCTCCAAGGCATCCAAGAGGCAAAACAAGATTAAAGACGTGGTTTTTGTGAGATTTTGTGAAGTTTAGTGAAGGATTACTGAAGATTTGTGATGGGTAGGGTGAGTGTTCAGTTGAGAGTGAATGAAAGATGAAAGAAACAATGAGAAAGAGATAGAGAATGTGAGAAATGAGAGAGGGTGAGAAGAAAAGAGAGGTGAGTGCACCCTTGCATTAACTCCTCATTAATGCACACATTAAGCTCACCATGCCACCTCTCCCCAAAACAAAAGCCTTAAGAAATATCTCACACAGATATCTAAAGGTTTAGGATTAAAGTAAAGCAAGGATTAGGTTAAGTTGTCAGGGTCACTAAACTAGATTAGCACAAACAAACCCTCACATTAACGTGCACACGTGCGTCCAAGCCATAACAAATAATAATAAAATATTAATTAAATGTTATAAAATGTGAGGAGGCTAAATTGGTAAACTTTTTACCAAAAACCCGTATTATCGTCTAATTTACACTAATCGAAATCTAAGGCGTTACAATCTCCCCCCTTAAAGAAAATTCGTCCCCGAATTAAAATTCCTACGATGCATACCTTCAAGGAGATGAGTGCAAAACTACCAATCTCACTCGAATCCTCCCAAGTGAACTCCTCACTATACAGCTACTCCATAGAAAACCCTCCATAGATGGAAAGACCCTTGACCGAAGTTTCTTCACCTGCCGATCCACTAACATTATCGGCTGCCGGTGAACGAAAAGATCGTGTCCAAGCAAAACGGTCTGGTGCTAAATCATGTGAAAAGGCGATGAAGGTATTTGCAAAGTATCAACACAAGGAATACGAGATGAATACTCAAAAAATTTGGCGGAAGTGCCAAATTATAGGCAACGGTACCAACTTGCTAAAGGATTTCAAAAGGACCTACAATCTGGGACTAAGCTTCCCAAAACTCAACACGCCATTCATGGGAAAAAGATTCGTAGGAATACATGATCTCCCCCTGCGAACTCAAGTCTGCGACCACTATGGTCGGCATAATACTTCTGTCTGCACTGGGCTACTCTCATCTTGACCTGCATCAACTGGATCTTCTCCGAAGCCTCTCGGCTAGCTGGGGTCCAAAAATCCTGCTCTCGCGAAGTCAGTAAAATAAACTGGCGATCGACACAACCTACACACAAAGCCTAAAGGTTGCCAATTGGAATGTTTCCTGATAAATGCTATCGAAGGAAAACCTTAACAATGGCAAGTGACGATCCCAACAGCCAACAACCAATTAGTACGTACGCACAATCATATCCTTTAGAGTCTGTATAGTCCGCTCTGTCTGACCATCGGCCTACAGATGGAAAAGCGGAGCTAAAGCTCAACCAGTACCCAAGCCTTCCTGAAGCTTTTGCCAAAGACGGCTAGCGAACGCGGTGCCTCTATCTGATACAACGCATGAAGGAACTCCGTGCAAACGTACAAACATACCGAAGAACAACTGAGCAAACTGAGCATAACCGGACAACAATACCCAAATGGAGTCACATCCTGTCTAAACCTGGGTAGACACCACAATGAAATTCATGGAGATCTGCTCCCATTCCCACTCTGGAACGGTAAAAAGGTTGCAACTCTCCAGCCGGTTTCAAATGCTCAACCTTAGCTCGCTGACAAGCCAAGCACCTCGAAACAAAATCCAAAACTTCACTCCTCATCCATGCCCACCAGTAACCAACTCTTAAGTCACGTTACATCTCGGTGGCACTTGGATGAACACAAGAAGCTGACTGATGTGCCTGTTCTAGGACCTCGCGTCTCAACCCATCAGTATCGGGTACACGCCATTGAGTCCCTAACACAGCACGCCCTGGTCATAAATCAGAACTCCGAATCTTTACCCAGCTGAACATGCTCAAGAATATCCGACAAAGAGCATCGGCGGGCTGTGCCCCACGGAACGATTAAGTAAAAGTGGACGGGCGCGGACATGAGCAAGCTGTCCCCTAAATAGAGGAGAACTTAAGCTGAACTCAACGGTTACACAAGAACTGTAAATCTACAGAAGACTGTCTCTAAACTGCGCACAACTGGAACAAACTACCCCCGGGCCTACGACTCAAGCATCAGCTACCACAATCACCTTGCTACGGGAAATAAGGATCTCACAAACACAATCCTTCACAAGCTCTATCCAATGGTGCTGTCTCAACAATCAAAACCCGCTGCAGGAAGATGTACGCTAAGCTCTGGTGGTCCGTGAAAATCTGACAAGACTCTCCATACAAGTAGTGTCTCCAAATCATCAACGCACGACCACCGCGGCCATCTCCAGATCATGAGTGGGATAAAACCTGCTCGTACTTCCTCCAATTGTCGAAAAGCATAAGAGATAACTCTATCATGCTACATCAATACACAATCGAGCCCCACTCACGAAACATCACAGTAAACAACAAAGTCGCCCGGTCCAGAAAGAAAATATAGATCTGGTGCAGTCTTCTACCAAGTCTTCAACCAGCAAAACTCAGCATGCATGCCTCAGTCTAAGAAAAGAACCCACTTCCTTGTCAGTACGCTCAACGGTGCAGCGATACTCAAGAAATCCTGCACGAAATGGCAGTAAAAAACCGGCTAAGCCCAAACGCTGCGGACCTCTGTCCCTGATGCAAGTCTGGGCTAAGCTGTACGGCCTCGATCTCCCTCAGGTCCATACGAAAACCGTCTCCCGTAACCCCATGACCTAGGAAGTTCAACACTATCAAGCCTGAAGGAACACTCCGAGAATCTAGCAAACAGCTGGCGCTCTCCTAATGTCTGCAAAGAAAATCCTCAAGTGCTGCTCACATTCCTCATGACTCTTTGAATAGACCAGAATGTCATCAATAACACGACAATAAACTGGTCGAGGAACGGTCTGAAGAAATCTGGTTCATCATATCTACGAATACTGCTAGAGCATTGGTGAGTCCAACGACACCACCAAAACTCATAAATTCCGTGTCGATATTACTTTCTCCGTTCACTCGCAAAGGGATCTCCGCACTCTCGCGCACAAAAGAAGTCTTCGGAATGTCATCATTCCGAACCCGCAACCAATGATGACCTGATCCCAATGCAAACTTAGAAAAAATCTTGCACCGTGGAGCTGATCGAACAAATCGTCAATGCGAGGTAAAAGATACCTATCCGCACCGTAACTTGGTTCAATTGACGATCAATCAATGCATAACCACAAGTTGTTGTCCTTCTCTTGACTAACAGGATAGGAACTCCCCAACGAGAAACACTCATATGCACAATTCCCCCTATCTAGCAACTCTACAGCAGATCCTTATAATCCCTAAGCTCCGCCGGCTCATCCGGAACAACGTCGGAAAACTCCCGCACGATAGAAACCCGGTCCAACGAACCCACTGTGGTCCTGGTATCATGAATGAAAGCCAAGAATCCTCAACATCCTCTCCTCAAAAGCCGACTAGCAAAAAAGGATGAATTCAAGCTGTGATGGGCGGCACCACTATCCCCCTTCACAACTGAACTGACTCGCTGGGAAAACAAATCATGACTATTTTCTCGCAGCAGTCTACAGACGCATAGTACGTAGCTAACCAGTCTGTGCCTAGGAGAACGTCAAAGTCCAACATCTCTAGAAGGATCAAATCGACCGACGAATCTCCATCTCCCATCCAATTAGCACAAGACCGAAACACGTGTCGCGCAACCAAAGGATCGCTGACAGAAATTAACACAATAAACGGCTGATCTAGCAAACATGACTCTCGTCCCAACTACGGCACAAAGTGTGTAGAACAAACGAGTGCATAGATCCCGAATTAAACAAACATATGCAATAAGGAAACGTACGAATAAGATTACTTGAAAACTCTACATTAGACGTCAGCGCGTCCCGATGGGTAGAAGCAAACGCTCATGTCTGCCCTCTACCTGCAACTGGATGAACTCCTCCACTGCCACCCTGTACACTCGGAACGAATCCTCCGCAACCATGACCTCTCTGGGCATAAGTCTGACGCGGTGCCAAGGAACAATTTCTGACGAAGTGTTGAAGGCTCCCGCATCGAAACATTCATACGATGGCTGCTGACCCTCCTGGGGATAAGAGCTAAACAACTGTCCTCGTCCCAAGCCTCTGCTACCCTCACGACGTGCACGAAACCTGTTACGGCGACTGAACCTCTGTCTCTGGGTTGGTACACCTGCACGAGCCCTCCTCTATCCTAGGACTCCTAAAGTCTCGGAAAGACGCTCCTCATCGTATAGGGCTATGTCCACTGGTGCTGTATACGTAACACTATGCTATGTGCTGATCGCAAGTAATAACTGGATAACAGGGGTGACAACATCCTGTCGCTGCGCTCGACTGGCCTCAACCAACGACCTCATCATCTGGCGCAAGTTCTGCATCTCTGCCTCAAGCCTAGCGACACGATCTATCGAAGGCGGATCCATCTGCTCCTGTGCAACTAGCATACCGTCCTGGTCGATCCTCATCCCTCACGAGTCAACTCTGACCTTGGATCTTGCTGCATCACTCTGAGCCCTCGTATTCATCGGTGGAATAAGGCTATAAATGGAAATAGGATTCGATAAGAACACGGAAATCGAATCACAAGGATATGTATCATCAAGGAAGGGATTTCAAGCAATTAGTACTGAGGTCACTTAGGCGGAGTAGCATGTCGTAAGTATGCCGCGGACATACACACACTACGTTACTCTGCTTCAGCTACCTACTCCATCATACCAAGGTCATCCTACACTTCGAAAGGTAAAACCTAGCGCTCTGATACCAACTTTGCCACGACCCGAAATTGGCACATGACGGCCCTTAAACTACGCAACGTCTACAGGCGTAACGCAATTTAAGTAAGCCAAAAACTCAGCAATCTAAACCATCAAAAATAGTAAGTGATAATAATATTGTTAAAACTTTTGAAATCTCAATCAAATTCTTTAAAGTCCCAATTTATTTCTTTTAAAAAATTTGGCAGCACCTCATTTGTAAAACAAGCCCCCAAAAAGGGTACAACATAAATATATAAGTAAAGTATCCCCAACGGGAGCAAATCTACGCCCAAAGGTGGAAAACAACTACCACAAGCAAATATACGACGCCGTAGCGAAGAAAAATATGATATAAATAAAGCTGCATAAAAGACCTCCAAGTCACAAAATAGTATACAATATCGTCTTCACAACTCGTCTCTAAGTCAATACATGATAATGGTAGATGGAGAGTACATGATACAATGAATATACAATGAACAACATCGGATAACCGCAAAACCCACCTATAGCAAAACTGCACACATCAACCGTAGCGGTATCCACTGCAAAAGATGATGCGATAGATGGAAGCCTTGCCTCGACTGCCCTGAGGGACTACCTGCAAAACACTGTGGCACAACGGAGGTGAGTTACAAACTCGTGAATAGTAAATAACATATGCAGGTAATCGCAAGTATGCACGTACTACGCGAATCTATCACATGCAAGCTAATAGCAATAAATGGCCATATGTATGCAACAGTCATGAAAGGTACTCTATCGGGCACTACTAATACATAAAGCAATAATATGACAATATGTATATGCAACAGTCATGAAAGGTACTCTATCAGGTACAACTAATACATTAAGCAATAATATGACAATATGCATATGCAATAGTCATGAAAAATACTCTATCAGGTACAACTAATACATGAAGCAATGCATATAAAATAAATGCGGAATATGGGATAAAACATGTCATCCTCACGGAATCCTCATCGTGGCAGGACCAGTGTCCATCTAGACAATCCAAATCCCAATTATCCTCAAATCAGCCCTCGGATCGGCCCTCATATCGGCCATTAGATCGGTCCTCAGATCGGCCCTCATATCAAGTAATGAATAATAATACATGCACAGATCATTATGATGATACATACATATATATATATATATAACAGCGTCCCATACCACTGATATATATAATATATATATATACGTGCATATATAACAGCGTCCCATACCACTGACATATATACTTAGAGATAAAATATCATGAAAACAAGTGTCTAGCATCGACACATAAATACTCATCTATCAGGCGTCGTCACCACGACTGCCCCTGATATGTACGTATCATATGTCCATCGGAACCCCGAGTACCCAGCTGTTGGCACTCGAATTCCCCGTATCCATACGTACGTGACTCCGGTCGATATCTACGCGATCACCGACGAGTCCAATACTGTCACCGGTAGGTATGATTCCCCTATCAGGCTCATCAGCGTGAACCATCGACATACCTTTCTTGCCCCAGGGTACCTCCGGGCCACACCATGTACCCGCACACGGCCCATGACGCCTCCTCGCATTGGTGTAATATCAGAACCGAGAAATCTCATGGTGGATGCTGAAATATCATATCAAGAGAAACCAGATTTTTCAAATAATGCATAATTTCATGAAACTACCACGGTCCTAAAATCCAGAAAACATCATGTGAAATCCATATATCAATGTGAAATCCATGAAATATAATATATGCAACATGAAACAGTATTATGAGCATATAAAGGAAAAATCGCTATTTAACTGCAACAAATTATTTAATATATCATGCGGTTCCTAATTTCTCCAAATCCATACAATATCATATAAGGGTGAATATGTATCTATAGCAAGGTATGTGTAACCATGTCGTTATAGCAAGATATATGTATCTACCTATCAGTAATGATGTAATACCCTCTAGGTATGTGAGTAGCTATGTTAAGCTAGGTATGTGTATATACAAGTATGTATACAAGATGGACTTGTAGCTTTGTCTCATATGTGTATATACCTATTACTAATGGTACAATACCATATAGGTATATGGGTAACTAGCATGTAGGTATGGCAAGGCATATGAGTAAGCATGTAGGTATACAGGTATGCTATATGTCATATGCATAAAGAAATATGAATCAATGTCTCAATGTCCCTAACCAAACAATATCATATATGTATGTGTGTTGTGCGTGTCATGGCAATTATTGACAGTGTGAGTGGCATACAATCAGTGCTCGTGCAACATGAGCCGTCAATAATAGTGTAGTGTCCTAAGGGTACAAGTCCAAGCACAACAGGTAATAATATGCAATGAGGTGTATGCGCAAAATCTATATATGCAATAGAATATGCGACTAATATCATATCATCTCTATCCCAGACGCATAACGCCATGCGGGCGATTCCCCTGTAGATGCTAAATCTACTCACTGAAGATCCTGAGGCTAAGTAAAGTCAACCACTCGCAGCGTCTGAAGTCCTCGCCTGCGATCCTAAAATCACAAAACAACAAAGCAAGTGTATATATTAGCAATCGACCAATAACACGTATAAACTACGTTTGACCGACGCACCAACTCCAAATATACTCTCAAGTGTTCGCTTAGTAGCTAACGTGCATAACGACACTACGAAACCAACTCAAGAGCAACAGATACACAAAGACACGAACCGTATCGGATAACGTAACGCGCGTAAACGAAACATAAGAAATAAGAAAAGTGATCCCAAATTTTGCTACCCAAACAATTTGTAAAAGTTGCACATACTACAAGACCACACACAACCCCAGAGACCCCTACACCAAAACTCAACCCCTAAGTCCCTAATCTGGCCGCAAATTGCGGCCAGAACCATTAAATCTGCGGCCATACAAGAAGGAAATTGGCTCGGGTTTTGAGGGTATCTTCTAGTCCACCACACTAGGTCACTGTGATGGGAACTTTTCCAACAAACATCTGGTTTGATAGCAGATTATCCGAGACAACAAACTACACTAAAAATACGATATTTATCCGAAGCGAAACTTTACGCGTTCTAAACTAAACTTAAAAGCTACACAACATTAAAAATGATAACTTAACAGAAAGAGATCATTACCTACTTCCACAAGCTGAAAGATCCTAGCTTTCCAAGCTCCAAGGCATCCAAGAGGTAAAACAAGGTTAAAGATGTGATTTTTGTGAGATTTTGTGAAGTTTAGTGAAGATTTCTGAAGGGTAGGGTGAGTGTTCAGTTGAGAGTGAATGGGAGATGAAAGAAACAATGAGAAAGAGATAGAGAATGAGAGAAATGAGAGAGGGTGAGAAGAAAAGAGAGAGGTGAGGATAATGAGAGAGAAAGGTGAGTGCACCCTTGTATTAACTCCTCATTAATGCACACATTAAGCTCACCATGCCACCTCTCCCCAAAACAAAAGCCTTAAGAAATATCTTACACAAATATCAAAAGGTTTAGGATTAAAGCAAAGCAAAGATTATGATTAGATTAAGTGTTCATGGTCAATAAACTAGATTAGCACAAACAAACCCTCACATTAACGTGCACACGTGCGTGCAAGCCATAACAAATAATAAAATATTAATTAAATATTATAAAATGTGAGGAACCCAAATTGGTAAATTTTTTACCAAAAACCCGCATTATTGTCTAATTAACACTAATCGAAATCTAAGGCGTTACAATTGGGTTGCGTGGAAATCCGGATATTCCCCTATTTCCTGCTCGGACTTATAATAATTATAAGATAGAGTGGAACCAACGTTCCCTAGCACAGTATAATAAGCAGGTTCGGTCAATGCATCCATATTATTATCTTGATTAAGGCATGTTACGGTCGCTACCAGGAAAGAGAGAGAGAAGAAAACACTCTACGTATGCTCTTGCAAGATCAGATTGGTTATTATTTTATCTAATCAGGATGGCTCCCACTATTTTTTATCAAATCTTCCTTCAAACCCTAAAAGATAAGACTAGCCGGGATTAATTACACACTACAAGTTCGCCAATCTTTCAGTCATGCCAGTGTCGGTACTTTGAGGGTGGTTTCCCGTGCTTTCGCACGGACCTAATTAAAATAAAACTCGTTTTCCCAAGGGCGTAACCCTGTTAACACCTTTCTAGACACCTACTTGATCGGCTAATTTTAATGTGCAAAACTCTCTCAGGAGTATCTCTCACTCGCAGTGGGTATCAGAATCCAACCATCTCATAGAAGGTATGCAATCTCATTGCAAATTTCAACACTTGAAATTCTCGATAATATTTCCCCTAGTGACTGTTAGTGTATATGCCCTAGAGGCCATTACTGTATCATACTAGTTTGTATATTACTTAATGGAAGCTTGGGATATTCACCTTGTATAAACAATCTTGCTCAATATAGTAGTATGCTACTTGGTTTGTTTCTACTTCAATGTGTACATGTGTTTATTTTGCGATATCACCTATACGCATTAGTGGAGCCCTTAGGATCTTTGCTTGATTACCAGCGTTGTGATGGCAGTCACACTAGTGGGGGCTGGGTAATCTATAAGCACATCCTTATACAGGTCCCTAGTCGCAGGATTATCGAGACAGGGCATCGATACTCCGGAGTAGACTAGCGTATGCGCTTCTCATCCCAGTGTGGGAGATAGTCTGTCCCACAGCCATCAGTACGTCGTACTGGAGATAGTATACGGGTGCTCGTTAGGTTACGAGTACACTGGACAGGACTCGTCGGGAACTGACAGGTTGGTATTATACCTATCGTCAGTTATCAGTTCCCAGGTGACATGAGTACAGCTTAGTCCGTTGACTTGACACTGGCACTTCGCCTCGAGTGTGTTCCCACTGCACTTTGATCACTACCCTACCACGGCTCAAAGGAGTCGTGCAAACAGATAGTGGTTGGGTGCAGTCCCGAAGCACTTGGAGGCAGTGACGGTTAGACAGGATTCGTCTCTCCCGGTATTGGGGGTTGACATCGCGCTGTGTCTAGGAGAGCCATTACACGAGTAGTCCCTAGCCAGGGCAAGCGAGATATACTAGTAGGCTTCCAGTGTTATCTCTGGGTGTTTTGGGCTTCACTCCGACACGACTTGTACCGCTATTGGGGGACTGACGTTTTACCGCCCCCTAGGCCCGACATGCGATGTATCAGACGAACAGACCGGACTGTACAGAGAATGTCACATTCAGACTCAGTAGGAGTTCAGATGGGGTTCACCTCGTCAGCCTTCTTGTCGGCATCTACCTGGGGACCGTTACGCACAGCTAGTGCCGCTTGCGGTCTGTGGTTAAACCCACTGCCAGCATAGTGTCGAGTCTTTAGAGTCCCACACAGAGCGTATTCGCCTCTGGGCAAAACAGAGTAGAGGTCGCATGGTTTTGCGACAGGGTTCGTTCTCATCCGCGCACTTGTGCACGTTTGGAGTCCGGACGGATATTACTGGCTGGCTCTGGTTTGACTCAGATACTGGTATATGTTTTGGGGTTGCTTTTTATCTCTCAGTATTCATGTTCCTCGGAACAAGGATGCAGGTGTGTATGCACAGTTATTTGAGGAAGAGGAAGAGGACTTTCATTAGGGTTTCGGAACGGGTGCGTATGCACAGTTGACAGTCGTCTTTTTCCAAACCCTAATGGATTTATGTTATATCAATTAATAATATTAATAAAATGAAATTGTGTCATGGTTGGTTTTTATGTTGACTTGTTGACCATGGTTGACTTGTTGACCATGGTTGAAGTTTTGACCATCATCATTACAAAAGAAAGATGCTCTTTGATTCTAGCAAATTCATTTAATGTTTGAAATGATAATGGTCATTCCTAAACTTTCCATCAACCTTTTCATTTTCATTATTATTATTAATTTGATAATTCTTTTGCTTTTTGTTATGGTTGCAAAAAGAAAAGAGCCCATTCTTTCATTTGGCTTCTCTCTCCTCACTTCCTCTTCTTCTTCCTCTAGCAAAAGGAGAACCCTTCTCATGTGTTGAGAATCCCTCTCCTTAAAAGAAAAGCACCCCTTAGACACTCTGTACTCACTCTAGGATCAAGGGTTTAGCAAGCCGGAGATTCTAGTTCACTCAAAGTTCGAGAAAGAGCCCGAAGGTTGAACCCTCAGGTGGATCCATCTTCGACGGAAGAAGGCGACGAGAAGAGAACCATCAACCTCTACAAAGTTTGAAGAAGAAGGAGTTCAAGTTTAGGTATAACCATCTTTCCGAGTAGCTAACTCTCTTTAGCAAGTTTGCTAGTTTTAGTTTAGGAAAAGATCCCGACTTTGTTAGTCCATGTTGCCCCTTGCGCTAAAAATTTGATTTTTATACCGTTTCCGCCTCCCCGTAAGAACCGGGGGTCGCAACGTGGACTTACAGTGGTATCAGAGCCTAACTAAACTTAAACTAGCTTGGTAGTGAAGTGTAACGAAGTTCGGAACCGGAAAAATCCAAAAACCAAACTTTTACAAAACCCTAGTTTCTGTTAAAAATTTTTCTAGTCAGAACAAGATTTGTTATACACCTAAATTCGGCTCAGGGTTTTGTATGAACACCCAAGAAAAACGATCCCCTAATTCCTTCAAATCGCCGCGGATCCGCGGCCTCACCTATTCTTCGAGCCGCGGATCCGCCGCTGTTTAGAGTCTTCTGGTGATCGGGTTTCGTGCAGTGTGTCTCTGTGTTAGTTTTGGGATTTTTAAAATATGTTATATGTGCCAAGATTTTCCAGAGCAGAAATTTACTTTTGGGGTCCTATAATTCCGTATTTTTTTCGGAACTTCACTGCACTTTGACTATGATGGTTATATCTGTGATGTTTGCATGTATTGAACGTCGGCTAATCGCTATAAGTCGATTAGTCGGGGTTATACATCTCTGTGATCTGTGTTTGATGATGGTTTGTGTATATGAATGTGTTGGACTGTCGCGGGTGAATAGCCGGGGTGGATGTGAGATGAGTTTTTGTTTTTCTTTCATTCATTTGTAAATGTAAATTGATGTAATAATATTGTTTGTTTGGCCGCACAACCGGGTCGGGGTTGTAGCCGTCATTGTATAATTCTTTTTACTGTTTTTGCTCCTAGGATAGACCCATGGAGGGGTGCACAAACTACCGGGTACTTGGCGGGTAGTTTGCCGCACCCGTAGGGGTCTTGGGTGGGGTATTTGCTATTCACCGCGACCGTGTAATCCGCTTTTCGTTGCAGGCTCGAACGGATTGCGGATTGCTAGTATATCCAATGTATTCATCTGTGATCTGTAATGTCTATCATTGCTTTATATTTAGGCGTTGCTTATGTTTTACAGCCGCGCTAGCCCAGCCCCCGCTCTGTCGTTAGTTAAGTAACCTAACGAGTGATGACGGGACCCCGTGGCGAATGCGAATGGCATAAGCGTACGTCATATTTTGGTTGTTTTCTGCAATGGTAGGATTAAATGATGGGACGCATTAAAAGAACTAATGCAAGAATATCACGCATTAAAAGAACTAATGCAAGATAATAAACCAAGCTAAAGTCGTTGGAACACTTTCGAAAAACCACTCGGTTCTTTTCAAAACTAACTTTTAAATGCGGAGCTTGAGCCACTCCTTCTAAAAGCTATCTCGTTCCATCGATTATATCAAGTTCACTACGTTCACGGTTTTACCAAAACCATTCATAGCCCTCCGTCGTTTCGCATGAATAGGCAATAGTATTCAAGCTGTGTATTTTGGCCAAAGTCAAGGCATAGTGATTGGTAGCTATTGGGTGTTCATGTGTAGCATAGATAGATGCGTTGATTTGGGACAGTCGTGCTGCCATTTTGGCCAAAGTCAAGGGTATGTACGGATGGATCCAAATTAACCTGGAAAGTGACGGGTAGAACTTGACATGTGACTTATGATATTTTGGCCAAAGTCAAGGTCATAAGAGCATGGGGCAAAAAAAAAAAATCCACATCGGGAGTTTCATAAGTACTGAAACTTGCTAGATTTGCATACCATTTGGAGTGTGATGATTATGGTAGGATTCCTTCATTTTCGTCACGCGATAATATTTGGATCCCGATCCTACTGTGAGTATATGCTACTCCTCGGGAAATTTCTCACTAAACGATCAATGCTATAAACCTAGTAGGTGCCTAGAAAGGTGTTAGCGGGGCTACGCCCCCAGGGAAAAGAGGTTCTTAAATTAAGGAACTTCGCGAAAGCGTTGGAAAACCTCCCTCGAAGTACCGACACTGGCCTGGCTGAACGGTTAAGCAAGTATTGTGCGGTGGGATTGATCCCGGCTAATTCTTCCTTTGTGGTTTGAGGAGGGATTCGAGAGACAGTGGGAGCCATCCTGTTTAGACAAATTAAAAACCATTCTAAACTTGCAAGAGCATCGTGCTAAAGTGTTTCTTCTCTCCCCCCTGCAGCGACCTAATTCGAAATGACTGGACTTAAGTTACTTCTAGATAAAAACATACTGACAGGGCCAAACTACAAAGATTGGCTCAGGAATGTCAAATTAGCAATCACTTACGACAAGCTGGGGTATCTTCTTACCACCAAAGCTCCCCCCGTCCCAGGTCCCACCTCCAGCGTCGCGGATAAGGAAATCCGTAAGACTTGGGAGATTGATTGCGTGAAGGCCAGGTGCCTCGTGCTTGCCTCTATGGACAACGAACATCAGAGGAGGCATGAGAATATGGACCTCGAGTCCATATTTCTCCATACAAAAGAACTGTATGGAGAGCAGTCTCGTGTCGCAAGATACGAAGTGTCGAAGAAGTTATTTTCGACAAAGTTGGCCGTTGGATCATCGGTAGCGGACCACGTGCTTAAGATGATTGGCTACACTGAGGAGCTCGCGGAACTTGGGACCACGTTGGACAGTGAACTCTATACGGATTTAATTCTCCAGTCCCTTCCATCCACTTACGCCCAGTTTATACTGAACTTCAACTTACAAGAAAAGGAAGTTGAACTTTCAGAACTCCTCAACCTGCTGAGGAGCGCAGAGGGCACCCTACAGAAGGGTAGGGAAACACCCGCTTTGTTTGTAGGAGGATCTTCTTCCTCTAGGTCCAAGGCGAAAGCCAAGGGAAAGAGGAAGAAAGCCCCCGCCAAACCAAGAGGCGGTGTTAGTAAAGTGGGTACGAAGGGAAAGGAAAAGGCAACAAAGATTGCGGGGAAGCTTGTTGGAAAGGAAGAATGCTTCTATTGTCATAAGAGTGGACACTGGAAAAAGGATTGCAGGGCTTGGAAGGCCAGGACACAGGAACTGAAGCAGGTTGCGGCTTCAGCTTCAGGTGTGTATGTTATTGAAAACTGTCTTTCTATAAACTCTACTTCCTGGGTATTGGATACCGGATCAGGATCTCATATCTGTAATTCTTTGCAGGCGTTGAGAAACCGTAGGGTTTTGACGGCAGGTGACATGACCCTTAGAGTTGCGAACGGAGCTAGCATGGATGCTAAAGCCGTGGGGGACTATCACCTGGGAATGTCAGATGGGCATGTTTTGGTTTTGCGTAATTGCTTTTTTGTACCCAACGCAACTTGTAATATCATTTCTGTATCTTTGGTTTCTAAAGAAGGTTATGAATTTGCGTTTGTAAGTAATGTTGTAAACATTCACCTTAATCAAGTTCTGATTGGGTCAGGTACATTGAGCAATGGTATATACGTATTGAACCAACCACAGATTTTTAATGTCCAGAATACACACAAAAGAATGTCTCCGGAAATCAATCAGACTTTCTTATGGCATTGTAGACTGGGTCACATCAATGAGAGAAGGTTGACTAAGTTACATACAGAAAGGTATTTGGATCCGTTCGAATATCAATCGTATGCCACTTGTCAATCCTGTCTCAAAGGAAAGATGACAAAGACTCCGTTCACTGGACACGGAGTAAGAGCAAGCGAGCTCTTGGGACTCGTACACAGCGACGTGTGCGGTCCAATGTCTACACATGCGCGAAGCGGTTATTCTTACTTCATTACTTTTACGGATGATTTTTCTAGGTACGGTTATGTCTTCTTAATGAAACATAAGTCCGAAGCTTTTGAAAAATTCCAGGAATATAAGAATGAAGTAGAAAAACAAACCGGCAAAAGTATCAAGATTCTAAGATCGGATCGACGTGGAGAATACTTAAGTGCCGAGTTCCTGAATTATTTAAAAGAGAACGGGATTCTCTCTCAGCTCACTCCTCCATACACTCCGCAGCACAACGGTGTATCGGAGAGACGGAACCGAACCCTATTAGATATGGTACGGTCCATGATGAGTAACGCTGAGTTACCGCGATCATTCTGGGGGTATGCGCTAGAATCAGCTGCGTACCTTTTGAACCGAGTTCCTACTAAGACTGTGCCTACTACACCATATGAGATGTGGTGTGGGAAGAGACCCCATCTCAGTCACATTAAGACTTGGGGAAGTCCAGCTTTTGTTAAAAAGCAGCATGCGGACAAGCTCGAGGCGCGTTCAGTACTGTGTAAGTTTGTAGGATATCCAAAGAATTCCAAGGGATATCTCTTCTACTACGAGGAGGAACAAAAAGTTCTTGTTTCTCGTCATGCCCACTTTCTAGAACACCAGTTCTTAGAAAAAGAATTAAGTGGGAGCGCAGTAGAACTGGAAGAAATTCCAGAACCACAGACTATTACTGAAAGCTTAGTGGAACCAGAGGGTTCAAATGAACAGGACATTCCTACGCCGCTCCGCAGGAGTAGTAGGCAGTCTCATCCGCCCGAGAGATACTACGGTTTTCTCATAGACGGGGATAGAGAGGATTGCATCATAGATTATGATGAGCCTACTAGCTTCCAGCAGGCCGTTCAGAGCGTTGACTCGGTAAAATGGCTGGATGCAATGCGGACCGAAATGGAGTCCATGTACACCAACAAAGTATGGACGTTGGACATTGCTCCAGACGGGGTAAAACCCGTAGGATGCAAGTGGATCTTCAAAAGGAAGATTGGTGTAGATGGACAGGTTGAGACCTATAAAGCTAGACTTGTAGCAAAGGGTTTCCGTCAAAGACCTGGTTTGGACTATGACGAAACCTTTTCTCCAGTGGCTATGCTGAAATCCATTCGGATCCTTCTTGCCATTGCTGCCTTCCACGATTATGAGATTTGGCAGATGGACGTAAAAACCGCTTTTCTAAATGGAAATTTAGAGGAGTGTGTCTATATGGATCAGCCAGAGGGTTTCATTCAGAGTGGGAGCAGCGGAAAGGTGTGCAAGTTGCTTAAGTCCATCTATGGACTAAAGCAGGTATCGCGGAGTTGGAACATCTGTTTTGATGAGACGGTCAAGGAATTTGGCTTTATCAAAAATCCTGATGAACCATGCATTTATAGTAGATTTGTAGCGAGAACTGTAGTATTCCTCGTTTTGTACGTGGATGACATTCTCTTAATAGGAAATGACATTCCTATGCTACAATCTGTCAAGGGATTCTTGTCACAAAGCTTCTCCATGAAAGGCCTGGGTGATGCTTCGTACATCCTGGGGATCCGGATCCATCGTGATAGATCCAAGAGGATATTAGGACTTTCACAGTCCAGGTACATCGACACTATACTGAAAAGATTCAGTATGGAAGATTCCAAGCGCGGTAACCTACCGGGTTGTCACGGGATCACCCTCTCTAAAGAGATGTCTCCCACGACTGATTTGGAGAGGGATCGCATGTCTATTATACCCTACGCTTCTGCGGTAGGCTCTATAATGTATGCGATGTTGTGTACCAGACCGGATGTAGCTTATGCACTGAGTGTGGTAAGCAGGTATCAGTCAAACCCTGGAGAGAAACACTGGATAGCAGTAAAGAACATTCTCAAGTACCTGAGGAGGACTAAGGAGATGTTCTTGGTGTATGGCGGAAAAGACCTCCAGATCGAGGCCTTTGCTGACTCCAGCTTCCAGAGTGACAAGGATGATTCCAAGTCCATGTCGGGTTTTGTCTTTACCCTCAATGGAGGGGCGGTGTGTTGGAAGAGTTCCAAACAGGAAACCGTTGCAGACTCGACGATGGAAGCGGAATACATCGCTGCATCTGATGCCGCAAAAGAAGCTGTCTGGATGAGGAAGTTCTTGAAAGAACTTCAGGTGGTTCCGTCCATTGTTGACCCAATACCTCTATATTGCGACAACAACGGGGCTATAGCTTTAGCGAAGGAACCCAGGTCCCATCAGAGATCCAGACACATCTTGAGGCGGTATCACCTGATCAGGGAGATCGTGGATCGCAAGGAGATCGAGGTTGGGAGGGTTGCTTCAGAAGAAAACACTGCAGATCCATTCACCAAGGCCCTACCCCAGACTCAGTTCGAGCGGCTGATCGAGATGATAGGTCTTCGATACGCCAGTACATGGCCTTAGTGCAAGTGGGAGATTGTTAGTGTATATGCCCTAGAGGCAATTACTGTATCATACTAGTTTGTATATTACTTAATGGAAGCTTGGGATATTCACCTCGTATAAACAATCTTTCTCAATATAGTAGTATGCTACTTGGTTTGTTTCTACTTCAATGTGTACATGTGTTTATTTTGCGATATCACCTATACGCATTAGTGGAGCCCTTAGGATCTTTGCTTGATTACCAGCGTTGTGATGGCAGTCACACTAGTGGGGGCTGGGTAATCTATAAGCACATCCTTATACAGGTCCCTAGTCGCAGGATTATCGAGACAGGGCATCGATACTCCGGAGTAGACTAGCGTATGCGCTTCTCATCCCAGTGTGGGAGATGGTCTGTCCCACAGCCATCAGTACGTCGTACTGGAGATAGTATACGGGTGCTCGTTAGGTTACGAGTACACTGGACAGGACTCGTCGGGAACTGACAGGTTGGTATTATACCTATCGTCAGTTATCAGTTCCCAGGTGACATGAGTACAGCTTAGTCCGCTGACTTGACACTGGCACTTCGCCTCAAGTGTGTTCCCACTGCACTTTGATCACTACCCTACCACGGCTCAAAGGAGTCGTGCAAACAGATAGTGGTTGGGTGCAGTCCCGAAGCACTTGGAGGCAGTGACGGTTAGACAGGATTCGTCTCTCCCGGTATTGGGGGTTGACATCGCGCTGTGTCTAGGAGAGCCATTACACGAGTAGTCCCTGGCCAGGGCAAGCGAGATATACTGGTAGGCTTCCAGTGTTATCTCTGGGTGTTTTGGGCTTCACTCCGACACGACTTGTACCGCTATTGGGGGACTGACGTTTTACCGCCCCCTAGGCCCGACATGCGATGTATCAGACGAACAGACCGGACTGTACAGAGAATGTCACATTCAGACTCAGTAGGAGTTCAGATGGGGTTCACCTCGTCAGCCTTCTTGTCGGCATCTACCTGGGGACCGTTACGCACAGCTAGTGCCGCTTACGGTCTGTGGTTAAACCCACTGCCAGCGTAGTGTCGAGTCTTTAGATTCCCACACAGAGGGTATTCGCCTCTGGGAAAAACAGAGTAGAGGTCGCATGGTTTTGCGACAGGGTTCGTTCTCATCCGCGCACTTGTGCACGTTTGGAGTCCGGACGGATATTACTGGCTGGCTCTGGTTTGAGTCAGATACTGGTATATGTTTTGGGGTTGCTTTTTATCTCTCAGTATTCATGTTCCTCGGAACAAGGATGCAGGTGTGTATGCACAGTTATTTGAGGAAGAGGAAGAGGACTTTCATTAGGGTTTCGGAACGGGTGCGTATGCACAGTTGACAGTCGTCTTTTTCCAAACCCTAATGGATTTATGTTATATCAATTAATAATATTAATAAAATGAAATTGTGTCATAGTTGGTTTTTATGTTGACTTGTTGACCATGGTTGACTTGTTGACCATGGTTGAGGTTTTGACCATCATCATTACAAAAGAAAGATGCTCTTTGATTCTAGCAAATTCATTTAATGTTTGAAATGATAATGGTCATTCCTAAACTTTCCATCAACCTTTTCATTTTCATTATTATTATTAATTTGATAATTCTTTTGCTTTTTGTTATGGTTGCAAAAAGAAAAGAGCTCATTCTTTCATTTGGCTTCTCTCTCCTCACTTCCTCTTCTTCTTCCTCTAGCAAAAGGAGAACCCTTCTCATGTGTTGAGAATCCCTCTCCTTAAAAGAAAAGCACCCCTTAGACACTCTCTACTCACTCTAGGATCAAGGGTTTAGCAATCCGGAGATTCTAGTTCACTCAAAGTTCGAGAAAGAGCCCGAAGGTTGAACCCTCAGGTGGATCCATCTTCGACGGAAGAAGGCGACGAGAAGAGAACCATCAACCTCTACAAAGTTTGAAGAAGAAGGAGTTCAAGTTTAGGTATAACCATCTTTCCGAGTAGCTAACTCTCTTTAGCAAGTTTGCTAGTTTTAGTTTAGGAAAAGATCCCGACTTTGTTAGTCCATGTTGCCCCTTACGCTAAAAATTTGATTTTTATACCGTTTCCGCCTCCCCGTAAGAACCGGGGGTCGCAACGTGGACTTACAGTGACTTATGACCGTAACTATGGTCAACAAATCATAAGCATTAGTCAAGTTCTACCCGTCATTTCGTGATTAATTAGACCCATCCACATAATCCTTAACTATGGTCAATAAAGTCACATGACTGCCCTAATTAATCGCATCATATGTTGTGTAGGAAGACATCACTTAGCTACCGCACACTACGCCTTAACTATGGTCAACAAACGTAGCACGAATACTAAGTACTCTACTTCCTAAAATGACGGAGGGTTACGACAAGTTTTTAAGAAAACCTTTTGCGTAATGAACTTGATATCGTTGTAGAAACGAGTGATTTGAAAAGGAGTGTTTTTTAGGCTTTTAATAGTTTTGCTAAAGAGGTCACTCCCGGTGAAGGGATCTCGGCTCTTTCCTCATCGAATGCGGTGCTGGATATTCGGAAAGGATCATGTTTTCTTATCGAAAAATTCACCTAAACAAAATTCACCTAAACGCAGACTTGAATTCGCTTAAGGTGATCATGTTTTCTTGAGGGTTTCTCCCATAAGCGGGGTGTTGAGATTCAAAAAGGAAGGAAGGCTTAGTTCCAAATTTGTGGGTTCTTTCAAGATTCTCGAGCATATCAGCACGGTTACTTATCGTTTGGCGCTTCCACCTAGCTTTCCAGATGTTCACCCCGTGTTTCATGTATCGATGCTCTGCAAGTACCTTCATGACCCTTCTCACGCGATACAACATCAGACAATCCAGATGGAGCGCAATCTTTATTTCACCGAGCAGCCGATAGTCATTCTATATCGGCAGATGAAGAAACCGAGGTTCGAGGGCATACCGACCGTAATGGTTCTTTGGCGTGGCCCGAGAGGCGAAGAGGTCACGTGGGAAGCAGAGGACAAGATGAAAGAGAGCTATTCCCATCTCTTCTAGGGTACGCGTAGTTAGATTTTAAATTCGGGGATCGAATTTCTTTAAGGGGGGAAGATTATAACGTTTTAAAAAAAATCGTTTAGGTAAATTTTCCGATAATCGTTAATATAACTCGTGTTTTCCGTAAAACTTAATTATAATTGTTTTTCATCATAGACTTAATTATACCTATTTTAGCTATGAAATTGCTAGTATTTGGTATTTAATTAGTCACTTACAAATTTGCTAGTTTACTTAAATATTTTTTTTAAAATTACTTATTTTTAAATATTGTTTAATCTTTCACTTATACATTTAATTAGTGATTATTACAAACTAGAATGGGTTAATCACACACTTGTGCACCATGACAACTAATAGCTAGTTTGTAACATATTCTTTTGTTCTTTAATTTGTCTTCATGGGTCTAAAAAAGTCTAGGATTTATTTGAAAATAAAATAAATAAGAAATGAGTTAATATATGATATGAAGGAGGATGTTTCTACACACACACACACACTCAACCCTCTCACTCCCATGTTCTGGTCGAGCCTAAGGCTGCTGCCTTCTCCCATTTCTCCACTTCATTTCTCATCAAAAATTCCTCATTTTTGCATCAAAAATCCATACAATGTCTCACTAATTCATCATTAAACCTGTAGGGTTCCTAAGCATGACATCAAGGTTTCGGGAGGCATCGTCCATGCCAATTTCAAAAATTTGTCGTAGAAAATAACCCGAACCCTAGAATCTTAACTAGGGATTTAGACGAAACATAATGTAAACAACTTTACATCTATGTGAGTAGGGATTACAACCTTTGTAGTCCGGTCCTTCACTTCTATAGTCCTTCGCTGCGATCAATGAACTCCTGGACTCTTGAGAGGCTCCACAAGGTGAGTGATGCATACTTGCTTGAAGTCTTCAAAGTCGAAGATGATCTACCTCGAGGAAATACGAACTCAAGCTATCACTTCACTAATATGGGATTAGTGAAGCTAACACCCTAAACTAAATGGCTAGTTTAGTAGAGAATGATGAAGTACGAATTTTGCTCACTTTAGAATTTAATTTCTAACTATTTTTCTTCACTTTCTCAAAAGCAAGAGAGAGCTTGAAGGAGATGAATGAAGAAGATGAAGTGAATGAGAGTGAGGTTAGAAATGCAACCATGGTGAGTTTATGTCATACATTAACCCATGTAGAGAATAAGCCATGGCTAAGTGATTATTCTTAGATTAATATATATCTTAGGTAAGACAAAACAAGTGGACTTAGTCAATGGTTCTACAAGCTTCATCCAAGCTCAACCATGACAAATATCCAAATGTATTGAATTACTTATATAAATATAAACCAACACATTATCATAACCATGGTGTAAGTCTCATACACCCATGTTGCATGTATAACCTAGCATGTCACAATAATATATATCACTTATATATTATTTATATAACAAAAGAAAACAATACAATAAACATATATCACATATATGTTAAATGTATCAAAAGTGAGAAAAATAAATACTTAAGTGAGAAAATATTAGTTAATGTAAATTAATATATCAAATATATAATTATACATTAAATTATTAAATCAACACTTGATTTAATAATCCGGCTATATCACATATAACCGACTAATATAATATGTATCATTTCATCGAATCAACACTTGATCCGATAACCCGGCTATATCACATATAACCGGCCGATATCACATATCGCGAGAATAGAATACAGTATCACATACACGTATTAATCTCGGTCCCGCACATATCACATATGTGCTCCTAGTTCTTTTTTCCTGAGCCAGTAAACCTCTGTGTAAGACTCTAAAGACTCGTCAACACGCCGGCAGTAGGTGATAATCATATCAATCATCCACAAGCTGTCAGCGGTACTAGCTGGACGTAAAGGCTACCCGGGTATTAAGCGATCAGAAGATCAACATGCAAGCCCTCTCTAACTCCTGTAAAGCTTGTCAGTAACACTACCGTACAGTCCGGTCTCTTCGTCTGATATGTCGTATATCTAGTCTAGGGGTGGTAAATGTCAGACCCCAGTAATCAATAAGTCTTGCCGATGTAAGGCTCATAACGAGTCGAGAAACTGCCGATAACACTTATAAGTAAAACTCCGTAGCAGCCCTGTCCAGGGATATCCTGTTATGGCCAATCAAGCACAGCGCAACATCAACCGCCTATACCAGGAGAGACGAATCCCCTCCTATCACTCATTGCCTCCATTTGATTCGGGACTGTACCCAAAAGCCACCGCTTTGCACATTCTCTTGAACCTGGTAAGGTGGAAATCAAAGCACAGTGGGAATCACACAAGACTCTATAATGGTCTCGGGTCTACAGACTAACCTGTACCAGTGTCACCAGAGAAATGCTATCTGACGATAGGTATAATACCAACTAGGATTTCTCGATGAGTCCGTTCAGTGTACCCAATCTCCACTGAGCACCCGTATACCACCTTTGATGTCAAACACCAATGGATGTGGAATCATCCATCGCTCATCATATGGGTCAAGATGCGTATACGCTAGTCTACTCTGGAATATCGATGCCCTATCTCGATACACCCTCGACTAGGAACAATTATAGGATGTACTTGTGGACTACCCTTGGCCCCACTAGTATGATCTCCATCATAGTCCTGGCAGTCAAATACACATCCTAAGGGCTTTATCAACATGTGAAAGCAAGACAGTATCACTATACTAATCTACATGTTAAGACAAAGAGCAACCGGATAGCATACTATCATGTTGAGCAAGAAATTCCTCTCTCTATATATATATCCAAGCATCCACTATAATATACATCACATGTACAATAATGGCCTCTAGGGCATACATATAACTAACAATCTCCCACTTGCACTAAGGCCAGTTGTTGTAGTATCTCATATCCAACATCTTGAAGAGTCTCTCAAATTGTATCTGGGGTATAGCCTTCATGAGTGGATCCGCTGTGTTGTTCTTCGTGTCAACTCTTCTGACCTCGATCTCCCGGCGATCAACTATCTCCCGGATCAGGTGATACCGCCTCAGAATATGCCTGGATCGCTGATGGGACCTGGGTTCCTTGGACAAAGCCACTGCTCCATTGTTATCACAATACAAAGGTATTGGATGCTCAATGGACGGAACCACTCCAAGTTTGTTTATGAACTTCTTCATCCAGACAGCCTCTTTGGTAGCATCGTTGGCAGCGATTTACTGAGCCTCCATCGTCGAGTCTGCTACGGTTTCCTGTTTGGAACTCTTCCAACAAAATGCCCCTCTATTAAGGGTAAAGACAAATCCCGAGACTGACTTAGAGTCATCCCTATCACTCTGGAAGCTCGGATCGGTAAAGGACTCCACTTGGAGTTCTCCGTTACCATACACCAAGAACATATCTTTAGTCCTTCTCAAGTACTTGAGAATGTTCTTCATAGCTGTCCAGTGACTCTTTCCAGGATCTGCTTGATACATACTCACTACACTTAGTGAGTATGCTACATCGGGTCTGGTACATAGCATCGTGTACATGATAAAGCCTACTACCGAAGCATAGGGTATCCCTTGCATGCGAGCTCTCTCCAAATCAGTCTTGGGAGACATCTCTTTGGAGAGAGTGAGTCTTAAGATCGTGGGTAAATCCCCATGCTTGGATTCCTCCATACTAAACCTCTTTAGTATGGTGTCAATGTACCTGGATTGGGACAATCCCAATATCCGTTTAGATCTATCTCTATAGATCTTAATTCCCAAGATGTAGGAGGCATCACCTAGATCTTTCATTGAGAATCTTTGTGATAAGAAGAGCTTGACCGAGTGCAGCATAGGAATATCATTTCCTATCAAGAGTATGTCATCCACGTACAATACGAGGAAGACAACCTTACTCTCTACCACCTTCTTGTATATACAAGTTCATCTACGTTTTTGACGAAGTCAAACTCTTTGACTAAGACATCAAAATAGATGTTCCAACTCCGCGATGCTTGCTTTAACCCGTATATGGATTTAAGAAGCTTGCACACCTTCCCGCTTCTCCCACTATCTACGAAACCCTCTGGCTGAGTCATGTATACACACTCTTCTAAATCACCATTTAGAAAGACGGTCTTAATATCCATTTGCCATATTTCGTAGTCATGGTATATAGCAATGGAAAGTAGTATTCGGATGGACTTAAGCATAGCCACTGGAGAAAAGGTTTCATCATAATCAACACCTGGTCGTTGACGAAAACCTTTTGCAATAAGTCTAGCTTTGAAAGTCTCAACTTTTCCATCTACACCAAGTTTCTTCTTAAAGATCCATTTGCTCCCAATGGTTTTTACCCCTTCAGGAGAAACCTCTAAAGTCCATACTTAGTTGGTGTACATGGATTCCATTTCAAATCGCATTGCATCCAGCCATTTCACTGAGTCCCCACTCGTGCTGGCCTGCTCGAAGCTAGTTGGGTCATCATCTTCCATGATGCAATCCTCGCTCCCACCAACAATGAGAAAACCATAGTATATCTCAGATGGATGAGGAACCCTACTAGATCGGCGGAGAGGCTGGGGTTCGTTGGGAGCTATCGAATCCTCTGGTTCCACCAAATCCTCAGTTATAGTCTGTGCTGCTAGAACTTCTTCCAGTTCTACCTCATTGCCAATAATTTCTTTCATAAGAAAACCTTTTTCTAAAAGGGTGGCATGTCGAGAAACAAACACCTTTTATTCCTCGGAGTGGTAGAAGATATACCCTCGCGAATGTTCAGGATATCCTATAAACTTGCACAGAATTGACCTTGCCTCGAGCTTGTCCGTATTTTGTGTTTTCACATATGTCGGACAACACCATATCTTAACATAATTAAGATATGGTCTCTTTCCTTTCCATATCTCATATGGAGTGGTTGGCACAGATTTGGTGGAAACCATATTCAATAGGTCTGCAGCTGTCTCCAGTGCATAACTCCAAAAGGAATTAGGTAACTCAGCATTGCTCATCATAGAGCGCACCATATCTAATAGGATGAGATTCCTCCGCTCCGACACACCGTTGTGCTGTGGTGTATACAGAGGAGTAAGCTGAGAGAGAATCCCATTCTCTTTTAGATAGCCCCGAAACTCATTGCTCAAGTATTCTCCTCCTCGATCAGATCGAAGGATTTTAATACTTTTACCCATTTGGTTCTTGACTTCGTGCTAATATTATTTGAATTTCTCAAAAGCTTCAGACTTGTGTTTCAACAGGAACACATGTCCGTATCTTGAGAGATCGTCAGTGAATGCAATGAAGTACGAGGAACCATTCCTGGCATGTGTAGACATGGGACCGCATACATCACTATGTATCAGTTCCAAGAGTTCTATAACTCTTTCTCCGTGTCCAGTAAACGGAGTTTTGCTCATCTTGCCATTGAGACATAACTGGTAAGTGTCATAAGATGAAAATTCGAACGAATTCAAATATCCATCCTTATATAACTTAGCTAGTCGTGTCGCATTGATATGACCTAGTCTACAATGCTATAAGAAGGATTCGTTTATTTCTGAACTCTTCCTCTTGTGTGTGTTTTGTACATTAAGAACTGTGGTTTGATTTAGAACGTATATGCCATTATTTAACGAGCCTGATCTAATCAACTTTTAATTCAGAAAGATGTTCATAACATTATCCTGACAACAAAATTATATCCTTCTTTACTTAATAAAGAAACTGATATAAGATTGCATATCAGGGTCGGTATGTAATAGTTTTCGTTCAGAATCAATGCATTACCATTTGGTAACAGAAGATGATATTCGCCAACTGCTTTGGCTGCAACATTTGTACCATTTCCTACTCTTACGGAATGATCACCCTCTCCCAGTTCTCTACCTTTCCTAAGCTCATGCAACATATTACATATGTGGGATCCTGATCCGGTATCTAATACCCAGGACATAGAGTGAACTAAGAAACAGTTCTCGGTAACTAACACATCCGAAGAAGATACATCAACATGCTTATTCTTCGTTTGGGCGGCGTGGGAATCCGGATATTCCCCTATTTCCTGCTCAGTCTTATAACAATTATAAGAAAGAACGGAACCAACGTTCCCCTGCTCAATATAACAAGCAGGTTGGGTCAATACATCCATATTATTATCATGATTAAAGCCTGACATGGTCGCTACCTGGAGAGAGAGAAGAAAACACTTTAGCGTATGCTCTTGCAAGATTAGATTGGTTATTATCTTATCTAATCAGGATGGATCCTACTGTTTTTATCAAATCGTCTTTCAAACTCTAAAAGGTAAGACTTGCCGGGATTAATTACACCTTACAAGTTCTCCAATCTTTCAGCCAGGCCAATGTTGGTACTTTGAGGGAGGTCCCCCGTGCTTTCGCACGGACCTAATAAAATAAACCTCATTTTCCCAGGGGCATAACCCCGTTAACACCTTTCTAGACACCTACATGATCGGCTAATTATCATGTGTAAAACTCTCCTAGGAGTAACTCTTACTCGCAGTGAGTATCGGGATCCAACTATCTCATAGAAAATATGCAATCTCATTGCAAATTTCAGCACTTGAAATTCCCGATAATACTTTTTCCCCTAGGATTCTATGACCTTGACGCAGGCTAAACAACCCATAGTCTGCTAGTCAAGTTCAACCCGTGCATTTCCTTATTGAATTAAACCCACCTTTATGAACCTTGACGCAGGCCAAACAACGCCATACGAATACCCTAAACCGATTGCATCTCATGCTGCAGATAAGTACTAATTAGCTATTATTCATCACAGAAAACTGCATTTTAATACCGCTCATTCATTATCTATTTTTTTATATATCGGTGCTATTAACCAGTGTCTGCTCAGTAATTACAGATTACAGGTATTCGTGATAAAAAACTGAAAACACATTCAAAATCACGGATATAATATTTGGGAGCCGACACTGCAAGCAGAACAGAAAACAGACCGATATCCAAAGAGTTCTTTTGGAAATAAACATGTGTACACACTTTTGTCTAGAATGGTCCAACACACTACAAGTGTACACACTGGCTCTTTGGCACATGAACATGATGGGGCTGCCATGATGCAAGGCACAAGTGGGCATGGGTGTGATGTGCATTGATGAGCATTGAATGCATAAAGTTTTGATGTGATGCATTGCTTCATGATTCCCTCCAAATCTCTGCATGCAAACCAGGCTTAAAATGATAAAACTAGCAGTACCAGAGTGATATTGGGATGCACAAAAGACCACACAACAAGCATGAGCCCCTCTCCTCGGTTTTGGACCGACCACATGTACATTAGGACCGGCAAGCTCGGCCCCACTAGCCCTAAAGTGCCCTAGTTTTCTACAGAGCATCCCTTACTGCCTTGTCACCTCATTCTTATTGTTTGTTTAATAATTTTTGGTGCCTATATAAAGCAGACCAGTGAAGCAAGGGGAGCTCTCTCTCTCGTTCTCACATACTTCTATAGTTTTGTTAGTTTCTTTATTTTTGGTTTAGCTTGAGGGTGAGTGTGCTTCATCATTGGTTTCTTCTTCTTCTTCCCTCTTGAAGCGTTCTTTGGAGAGCTTAATTATGGAGGTTGAACAAGTAACCAAAATCTTGTAATCTCTTTCTTCAAGTGTAATAATATTTGTGTTTCTTTGTTTACTTGCGTTCTTTACTTGCTTGTTTTTCTTTTATAATGCTTAACTAATCTTTAATTGGTTGTGGTTATGGTGAAGAAGTGAGATGAAAGGATTTTGCCTCCTCCACCTCTTGTTTATGTTTAATGTGCTTATTTACATGATTATAACTTAAAGATTGATTTATATATTGATGTGATATGGTATTTTGAAACCATGGTTACTTGTAACCTCTTCATATACCATATTCACTCCCATTCCCTAATTGATAAGGGTTTTCTATACAGCTTTCAACAATGTTTAAATTAGAATCAAATTAGTGTTAAGTTTGCTAAGTTTGGATACGGTATTTTATGTCCGAGTGCTTGACAAGCCCTCAGTTTTCATATACCGTATACCATCACAAACCCTTAGCAAAGTCAACACCAAAACTATTTTGCACTTACTCATTAATTGTGTTTTTGATGTTGTGGTAAGCTTGCTATCCCTTGTGCTTAGTGTTGTTACCCCAAGCTCGGACATACAACGGTAAGTGAACAAAACAGACTCATTTCGTGATTGCGGAGAATATCGGAATTTGACGACTTATGCCTCGCAACCGCTTCGACAAGTCGTGCTTCATGTCGGGATCAACGTGAAAATGAACAACTCATGAACAAAAGAGCGTCGAGGGAATCATCGCGATTCAACCTTCCGAGCCAAAGCCACGACCATTCTTTCTTAGCTTCTTTCTTTGTTTTCCGTATTTTCGTATTCTTTATATTTTTTGTTACAAAACCCAGTTCATTAATTTGTTGAACCTTAAAAGACAAGACCTAATACACAATTCCCTGCGGATCGACCCGTACTTGCCGGCTTGCTACAACGCGCCGTGCACTTGTGGTTTATTAATAAGAAAACGAGAACGATCATGAGGGCACATCCATTTCCTTAAACGATTCCATTTTCAAAACATACGCGTTTGCGCACGCGGGAGAATTCCCAATGGCTACCGTACACTACGTCTTGCGCAGGCCAAACTACCGTAGTACGAATATTAAATATTACTTATCTGAAATGATGGAGGGCTACACAGGTTTTTAAGAAAACCATGAGCATAATGAACTTGATATCATTGTAGAATCTAGTGATTTTTGAAAAGGAGTGTTTTTGAGGCTCACTCCCGGTGAAGGGATCTCGGCTCTTTCCTTATCGAATAAGGTGCATGATATTTCACAAATACCACTGTGCAAAGAAAAAACTAAAAGAAGGAATCAAAAGACAAAACCGAGTGGGTTGTAGCATCTGCTAGTTTCTCTAAAGAGGTCACTCCCGGTGAAGGGATCTCGGCTCTTTCCTTATCGAATAAGGTGCTGGATATTCTACAAGGAATACCGCTATGCAAAGAAAAAACTAGAGCTACCATTTTTGAAAATATGATTCTACAACATCTTTTAGGTTTCTTTTTCTTTCATTAATCTCATTAATGAAGTCCCATCATTGGTGCTTCCTAAGCATCACAGAAGAAATGAAAATATAACATACGCTTATGCCATCCGTATTCGCCACAGTGTCCCGTTATGCACCGTTAGGTTACTTAACTAATGGCATAGCGGGGTGGGACTAGAGCGGGTGCAAAACATAAGCAACGTTTATTATATATCATATATATAATAATAAAGCATTCGTCTCAGACATATAAAGTGATCACATCACAGAATATCAACAGCAGAAGATAACATATGAAATATTGGATATATTAGGAATTCCGTGCTTTAAATTAAGCCAATATAAAACACGGATTCCACGGTCGCGATGAATAGCAAAACCCACATCCCTAGACCCCTACGAGAGCGGCAAGCAACCCTACGAATTCTAGAGTTAGGAGACCCGGTTTCGACTCCTCGAGATGGTCTCCCACTGGACCCTAGAACCCGGTTACTCGTGCTCCCCTCCTTGGGTCTATCCTAATGCTGAAAAGTAAATAATATACAACAATGATGACATCATTCTCAACCCGGAAGTGCCCTAATAAAAGAATATTACATACAATGAATTTTACATGAATGAAAATAAAAACTCTCATCTCACATAAAACCCCCGGCTATTCAAAACACGACGATCCAATATAACATATCACAGCAACACATAACATCGCATGTCATCAACGTAAGTAAATATGCGTATCATAATTGCCGTTGATATATAGTAACGAAAACAGTGATACACCACACATTACACTTACGGTCGTAAAAAAGAAAATGTCAAACTACAACATTTGGAATCCACAATCACCTTAGACATCATAAACCCGAAATATCACATACTTCGGATTTCATGCGTAACTTTACGAATTCCACATATTGTATCATATTCCACAAATTGCTAGACGATGTTAAACATTCCGATCGAATCAACAAATACCCAAAATTTCCCAAAAAGCTCAACACTTAAGCACAGTTTAAAAATACTCAGAACATGCCATGGTACCTATGGACCAACCGTAGAAGGGTCAACCCTTGCCTCACCTATGGTGTCGCGGAACTACCGCAAACCCTAGGGTTTGGAGGCGGTTCTTACGGTCACAGAATCGAGTTAGGGTTTCGTTCTTCTAGAGGGTCCATCGAATCACTTTAATGATATTTTAATGTTCTTTAACTTTGAAAAAATACAACTCTTGGAAAATTTTCCGGCGAGGGTTAAAATGGGTATTTGAAAATAAAATAAATAAGAAATGAGTTAGTATATGATATGATGGGGGGATGTTTCTACACACACACACACACTCACCCATCTCACTCTCATGTTCTAGCCGAGCCTAAGGCTGCTGCTTTTTCCCATTTCTCCACTTCATTTCTCTTCAAAAATTCATCATTTTTACATCAAAAATCCATGCAAAGTCTCACTAATTCATAATTAAAGCTTCACCCAAAAGTTCTTGACCTAAACTAGCTTGGATCTTGGAGCAAGATGGCGTTTTGGAGGCTAAGTTTGCAAGCTAGATCTCAAAAATTATGAGGTATAAATCTTAACCCTATGTTTAAATTATTGGTTAATTACTTTAATCTAACTTAATTAGGTATTAGTATGATTCAAATTGCAAGTTTGGGTTTCTAAAGAGAAGGGTTTGGGTTCAAGTTAGGGTTTTATCATTTGAGTATGCTTACAATGTGTAGTTTAATATCTTAAGACTTGAAAAATCTAAACTAGTTGTTAACTTGCTAATTGTTACATTTAATTTGCCCAAATTAAATATTCTTGCAAACTAATTTCATGATTAGTGTGTGAATATGTAAGATTACAATTTAATTTAGATTTGTGTGGCTTAATTAAGTTATTAAGTGAATATTATGGCCACTAGATTTGCTAAAACATATAGTTTTACACTAAAATGGTTAAGTGATGCTTACTAGGGTTTTAGAATAAATAGATTTTAATTAAGTTGAGGTTTTGATGATCTACAACCCATTTCATATAATATTTAGTGTGTTGTGAATGCATGATTGGTAGGATCGGGGTCTAAGCTTTGTGGTTGTCACGTATAGTGACCCCTAGTTGTGGTTTGTGGCGTTGTCGCGAGCGCATTTATGCACCAAGTGCGTGCGCGTCAAGTTAGTGCACGTTGGTTGTCTTATATCGTTGTGTCCGCGACCATTTATACAGCTATCCTCTTATTTACTTGTGTGCGATTCTAGGATCGGGTGCAGAGGCGTCAAACGTGGCGCGGAAGGACAAGGTTGAGATCGGATCAGATTAGCCGAGCTATCCCGGTGATTAGATGTACACATCTATGGGGAGATCGTCTGGATGGCACGAGACGCCCAGATAGTTAGGATTACTAGTAGTACTTGTATTTATATGCGTAGTCTCCTACTCATGCATCTCATTGCATTGCATCATCTTATATACATATGATATTATCTTATAAGACACTTGCACCATTACCATTGGTCCATGCCGCACGTGCACTATTTTATGTGAACACATACGCCCTTGGTAATTGCTATGTCACGAACACTATAGAGCTTGCTTAGAATCAGTATCTGTGCATTGCATCGTATATAATCGGTAGACTTGTACTTGTATAGTCATTTCATTAGGATGGATACGTAGAATTGTTAGTCATATATACATACCTCATTGCATCATGATTCATGCATAGTTTCTGGCCGTACATCACATGGTATATACTATCGTATCATAGACATCCATCATCACCGGCATGTTTACATATTGTGATTTTTCTTGAGAATTTCAGTATTTATGAGATTTCTGGATTTTGGGGGAAGCCGCAAGAATTTTGTAAACTTATTATCATTTTAAAAATAGAAATTTACGGTTTTCTCGTGATATGATGTGTGTGGCATCCACCATGTGTTTTCTCGGTTCTTGAGCTGTATCATATACCCGATTCGAGGAGGAGGATGCACCGTCTGAGGGTATATGGTGGACCCGGTATGGTACCCGGGACGAGAGTGTTTTCGTGAGGATGATGATGAGCCTGGTAGGGGAGCACTACCGACCGGTTATTATTAATGCGGCGGATATCCAGAGGATACCGACCGTAGTCGTGTGATTTGATGATATGGGCCGATCCGGACTGACAGAGCCCGAGATATTGAGATATTGAGACATTGAGATATTAGGATATATATATATATATATATATATATTGTGTGTCGATACTTGATTTTCTGTTGATTTCATTGATGATACTTCAGTTTATTGCACAGAGGTTTTTCTAAGATAAGAATAAAGATTTTGTCATACCAGACTTGTTCATGTTTCGTGTTTGATTATGCATTCATGCTTGTACATTGCATCAAATTGATATGCATAGGTTGTGACGCATTTGCGTGCATGCTTACGATATCCTTATTAGATGTTACTTACTACTCATGAGTTGGCAACTCACCCCCGTTATGCCACAGTATCTTGCAGGTTCGACCAGTCAGCGCAGTAGCGGTAGGCGTACTTCCTCTTTTAGCTTCGTTGCATCAATTTACAGCTTTGCTCATAGGTGGGTTGCGAGGATACTTTTGTTCCATCTTGTATTATTATTTGTATCTAGTATACTCCATCTACCCTTGTATATTGGACTAGACAGTGAGACTTGTATTTGTGGTATTTGGTGTCGATGCTCACTTGAGCCGACATGGTGTTTCTCATTTCTTGCTTTCAGATGCTTATTTTGCACTTTTGATATACATATTGCATGTGGTTATGATTTCCTCCATTGGCGAAGAGCTACCTCCCGCTTGGGGATGCATTTATTCATTACTTTTATGTATTCTTGTTTTGTACCCATTTAGGGCCAGTATTTACAAAGGAGACTCAGCCGAAATTTTCAGGAAAATTTGATGTTTTAAAATTCTTTAATGTGACTTTATTTTACTACATCTCCTTTTTAAGCTAAGTTTTCTTTCACTCTATTTCTTTAAATGGTTTAGATTTCTGGGCTCTGGCTTAGATTACGTATGCCTTGAGATGTTTCGTAATTTAAGTGTCAGTCACGTTCCGTACCTTTGGGTCATAACACATGTGGGGAGGTGGAAGTAGCAAACAATAATTTTGAAGTATGCAACATCGACTTTTGAACCCGGATCGTATCCTAAACCATAACTAGTACCCTATCTAGGAGTTTTAACTACTATGATAGGGATTATACCTTCTTGAAACCGGTCCTTCGGGTCTTCTTTCCGCTGCGTTTTTGAGCTCCTTGGGTGCTTGGAATGATCTCGATCTCCGGTCACCGCTAAGACATAGATGATCCACCCAATTGCTTTGTATCACTTCAACCTCCACTAAAGAGGTAACTAAGAAATCATGCTTGCTAAGAGAGACTACTTAGATGATGTAGAGATAATCAAGTGGATTATTTGTTCTCAATACCCTATGAATCACAACTCATGTGAAGGGTTAGGGTTGAGCTTGAGGGAGGAGATAATTTGGAGAGAGAATGTGAGAGTGAGAATGAGCTAAAGTCTTGTGTATGAAAATAATATGGCAAAGGTTTGAATTATTGAAGCATGGATTATTTTTCTCAAAAATAATCAACCATGCTTCAATAGTAGATCCAAATGAATGCAATATTCAATTAGCCATGCTTTTATCCATACTCCAAATTCTACCTCATTTATTTTATTTTCACAAAATAAAATTCATATGAGGTGTCTCCTTCTAGAATCCTTTTCTTGTACAATTACAAGAATGCCCCTCACCGTATACCGTATAAATATACCCGTATTCGTATTCCAAAAAATACAAATACAATGAGATACCAATAATCCAATAATATAATAATGGTATCCGGCTAAAACCAAAGCCTACCAGTATTATCCTTCCGAACATCATTCATGTAGCCAGTACACGTATATGATCGAAACCCTACCCTAACACCTTAAGGCCTCTAAATCATTTTTCCTGAACCAGGGAAACCCTCTTTGTAGGACTCTAAAGACTCGACATTATGCTAGCAGTGGGTTTAACCATAAGCCCGTCAGTGGCACTAGCTGTGCGTAACGGATACCCAGGTACATGTCGAAATGGTGGCCGATGAGCGAACTCATCCTAACCCCAATGAGCCTATAAGTAACACTTACCATACATTCTAGTCTCTTCGTCTGATACGTCGCATATGTTGTCTATAGTGCCCTCAAGTCAATTATTGGATCGCAGGCACGCGATTGCAATGATTGAGGGAGGACCAATACTGGTAGAACAGTTTTACTCGAGATGATAGTATGCTATCTGGTTTGTCTTTATCATCGTGTACATACTTCAGGTGACATTACAGATCACTATAACATGTTGATAGAGCCCATAGGATTCATGCTTGACCACCAACAGTATGATGGCGATCATGTACGTGGGAGCTGGATGGTCTATAAGCACATCCTTAAAATGTCCCTAGTCGTGAGAGTTTTGAGACTGGGCATCGATACTCCAAGAGTAGACTAGTGTATATTGATCGAGACCCCGACGAGTGGCGGTGGCCGGTCTCACAAGCCATTGGTGTTAGTTTGTTCACCTAAGTTGTATACAGGTGCTCATTGGGTTATGAGTACACCGGACGAACTCGCTGGGAACATGCTAGTTGGTATTATACCTATTGTTGGATAGCAGTTCCCTGGTGACATGTGTACAGGTTAGTCTAACAACCTGAGATCGTCATTTGTCTCGTATGAGTTCCCACTGTGCTTTTATTACTACCCTACAACGGCTCAAAGGAGTCGTGCAAACAGGGTTTAGTTGGGTACAATCCCCGGCCACATGGAGGCAGTGAGCAGATCATCAGAGGATTCGACTTTCCCGGTATTGGGGGTTGATGTTGTGTTGTGCATGGGTGGCCATAACCAGAAATCCTTGGCCAAACTAGTTGAGAATTACTGATATAGGATCGGTAGTTTCTCAGGTGGTGATAGGTTTCATACTGACACTGAATGTCAAGTTATTAGAGTTCTGACTTTGTCCACCCCCTAGACTCGATATGCGATACTCATAGACGAACGGACCGGACTGTACGGATATTGTCACTGTCAGGATCAGTAGGGTTTCAGAATGAGTTTGCTCGTCGGCCTCCCTTTCGCTCAATACCTGGGTAGCCGTTACGTACAGCTAGTGCCACTGACGTGCTTGTGGTTAAACCCACTGCCAGCGTATTGACAAGTCTTTAGAGTCCCACATAGAGGTTTTCCCTGCTTCAGGCAAATCGTTGTAGAGGCCGTATGGTTTTATGGCAGGGTTCGATCATATTTATGCACTTGTGAACGGATCATGATTCGGACGGATAATACTAGTGGGCTTTGATTTAAGCCAGATCCTAGTATTATATTGTTGGATTATTTTCGTCTCGTTGTATTCGTTTTCAGTCGGAATACGGATGCGGGTATGTATATACGGATGAGGGGTATTCTTGTAATTCGTTACAAGATTACTTTAGTTGATGCCATTTCTTTATTGCTATAAACATTTAGGGTTTAAATGTTTAGTAAGGTGGAAAGTGTGAGTATATGTTTTGGCATTGTTTCTTTCATACATTCACTTGGTGACTCATCGCAATGAGTCATGAGATGAGTCATGGTGGCATGATGGTGTTTTGGTGTATTATGAGATATTTATGGAGCAAGTGGCAGATATTTTTCTTGGTTGGTTTTCTTTAGTTGCTCACACACAAATAGCTCACAACACAACTCAAGAAAAGAGCAGTAACTTTTCTTCACTTGCATTTTTTTTCTTTGCCTCACAATCTTCACCTCATGGCATCTTCTTCAACCTCCACCCTATATGTCTCATGTGTTCAGAAAACTAGGATGTATTGAGACAAAGTAATCACACACACTCTCTACTTCATCTTGACTATCTAGGTTAGAAAACTAGATACTCGAGTTGCTTCGGTTTTGAGGTCAGAGCCCGTATTACAAACTCTCGACACGGATCGTCTTCGATGGGGGAGACCGGAGATCAAACATGATCGAAGAAGCTGCGAGGAGCTAGGGACAGAGGTTGAAGACCGAAGGACACGGATCATGTAGGGATTCTCTAACACCATCCAAGGTTTAGGGTTGCATCACACATGCTATAACAAAATTTTAGAGGATGCTAAACAATTCCAAATATGAATCGAACTAGAAAAATAGAGTAACAAACTATAGTGTCACATACTATATAGTGTCTAACACTAAGTGAGGAGAAAATACAACCTTTGTAGGCCGTCTCCTAAACTCCTTGGATCGAGTGAGGTTTGAACCGGTTGGCTTGTGTCTTTCTAAGTCCACGATGATCCACCATGAAGTCCCTTTGCACCAAGCTCCAAGCTTCACTTGATCAAGGATGAATGGGCTAGACTAAAGTAGAATGGTGATGTGGGTTTGGATCTTTATTAATAACCTTTTCATTTTAATTCTTTCTCTTTCTTTTAAAACCTTAGAGAGCTTTGAGAAGAGAGAGGAAGAAGGAGATGGCTCAAGCTAAACTCAAGAGAATAATATGATAACCCTCTCTAAACTCATGAGAGTAAGTGAAGTCATCCATGCTAAACTATGGTTACAAAATATCTAGATATTTTGTAACTTGAGGTTAAGCAAAACCATGGGCAATAAAACCATGGGCTAAAAACCATTGACTATTGTCAACTCAAGAGAGTTGAATAGTTAACCATGATCATGTCGCCATTTTTCTTTTCTCAAATAAACAAAATATCTAAATATGTTACCATGTGAGCCTTGCATTGCCACCACCAATGTATCATCAACCATGACACATGTATGCTTGCATGTGTGCATCTATATCAACATATACATACACTCATGCATGCATCATAAAGAAATAGGTTTTAATAAATGAGCTAATGGACTTAATATTAAATCAACACTTGATTTAATAACCCGGTCATATCACATATGACCCATCCAATAGTAAACGCCTGATTAAAATACGGTATCCAATACACGTATTTAATCGAGCTCCCACGCATATCACATATGCACCCCACATCTTTTCGCCTGAGCTAGGAGACCCTTTTGTGCGACTCTAAAACTCGTCAATACGCTAGCAGTAGGCAGTGATCACATCGCATGCCCACAAACCGTCAGTGAAGTTCACTCAAAAAATGATAGTGCCAGTACTGATTCTCTGAACTTGAAGACGCTACGCATGCCCACAAACTGTACGTAACGGCTCCCAGGTATTGAGCGATCAGAAGAAACACAAGCAAACCTGCTAAAACTCCCGTCGAGCCAACTGGTAACACTTACCGTACAGTCCGGTCTCTTCGTCAAATATGCTGCATATGTGAGTTTAGGGATGGTATCGCCGACCCCAATAACCCAATAAGTCATACCGGTATATGGCTCATAACAGATCGAGAAACTACTGATAACACTTATCAGTAAATCTCAGCAGCCCTGGTCAGGGACTTCCTGTTATAGCCAATCATACATGGTGCAACATCAACCCTCAATACCGGGAGAGACGAAACCTGTCACGACCCGAAATAGCACGTGACTGGCACTTGAATCATGTGAAGTGTATAGGACCACACCTAATTCAAGTAAGCCAAAAGCCCAGAAATCTAAACCATTTTGAAGAAGAAGATGAAGGAAAACTTGTTTTAAAGCTAGTGGTTTTCAATATAATAAGCCGAAGTATGCATTTTTAAAACGTCAAGTCCTTCCTGAAAATTTCGGCAGAGTTTCCTTTGTAAATACTGGCCCCAAACGGGTACAACACATGAAATATATAAAGGCATCCCTAAGCGGGAGCTAGCTCTTCGTCAATTGACGGTTACAATCACGCAAGCAATATAATATACAACGCCGAAGGGCGAGGATCAAAACTCAAAAGGAAACACCAAATCACCAAGAAAACTATAATAATACAGCGTGTGACTCTAAGGTCGAAAGAATATACAACTGGTGTTTTAAGTCTAAAAATAATACAGTCTGGTTGATGGAGTTTCTAGATACAACTGAAAATAAATGTACAATGATGGTCACGATACAAGTGAGTCTACCTACCAAACCAATCATCCGGAAAGAAGCAGTGTGCCAGCAAAGCCGCCAAGGAAACCTGTACGGCAAAACCTGCAAGAAACTGTGGCACAACGGGGGTGAATTGCCAACTCGTGAGTAGAAAACATCACCGAGCAGAAATCGGATGTATGACTCAATCCTAGATCATACGATCACAAAATAAATCCTCAATAAAATAATATCCTGAGCCATCTAGACATAAGTGTAATACCGCGTGCTTGTGTCAGTGCCTTAGATAGCAACATATCATATATATAATGTACAAATACATCGAAATGAAAACAGAATATATTTATGAATGAGAAAACTGTTTTCATTATTTAGTGAGATTTCTGTATATATAAATCGAGGTATCATCAATGAAATCAACATAGAATCCATGTCAAGCATCGACACAAAACATAAATCCCAATATCTAATATCTCAGGCTCCGGCTATCCTGACTGGCCCATATCATGTAATCTCAAAATCTCAATATCTTGGGCTCCGGCTATCCGGACTGGCCTAAAAATCCATCTCTCTCATAACTCCGAACAGTATCCTCCGGATATCCGTCGAGTTCCCATACAGTCACCGGTAGATAGACATCCCCTACCGAGCTCATCGTCTACAACTCGAGCTTCTTGCTCTGGGGTATCATACCGGGTCCACCATGTACCCGCAAACGGTTCATCCACTCCTCGAATCAGGTCTCAAAAACCAACTCAGAACCGAGAA
Organism: Agapanthus africanus; assembly: GCA_030015575.1. Classification (NCBI taxonomy): domain Eukaryota; kingdom Viridiplantae; phylum Streptophyta; class Magnoliopsida; order Asparagales; family Amaryllidaceae; genus Agapanthus; species Agapanthus africanus. Next base: position 192,920,822 of record JASDDO010000001.1, read on the forward strand.
AACTCATGGTGTCGCAAATATCATATCACGAGAAAATCGCAGATTTCTACCTTTTGAAATGAAAATGAGTTTATCAAATCTTGTGGTTTCTCTAAATCCAGAAAATCTCCTGAAAGATCCGAAATCTTAAAATCACGATGTCAATAATAGTGAATACTGGAATAAAGCCCCATGATATTGCATAATAGAATGAACGTATAAATGCATGAAGTGTCACATTAATATATGCAATATCTAAACTAGCACAATAATGATATATCGGAACTATTAGCTAGAAAGCGATATCAACGAGATAATATTCTCTAAAGTGTACGTGACATGGTAATTACCGATGATGATGTGTGTGAGCCGGCAATCAAGTATACGTGGAGCATACGCATCATCGGTAATGGTGTTGGTGTCCTGACAGCACGAATCATAATCACTAAAGTACACATTAAGCATGCAATGCAATGATAACAACATGAATATATAGAAGCGAGCAGTAACGCGACAATAAGGAAATATACGTTCCTATATATGAGTCATACAGTTTTTGGTGTCTGAAATCACACGAATCGTGGTTTTTAGAAAATAGGGGCTACGGTGCTTTTAAGAAATATACATCCTTTGAAATATCCGTAGTATCCCTCGGTCTGTTTTTAAAATACTCACGATTCGTTGGTTTTGGAAATATATATGACTCGAGCCCAGTCTAACATCTACCAAATAACTCCAGGACAAAGCTAAAGACTAATCAAAGGGTTAGGAAAACCACCTAAGTCTGAGTCGATATCAGTATATAATAGTCGGTGATCCTTCCTCAATAGCGTCACATACGATAAAATATATAATACGACATCCTTGAATCATGAGTGCGGATCTATCATCATAATTATATCTTGTACGGTAAATCCATCGTACGGCATCCCAAATCTAGGTACGGGTCGCCTATCACATATACATCGATAACCGTATGGTATCATCATCACTATATCGTGAGCAAGGTAATGATCTAAGTCTAGTACATACCGATACCATCAACACATATATGCGTGTGTATGAAAACACATCACCCAACGATCCGCTAATAATAACATGTCGTAGATCATAACACGACCCAAATCACATCACTGATCTCACGGCATCCAGCCTAATCACATCGAATCATCTCCAATATCATATACTATCCTCATCATCCATGTATACGTATACGTATATATATACATATACATATATATATATAAACATAGTCCCATACCTATGTATTTGTGTGTGTGTGTATACATATCCCCATATACGCACAAGAGAAAACATATAAAGTGTGTGCGTCTGTGTATATGTACAGCCTAAACTCTAGGGTTCGCGACTAAGAAAAACTAACTAAAGCATTATCATCCAATCCGCAAACACAAATCCAAAGTCTCCCAAGAAATACTTTCTAAGTATACACAACTTATAAAAACACAATATATATATATATATACATATCATAACACATTCGCGTTCTATACTACGAAACTACGGGGGTGCTATACGCCATCCACCCGACTTCCCCCGTAGATATATATCTACTCACCTTGATCTTTGCTTTCCTAAATCGAGGTGCTTCGTCGTCTCGGAATCCACGCGAGGTTACCTACAACCAATACACAATCGTAAAAGCTTATTAAAATCAAGTCGGAAAACTAATACGGCACATGGTTCGCTCATAGGTTAAAACCTATAGCCTCGCATGCAAAACATGACCAATAACCCTAGTCGTTGACATATAAACGCCACATGACAAAAATTAAATATCAAATATCAAAACTCAAGTTAAAACGAAGTCACAAAACAAGGCAGCAACTCAAGAAAACAGCTCCAGATTTTACCCTAAGTGAAATTAGCCAATTTTGCATATATAGAGGGTCTAATTTACTGGAGATAAAACCCTGGAACAAACACGGATCCCAACATCACTGCTCTAGCCCCAAATTGCGGCTAGAAAGAATATATTTGCATCCAGGGTAGAGGGTTAGGGGCTCAGGTCTCAAGGGTATGCTCCACTTTGCCTGCACATCTCACTGTGTTTGTTAAAAAAATTTCAGGTCACCAAGGTTATAGCAGATGTCAAAATACCATCACTAAAGTTTACAAAATACGATATCGGGGTTTCTAAGTTCATGTTGCAGGGTTTAATTCTCTAGTTTAAGTCTCTAATCATACACTAAAGGGGTTGTATGGTCTCTACTAACCCTAATTACACTTTTAGATTCAAATTAAACCCTAATCTCTTCTAAAAATTTTCAAAGTTCACTAAATCAAACTTAAACACTTATAAACATGCATGGACACTAAAGTGAATGAAATACTATGCTAATGATAAAGGAATTACGTCATTTGGCTTGAGTTGTTAGTTATATGTATGCCCTAGAGGCCATTACTGTACATAGGATGTATATTGTAGTGGATGCTGGGACATATATAGGGAGGACTTTCTTGCTCGACATGATAGTATGCTATCTGGTTACTCTTTACCTTAACGTGTATGCTGATTGTCTCTCTGTTACATGTTGGTAAAGCCCTTAGGATCTGTACTTGACTACCTGGACTGTGATGCGGATCATACTAGTGGGGACATGGTAGTCTATAAGTACATCCTTCAAAGTCCCTAGTCGAGGGTGTATCGAGACGGGGCATCGATACACCAGAGTAGACTAGCGTATACCTTCTCGACCCATACAGATGGGCGATGGATGATCCCATATCCATTGGTGTTTGACATCGGAGATGATATACGGGTGCTCAGTAGAGACTGGGTACACTGGACGGACTCGCCGAGAACTCCCAGATGGTATTATACCTCACGTCAGATGGCAGTTCTCTGGTGACACTGGTACAGAGTAGTCTGTTGACCCGAGATCGTCATAGAGTCTTGTGTGGTTCCCACTGTGCTTTGATTTCCATCTTACCACGTCCAAGAGGGCGTGCAAAACGGTGGTTTTTGGGTACAGTCCCGAGTCACATGGAGGCAATGAGCGATAGGAGGGGATTCGTCTCTCCCGGTATAGGGAGTTGATGTTGCGCTGTGTTCGATTGGCTATAACAGGAAATCCCTGGCCAGGGTTGCTGAGATTTACTGGTAAGTGTTACCAGTAGTTTCTCGAACAGTTATAGACCTCATATCGACACGACTTATTGAGCTATTGGGGTCTGACTTTTACCACCCCTAGGCAAGATATGCGACATATCAGACGATCAGACCGGACTGTACGGTAGTGTTACTGGTCGGATTCACTGGAGTGTGAGCGGGCTTGCTCGTCGATCTTCAGATCGCTCAATACCCGGGTGGCCGTTACGTTTAGCAGACCGCTTGCGGCTTGTGGATGTTTGATATGATCATCGTCTGCTGCCGGCGTATTGACGAGTCTTTAGAGTCCTACACAGAGGTTTCCTGGCTCAAGCGAAACGAAATAGGAGCGCATATGAGATATGTGCGGGACCGAGAATAATACGAGTATGTGATACCGTATTCTATTCTCGCGATAAATATATCGAATGGTTGTATGCGATATAACCTAGTTATCGATTCAAGCGTTGATTCGATAAGCCGATATATTGGATACCAGTCGGTTATGTGCGCATGACCGGATCATTGAATCAAGTGTTGATTTAATGATTTAATGTATAATTATATATTTGATATATTACTTTGCATTAACTAGTATCGGTTTACTTAAGATGGATTTTCTCGCTCGGATGTGCAAGTTGTATATGTGATATACTTTTGTGCATTTGATTGTATCATGTTTGATGATACATGATTGTTTGGTGTATGGTTTAAACCATGGTTGGTCAATGGTTAGGGTTTTCTTTTGCTTCATTTACTTATTTATTTATTCATTTATTTATCCATTTTGTTATTTTAGCAAAAGAAATATGATGAAGAGAAAATGGTGGCTTTATTTGTTTGTATTCTTTGAAGCTTCATGAACATTTGACCAAAGCAACCATTTTTGTCTTCTTGTCTAAACCTAACCATTCTTTAACCATGATTAACTCTCTACATCTAACTATGGTTTAGTTATGATAAGAATAGATAATTCTTTTCTTTTTCTTTAATCTTATCATAACTTTTCATAAGCTTTCTTCTTCTTCTTCCTTGACTTGAAGAAGAAAAGCTTCACCTCCATCAATGGTGATTGATGCATAAGAGTGAGAAATCCAATTCTAAAGTCTACCCACTTCCTATTTCTTCATCCTCTACCTCTTGCCAAGTAGTAGAGTGTGTTTCCTTCACAACTTTTCACGGTTTGGTGAAGGTGGAGCTTGATTCATCGATGCTTCGACGTAGATCATCTTCGGCATGGACATCGACGACCTAGCTTGCCCATTCTCCGACGAAGCCGATCCTAGAGCCCAGATTCGATTTGGACAGCGGAGAGGACCTCGTTGCGGAGCTATGGAGGTGGAGCACCGGATCTACAAAGGTTGTATTTCCGTATTTTATTTAGTTAACTGTTAACTAGTTCTTGTTCGCCTAGATATCTAGCAAACGATCCGTACTTTAGGGTTTGTAGGCACCATAATTTTTGAAATTGCCATGGTTGATGGCTTGGGAGACCTCACTAGAGTGCCTAGGAACCCTGCAGTGGTATCAGAGCCTAGCTAGAGCCTTAGGCGAAGTCCAGACGGAGATTGAAGTCCGATCGAACCGAAACCTCACCCGGGAAATTGCTCTCTGTACAATTTTTAAAATCTGGTATTTTTCCACATTAAAAATGTTCAGAAAAATCAGAAGGTGAATATGTGAAACACTGTAAAATTCGTGCACCCAATTCCAACAGTGCGCCGCTCTTCCGCGGCACGAGCATGGCTCGTGCGGCGGAAGCGCGGCCAATTTGTCGTTTGTGCCACCCAAATTTCTACAGTAAATCATATTCTGCTGTTCTGGTTTTCCTGGATATTTTTGATATTTTTTCAAGAGTTGAATTTTTCTGAGTTGATTTGGGGATTCGGTATTTCGATCGGGGTATCAAATTTTGTCTGTGTGGCTTTCCGGATAAATTTTAGAATATGTTAAAAAGTTCGACCGGATATAAATACCCAATTTTTCCCCTGTCGGGAAATTTCCAAGTGTTGGATTTTTCCGTAGTTTAACGACGTTCTAAGTAGTGCAAGTAACGCGATGGTCCCTCTAGAAGACACAAACCTTAACTCGATTATGTGACCGTCTTGAACTGCCCTTTGAACCTTCGGGTTTGGGGCAGTACGGCGTGCCACATGTGAGGCGTTGGCTTGACCCTTCTACGGCTGGATCGTTGGTACTGAGGCACGAACGGAATGTTGTTATACTTGTTTCATGTGTTGATCAGTTTCGGGAAAACTTGGGTGTTCGATAGTTCGATCGAAAAGTTTAACATTTTCTATTTATCTAGAATGGGATACAATAATTGGAATTCACAAAAGTTATGTGATAACTGAATGAATGTTATAAACGTAGCAATTTAGTCTCACTTGATCGGTTGCCACGGAATTTTGATGTGATCAAAAGTCCGTCGCAATCACGTAGCGTACGCGGATACTCGCCGGGTAAACTTAATAGACAGCTTCACTCCATAGCCCCGACCAAGTGACTGTAGGAGAACCCCGTCGCCGAAAGCATCCGTTCGGGTGCTCGCGGTAGCGGTGTTCCGCCTTGGTGCACTTCGTCGACGGTATCGGGGGTGCGGCCGCCTACTGAAGTTTGCGACGAGCATTCGATCAGGATGTCGGGAATCTTGTTGAATTGCCCGACTTGATATTGAAAAGTGTTTTCGATTTTGAGACTAAAATGCGGGGTTTATAATTGTTAGGCATGCGATGTCTAAGTAATTCATTTGGTCAGGCATGCGATGTCTGAGGAGATTGCGGATTCCAACTGTTGTAGTTTTACACTTTCTTTTCTGTGACCGTAAGTGTAATATGTCATATCGCCGGTTTCGTTGCTATACGTCAACGACAATTGGGATGGACATATTTACTTACGTTGATGACATGTGATGTTATGTGTTGCTGGATATGTTATATTGGATCGTCGTGTTTGAATAGCCGGGTTTTTTTATGTGAGATGAGTGTTTTTCATTTTCATTCATGTAAAAAACTTGTATGTAATATTCTTTTATTGGGGCGCTTCCAGGTTGCGGGAGTTGTCACCTGTTGTATATTATTTACTTTTCCGCACTAGGATAGACCCAAGGAGGAGGGCACAAGTAACCGGGTTCTGGAGTCCAGTAGGAGACCAACTCGAGGAGTCGAGTCCGGGTCTCCTAACTCTAGAATTGGTAGGGTTGCTTGCCGCTCTCGTAGGGGTCTAGGGGTGTGGGTTTGGCTATTCATCACGACCGTGGAATCCGTGTTTTATACTGGCTCGTATTGAAAACACGGACGTCCTAGTATATCCAATATTTCATATATTTCTTCTGCTGCGATATCTGTGATGAGATCATGTGATGTTTCTGTGATGGATATAGTATATAGTATATATGATATATTATATAGACGTTACTTATGTTTTACACCCGCGCTAGCCCTGCCCTGCTCTGTCGTTAGTTACCTAACCTAACGATGCACGAGGGGACATCGAGGCGAATGCGGATGGCATAAGTGTACGTCATATCTATCTGTGATGTTTAGGTACTTAAATGATGGGACTTCATTAATGTGATTAATGAAAATAAAAGAAACCTAAGATGTTGTAGAATCGAATTTCAAAATAAAACAGGTAGCTACAGTTCTTGCTTTGCACAGCGGTATATGTGATATATCCTGCACCTTATTCGATGAGGAAAGGACCGAGATCCCTTCACCGGGAGTGATTCCTTTAGCAACAACTGGCAGATGCTACACACTCGGTTTGTCTTTTGATTGCTTTTAAGAGTTCTGCTTTGCACAGCGATATATATGATATATCCCGCACCTCATTCGACGAGGAAAGGACCGACGATCCCTTCACCGGGAGTGACTCCTTTAGCAAAACTAGAAAAGCCTAAAAAACACTCCATTTCAAAATTCATTCGATCCTACAACGATATCAAGTTCATTACGCAATAGGTTTTCAGAAAAACCTGTCGTAGCCCTCCGTCATTTCAGATACGTACTAGTTAGTATTCGTGCTGCGGTTGTTTGGCCTCCGTCAAGGCGTAGTGTACGGTAGCTAACTAGTGCTTATCTGCTAGCATATGATGCGATTGGATTAGGGTATTCGTACGGCGTTGTTTGGCCTCCGTCAAGGGTCGTGCGGGTGGGTTTAATTCAATCAGGAAATGACGGGTTGAACTTGACTAGCGGACTATGGGTTGTTTGGCCTCCGTCAAGGTCATAGCGAGCTAGGGGCAAAATATTATCGGGAATTTCAAGTGTTGAAATTTGCAATGAGATTGCATACCTTCTATGAGATAGTTGGATCCCGATACCCGCTGCGAGTAAGTGTTACTCCTGGGAGAGTTTTATACATTACAATTAGCCGATCAAGTAGGTGTCTAGAAAGGTGTCAACGGGGTTACGCCTCTGGGAAAACGAGGTTTACATTAATTAGGTTCGTGCGAAAGCACGGGGGACCTCCCTCAAAGTACCGACACTGGCCTGGCTGAAAGATTGGCGAACTTGTAGTGTGTAATTAATCCCGGCTAGTCTTTCCTTTTAGGGTTTGAAGGAAGATTTGATAAAAAAGCAGTGGGAGCCATCCTGATTAGATAAAATAATAACCAATCTATTCTTGACAGAGCGCACGCTGAGTGTTTTCTTCTCTCTCTCTCCAGGTAGCGACCATATCACGCCTTAATCAAGATAATAATACGGATTATTGACCGAACCCGCTTGTTATACTGAGCTGGGGAACGTTGGTCCCGCTCCAACTTATAATTGTTATAAGACAGAGCAGGAAATTGGGGATTACCAGAATTCCTGTGCCGCCCAAACGAAGAGAGTGCATGCTGATGCATCATCTTCGGGTGTGTTCATTATACAGAACTGTTTCTCAGTATCCTTTACGTCCTGGGTATGTGATACCAGATCAGGATCCCAGATATGTAATCTGTTACATAGGGCTACAGAAAGGTAGAGAACTGAGAACGGGTGATAAGTTTCATGAGGCAGAAAACGGGGCAAGTGTTGCAGCCAAGTCTGTCGGTCACTGTCACCCTGTATTACCGATACATTGATTCTGAACGAATGTTGTTAGATACCGAACCTGATATACAAAATCATATCAGTCTCTTTATTAGTAAAGAAAGGATATAATTTTGTATTGTTGGATAATGTTTTGAACATTTCCTATATCAAAAGTTGATCGGTTCAGGCACGTTATCTAAAAGCATTAATGTTCTAAATCAAACTACAGTTCTTAATATATGGAACACACACAAGAGGAAGAGTTCAGAAATGAACAAATCCTTCTTGAGGTATTGTAGACTAGGTCAGATCAATGCGACCCGACTGGCTAGAGTTACATATAGATGCATATTTAAATCAGTTTGAATTTACATCTTGTGAAACTCGCCAGTCATGTCACAAAGATAAGATGACCACAGCTCTGTTTAATGGAAACAGAGAAAGAGTTAGTAAACTCTTGGGATGATACATGTTGATGTATGTAGGTCCCCAGTCTACAAATGCCAGGACTGGTTCTTTATACTTCTTTATATTCTCTGATAATCTCTCAAGATTCAGTCATATGTTCCCGTTGAAACATGAGTCCGAACCTTTTGAGATATTCACAGAATATAAGTTAGAAGTAGAGAACCAAAACACGGGTATAAGTATTATGTCCTTTGATGAGATCAAGGAGGAGAATACTTGAGCACGGAATTCCTGGACTTTTCTAAAGGAGAATGAGATTCTCTCTCAGCATTACTCCTCTGAATACACCATAGCACGATGGTATATCGGGGCGGAGCAGATACACCCTATTTGATATGGTGTGCTCTATGATGAGTACTACTGAGTTACCTTTTTCCTTTTGGGAGTTATGCGCTTGAGAAGCTGCATACCTATTGAATAGGGTTCGAATCAAATCAGATGCCTACCACTTCATATGTGATATGGTATGGGAAGAGCCCATGTCTTAAATCAGTTAAGATTTGGGGTTGTCCGGCCTATGTCTGAAAAGCAAAATCCGGACAAGCTCGAGGCAAGGTCTGCTATGTACAACTGGAAAGGTTCCAGCTATACAAACTACAGCAGATGATTTGATAGAACCAAGGGATTCAGTAGATACCAACGAACCTCAGCCTCTCCGCCGATCTAGTAGGGTTCCTCACCCACCTGAGAGATACTTCGGTTTCTCTATGACAGTGGGAGCGAGGATTACATCATGAGATGATGACCCAACTAGTTTCGAGCAGGCCATCAGGAGTAAGACTCTGTAAGAATGGCTGGATGCTTAGTGATCTGAGATGGAATCCTTATACACCAACAAAGTATGGACTTTGGTTGCTATATCTGAAGGGTTAAATCCCCATCAGAAGCAAGTAAATCTTGAGAAGATTACTTGGTGTACATGGAAGAGTTGAGACTTTCAAAGCTAGACTTGTTAAAGCTTTTCGTCATCGACCAGGCATGGATAATGATGAAACCTTTTTCAAGTGACTATGCTTAAGTCCATCCAGATCCTACTTGCCACGGCTGCATACCATGACTACGATATCTGGTGGTTGGGTGTCATGACTGCTTTTCTAAATGATGATTTGGAAGAGAGCGTCTATAAGTACACAGCCAGAAGGCCTCGTAGAAAGTGGGAGCAGCGGAAACGTGTGCAAGATGCTTTATAGGATAAAGCAGGCATCGCGGAGTTGGAACATCTGTTTTGATGCAGTAGTCAAAGAGTTTGACATCATCAAAATGGTAGATGAACCTTGTATAAACAAAAAGGTAGTAGAGAGTATGGTGGTGATCCTCGTCGAGTACGTGGATGACATACTTTTGATAGGGAAGGAGTTTCCTATGCTACGCTCGATCAATCTCCGTTTATCACAATGATTCTCCAATAGGATCAAAATGATACCTACTAAATCCTGGGTTTTGGATCTATGAGATAGATCTAAATGGATGTTAGGATACTCACTAGATGTAGTGAGATGGTATCAATCGATCCTGGGGAGAATCACTGGAAGTGTTCCAGGGTGATAAAGACGACTGAATATCAGTCGCAGGCATTGTCTTTACCCTCAGTAAAGGGACGGTATGTTGGAAGAGTTCCAAGCTAGATACCGTGACATACTAGACGATAAAGGCTGGATACATCGCTACTTAAGATGCTACCAAAAAGGCTGTTTGGGTGTATATAGGTTCATGAGATGAACTATGTTCCTCCCATTGTGTGACAATGGAGTTGTGGCTTATGCCAAGGAACGCCGGTCCCATCAGTGATCCAGACTTATTCTAAGGCAGCATCGCCTGATCATGGAGATGGTTGATCTCCAGGGTGATCGAGGTTGGGAGAGTAGACTCAGAGGACAACACAGCGGATCCACTCACAAAGGCCTGTTCCCAGAGAGAGACTTTCATGGGATGGTTGAGTATGAGATACTGCAACCACTGCTACAGATGGCCCTAGTGCAAGTGGGAGATTGTTAGTTATATGTATGCCCTAGAGGCCATTACTGTACATAGGATGTATATTGTAGTGGATGCTGGGACATATATAGGGAGGACTTTCTTGCTCGACATGATAGTATGCTATCTGGTTACTCTTTACCTTAACGTGTATGCTGATTGTCTCTCTGTTACATGTTGGTAAAGCCCTTAGGATCTGTACTTGACTACCTGGACTGTGATGCGGATCATACTAGTGGGGACATGGTAGTCTATAAGTACATCCTTCAAAGTCCCTAGTCGAGGGTGTATCGAGACGGGGCATCGATACACCAGAGTAGACTAGCGTATACCTTCTCGACCCATACAGATGGGCGATGGATGATCCCATATCCATTGGTGTTTGACATCGGAGATGATATACGGGTGCTCAGTAGAGACTGGGTACACTGGACGGACTCGCCGAGAACTCCCAGATGGTATTATACCTCACGTCAGATGGCAGTTCTCTGGTGACACTGGTACAGAGTAGTCTGTTGACCCGAGATCGTCATAGAGTCTTGTGTGGTTCCCACTGTGCTTTGATTTCCATCTTACCACGTCCAAGAGGGCGTGCAAAACGGTGGTTTTTGGGTACAGTCCCGAGTCACATGGAGGCAATGAACGATAGGAGGGGATTCGTCTCTCCCGGTATAGGGAGTTGATGTTGCGCTGTGTTCGATTGGCTATAACAGGAAATCCCTGGCCAGGGTTGCTGAGATTTACTGGTAAGTGTTACCAGTAGTTTCTCGAACAGTTATAGACCTCATATCGACACGACTTATTGAGCTATTGGGGTCTGACGTTTACCACCCCTAGGCAAGATATGCGACATATCAGACGATCAGACCGAACTGTACGGTAGTGTTACTGGTCGGATTCACTGGAGTGTGAGCGGGCTTGCTCGTCGATCTTCAGATCGCTCAATACCCGGGTGGCCGTTACGTTTAGCAGACCGCTTGCGGCTTGTGGATGTTTGATATGATCATCGCCTGCTGCCGGCGTATTGACGAGTCTTTAGAGTCCTACACAGAGGTTTCCTGGCTCAAGCGAAACGAAATAGGAGCGCATATGAGATATGTGCGGGACCGAGAATAATACGAGTATGTGATACCGTATTCTATTCTCGCGATAAATATATCGAATGGTTGTATGCGATATAACCTAGTTATCGATTCTAGCGTTGATTCGATAAGCCGATATATTGGATACCAGTCGGTTATGTGCGCATGACCGGATCATTGAATCAAGTGTTGATTTAATGATTTAATGTATAATTATATATTTGATATATTACTTTGCATTAACTAGTATCGGTTTACTTAAGATGGATTTTCTCGCTCGGATGTGCAAGTTGTATATGTGATATACTTTTGTGCATTTGATTGTATCATGTTTGATGATACATGATTATTTGGTGTATGGTTTAAACCATGGTTGGTCAATGGTTAGGGTTTTCTTTTGCTTCATTTACTTATTTATTTATTCATTTATTTATCCATTTTGTTATTTTAGCAAAAGAAATATGATGAAGAGAAAATGGTGGCTTTATTTGTTTGTATTCTTTGAAGCTTCATGAACATTTGACCAAAGCAACCATTTTTGTCTTCTTGTCTAAACCTAACCATTCTTTAACCATGATTAACTCTCTACATCTAACTATGGTTTAGTTATGATAAGAATAGATAATTCTTTTCTTTTTCTTTAATCTTATCATAACTTTTCATAAGCTTTCTTCTTCTTCTTCCTTGACTTGAAGAAGAAAAGCTTCACCTCCATCAATGGTGATTGATGCATAAGAGTGAGAAATCCAATTCTAAAGTCTACCCACTTCCTATTTCTTCATCCTCTACCTCTTGCCAAGTAGTAGAGTGTGTTTCCTTCACAACTTTTCACGGTTTGGTGAAGGTGGAGCTTGATTCATCGATGCTTCGACGTAGATCATCTTCGGCATGGACATCGACGACCTAGCTTGCCCATTCTCCGACGAAGCCGATCCTAGAGCCCAGATTCGATTTGGACAGCGGAGAGGACCTCGTTGCGGAGCTATGGAGGTGGAGCACCGGATCTACAAAGGTTGTATTTCCGTATTTTATTTAGTTAACTGTTAACTAGTTCTTGTTCGCCTAGATATCTAGCAAACGATCCGTACTTTAGGGTTTGTAGGCACCATAATTTTTGAAATTGCCATGGTTGATGGCTTGGGAGACCTCACTAGAGTGCCTAGGAACCCTGCATGAGTTGCCCCATGTGCTCAAAATCCGATTTTTCTTGGTCCAAGGTGCTTGTAGGGAGCTTGTGCATGTTTTTAATGAAGTGGAGATGATGTTTTGATGAGGTTTTTGATGATGAAGTGAGGAGGTAGAGGGGGAGGGAGAGAGGGCTGCCATGGTGAAGGAGAAGAGGAAAAATGGTGAAGAGAAATAAAGAGGGAACAATGACCAAGTCAACACAACCCCTCACCCTCTCTTCTCTCTCTTGCTCATCCCTCTTTGTTTATTCCTTTTCTTTTCTTTTCTTTTCTTTTCTCTTTCATTTAAACTAAACCAAAACATTTGAAAAGAAAAGCCATGGAGGAAAATGTAACAAGTGTGAAAATGACTTGGTGCATGTCACATGCACAAAACTAGCTTAATGCTCGATTAGCGATATTTAATCGTGATTAGCATTAAAATGGAATATAATTAATTATAAAAATTCTTAATTTGCCTAAATCACATAAAACACCCTCATTTCAGTAATTTCTATAATTTTCCAAATATTTTCCAAATTATCGATATTTAATTATACCGCATTATCAAAATATTCTTAATATTTATTATTTAAATTTTATAATTCCCCAAAAATAATATTTTATTTTTCTGAAATGTTACAATCTTCCCCCTTAAAGAAATTCGGTCCCCGAATTTAAATTTAAACCCCTCAATACTAAATCATTTCAGTAAAAAGATCAAGTCGTCGGGGCTCCGAAATCATAAATACATCAAACACATCGTAGCACAATTCACGAGCATGAAAAACGAGTATCTAACTCAAAATCAAAACTCCGTTAAGCATCCCGCAATCATCGGAGTCATGGGGAAGACACCTATGTCAAAATCCAATATGAAAACCAACATGATATACTCAAGACTAAAACATGTACATAGTACGCATCGTAGTAACCTCGTCAAAACATCTGAAAAAATGCATGCCAAACCTTTTTAAGTTGCTGTGCGATACGCGTATCACTGCACAGTGGTGGACGTCTATTGTAGGAAAATAATTATATATATATATATATATATATATATATATATATACCCTTTGTTTATCATACACATCCCGCCGTTTTGAAAACTAAAATAAAAGGGTTTCCTTTGTTAAACGTTTCGTGTCATCTCAGACATGTAGGTAAATACTGAGACTATAGCTCCTTTTTGGAAATCCCTTCGATAACTATCAATGCATGCAATAGTAAATATCATAAAACATACTGCTCCACAAGAAATCAATCCCAAAATGTATATAAGGGTGCCACGTGCGTTTGGTGCGCACGGAAATCGAAATAAATAAATGTGCCATACATGTGCAAAGAAACAAAATCTAAGTGCAACGGGTGTGCACGAAACACCTATCAAAGGCAACGGGTGTGCCTGACAGTAATATCAGTTACATCTGATATGCACGAAAAATCCCGATTTAGTGCATCTGGTGTGCACTAAAATCGCATCAAGCGCGCCTCGTATGCGCAAGAATCCAACTCAAGTGCACGAAACAAATATCGAATATCACAATCGAAATCGACGGTATACAACAAATCTCAATCCAAATCAGGTATACCGTGGTATATAATCTCAAAATCACGTGCATCAGCGTGCACAAAAATCGAATCAAAATACTGAAGTGCATGAAAACTGCACCGAAGGCACAAGTCAAATCACATGCATACCATAGGCATGAAATCAAAATCAAAATCTATAATGATATCAAATCGAAACCGAGTGCAACCGTGGTGCACGAAAACTCAATTATGCAAATAAATCGCCCAAAATACCGAAATCCAAAATGACGGATACGTGATATTCAAATCACCAAATCCCAAATCGTAAACACTGTCGTCGATATGTCCATCCTTCGTAGTCGAGAAGGTGTCGGTGTGTAAGACTATGGTAGCGCCCCGGCCGTCTTTCCAAGACCAAAATACGGAAATGAAATTTTTTCTTAACTTGAAAACCGGCGTTATCGTATGCTAAAACCTGGATCGAACCATTAACCTACAACTAGCTATCTAGAGAGAGGGTTGGAAAGCTATACCGATCGATCCGTGTCCTTCGGTCTTTGGCCACCATCCTAAGCTCCTCACGGCATCTCCGGTCTCGATCTCCTCGTCAGAAAGGGCACCACATCTATGAGTCTTTTTACGGGCTCCAGCTTCATCCGAAGCAACTCGGGCACGAAGTGTGCTAGCCGACGTATCCAAGGTGTTGTAGAGAATGTTTGTGATTACTTTGTCTCGTGCATCCATTGATTTGGATGGAGGTTAGAGGTGTTGCCATTAATAGAGATTTGAGCTAGAGAAGAAAGAGGAAGAAGAAGGAGTTTCCTCTCTCTTTTCTTTTGTGATATGTATGATAAAAATGAGAGAGAGTGAAAAGAATAATATGAGAGCTAACCCCTCATGGCAGCCCCTCTCTCTCTCTTCTTATCATATCAATATAAAACCATCATATAATGTGACATTTACACACTAAAAGAGACCATGAGTCACCATATAAGTCCATGTCACAATTAATAAATCTCATGATGAATTCTAGCTCATTATTTCCATAAGCAAACATTAATCCAAATGTTTGCAACAATAAAAAGATATGACAACATCTAAAGTAAACTCGTGACGGATCACAAGGATACCCCTCACCTGTATATACATACCTGCATCCGCATTCCAACTGAATGCGAATGCGACGAGACTAAAGTAATCCAACAAATCTAATACTAGGATCCGGTTTAAACCAAAGCCCACTAGTATGATCCGTCCGATCATGATCCGTGCAATACCGCAAGTATATGATCGAACACCGCCATATATCATACGGTCTCTACAACGTTTCGCCCGAAACTTGAGAAACTGACTGTGGGGGACTCTAAAGACTCGTTAATACTTTAGCTGTAGATTTAACCACTAGCACATCAGAGCTATTAGCCGTACGTAACGGGCTACCAGGTATTGACCAAAAGGGAGGTCGATGAGCGAACTCATCCTGACACCCTACTGAGCCTGTCTGTGACAATATCCGTACAGTCCGGTCCGTTCGTCTATGAGCATCGCATGTCGGGCCTAGGGGGTTGGTAAAGTCAGACCCCCAAAAGCGGTACAAGTCGTGTCGGAGTGTAGCCCAGAACACCTTGAGATACTACTGGAATACCTACCAGTAAATCTCCTGCCTTGGCCAAGGACTTCGTGTAATGGCTCTCCTAGACACAGCGCGATCTCACCCCCAATACCGGGAGAGACGAAACCCCTGCCGATCTGCTCACTGCCTCCATGCGGCTCAGGACTGTACCCAACTAAAACCTGTTTTCACGCCTTCTTTGAGCCGTGGTAGGGTAGTAATCAAAGCACAGTGGGAACTCACACGAGACAAATGACGATCTCAGGTCGAGGAACTAACCTGTACACATGTCACCAGGGAATTGCTATCTGACGTCAGGTACAATACCAACTAGCATGTTCCCGGCGAGTCCTGTCCGGTGTACTCATAACCCAATGAGCACCTGTATACATCTTAGGTGAACCAACTGACACCAATGGCTTGTGAGACCGGCCACCGCCCCTCGTCGGGGTCTCGACTGTATACACTAGTCTACTAATGGAGTATCGATGCCTAGTCTCGAAACTCCTACGACTAGTGACATTTTAAGGATGTGCTTATGGACCCCAGCTCCCACGTATATGATCGCCATCATACTGCTGGTCGTCAAGCAAGAATCCTAAGGGCTCTATCAGCGTGCAATAGCGACCTGTAAGGTCACCTAAAGCAGTACACGATGATAA
Organism: Agapanthus africanus; assembly: GCA_030015575.1. Taxonomy (NCBI): domain Eukaryota; kingdom Viridiplantae; phylum Streptophyta; class Magnoliopsida; order Asparagales; family Amaryllidaceae; genus Agapanthus; species Agapanthus africanus. The sequence goes on from JASDDO010000001.1 coordinate 192,937,431, forward strand.
AGACAAACCATGGTAGCATACTATTCTCCATCAACGTGTAATAGTGAACCACAATGTCACCTAAAGCATGTACACGATGATAAAGACAAACCAGATAGTATACAATACTCTCGAGTAAGACTGCCCTACCGGTATAGGTCCTCCCTCAATCGTTGCAATCACGTGCCTGTGATCCAATAATTGACTCTGAGGGCACTATATCCAACAATCTCCCACTTGCACTCAAGGTTAATTATTGCGATGTCGCGTACTCACAGCCCGTGTGATACCGAACACCCAACTCCACTACTAATCAGTCTCACAAAGCCCGTTTGCAAAACTATTGCGTTCGAGGAATAGCCTCAGTGAGTGGATCCGCCCTGATGTTTCTTTCTATGTCTCTCTTTATCTCAAGTTCGCGGAGAAAGCCATCTCCCGAAATGAGCAATACCTGTCTTAGAATATGTCTGGATATCTGATGCGACCTAGTTCATAAATGAACTCCAAATCCAAACTTCTTAGATTGTATCGTCAACTAAACTTAATCAGTATCCTGTGTCATGCCTCCCTCAGTATCCGCTTGGACCACCTGTCCAAAATACTGCCTCTCGTCAGAGGGAAAACTACAACTCTGACAGTCACTCTGTCATCCAGGTCACCTTGGAAGCCTGGAATGATAACCGTCCCCCGATAGAGGCTGTCGTTATCAAATCCCTAGAACATACACTTATGTTCTAAAACCGCTTCCGAATATTTCTCCAGGATTGGATTAATATCAACTTATTGCATCTGGTGCAAAAACAATATCTGGTGTGGTACTTGACATCTCATGATTGACTCAATTGTCTAAGAAAATGATCTGCCAATTATGCACATCCCTTTCCCTTTTAGTCTGTAAGACACCTTCAGAGAGAGTGACTCCATCACCTGCAGGTACACTACCATGCCAGGAGTCGTCCATTCTAAAACACTTTTAGAATGCTGTCTAAGTACACAGATTGGGAAACTACCCAAATCTAGATCTAAGACCATAGATCTAATAACCAGAATGTCTGATATTATATCTATATCCTTTGTGGAGAAACCACTGTGTGACAACCAAAGTATAACCGACCGTAGTATAGGAATTTCACTTCCTACTCTGTGTATGTCATCTAAATACCAGGACATCACACCCTACTACCTTCTTAACAGATCCATCCCCTATTCTGATGAAGTCAAACCTATGACTGTCACATCAGAAATAGATGATCTATCTCCGCTATATCTGCTTTAGTCCATAAATAGACATAAGCTTCTTGTCCACTATGCTTCCGCTGCTCCCACTGACTATGACAACCCTCTGGCAGAGTCATATACACATGCACTTCTAAAGCTAGTTTAGAACGACGCTATACTCATCCTCCTGCCGGGTCTCACAGTCTGGAACAACAGCAATGGCAAGTCTGGGTAAACAAGAACCTCCTTGTCACCGTCCTTGAGCATACCAAAGTACCTCTCGAGTGTCTGAGGTTACCCACCATATCTGCGGAGTGGCCAATGGAATATCAAACTTGATTGAATCTTTAGGTCCTATTAAATTTTCCGTAATTGTTTGCGGTTCTGGAATCACTTCCAGTTCTACCATACTCCCGTTACTTTTTTCTGAAAAAATCCATTTTTTTTAAAACTGTGGCGAGTTAAGAACAATATCACTATTGATCTTCCAGATGGTAGAAAGTTAACCCTCGTCATAGCCCGGGTCAACCCACAAACTGCCATTACAGAAACGTGCCTTGAGTTATCCAGAGTCTGGTTTAAGCATAAGCCGGACAACTCCCCATACCTTAACAATGTTAAGATATGAACTATTCTATATCCAATATAGAAACAGAGGCACTGATTTAATTGGAACCAGATTCAAATCATGCAGATGTCTCCGGTGCATGTCAACTAAATGGACAGAGACCGATCAGCATTACTCAACTTAGGAGTGCTTCCAATTATGAGTAACTTGAAAGGGAAGCAAGTTCTCTTAATCATTACTATCAACTGAATACCATACACAAGTATCTACATCTTCAATCAGCTTGAAGAATCCTTATACTTGCAATACCTGGTCCTCTACTTTATTCATATACCTATAACTTCTCAAAACTTGGATCTTGCATTTCTACGAAACACAAGTCTAAGAACTAGAGAAGTCATAAGTAAACAGAATATAGTACGAGTACCAACCTCTTTGTCCTAATGGACACTGGACAACATACAATACTCTGTATAAGTCCCCTGAGTCTAATAACTCATTCCCTGTGTGTCGTAGGTTGAAAACTGTACTTATGGTTAAGAAGAATTACACCGCTGTTTAATGCTCCTTACCTAACCATCCACTGATATAGGTAAATGTCATAGACATAATTTCAAAAAGTTATATCTCACTTTATAAAAATAAACGTACAGATATATCAATTTGAAATTGGTGCATAACAACGAATATTCAAAACCAAATATTTGCCGTCCAGCAAACAACCCAGGCGATTTCCTCAAATATCACCAATTACAACGAATCCCGATATAATGAGGATGATCACCCAATTCCCAATGACTTGCTCCCACTCATCATCTGTAAAACCATACAGATGTGAGAATCAAACCTGGTAAATACATACCCTGGAGCAAGGACTAATTGGGAAATCAGTTTTCTTTTAACAATACACAGTGAAACTGAAACATGTAAATATTTCGAAGGGGTATCCGGGTATTCCTAGTAATACCTCTTCCATTATCAGATTCACAACTGTAACCGTATATTTCTTTACCATCTCTCCAAATCCCTTTATATGTCTTTAGTCATTACCTTCTGTACACCCCTTTAGGCCAAATGATTTTCTTCCTTCCCTACCGTTCGGCACCAGCTTATGGTTTGGAAGAAGACTATCCAATAAGCATAATGGGTGTACTATCCTAATCCTCGGAGCACTCGCAAGCTGAGAGAAGGTGAAAATAAAAGACAACTGAATAAACCTTATTCCTATTTCTAATGAACCAGAATCCATCCCCGAACTGGAACAAGTTCCTTCGAGTTCGTATATAAGCATATGATGGATTTATCCAATGGAAGTGGATGTTCGTAGTAATACAAGGTGTTCTGGAGAAAAGAGTAAAAGTAGGAGTGGCAATGAGGTATGCAACTCTGACAATCCAAAAGCCAGTGTTTTAAGAAAGTTCGGTCAACTTGGTCGCTGATTCATAGTCAAGGGTCGGGTCATGATCGCTGCTAAAGAGAGAGAGAAAAGAAACACTCTGCATGCACTCTAACCTAGATCAGAATGGTTATCACTTTATCCGATCAGGAAACCTCCCACTGTAAGAAGAATTAGTTGGGATCACCCGAGGAGTAAACCAACTCATCAGTGGGAATCGGGATCCAACTATCATCGCATGATAACGTGACAGAATCCACTCATGTTATCACACTCCAGAAGGTATGCGCATATCTGGCAAGTTTCAGTTTCTTTAGAAACTTCCGATGTGAGTTTTTACCCCTAGGACCCAAGTGACCTTGACAAAGTCAACAAATCAAAGAGTCCTACTCAAGTTCAACCCGTCATTATCCTGGATTGCATTAAACCCACCCGTACGAGCCCTTGACACAGTCAACAAGGCCGCACGACTATCCTAACAAATCCCATTAATATGCCACAAACAAACACTACTTAGCTACCGCACATTACGCCTTGACACAGTCAACAAACGCAGCACGAATACTAAGTAATACTTGTAAGAAATGATGGAGGGCTACGTCTAGTTTTTGGCGAAAAACTTTTAACGTAATGAACTTGATATCGTTGAAGGAACTGCATAGCTTTTTATAAAAATATAGTGGCAAAAACCTTTGCTAAAGCGGTCACTCCCGGTGAAGGGATCTCGGCTCTTTCCCTATAGAATGAGGTGCAGGATATTCCAGCTGAATACCACGATGCAAAGCAAAAAGTAATCGGCTATAGTGAAGTTATTACCCTGACGCAAACTTCTGTCCAAGGGGTCACTCCCGGTGAAGGGATCTCGGCCCTTGCCTCATCGACTGAGGTGCTGGATATTCATAACCAAATACCACTGTGCAAAACAAAAGAGAACGTCCTTACAATAACAGCTTTTTTTGAAAAATGTTCCAACAACATCAGAATAGGTTTGTTTAGCTTGCATTGATCCGAATCAATGCAGTCCTATCAATTAATCACACCACAAAAGAATGAAATTATGATGTACGTATATGCTATCCGCATTCGCCACTGGGTCCCGTCATCACCCGTTAGGTTACTTAACTAGCGACAGAGCGGGGACTGGACTAGCGCAGGTGTAAAACATATATAACATCTACTTGTATATATATCAATATATAATAATCGCTCAAGGCGTGATAAAACGCAACATCACAGAAATGTAATAAGCATCACAGAACAATACAGATAATCTGCGATCCCCGGGTTTCATAGAGCCGCTACTGAAACCCGACGTTCCCCTGGTCGTATGGATAGCCTGTGCAATGAAATCCTGACCCCTACGGGTGCGGCAAGTTACCCGCCAAAATCTAAAGCGAGGCAGCCCCCTTCAACAACGTGAATGGACCACCCAGCACATCACGGAATCCAGTAACTTGAGCACCCCTCCTTGGGTCAACCTGTACCCCCTATGAGTACGGCCAATAGCCCGCCAATTCTAGAGTGAAACCCCCTCCGTCTCAAAGCCATGAGATGCGGGCCCATTGCCCTCTAGAACCCGGCTACCCGTGCACCCCTCCGCGGGGTAATCCTAGTACAGAAAGTAAAATATATACAACGGGTATATCGACCTCAGTCCGGTCGTGCCCCAAAAGAATAATATACAAACAGGCAGTGACGGCAGTCCACAAGTCGGACGCTCGCCTCGCAATATCAAATGTACATATACAACTAAACTGTACTACCATTGCATCCTGGCTATCCATCACAACAAAGCCGCAACATCACAGCACAATACAGAATATCAACGTGAATGTCACGTTCGCAAATCCGTCTAAAAGGGCTATAGCAATTAGACAGGATTTACCGATCAAATGACATTCACGGTCGCAGATATAATGTAAATACTGTGAACTAACATATTTAAAATTTTCGATCGACAAAATTTCCCAAAGTGGGCCCCAAGCACAACTGCTGCACTGAAAATAATCTGGGCCCAAACAAATAATACCAAAAACACCAATTCCAACACAGAGACAACTGTAGGAAAAATGGTGCATTGAAGGCACAAAGTGGCGGCGGAACCGCGACCAAAAGAGGGGTATTGCCGCGGTTCCGCGGTGGAACAGTGTCTTCATGCAACCAAATTTCTGCAGTGGTCTTATAAATGCCTGCACAGATTTCTGCAACATACCAAATATTTTTTGACAACAAAAGAAAATCGACAGAAACTGCATGACTTGAAATCGTGGTTTCGGAATTTTCGTTCGATCGAAGTTCTAAACATGTTAGAGCAAGCTAGTAAAGGTCAATGGCGTGGCTCTAATACCATGTAAGACTACGGTAGCACCCCGGCCGTCTTTCCGAAGCCAAAATGCGGAAACGAAATTTTTTCTTAACTTGACAACCGGCGCTATCGTATGCTTAAAATCCGGATCGAACCATTAACCTACAACGAGCTATCTAGAGAGTGGGTTGGAAAGCTATACTGATCGATCCGTGTCCTTCGGTCTTTGGCCACCATCCCAAGCTCCTCGCGGCATCTCTGATCTCAATCTCCTCGTCGGAAAGGGCACCACAACTACAAGTCTTTTTACGGGCTCCAGCTTCATCCGAAGCAACTCGGGCACGAAGTGTGCTAGCCGATGTGTCCAAGGTGTTGTAGAGAATGTTTGTGATCACTTTGTCTTTTGCATCCATTGATTTGGATGGAGATTAGAGGTGTTGCCATTAATGGAGATTTGAGCTAGAGAAGAAAGAGGAAGAAGAAGGAGTTTCCTCTCTCTTTTCTTTTGTGATATGTGTGATAAAAATGAGAGAGAGTGAGAAGAATAATATGAGAGCTAACCCCTCATGGCAGCCCCTCTCTCTCTTCTTATCATATCAACATAAAACCATCATATAATGTGACATTTACACACTAAAAGAGACCATGAGTCACCATATAAGTCCATGTCACAATTAATGCATCTCATGATGAATTCTAGCTCATTATTTCTATAAGAAAACATTAATCCAAATATTTGCAACAATAAAACGATACGGCAACATCTAAAGTAAACTCTTGACGGATCACAAGGATACCCCTCACCTGTATATACATACCCGCATCCGCATTCCGACTGAATGCGAATGCGACGAGACTAAAGTAATCCAACAAATCTAATACTAGGATCCGGCTTAAACCAAACCCCTCTAGTATGATCCGTCCGATCATGATCCGTGCAATACCGCACGTATATGATCGAACCCTGCCATATATCATACGGCCTCTACAACGTTTCACCCGAAACTTGAGAAACTGTCTGTGGGGGACTCTAAAGACTCGTCAATACTTTGGCTGTGGATTTAACCACTAGCACGTCAGAGGTATTAGCCGTACGTAACGGGCTACCAGGTATTAACCAAAAGGGAGGTCGATGAGCGAACTCATCCCGATACCCTACTGAGCCTGTCAGTGACAATATCCGTACAGTCCGGTCTGTTCGTCTATGAGCATCGCATGTCGGGCCTAGGGGGTTGGTAAATGTCAGACCCCCAAAAGCGGTACAAGTCGTCTCGGAGTGTAACCCAGAACACCCTGAGATACTACTGGAATACCTACCAGTAAATCTCCTGCCTTGGCCAAGGACTTCGTGTAATGGCTCTCCTAGACACAGCGCGATCTCACCTCCAATACCGGGAGAGACGAAACCCCTGCCGATCCGCTCACTTCCTCCATGTGGCTCGGGACTGTACCCAACTAAAACCTGTTTGCACGACTCCTTTGAGCTGTAGTAGGGTAGTAATCAAAGCACAGTAGGAACTCACACGAGATAAATGACGATCTCAGGTCGATAAACTAACCTGTACACATGTCATCAGGGAACTGCTATCTGACGTCAGGTACAATACCAACTAGCATGTTCCCGGCGAGTCCTGTCCGGTGTACTCATAACCCAATGAGCACCTGTATACATCTTAAGTGAACCAACTGACACCAATGGCTTATGAGACCGGCCACCGCCCCTCGTCGGGGTCTCGACTGTATACACTAGTCAACTAATGGAGTATCGATGCCCAGTCTCGAAACTACCACGACTAGGGACCTTTTAAGGATGTGCTTGTAGACCCCAACTCCCACGTATATGATCGCCATCATACTACTGGTCGTCAAGCAAGAATCCTAAGGGCTCTATCAGCGTGCAATAGCGACCTGTAAGGTCACCTAAAGCAGTACACGATAATAAAGACAAACCATGGTAACATACTATTCTCCATCAACATGTAATAGTGAACCACAATGTCACCTAAAACATGTACACGATGATAAAGACAAACCAGATAGTATACAAACCTCTCGAGTAAGACTGTCCTACCGGTATAGGTCCTCCCTCAATCATTGCAATCACGTGCCTGTGATCCAATAATTGACTATGAGGGCACTATATCCAACACGGTGCATCCAATGCTAGCAAAGCAAGATATTTTCTTGCCTCCTATTAACGGTCTGTCACCTGATACCTTTAGGCTCTCGTCTCTCCCTGCGAATTGCTAGTTATATAGCTCCTCGGCTCAACGGCCCAATATGGAATGACGACGGAAACAGTCCCGCTCTGGCACATCCTCAAAGATCTCTGGCCAACTATCATGGTCACTCACAACATGTCTCGTCGACGATGCCGAACTCTGGCCTATTGGGTGTGCGCAATACGACCGATCCTGGTCCAAACCTTCTCGTGTAGTATTTCAGAAGCTCTTGTCAGGGTCTCTCCCAAATCTCGTTTCTGCCGAACTGGCCGGAATTTATCCTTATTTTTTCTAAATCCATTTCTTGTCCTGGAACGGCTGCATACTCATCGCGAGTCCTTCTGGAAGATATATCCATATACAACGCCTCTACATGCGTATCACATATCTGATGTCGCGGAGTGGAACGTCATCTCATCAAGATCTCGTACGAATCTCTTACTCCACTTTTGTCTAATGTCGACTGATTCGGACTCATCTATTCGTGGCTGCATGGACTGCGCTCCAACGGCTATACTCGTATCTAGAGTCTCCCAAGCAATGTATCCAGTCATAAGATATCCGAATGACGCCAAACCTTTCGATCGATTTGTCAAGGTTCTATAATTCCTCAAGAGCTCAACCTCTTGAGTATAGTTTAATAGTATTCCAGTACAGGCCACAGTACCTATGGACCAGTCATAGAAGGACAAACCCAAGCCTCATTAATGGCACCGCTGAACTGCTACAAACCCTAAGGTTTTAAAGCGTTCTCATGGTCATTATATCGAGTTAGGTTTTCACCCATCTAGAGGGTCCACGAAATTCCTTGCATGTTTTTCCGAATACTTTAAACTTGGAAAAATGGGTTTTTGACATTCGATCGTCTTTAGCGACTTTCAACGTACCTGCGTGAAGTCATCTCTAGCTGGAATCAATCAAACTGATGACCTCGCATCGGGGTGTGCAAACGAACCATAAGTCCTAGTCATTCATCATCGGGTGACTAGCGATCTTCTATCATATCTCTAAGTATAAACTCATGCTACAATAGCTCCAACATCTGGGGCGGTATCTCGTCATTTGCAGCTACAACTGGCTCAATCGTCCGCACACTAAACAGTGCCTCAATCATCAAGAATAACGGTGCATTGACGGTCATCACATTCTAGCTGGCCTCTATCAGTGGCCCTATCCTCTGTTGCTGATCTTGTTGGATATATATGCCCTAGAGGACTACATTGTACAGGACGCTTGGGATATGTATGAACATGACAGTCTTGCTTGATATGATAGTACGCTATTTCGTTTGTCTTTATCTTAACGTATGATATATTTTACTTGGTGTTTATATATATATATATATATATATATGTTGATAAAGCCCATAGGGTGTTTGTCTGACAACCGGCACTGTGATGGCAGTCATACTAGTGGGAGCTGGATAGTCAATAGGCACACCCTTAGATGTCCCTGGTCACAGGAGTATCGAGATTGGGCATCGATACTCCGGAGTAGACTAGTGTATACATATCTAGACCCTGAGGAGGGGCGATGGACTGGTCCCGCAGCCATTGGTGGAGTGCACCTAAGATTGTATACAGATGCTCACTGGATGTGAGTACACCGGACAGGACTCGCCGAGAACTGACTGGAAGGTATTATACCTAACATCAGATAGCAGTTCTCAGGTGACATGTGTGCAGATAGTCCGTTGACTTAAAGTCATCATTTGTCTCGTATGAGTTCCCACTGTGCTTTGATTATTACCCTACCACGGCTCAAAGGAGTCGTGCAAACAGGTTTTAGTTGGGCACAGTCCCGAGCCATGTGGAGGCAGTGAGTGACTGTTAGGGATTCATCTCTCCCAGTATAGGGAGTTGATATCGCACAGTGATCGGTTGGTCATTACCATAAGTCCCTGGCTAGGGCTGATTGAGAATTACTGATAGATTGATCAGTAGATTCTCGGATGGTGATAGAGCCATACCGACACGACTTATACGGTTATTAGGGGTCTGACGTCCACCACCTCCCTAGACCATACATGCGATACTCTTAGACGAACAGACCGGACTGCGCGGATATTGTCACGGACAGGCTCAGTAGGATTTCGGATGGGTTACCTCATCGGCTTTCTTATCGACAACTACCTGGGGACCGTTACGTACAGCTAGTGCCGCTTGCGGTCTGTGGTTAAACCCACTGCCAGCGTAGTAGTCGAGCCTTTAGAGTCCCACACAGAGATTTCCAAAACCCAGGCGAAAAGATATAGAGGTCGTATTGTTTTACGACAAAGGTTCGGACGCATACGTGTTTAAACGCACGTACGACATTCGGACAATTTTTACTAGCCGGCTTTGGTTTAAGCCAGATTCTAGTATCAGGTTATTGGATTTATACAGTCTAAAGTTTTTCCGTGTTTTCAAGGATGCGAGGGGCGTTCTCGTAATTTCCGAGAAGCTTCTAGAAGGATGTGACATGAGGGGTTGAGGTGGCATTTTCCTTAATTGTTTTAGTGACTCATTCATATGATTCATCACATCATTAATGATCTAATGACTCACATGATGAATCACTCTCCTTGAATAAATGAAGCATGGTGAATAATCATTTAATTGATATTATTTGATAATTCATTATGTATCATATATTCAAGTGAGAAGCATTTTATTCTCATTATCATCTCCACCTTCTCTCTCCTCAAGCCCTCTCTCCTTCACCAAACCCTAATCCTACCACTCATGAGTTGAGAACAAGGATTAGGAAAGACTAAACACTCCATAACCAATCTCTACATCATCTTAGTTCGTTTATTAGCAACTAGAGAAACTAAGTAACCTCAAGTTTAGAGGTTATAGCTTGGATTAGGGTTCTCGGGTGGATCGTCTATCACGGAAAGGATGTCGAGGAGGACGTGGAGATCCAAGAAGGCCATAGAGATCGTAAAGACGAAGGACTAGAATCGTTTGGTATAATCTTTTAACATAATATCTTAGGACTCTATGCTTATTGTTAAGTATTGTTTAGAAACGATCTTCGGTTAGTTGATGTTCGCTTTACAAACATGATTGTTTTTCAAATTTCCGCCTCCCCGCACTCGTGGGGTGTTGCACATCAACTTACAGTGGTATCAGAGCCTCACTAAACAATAATTAACACACTTGCAAAGTTGTATGAATTTCGAACGGAAAACAAACCGAAAAAAAACCCGATATCATGAAGTTTCTGTCGATTTTAAAATGAAGTCCAAAAATTTTTCAGGGACCTCCAGAATGACCAGCATGAAAATATAAGAACACACAAGAAAAATGGGCTCCTGAATCGGCCAAAGAGCCGCGGAACCACGGCAGATCCCACCGATCCGCCGCGGATCCGCGGCCGAGTTAGGGCCGATTCAGCCCAGTTTTCTTCTGTGCATCTGCTGTGATATTTGGTATTTTCTGGTATTTTTTAATTTTTGCTCAGGTTTCAGATTTACAGAGAAGTATTGGAGCAAAATTAAATGTGTTTAATCGATCGAAATTATACGGTGTTTTCCTGTTTGATTATATCTGTGAAATGTTTTATTTGTTCGTAAACCTCCCCTAACTGCTAGTATGTCGGTTGGCAGGGGGTTGCACATATCTGTGATGTTATTTATAACTGTTTGTGGATATGAACTGTATTGGACTGTTGTGATGATTAGCCGGGTTTTGTGATGGGTTATTGTATTAATTCATTCGATGTAAATGTAATAAGTTGTAATATTATTTCGCGAGGCACATCCAGGTTGCGGTTGTAGCCACCATTGTATTATTTCATTTTTACTGTTTTTGCTCCTAGGATAGACCCAAGGTGGGGTGCACAAACTACCGGGTATTTTGAAGTGTTGAGGTAGACCGCTTCACTTCTGGTACTTGGCGGGTAGTTTGCCGTACTCGTAGGGGTCTGGGGTGGGGTAATGGCTATTCATCACAATTGTGTATTCCGTCTTTCATTGCAGGCTCAAAAGAAACGCGGATTGCTTGCAAATCCAATATTTTTTATCTGTGATCTGGAATGCCTATTATTGCGTCTGACGAACGTACATTATCTATATATGATTGCTATTTAGACGTCACTTATGTTTTACACCCGCGCTAGCCCAGCCCCCGCTCTGTTGTTAGTTAAGTAACCTAACGAGTGATGACGGGACCCAGTGGCGAATGCGGATGGCATAAGAGGACGTTGTATTTTCGTTGTTATCTGTAATGATAGGTTAATTGATGGGACGCATTATTATTAATGCAAAGAAAATAAAACCTAAACTGAATCGTTGGAACAATTTCTAAAACCACTCGGTTTTCTTGAAAAAGCAAATTTTAAATGCGGAGCTTAAAACTCTCCTTTTAAATAAAAGCTATCTCTGTTCCTTCGATCATATCAAGTTCATTACGTTAACGGTTTTTTGCCAAAAACCAGCCGTAACCCTCCGTCGTTTCAGATAGACAGCGCATCGTATTCATGCTATGTTTGTTGGCCTACGTCAAGGCATAGTGTATGGTAGCAGTGTGTGTGCCTATTTATTGCATAGATAGATGCATTAGTTTAAGACAGACGTACACCTTGTTGGCCTACGTCAAGGGCTTGTACGATGTACTTAAATTGATCAGGACAACGACGGGTAGAACTTGACTTGCGGCTTATGACTTGTTGGCCTACGTCAAGGTCTATAAGAGCTTGGGGTAAAAATCACATCGGGAGTTTCAAATATAAAGGAAACTTGCAGTTTTAGCTTACCTTCTGGAGTGTGGTGACTAGAGTGGCTTCCATCTAGAGCATCATGCAATGATAGTTGGATCCCGATCCCACTGATGAGTAGGATTACTCTCGGGAATTTTTCTCACTTAACAATCAATGCTATAAACCAAGTAGGTGACTAGAAAAGTGTTAGAGGGGCTACGCCTCCAGGGAAAAGAGGTTATTTAATTAAGAAACTTTGCAAAAGCGTTGAAAAACCTCCCTCGAAGTACCAACACTAGCCTGGCTGAAAGGTTAAGCAAGTATTGTGATGTGTGATTAAATCCTGACTAGTTCTTCTTTTAGGTTTTGAAGAAGGATTTGAGGAAACAGTGGGAGCCATCCTGTTTAGATAAATTAATAAACCAATCTAAACTTGCAAGAGCATATGCTGAGTGTTTTCTTTTCTCTCTCTCTGGCAGCTACCATGACTGGATTAAAACTATTACTTGAAAAAAATATACTGACCGGGCAGAACTATAAAGATTGGCTAAGGAACGTCAATATTGCACTGACTTATGACAAAGTAGCATATGTTACCACCGCTGTTCCTCCCCTTATCCCAGGACCAGATTCCTCAGTTGTGGACAGGGAAGTCCGCAAAACCTGGGATCTAGACTGTTAGCGAGCTAAGTGTATCGTGCTGGTATCGATGAACAATGAACTCCAGAAACAGCACGAGAGTATGGATATTGTATCCATCTTTCTCCATGTCAAAGAATTGTATGGGGAGCACTCACGTATCGCGAGGTACGAAACCTCAAGGAAACTCTTCTAGATGAGGTTAGCTCCAAGATCGCCTGTAGGAGAGCACGTCCTCAAAATGATCATCCTCATTGAGGAACTCGCAAACCTGGGATGCGTGCTAGAGAACGATTTATATATCGACTTGATTTTGCAGTCCCTTCCCCACACCTTCTCTCAGTTCGTGCTGAACTTCAACATGAACGAAATGGAAGCTGATCTTCCAAAGCTCCTCAATATGTTGAGGGTAGCAAAGACCTCCTTGAAAAAGGAGAAGGACCCTGTTCTGTATGTTGGCCAATCATCTTCTTCTAAATCTAAAACGAAAGCTAAAGGGAAGAAGAAGATGAAAGCCACCAAACCGAAAGGTGGGGTCAAGTGTTAGTTATATGTATGCCCTAGAGGCTATTACTGTGAATTGGATGTATATTGTAATGGATGCCGGGACATATATAGGTAGGACTTTCTTGCTCGACATGATGGTACGCTATATGGTTGCTCTTTATCTTAACATGTATACTTTCTGTCTCTCTGTTACATGTTGATAAAGCCCTTAGGATGAGTACTCGACTTCCAGGACTATGATGTAGATCATACTAGTGGGGCCTGGGTAGTCCATGAGTACATCCTTCAATGTTCCTAGTCGTGGGAATATCGAGACGGGGCATCGATATTCCAGAGTAGACTATGGTATATCTTCTCGACCCATATGATGGGCGATGGATGATCCCATATCCATTGGTGTTTGACATCAGAGATGGTATGCGGGTGCTCAGTGGAGACTGGGTACACTGAACGGACTCGCCGAGAACTCCCAGATGGTATTATACCTCACGTCAGATGGCAGTTCTCTGGTGACACTGGTACAGCTTAGTCTGTTGACCCGCGATCGTCATAGAGTCTTGTGTGTCTCCCACTGTGCTTTGATTTCCATCCTACCATGGCTCTACTGAGGCGTGCAAACATGTGGTTTTTGGGTACAGTCCCGATTCACATAGAGGCAAAGAGCGATAGGAGGGGATTTGTCTCTCCCGGTATTGGGGGTTGATGTTGCGCTATGCTCGACTGGCCATAACTGGAAATCCCTGGCCAGGGTTGCAGTGATTTACTGGTAAGTGTTATCAGTAGTTTCACACATGTTATGGACCTCACGTCAGCGTGACTTATCAAGCTATTGGGGTATGACGTTTACCACCCCTAGGCGAGATATGCGACATATCAGACGAACAGACCGGACTGTACGGTAAGTGTTACTGGTTGGATTCACAGGAGTGTGAGCGGGCTTGCTCGTCGATCTTCTGATCGCTCAATACCCGGGTGGTCGTTACGTTTAGAAGACCGCTTGCGGCTTGTGGGTGTTTGATATGATCATCACCTGCTGCCGGCGTATTGACGAGTCTTTAGTGTCCTACACAGAGGTTTCCTGGCTCAAGCGAAACGAAATAGGAGCGCATATGAGATATGTGCGGGACAGAGAATAATGCATGTATGTGATACCGTATTCTATTCTCATGATTTGTATCATCGAACGATTATATATGATATAACCAGGTTACCGAATCAAGTGTTTATTCGATACATTGATACACCTGATACTAGTCGGTTATATGCGACATGACCGAATCATTGAATCAAGTGTTGATTTAATGATTTAATGTATAATTATATATTTGATATATTACTTTACATTAACTAGTATTGGTTCACTCAAGATTGATTTTCTCACTTGAAATGCACAACTTGTATATGTGATATATTTTTGTGCACTTGTTTGTATCATGTTTGATGATACATGCAAACTTGGGTTTGTGTAAGAATTAAACCATGTTTAGTGAATGGTTAGGGTTTCATTTCACTTATTTATTTATCTATTTATTTTGGTTAAAAGAAAAAGGAAAACAAAATGGTTGCTTTCATACAAGAAGCTTCTTGATGCTTCATGCATCTTTAACTAAGTGACCATTTTTGTCTTCATCTCCTAACCCTAACCATTCAACTAAACCCTAGTTAATTCTCTACACTAAACCATGGTTGCAAATATTATAAGTATCATTTTATTTTCTATTTTCAATATACTTATCATATTCTTTTTCTTCTTCTTCTTCTTCTTCAACAAGAAGAAAGCTTGCTACCATTAATGGCAACATAAGAAAAAGAGTGAGAAATCCAATTCTAAAGTGAACCCACTTCCTATTTCTTCATACTCTACCACTTGCCAAGTAGTATAGGGTGTTTTCTTCACAAGTTTCATGACTTGGTGAAGTTGGAGCTTGTTCTTGAGTTGCCTCGACGTAGATCATCTTCGGCATCGAACTCGACGACCTAGCCCGATCTTTTCTCCGATGAAACCACTGCGAGAGTCTAAGATTCCGATAGGTACAGCGGAGGGATGTCATCACGGACCTAGGAAGTGGAGGACCGGATCTACAAAGGTTGTAGTCACTTTCCTTTAGCAATAAAGTTGTTTACTTGCTTGCATCGCCTTATTATCTAGTTAACGATCCGTATTAGGGTTTGTAGGCACATGAAAAAATTTGAATTGGGCATGTTTGATCTGTTGTGAGACCTCATTAGTGTGCCTAGGAACCCTACAGTGGTATCAGAGCCAAGATAGAGCCTTAGGCGATGCGTAGACGGAGTTAGAAACCTGATCGAACCCGAAACCCTAATCCATGACCCCTCGCTGTACATTTTTTCAAAACTGGGTTTTTTCCAGATTAAAAATTCTTTAAAAATTCAGCAGGAAGTTATAAGAATTATAGTGCAAAACGTGCTCCTGAATCATCTAAACCGCCGCGGAACCGCGGCATAAGCCTGGCTTTTGCGGCGGTTCCGCGGCCGTACGGTCGCATCGTCCATTAATGTTTGCACAGTAATTCCTATATTTTGGTGCTGTATTTTCTGGGAATTTTTAAATATCACTCAAGAGTTGAGTTTTCTGGGTTGTATTGGGAGTTCGTAAATTCGATCGGATTATCAAACTTTGTCTATTTGTTTTTCCGGGTAATTTTAGAATATGTTAAAAAGTTCGACCGGATAAAAATACCCACTTTTTCACCGGCCGGGAAATTTCCAAGTGTTGGATTTTTCCGTGGTTTAAGGACGTTCTGAGTAGTGCAAGTAACGCGATGGTCCTTCTAGAAGACAACAAACCTTAACTCGATTATGTGACCGTCTCGAACTGCCCTTTGAACCTTAGGGTTTGGGGCAGTACGGCGTGCCACATGTGAGGCGTTGGCTTGACCCTTCTACGGCTGGACCGTTGGTACTGAGGCATGAAGTGAATGTTTTTAAACTTATTTCATGTGTTGAGCTGTTTCGGGAAAACTTGGGTGTTCGATTGTTCGATCGGAAAGTTTAACATTTTCTATTTATCCGGAATGTGATACAATAATTGGAATCCACAAGCAGTTATGAGATAACTGATTTGGATGTTATAAATCAAGCACTTTAGTCTCACTTGATCGGTTGCCACGGAATTTTGATGCGATCAAAAGTCCGTCGCAATCGCGTAACATACGCGGATACTCGCCGGATAAACTTAATAGACAGCTACACCCCATAACCCTGACCAAGTGACTGTAGGAGAACCCCGTCGCCGAAAGCATCCGTTCGGGTGCTCACGGTAGCGGTGTTCCGCCTTAGTGCACTTCGTCGACGGTATCAGGGGTGCGACCGTCTACTAAAGTTTGCGACGAGCATTCGCTAAGGATGTCGGGAATCTTGTTGAATTGCCCGACTTGATATTGAAAAGAGTTTTCGATAATGAGATTAAAATGCGGGGTTTATAATTGTTAGGCATGCGATGTCTAAGTATTTCATTTGATTAGGCATGCGATGTCTAAAGAGTTTGCGGATTCCAACTGTTGTAGTTTTACACTTTCTTTTCTGCGACTGTAAGTGTAATATGTGATATCGCCGTTTCGTTGCTATATGTCAACGACAATTGGGATGCGCATATTTACTTACGTTGATGACATGTGATATTATGTGTTGCTGGATATGTTATATTGGATCGTCGTGTTTGAATAGCCCGGGGGTTTTTATGTGAGATGAGTGTTTTCATTTTCATTCATGTAAAAACTTGTATGTAATATTCTTTTATTGGGGCACTTCCAGGTTCCGAATGTTGTCACCATTTGTATATTATTTACTTTTCCGCATTAGGATAGACCCAAGAAGGGGAGCACAAGTAACCGGGTTCTAGGGTCCAGTGGGAGACCATCTCGAGGAGTCGAGTCCGGGTCTCCTAACCCTAGAATTGGTAGGGTTGCTTGCCGCTCTCGTAGGGGTCTAGGGGTGTGGGATTAGCTATTCATCACGACCGTGGAATCCGTGTTTTATACTGGCTCGTATTAAAACACGGACGTCCTAGTATATCCAATGTTTCATATGATATTTTCTGTTGCGTTATCTGTGATGTGATCATGTGATATGTTCAGATAGATTTTATATATAGTATATATGATATATTATATAGACGTTGCTTATGTTTTACACCCGCACTAGCCCTGCCTCGCTCTGGCGTTAGTTACCTAACCTAACGGTGCAGACGGGACATCGAGGCGAATGCGGATGGCATAAGCGTACGTTATATTTATCTGTGATGTTTAGGTGGACTTAAATGATGGGACTTCATTAATGAGATTAATGAAAGCAAATAAACCTAATTGATGTTGTGGAATCGAATTTCAAAATAAAAACAGGTAGCTACAGTTCTTGCTTTGCACCGCGGTGTTCCTTGAAGAACATCCTGCACCTTATTCGATGAGGAAAGGACCGAGATCCCTTCACCGGGAGTGACTCCTTTAGCAATAACTGGCAGATGCTACAACCCTCGGTTTGTCTTTTGATTTCTCCTATAGTTTCTGCTTTGCACAGTGATATATATGATATATCCCGCACCTTATTCGACGAGGAAAGGGCCGACGATCCCTTCACCGGGAGTGACCCCTTTAGCAAAACTAGAAAAGCCTCAAAAACATTCCATTTAAAAAACCATTTGATTCCGCAACGAGATCAAGTTCAAAGCGTTAAAGGTTTTCTTAAAAACCATTCGCATCCCTCCGTCATTTTAGGAAGTAGAGTACATAGTATTCGTGCTGTGTTTGTTGACCATAGTCAAGGCACAGTGTACGGTAGCTAAGTGATGTCTTCCTACACAGCATATGATGCGATTAGTTAGGACAGTCGCGTGACTTTGTTGACCTTAGTTAAGGGTCATGTGGGTGGGTCTAATTAATCATGAAATGACGGGTAAAAGTTGACTAGTGCTTATGATTTGTTGACCATAGTTAAGGTCATAAGTGCTAGGGGTAAAAATCTTTATCGGGAGTTTCAAGTGTTGAAATTTGCAATGAGATTGCATACCTTCTATGTGATAGTTGGATCCCGATACCCACTGCGAGTAATTGTTACTCCTGGGAGAGTTTTGCACTTTGCAATTAGCCGATCAAGTAGGTGTCTAGAAAGGTGTCAACGGGGTTACGCCTCTGGGAAAACGAGGTTTACTGTAATTAGGTCCGTGCGAAAGCACGGGGAACCTCCCTCAAACTACCGACACTAGCCTGGCTGAAAAATTGGCGAACTTGTAGAGTGTAATTAACCCCGGCTAGTCTTACCTTTTAAGGTTTGAAGGAAGATTTGATAAAAACAGTGGGAACCATCCTGATTAGATAAAATATATAGCCAATCTAATCTTGCAAGAGCGCACGCAGAGTGTTTTCTTCTCTCTCTCTCCTGGTAGCGACCATATCACGCCTTAATCAAGATAATAATATGGATATATTGACCGAACTCGCTTGTTATACTGAACTGGGGAACGTTGGTCCCGCTCCAACTTATAATTGTTATAAGACAGAGCAGGAAATAGGGGAATACCAGAATTCCTATGCCGCCCAAACGAAGAAAGTGCATATGATGCATCTCCTTCGGGTGTGTTCATCACACAGAACTGTTTCTCAGTATCCTCTGCATCTTGGGTATTTGATACCAGATCAGGATCCCAGATATGTAATCTGTTACATAGGGCTATAAAAAGGTAGAAAACTGAGAACGGGTGATAAGTTTCATGAGACAGAAAACGGGGCAAGTGTTGCAGCCAAGTCTGTTGGTCACTGTCACCCTGTATTACCAATACATTGATTCTGAACAAATGCTGTTACACACCGAACCTGATATACAAAATCATATCAATCTCTTTATTAAAGAAATGATAAAATTTTGTATTGATGGATAATGTTTAGAACATTTCCTATATCAAAAGTTGATCGGTTCAGGCACGTTATCTAAAAGTATTGACGTTCTGAATCAAACTACAGTTCTTAGTATACAGAACACACACAAGAGGAAGAGTTCAGAAATGAACGAATCCTTCTTGAGGCATTGTAGACTAGGTCATATCAATGCGACCCGATTGGCTGAAGTTACATTTTAGATGCATATTTAAATCAGTTTGAATTTACATCTTGTGAAACTTGCCAGTCATGTCACAAAGATTAGATGACCATAGCTCCGTTTATTGGAAACAGAGAAAGAGTTAGTAAACTCTTGGGACTGATACATGATAATGTATGTAAGGTCCCCTGTCTACACATGCCAGGACTGGTTCTTTGTACTTCACTACATTCTCTGATAATCTCTCAAGATTCAGTCATATGTTCCTGTTGAAACATAAGTCCGAACCTTTTGAGATATTCACAGAATATAAGTTAGAAGTAGAGAACCAAAATACGGGTATAAGTATTATGTCCTATGATAAGATCGGGGAGGAGAATACTTGTGCATGGAATTCTTGGACTATTCTAAAAGAAAATGAGATTCTCTCTCAGTATTACTCCTCTGAATACACCACAGCACAACGGTGTATCAGGGCGGAGCAATCGCACCGTATTAGATATGGTGTACTCTATGATGAGTACTACTGAGTTACCTATTTCCTTTTGGGGTTGTGCACTTGAGAAGCTGCATACCTATTGAATGAAGTTCGAATCAGATCACTGCCTACCACTCCATATAAGATATAGTATGGGAAGAGCCTATCTCTTAAGTAAGTTAAGATTTAGGATTGTCCGGCCTATGTCTAAAGCAAAATCCGGACAAGATCGATGCAAGGTCAGTTCTGTAGAACTGGAAAGGTTCCAGCTATACAAAACTGCAGCTAATGATTTGAAAGAACCAAAGGATTCAATAGTCCCCGACGAATCTCAGCCTCTCCGCCGAACTAACAGGGTTCCTCATCCGCTTAAGAGATACTTCGGTTTCTCGATGACAGTGGGAGCGAGGAATGCATCATGAGATGATGACCCAACTAGTTTCGAGCAGGCCATCGAGAGTAGGGACTCTGTAAGAATGGCTGGATGCTTAGAGATCAGAGATGGAATCCATGTACACCAACAAAGTATGGACTTTGGTTGCTATATCTGAAGGGTTAAATCCCCATCAGGAGCAAGTATATCTTGAGAAGATTACTTGGTGTAAATGGAAAAGTTGAGACTTTCAAAACTAGACTTGTTAAAGATTTTCGTCATCAACCAGGCATGGATAATGACGAAACCTTTCCAGGGACTATGCTTAAGTCCATCCAGATCCTACTTGCCATTGCTACATACCATGACTACGATATCTGGTGGTTGGGTGCCATGACTACTTTTCTAAATAGTGATTTAGAAGAGAACGTCAATAAGAGCACAGCCAGAGGGCTTCGTAAACAGTGGGAGCAATGGAAACGTGTGCAAGTTGCTTTACATAACAAAGCAGGCATCGCGAAGTTGGAACGTCTGTTTTGATGTGATAGTCAAAGTGTTTGACTTCATCAAAATGGTAGATGAGCCTTGTATATACAAAAAGATAGTAGGGAGTATGGTGGTGATCCTCGTAGAGTACGTAGATGACATACTCTTGATAGGGAAGGAGTTTCCTATACTACGCTCGGTCGATCTCCTCTTATCATAAGGATTCTCCAAATAGGATAAAGGTGAATCACTGGAAAGGTTCCAGAGTGATAAGGACGACTGAATGTCAGTCGCAGGCATTGTCTTTACCCTCAGTAGAGGGACGTTATGTTGGAAGAGCTCCAAGCTAGATACCATGGCAAACTAGACGATAAAGGCTGGTAACATCGCTATTAAAGATACTACCAAAGAGGAAGTTTGGGTGTATATTGGTTCATAAGATGAACTAGGTTCCTACCATTGTATGACAATGGAAGTGTGGCTTTGGCCAAGGAACCATGGTCCCATCAGTGACCCAGACATATTCTGAGGCAGCATCACCTGATCATGGAGATAGATGATCTCCAGGGTGATCGAGGTTAGGAGAGTAGACTCAGAGGACAACACGGCGGATCCACTCACAAAAGCTTTTTCCCAGAGAGAGACTTATATGGGATGGTTGAGTATGTGATACTGCAACCACTGCTACAGATGGCCCTAGTGCAAGTGGGAGATTGTTAGTTATATGTATGCCCTAGAGGCCATTACTGTGTATTGGATGTATATTGTAATGGATGCTGGGACATATATAGGTAGGACTTTCTTGCTTGACATGATATTACGCTATCTAGTTGCTCTTTATCTTAACATGTATACTTTCTGTCTCTCTGTTACATGTTGATAAAGCCCTTAGGATGAGTACTCGACTTCCAGGACTATGATGTAGATCATATTAGTGGGGCCTGGGTAGTCCATGAGTACATCCTTCAATGTTCCTAGTCGTGGGAATATCGAGACGGGGCATCGATATTCCAGAGTAGACTAGCGTATATCTTCTCGACCCATGTGATGGGCGATGGATGATCCCATATCCATTGGTGTTTGACATCAGAGATGGTATGCGGGTGCTCAGCGGAGACTGGGTACACTGAACGGACTCGCCGAGAACTCCCAGATGGTATTATACCTCACGTCAGATGGCAGTTCTCTGGTGACACTGGTACAGCTTAGTCTGTTGACCCGAGATCGTCATAGAGTCTTGTGTGTCTCCCACTGTGCTTTGATTTCCACCCTACCACGGCTCTACTGAGTCATGCAAACAGGTGGTTTTTGGGTACAGTCCCGATTTACATGGAGGCAATGAGCGATAGGAGGGGATTCGTCACTCCCGGTATTGGGGGTTGATGTTGCGCTATGCTCGACTGACCATAACTGGAAATCCCTGGCCAGGGTTGCAGTGATCTACTGGTAAGTGTTATCAGTAGTTTCACACATGTTATGGACCTCACGTCAGCATGACTTATCAAGCTATTGGGGTCTGACGTTTACCACCCCTAGGCGAGATATGCGACATATCAGACGAACAGACCGGACTGTACGGTAAGTGTTACTGGTTGGATTCACAGGAGTGTGAGCGGGCTTGCTCGTCGATCTTCTAATCGCTCAATACCCGGGTGGCCGTTACGTTTAGCAGACCGCTTGCGGCTTGTGGGTGTTTGATATGATCATCACCTGCTGCCGGCGTATTGACGAGTCATTAGAGTCCTACACAGAGGTTTCCTGGCTCAAGCGAAACGAAATAGGAGCGCATATGAGATATGTGCGGGACCGAGAATAATGCGTGTATGTGATACCGTATTCTATTCTCATGATTTGTATCATCGAACGGTTATATATGATATAACCAGGTTACCGAATCAAGTGTTGATTCGATACATTGATACACTTGATACTAGTCGGTTATATGCGACATGACCGGATCATTGAATCAAGTGTTGAATTAATGATTTAATGTATAATTATATATTTGATATATTACTTTACATTAACTAGTATTGGTTCACTCAAGATTGATTTTCTCACTTGAAATGCACAAGTTGTATATGTGATATATTTTTGTACACTTGTTTGTATCATGTTTGATGATACATGCAAACTTGGGTTTGTGTGTAAGACTTAAACCATGTTTAGTGAATGGTTAGGGTTTCATTTCACTTATTTATTTATCTATTTATTTTGGTTAAAAGAAAAAGGAAAAAAAAATGGTTGCTTTCATACAAGAAGCTTCTTGATGCTTCATGCATCTTTGACTAAGTGACCATTTTTGTCTTCATCTCCTAACCCTAACCATTCAACTAAACCCTAGTTAATTCTCTACACTAAACCATGGTTGAAAATATGATAAGTATCATTTTATTTTCTATTT
This sequence comes from Agapanthus africanus, assembly GCA_030015575.1. NCBI lineage: Eukaryota > Viridiplantae > Streptophyta > Magnoliopsida > Asparagales > Amaryllidaceae > Agapanthus > Agapanthus africanus. The sequence goes on from JASDDO010000001.1 coordinate 192,960,740, forward strand.
TCAATATATTTATCATATTCTTTTTCTTCTTCTTCTTCTTCTTCAACAAGAAGTAAGCTTGCTACCATTAATGGCAACCTGAGAAAGAGTGTGAGAAATCTAATTCTAAACTGAACCCACTTACTATTTCTTCATCCTCTACCACTTGCCAAGTAGTATAGGGTGTTTTCTTCACAAGTTTCATGACTTGGTGAAGTTGGAGCTTGTTCTTGAGTTGCCTCGACGTAGATCATCTTCGGCATCGAAGTCGACGACCTAGCCCGATCTTTTCTCCGATGAAACCACTGCGAGAGTCTAGGATTCCGATAGGTACATCGGAGGGACGTCATCATGGAGCCTAGGAAGTGGAGGACCGGATCTACAAAGGTTGTAGTCACTTTCCTTTAGCAATAAAGTTGTTTACTTGCTTGCATCGCCTTATCATCTAGTTAACGATCCATATTAGGGTTTGTAGGCACATGAAAAATTTTGAATTGGGCATGTTTGATCTGTTGTGAGACCTCATTAGTGTGCCTAGGAACCCTACATCAAGAAGGTGCTGGGAACGAACAAGGCAGGAAGGGTGAAGACAGAAAAGAACGAATGCTTCTATTGTCACAAACAAGGGCACTGGAAGAAGGATTGTCAGGCCTTCAAAGCCAAGGACATGAAGCAAGCAGTTGCTTCTACTTCATGTGTGTTTGTTATCGAAAATTGTCTTTCAGTAAACTCTATATCATGGGTACTTTATACCGGTTCTGGTTCTCATATCTGTAATTCATTGCAGGATCTGAGAAATAGTAGAGTGCTGGGGACAGGTGATATGAGTCTCCGGATGGGCAATGGAATGCATGTAGATGCAATTGCAATAGGGGAATATCACCTAGGGTTGACTAGTGGACACATTTTGGTGTTGTACAGCTGTTTTTTTATTCCCAGTATGTTGTGTAATATTATATCAGTATCTTTGTTATCGAATGAAGGATATAGTTTTGCGCTTGAAAGAAATGTTATGAACATTCACCTAAATCAAGAACTGATTGGGTATGGCACACTGGAAAACGGCATATACATACTTAATCAACCTCAAATTTTCAATATTCAAAACACGCGTAAAAGAAAGGCTCCAGATTCGAATCAAGCCTTCCTATGGCATTGTAAACTTGGTCATATAAATGAAACAAGATTGACTAAGTTGCATAAAGATGGATATCTAGATCCGTTTGAATATTCATCATATGCAACTTGTCAATCATGTATCAAAGGAAAAATGACCAAATCTCCGTTCACCGGACACGGAGAAAGAGCCACTGAACTCTTGGGACTTGTACACAGTGATGTATGTGGTCCGATGTCTACGCATGCACGAAGTGGTCACTCCTACTTCATCACTTTTACTGATGACTTCTCTAGGTATGGACATGTGTTCTTAATAAAGCATAAATCCGAGGCTTTTGAGAAGTTTAAGGAGTATAAAAATGAAGTAGAGAAACAGACTGGTAAAAGCACCAAGACACTTCGATCTGATCGAGGTGGAGAATACTTAAGTACCAGTTTCCTTGAATACTTAAAAGAGAATGGAATTCTCTCTCAGCTTACTCCACCTTATACACCTCAGCATAATGGTGTATCAGAAAGGAGGAATCGCACTCTGTTAGACATGGTGAGTTCAATGATGAGTAGTGCTGAGTTGACACTTTCCTTCTGGGGATTTGCTCTAGAATCAGCAGCATACCTATTAAATAGAGTTCCGACTAAGTCTGTGCCTACCACTCCATATGAAATGTGGAGCGGAAAGAGACCATATCTCAAGTATATCAAGATATGGGGATGTCCGGTATATGTTAAAAAGCATAAACCAGACAAGCTCGAGGCACGATCGGTTTTATGCAAGTTTGTAGGATACCCCAAGCATTCAAGGGGGTATAAGGTCTACCACACTGAAGAACAAAAGGTGTTTGTCGCTCGTCACATTGTCTTCTTAGAAAGCGAATTTCTTGCAAAAGAAATTAGTGGGAGCGCGGTAGAGTTGGAAGAAATTCCAGAACCTCAAACTGTTACCGAGGACTTAATAGAACCTCAGATTTCAATAGAACATGACGAACCAACGCTACTCTGCAGATCTAGTAGGCTTTCTCAACCTCCTGAAAGATACTATGGTTTTCTTCTAGATGGGGATCGAGAGGATTGCATCATCAATGATGATGAGCCTACTAGTTTTCAGCAGGCTATTACGAGTAGTGACTCGGGCTGGATGCTATGAGATCCAAAATGGAATCCATGTACACCAATAAAGTATGGACTTTAGAAGTTGCTCATCCTGGAGTAAAACCAGTTGGATGCAAATGGATCTTCAAAAAGAAGATTGGTGCATTTGGACAAGTGGAAACCTACAAAGCTAGACTCGTAGCAAAAGGTTTTCGTCAAAGACCAGGACTGGACTATGATGAAACCTTTTCACCTGTAGCTATGCTTAAATCCATTCGGATCCTGCTTGCGATTGCTGCCTTCCATGACTATGAAATCTGGCAGATGGACGTAAAAACAGCTTTTCTAAATGGACATTTAGAAGAGAGTGTTTACATGGATCAACCAGAAGGTTTCTTAGACAGTGGGAGCAGCGGAAGAGTCTGCAAGTTGCTTAAATCCATTTATGGATTAAAGAAAGTATCGCGGAGTTGGAACATCTGCTTTGATGAGATAGTCAAAGAATTTGACTTAATCAAAAATGTAGATGAACCATGTATTTATAGGAAGATTATGGAAAGAGCAGTAGTCTTCCTCGTTTTGTACGTCGACGACATACTACTGATAGGGAATGATATCCCTATGCTACAATCAGTAAAGCTCTTCTTGTCACAGAAATTCTCTATGAAAGACTTGGGAGATGCATCATACATTCTGGGCATTAAGATCTATCGTGATAGATCTAATAGAATGTTGGGACTTTCACAGTCCAGGTATATTGACACTATACTAAAGAGATTTAGTATGAAAGATTCCAAGCGCGGTAATATGCCCGCTTGTCACGGAATCACTCTCTCCAAAGAGATGTCTCCAAAGACTGATGAAGAGAGGGCTCGCATGGGCATTATACCCTACGCTTCGGCAGTAGGATCTATAATGTATGCGATGTTATGTACAAGACCGGATGTAGCTTACGCACTTAGTGTGGTAAGCAGGTATCAGTCTGACCCAGGTGAGAAACATTGGATAGTGGTAAAGAACATTCTCAAGTACCTGAGAAGGACTAAGGAGATGTTCTTAATTTATGGTAATAAAGACCTCCAGGTAGAGGCTTTTACCGACTCCGGCTTCCAAAGTGACAAGGATGATTCTAAATCCATTTCGGGTTTTGTGTTTACCCTCAATGGAGGGCCGGTATGTTGGAGGAGTTCCAAACAGGATACCGTCGCAGACTCAACTATGGAGGCTGAGTATATAGCTGCCAGTGAAGCCGCAAAAGAGGCTGTCTGGATGAGGAAGTTCATTTCTGAACTTCAGGTGGTTCCGTCCATTGCCAATCCAATACCTTTGTATTGAGATAACAATAGCGGTGTAGCTTTAGCGAAGGAACCAAGGTCCCATCAGAAATCCAGGCATATCTTAAGGCGGTTTCACCTGATCAGGAAGATCGTGGATCGTCGGGAGATCGAGATACGTAGAGTGGACATAAAAGACAACACGGCAGATCCATTCACCAAGGCCATCCCTCAAGTGCAGTTCGAGAGGCTGTTTAAGATGTTGGGCATGCGGTACGCCAGCAACTGGATCTGGTAGAGACAGTGGGTACTCATTGCACCAATTATAGGCTTTAGTGCAAGTGGGAGATTGTTGGATATATATGCCCTAGAGGCCTACATTGTATAGGATGCTTGGGATATGTATGAACATGACAGTTTTGCTTGATATGATAGTACGCTATTTCGTTTGTCTTTATCTTAACGTATGATATATTTTACTTGGTGTTTATATATATATATATATATATATATATATATATATATATATATATATGTTGATAAAGCCCATAGGGTGTTTGTCTGACTATCGGCGTTGTGATGGCAGTCATACTAGTGGGAGCTGGATAGTCAATAGGCACACCCTTAGATGTCCCTGGTCACAGGAGTATCGAGATTGGGCATCGATACTCCGGAGTAGACTAGTGTATACATATCTAGACCCTGAGGAGGGGCGATGGACTGGTTCCGCAGCCATTGGTGGAGTGCACCTAAGATTGTATACAGATGCTCACTGGATGTGAGTACACCGGACAGGACTCGCCGAGAACTGACTGGATGGTATTATACCTAATGTCAGATAGCTGTTCTCAGGTTACATGTGTGCAGATAGTCCGTTGACTTAAAGTCATCATTTGTCTCGTGTGAGTTCCCACTGTGCTTTGATTATTACCCTACCACGGCTCAAAGGAGTCGTGCAAATAGGTTTTAGTTGGGCACAGTCCCGAGCCATGTGGAGGCAATGAGTGACTGTTAGGGATTCGTCTCTCCCGGTATAGGGAGTTGATATCGCACGGTGATCGGTTGGTCATTACCATAAGTCCCTGGCCAGGGCTGATTGAGAATTACTGATAGATTGATCAGTAGATTCTCGGATGGTGATAGAGCCATACCGACACGACTTGTACGGTTATTAGGGGTCTGACGTCCACCACCTCCCTAGACCATACATGCGATACTCTTAGACGAACAGACCGGACTGCGCGGATATTGTCACGGACAGGCTCAGTAGGATTTCGGATGGGTTACCTCATCGGCTTTCTTATCGACAACTACCTGGGGACCGTTACGTACAGCTAGTGCCGCTTGCGGTCTATGGTTAAACCCACTGCCAGCGTAGTAGTCGATCCTTTAGAGTCCCACACAGAAATTTCCCAAACCCAGGCGAAAAGATATAGAGGTCGTATGGTTTTACGACAAAGGTTCGGACGCATACGTGTTTAAACGCACGTACGACATTCGGACAGTTTTTACTAGCTGGCTTTGGTTTAAGCCAGATTCTAGTATCAGGTTATTGGATTTATACAGTCTAAAGTTTTTCCGTGTTTTCACGGATGCGAGGGGCATTCTCGTAATTTCCGAGAAGTTTCTAGAAGGATGTGACATGAGGGGTTGAGGTGGCATTTTCATTAATTGTTTTAGTGACTCATTCATATGATTCATCACATCATTAATGCATCATTAATGATCTAATGACTCACATGATGAATCACTCTCCTTGAATAAATGAAGCATGGTGAATAATCATTTAATTGATATTATTTGATAATTCATTATGTATCATATATTCAAGTGAGAAGCATTTTATTCTCATTATCATCTCCACCTTCTCTCTCCTCAAGCTCTCTCTCCTTCACCAAACCCTAATCCTACTACTCATGAGTTGAGAACAAGGATTAGGAAAGACTAAACACTCCATAACCAATCTCTACATCATCTTATTTCCTTTATTAGCAACTAGAGAAACTAAGTAACCTCAAGTTTAGAGGTTATAGCTTGGATTAGGGTTCTCGGGTGGATCGTCTATCACGGAAAAGAAGCCGAGGAGGACGTGGAGATCCAAGGAGGCCATAGAGATCGTAAAGATGAAGGACTAGAATCGTTTGGTATAATCTTTTAACATAGTAGCTTAGAACTCTATGCTTATTGTTAAGTATTGTTTAGAAACGATCTTCGGTTAGTTGATGTTCGCTTTACAAACATGATTGTTTTTCAAATTTCCGCCTCCCCGCAACTCGTGGGGTGTTGCACACCAACTTACAGATCTGCACGTTCGAGAAATTGTAAAAGCAATCTCTAAAATGCTAATGGCATGAAAACATAATAAAATAACACATCTATGCAATCATGTGTCCCTGGAATCACGCCCTGGTCAGTCCTCGTCCGTGACGAGCTCATGCTGACTGCAACTCTAGCCGCAGCTCTCTCTTCCCGTGTAATCATGGCAGCAAAACCATAAACCGATATCGATGAGCATAGATCATAGGAATGAATATAATACTGTGCAAGGAAATGTACATCCTAAGGCTCCTTAAGCGGAGTAGCGTATCGTAAATATGCCGTGGAACATACACATGGTACGTCACTCTACTTAAGTCACCTACTCTATCAACCAAGGGTCATCCTACACTCAGAAGGTAAAACCAAGCGCTCTGATACCAACTTTTTCATGACCCGAAATAGCACGTGACCGGCACTTGAATCATGTGAAGTCTATAAGACCACACCAAATTCAAGTAAGCCAAAAGCCCAGAAATCTAAACCACTTTAATGAAGAAGATGAAGGAAAACTTGTTTTAAAGCCAGTGGTTTTCAATATAATGAGCCGAAGTATGCATTTTTAAAACATCAAGTTCTTCCTAAAAATTTCAGCAGAGTTTCCTTTGTAAATACTGGCCCCAAACGGGTACAACACATGAAATATATAAAGGCATCCCCAAGCGGGAGCTAGCTCTTCGTCAATTGACAGTCACAATCACGCAAGCAATATAATATACAACGCCGAAGGGCGAGGATCAAAACTTAAAAAGAAAACCCGAAATCATCAAGAAAACCATAATAATACAGCGCGACTCTAAGGTCGAAAGAATATACAACTGGTCTTCTAAGTCTAAAAATAATACAGTCTGGTTGATGGAGTTTCTAGATACAACTGAAAATAAATGTACAATGGTGGTCACGATACAAGTGAGTCCACCTACCAAAGCAATCACCCAGAAAGAAGCAGTGTGCCAGCAAAACCGCCAAGGAAACCTGTACGGCAAAACCTGTAAGAAACTGTGGCACAACGGGGGTGAGTTGCCAACTCGTGAGTAGAAAACATCACCGAGCAGAAATCGCATGTATGACTCAATCCTAGGTCATACGATCACAAAATAAATCCTCAATAAAATAATATCATGAGCCGATACCAACTTTGCCACGACCCGAAATAGCACGTGACTGGCACTTGAATCATGTGAAGTCTATAAGACTACACCTAATTCATGTAAGCCAAAAGCCCAAAAATCTAAAGCATTTTAAAGAAGAAGATGAAGGAAAACTTGTTTTAAAGCCAGTGGTTTTCAATATAATAAGCCGAAGTATGCATTTTTAAAACGTCAAGTCCTTCCTGAAAATTTCGACAGAGTTTCCTTTGTAAATACTGACCCCAAATGGGTGCAACAGATGAAATATATAAAGGCATCCCCAAGCGGGAGCTAGCTCTTCGTCAATTGACGGTCACAATCACGCAAGCAATATAATATACAACGCCGAAGGGCGAGGATCAAAACTCAAAAGGAAACCCCAAATCATCAAGAAAACCATAATAATACAACGCGCAACTCTAAGGTCGAAAGAATATACAACTGGTCTTTTAAGTCTAAAAATAATACAGTCTGGTTATTGGAGTTTCTAGATACAACTGAAAATAAATATACAGTGGTGGTCACGATACAAGTGAGTCCACCTACCAAAGCAATCACCCGGAAAGAAGCAGTGTGCCAGCAAAGCCGCCAAGGAAACCTGTACGGCAAAACCTGGAAGAAACTGTGGCATAACGAGGGTGAGTTGTCAACTCGTGAGTAGAAAACATCACCGAGCAGAAATCGCATGTATGACTCAATCCTTGGTCATACGATCACAAAATAAATCCTCAATAAAATAATATCCTGAGCCATCTACACATAAGTGTAATACCACGTGCTCGTGTCAGTACCTTAGATAGCAACATATCATATATATGATGTATGAATGCATCAAAATAAAAACAGAATACATTTATGAATGAGAAAACTGTTTTCTTTATTTAGTGAGATTTCTGTATATATAAATCGAGATATCATCAATGAAATCAACATAGAATCCGAGCCAAGTAGCGACACAAAACATAAATCCCAATATCCAATATCTCGGGCTCCGGCTATCCGGACTGGCCCATATCATATAATCTTAAAACCTCAAAATCTCAATATCTCGGGCTCCGGCTATCCGGACTGGCCCCTGGGCTCCAGCAATCCGGACTGGTCCAAAAATCCATCTCTCTCATAACTCCAAACGGTATCCTTCGGATATCCGTCGAGTTCCCATACAATCACCGGTAGATAGCCATCCCCTGCCGGTCTCATCGTCTACAACTCGAGCTTCTTACCCCGGGGCATCATACCGGGTCTACCATGTACCCACAGATGGTTTGTCCACTCCTCGAATCGGGTCTGAAAAACCAACACAAAACCGAGAAAACTCATGGTGGACATCGCAAATATCATATTGCGAGAAAACCGCAAATTTCTATCTTTTGAAATGAAAATGAGTTTATCAATTCTTAAGGTTTCTCCAAAACCAGAAAATCTCATGAAAGATCCGAAATCTTAAAATCACGATGTCAATAACAGTGAATACTGGCATAAAGCCCCATGATATTGCATAACAGAATGAACGTATAAATGCATGAAGTATCACAGTAATAAATGCAATATCTAAACTAGCACAGTAATGATATATCAGAACTATCAGCTAGCAAGCGATATCAACGAGATAATATTTTCTAAAGTGTACGTGACATGGCAATTACCGATCATGATGTGTGTGAGTCGGCAATCAAGTATACGTGGAGCATACGCATCATCGGCAATGGTGCTGGTGTCCTGACAGCACGGATCATAATCACTAAAGTACACATTAAGCATGCAATGCAATGATAACAACATGAATATAAGGAAGTGAGCAGTAACGCGAAAATAAGGAAATATACGTTCCTATATACGAGTCATACGGTTTTTGGTGTCTGAAATCACACGAATCATGGTTTTTAGAAAATAGGGGCTACGGTGCTTTTAAGAAATATACATCCTTTGAAATATCCGTAGTATCTCTCGGCCTGTCTTTAAAATACTCACGATTCGTTGGTTTTGGAAATACGTCTGACTCGAGCCCAGTCTAACGTCTACCAAATAACTCCAGGACAAAGATAAAGACTAATCAAAAGGTTAGGAAAACCACCTAAGCCTGAGTCGATATCTGTATATAATAGTCGGCGATCCTGCCTCAATAGCGTCCCATACGATAAAATATATAATACGACATCCTCGAATCATGAGTGCGGATCTATCATCATAATTATATCTCGTACGGTAAATCTATCGTACGGCATCCTAAATCTAGGTACAGGTCGCCTATCATAGATATATCAATATTCGTATAGTATCATCATCACTATATCGTGAATAGGGTACTGATCTAAGTCTAGTACATACCTATACCATCAACACATATCTCCATGTGTATGAAAACACATCGCATAACGATCCGCTAATGATAACATGTCGTAGCTCATAACACGACCCAAATCACATCACCGATCTCACGGCATCCAGCCCAATCATATCGACCCATCTCCAATATCATATAATATCCTCATCATCCATTATACGTATACGTATATATATATATATATTCCCATAGCTATGTGTGTGTATATATATACATATCCCCATATACGCACAAGAGAAAACATATAAAGTGTGTGCGTCTGTGTATATGTACAGCCTAAACTCTAGGGTTCGCGACTAAGAAACTAACTAAAGCATTATCATCCAATCCGCTAACACTAATCCAAAGTTGCCCAAGCATTACTTGCTAAGTATACACAACACATAAGTACACACACACACACACACACACACACCATAACGCATTTGCGTTCTATACTCGAAACTGCGGGGGTGCTATACGCCATCCACCCGACTTCCCCGGTAGATATATATCTACTCATCTTGATCTTTGCTTTCCGAAGTCGAGGTACTTCGTCGTCTCGAAATCCACGCGAGAGAACCTACAACCAATACACAATCTCAAAAGCTTATTAAAATCATATCGGAAAACCAATACGGCACATGGTTCGCTCATAGGTTAAAACCTATAGCCTCACATAAAAAACATGACCAATAACCCTAGTCGTTGACATTCAAACACCACACGACGGAAATTAAATATCAAATACCAAAACTCAAGTTAAAACGAAGTCGCAAAACAAGGCAGCAACTCAAGAAAACACCTCTAGATTTTACCCTAAGTGAAATTAGCCAATTTTGCATATATGGAGGGTCTATTTTACTGGAGATAAAGCCCTGGAAAAAACACGGATCCCAACATCACTGCTCTGGCTGCAAATTACGGCCAGAAAGAATATATTTATGGCTAGGATAGAAGGTTAGGGGCTCGGGTCTCAAGGGTATGCTCCACTTTACCTGCACATCTCACTGTGTTTGCTAAAAAATTTTCAGGTCACCCGGGTTATAGCAGATGTCAAAATACCATCACCAAAGTTTACAAAATACGATATCGGGGTTTCTAAGTTCATGTTGTGTGGTTTAATTCTCAGTTTTAATTCTCTAATCACACACTAAAGGGGTTGTATGGTCTCTACTAAGCTCAATTACACTTTTAGATTCAAATCAAACCCTAACCTCTTCTAGAATTTTTAAAAGTTCACTAAATCAAACTTAAACACTTCTAAACATGCATGGACACTAAAGTGAATGAAATACTATGCTAATGATAAAGGAATTACCTCATTTGGCAACTCAAGAATTTTCTTGAGTTGCCCCAAGTACTCAAAATCCTATTTTTCATGGTACAAGGTGCTTGTAGGGAGCTTGTGTATGTTTTTAATGAAGTGGAGATGATGTTTTGATGGGATTTTTGATGATGAAGTGAGGAGGTAGAGGGGGGAGGGAGAGAAGGCCACCATGGTGAAGGAGGAGAGGAAAAATGGTGAAGAGAAATGAAGAGGGAACAATGACCAAGTCAACACAACTCCTCACCCTCTCTTCTCTCTCTTGCCCATCCCTCTTTGTTTATTCCTTTTCTTTTCTTTTCTTTTCTCTTGTCTTTCATTTAAACCAAACCAAAACATTTGAAATGAAAAGAAATGGAGGAAAGTGTAACAAATGTGAAAATGACTTGGTGCGTGTCACATGCACAAAACTAGCTTAATTCTCGATTAGCGATATTTAATCCCGATTAGCATTAAAATGGAATATAATTAATTATTAAATTTCATAATTTGCCCAAATCACATAAAACACCCTTATTTCAGTAATTTCTATAATTTTCAAAATATTTCCCAATTTATCCGAATTTAATTATACCGCATTATCAAAATATTCATAATATTTATTATTTAAATTTTATAATTCCCCAAAAATAATGTTTTATTTTTCTAAAATGTTACAAAACCCCTCCTATCGCTCATTGCCTCTATGTGCCTCGGGACTGTACCCAAAATCCGCCTGTTTGCACGACTTAGTAGAGTCGTGGTAGGGTGGAGATCAAAATATAGTGGGAGGCACACAAGACTCTATGACAATCTCGGGTCTACAGACTAACCTGTACCAGTGTTACCTAAGAACTGCTATCCGACGATAGATATAGTACCACATAGGAGTTCTCAGCGAGTCCATTCAGTGTACCCAGTCTCACTGAGCACCCGTATACGGTCTTTGGTGTCACCACACCAATGGATATAGGATCATCCATAGCCCATCATATGGGACAAGTAACGTATACGCTAGTCTACTCTGCTAATATCGATGCCCCATCTCGATATACCAACGACTAGGAACTTTTCAAGGATATGCTCATAGACTACACATGTCCCACTAGTATGATCCGCATCATAATCTCAGTAGTCTTGCATATCCAAAGGGCTATATCAACATGTACCAAATGAATGAAAGCATGATCAAATGAACATATCAAGATAAAAGTGCAACCAGATAGCATACTATCAAGTCGAGCAAGAATGTCCCCAGAACACACACACACACACACACACACACACACACACACATACCGGTACATACACTATCATATAATGACCTCTAGGGCATACATATATCCAACAATTTCCCACTTGCACTAAGGCCAATTATTGGCGTATCTCATACCGAATATCTCAAAAAGTCGTGTAGGACTACGGTAGCGCCCCGGCCGTCTATCAGAGGCCAAAATGCGGAAACAAAAATTTTTCTTGACTTGAAAACCGGCACTACTGCATCCTAAAACCCCGGATCAAACCATTAACCTATACCTAGCTAACAAGAGAAAGGGTAGAGAGCTATACCGAAAGATCCGTGTCTTTCGGTCTTCGGCCTCCGTCCCAATTTCCTCGCGGAATCTCCGGTCTTCACCTCCTCGTCGGAAAGGGCACCACATCGAGAAGTTTTTTTACGGGCTCACGCTTCATCTGAAGCAACTCGGGCGCGAAGTGTGCAAGCCGACGCGTCCAAGGTGTTGTAGAGAATGTTTGTGATCACTTTGTCTCTTGCATCCATGGCTTTGGATGGAGGTTAAAGTGTTGCAATTGATGAAAGCAATGAGCTAGAGGAAGAAGAAGAACAAGAACAAGAGCTTTTCTTTTTCTTTTCTTTTCTTTTGTTGGAATGAGAGTGAGAGAGAGTGAGAGAGTATGAAAATACAAGACCAATAATATCAACCATGGCAGCCCCTCTCTCTCCATCTTATTTCAACACATTAAACAATTCATTAATGTGACATTTTTGCAAGAAAAGAGACCATGACTCATGATACATGTCCATGTCACATTAATGCATTGTCATAATGAAATCCTAGCTCATTATTTCCTTAAGCAAACATTAATCCAAATGTTTGCCACAACAAAAAGATCCGGCAACATCTAAAGTAAACTCGTGATGGATCACAAGGATACCCCTCACTTGTATATACATACCTGTATCCGCATTCCGACAGAATGCGAATGCGATGAGACTAAAGTAATCCAACAAATCTAATACTAGGATCCGGCTTAAACCAAAGCCCACTAGTATGATCCGTCCGATCAAGATCCGTGCAATACCGCACGTATAAGATCGAACCCTGCCATATATCATACGGCCTCTACAACGTTTCGCCCGAAACTTGAGAAACTGTCTGTGGGGGAATCTAAAGACTCGTCAATACTTTGGCTGCGGATTTAACCACTAGCACGTCAGAGGTATTAGCCCTACGTAACGGGCTACCGGGTATTGACCAAAAGGGAGGTCGATGAGCGAACTCATTCTGACCCCCTACTGAGCCTGTCAGTGACCATATCCGTACAGTCCGGTCCGTTCGTCTATGAGCATCGCATGGCGGGCCTAGGGGGTTGGTAAAAGTCAGACCCCCAAAAGCGGTACAAGTCGTGTCGGAGTGTAGCCCAGAACACCCTGAGATACTCCTGGAATACCTACCAGTATATCTCCCGCCTCGGCCGAGAGTTTCTTTTGTGAGACTCCCTTCGGCTTTGTGTAATGGCTCTCTTGGACACAGCGCGACCTCACCCCCAATACCGGGAGAGATGAACCCCTGCATATCTGCTCACTGCCTCCATGTGGCTCGGGATTGTACCCAACTAAAACCTATTTGCACGACTCCTTTGAGCCGGGTAGGGTAGTAGTCAAAGTACAGTGGGAACTCACACGAGGCAAATGACGATCTCAGGTCGATGAACTAACCTGTACACATGTCACCAGGGAACTGCTATCTGACGTCTGGTATAAGACCAACTAGCATGTTCCCGGCGAGTCATTTCCGGTGTACTCATAACCCAATGAGCACCTGTATACATCTTAGGTGAACCAACTGACACCAGTGGCTTGTGAGACCGGCCACCGCCCCTCGTCGGGGTCTCGACTGTATACACTAGTCTACTCTGGAGTATCGATACCCTGTCTCGAAACTCCCATGACCAGGGACTTTTTAAGGATGTGTTTATAGACCCCAGCTCCCACGTATATAATCGCCATTATACTGCTGGCCGTCAAGCAATAATCCTAAGGGCTCTATCAACGCGCAATAGTGACCTATAAGGCCACCTGAAACAGTACACGATAATAAAGATAAACCAGATAGCATACTATCGTCTTGAGTAAGACTGTCCTACCGGTATAGGTCCAACCTCAATCATTGCAATCACGTTCCTGTGATCCAATAATTAACTCTGAGGGCACTATCTCCAACAATCTCCCACTTGCACTCAAGGCTAATTATTGCGATGTCGCATACTCACAGCCTGTGTGATACCGAACACCCAACTCCTCTACTAATCGGTCTCACAAAACCCGTTTGCGAAACTAATACGTTCGAGGAATAGCCTCAGTGAGTGGATCCGCTCAAATGTTTCTTTCTATGTCTCTCTTTATCTTAAGTTCGCAGACAAAGCCATCTCCCGAAATGAGCAATACCTATCTTAGAATATGTCTGGATATCTGATGGGACCTAGTTCATAAATGAACTCTAAATCCAAACCTTTTAGACTATATCGACAACTGAACTTAATCAGTATCCTGCGCCATGCCTCCCTCAGTATCCCCTTGGACCAGTTGTCCAAAATACTGCCCCTCGTCAGAGGGAAAACTATAACTCTGACAGTCACTTTGTCATCCGGGTCACCTTGGAAGCCTGGAATGATAACCGTCCCCGAAAAGAGGCTGTTGTTATCATATCCCTAGAACATCAACTTATGTTCTAAAACTGCTTCCGAATGTTTCTCCAGGATTGGATCAATATCACCTTATTGCATCTAGTGCAAAAACAACATTTATATCCTATGTGGAGAAACCACTGTGTGACAACCAAAGTATCGTAGTATAGGAATTTCACTTCCTACTCTGTGTATGTCATCCTAATACTAGGACATCACACCCTACTACTTTCTTAACAGATCCATCCCCTATTCTGATGAAGTCAAACCTATGACTGTCACATCAGAAATAGATGATCTATCTCCGCTATATCTGCTTTCAGTCTATAAATAGACACAAGCCACTTGTCCACTATGCTTCTGCTGCTCCCACTGACTACGACAACTCTTTGCCAGAGTTATATAGACGTACACTTCAAAAGCTAGTTCAGAACGACGCTATACTCATCCTCCTACCGGGTCTCATAGTCTAGAACAACAGCAATGGCAAGTCTGGGTAAACAAGAACCTCCCTGCTACCATCCTTGAGTCTACCGGAGTACCTCTCGGGTGCCTGAGGTTACCCACCATATCTGCGGAGTGGCCAATGGAGTGTCAAACAAGATTGAATCTTCAGGTTCTTATCAAATTTTCAGTAATC
Organism: Agapanthus africanus; assembly: GCA_030015575.1. NCBI lineage: Eukaryota > Viridiplantae > Streptophyta > Magnoliopsida > Asparagales > Amaryllidaceae > Agapanthus > Agapanthus africanus. The sequence goes on from JASDDO010000001.1 coordinate 192,975,843, forward strand.
GTTTGCGGTTCTGGAATCACTTCCAGTTCTACCATACTCCCACTACTGTTTTCTGAAAAAAATTCATTTTTATTAAAACTGTGGCGAGTCAAGAACAATATCACTATTGATCTTCCAGATGGTAGAAAATCAACCCTCGTCATAGCCCGGGTCAACCCACAAACAGCCATTACAGAAACGTGCCTTGAGTTGTCCAGTGTCTAGTTTTAAGCATAAGCTGGACAACTCCTCGTACTTTAACATTGTTAAGATACGAACTGTTCTAAATCCAATATAGAAACAGAGGCACTGATTTAATTGGAACCAGATTCAAATCATGCAGCTGTCTTCAATGCATGTCAACTAAATAGAAAGAGGCCGATCAGTATTACTCAACTTAGGAGTGCTTCCAATTATGAATAACCTGAAAGAGAATCAAGTTCTCTTAATCATTACTATTAACTGAATACCATACACAAGTATCTATATCTTCGATCACCTTGAAGAATCCCGATACTCGCAACATCTGGTTCTCTACTTTACTCTTATACCTATAACTTCTCAAAACTCAGACCTTGTGTCTCTACGAAATACTTGTCTGAGAACTAGAGAAGTCATAAGTAAACAGAATATAGTACGAGTACCAACCCCTCTGTCCTCATGGACGCTGGACAACATACAATACTTTGTATAAGTCCCCTGAGTCTAATAACTCATTCCCTGTCTGTTGTAGGTTGAAAACTGTACTTATGGTTAAGAAGAATTACACCGCTGTTTTAATACTCCTTACCTAATCATCCACTGATATAGGTAAATGTCATAGACATAATTTCAAAAAGGTATATCTCACTCTATAAAAATAGACGTAGAGATATATCAATTTGAAATTGGTGCATAGCAGCGGATATTCAAAACCAAATATTTGCCGTCCGGCAAACAACCCAGGTGATTTTCTCAAATATCATCAATTACAACGAATCCCGATATAATGAGGATGATCACCCAATTCCCAATAACTTACTCCCACTCACCATCTGTAAAACCATACAGATGTGAGAATCATACCTGATAAATACATACCTTGGAGCAAGGGCTAATTGGGAAATCAGTTTTCTTTTAACAGTACACAGTGAAACTGAAACATTGAAATGTTTTGATGGGGTATCCGGGTATTCCTAGTAATGCCTCTTCCATTATCCAAATTCACAACTGTAACCTTATATTTCTTTGCCATCTCCCTAAATCCTTTTATATGTCTTTTAGTCATTACCTTCTGCACACCCCTTTAGGCCAAATGGTTTTCTTCCTTCCCTGCCGTTCGGCACCAGCCTATGGTTTGGAAGAAGACTATCCAATAAGCATAATGGGTGTACTGTCCTAATCCTAGGAGCACTCGCAACCCGAGAGAAGATAAAGATAAAAGACACCTGAATAAATCTTATTCTTATTTCTCCTGAACCAGAATCTATCCCCGAACTGGAACAACTTCCTTTCGAGTTCATATATAACCATACGATGGAATATCCAATAAACTGTGGATCTTCGTAGTGATACGAGTGTCCTAGAAAAATACAAAGGTGAAGTGGGAGTGGTAATGAAATACTTGGATTGGTCGTGAATAGCAGTCGCAATTTACTTTGCCCTCCATCTAATCCCTTATTTGTCTTAACTTAATACCTTCTGCACACCATCGTTAGGCTAATTGGTTTTCTTCATTCCCCACCGTTCGGCACCTGCCTATGGTTTGGAAGAAGACTATCCAATTTGCCTAATAGGTGTACTGTCCTAATCCAAGGAACACTCGCAACCTGAGAGAAGGTAAAAGGAAAAGACAACTGAATAGTCCTATTCATTTTCTCCAGAACCGGAAACCATCCTCGAATAAATTCCTTCGAGTTCGTATATAACCATACAATAGTTTTATCCAATGGAAGTGGACGTTCGTAGTAATACGGGGTGTCCTGGAGAAAAGGGTAAAAGAAGGAGTGGCAATGAGGTATGCAACTCTGACAATCCAAAAGCCAGTCTTATAAGAAGGTTCGGTCAACTTGGTCACTGAGTCATAGTCACGGGTCGGGTCATGGTCGCTGCCAAAGAGAGAGAGAAAAGAAACACACAGCGTGCACTCTAACCTAGATTAGAATGGTTATCACTTTATCTAATCAGGAAACCTCCCACTGTAACGTCAAATTCTCCTTCAAACCTGAAAGAAGAATTAGTCGGGATCACCCGAGAAGTAAACCAACTCATCAGTGGGAATCGGGATCCAACTATCATCGCATGATAACGTGACGGAATCCACTCACGTTATCACACTCCAGAAGGTATGCGCATGCCTGGCATGTTTCAGTTTCTTTAGAAACTCCCGATGTGATTTTTACTCCTAGGACCCAAGTGACCTTGACGAATAATCAACAAATTAAAAGGTCCTAGTCAAGTTCAACTCGTCATTATCTTGATTGCGTTAAACCCACCTGCATGACTCTTGACGAATAATCAACAAAATCGTACGACTGTCCTAACCAATCCACATATCCATGCGACAGAAAGCATTACAGAACTAACGCACACTACGCCTCGGCGAATAGCAACGACAAACGTAGCGCGAATACTAAGCAATACTAATCTGAAATGACGGAGGGCTATGAATGGTTTTTGGCAAAAAATTTTTTACCGTAATGAACTTGATATCGTTGAAGGAACCGGATAATTTTTTTTAAAAATATAGTGGCGAAAACCTTTGCTAAAGAGGTCACTCCCGGTGAAGGGATCTCGGCTCTTTCCCCGTAGAATGAGGTGCAGGATATTCCAACTGAATACCACGATGCAAAGCAAAAGGAAATCGGCTATAGTGAAGTTATTACCCTGACGCAAACTTCTGTCCAATGGGTCACTCCCGGTGAAGGGATCTCGGCCCTTGCCTCGTCGACTGAGGTGCTGGATATTCATAACCGAATACCACTGTGCAAAACAAAAGAGAACACCCTTGCAATAACAGTTTTTTGAAAAATTGTTCCAACAACATCAGAAATAGCTTTGTTTAGCTTGCATCGATCCGAATCAACGCAGTCCCATCAATTGATCACACCACAAAAGAACGAAAACACGATGTACGTATATGCCATCCACATTCGCCACTGGGTCCCGTCATCACCCGTTAGGTTACTTAACTAACGACAGAGCGGGGACTGGACTAGCGCGGATGCAAAACATATACAACATCTACTAGTATATATATCAATATATAATAATCGCTCAAGGCGTGATAAAATGCAACATCACAGAAATGTAATAAGTATCACAGAACAATACAGATAATCTGGAAACCCCGGGTTTCACAGAGCCGCTGCTAAAACCCGACGTTCCTCGGGTCATGTGGATAGCCTGTGCAATGAAATCCTAGACTCCTACGGGCCCGACAAGTTACCCGCCAAAACCTGAAGCGAGGCAGCCCCTTTCAACAACGTGAATGGACCACCCAGCACTTCACGGAATCCGGTAACTTGTGCACCCCTCCTTGGGTCAACCTATACCCACTACGAGTGCGGTGAATAGCCCGCCAATTCTAGAGTGAAGCCCCCTCTGTCTCAAAGCCATGAGATGGGGGCCCGTTGCCCTCTAGAACCCGGCTATCCATGCACCCCTCCGCGGTGTAATCCTAATACAGAAAGTAAAATATACATACAACGGGTACATCGACCTCAGCCCGGTCGTGCCCCAAAAGAATAATATACAAACAGGAAATGTCGGCAGTCCACATGTCGGACGCTCGCCCCGCAATATCAAATGTACATATACAACCAAACTGTACTAAAATTACATCAAGGCTATCCACCACGACAAATCCGCAACATCACAGCACAACACAGAACATCAACGTGAATGTCACGTTCGCAAATCCGTCTAAAAGGGCTATAGCAGTTAGACAGGATTTACCGATCAAATGACATTCACGGTCGCAGATATAATGTAAATACTGTGAACTAACATGTTTAAAATTTTCGATCGACTAAATTTCCCGAAGTGGGCCTCAAGCACAACTGTAGCTCTCAAAGAAAATCTGGGCCCAAACAGAACATACCAAAACCCTCATTTCCAAGTCAGAGAGACACTGTAGAAATTTGGTGCGAAGAGGAGTCAATGTTGCGGCAGAACCGCGGCCAAAGCATGGGTTTGGCCGCGGTTCCGCGGCGGAACAGTAAAATTAGGGCACCAAATTTTCACAGAACTCTTAGAAAACCCTGCACGTATTTCTGCAATACACCAAATAATTTTTTGACCACTGCAAAAATTCGACAGAAACTGATCAAATTGAAATGCGGTTTTTGGAATTTTAGTTCGATCGAAGTTCTAAACACGCTAGAGCAAGCTAGAATAGGTTAATGGTATGGCTCTGATACCATGTAGGACTACGGTAGCGTCCCGGCCGTCTATCCGAGGCCAAAATGCGGAATCGAAAATTTTTCTTGACTTGAAAACCGGCACTACCGCATCCTAAAACCCTGGATCGAACCATTAATCTATACCTAGCTAACAAGAGAAAGGGTAGAGAGCTATACCGAGCGATCTGTGTCCTTCGGTCTTCGGCCTCCGTCCCGATCTCCTCGCGGAATCTCCGGTCTTCACCTCCTCGTCGAAAAGGGCACCCCATCGAGAAGTGTTTTTACGGGCTCCCGCTTCATCCGAAGCAACTCGGGCGCGAAGTGTGCAAGCCGACGCTTCCAAGGTGTTATAGAGAATGTTTGTGATCACTTTGTCTCTTGCATCCATGGCTTTGGATGGAGGTTAAAGTGTTGCCATTGATGAAACAATGGGCTAGAGGAAGAAGAAGAACAACAAGAGCTTTTCTTTTTCTTTTCTTTTCTTTTGTTGGAATAAGAGTGAGAGAGAGTGAGAGAGTATGAAAATACAAGACCAATAATATCAACCATGGCAGCCCCTCCCTCTCTCTCCATCTCATTTCAACACATTAAACAATTCATTAATGTGATATTTTTGCAAGAAAAGAGACCATGACTCATGATACATGTCCATGTCACATTAATGCATTGTCATGATGAAAACCTAGCTCATTATTTCCTTAAGCAAACATTAATCCAAATGTTTGCCACAACAAAAAGTTCCGGCAACATCTAAAGTAAACTCGTGATGGATCACAAGGATACCCCTCACCTGTATATACATACCTGCATCCGCATTCCGACTGAATGCGAATGCGATGAGACTAAAGTAATCCAACAAATCTAATACTAGGATCCAGCTTAAACCAAAGCCCACTAGTATGATCCGTCCGATCAAGATCCGTGCAATACCGCACGTATAAGATCGAACCCTGCCATATATCATACGGCCTCTACAACATTTCGCCCGAAACTTGAGAAACTGTCTGTGGGGGACTCTAAAGACTCGTCAATACCATGGCTACGGATTTAACCACTAGCACGTCAGAGGTATTAGCCGTACGTAACGGGCTGCCAGGTATTGACCAAAAGGGAGGTCGATGAGCGAACTCATCCTGACACCCTACTGAGCCTGTCAGTGACAATATCCGTACAGTCCAGTCCGTTCGTCTATGAGTATCGCATGGAGGGCCTAGGGGGTTGGTAAAAGTCAGACCCCAAAAGCGGTACAAGTCGTGCCGGAATGTAGCCCAGACCCAGAGATACTACTGGAATACCTACCAGTAAATCTCCGGCATCGGCCGAGGGCTTTGTGTAATGGGTCTCCTAGACATAGCGCGACCTCACCCCCAATACCGGGAGAGACGAACCCCTGCAGATCTGCTCACTGCCTCCATGTGGCTCGGGACTGTACCCAACTAAACCTATTTGCACGACTCTTTTGAGCCGTGGTAGGGTAGTAATCAAAGTACAGTGGGAACTCACACGAGACAAATGACGATCTCAGGTCGATGAACTAACCTGTACACATGTCACCAGGGAACTGTTATCTGACGTCTGGTATAAGACCAACTAGCATGTTCCCGGCGAGTCCTGTCCGGTGTACTCATAACCCAATGAGCACCTGTATACATTTTAGGTGAACTAACTGACACCAGTGGCTTGTGAGACCGGCCACCGCCCCTCGTCAAGGTCTCGACTGTATACACTAGTCTACTCTGGAGTATCGATACCCTGTCTCGAAACTCCCATGACTAGGGACCTTTTAAGGATGTGCTTATAGACCGCAGCTCCCACGTATATGATCGCCATCATACTGCTGGCCGTCAAGCAATAATCCTAAGGGCTCTATCAACGCGCAATAGTGACCTATAAGGTCACCTGAAACAGTACACGATGATAAAGATAAACCAGATAGCATACTATCATCTTGAGTAAGACTGTCCTACCGGTATAGGTCCAACCTCAATCATTGCAATCACGTGCCTGTGATCCAATAATTGACTCTGAGGGCACTATCTCCAACAAGTCGCTCATGCTCTGGCAGAGGGAGGGCCTTAGTGAGTGAATCCGCGGTGTTATCTTTTGTATCTACTCTCCGAATCTCTATCTCACGGCGATCAACTATCTCCCGGATAAGATGATATCTCCTGAGGATGTGTCTGGATCGCTGATGGGACCTGGGCTCTTTGGCCAACGCCATAGCCCTATTATTATCACAATACAATGGTATTGGATAAATAATGGTCAGAACTACTCCTAGCTCCGAGATGAACTTCCTCATCCAGACGTCTTCCTTGGCAGTATCATTTGTAGCAATATACTCAGCTTCCATCGTGGAGTCTGCAACGGTATCCTGTTTGGAACTCTTCCAACACACTGCCCCTCCATTGAGGGTAAAGACAAACCCTGAGATAGATTTGTTGTCATCCTTATCACTCTGGAAGCTCGAATCGGTAAAGGCCTCTATTTGGAGATCTCCGTTACCATACACCAAGAACATTTTTTTAGTCCTTCGTAAGTACTTAAGAATGTTCTTCACAGCAGTCAAGTGATTCTCCCCTGGGTTGGATTGATATCTGCTTACTACACCCAGTGCATAAGCAACATCAGGGCATGTACATAACATCGCATACATTATAGATCCTACAGCAGAAGCGTAGGGTATAATGCTCATGCGAGCTCTCTTTTCATCAGTCTTTAGGCAAAAGTCCTTGGAGAGAGTGACTCCATGACTAGTGGGTAAGGCACCCCGCTTGGAGCCTTCCATACTAAACCTCTTTAGGATGGTGTTAATGTACCTGGTTTGGAATAATCCCAATAACCGTTTAAATATATCCTTATAGATATTCATGTCCAATACGTACAAGGCATCACCCAGGTCCTTCATAGAGAACCTTTGTGATAAGAACAGTTTGACCGATTGTAGCATAGGAATGTCGTTTCCTATCAGAAGAATGTCATCCATGTGTTGGATATATGTATGCCGTAGAGGACATTATATGATAGTGTATGTACTGATGGATGTGTGTGTGTGTGTGTGTGTGTATTCAGAGGACAGTCTTGCTCGACATGATAGTATGCAATCTGATTGGTATTTATCATATGTTCACTTGATCATGCTTTTACTCAATTGATACATATTAATAAAGCCCTTAGGATATTGGCTTGACTACTGGGATTATGATGTGGATCATACTAGTGGGAAACCTGTAGTTTATAAGCATATCCTTGAAATGTTCCTAGTCGTAGGTATATCGAGACAGGGCATCGATATTCCAGAGTAGGCTAGCGTATACCATTCTTGTTCCATATGATGGGCGTTGGATGATCCCATATCCATCTAGTGTGGTGACACCAAAGATTGTATACGGGTGCTCAGTGAGACTGGGTACACTGAACGGACTCACCGAGAACTCCTATGTGGTATTATATCATATGTCGGATAGCAGTTCTCAGGTGACACTGGTACAGGTTAGTCTATAGACCCGAGATCACCATAGATTCTTGTGTGTCCTCCCACTGTACTTTGATCTTCACCCTACTACGGCTCTACCGAGTCATACAAACAGGTTGATTTTGGGTACAGTCCCGAGACACATGGAGGCGATGAGCGATAGGAGGGGTTTTGTCTCTCCCGGTATTGGGAGTTGATGTTGCGCTATGCACGATTGGCTATAACAGGAAGTCCCTAGCCAGGGCCGCTGAGATATTACTGATAAGTATTATCAGTAGTTTCTCGATCTGTTGTAGACCATATACTAGCATGACTTATTGAGTTATTGCGGTCGACGTTACCATCCCTAGACTCGATATGCAGCATATCTGACGAAGAGACCGGACTGTACGGTAAGTGTTGCCAGTTGGATTGACGGGAGTTTTGACAGGTTCGCTTGCTCTTCTTCTGATCGTTCAATACCCGGGTGGCCGTTACGTTTAGCTGACCGCTTGCGGCTTGTAGGTGTTTGATATGATTATCACCTACTGCCGGCGTATTGACGAGTCTTAGAGTCCCACATAGGAGTTTCCTGGCACAGGCGAAACGATGTGGTGTACATATGAGATATGTGCGGGAGCTCGATTAAATACGTGTATATGATGCCGTATTTTAATCGGGTGTTTTATATTGGTCGGGTCGTATGAGATATGACCGGTTTATTAAATCAAGTGTTGATTTAATATTGACTTTTATCTCATTTAAATAAACATTTTCTTTATGATGGATGAATGCATGTATATGTACATGTTGATGTGCTTACACACATACATACATGCATTTGTATCATGGTTGATGATACAGCTAAGATGGCAATATAAGAAATACATGGAAAGTAAATATATTTATATATATTAGAATGAGAAAAAGAAAATTGATATTAAATCATGGTTGACTATTCTTTACATGACCTAGATTAAACCATGGTTTCATTTTCATTTGTTATTTTCTCTCATTCTAAAATATCTAGATATTTTATTAACCATGGTTTGAGATGAGATATTTATTCTTGATATTTATCTTTCTCTCATTATCTTTTCTCATTATCTTTTATCCAAAAGAAAAATGAGCTCAAGGTTGCCATCTTCTTCTTCCTCTCTCTAGCTCTCTCTTGAGTTTTCAAAAGTGAGTGAGGGTAAAAGAAAGAAAGGGTTTTTATATAAGAACACAACCATATCATCACACTACACTTGTTTTGTAAGTGCACGGCGGCGCCCCGGCCGTCAATCCGACGCCCGAATGCGGAAACGAAACTTTTCTAAAACTAGAAACCGGCACCACCGCGCACAAAAATCCCGGATCAGGCCATTAACCTAACTCTAGAAAATAAGAAAAGGAGTAGAGAAGCTATACCAAGCGATCCGTATCCTTCGGTCTTCGCCTCCACTCCGATCTTCTCGCGGAATCTCCGGTCGTCATCTCCTCGTCGGAACGGGCACCACATCGCCGGGTTCTTTTACGGGCTCCCACCTCTGGACCGAGGCAAATCGAGAACGAAGTTGGCGAGCCGACGTGCCCAAGGAATGCTGTAGGCAAGTGTAGAGAGGTATGTCTCATGGGGTGAAGTTGCCTTTGATGGAGGTGAAGAAAGAAAGAACTTTTGAGGAAAAATGGTGCTATCATTTTTCTAGCAAGGAATAAGAAATGTGATGATCAAATTTCCACACACTCTCCCTAAAATTAGCCGGCCCCTTTTTCATCAAATGGTGGAGGGAAAAAGAAAACTAAACCATGAAGGGAGGTGAGAGTAGTAAAAGCAAAGGGTGACCATAAGCCAAAAGTGATGATAACAAGATCATATCAATTTCTAATCCATTCTAATCTTATTTAATGCAAATCAAGAGATGGAAAAAGAATCTCATGATGCTTGGAACCATCATGAAGCCACATATACAAATAACACCTCCACAAAAGATAATTTGCACAACTGCAAATAACCCCCTCCATCGGAAAAGTCCAGCCGGGAAGGAACAAAGGAAAACTGGCCGAAACGGAATGCGAACTGGCAACTTCAGAAAACTGATCCCGTAATAAATTACAGGAAAACCCTGCGACTGTATATACATACCCGCATTTGTATTCCCACTGAATACAAATGCAAAGAGACAAAATCTACACTATCTATTACTAAGATCCGGCTTAAACCAAAGCCCGCTAGTAAAATCCGTCCGATCACGATCCGTGCAATACCGCGCGTATCTGATCGAACCATGCCATATCTCCATACGGCCTCTACAGCGTTTCGCCCGAAACTTGAGAAAACGGTCTGTGGCGGACTCTAAAGACTCGTCAATACTTTGGTTGTGGATTTAACCACTAGCACGTCAGAGGTATTAGCCTATACGTAACGGGCTACCAGGTATTGACCAAAAGGGACGTCTGTGAGCGAACTCATGCTGACACCCTACTGAGCCTGTCAGTGACAATATCCGTACAGTCCGGTCCATTCTTCTATGAGCATCGCATGGCGGGCCTAGGGGGTTGGTAAAAGTCAGACCTCCAAAAGCGGTACAAGTCGTGTCGGAGTGTAGCCCAGAACACCCTGAAATACTACTGGAATACCTACCAGTAAATCTCCTGCCTTGGCCAAGGACTTTCATGTACTGGCTCTCCTAGACACAGCGCGACCTCACCCCCAATACCGGGAGAGACGAACCCCTGCAGATCCGCTCACTGCCTCCATGTGGCTCTGGACTGTACCCAACTAAAACCTGTTTGCACGTCTCCTTTGAGCGTGGTAAGGTAGTAATCAAAGCACAGTGGGAACTCATACGAGACAAATGACGATCTCAGGTCGATGAACTAACCTGTACACATATCACCAGGGAACTGCTATATGACATCAGGTATAATACCAACTAGCAGGTTCCCGGCGAGTCCTGTCCGGTGTACTCATAACCCAATGAGCACCTGCATACATCTTAGGTGAACCAACTGACACCAGTGGCTTGTGAGACCGGCCACCGCCCCTCGTCGGGGTCTCGACTGTATACACTAGTCTACTCTGGAGTATCGATGCCCTGTCTCGAAACTCCCACGACTAGGGACCTTTAAAGGATGTGCTTATAGACCCCAGCTCCCACGTATATGATCACCCTCATACTGCTGGTAGTCAAGCAAGAATCCTAGGGACTCTATCAACGTGCAATAGTGACCTGTAAGGTCACCTAAACCAGTACACGATGATAAAGAAAAACCAGATAGCATACTATCATCTTGAGTAAGACTGTCCTACCGGTATAGGTCCTCCCTCAATCATTGCAATCACGTGCCTGTGATCCAATAATTGACTCTGAGGGCACTATCTCCGACAATCTCCCACTTGCACTCAAGGCTAATTATTGCGATGTCACATACTCACATCCCGTGTGATACCGAACACCCAACTCCTCTACTAGTCAGTCTCACAAAGCCTGTTTGCGAAACTATTGCGTTCGAGAAATAGCCTTAGTAAGTGGATCCGCTATGATGTTTCCTTCTATGTCTCTCTTTATCTCAAGTTCGCGGAGAAAGCCATCTCCCGAAATGAGCAATACCTGTCTTAGAATATATCTGGATATCTGATGGGACCTAGCTCATAAATGAACTCCAAATCCAAACTTCTTAGACTGTATCGTCAACTGAACTTAATCAGTATCATGCGCCATGCCTCCCTCAGTATCCACCTGACCACCTGTCTAAAATACTACCCCTCGTCAGAGGGAAGACTATAACTCTGACCGTCACTCTGTCATCCAGGTCACCTTGGAAGCCTGGAATGATAACCGTCACCTGAATGAGGCTGACGTTATCATATCCCTAGAACATCCACTTATGTTCTAAAACTGCTTCCGATCGTTTCTCCCGGATAGGATTAATATCCTAAGTGGAGAAACCACTGTGTGACAACCAAAGTATAACCGATCGTAGTATAGGAATTTCACTTCCTACTCTGTGTATCTCATCCAAATACCAGGACATCACACCCTACTACCTTCTTAACAGATCTATCCCCTATTCTGATGAAGTCAAAGCTATGACTGTCACATCAGAAATAGATGATCTATCTCCGCTATACCTGCTTTAGTCTATAAATAGACATAAGCCACTTGTCCACCATGCTTCCGCTGCTCCCACTGAATACGACAGCCCTCTGGTAGAGTCATATAGACGTACACTTCTAAAGCTAGTTCAGAACGACGCTATACTCATCCTCCTGCCGGGTCTCACAGTCTGGAATAGCAGCAATGGAAAGTCTGGGTAAACAAGAACATCCCTGCCACCATCCTTGAGCATACCGAAGTACCTCTCGAGCGCCTGAGGTTACCCACCATATCTGCGGAGTGGCCAATGGAATGTCAAGCCAGATTGAATGTTTAGGTTCTTATCAAATTTTCAGTAATCGTTTGCGGTTCTCGAATCACTTCCAGTTCTACCATACTCCCACTACTTTTTTCTGAAAAAATCCATTTTTATTAAAATTGTGGCGAGTCTAGAACAATATCACTATTGATCTTCCAGATGGTAGAAAGTCAACCCTCGCCATAGCCTGGGTCAACCCAAAAACAGCCATTACAGAAACGTGCCTTGAGTTGTCCAGTGTCTGGTTTTAAGCATAAGCTGGACAACTCCCCGTACCTTAACAATTTCAAGATATGAACTGTTCTATATCCAATACAGAAACAGAGGCACTGATTTAATTAAACCAGATTCAAATCATGCAGCTGTCTCCAGTGCATGTCAACTAAATGGAGAGAGGCCGATCAGCATTACTCAACTTAGGAGAGCTTCCAATTATGAGTAACCTGAAAGAGAAGCAAGTTCTCTTAATCAATACTATCAACTAAATACCATACACAAGTATCTACATCTTCGATCACCTTGAAGAATCTTGATACTTGCACAGCCTGGTTCTCTACTCTATTCTTATACCAATAACTTCTCAAAACTTGAACCTTGTGTTTTTACGAAACACATGTCTAAGACCCAGAAAAGTCATAAGTAAACAGAATCTAGTACGAGTACCAACCCCTCTGTCCTCACGGACACTGGACAACACACAATACTCTGTATAAGTCCCTTGAGTCTAATAACTCATTCCCTATGTGTCGTAGGTTGAAAACTGTACTTATGGTTAAGAAGAATTACACCACTGTTCAATGCTCCTTACCTAACCATCCACTGATATAGGTAAATGTCATAGACATAATTTCAAAAGGTATATCTCACTCTTTAAAAATAGACGTACAGACATATCAATTTGAAATTGGTGCATAACAATGGATATTCAAAACCAAATATTTGCCGTCAGGCAAACAACCCAGGTGACTTCCTCAAATATCACAAATTACAACGAATCACGATATAATGAGGATGATCACCTAATTCCCAATAACTTACTCCCACTCATCATCTGTAAAATCATACAGATGTGAGAATCAAACCTGGCAAATACATACCCTGGAGCAAGTGTCTAATTGGGAAATCAGTTTTCTTTTAACAGTACACAGTGAAACTGAAACACTGAAATGTTTCGATGGGGTATCCCGGTATTCCTAGTAATGCCTTTTCCATTATCCAGATTCACAACTGTAACCGTATAATTCTTTGCCATCTCTCCAAATCCCTTTATATGTCTTTAGTCATTACCATCTGTACACCCTTTTAGGCCAAATGGTTTTCTTCCTTCACCACCGTTCGGCACCAGCATATGGTTTGGAAGAAGACTATCCAATAAGCATAATGGGTGTACTGTCCTAATCCTAGGAGCACTCGCAATGCGAGAGAAGGTGAAGATAAAAGACAACCGAATAAACCTTATTCCTATTTCTCCTGAACCAGAATCCATCCCCGAGATGGAACAAGTTCCTTTCGAGTTCGTATATAACCATACGATGGAGTATCCAAATAACTGTGGATCTTCGTAGTGATACGGAGTGTTCTAGAGAAATACAAAGGTGATTTAGGATTGGCGAAGAAATACTTGGTTTGGTCGTGAATAGCAGTCGCAGTTTACTTTGCCCTCTTACTAATCCCTTTATTTGTCTTTACTTAATACCTTCTGTACACCGTTTATGCTAATTGGTTTTCTTCGTTCCCTACCGGTCAGCACCTGCCTATGGTTTGGAAGAAGACTATCTAATTTGCGTAATAAGTGTACTATCTCCTAAACCAAGGAGTACTCGCAACCTGAGAGAAGGTAAAAAGGAAAAGACAACTGAATAGTCCTATTCTTTTTCTCCAGAACCGGAAACCATCCTCGAATAAATTCCTTCGAGTTCGTATATAACCATACGATGGTTTTATCCAATTGAAGTGGACGTTCGTAGTAATACGGGGTGTCCTGGAGAAAAGGGTAAAAGTAGGAGTGGCAATGAGGTTTGCAACTCTGACAATCCAAAAGCCAGTGTTTAAGAAGGTTCGGTTAATTTTGGTCACTGAGTCATAGTCTAGGGTCAGGTCATGGTCGCTGCCAAATAGAGAGAGAGAAAAAACACTCAGCGTGCACTCTAACCTAGATCAGAATGGTTACCAATTTATCTAATCAGGAAACCCCCCACTGTAACGTCAAATTCTTCCCCAAACCTGAAAGAAGAATTAGTCGGGATCACCCGAGGAGTAAACCAACTCATCAGTGGGAATCGGGATCCAACTATCATCGCATGATAATGTGACGGAATCCGCTCACGTTATCACACTCCAGAAGGTATGCGCATATCTGGCAAGTTTCAGTTTCTTTAGAAACTCCCGATGTGATTTTTGCCCCAAGCTCTTATGACCTTGACGAAGGTCAACAAATCATAAGTCACATGTTAAGTTCTACCCGTCTTTGTCCAGGTTAATCTGAACCCACCCGTACAAGCCCTTGACGAAGGTCAACAAGGCTATACGACTGTCCCAAACCAACGCATCTATCTATGCAGCAGAAAGATAACAAGCAGCTACCATACACTATGCCTTGACGAAGGTCAATAAACACAGCATGAATACTACGTGCTACCCGTCTGAAATGACGGAGGGCTACGAATGGTTTTTGGCGAAAAACCTTTAACGTAATGAACTTGATATCGTTGAAAGAACCGGATAGCTTTTATAAAAATATAGTAACGAAAACCTTTGCTAAAGAGGTCACTCCCGGTGAAGGGATTTCGGCTCTTTCCCCGTGGAATGAGGTGCAGGATATTCCAACTGAATACCATGATGCAAAGCAAAAGTAAACGACTATAGTGAAGTTATTGCCCTGACTCAAACTTCTGTCCAAGGGGTCACTTCCGGTGAAGGGATCTCGGCCCTTGCCTCGTCCACTGAGGAGCAGGATATTCCAACTGAATACCACTGTGCAAAACAAAAGAGAACGTCCTTGCAATAACAGCTTTTTGAAAAATGTTCCAACAACATCAGAATAGGTTTGTTTAACTTGCATTGATCCGAATCAACGCAGTCCCATCAATTGATCACACCAATAAAGAATGAAAATAATGATGTACGTATATGCCATCCGCATTCGCCACTGGTTCCCGTCATCACCCGTTAGGTTACTTAACTAACGACAAAGCAGGGACTGGACTAGCGCGGATGCAAAACATATACAACATCTACTAGTATATATATATCAATATATAATATTCGCTCAAGGCGTGAAAAAAATGCAACATCACAGAAATGTAATAAGCATCACAGAACAATACAGATATCTCGGATCCCCGGGTTTCATAGAGCCGCTACTGAAACCCGACGTTCCCCTGGTCGTGTGGATAGCCTGTGCAATGAAATCCTAGACCCCTACGGGCGCAGCAAGTTACCCGCCAAAACCTAAAGCGAGGCAGCCCCCTTCAACAACGTGAATGGACCACCCAGCACTTCACGGAATCCCGTAACTTGGGCACCCCTCCTGGGTCAACCTGTACCCCCTACGAGTGCGGCGAATAGCCCGCCAATTCTAGAGTAAAGCCCCCTCCGTCTCAACGCCATGAGATGCGGGCCCGTTGCCCTCTAGAACCCGGCTACCCGTGCACCGCTCCGCGGGGTAATCCTAGTACAGAAAGTAAAATATACAAACAACGGGTACATCGACCTCAACCCGGTCGTGCCCCAAAAGAATAATACAAACAGGCAGTGACGGCAGTCCACATGTCGGACGCTCGCCCCGCAATATCAAATGTACATATAAAACAAAACTGTACTAACATTGCATCCAAGCTATCCCCCATGACCAATCCGCAACATTACAGCACAACACAGAACATCAACATGAATGTCACGTTCGCAAATCTGTCTAAAAGGGCTATAGCAGTTAGACAGGATTTACCGATCAAATGACATTCACGGTCGCAGATATAATGTAAATACTGTGAACTAAAATGTTTAAAATTTTCGATCGATCAAATTTATCGAAGTGGGCCCCAAGCACAACTGTAGCACTCAAAGAAAATCTGGGCCCAAACAGAATAACCCAAAACCCCTATTTCCAACCCAAAAGCCTACTGTAAAAATTCTGTACGGCGTTGACCCTTCTCCACCGCGGAACCGCGGCCAAAGCAGGGTTTTGACCGCGTTTCCGCGTTCATACTGTAGCAACACCTACCAAAATTTTTGCAGATTGCTTAGAATTCCCTGCACGTATTTCTGCAATGTACTGAAAAAATTTTCGAGCAAAAAAATTTCGACAGAAACTTATGCACTAGAAAATACGGTTTTTAGGATTTTGTTCGATCGAGTTCTAAACAAACTAGATCAAGCTAGACTAGGTTAAGGGCGTGGCTCTGATACCAGTGTAAGTACATGGCGGCGCCCCGGCCGTCAATCCGACGCCGGAATGCGGAAACGAAACTTTTCTAAAAACAAGAAACCGGCACAACCGCGCACAAAAATCCCGGATCAGGCCATTAACCTAACTCTAGCAAACAAGAAAAGGAGTAGAGAAGCTATACCAAGTGATCCGTATCCTTCGGTCTTCGCCTCCACTTCGATCTCCTCGCGGAATCTCCGGTCGTCATCTCCTCGTCGGAACGGGCACCACATCGCCGGGTTCTTTTACGGGCTCCCACCTCTGGACCGAGGCAACTCGGGCACGAAGTTGGCGAGCCAACGTGCCCAAGGAATGTTGTAGGCAAGTGTAGAGAGGTATGTCTCATGGGGTGAAGTTGCCTTTGATGGAGGTGAAGAAAGAAAGAACTTTTGAGGAAAAATGGTGCTCTCATTTTTCTAGCAAGGAGTAAGAAATGTGATGATCAAATTTCCACACCCTCTCCCTAAAATTGGCCGGCCCCTTTTTCATCAAACGGTGGAGGGAAAAAGAAAACTAAACCATGAAGGGAGGTGAAAGTAGTAAAAGCAAAGGGTGACCATATGCCAAAAGTGATGATAACAAGGTCATATCAATTTCTAATCCATTCTAATCTCATTTATTGCAAATCAAGAGATGGAAAAAGAATCTCATGATGCTTGGAACCATCATGAAGCAACATATACAAATAATACCTCCACAAAAAATAATTTGCACAACTGCAAATAACCCCCTCCATCGGAAAAGTCCGGCCGGGAAGGAACAAAGGAAAACTGGCCGAAACGGATTGCAAACTGACAACTTCAGAAAACTGATCCCGTAATAAATTACAGGAAAACCCCGTGACTGTATATACATACCCGTATTTGTATTCCCACTGAATACAAATGCAAAGAGACAAAATCTATACTATCTATTACTAGGATCCGGCTTAAACCAAAGCCCGCTAGTAAAATCCGTCCGATCATGATCCGTGCAATACCGCGCGTATCTGATCGAACCATGCCATATCTCTATACGGCCTCTACAGCGTTTCGCCCGAAACTTGAGAAAATGGTCCGTGGGAGACTCTAAAGACTCGTCAATACTTTGGTTGTGGATTTAACCACTAGCACGTCAGAGGTATTAGCCTATACGTAACGGGCTACCAGGTATTGACCAAAAGGGACGTCTGTGAGCGAACTCATGCTGACAACCTACTGAGCCTGTCAGTGACAATATCCGTAAAGTCCGGTCCGTTCGTCTATGAGCATCGCATGGCGGGCCTAGGAGGTTGGTAAAAGTCAGACCCCCAAAAGCGGTACAAGTCGTGTCGGAGTGTAGCCCGGAACACCCTAAGATACTACTGGAATACCTACCAGTAAATCTCCTGCCTTGGCCAAGGACTTTCATGTACTGGCTCTCCTAGACACAGCGCGACCTCACCCCCAATACCGGGAGAGACGAACCCCTGCAGATCCGCTCACTGCCTCCATGTGGCTCGGGATTGTACCCAACTAAAACCTGTTTGCACGTCTCCTTTGAGCGTGGTTGGGTAGTAATCAAAGCATAGTGAGAACTCATACGAGACAAATGACGATCTCAGGTCGATGATCTAACCTGTACACATGTCACCAGGGAACTGCTATCTGACATCAGGTATAATACCAACTAGCAGGTTCCCGGCGAGTCCTGTCCGGTGTACTCATAACCCAATGAGCACCTGTATACATCTTAGGTGAACCAACTGACACCAGTGGCTTGTGAGACCGACCACCGCCCCTCGTCGGGGTCTCGACTGTATACACTAGTCTACTCTGGAGTATCGATGCCCTGTCTCGAAACTCCCACGATTAGGGACCTTTTAAGGATGTGCTTATAGACCCCAGCTCCCACGTATATGATCGCCCTCATACTGCTGGGAGTCAAGCAAGAATCCTAGGGGCTCTATCAACGTGCAATAGTGACCTGTAAGGTCACCTAAAGCAGTACACGATGATAAAGATAAACCATATAGCATACTATCATCTTTAGTAAGACTGTCCTACCGGTATAGGTCCTCCCTCAATCATTGTAATCACGTGCTTGTAATCCAATAATTGACTCTGAGGGCACTATCTCCAACTTGTTTAGCCCATTGGTGTAGTTTGTTTGCTTCATCATCATTGTGATCTATTGGAGCAAGGATCTTTGAGCAAAGGTACTCCGGGTGGATCATTGTGGACGTGGAGGAAGTTCAAGCTAGCTCGTTCAAACCCTAGGAGGTCTACAAAGGTTGTATCTCTCCCCACTTAGTGTTAGACACTAGCTAGTATATGCTACTAGAACTTGTTACCCTAAATTTCTAGTCCGATTCCTCGGTTAGTTTGCTTAGCACCTCTTAAAATTTAAATTGTGGCATGTGTGATGCTTCCAAACCCTATATGAGGTGCTATGGAAACCCTACACCACGTACAATACGAGGAATGTAACAGTACTTCCTACAATCTTCTTATAAACACAAGGTTCATCTGGATTTTTGACGAAATCAAAGTCTTTGATAATATCATCAAAACAGGTGTTCCAACTCCGTGATGCCTGCTTTAATCCATAAATGGATTTAAGCAACCTACATGCTTTTCCGCTGCTCCCACTATCAATGAAGCCCTCTGGCTGATCCATATAAACGCATTCTTCTAAATCACCATTTTGAAAAGCCGTTTTAATGTCCATCTGCCAGATTTCATAGTCGTAATGAGCAGCAATAGCAAGTAGGATCCGAATGGATTTAACCATGGCCACAGGAGAAAAGGTTTCATCATAGTCCAGTCCTGGTCTTTATCGAAATCCTTTCGCCACAAGCCTTGCCTTATAGGTCTCCACCTGCCCAAGTGCACCTATCTTTCTCTTAAAGATCCATTTGCACCCTACGGGTTTTACCCCAGATGGTACAACATCCAAAGTCCATACTTTGTTGGTGTACATAGACTCCATTTCGGAACTCATGGCATCCAGACACTTCACAGAGTCACCACTCGTGATAGCTTGCTGAAAACAGGTAGGATCATCATCATCCATGATGCAATCTTCTCCATCACCATCAACGAGAAAACCGTAGTATCTCTCTGATGGGCGAGAAGTCCTACCAGATCTACGGAGTGGTTGAGGTTCATTAGGTTCTGTTGTAACTTCAGGTTCAACAAAGTCGTCATTTGTAACTTATGTCTCTAGAACTTCTTCTAGATCTACCACATTGCCATCAGCATCGTTTGGAAAAATCTCATTTTCTAAAAACGTGGCATACTGAGAAACAAACACCTTTTGTTCCTCCTTGTGGTAGAAGAGATACCCAAACGAATGTTTCGGATATCCCACAATGGTAAGAAAAATGAGATTTATACCCAAACGAATGTTCCTCCTTCTAGATCTACCACATTGCCATCAATGGTAAGAAAAATTGCCTCTTGCATGTGTAGACATTGGCCCACATACATCACTATGTATGAGGCCCAAGAGCTCAGTAGATCTTTCTCCGTGTCCAGTAAACGGAGTTTTGGTCATTTTCCCTTTGATACAAGACTGACAAGTTGCATAAGATTTATACTCAAAAGAATTTAAATATCCATCTTTACGAAACTTGTTAGTCTTGTTTCATTAAAATGACCAAGTCTACAATACCAAAGAAAAGCTTCATTTATATCTGAAAACTTTCTTTTATTTGTGTGTTGTATGTTGAAAACTGTGTGTTGATTCAGGACGTATATCCCGTTATTAAGTATACCATAACCAATCAACTCTTGATCCAGTTTAATGTTCATAACATTATGCTGCAATACAAAATGATATCCTTCATTTTCTAACAAAGAAACGGATACAATATTACAAAGCATGCTTGGTACAAAATAACATGGGTTCAAAACCAATATACAACCCGATGGCAACCCCAGATGATACTCTCCTACTGAAACTGCATGTATATTGGAACCGTTTCCAACCCGGAGAGTATGATCACCAGTCTTCAAAACTTTGCTATTTCTCAGCCCCTGCACAGAATTGCAGATATGAGAACCCGAACCGGTATCCAATACCCAGGAAGCAGAGTTTATAGAAAAACAGTTTTCAGTTACGAACACACCTGAAGCTGAAGCATCACCATGCTTCTTTTTCTTGAGACTAAGATACTCAGTACAGTTCTGCTTCCAGTGTCCCGTCTTTTTGCAGTAGAAACATTCTCTTTTTCCCGACTCCACAGCGTTGGATTTGTCTTGCCCCTTTTCCTTTTTTATTGCACCCTTTCGGCTTGGTGGATTTCTTCTTGTTCTTTCCCTTGGCCTTGGCTTTTGGGATGGAAGAAGAAGATTGTCCAACAAGAAGGGACGGGGACTTCTCCTTAAGCGTGCTCTCTGCATTTCTCAACATATTGAGAAGTTCGGGTAGTGACTTCTCCATGTTGTGCATGTTGAAGTTCACTATGAAAGGAGCAAAGGCAGAGGGAAGAGACTGTAGAACAATATCCGTATATTGCTCGTTATCCATTGACCATCCGATGCCCTCAAGCTCTTTAATAAAAGCCATCATCTTCAGAATGTGGTCACCTACTGAAGTGCCAGGAGCCATCCACGTCTGAAACAGATTTCGAGATGCTTCGTATCGTAGGATACGAGATTGCTCTCCATACAACTCCTTTATATGGAGAAAGGTGGATTGAACAACCATCTCCTCGTGCTGCTTTTGATTTGTATTGTCCATCGATGCAAGCGCGAGGCATTTGGAGGTGGCACGGTCAATATCCCACGTTTTGCGGATTTCCCTATCCGCAACAGAAGATTCAGGGCCTAGTTTGGGCGGGGCTGTGGCAGTAAGGACATATGATACTTTATCATATGTGAGAGCAATGTTAATGTTCCTCAGCCAATCTTTATAATTCGGTCCGGTAAGCTTATTTTTCTCTAACAGTAGCTTAAGTCCAGTCATGGTTATCTACTATTAAGAGAGAGAAAAGAATACACTCAGCGAAAAGCTCTTGCAAAGATTAGATTGGTTTATTATCTTATCTAATCGATGTCTCCTACTGCTTTTATCAAATTTTCCTTCAAACCTTAAAAGGAAAAAATTAGCCAGGATTAATTACATTCTAAAACTTCTCTAACCGTTCAGCCAGGCCAGTGCCGGTACTTCTGAGGGAGGTTCCCCGTGCTTTCGCACGGACCTAATTAAAATAAACCTCATTTTCCCAGAGGCTTAACCCCGTTGACACCTTTCTAGACACCTAATGAGTTAGCTAATTGCAAAGTGCAAAATTCTCCCGGGAGAAACTATTACTCATAGTGGGATTGAGATCCTACTATCATATAGAAGGTATGCAATCTCATTGCAAATTTCAACACGTGAAACTCCCGATATGGTTTTTACCCCTAGTAACTTATGACCTTAACTATAGTCAACATATCATAAGTACTAGTCACGTCCTTCCCGTCATTTCGTGATTAACCAGACCCACCCATATGACCCTTAATTATAGTCAACATAATCATATGAATGTCCTAACTAATCGCATCATATGGGGTGTAGGAAGACATCACTTAGCTACCGTACACTGCGCCTTAACTATAGTCAAAATACGCAGCACGAATACTAAGTACTCTGCTTCCTAAAATGACGGAGGGTTGCGAATAGTTTTTAAGAAAACCTTTAACGCTTCGAACATGATATCGTTGTAGAATCCAATGATTTAAAAAAGGAGTGGCTTAAGCTCTGTCTTTTGAAATCTTGCTTTTTCATAAAAAGCCGAGTAGGTTTCAAATATGATTCTACAACATCTTTTTAGGTTTCTTTTTGTTTACATTAATCTTATTAATGTAGTCCCATCATTTAAGTCCTTAAGCCATTATAGAAAAGAAACGAAAATAGAACGTACGCTTATATCATCCGCATTCGCCACAATGTCCCATTAGGTTACTTAACTAACGGCATAGCGGGGCGGGACTAGCGCGGATGCAAAACATAAGCAATGTTTATTATATATCATATATATAATATATCATATATATAATATATCATTCGTCTCAGCATATAAAGTGATCATATCACAGAATATCAACAGCAGAAGCACATATATGAAAATACATGATATACTAGGATGCCCGTATTTTGTATTTAGCCAACAATAGAAAATACGGATTCCACGGTCGTGATGAATAACCAAGCCCACATCCCTAGACCCCTACGAGAGCGGCAAGTGACCCTACCAATTCTAGAGTTTAGGAGACCCGGTCTCAACTCCTCGAGATGGTCTCCCACTGAACCCTAGAATCCGGTCACTTGTGCTCTCCTCCTTGGGTCCATCCTAATGTGGAAAAGTAAATAATATACAACAATCGTGACATCATCCTCAACCCGGAAGTGCCCCAATAAAAGAATATTACATACATTTAATTTTACATGAATGAAAAGAAAAACTCTCATCTCACATAAAACCCACCAGCCATTCATTCACGACGGTCCTGTACATCATATCTCAACAACATATAATATCACATATTATCAACATAAGTAAGTATGCGTACCCTAATTGTCGTTGATGTATAGCAACGAAACCAGCGATACACTACATACTACACTTACGGTCGCAGAAAAGAAAGTGAAAAACTACAACAATTAGAATCGACACTGCCTTTAGACATCATAAACCCGAAATATTACATATTCAGGATTTCATGCCTAACAATGCAAATCTTATATTTAGGTCTCATCTATGAAAACACCTTTTCAAAAGAAGCCGGATAATTCAACAAGATTCCTGATTCTACAGAGGCCAAAATATTAGATTTACATGCAACTAATTATTTTACACAAAAGTAATTAGTGTAGATTCCAATTATTGTATCACATCACAAATATTTAGACAATGTTAAACGTTTCGATCGAGTCATCAAACACCCTCAAATTACCCCGAGAGCTCAACACTTGAGCAAAGTTAAAATACCCAAAAACGTGCCACAGTGCCTATGGACCAGCCGTAGAAGGGTCAACCCTTTCCTCACCTATGGTGCCACAGGACTATGGAAAACCCTAAGATTTAACCGCGGTTCTATGGTCATAGAATCGAGTTAGGATTTTGTTCCTCTAGAAGGTCCATAAGGTTACTTGCATGAACATTCAAATATATTTAACTTAGGAAAATTCCAACACTTAGAAATTTTCAGCGAGGCTAATGGGGGGTGATTGATGTTCGCTCGAACTGTTAAACATCATCCAAGTTACCAATACAATGTTAAAATATACGACTACGAGACACTCAGAATAAGCACCTAAGAAAAATTAGCATCACATGAAATTTTGGCTTAAACAAACAATACCTGAAACCCCAAAACCTAGACACCAGAGCACCAGAGCAAAAAGAGGGATTTCTGAGGAAGGGGGGACGAGCAGGCCGGAAAAATAGGCCATGTGGCCGGATTTTTAAGGGTAGAATTTCCTTGTTTTTCTCTGGTGTTCTCAATGTAATACCAGTAAGCTTCTGCAGTTGTTTAAAATTTTTTTCAAGCACTTTTTAAAAATCGACAGAGAAGCTTAATTTGAGGGTTGCAGTTTTTATTAATTCGGAGTTGTTTCGTTTTCGTATTGATTTAACATCGTCTAAGTTTCTACCTTGGCTCTGATACCACTGTAGGGATTCTCTAGCACCATCCTAGGTTTAGGGTTGCATCATACATGTTATAACAAAATTTTAGAGGGTGCTAAACAATTCGAAACATGAATCGAACTAGAAAAATATAGTAACAAACTATAGTATCACATACTATATAGTGTCTAACACTAAGTGAGGTGAAAATACAACCTTTGTAGACCTCCTCCTAGACTCCTTGGATCGAGTGAGGTTTGAACCGGTTGGCTTGTGTCCTTCCAAGCCTACGATGATCCACCACGAAATCCCTTTGCACCAAGCTCCAAGCTTCACTTGATCAAGGATGAAGATGAAGCAAACATTCCACACTAGTGGGCTAGACTAAAGTAGAATGGTGATGTGGGTTTGGATCTCTATTAAAAACCTTTTCTTTTTAATTCTTTCTCTTTCTTTTAAAACCCTAGAGAGCTTTGAGGGGAGAGAGGAAGAATGAGATGGCTCAAGCTAAACTCAAGAGAATAATATGATAACCCTCTCTAAACTCATGAGAGTAAGTGAAGTCATCCATGCTAAACTATGGTTACAAAATATCTAGATATTTTGTAACCTGAGCTTAAGCAAAACCATGGGCTACAAAACCATGGGCTAAAAAACCATTGACTATTGTCAACTCAAGAGAGTTGAATAGTCAACAATGATAATGTTGCCATTTTACTTTTTTCAAATAAACAAATATCTAAATTGTTGGAGATAGTGCCCTCAGAGTCAATTATTGGATCACAGGCACGTGATTGCAATGATTGAGGGAGGACCTGTCCCGGTAGGACAGTCTTACTCGAGATGATAATATGCTATCTGGTTTATCTTTATCATCGTGTACTGCTTAGGTGACCTGACAGGTCGCTATTACACGTTGATAGAGCCCCTAGGATTCTTGCTTGACCACCAGCAGTATGAGGGCGATCATATAAATGGGAGCTGGGGTCTATAAGCACATCCTTAAAAGGTCCCTAGTCGTGCGAGTTTCGAGACAGGGCATCGATACTCCAGAGTAGACTAGTGTATACAGTCAAGACCCCGACGAGGGGCGGT
This sequence comes from Agapanthus africanus, assembly GCA_030015575.1. Taxonomy (NCBI): domain Eukaryota; kingdom Viridiplantae; phylum Streptophyta; class Magnoliopsida; order Asparagales; family Amaryllidaceae; genus Agapanthus; species Agapanthus africanus. The sequence continues at coordinate 193,001,159 of JASDDO010000001.1, forward strand.
GGCCGGTCTCACAAGCCATTGGTGTCAGTTGGATCACTTAAGATGTATACAGGTGCTCATTGGGTTATGAGTACACCGGACAGGACTCACCGGGAACATGCTAGTTGGTCTTATACCAGACGTCAGATAGCAGTTCCCAGGTGACATGTGTACAGGTTAGTTCATCGACCTGATGATCGTCATTTGTCTCGTGTGAGTTCCCACTGTACTTTGATTACTACCCTACCATGCTCAAAAGAGACGTGCAAACAGGTTTTAGTTGGGTACAGTCCCGAGCCACATGGAGGCAGTGAGCGTATCTTCAGGGGTTCGTCTCTCCCGGTATTGGGGGTGAGGTCGCGCTGTGTCTAGGAGAGCCACTACACAAAGCCCTCGGCCGAGGCAGGAGATTTACTGGTAGGTATTCCAGTAGTATCTCAGGGTGTTCTGGGCTACACTCCGACACGACTTGTACCGCTTTTGGGGGTCTGACTTTTACCAACCCCCTAGGCCCGCCATGCGATGCTCATAGACGAACGGACCGGACTGTACGGATATTGTCACTGACAGGCTCAGTAGGGTGTCAGGCCGAGTTCGCTCATACACATCCCTTTTGGTCAGTACCTGGTAGCCCGTCACGTATTGGCTTATACCTCTGACGTGGTAGTGGTTAAATCCACAACCAAGGTGTTGACGAGTCTTTAGAGTCCCCCACATTCAGTTACTCAAGCTTTCGGACGAAAAGCTGTAGAGGCCGTATGGAGATATGGCAGGGTCCGATCAGATACGTGCGGTATTGCACGGATCAGGATCGGACGGTTAGTACTATAGGCCGTATGGATATATGGCAGGGTTCGATCAGATACGTGCGGTATTGCACGGATCAGGATCGAACGGATATTACTAGCCGGTTTTGGTTTAAGCCGGATCCTAGTATAGTACAGTGTAAATTTTTGTCTAATTGCATTTGTATTCCGGTCGGAATACAAATGCGGGTGTGTATGCACAGTATCGGGGTTTTCCTGTAATTTATTACGGAACCAGTTTTCTGGAGTTGCCAGTTTGCTTTCCGTTTCGGCCGATTTCCTTTGTATCGTTCATTGGCCGAAGATTGGTGGAGGAGGGATTATTTGCATTTGTGCAAATAAGCTTTTATGGAAGGGGGTCTTTGCATTTTGTTGCTTCATGATGAGTAGCCTTCATTTGACTTCTAGGATCATGATGGTTCATGATTGCTTGTCTTTTGTCATGGTGATGGTGATGGATTATGGTGGTGAAGTATGTTTTTGGTTGTGATGATTCTTGATCATCATCACACCTTTTCTCTCACTCTCTCTCTTGGATTATGAGAGTCTCTCTTTTTCTTTAGGATACACACTCTCCTCTCTTGCTCTTCCTCATGCCATGGCCGGCCATATTGGGGTGGGCTGTCCAAATTTTTGGGTGTGGGTTTTTGCTTCATTTCATGCTCCAAAAATCCCCAAGTCCCTCCACATAGCTCTTGTATCATCCCTCCACGAAAATGGTAAACTCCATAACCCCAAATGAGACATGGTTCTTCGCTACACATTCTACAGCAAACCTTGGGCACGTCGACTAGCCAGCTTCGTGCCCGAGTTGCCTCGGCATTGAGGTGGGAGCCCGTAAAAGATGTAGGCGATGTGGTGCACTTCCGGCGATGAGGTGGAGACAGGACTTTCCGCGGGAGATCGGGACGAGGACGAGAAGACCGGAGGACTCGGATCAGTCGGTATATCTCTTTTCCCCATCTTGTAGTTAGCTAGGACTGGTTAATGGTTCGATCCGGGTTTTAGTACACGGTGGTGCCGGTTTGGTAGTTTGCAAAATTAAAGTTAACCATCGCTTCCGCATTTGGCCTAGGGATGGAGGCCGGGGCGCCGCCGTGCACTTACAGTGGTATCAGAGCCTTGCCATTAACTTAGTCTAGCTTTGTTAAATGTGTTTACATTTCCGATCGACTAAAATTCCAAAACTCCGCGTTTCCTTCACATCAGTTTTCTGTCAAAATTTTTTGAAGTCCAAAATTTTTTCAGGTTGCATAAAATTGATGTACTGGAAGTTCTAAGAGATCTGTAGAAATTCGACACAGTGAGTCGACCATAGGAGCGCGGAACCGCGGCCAAACCCCCCTTTAGGCCGCGGTTCCGCCGCACTATAGTGTGATCACTGTATCCAATTTCTACAGTTCCCTTCTGGGCTGATTTTAGGGGTTTTGGAATATTAATATTGGGCCCAGAATTTCTTGATATGCTACAGTAGTACTTGGGGCCCACTTGTTAAAATTTGATCGATCGGATATTTTAAACACATTTTTCACAGTATTTACATTATATCTGCGACCGTGAATGTCACTCGATCGGTAAATTCTGTCTAACTGCTATAACCCGGTTAGACGGATTTGCGAACGTGACATTCACGTTGATGTTTTGTGATTTTGCTGTGATGTTGCGGATCGGTCGTGGGGGATAGCCTGGATGCAATGCTAGTACAGTGTTTTGTTGTATTATGTACATTTGATATTGCGGGGCGAGCGTCCGACATGTGGACTGCCGTCACTGCCTGTTTGTATTATTATTTTGGGGCACGGCCAGGTTGCGGTCGATGTACCCGTTGTATGTATATTTTACTTTCTGTACTAGGATTACCCCGCGGAGGACTGCACGGATAGCCGGGTTCTATAGGGCAACAAGCCCGCATCTCATGGCATTGAGATGGAGGGGGCTTTACTCTAGAATTGGCGGGCTATTCGCCGCAATCGTAGGGGGTACAGGTTGACCCAGGAGGGGTGCCCAAGTTACCGGTTTCCGTGAAGTGCTGGGTGGTCCATTCACGGTGCTGAAGGAGGCTGCCTCGCTTCAGGTTTTGGCGGGTAACTTGCCGCGCCCGTAGGGGTCTAGGATTTCATTGCACAGGCTATCCACACGACCAGGGGAACGTCGGGTTTCAGCGGCTCTGTGAAACCCGGGGATCCCAGATATCTGTATTGTTCTGTGATGTTGTATATTTCTGTGATGTTGCCTTTTTATCACGCCTTGAGCGAAATATTATATATTGATATATATATACTAGTAGATGTTGTATATGTTTTGCATCCGCGCTAGTCCAGTCCCCGCTCTGTCGTTAGTTAGCTAACCTAACGGGTAATGACGGGACCCAGTGGCGAATGCGGATGGCATATACGTACATCAGTATATTTTCGTTCTTTGTGGTGTGATCAATTGATGGGACTGCATTGATTCGGATCAATGCAAGTAAAACAAACCTAATCTGATGTTGTTGGAACACTTTTCAAAAAGCTGTTATTGCAAGGACATTCACTTTTGTTTTGCACCATGGTATTCAGTTGGAATATCCTGCTCCTCAGTCGACGAGGCAAGGGCCGAGATCCCTTCACCGGGAGTGACCCCTTGGACAAAAAGTTTGCGTCAGGGCATTAACTTCACTATAGCCGATTACTTTTGCTTTGCATCGTGGTATTCAGGTGGAATATCCTGCACCCCATTCTACGGGGAAAGAGCCGAGATCCCTTCACCGGGAGTGACCTCTTTAGCGAAGGTTTTCGTTACTATATTTTTAAAAGCTATCCGTTCCTTCAACGATATCAAGTTCATTACGTTAAAGGTTTTCGCCAGAAACCATTCGTAGCCCTCCATCATTTCAGTTAAATATTCGGTAGTATTCAAGCTATGTATTTTGACCTCACGCCAAGGCATAGTGTTTGGTAGCTGCCGGGTATTTATCTGTTGCATAGATAGATGCGTTGGTTTGGGACAGTCGTACTACTATTTTGGCCTACGTCAAGGGTATGTACGGGTGGATTCAAATTAACCTGGACAATGATGGGTAGGACTTGACATGTGACTTATGATATTTTGACCTCACGCCAAGGTCATAAGAGCATGGGGCAAAAAAAATCATATCGGGAGTTTCAAAAGAACTGAAACTTGCCAGATATGCGCATACCTTCTGGAGTGTGATACCGTGAGCGGATTCCGTCACGTTATCATGCGATGATAGTTGGATCCCGATTCCCACTGATGAGTTGGTTTACTCCTCGGGTATTCCCGACTAATTCTTCTTTCAGGTTTGGAGGAGAATTTGATGGTACAGTAGGAGGTTTCCTGATTAGATAAATTGGTAACCATTCTGATCTAGGTTAGAGTGCACGCTGAGTGTTTCTTTTCTATCTCTCTGGCAGCGACCATTGACCCGACCCTAAGACTATGACTCAGAGACCAAAATTAACCGAACCTTCTTAAACATTGGCTTTTGGATTGTCAGAGTTGCAAACCTCATTGCCACTCCTACTTTTACCCTTTTTTCTCCAGGACACCCCGTATTACTACGAACGTCCACTTCCATTGGACAAAACCATCGTATGGTTATATACGAACTCGAAGCGATTTATTCGAGGATGGTTTCAGGTTCTGGAGAAAACGGATAGGACTATTCAGTTGTCTTTTCCTTTTACCTTCTCTCAGGTTGCGAGTACTCCTTGGTTTAGGAGATAGTACACCTATTATGCAAATTGGATAGTCTTCTTCCAAACCATAGGCAGGTGCCGACCGGTAGGGAATGAGGAAAACCAATTAGCCTAACAGTGGTGTACAGAAGGTATTAAGTAAAGACATATCAAGGGATTAGTAAGAGGGCAAAGTAAATTGTGACTGCTATTCACGACCAAACCAAGGATTTCTTCGCCAATCCTAAATCACCTTTGTATTTCTCCAGGACACTCCGTATCACTACGAAGATCCCAAGTTTATTGGATAATCCATCGTATGGTTATATACGAACTCGAAAGGAACTCGTTCCAGTTCGGGGATGGATCCTGGTTCAGGAGAAATAGGAATAAGGTTTATTCGGTTGTCTTTTATCCTCACCTTCTCTCGCATTGCGAGTGCTCCTAGGATTAGGACAGTACACCCATTTTGCTTATTGGATAGTCTTCTTCCAAACCATAGGCTGGTGCCGAACGGTAGGGAAGGAAGAAAACCATTTGGCCTAAGGGGTGTGCAGAAGGTAATGACTAAAGACATATAAAGGGATTTGGAGAGGTGGCAAAGAATTATACGGTTACAGTCGTGAATCTGGAAGAGGCATTACTAGGAATACCGGGATACCCCATCGAAACATTTCAATGTTTCAGTTTCACTGCGTACTGTTAATGGAAAACTGATTTCCCAATTAGACACTTACTCCAGGGTATGTATTTACCAGGTACGATTCTCGCATCTGTATGGCTTTACAGATGATGAGTGGGAGTAAGTTATTGGGAATTGGGTGATCATCCTCATTATATCGGGATTCGTTGTAATCGGTTATATTTGAGGAAATCACCTGGGCTGTTTGCCGGTCGGCAAATATTTGGTTTTGAATATCCGCTGTTATGCACCAATTTCAAATCGATATATCTATACGTCTATTTTCATAGAGTGAGATATACCTTTTTGAAATTATGTCTATGACATTTACCTATATCAGTGGATGGTTAGGTAAGGAGCATTGAACAACGGTGTAATTCTTCTTAACCATAAGTACAGTTTTCAACCTACGACACACAGTGAATGAGTTATCAGACTCAAGGGACTTATACAGAGTATTGTATGTTGTCCAGGGTCCATCAGGACAGAGGGGTTGGTCCTCGTACTATATTCGGTTTACTTATGACTTCTCTAGTTTTTAGACAGGTGTTTCGTGGAAACACAGGGTCCGAATTTTGAGAAGTTATAGATATTTGAATAAAGTAGAGAACCATATATTGCAAGTATCGGGATTCTTCAAAGTGATTGGAGATGTAGATACTTGAGTATGGTGTTCAGTTGATAATAATGATTAAGAGAACTTACTTCTCTTTCAGATTACTCATAATTGAAAGTATTCCTAAGTTGAGTAACGCTGATCGGCCTCTCTCCATTTAGTTAACATGCACTGGAGATAGCTGCATGATTTGAATCTGGTTCAATTAAATCAGTGTCTCTGGTTCTATATTGGATATAGAACAGTTCATATCTTAACGTTGTTAAGGTACGGGGAGTTGTCCGGATTATGCTTAAAACCAGACTCTGGATAACTCAAGGCACGTTTCTGTAATGGCTGTTTATGGGTTGACCCAGGCTATGACGAGGGTTGACTTTCTACCATAAGAAAGATCAATAGTGATATTGTTCTTGACTCGCCACAGTTTTATTAAAAAATGGATTTTTTCAGAAAACAGTAGTGGGAGTATGGTAGAACTGGAAGTGATTCCAGAACCACAAACGATTACTGAAGATTTGATAGGAACCCAAAGATTCAATCTGGTTTGACATTCCATTGGCCACTCCGCAGATAAGGTGGGTAACTTCAGGCACCCGAGAGGTACTCCGGTAGCCTCAAGGACGGTGACAGGGAGGTTCTTGTTTATCCACACTTGCCATTGCTGTTGTTCCAGGCTGCGAGACCCGGCAGGAGGATGAGTATAGCGTCGTTCTAAACTGGCTTTAGAAGTGTACATCTATATGACTCTACCAGAGGGTTTTCGTAGTCAGTGGGAGCAGCGGAAGCATTGGTGGACAGGTGGCTTATGTCTATTTATAGACTAAAGCAGATATAGCGGAGATAGATCATCAATTTCTGATGTGACAGTCATAGGTTTGACTTCATCAGAATAGGGGATGGATCTGTTAAGAAGGTAGTAGGGTGTGATGTCATGGTATTTGGATGACATTCACAGAGTAGGATGTGATATTCCTATACTACAATCGGTTACACTTTGGTCGTCACACAGTGGTTTCTCCACATGGGACTTGGATATTATATCAGACATACTGGTTACTAGATCTATGGTTGTAGATCTAGATTTGGGGTTTCCCAATCAGGGTACTCAGACAGCATTCTAAGAGTATTTAGAATGGACGACTCCTGGCACGGTAGTGTACCTGCAGGTGATGGAGTCACCCTCTCTAAAGGTGTCTTACAGACTAAAGGGGAGAGGGATGTGCATGATTGGCAGATCACTTGCTTAGGCAATTGAGTCAATCATGAGATATCAAGTACCACACCAGATGTTGTTCTTGCACTAGATGCAATAAGTTGACAATTAATCCAATCCTGGAGAAACAGTTGGAAGCAGTTTTAGAACATAAGTGGATGTTCTAGGGATATGAGAACGACAGCCTCTTTCGGGAAACAGTTATCATTCCAGGCTTCCAAGGTGACATAGACGACAAGGAGGTTGTCAGAGTTATAGTTTTTCCTTCTGACGAGGGGCAGTATTTTGGACAGGTGATCCAAGGCAATACTGAGGGTGGCATGGCGGAGGACACCGATTAAGTTCGGTAGTCGGTACTGTCTAAGAAGTTTGGATTTGGAGTTCATTTATGAGCTAGGTCCCATCAGACATCCAGACACATTCTAAGACAGGTATTGCTCATTTCGGGAGATGGCTTTCTCCGCGAACTTGAGATATAGAGAGACATAGAAAGGAACATCAAGGCGGATCCACTCACTGAGGCTATTCCTCGAACGCAATAGTTTCCCAAACAGGCTTTGTGAGACTGACAAGTAGAGGAGTTGGGTGTTCGGTATCACACAGGCTGTGAGTATGCGACATCGCAATAATTAGCCTTGAGTGCAAGTGGGAGATTGTTGGAGATAGTGCCCTCAGAGTCAATTATTGGATCACAGGCACGTGATTGCAATGATTGAGGGAGGACCTGTCCCGGTAGGACAGTCTTACTCGAGATGATAATATGCTATCTGGTTTATCTTTATCATCGTGTACTGCTTAGGTGACCTGACAGGTCGCTATTACATATTGATAGAGCCTCTAGGATTCTTGCTTGACCACCAGCAGTATGAGGGCGATCATATAAGTGGGAGCTGGGGTCTATAAGCACATCCTTAAAAGGTCCCTAGTCGTGCGAGTTTCGAGACAGGGCATCGATACTCCAGAGTAGACTAGTGTATACAGTCGAGACCCCGATGAGGGGCAGTGGCCGGTCTCACAAGCCATTGGTGTCGGTTGGATCACCTAAGATGTATACAGGTGCTCATTGGGTTATGAGTACACCGGACAGGACTCGCCGGGAACATGCTAGTTGGTCTTATACCAGACGTCAGATAGTAGTTCCCAGGTGACATGTGTACAGGTTAGTTCATCGACCTGATGATCATCATTTTTCTCGTGTGAGTTCCCACTGTACTTTGATTACTACCCTACCACGCTCAAAGGAGACGTGCAAACAGGTTTTAGTTGGGTACAGTCCCGAGCCACATGGAGGCAGTGAGCGTATCTTCAGGGGTTCGTCTCTCCCGATATTGGGGGTGAGGTCGCGCTGTGTCTAGGAGAGCCACTACACAAAGCCCTCGGCCGAGGCAGGAGATTTACTGGTAGGTATTCCAGTAGTATCTCAGGGTGTTCTGGGCTACACTCCGACACGACTTGTACCGCTTTTGGGGGTCTGACTTTTACCAACCCCCTAGGCCCGCCATGCGATGCTCATAGACGAACGGACCGGACTGTACGGATATTGTCACTGACAGGCTCAGTAGGGTGTCAGGCTGAGTTCGCTCACACACATCCCTTTTGGTCAGTACCTGGTAGCCCGTCACGTATTGGCTTATACCTCTAACGTGCTAGTGGTTAAATCCACAACCAAGGTGTTGACGAGTCTTTAGAGTCCCCCACATTCAGTTACTCAAGCTTTCGGGCGAAAAGCTGTAGAGGCCGTATGGAGATATGGCAGGGTCCGATCAGATACGTGCGGTATTGCACGGATCAGGATCGGACGGTTAGTACTATAGGCCGTATGGATATATGGTAGGGTTCGATCAGATACGTGCGGTATTGCACGGATCAGGATCGAACGGATATTACTAGCCGGTTTTGGTTTAAGCCAGATCCTAGTATAGTACAGCGTAAATTTTTTTCTCATTGCATTTGTATTCCGGTCGGAATACAAATGCGGGTGTGTATGCACAGTATCGGGGTTTTCCTGTAATTTATTACGGGACCAGTTTTCTGGAGTTGCCAGTTTGCTTTCCGTTTCGGCCGATTTCCTTTGTATCGTTCATTGGCCGAAGATTGGTGGAGGAGGGCTTATTTGCATTTGTGCAAATAAGCTTTTGTGGAGGGGGGTCTTTGCATTTTGTTGCTTCATGATGAGTAGCCTTCATTTGACTTCTAGGATCATGATGGTTCATGATTGCTTGTCTTTTGTCATGGTGATGGTGATGGATTATGGTGGTGGAGTATGTTTTTGGTTGTGATGATTCTTGATCATCATCACACCTTTTCTCTCACTCTCTCTCTTGGATTATGAGAGTCTCTCTTTTTCTTTAGGATACACACTCTCCTCTCTTGCTCTTCCTCATGCCATGGCCGGCCACATTGGGGTGGGCTGTCCAAATTTTTGGGTGTGGGTTTTTGCTTCATTTCATGCTCCAAAAATCCCCAAGTCCCTCCACATAGCTCTTGTATCATCCCTCCACCAAAATGGCAAACTCCATAACCCCAAATGAGACATGGTTCTTCGCTACACATTCTACAGCAAACCTTGGGCACGTCGACTAGCCAGCTTCGTGCCCGAGTTGCCTCGGCATTGAGGTGGGAGCCCGTAAAAGATGTAGGCGATGTGGTGCACTTCCGGCGACGAGGTGGAGACAGGACTTTCCGCGGGAGATCGGGACGAGGACGAGAAGACCGGAGGACTCGGATCAGTCGGTATATCTCTTTTCCCCATCTTGTAGTTAGCTAGGACTAGTTAATGGTTCGATCCGGGTTTTAGTGCGCGGTGGTGCCGGTTTGCTAGTTTGCAAAATTAAAGTTAACCATCGCTTCCGCATTTGGCCTCGGGATGGAGGCCGGGGCGCCGCCGTGCACTTACATAAATATGTTACCATGTGAGTCTTGCATTTCCACCACCAATGTATCATCAACCATGACACTTGTATGCTTGCATGTGTGCATCCATATCAACATATACATACACTCATGCATGCATCATAAAGAAATAGGTTTTAATAAATGTGCTAATGAACTTAATATTAAATCAACACTTGATTTAATTGCCCGGTCATATCACATACGACCCATCCAATAGTAAACGCCCGATTAAATTACGGTATCCAGTACACGGATTTATTCGAGCTCCCGCGCATATCACATATGCACCCCATATCTTTTCGCCTGAGCTAGGATACCCCATTGTGGGACTCTAAGACTCATCAATACGCTAGCAGTAGGCAGTGATCACATCACATGCCCACAAACCGTCAGTGGCACAAGCTGTACGTAACGGCTCCCAGGTATTGAGGGATCAGAATAAACACAAGCAAACCTGCTAAAACTCCCGTCGAGCCAACTGGTAACACTTACCGTACAGTCCGGTCTCTTCATCAAATATGTTGCATATGTGAGTCTACGGATGGTATCGCCGACCCCAATAACCCAAAAAGTCATACCTGTATATGGCTCATAACAGATCGAGAAACTACTGATAACACTTATCAGTAAATCTCAACAGCCCTGGCTAGGGACTTCCTGTTATAGCCAATCGTACATGGTGTAACATCAACCCCCAATACCGGGAGAGACGAAACCCCTCCTATCGCTCATTACCTCCATGTGCCTCGGGACTGTACCCAAAATCCACCTGTTTGCATAACTCAGTAGAACCGTGGTAGGGTAGAGATCAAAGTATAGTGGGAGGCACACAAGACTCTATGACGATCTCGAGTCTACAGACTAACCTGTACCAGTGTCACCTGAGAACTGCTATCCGACGATAGATATAATACCACATAGGAGTTCTCGGCGAGTCCGTTCAGTGTACCCAGTCTCACTGAGCACCCGTATACGGTCTTTGGTGTCACCACACCAATGGATATGGGATCATCCATCACCCATCATATGGGACAAGTAACGTATACGCTAGTCTACTCTGGTAATATCGATGCCCGTCTCGATATACCCACGACTAGGAACATTTCAAGGATATGCTCATAGACTATGCATCTCCCACTAGTATGATCCGCATCATAATCTCAGTAGTCCTGCATATCCAAAGGGCTATATCAACATGTACCAAATGAATGAAAGCATGATCAAATGAACATGTCAAGATAAAAGTACAACCAGATAGCATACTATCATGTCGAGCAAGAATGTCCCCTGAATACACACACACACACACACACATACACACACACACACACACACATAAAATATCATATAATGGCCTCTAGGGCATACATATATCCAACAAATCATTCGGTATAACCTCTCTAAACTCCTTTTTATATAGCTAGTGTAGGGTAAATGGTATGATCCGGGAATTGGGTTTCGTTAGCGTCGGTTTTTTAAAGTTTTTGTTCCGCATTTGGCCACGAATTGATGGTCGGGGCGCTGGCGTAACCCAATAGCATATCGAGTCTAGGGGTGGTAAACGTCAGACCCCAGTAACTTGATAAGTTATGATGATGTGTGGCTCATAACGGTTCGAGAAACTACTGATAACTCTTATCAGTAAATCTCAACAACCCTGGATAAGGAATTGCTGTTATAACCAATTGAGCATAGCGCAACATCAACTCCCCATACCGGGAGAGACGAAACCCCTCCTATCGCTCACCGCCTCCATGTGATTCAGGACTGTACCCGAAATCCACTTGTTTGCTCGACTCTGATGAGCCGCGGTAGAGAGGAAATCAAAGCATAGTAGGAACCACACAAGAAACTATGATGATCTCGGGTCTACAGACTAATTTGTACAAGTGTCACCAGAGAACTGCTATCTGACGATATGTATGATACCATCTAGGTGATCTCGGCAAGTCCTGTTCGATGTACCCATTCTCTAATGAGCACATGTGTACAATCTTTGATGTCAAATACCAATGGTTATGGGATCAACCATCGCCCACATACAGGGTCAAGAAACGTACACACTAGTCTACTATATAATATCGATGCCCTGTCTTGATATTCCCTCGACTAGAAACTGTTAAAGGATGTGCTTGTAGACTACGCAAGCCCCACTGGTATGATCTGCATCATAATCCTGGTAGTCATGAAAACATCCTAAGGGATTGATCAACATGTATACAAGATATGAAATACTAAGTATAATGCATCACATGTTAAGATAAAACAAATAGCGTACTATTATATTGAGCAAGATTGTTTCTGTACATACATATCCCTAGTATCCTATACAATAAAGGCCTCTAGGGTATACATATCCAACAGAGGCAGTGAGTGATTGTCAGGGATTCGTCTCTCCTAATATTAGGAGTCGATGTTGTACTGTGTTCGGTTGGCTATCACCCTAAATCCGTGGCCATGGTAGATGAGATTTACTGATATGAGTTCAGTAGTTTTTCGGTTGGTGATGTGCTTGATTTCGACACGACTTATCGGGTTATTAGGGGTCTGACGTTTTCACCACTAGACCCGGTATGCGAGTCTCTCAGATGAAGAGACCGGACTGTATGGAGATTGTCACATTCTGGCTCAGTAGGGTTCAGACGGACTTGATTGTCGACCTCCCATTCGACAGATACCTGGGCAGCCATTACGTATATCTAGTGCCGCTGACGTGCTTGTAGTTTTAGGATTTATCCAGTAAATCACTACCAGCGTATTGTCAAGTCTTTAGAGTCCCACACAGAGGGTTTTCCTGATTCAGGCAATATGATGCAGATGACGTATGTTGGTGCATATAAGGTGCCCGATTAAATACGTGTACAGGCTATACAGACTTTATTTGGACGGTTGATAATGCTAGCGGCTTAGGATTAAGCCGGATTATTAAATCAGGTTTTGATTTAATAATTTATATATATATTTTTAATATGTATATTCTAGTATTATTGTTCACCATACATTTTCTCTCTCTTGGCTATTCGTATTTTTGTACGAATACGCGTATATGTATTTCGATACATATACCGAGTTGTATTCCGTATATATACGGAATTTGTTCTAGAAGATGGACACTTCATTTGTTAATTTTTCTTTTATAGAAAATCAAGAATGAGATGGAGGATGAGGTGTTAAAAAGCATGGTAGAGAGGGATGGCCTTGGTTATTATATTTGTATAATCATTTGGATTTACTATTGTGGCATGGTTGCTAAAAAGATAATGAGCCATTCTCATTTCTAGATTTTACTAGCTCTTCACAAAAAAAGACTTAGCCATTTTTTCATGGCTTCCTCTTCTTCACCTCCTCCTCCTTCTTAAAGGTAGCTCACATGAGATTAGAAAAGAGAGAAAAAATAGTGAAAATATTCCTACATCCCCACTCTTAATTCATAGCGAGCTTGGAGCGTCGGTCGCTATACTAGGTGAAGCCGGAGCTTGGATCAGTTTCCCTTAGGTGGATCTTCTTCGACAAGGGAGTTCTCTACTCAAGCATGATCCAAACAGCATACAAGGAGCTTGGAGGTGTCTTCCACGATTGGGTGGACATGCATCGAAGGTAGTATTCCGTATCTTTGCATGCTTGGTTTACTAGTTTAGGAGTTTGGATCGATTCTAGGTTCGGGGATCCTTTGTGTTTGCTCGAAATTTTTGTTCGCCATTCGCACCTCCGCTGCGCCGCGGGCACTAGAGAATCCTGTAGTGGTATTAGAGCCTCCCAAACACCTTAAACTAGCTATTTACGACATTAGAAATCGTGTTTTTTCGGGCATCGAAAACTGTCGAAAAAATAGTCCTGAATTTTTTAGTTTTGAGATGTTTGCACACACCGCGGGCTCACGGTTCAAACCGAGAAGCCGCGGATTGTTGGATATGTATGCCCTAGAGGCCTTCATTGTATAGGATGCTAGGGATATGTATGTACAGGACAATCTTGCTCGATATGATAGTATGCTATTAAGTTTGTCTTTATCTTAACATGTGATGCGTTTTACTTTGTATTTCATATCTTGTATACATGTTGATAAAGCACGTAGGATCTTTGCCTGACTACCAGCGTTGTGATGGCAATTATACTTATGGGAGGTAGGTAGTCGATAGGGACATGCTTAAAGTGTCCCTAGTCGTAGGAGTATCGAGACTGGGCATCGATATTCCAGAGTAGACTAGTGTATACATATCTAGACCCTGACGAGGGCGATGGATTAGTCCTGCAGCCATTGGTGAGGTGCACCTAACATTGTATACAGGTGCTCATAGGGTGTGAGTACACCGGACAGGACTCGCTGAGGACTGGCTGGATGGTATATTACCTAGCGTGAAATAGCAGTTCTTCGGTGACATGAGTGCAGATAGTCTTTCGACCTGAGGACGTCATTTGTCTCATGTGAGTTCCTACTGTGCTTTGATTACTACCCTACCATGGCTCTACCGAGTCATGTAAACAGGTTTTAATTGGGTACAGTCTCGAGCCATATGGAGGCAGTGAGCGACTGTTAAGGATTCGTCACTCCCGGTATAGGGAGTCGATATCGCGTTGTGATCAGTTGGTCAACACCATAAGTCCCTGGCCAGGGCGGATTAAGAATTACTGGTGGTTGGACCAATAAATTCTCGGATGGTCTTAAGCCATACTGACACAACTTGTCTGGTTATTAGGGGTCTAACATTTTCCATCCCCTAGACCTTGCACGCGATAATCTCAGACGAACAGACCGGACTGCACGGAGATTGTCACGGACAGGCTCAGTAGGGGTTCGGATGAGTTCGCTCGTCGGCCTTCTTTTTGACTTGTACCTAGGTAGCTGTTATGTACAGCTAGTGCAGCTGACGGAATGGTGGTTAAACCCACTGCCAGCGTACTTTCGTGTCTTTATAGTTTTACATAGAGGGTTTCCCTGGTTCAGGCGAAACGATGTAGAGGCTGTATGGTCTTACGGCAGGGTTTTGATGACATACGTGTACTGTCTACACGGATGATGTTCGGACGGATAATACTAGTGGGCTTTGGTTTAAGCCGGATCCTAGTATTATATTCTTGGATTATTTTCGTCTAGATGTATTCATATTTTTCAGAATACGAATACGGGTATGTATATACGGTGAGGGCATTCTTGTAATTTCGCAATACATGCTTCTAGAAGGAGAAACCTCATTATTGGATTTATCCATTTTTAGAAATGGATTAATGAGGTGGTATTTGGAGATATTTGTGGTATGGATGAAATCATGGCTTGGTTTTTATTTTATTCATTTGGTTTCACTATTCAAGCATGGTTGATTATTTTGCATCTAAAATAATCCATGCTTGAATTATTGGAAAGACTTAGCCATTCTCTTATCCTCATACAAGACCTAGCTCATTTTATTTAGCTCATTCTCTCTCCAAGTTTCTTCTCCTTCTTCCTCAAGCCCTAACCCTCACATGAGTTATGATCCCTAGGGCTTTTGAAACAAAATACTCCATAAATTATTCTCTACATCTACTTAGTAGTATATTCTAGAAAATTAGACTTCTTAGCTACCTCTTAGTTGAGGTTGAAGCTTGGACTAGAGGCCCTCGGGTGGATCTTCTATGACAAAGAGGAGACCGGCGACCGAGTTCGTGTCAAGCTACCTAGGAGCCAAGGAGAGGAGCAAAGAAGTGTTGGAGATAGTGCCCTCAGAGTCAATTATTGGATCACAGGCACGTGATTGCAATGATTAAGGGAGGACCTATCCCGGTAGGACAGTCTTACTCGAGATGATAGTATGCTATCTGGTTTATCTTTATCATCGTGTACTGCTTTAGGTGACCTGACATGTCGCTATTACACGTTGATAGGGCCCCTAGGATTCTTGCTTCACTGCCAGCAGTATGATGGCGATCATATACGTGGGAGCTGGTAGTCTACAAGCACATCCTTAAATGGTCCCTAGTCGTGGGGGTTTCGAGACTGGGCATCGATACTCCATCAGTAGACTAGTGTATACAGTCGAGACCCCGACGAGGGGCGGTGGCCGGTCTCACAAGCCACTGGTGTCAGTTGGTTCACCTAAGATGTATACAGGTGCTCATTGGGTTATGAGTACACCGGACAGGACTCGCCGGGAACCTGCTAGTTGGTCTTATACCAGACGTCAGATAGCAGATCCCAGGTGACATGTGTACAGGTTAGTTCATCGACCTGAGATCGTCATTTGTCTCGTATGAGTTCCCACTGTGCTTTGATTACTACCCTACCACGGCTCAAAGGAGTCGTGCAAACAGGTTTTAGTTGGGTACAGTCCCGAGCCACATGGAGGCAGTGAGCGGATCTGCAGGGGTTCGTCTCTCCCGGTATTGGGGGTGAGGTCGCGCTGTGTCTAGGAGAGCCATTACGCAAAGCCCTCGGCCGAGGCAGGAGATTTACTGGTAGGTATTCCAGTAGTATCTCAGGGCGTTCTGGGCTACGCTCCGACACGACTTGTACCGCTTTTGGGGGTCTGACTTTCACCAACCCCCTAGGCCCGCCATGCGATACTCATAGATGAACGGACCGGACTGTACGGATATTGTCACTGACAGGCTCAGTTGGGTGTCGGGGTGAGCTTCCTCATCGACGTCCCTTTTGGTCAATAGCTGGTGGCCCGTCATGTATTGGCTTATACCTCTGACGTGCCAGTGGTTAAATCCACAGCCATAGTATTGACGAGTCTTTAGAGTCCACCACACTTTCAGTTACTCAGCTTTCGGGCGAAACGCTGTAGAGGCCGTATGGAGATATGGCAGGGTCCGATCAGATACGTGCGGTATTGCATGGATCAGGATCGGACGGTTTGTACTAGTAGCCGTATAGGTATATGGCAGGGTTTGATCAGATACGTGCGGTATTGCACGGATCAGGATCGAACGGATTTTACTAGCCGGCTTTGGCTTAAGCCGGTCCTAGTCTAGTACAGTGTAGATTTTGTCTCATTGCATTTGTATCCGGTCGGAATACAGATGCGGGTGCGTATGCACAGTATCGGGGTTTTCCTGTAATTTATTACGGGACCAGTTTTCTGGAGTTGCCAGTTTGCATTCCGTTCCGGCCGGTTTTCCTTTGTTCTTTCCCGGCCGGACTTTTCCGATGGAGGGGGTTATTTGCAGTTTTGCAAATAACACTTTGTGGAGGGGTTTTCTTGCATATATATTGATTATGACACCTTTCATTTCTTGCACCTTGACTTGTGATAAAGTGAGGGTATGGGTTTGATTTGATAAGGGTATGGTTGTTTGTTTTCTTGTCTCTTGATGTGGTCACCACTTCCTTCATCCTACACTCACCTCCCTTCTAGCTTCATATTGTTTTTCCTCCACCCTTTATTCTCACTTGAAGAAAAAGTCTATCATGGTTATGAGAAAAGAGAGTAGAAGAAAAAGAAAGAGAGAAAGAAAAAGAATGAGAGAGTTCATTTCATCTTCTTCTTGCTAGAAAATTGAAAGCACCAATTTTCTTTACCTCTTCCTCCATCCCTCAATGGCAACTACATAAACTCCAAGAGACAAAGTTTCTACACTACTTCCTACTGCAAATCTTGAGCATGTCGAGTTGCCGGCTTCATGCTCGAGTTGCCTCGGTATTGAGGCGGGAGCCCGTAAAAGACGAAGGCGATGTGGTGCCCTTTCCGGCGAGGAGGCGACGATGTGGAGCCAAGCTTTTCCGCGGGAGATCGGGATGATGAAGAGAAGACCGGAGGACTCGGATCACTCGGTATACTTCTCACCCTATCTCTTGATTGCTAGCGTAGGTTAATGGTTAACGATCCGGGTTTTTCTTTGTCCGCGGTAGCGCCGGTTTCCGAGTAAGGAAAATTTTTTATTCCGCAATTTGGCCTCGAGTAAGACGGCCGGGGCGCTGCCGTGGCGCAACATGGTATCAGAGCCTAGCCATTAACCTTACCTAGCTTGTTCTAATGCGTTTTACTTATCCGATCGACCAAAATCTCAAAAAACCGTATTTTGTTCACATCAGTTTTCTGTTGGAATTTTTTGGTGTCTAAAAATTTTTCAGGTTACAGAAAAATAATGTGCACGAAATTCTAAGACCACTGTAAAAAGTCGACAGTGTCAGTCGTACAGTGGAGCGCGGAAGCGCGGCTAAACCCCACTTTGGGCCGCGCTTCCGCCGCAGTCTACTGTGCTTACACTGTGAAAATTTTACAGTGGGCTTTTAGGCTAATTTTGTGGGTTTTGGAATATAAATTTAGGGCCCAGGTTTTCTGTGACTGCTACAGTATTGGTTTGGGGCCCGCTTGTTAATTGTTTGATCGATCGGATATTTTAAACACATTATTTCACAGTATTTACATTATATCTGCGACCGTGAATGTCACTCGATCGGTAAATCCAGTCTAACTGCTATAGCCCGGTTAGACGGATTTGCGAACGTGACTTTCACGTTGATGTTTTATGTATTTGCTGTGTTGTTGCGGATCGGTCGTGGGGGATAGCCTGGATGCAATGCTAGTACTGTTTTGTTGTATTATGTACATTTGATATTGCGGGGCGAGCGTCCGACATGTGGACTGCCGTCACTGCCTGTTTGTATTATTCTTTTGGGGCACGACCTGGTTGCGGTCGATGTACCCGGTGTATGTATATTTTACTTTCTGTACTAGGTTGCCCCGCGGTGGGGTGCACGGATAGCCGGGTTCTGGAGGGCAACGGGCCCGCATCTCAGGGCATTGAGACGGAGGGGGCTTCAGTCCAGGATTGGCGGGCTATTCGCCGCACTCGTAGGGGGTACAGGTTGACCCAGGAGGGGTGCCCAAGTTACCGGATTCCGTGAAGTGCTGGGTGGTCCATTCACGGTACTGAAGGGGGCTGCCTCGCTTCAGGTTTTGGCGGGTGACTTGCCGCGCCCGTAGGGGTCTAGGATTTCATTGCACAGGCTATCCACACGACCAGGGGAACGTCGGGTTTCAGCAGCGGCTCTGTGAAACCCGGGGCTTCCAGATATCTGTATTGTTCTGTGATGCTGTACATTTCTGTGATGTTGCATTTTATTCACGCCTTGAGCGAAATACTATATATTGGTATATATATTAGTAGATGTTGTATATGTTTTACATCCGCGCTAGTCCAGTCCCCGCTCTGCCGTTAGTTAGCTAACCTAACGGGTGATGACGGGACCCAGTGGCGAATGCGGATGGCATATACGTACGTCAGTATATTTTCGTTCTTTGTGGTGTGATCAATTGATGGGACTGCATTGATTCGGATCAATGCAAGTTTAAACAAACCTATTCTGATGTTGTTGGAACACTTTTTCAAAAAGCTGTTATTGCAAGGACGTTCACTTTTGTTTTGCATCGTGGTATTCATTTGGAATATCCTGCTCCTCAGTCGACGAGGCAAGGGCCGAGATCCCTTCACCGGGAGTGACCCCTTGGACAGAAGTTTGCATCAGGGCAATAGCTTCACTATAGCCGATTACTTTTGCTTTGCATCGTGGTATTCAGTTGGAATATCCTGCACCTCATTCTACGGGGAAAGAGCCGAGATCCCTTCACCGGGAGTGACCTCTTTAGTAAAGGTTTTCGTCACTATATTTTCTAAAAGGTTATCCAGTTCCTTCAACGATATCAAGTTCATTACGTTAAAGGTTTTTCGCCAAAAACCAGTCGTAGCCCTCCGTCATTTCAGATTAGTATTACTTAGTATTCGTGCTGCGTTTGTCGTGCATTGCCGTGGCGTAGTGTTCGGTAGCTATGTAATGCTTTTCTGTCACATGGATAAGTGGATTGGTTAGGACAGTCGTGCGGTCTTGTTGGCATTGTCAAGGACTCGTACGGGTGGGTTTAATGCAATCAAGATAATGACGGGTAGAACTTGACTAGGACTCTTTGATTTGTTGGCATTGTCAAGGTCACTTGGGTCCTAGGGGTAAAAACCATTATCGGGAGTTTCAAAAGAACTGAAACTTGCCAAGCATGCGCATACCTTCTGGAGTGTGGTGACGTGAGTGAATTCCGTCACGTTATCATGCGATGAGAGTTGGATCCCGATTCCCACTGATGAGTTGGTTTACTCCTCGGGTGATCCCGACTAATTCTTCTTTCAGGTTTGGAGGAGAATTTGAGGTACAGTGGGAGGTTTCCTGATTAGATAAATTGGTAACCATTCTGATCTAGGTTAGAGTGCACGCTGAGTGTTTCTTTTCTCTCTCTCTGGCAGCGACCATTGACCCGACCCTAGACTATGACTCAGTGACCAAGTTGACCGAACCTTCTTAACACTGGCTTTTGGATTGTCAGAGTTGCAGACCTCATTGCCACTCCTGCTTTTACCCTTTTCTCCAGGACACCCCGTATTACTGCGAACGTCCACTTCCATTGGACAAAACCATCGTATGGTTAGATACGAACTCGAAGGACTTCGAGGATGGTTTCTGGTTCTGGAGAAAACGGATAGGATTATTCAGTTGTCTTTTCTTTTCACCTTCTCTCAGGTTGCGAGTACTCCTTGGTTTAGGAGTAGTACACCTATTACGCAAATTGGATAGTCTTCTTCCAAACCTTAGGCTGGTGCCGAACGGTGGGGAATGAAGAAAACCAATTAGCATAACGATGGTGTACAGAAGGTATTAAGTTTAGACAAAGCCAGGGATTAGTAAGAGGGAAAAGTAAATTGCGACTGATATTCACGACCAAACCAAGTATTTCTTCGCCAATCCTAAATCACCTTTGTATTTCTCCAGGACACTCCGTATCACTACGAAGATCCCATTTTATTGGATACTCCATCGTATGGTTATATACGAACTCGAAAGGAACTAGTTCCAGTTCGGGGATGGATTCTGGTTCAGGAGAAATAGGAATAAAGTACATTCAGGTGTCTTTTATTTTCACCTTCTCTCGCGTTGCGAGTGCTCCTAGGATTAGGACAGTACACCCTTTATGCTTCTTGGATAGTCTTCTTCCAAACCATAGGCTGGTGCCGAACGGTAGGGAAGGAAGAAAACCATTTGGCCTAAAGGGGTGTACAGAAGGTAATGACTAAAGACACAGAAAGGGATTTAGAAAGATGGCAAAGAATTATACGGTTATAGTTGTGAATCTGGATAATGGTAGAGGCATTACTAGGAATACCAGAATACCCCACAGAAACATTTTTAATGTTTCAGTTTTACTGTGTAATGTTAAAAGAAAACTGATTTCCCGATTAGACACTTACTCCAGGGTATGTATTTACCAGGTATGATTCTCACATCTGTATGGTTTTACAGATGATGAGTGGGAGTAAGTTATTGGGAATTGGGTGATCATCCTCATTATATCGGGATTCGTTGTAATCGGTGACATTTGAGGAAGTCACCTGGGTTGTTTGCCGGTCGGCAAATATTTGGTTATGAATATCCGCTGTTGTGCACCAATTTCAAATTGATATATCTGTACGTCTATTTTCATAGAGTGAGATATACCTTTTGATATTATGTCGATGACATTTACCTATATCAGTGGATGGTTAGGTAAGGAGCATTAAACAGCGGTGTAATTCTTCTTAACCATAAGTACAGTTTTCAACCTACGACACACAGTGAAAGAGTTGTTAGACTCAGCGGACTTATACAGAGTATTGTATGTTGTCCAGTGTCCATCAGGACAGAGGGGTTGGTCCTCGTACTATATTCGGTTTACTTATGACTTCTCTCGATTTTAGACAGCTGTTTCGTGGAAACACAGGGTCTAAGTTTTGAGGAGTTATAGGTATTTGAATAGAATAGAGAACCAGCTGTAGCAAGTATCGGGATTCTTCAAAGAGATCGAAGATGTAGATACTTGTGCATGGTATTCAGTTGATAGTAATGAGAACTTGCTTCTCTTTCAGGTTACTCATAATTGGAAGCATTCTTAAGTTGAGTAACGCTGATCGGCCTCCTTCCATTTAGTTGACATGCACTGGAGACAGCTGCATGATTTGAATCTGGTTCAATTAAATCAGTGCCTCTGGTTCTATATTGGATATAGAACAGTTCATATCTTAACGATGTTAAGGTACGGGGAGTTGTCCGGCTTATGCTTAAAACCAGACTCCGGATAACTCAAGGCACGTTTCTGTAATGGCTGTTTGTGGGTTGACCCAGGCTATGACGAGGGTTGACTTTCTACCATCTGGCAGATCAATAGAAATATTGTTCTAGACTCGCCATAGTTTTATTAAAAAATGGATTTTTTCAAAAACAGCAGTGGGAGTATGGTAGAACTGGAAGTGATTCCAGAACCGCAAACGATTACTGAAGATTTGATAAGGAACCTAAAGATTCAATCTGATTTGACATTCCATTGGCCACTCCGCAGATAAGGTGGGTAACTTCAGGCACCCGAGAGGTACTCCGGTAGCCTCAAGGACGGTGACAGGGAAGTTCTTGTTTACCCACAATTACCATTGCTGTTGTTCCAGGCTGCGAGACCCGGCAGGAGGATGAGTATAGCGTCGTTCTATACTAGCTTTGGAAGTGCACGTCTATATGACTCTGCCAGAGGGTTGTCGTAGTCAGTGGGAGCAGCGGAAGCATTGGTGGACATCAGGCTTATGTCTATTTATAGACTAAAGCAGATGTAGCGGAGATAGATCATCTGTTTCTGATGTGACAGTCATGGGTTTGACGTCATCAGAATAGGGGATGGATCTGTTGAGAAGGTAGTAGGAAGTGATATTCCTATACTACGATCGGTTATACTTTGGTCGTCACACAGTGGTTTCTCCACAAGGGACTTGGATATTATATCAGACATACTGGTTACTAGATCTATAGTTTTAGATCTAGATTTGGGTGGTTTCCCAATCTGGGTACCTTGACAGCATTCTATGAGTATTTAGAATGGACGACTCCTGACACGGTAGTGCACCTGCAGTTGATGGAGTCACCCTCTCTAAAGGTGTCTTATAGACTAAAGGGGAGAGGGATACTCATGATTGGCAGATCACTTGCTTAGGCAATTGAGTCAATCATGAGATGTCAAGTACCGCACCAGATGTTGTTCTTGCACTAGATGCAATAAGTTGATATTGATCCAATCCTGGAGGAACAGTCGGAAGCAGTTTTAGAACATAAGTGAATGTTCTAGGGATACGATAACGGCTGCCTCCTTTAGGAGACGGTTATCACTCCAGGCTTCCAAGGTGACATGGACGACAAGGAGGTTGTCAGAGTTATAGTTCTCCCTCTGACGAGGGACTGTATTTTGGACAGGTGGTCCAAGGCAATACTGAGGGAGGCATGGCGCAGGATACTGATTAAGTTCAGTGGATGATACAGTCTAAGAAGTTTGGATTTGGAGTTCATTTATGAGCTAGGTCCCATCAGACATCCAGTCATTCTAAGACAGGTATTGCTCATTTCGGGAGATGGCTTTCTCCGCGAACTTGAGATATAGAGAGACATAGAAAGAAACATCACAGCGGATCCACTCACTGAGGCTATTCCTCGAACGCAATAATTTCGCAAACAGGCTTTGTGCGACTGACTAGTAGAGGAGTTGGGTGTTCGGTATCACACGGGCTGTGAGTATGCGACATCGCAATAATTAGCCTTGAGTGCAAGTGGGAGATTGTTGGAGATAGTGCCCTCAGAGTCAATTATTGGATCACAGGCACGTGATTGCAATGATTAAGGGAGGACCTATCCCGGTAGGACAGTCTTACTCGAGATGATAGTATGCTATCTGGTTTATCTTTATCATCGTGTACTGCTTTAGGTGACCTGACATGTCGCTATTACACGTTGATAGGGCCCCTAGGATTCTTGCTTCACTGCCAGCAGTATGATGGCGATCATATACGTGGGAGCTGGTAGTCTACAAGCACATCCTTAAATGGTCCCTAGTCGTGGGAGTTTCGAGACTGGGCATCGATACTCCATCAGTAGACTAGTGTATACAGTCGAGACCCCGACGAGGGGCGGTGGCCGGTCTCACAAGCCACTGGTGTCAGTTGGTTCACCTAAGATGTATACAGGTGCTCATTGGGTTATGAGTACACCGGACAGGACTCGCCGGGAACCTGCTAGTTGGTCTTATACCAGACGTCAGATAGCAGATCCCAGGTGACATGTGTACAGGTTAGTTCATCGACCTGAGATCGTCATTTGTCTCGTGTGAGTTCCCACTGTGCTTTGATTACTACCCAACCACGGCTCAAAGGAGTCGTGCAAACAGGTTTTAGTTGGGTACAGTCCCGAGCCACATGGAGGCAGTGAGCGGATCTGCAGGGGTTCGTCTCTCCCGGTATTGGGGGTGAGGTCGCGCTGTGTCTAGGAGAGCCATTACGCAAAGCCATCGGCCGAGGCAGGAGATTTACTGGTAGGTATTCCAGTAGTATCTCAGGGCGTTCTGGGCTACGCTCCGACACGACTTGTACCGCTTTTGGGGGTCTGACTTTCACCAACCCCCTAGGCCCGCCATGCGATACTCATAGACGAACGGACCGGACTGTACGGATATTGTCACTGACAGGCTCAGTTGGGTGTCGGGGTGAGCTTCCTCATCGACGTCCCTTTTGGTCAATAGCTGGTGGCCCGTCATGTATTGGCTTATACCTCTGACGTGCCAGTGGTTAAATCCACAGCCATAGTATTGACGAGTCTTTAGAGTCCACCACACTTTCAGTTACTCAGCTTTCGGGCGAAACGCTGTAGAGGCCGTATGGAGATATGGCAGGGTCCGATCAGATACGTGCGGTATTGTACGGATCAGGATCGGACGGTTTGTACTAGTAGCCGTATAGGTATATGGCAGGGTTCGATCAGATACGTGCGGTATTGCACGGATCAGGATCGAACGGATTTTACTAGCCGGCTTTGGCTTAAGCCGGTCCTAGTCTAGTACAGTGTAGATTTTGTCTCATTGCATTTGTATCCGGTCGGAATACAGATGCGGGTGTGTATGCACAGTATCGGGGTTTTCCTGTAATTTATTACGGGACCAGTTTTCTGGAGTTGCCAGTTTGCATTCCGTTCCGGCCGGTTTTCCTTTGTTCTTTCCCGGCCGGACTTTTCCGATGGAGGGGGTTATTTGCAGTTTTGCAAATAACACTTTGTGGAGGGGTTTTCTTGCATATATATTGATTATGACACCTTTCATTTCTTGCACCTTGACTTGTGATAAAGTGAGGGTATGGGTTTGATTTGATAAGGGTATGGTTGTTTATTTTCTTGTCTCTTGATGTGGTCACCACTTCCTTCATCCTACACTCACCTCCCTTCTAGCTTCATATTGTTTTTCCTCCACCCTTTATTCTCACTTGAAGAAAAAGTCTTTCATGGTTATGAGAAAAGAGAGTAGAAGAAAAAGAAAGAGAGAAAGAAAAAGAATGAGAGAGTTCATTTCATCTTCTTCTTGCTAGAAAATTGAAAGCACCAATTTTCTTTACCTCTTCCTCCATCCATCAATGGCAACTACATAAACTCCAAGAGACAAAGTTTCTACACTACTTCCTACTGCAAATCTTGAGCATGTCGAGTTGCCGGCTTCATGCTCGAGTTGCCTCGGTATTGAGGCGGGAGCCCGTAAAAGACGAAGGCGATGTGGTGCCCTTTCCGGCGAGGAGGCGACGATGTGGAGCCAAGCTTTTCCGCGGGAGATCGGGATGATGAAGAGAAGACCGGAGGACTCGGATCACTCGGTATACTTCTCACCCTATCTCTTGATTGCTAGCGTAGGTTAATGGTTAACGATCCGGGTTTTTCTTTGTCCGCGGTAGCGCCGGTTTCCGAGTAAGGAAAATTTTTTATTCCGCAATTTGGCCTCGAGTAAGACGGCCGGGGCGCTGCCGTGGCGCAACAAGAAGGACAAAGAAGACCCGAAGGACTTGATTGGGAAGGTATAAGTCTCTTCATAGTAGATTAGTTTCTTCTAAATTTTGCTATTTAGGGTTTATGATAAAATCCGTGTATTTAGGTCGATGTTGCTTGTTTAAAAACTGTTGTTTGAAAATTCTGCCTCCCCACTAACCATATAGGGTGTGCGATATCGACTTACATGGTATCAGAGCTAACTTAAACCCTAGCTAGTTGTTTTTGACGATGTATAAAGTTTCGAAACCGAAACGACTCCGAAATGTTTAGATCTAAATCCTTGTTTTTGGAAATTTTTAAAAGTCTTCTAAAATTTTTTTAAACAACTGCAGAAGACTACTTGTGATGTAACTAGAACACCATGGAAAAATGAGGCAAAACAACGTAACTTTGGCCGGCCAAAACTCATTTTTTCCTGGCCTGGGCGGTTATAAAATGATATTTTGTCTTCTTCTTTTGGTGGTGTTCTAATCTCTTGGATTTAGGTTCTAGGGTGTTGTTTGTTTTTTCCTCGAATTCATATTCTGTCATATTTGAGTAAGGGCAATTCAGAGTGTCTCGAAGTCAAAAATTTAACATCGTTTGTCCGCTTTTAGTTTATAAATATGTTTCGAAATGTCCGCTAATTGCTATATGTCGATTAGTGGAAGTTGCACATTTCTGTGATTATGATTGTGGTTTGTGTATATGGAGTATTGGATCGTCGTGAATGAATAGCCAGGGGATGTGAGAAGAGTGTTTTCTTTTCTTTCATTCATGTAATTTGTAAATGTGATGTAATATTATTTTTGTGGGGCACGTCCGTATTGAGATTGTAGGCACCGTTGTATTATTTCATATACTGTTGTTTGCTCCTATGATAGACCCAAGGTAACTACCGGGTTCATGAAGTGCCGAGTGGCCTACTCATTTTATTGAGGGAGCTTGCTTCACTTTGGGAATTTGGCGGGTAGTTTGCCGCACCCGTAGGGGTCTAGGGTGGGGTTTTTGGCTATTCATCACGACCATGGAATCTGCGTTTCGTTATAGGCTAAAATGAAACTCAGGTATTCT
Organism: Agapanthus africanus; assembly: GCA_030015575.1. Lineage (NCBI taxonomy): Eukaryota > Viridiplantae > Streptophyta > Magnoliopsida > Asparagales > Amaryllidaceae > Agapanthus > Agapanthus africanus. The sequence goes on from JASDDO010000001.1 coordinate 193,027,918, forward strand.
AATATATCCAATATATTCATCTGTGATTCTGTGATCTGGAATGCTTATTATTGCATGAAACGAATGGCTATATATATATTATATATAATAAACGTTGCTTATGTTTTGCACCCGCGCTAGTCCAGCTCCCGCTCTGCCGTTAGTTAAGTAACCTAACGGTGCATGACAGGGCCCCGTGGCGAATGCGGATGGCATAAGCGTACGTTCTATTTTCGTTTCTTTTCTGCAATGATAAGGTTAATTAATGGGACCGCATTAATATTGATTAATGTAAGGAAATAAACCTAAAATCTCATGTCGTTGGAAAAATTACAAAAACCACTCGGTTTTCTTCATAAAGTACTTTTAAAAGCGAAGCTTAAACCACTCCTTTTCAAAAGCTATCAGGTTCCTTCAATTATATCAAGTTCCTTACGTTAACGATTTTCGCCAAAAACCAGTCGTAGCCCTCTGTCGTTTCAAATGTGCAGCACATCGTATTCATGCTATGTTTGTTTGCCTTCGTCAAGGCATAATGAATGGTAGCGGTGTGTTTCTTGTTTGTAGCATAGATAGATGCATTAGTTTAGGACAGTCATACAGCCTTGTTGGTCTTCATCAAGGGAGAGTATGGGTGGGTCTAAATTAATCAGGACAACGACGGGAAGAACTTGACTTGCATCTTATGATTTGTTGGCCTTCGTCAAGGTCATAAGGGCTTGAGGCAAAAATCATATTGGGAGTTTCAAATAAAAAGGAAACTTGCAGGTTTAGCATACCTTCTGGAGTGTGGTGACTAGAGTGGATTCCATCTAAGTCATCACATAATGATAGTTGAATCCTGATCCCACTGATGAGCAGGATTACTCTTGGAAGATTTTTTTCACTTAACAATCAATGCTATAAACGAAGTAGGTGTCTAAAAAGGTGTTATCGAGGTTACGCCTCCAGAGAAAAGAGGTTATATAACTAAGGAACATCGTGAAAGCGTTGGAAAACCTCCATCGAAGTACCGACACTAGCCTGGCCGAAAGGTTAAGCAAGTATTGTGACGTGAGATTAATCCCAACTAGTTCTCCTTTTAAGGTTTGATGGAGAATTCGAGGAAACAGTGGGAGCCATCCTGGTTAGATAAGATAATAAACCAATCTAATCATGCAAGAGCATATGCTGAGTGTTTTCTTTTCTCTTTCTCTCTGACTTAAACTACAACTTGAAAAATACGCTGACTGGGCCAAACTATAAAGATTGGCTGAGGAACGTCAACATTGTACTGACTTATGACAAAGTGGCATGCGTCCTCACCATTACTGCTTCCCCTGTCCCATGACCAGATTCCTCAGTTGCGGACAAAGAGGTCCGCAAAACTTAGGATCTGGATTGCAAGAAAGCTAAGTGCATCGTGCCGGCGTCCATGAATAATGAACTCCAGAAGCAGCACAAGGATATGGATATCAAATCCATTTTTCTCCATTGCAAGGATTTGTATGGAGAGCACTCTCGTATCGCAAGGTACGAGACCTCAAGGAAGTTATTCCATATGAGGTTAGCTCCAGGATCACTTATGGAAGAGCACGTCCTAAAGATGATCAGTCTCATTGAGGAACTCGCAAACCTAGGATGTGTGCTTGAAAACGAGTTATATATTGACTTGATTCTACAGTCCCTTCCCTACACCTTCTCTCAGTTCGTGTTGAACTTTAACATGCACGATATGGAAGCTGATCTTCCAAAGCTCCTCAACATGTTGTAGGTAGCGGAGATCTCCTTGAAAAAGGAGAAGACACCTGTTCTTATTGTTGGCGAATCATCCTCTTCTAAATCCAAAGCGAAAAATAAGGGGAAGAAGAAGAAGATTTTTGGGTTATGCCAGCGCCCCGGCCATCAATTCGTGGCCAAATGCGGAAAAAAACTTTTAGAAACCGGTGCTAACAGAACCCGAATCCCGGATCGATCCATTAACCCTATAATTTCTATATAAAAAGGAGTTTAGAGAGGTTATACCAAACGATCCGAGTTCTTCGGTCTTCAACCTCTGTCCCAAGCTCCCTGCGGCTTCCTTGATCATGTTTGATCTCCGGTCTCCCCCATCGAAGAAGATCCACGTCGAGAATTAGTAATACGGACTCCCGCCTCAAAACCGAGGCAACTCGAGTATCTAGTTTGCTAGCCTAGATAGCCAAGATGAAGTAAAGAGTATGTGTGATTATTTTGTCTCAATACACCCAAGGATTCTTAACTCATGAGAGCGTTTGGGTGGAGCTTGAAGAAGATGCCATGAGGTGAAGAATGTGTGAGCTCAAGAAAAGAAAAGTGCAAGTCAAGAAAATGAGTTGGCTGCATATTTCTCTTTTGTTGTGTGTTGTGGGTATTTGTTGTGAGCAATATATAATCTAGTATGCAAGCAACTAAAGAAAACAACTCAAGAAAAAATATTTCCTTTGCTCATAACAAATATCCCACACCACAAACAAAACAACATCATGCCACCATGACCCACCACCATGAGTCACCAAATGCAAGCATGAACCATGCCAAAACTCACACTCATACTTTCCACCTCATAAACATTTAAAGTAAATGTTTAATAGAAAAAGAAAAGTATCTTCTAAAGTAAACTTGTAACGAATTACAAGAATACCCCTCATCTGTATATACGTACCCGCATTCGTATTCTGACTGAATACGAATACAACGAGAAGAAAATAATCCAACAATATAATATTAGGATTCGGCTTAAACCAAAGGCCACTGGTATTATCCGTCCGATCATGATCCGTGCACAAGTGTACGTATATGATCGAACCCTGCCATAAAACCATACGGCCTCTACAACGTTTCGCCCAAACCAGGGAAACCCTCTGTGTGGGACTCTAAAGAGTCGTCAATACGCTGGCAGTGAGTTTAACCACAAGCACGTCAGCGGCACTACCCGTACGTAACGGCTACCCAGGTATTAAGCAAAAGTGAGGTCGACGAGCAAACTCATTCTGAAACCCCTACTAAGCCTGACAGTGACAATATCCGTACAATCCGGTCGGTTCGTCTATGAATATCGCATATCGAGTCAAGGGGTGGATAAAGTCAGACCCCTAATAACGTGAAATTTAGTGTCGGTATGAAGCCCATCACCACCTGAGAAACTACTGATCCGAATTAGTAATTCTCGATTACCTTGGCCAAGGATTTCTGGTGGCCACCCGTGCACACCGCGACATCAACCCCCAATACCGGGAGAGACGAATCCTCTGACGATCCGCTCAATGCCTCCATGTGGCTTGGGACTGTACCCAACTAAAACATATTTGCACAACTCCTTTGAGCCGTGGTAGGGTAGTAATCAAAGCACAGTGGGAACTCGCACGAGACAAATAACGATCTCATATCGATAGACTAACCTGTACACATGTCACCAGGGAACTGCTATCTGACAATAGGTATAATACCAACTAGCATGTTCCCGGCGACTCCATCCGGTGTACTCATAACCCAATGAGTACCTGTATACATCTTAGGTGAACCAACTGACACCAATGGCTTGTGAGACCGGCCACCGCCCCTCGTCGAGGTCTCGATCCATATACACTGGTCTACTCTCGGAGTATCGATGCCCAGTCTCGAAACTCCCACGACTAGGGACATTTTAAGAATGTGCTTATAGACCACCTAACTCTCACGTATATGATCGCCATCATACTGCTGGTAGTCAAGCAAGAATCCTATGGGCTCTATCAACATGTAATAGTGATTTGTAGTGTCACCTGAAGCATGTACATGATGATAAAGACAAACCAGATAGCATACTATCATCTCGAGTAAGACTGTCCTACCGGTATAGGTCCTCCATCAATCATTGCAATCACGTGTCTGCAATCCAATAATTGACTTGAGGGCACTATAGCCAACAAAGATCACCACAAAGACGAAAGGAGGTGTCAAAAAGGTGCAGGGAACGAACAAATCAGAGAGAGTAAAAGCGAATAAGGATGAGTGTTACTACTGTCACGAGAAGGGGCACTGGAAGAAGGATTGCAGGGCTTTCAAAGCTAAGGGCATGGACACGAAGCAAGCTGGTGCTTCTGCTTCAGGTGTGTTCGTAATCGAAAACTGTTTTTCAGTAAACTCTACATCATGGGTACTAGATACCGGTTTCGGTTCTCACATCTGTAATTGTTTGCAGGCTATGAGAAACCTAGAGTACTGAAGGAAGATGATATTACCCTCCGGGTTAGCAACGGAGCAAATGTTGATGCTGTTGTGGTAGGAGATTATCACCCGAGGTTGACTAGTGGGCACATTTTGGTGTTGTATAGCTGTTTTTGTGTACCAAGTATGCTGTGTAATATTATATCAGTATCTTTATTATCTAATGAATGATATAATTTTGCACTTGAAAGGAATGTTATGAACATTCATCTAAATCAAGAACTGATTGGGTCTGGTACACTGAAGAACGACATATACATACTCAATCAACATCAAGTTTTCGATATCCAAAACACACTCAAAAGAAAGGCTCCATATTCAAACCAAGCCTTCTTATGGCATTGTAGACTTGGTCAGATAAATGAAACAAGATTGACTAAGTTGTATAAATATGGATATTTAGATCCGTTTGAATATACATCATATGCAACTTGTCAATCATGCATCAAAGGAAAGATGACCAAATCTCCGTTCACTAGACACGGAGAAAGAGCCACTGAGCTCTTAGGACTTATACACAGCGATGTATGTGGTCCGATATCTACACATGCACGAAACAGTCACTCCTACTTCATCACTTTTACTGATGATTTCTCAAGGTATGGACATGTGTTCTTAATGAAGCATAAATCCGAGGCCTTTGAGAAATTTAGGGAGTATAAAAATGAAGTAGAGAAGCAAACTGGTAAAAGTATCAAGATACTTCGATCTGATCGGGATGGAGAATACTTAAGTACCGGTTTCCTTGAATGCTTAAAAGAGAATGGTATTCTCTCTCGGCATAACGGTGTATCAGAGAGAAGGAATCGCACGCTACTAAATATGGTGTATTCCATGATGAGTAGTGCTGAGTTGCCACTTTCCTTCTGGGATTTTGCGCTGGAATCAGCAGCATACCTATTGAATAGAGTTCCAACCATGTTTGTGCCTACCACTCCATATGAAATGTGGAGTGGGAAGAGACCATGTCTCAAGTATCTAAAGATAAGGGGGGGTCCAGCTTTTGTCAAAAAGCAAAATCCGGACAAACTCGAGGCACAATCGATTTTGTGCAAGTTTGTGGGATACCCTAAAAATTCAAGGGGATATCTAGTCTACTACACTGAAGAACAAAATGTGTTTGACGCTCGCCATATAATCTTTTTAGAGAGCGAATTTCTTGCAAAAGAAATTAGTAGGAGCATGGTAGAACTGGAAGAAATTCCAGAACCCCAAACTACTGCCGAGGACTTAGTAGAATCTCAGGTTTCACTAGAGCCCGACAAACCGACGCCACTCCGCAGATCTAGTAGGCTTTCTTGTCCGCTCGAGAGATATTATGGGTTTCTCTTTGATGTGGATCGAGAGGATTGCATTATCAATGATGACGAGCCTACTAATTTTTAGCAGGCTATCACGAGTAAAGACTCGGTGAAGTGGCTGGATGCTATGAGATCCGAAATGGAATCTATATACACCAACAAAGTATGGACTTTGGAAGTTGCTCCTCTTGGTATAAAACCAGTTAGATGCAAATAGATCTTCAAGAAAAAGATTGGTGCAGATGGACAAGTGGAAACCTACAAAGTTAGACTTGTTGCAAAAGGTTTTCGTCAAAGACCAGGATTGAACTATGATGAAACCTTTTCTCCAGTGGCTATGCTTAAATCCATTCAGATCCTTCTTGCCATTGCTGCATTCCATGACTATGACATCTAGCAGATGGACGTGAAAACAGCTTTTCTAAATGGAAATTTAGAAGAGAGTGTTTACATGGATCAACCAGAGGGTTTGTTAGAAAGTGGGAGCAGTGGAAAGGTGTGCAAGTTGCTTAAATCCATTTATGGATTAAAGAAAGCATCGCGGAGTTGGAACATCTGCTGTGATGAGACGGTCAAAGAATTTGACTTTATCAAAAATGTAGATGAACTATGCATTTATAGGAAGATTGTAGGAGGAGCAGTAGTCTTCCTCGTGCTATACGTGTTGGGTTATGCAAGTGCCCCGGACATCAAACAGTGGCCATTGCGGAACAAAAATTTTCAAAAACCGGCGCTAGAACAACCCCAAAACCCGGATCGACCCATAAACCCTAGATAACAAAACATGCAAATGAGTTAGAATGGTTATACCGAATTGATCTGTGTCCTTCGGTCTTCATCCACCTTTCCAACCTCCTGGAGGCATCCTTGATCAAGCTTGATCTCCGGTCTCCCTTCATCGAAGATGATCCACCCGAGAGTCTATGAATCGAGCTCCAACCTCATATCCGAGGTAAGTAGGGTATCTAGATCGCTACACTAGATACCGTAGAAGAAGTATAGAGTGATGAAGGATTAATTTGTTTCAAGACACCCAAGGTTTCTCAATACATGAGAGGGTTTGGGTGGAGGAAGAAGAAGATACCATGAGGATGAGAGTGTTGTAGGAAAGAGAAAAATAATAGCTTGAATGATTTTGTGTGTTGTGTGAATTAATAAATAGAGCCATCCAAAATATCTAGAGTTAACTAAAATATCTCAAGTCAACAAAATTCTCACAACAAACAAAAACCCTAAGCATGCTTAGAATAGTAACCATGGGTCACTAATAAGCCATGCCACCAAAAATGCAATAAACACCTCATCCTACACCTCAATAACCTTTTAATCCAAAAAGGTCTAAACCATAATGAGGTGTAATCTTTTAAAAGTAATCTTGTAAGAATTTACGAGAATACCCCTCAACCGTATATACATACCCACATCCGTATTCCGAAGAATATGAATACAATGAGACGAAAATAATCCAGCAATATAATACTAGGATCCGGCTTAAACCAAAGCCCACTAGTATTATCCGTCCGAACATCATCCGTGCACAAGTACACGTATGTGATCGAGCCCTGCCATAAAACCATACGGCCTCTATATCATTTCGCTCGAAGCAGGGAAACCCTCTGTGTGGGACTCTAAAGACTCGTTAATACGCTGGAAGTGGGTTTAACCACAAGCACATCAGCGGCACTAGCTGTACGTAACGGCTACCCAGGTAATGAGCGAAAAGGAGGCCGATGAGAAAACTCATCCTGAAACCTCTACTGAGCCTGACAGTGACAATATCCGTACAGTCCGGTCAGTTCGTCTATGAGTATCGCATATCGAGTCTAGGGGGTGGATAAAGTCAGACCCCTAATAACGCAACATCTAGTGCCGGTATGAAACCAATCACCCATTGAGAAACTACTGATCCGAATCAGTAATTCTCGACTATCTTGGCCAAGAATTTCTGGTGATATCCACCCGTGCACAACACGACATCAACCCCCAATACCGGGAAAGACGAATCTCCTGACGATCCGCTCACTGCCTCCATATGGCTCGGGACTGTACCCAACTAAAACCTGTTTGCACGACTCCATTGAGCCGTGGTAGGGTAGTAATCAAAGCACAGTGGGAACTCACACGATACAAATGACTATCTCAGGTCGATGGACTAACCTGTACACATGTTACCTGGGAGCTTCTATCTAACAATAGGTATAATACCAACTATCATGTTCCCGGCGAGTCCGTCCGGTGTACTCATAAACCAATAAGCACCTGTATATATCTTAGGTGAACAAACTGACACCAATGGCTTGTGAGACGGGCCACCGCCCCTCGTCGGGATCTCGATTAGTATGCACTAGTCTACTCTGGAGTATTGATGCCCAGTCTCGAAACTCCCACGACTAGGGACATTTAAGGATGTGCTTATAAACTACCCAGCTCCCACGTATATGATCGCTCTCATACTGCTGACAGTCAAATAAGAATCTTATAGGCTCTATCAACATGTAATAGTGATCTGTAATGCTACCTAATGCTGTACATGATGATAAAGGAAAACCAGATAGCATACTATCATCTCGAGTAAGACTGTTCTACCGGTATAGGTCCTCACTCAATCATCATAATCACCTGCCCGCGACTATGATAATTGCCTTGAGGGCACTATAACCAACAATCTCCCACTTGCACTTAAGGCTAATTATTGCAGTGTCGCATACTCACGGCCCGTGTGATACCGAACACCCAACTCCTCTACTAATCAGTCTTGCAAAGCTCGTTTGCGAAACTATTGTGTTCGAGAAATAGCCTCAGTGAGTGGATTCGCTCTAATGTTTCTTTATGTATCTCTCTATATCTTAACTTCACAGAGAAAACTATCTCCCGAAATGAGCAATACCTGTCTTAGAATATGTCTGGATATCCGATGAGACCCGGTTCATAAATGAACTCCAAATCTAGCAAACTTCTCAAACTGTATCGTCCACTGAATTTAATCAGTATCCTGCACCATGCCTTCCTCAGTATCCGCTTGGACCACCTGTCCAAACTACTGCCTCTCATATAAGGGAAAATTATAACTCTGACAGTCGCTCTGTCACCCAGGTCACCTTGGAAGCCTGAAATGATAACCGTCTCCTGAAGGAGGCTGCCATTACCATATCCCAAGAACATCCACTTATGTTCTTAACTACTTCTAATGTTTCTCCAGAATTGGATTAATATATATGCTTATTGCAGCTAGTGCAAAAATAATATCTGGTGTGGTGCTTGACATCACATGATTGGCTCAATTGCCTAAGCAAGTGATATGCCAATCATGCAAATCCCTCTCCCTTTAGTCTGAAAGACATCCTTTAGAGAGGTGACTCCATCACCTGCAGGTACACCACCATGCCAGGGGAGTCAACCATTCTAAAACACCTTTAGAATAATGTCAAAGTACCCAGTTTGGGAAACTTCCTAAATCTAGATCTAAAATCATAGATCTAGTAACCAGAATGCCTGATATTTTATCCATATCCTATATGGAGAAACAACTTTATGACAACCACAGTATAACCGATCATAGTATAGGAATTTCACTTCCTATAAAGTGCATGTCATCCAAATACCAGGACATCACACCCCTACTACCTTCTTACGGGATCCATCTCCTATTCTGATGAAGTCAAAGTCTATGACTGTCACATCAAAAATAGATGATCTATCTCCGCTATATCTGCTTTAGTCTATAAATAGACATAAGCTACTTGCCCTCTATGCTTCCGCTGCTCCCACTGACTACAACAACTCTCTGGCAGAGTCATATACACGTGCATTTCTAAAAATAGTTTAGAACGACGCTATATTCATCCTCCTTCCGGGTTTCATAGTCTATAACAGCAGCAATGCAAGTCTGGGTAAACAAGAACCTCCATGTCACCGTTTCTGAGAAGACCGAAGTACCTCTCGGGTGCCTGAGGTTACCCACAATATCTACGGAGTGGCTAATGGAATGTCAAAACTAGTTGAATCTTTAGTTTTTATTAAATTTTCAGTAATCGTTTGTGGTTCTGAAATCACTTCCTGTTTTACCATACTCCTACTAATGTTTTCTGAAAAAAATATCCATTTTACTAAAACTGTGGCGAGTGAAGAACAATATATCTATTGATCTTCCAGATGGTTGAAAGTTAACCCTCGACATAGCCCGGGATAACCCACAAACAGCCATTACTGAAATGTGCCTTGAGTTTATCCTGAGTATGGTTTTAAGCATAAGCCGGACAACTCCATATACTTTAACATCATTAAGATATGAACCATTCTATATACAATATAGAACAGAGGAACTAATTTAATTGGATCCAGATTCAAATCATACAACTGCCTCCAGTGCATGTCAACTAAGTGGAATGAGGCCAAGTATCATTACTCATCTAAGAGTGCATCCACATATGAGTAACCTAAAAGAGAAGCAAGTTCTCAAAACCATTACTATCAACGGAATACCTAGCACAAGTATCTACATCTTCGATCACCTTGAAGAATCCTGATAATTGCAACATGCGATTCTCTACTTTATTCATATACTTATAACTTCTTAAAATTTAGACTCTGTATTTCAGTGAAACACATGTCTAAAACTGGAGAATTCACAAGTAAACAGAATATAGTACGAGCACCAATCCATTTGTCCTAATAGACACTGGACAACATACACTATTTTGTATAAGTCCCCTGAGTTTAATAACTCAAACCCTGTGCGTCGTAGGTTGAAAACTGTACTATGGTTAAGAAGAATTACACCGATGTTGAATGCTCCTTACCCAATCACCAACTGATATAGGTAAATGTCATAGACATAATTTCAAAAAGTCATATCTCGCTTTATAAAATAACGTACGGATATATCAGTTTGAAATTGGTGCATAACAACGGATATTCAAAACCAAATATTTGCCGTCAGGCAAAAACCCAGGCGATTTCCTCAAATATCACCAATTACAACGAATTTCGATATAATGAGGATATAATCACTTAATTCCCAATATCTTACTCCCACTCATCATCTGTAATACTATACATATGTGAGAATCAAATCTGGTAAATGCATACTTTGGAGTAAAAATCTAATTGGGAAACGGTTTTCAATTAACAACGCACAGTGAAACAGAAACATGAAAATGTTTCGAAGGGGTATCCGGGTATTCCTAGCAATACCTCTTCCACTAACTATATTCGTGACTGTAACCGTATATTTCTTTGTCATCTCTCCAATCCCTTTATTTATCTTTACTCATTACTTTTTGTACACCACACTTAGGCTAATTGATTTTCTTCCTTCCCTACCTTTTGGTACCGGCCTAACGTTTGGAAGAAGACTATCCAATATGCATAATAGGTATACCCTCGTAATCCCAGGAGCCCTCGCAACCTGAGAGAAGGAAAAGAGAAAAGACAACTGAATAATCCTTATTCTATTTCTCCTGAACCAGAATCATCCTCGAATTGGAACAAGTTCTTTCGAGTTCGTATGTAACTATACGATGGATTATCCAATAAATATGGATCTTCGTAGTGATACGGGGTGTTCTGGAGAAATTCAAAGGTGAAGTAGGAGTGGCGATGATATACACGGCTTCGTCGTGAATGATAGCAGTCGCAATTTGTTAGTTATATGTATGCCCTAGAGGCCATTACTATACATAGGATGTATATTGTAGTGGGTGCTTGGACATATATAGGGAGGACTTTCTTGCTCGACATGATAGTATGGTATCTGGTTGATCTTTACCTTAACGTGTACACTGATAGTCTCTCTGTTACATGTTGGTAAAGCCCTTAGGATGAGTACTTGACTACCTGGACTGTGATGCGGATCATACTAGTGGGGGACATGGTAGTCCATAAGTACATCCTTCAAATTCCCTAGTCATGGGTATATCGAGACGGGGCATCGATATTACCAGAGTAGACTCGAGTATACCTTCTCGACCCATACAGATGGGCGATGGATGATCCCATATCCATTGGTGTTTGACATCAGAGATGATATACGGGTGCTCAGTAGAGACTGGGTACACTGGACGGACTCGCCGAGAACTCCCAGATGGTAATATACCTTACGTCAGATGGCAGTTCTCTGGTGACACTGGTACAGAGTAGTCTGTTGACCCGAGATCGTCATAGAGTCTTGTGTGGTTCACACTGTGCTTTGATTTCCAACTTACCACGTCCAAGAGGGCATGCAAAACGGTGGTTTTTGGGTACAGTCCCGAATCACATGGAGGCAATGAGCGATAGGAGGGGATTCGTCTCTCCCGGTATAGGGAGTTGATGTTGCGCTGTGTTCGATTGGCTATAACCGGAAATCCCTGGCCAGGGTTGCTGAGATTTACTGGTAAGTGTTACCTGTAGTTTCTCGAATTGTTATAGACCTCATATCGACACGACTTATCGAGCTATTGGGGTCTGACGTTTACCACCCCTAGGCGAGATATGCGACATATCAGACGATCAGACCGGACTGTACGGTAAGTGTTACTGGTTGGATTCACAGGAGTGTGAGCGGGCTTGCTCGTCGATCTTCTGATCGCTCAATCCCCGGGTGGCCGTTACGTTTAGCAGACCGCTTGCGGCTTGTGGGTGTTTGATATGATCATCACCTGCTGCCGGCGTATTGACGAGTCTTTAGAGTCCTACACAGAGGTTTCCTGGCTCAAGCGAAACGAAATAGGAGCGCATATGAGATATGTGCGGGACCGAGAATAATGCGTGTATGTGATACTGTATTCTATTCTCGCGATGAATGTGTCTAATGGTTGTATGCGATATAACCTAGTTATCGAATCAAGGATTGATTCGATAAATCGATACATTGGATATTAGTCGGTTATATGCGATATGACCGGATCGTTAAATCAAGTGTTGATTTAATGATTTAATGTAAAATTATATATAATTGATATATTACTTTGCATTAACTAATATTGGTTCACTTTAAATGGATTTTCTCGCTCGGATGTGCACATTGTATATTCGATATAGTTTTGTGCACTTGATTGTATCATGTTTGATGATACATGTTCACTTGTGTTTGTGTGAAGATTGAACCATGGTTATATGAATGGTTAGGGTTATGATTATTTATTCATTCATTTATTTATTTATTAGTTTTGGAAATTAAAAGCAAAAGAGAAAAATGGTGGCTTTCTTTGTTCTTTCTTGAAGCTTCATGAAGACTTTGACCAAGTGACCATTTTGTCTCATGCTTAACCCTAACCATTCCACTCAACCATGATTCATTCTCTACACATTACCATGGTTAATTTTATGATAAGAATCATTTTTATTATTCTTTTCATAATACTTATCATAATAATATGCTTCTTCTTCTTCATCTTCTTCAATGAAGAAAACCTTTCTTCATCAATGGTGATTGATGAAAAAGAGTGAGAAATCCAATTCTAAAGTGAACTCACTTCCTATTTCTTCATCCTCTACCTCTTGCCAAGTAGTAGAGTGTGTTTTCTTCACAAGTTTCATGACTTGTTGAAGTGGGAGCTTGATCTTGTGATGCTTCGACGTAGATCATCTTCGGCACGAAGCCGACGACCTTGCCCGCCCATTTCTCCGATGAAGCCGACGCTAGAGCCCGGATTTTGATTTGGAAAGCGGAGAGGACTTCATCACGGAGCGTGGAGGTGGAGGACCGATCTACAAAGGTTGTATTTCCGTATTCTTGTAGTTAAGTGTTAACTAGTTTGTTTTGTCGCCTAAACTTCTAGCCAACGATCCGTATTAGGGTTTCTTGGCACCGTTAAAATTTGAAATTGGCATGATTGATGCCTTGTGAGACCTCTTGAGAGTGCCTAAGAACCCTACAGTGGTATCAGAGCCTAGCTAGAGCCTTAGGCGAAGAGTAGACGAAGTTTGAAACCCGAACGAACCCGAAACCCTAAACCAAACATGCTCTCTGGACTTTTTCTAAATCTAGGTTTTTTCCATATTAAAAATATGCAGAAAAATCAGCAGGAAATTCTAAGGGATACTGTAAAATTCGTGTGCCTAATTCCATCAATGAGCCGCGATCCGCGGCACGAGCATGGCTTGTGCGGCGGATCAGCGGCCGTTTTGTCTTTTGTGGCATCCAATTTTGCACAGTAATTCATAACATGAAGTGCTGGTTTTCCTGGGAATTTTTAATGTTTTTTCAAGAGTTGAATTTTCTGAGTTGTTTTGGGGATTCGGAGTTTCGATCGGAGTATCAGATTTTGTCTATTAGGCTTTCGGATAATTTTTGAATATGTTAAAAAGTTCGGCCGGATATAAATACCCAATTTTTCCCCTATCGGGAAATTTCCAAGTGTTGGATTTTCCGTGGTTTAAAGACGTTCTAAGTAGTGCAAGTAACGAGATGGACCCACTAAAAGACAACAAACCTTAACTCGATTATGTGACCGTCTTGAACTGCCCTTTGAACCTTAGGGTTTGGGGCAGTACGGCGTGCCACATGTGAGGCGTTGGCTTGACCCTTCTACGGCTGGACCGTTGGTACTGAGGCACGAACTGAATGTTTTTAGACTTATTTCATGTGTTGATCTGTATCGGGAAAACTTGGGTGTTTGACTGTTCGATCGGAAAGTTTAACATTTTCTATTTATCCGAATGGGATACAATAATTGGAATTCACAAGTAGTTATGAGATAACTGAATGAATGTTATAAACATAGCAGTTTAGTCTCACTTGATCGGTTGCTACGGAATTTTGATGCGATCAAAAGTCTGTTGCAATCACGTAGCGTATGCGGATACTCGCCGGGTAAACTTAATAGACAGCCTCGCTCCATAGCCCCGACCAAGTGACTGTAGGAGAACCCCGTCACCGAAAGCATCCGTTCGGGTGCTCGCGGCAGCGGTGTTCCGCCTTGGTGCACTTCGTCGACGGTATCGGGGGTGCGACCGTCTACTAAAGTTTGCGACGAGCATTCGATCAGGATGTCGGGAATCTTGTTGAATTGCCCGACTTGATATTGAAAAGAGTTTTCGATTTTGAGACTAAAATGCAGGGTTTATAATTATTAGGCATGCGATGTCTAAAGAATTCATTTGGTCAGGCATGCGATGTCTGAGGTGGTTGCGGATTCCAACTGTTGTAGTTTTACACTTTCTTTTCTGTGACCGTAAGTGTAATATGTGATATCGCCGGTTTCGTTGCTATATGTCAACGACATTGGGATGCGCATATTTACTTACGTTGATGACATGTGATGTTATGTGTTGCTGGATATGTTATATTGGATCGTCGTGTTTGAATAGCCGGGGGTTTTTATGTGAGATGAGTGTTTTTCATTTTCATTCATGTAAAAACTTGTATGTAATATTCTTTTACTGGGGCACTTCCAGGTTGCGAAAGATGTCACCTTTTGTATATTATTTACTTTTCCGCATTAGGATAGACCCAAGGAGGGGAGCACAAGTAACCGGGTTCTGGGGTCCAGTGGGAGACCATCTCGAGGAGTCGAGTCCGAGTCTCCTAACCCTAGAATTGGTAGGGTTGCTTGCCGCTCTCGTAGGGGTCTACGGGTGTGGGTTTGGCTATTCATCACGACCGTGGAATCCGTGTTTTATACTGGCTCGTATTGAAAACACGGACGTCCTAGTATATCCAATATTTCATATGTTTCTTCTGCTGCTATATCTGTGATGTGATCATGTGATATGTTCTGTGATGGATACTAAATATAGTATATATGATATATTATATAGGCGTTACTTATGTTTTACACTCGCGCTAGCCCTGCCCTGCTCTGCCGTTAGTTACCTAACCTAACGGTGCACGAGGGGACATCGAGGCGAATGCGGATGGCATAAGTGTACGTCGTATTTATCTGTGATGTTTAGGTACTTAAATGATGGGACTTCATTAATGAGATTAATGAAATAAAAGAGACCTAAGATGTTGTAGAATCGAATTTCAAAATAAAAACAGGTAGCTACAGTTCTTGCTTTGCATAGCGGTATATGTGATATATCCTGCACCTTATTCGATGAGGAAAGGACCGAGATCCCTTCACCGGGAGTGACTCCTTTAGCAATAACTGGCAGATGCTACACACTCGGTTTGTCTTTTAATTGCTTTTAAGTATTTTTGCTTTGCACAGTGATATATATGATATATCCCGCACCTCATTCGACGAGGAAAGGACCGACGATCCCTTCACCGGGAGTGACTCCTTTAGCAAAACTAGAAAAGCCTCAAAAGCACTCCATTTCAAAATCATTTGATTCTACAACGATATCAAGTTCATTACGCAATAGGTTTTCAGAAAAACCTGTCGTAGCCCTCCGTCATTTCAGATATGTACTAGTTAGTATTCGTACTGCGGTAGTTTAGCATTCGTCAAGGCGTAGTGTACGGTAGCTAACTAGTATTTATCTGCTTGAGCATATGATGCGATTGGATTAGGGTATTCGTACGGTGTTGTTTGGCATTCGTCAAGGGTCGTGCGGGTGGGTTTAATTCGATCAAGAAATGTACGGGGTTGAACTTGACTAGTGGACTATGGGTTGTTTGGCATTCGTCAAGGTCATAGAACACTAGGGGCAAAATATTATCGGGAATTTCAAGTGTTGAAATTTGCAATGAGATTGCATACCTTCTATGAGATAGTTGGATCCCGATACCCGCTGCGAGTAAGAGTTACTCCTGGGAGAGTTTTATACATTACAATTAGCCGATCAAGTAGGTGTCTAGAAAGGTGTTAACGAGGTTACGCCTCTGGGAAAACGAGGTTTACATTAATTAGGTTCGTGCGAAAGCACGGGGGACCTCCCTCAAAGTACCGACACTGGCCTGGCTGAAACATCGGCGAACTTGTAGTGTGTAATTAATCCCGGCTAGTCTTTCCTTTTAGGGTTTGAAGAAAGATTTGATAAAAAGCAGTGGGAGCCATCCTGATTAGATAAAATAATAACCAATCTATTCTTGCAAGAGCATACGCTGAGTGTTTTCTTCTCTCTCTCTCTCCAGGTAGCGACCATATCACGCCTTAATCAAGATAATAATACGGATTATTGACCGAACCCGCTTGTTATACTGAGCTGGGGAACGTTGGTCCCGCTCCAACTTATAATTGTTATAAGACAGAGCAGGAAATTGGGGATTACCAGAATTCCCGTGCCGCCCAAACGAAGTAAGTGCATATGATGCATCTCCTTCGGGTGTGTTCATTACAAAGAACTGTTTCTCAGTATCCTCTATGTCCTGGGTATGTGATACCAGATCAGGATCCCAGATATGTAATCTGTTACATAGGGCTACAGAAAGGTAGAGAACTGAGAACGGGTGATAAGTTTCATGAGGCAGAAAACGGGGCAAGTGTTGCAGCCAAGTCTGTTGGTCACTGTCACCCTGTATTACAATACATTGATTCTGAACGAATGTTATTAGATACCGAACCTGATATACAAAATCATATCAGTCTCTTTATTAGTAAAGAAATGATAAAATTTTGTATTGTTGGACAATGTTTTGAACATTTCCTATATCAAAAGTTGATCGGATCAGGCACGTTATCTAAAAGCATTGATGTTCTAAATCAAACTACAGTTCTTAGTATACGGAACACACACAAGAGGAAGAGTTCAGAATGAACGAATCCTTCTTGAGTCATTGTAGACTAGGTCATATCAATGCGACCCGACTGGCTGAAGTTACATTTAGATGCATATTTAATTAGTTTGAATTTACATCTTATGAAACTTGCGAGTCATGTCACAAAGATAAAATGACCTCAGCTCTATTTATTGGAAACAGAGAAAGAGTTAGTAAACTCTTGGGATGATACATGTTGATGTATGTAGGTCCCCTGTCTACACATACCAGGACTGGTTCTTTATACTTCATTATATTCTCTGATAATCTTTCAAGATTCAGACCTATGTTCCTGTTGAAACACAAGTCCGAACCTTTTGAGATATTCACAGAATATAAGTTAGAAGTAGAGAACCAATACGGGTAAAAGTATTATGTCCTTTGATGAGATCAAGGAGGAGAATACTTGAGCACGAAATTCCTGGACTATTCTAAAGGAGAATGAGTTTCTCTCTCAGCATTACTCCTCCGTATACACCATAGCACGATGGTATATCGGGGCGGAGCAATCACACCCTATATGATAAGGTGTGCTCTATGATGAGTACTACTGAGTTACCTATTTCCTTTTTGGGAATTATGCACTTGAGAAGCTGCATACCTATTGAATAGGGTTCAAATCAAATCAGTTGCCTACCACTTCATATTTAATATGATAAGGGAAGAGCCCTTCTCTTAAGTTAGTTAAGATTTGGGGTTGTCCGGCCTATGTCTAAAAGCAAAATTCGGACAAGCTCGAGGCAAGGTCTGTAATGTACAACTGGAAATGTTCCAGCTATACAAACTGCAGCTGATGATTTAAAAGAACCAAAGGATTCAATAGTTACCAACGAACCTCAGCCACTCCGCCGATCTAGTAGGGTTCCTCACCCCACCTGAGAGATACTTTGGTTTCTCTATGACAGTGGGAGCAAGGATTGCATCATGAGATGATGACCCAACTAGTTTCGAGCTGGCCATCAGGAGTAGGACTCTGTAAGAATGGCTGGATGCTTAGCGATCTGAGATGGAATCCTTATACACCAACAAAGTATGGACTTTGGTTGCTATATCTGAAGGGTTAAATCCCCATCAGGAGCAAGTATATCTTGAGAAGATTACTTGGTGTACATGGAAGAGTTGAGACTTTCAAAGCTAGACTTGTTAAAGGTCTACATCATTGACCAGGTATGGATGATGATGAAACCTTTTCTAAGTAGCTATGCTTAAGTCCATCCAGATCCTACTTGCCACGGCTACATACCATGACTACGATATCTGGCGGTTGGGTGTCGTGACTGCTTTTCTAAATAATGTTTTAGAAGAGAGAGTCTATAAGTACACAGCAGAGGGCTTCGTAGACAGTGGGAGCAGCGGGAAACGTGTGCAAGATGCTTTATAGGATAAAGCAGGTATCGCGGAGTTGGAACATCTGTTTTGATGTGTTAGTCAAAGAGTTTGACATCATCAAAATGGTAGATGAACCTTGTATAAACAAAAAGGTAGTAGGGAGTATAGTGACGATCCACGTAAAGTACGTGGATGACATGCTCTTGATAAGAAAGGAGTTTCCTATGCTACGCTCGGTCAATATCCGCTTATCACAATGATTCTCCATATAGGATCAAAAGTGATACCTCCTAAATCCTGGGTTTTGGATCTATGAGATAGATCTAATTGGATGTTAGGATTCTCACTAGTTGTAGTGAGATGGTATCAACCGATCATGGGGAGAATCACTGGAAGGGTTCCAGGGTGATAAAGACGACTGACTGTCAGTCACAGGCATTGTCTTTACCCTCAGTAAAGGGACGGTATGTTGGAAGAGTTCCAAGCTAGATACCGTGACATACTAGACGATAAAGGCAGGATACATCGCTACTTAAGATGCTACCAAAGAGGCTGTTTGGGTGTATATTGGTTCATGAGATGAACTATGTTCCAACCATTGTGAGACAATGGAGTTGTGGCTTATGCCAAGGAACGCCGGTCCCATCAGTGATCCAGACATATTCTAAGGCAGTATCACCTGATCATGGAGATGGTTGATCTCCAGAATGATTGAGGTTAGGAGAGTAGACTCAGAGGACAACACGGCGGATCCACTCACGAAGGCCTTTTCCCAGAGAGAGACTTTTATGGGATGGTTGAGTATGAGATACTACAACCACTGCTATCAGATGGCCCTAGTGCAAGTGGGAGATTGTTAGTTATATGTATGCCCTAGAGGCCATTACTATACATAGGATGTATATTGTAGTGGGTGCTTGGACATATATAGGGAGGACTTTCTTGCTCGACATGATAGTATGCTATCTGGGTTGATCTTTACCTTAACGTGTACACTGATAGTCTCTCTGTTACATGTTGGTAAAGCCCTTAGGATGAGTACTAGACTACCTGGACTGTGATGCGGATCATACTAGTGGGGACATGGTAGTCCATAAGTACATCCTTCAAAGTCCCTAGTCGTGGGTATATCGAGACGGGGCATCGATATACCAGAGTAGACTAGAGTTTACCTTCTCGACCCATACAGATGGGCGATGGATGATCCATATCCATTGGTGTTTGACATCAGAGATG